>LR990656.1:12910443-15410443 GCA_905147715.2 Xestia xanthographa
CCCAGGTGTCCATTTACCTGCACTCTTGACTCACGACCTGTACAGCGCCTCTATCGCTGCAACAAACGTGGCGACCTACTGGGCCCAAACCGTGTAATTGAAAGGAGCATCGAAACGAAAAGAACAAGAAGTACTTACCTTTACATTGTACATACTGGCGGCGCATAGTGTAAATGTTTCAATCAGTTCATCTATCGTCATTCGTCGTCCGTAGCTGGAAATAGCCCTCTCCCGTCACAACAACCGCCTCCGCTTTCCGCATCCAATTTGTCCGTATCGGTCGGCACACATGTTCGGTTCGGTATGATACGGCTCAGCTATGGAAGCCGCATGTAAATATATGTTTAGATAAACGTTCGGGGAAAAGCGGTTCGTCTTCGTTCTTGCTTTGCCGAGCCAAAACGGACCATGATTCAGCGATGATGTTGCAATTGCTTCGGTTTGGCTTTGTTGTTCAAGAAGTACTTAAACAAGTGTAGCACCGTAGCACTCCTCAATCTACTTAAGTTGGGGACATTCAAAGCCAGTCTTGCCGATTCTCGTTTAGAAGTACTTCCTAGCTTTAACTCAGACTAAATAAAAATGTAAAGACGGAACTCTGCGAACAGAGAAGTGAGGCTGGTTTCGTAAACATGTGTGCATTTATTGAGACGTAGTTTAAATTGTAGTTTGATGTAAATGTGTCCGTGTAAGCGTGTATGCACAGAGCGAGGCGTAGTTTTGCGCTGGCCTCACTTTTTTGTACGCAGCGTTATGCTTGGTTTTTTATTAGTCTGAGGCTTTAAGGCGATTACAGGAGCTAAATTAGCAACTCTATTTGTGAAATACTGTTAGAATACGGTTCTAATCAGCCTGCACTACAAAGTGGTTGTTACGTCAGTCACTGCGGGCCGAATAGTGCGAAATGAGTGTTTTTTTTGCGATTTGCAAAAAATCTATTGATTGGACTAAAAGAGTAAAACACTATGATGCTAATATGTTGCTTGTAAAATTATTTGCCAAAAAATCAGAATGATCGCATGTATTTTAGTATGGTTTTTACTCGTTAAAATATTTTTTTAGAGATAAGTTTGTGATTTTTTTTTATCGAATAAGTTTTGTTGTATTATGTTTTCAAAACACTATGGAACTAGCATATATCCTGAAGAATATCATAATTTTTTCTGGTTTTATTTATTGCAGTGAATCATATGCTTTTTTGCATTATAAAACTCGCGTTTAGCTCATGCAATCACCTTAATTAAGCCATTTAAAACACTTGCTCAAGACGGGTTGGCGATTTCAGACTTATATCACTACATACATACATATTATTATAAAACAAAGTCCACCGCCGCGTCTGTCAGTCCCTATGTATGCTTAGATCTTTAAAACCACGCAACGGATTTTGATGCGGGTTTTTTAATAGATAGAGTGATTCAAGATGAAGGTTTTAGTATATAATTTGCGGGCGGGCGAAGCCGCGGGCATTAGCTAGTTAATTATAAGTCCAGGTTTCCTCACTATGTTTTCCTTCACCGATGTCTGTGATGTCCAAGATAAACTTAGAAAGTAGGTACATAGGTAGGTATGAATTGAAAAAGTCACATTGATACTTGCCCGGATTTGAACCCACAACCTCATGCATGAGAGGCGAGGCCTTAACCTCTGGGCCATCACGACATTTTAGACAAAACACTTTTTAGAGAAAACATGAATTTTTGTTTATCAAAATTGCAATAGCAAATAGTGTATGTACAACATGATTACAAATCACAAAGCATGTATTACTTAGGTATATTTCTCACGTGCAAGATGTATTGGCAGAGTTGTCTTCCGCTGCTTTACGTAATGGAAACGGAAGTACTTTGTGTTTGTTTATAACCACAGAGTAGAAACAGAATCTGTTTCATCTCAATAAACGTTGATTCGCACAAATATTCGTTAACTAAATGGGAAATGGTCACATTTTCGTAACTTCGCAAAATACTAAAAAAGATTATTCTCCACTCGATTGAAAATTAACTAACCCAATAGGGTAAAAAAATAACTTCATTAGACCATTGTACTATTTATTATTTAAAGAAAAATATAAACAAGAAGACAACAGTCAGTGTAAACGTATTAACTTTAAATAATTCTATAGATAGTGGTGTCGATTCTGTTGTGCACAAACTAAACTTAATTTAGGCTATTGCTATCTTTTACTAAAAGGCAGTCCGAGAAAAGGACGGCTATAGCTATGAACTAAGTTAGATATGTCAAACTAGTTTATGCCTTGCGCTTCACCGTGTTTTTAGTCGACATGTTTTTACGTGCACCCTTCATTTGTATAAAAATATTAAGTTCCAACTAAATTTGACAGCTCTAAATTACGTCCATCTCTTTCTCGTTTTATTAGAGAGAAAAAGATAGCAATAGCAATTTAGTTTAGTTTGTGCACAACAAAATCGACACCAGTGTATGTTTTAATCCGAACTCTCACGGAACGCCACGGATGTAGGTGAGGTGATTGTCAAAGAGACTCATCTTCATCATCATTATTTGTTAAGCAATAAAAACTAACAACCAAAACTAATCGAATAACAACATGAATCAACAAAACTCTTGCCTAATATCTTCTGTTATGAAGAAACAGATTTATATTGGTCTAGAACTGTATTGTTACCTGCGATCGTTTCTCCATTAACCTAGTGATACAGGAACTAAAAGTAATCTAACAATAAAACCTAGAGTACTGAGACTTTAAGTTATTATTAGTCTTTTAGTACTCGATTAGTCAAAGTACTCAACCTGTAATAATCTTGCCAGAAACAGGTTCCTCTAAAAATTTTAGATATTAATTTACTTCATAAAAGTAAGGTTCCCTGCTGTATATGGTAAATAAACATAAAATTATTATCCTAAACATTACACCAATTATTACACAGAAAAAAAAATAAGAATAGCAGATAATAACTCGAATCGAATTATTAGTGTCTAGTGGTGTCGATTCTGTTGTGCACAAACTAAACTTAATTTAGGCTATTGCTATCTTTTTCTCTCTAATAAAACGAGAAAGAGACGGACGTATTTTAAAGTTGACAAATTTAGTTTTAACTAATATTTCTATACAAATTAAGGGTGCACGTAAAAACATGTCGAATAAAAACACGGTGATGCGCAAGGCATAAACTAGTTTGACAGCTCTATCTTAGTTCATAGCTATAACCGTCCTTTTCTCGCACTGCCTTTTAGTAAAAGATAGCAATAGCCTAATTTAAGTTTAGTTTGTACACAACAGAATCGACACCATTATAGTGTTTCTATACACTAAAACTTTTGCCACTTCCAAACTAAGAGTTTAAAAAGAAATCTATTTCATTTTACACTTACATAATTATATTCTGCACTATCATACTTCTTAGGAACCTATTTCCTAGGTTTTAAGGTTCTAACTGGCATTGGCATTCATCGGCTTACGTTGTTGTATGTTTTCTCATAAACTTCATTCAACTGGTCACGGAACTGTGCTAAAGATATAATAACTCTCGCTCTTAACGGCCTTTTGTAGGTCATACTATTCTCGTTCTACATGACATAACATAGTATGCAATATTTATATAAATTCTTTGCAATACCACGTATCCCACGTCTCTTTCCGGTTTCATCTTAGGCTAACCGTACACGAATGGCGGACCACTCACTCGGAGTAATTGCATAACACACTTTCAATGGCATTGGCATTCATTTTGACAATTCAGCAACATTCGTTGAGGTATTCCTCGGAGCGCACCTATTTTTAATGCGTTAAATATCTAGCAGCTTACTGCAAAACGTAGGTACTACAAACACTAAAATCCTAAACGGCGAAATTAAAGTTTTCTGCAAGTTAAGAACATAATTTTACAGGGTGTAAAAGACCTCATCACGAAGCCGTGTACCAAGCATTCTGTACATCAAACTAAGTAACTTTACGCAAAAATTATTGCTGGGAAACGATTTTTTTTTGGGGGGGAAAAATCATGTTTTGTGGTAGAACTCGATGTAACGCACTCAAAACAATGTGCTGATGGATGGATTGAATAGTACGGGGATCGTGGAGGTTTTTAAAGTAAAAATCATACATGAAAAACAAAAAAAACTTGTCAAAAAGTTGGATTTTTACCCCCAATATCTCCGTAACTAGATGGTTCCCAAGTATGGTGTAGAACAAAAAAATGATCGCAATGACGGGGAGGACAAGTGGCCTTCGGCTTCGTTAAGAGGTGTTTTACACCGTTTAGAAGAACCCGACAACCACGGTTGGACAAAAAGCCCGTCTCGTCTGGTCGGAGGTTCCTCCCTTTTCTACAGAGTGCTGTGGAACTTTACACCCTGTTCCTCATACTCCTAAAAATACACATACATACATCATGGAGAATGATTAGTACCGGAGCAGACGAATTTTTCAATCAATTCATTACTTTTGAATATTTTTTCAGTTTTGGACATATACAGTGAAACTTGGTTAAGTGGGACCTGGATAAGTGAGAAACCTCCAAAGCTGGAACTCATGCTAAGGACCCGACACTTTAGCACTGAATTACCTCTGTTAGTGGGACAAAGCAAACCTCTATACCTGGGATTCGTTTTTTCGATTTTATCGTCGTAGTTACCTCTATAATTGAGACAACGAATGAATTTTACCTCTTTTACTGAGACTAAGTATATTTTAAAGAATACTTTTTCCAATATTTTTTCTTTTTTTTTTATAGGCATTGACTGACTGACCTCTATCGTCAGAGTTACCTCTATAATTGAGACAACAAGTGAATTTTACCTCTTTTACTGAGACTATATTTTAAAGAATACTTTTTCCAATATTTTTTCTTTGTTTTTTTATAGTCATTGACTGACTGACCTCTGTAGCTGAGATAACATCAATTTATCACCTCTCTAACTTGCATATTTTCCGTTTTGTTTGCTAATTCTTGGTCTACCCAAAACTTGTCTGATTTTATGCCACAATGACCTCCAGTTTTCGTTTTGTTTTGCTATCACCCGAATGTTCATTTGAAAAATGCCGAAACGAAGGCTCAAAATTTTATCAGTAGGTACCTGAAAAACTAAAGTTAATATCCGTCTAAGAAAGTGGCAAGACACGCGTTGAAGTCTGTTTCCAATTTAATCATGTGCCAAAATCCACTGGTTGTAGAATCATTCAGATCATAAAGATAAAATTCAGTCGCAATGTTCAGAAGGACAAGGAAAACTAAAACTTTATTTTATTTAATAATCGTACCTCTATAACTGAAATAACCTCTATTTTCACCTCTACTAATGGAACCCTCTGTAAATGAGACAGATATTTATTTATACCTGGATATCTGAGACACTGGGTAAGTGGAATACCTCTATAGGTGAGACAAATTTCCAGGGTAATGTCCCAGTTATCCAGGTTTTACTGTACTTCAAAATTCTTCGGATTGTGAATTTGTTTATGTTATTTGGATGCAGAGTGCTACTTGTAACACAGCGTTAGCTATACTGGATACATTAAAAATCAAAACATTTATTTCAAGTAGGCCAGTTACAGGCACTTTTGAATTGTCGAAACAAACACAACAATAATAAAAAACCGGCCAAGAGCGTGTCGGGCCACGCTCAGTGTAGGTTTCCGTAGTTTCCCGTCCGTCACAATAAGTGTTCCCACTTATGAGTGGTGAGTATCCATTATGTAAAAATGCTTGCATATACGAATATACTACAAACTTAGTCCAGAAATTATTTTTACAACTTTTTGTCTTTTTTGTACAAAAACTGTTGTTTCCATCAAGTTCAAAATAATTTTCCTAGAAATTCCTTATAAAGTTCTACTTTTCAGATTTTTTTAATATTTTCTAAACTTATGGTTCAAAAGTTAGAGGGGGGGGGGCACATTGTTTTTTACTTTTGGAGCGATTATTTCCGAAATTATTGACATTATCAAAAAATGATTTTAGGAAACCCCTATTCATTTTTAAATACCTTTCCATCAATATATCACACGTTAGGGTTGAAATTAAAAAAAAAAAATTAAAAATCACTTCCCACTGTACATATAGGGGGGCTACCCTAATAAAACATTTTTTTCCAATTTTTATTTTACCACTTTGTCGGCGTGATTGATATACATATTGGTAACAAATTTCAGCTTTCTAGTGCGAACGGTCACAGAGATTAAGCGAGGACGGACAGACGGACGGACAGACATGGCGAAACTATAAGGGTTCCTAGTTGACTACGGAACCCTAAAAATGAAGCTACAGTCCCCGTCACAAGGCATAATATCGTGGAAGTACTTTAGTTGCCCATTTCAAAGCGTAGATCTCTAAGGAGAAGAACAGGCAAGAATCTCCATGGCAACCATCCATCCATTTAGCGAGCGGCTGGCACTCTGCCGCAGAAGCTGCTATCACTGACCACTAAATACATAGTTGCTGCCACAAGTGGTCCGTACGCACGCTAAGCGCTTATGATGTGCAAACTCATAGTCATTCTCATAACACAGGAATTCTCTCGAGAACTTTCTTTACGACTCGTTTGGTCATTAGTAAAGCTTACATAAGTAAAGCGATTATACTTCGAACTGTAGAACGTTGATCTACACGACATGGACATACCGTTAGATCTGCGCGGGCGCATCGCATAACTATCTATGGATAGAATCGATTAATCGAATGTTATACCGATAATCGTTATCAATGGTTGAAATGATATCGATATTGAGTTCAACTGCGAGGTCGATTGTTAAACGTAGCTAGAATTAGTTAGATAACTATAAGCTGATCTTAACCTTGATTTTATTAGTTGTTTAGTAGACTAAACAACACAAATTGTAAGTAAAACCTAGAGGTTTTCCTTACAATTTGGACAGACTGCGTGAAGGGTGATATAGCTAGAAAGGAGGTGACTATTGAAATGACGAGTACCTATAGATAATAGATCAGATGGAAGAAGAAGACATGCTACACCCCAAATAATTTAGGCTATTGCTATCTTTTTCTCTCTAGTAAAACAAGAAAGAGATGGATGTAATTTAGAGCTGTCAGAATCTAGACTGTCAGATGTTAGAATTTAGTAGGAACTAATATTTCCATACAAATGAAGGGTGTACGTAAAAACATGTCGACTAAAAGCACGGTGAAGCGCAAGGCATAAACTAGTTTGACATCTCTAACTTAGTTCATAGCTATAGCCGTCCTTTTCTCGCACTGCCATTTAGTAAAAGATAGGAGGTATTCCATGAAGCACACCCAAACGAAGCACACCCAGACGAAGCACACCCAGACGAAGCACACCTAAATTATTCCACTTAGCACACCCGTGGGTGGGCTTCAAATAAAAATTTAAAATAATTAATTTCCTATTCCACGAAGCACACCTACGAATATCACTCGCATAGTGCGGCGACTAAGAAATTATAGCGTTCCCACTGCTGGGCTACTCTCCTGTCAGTAAAGAGGGAATTTAATTGCTTAGCTATTTTAAAAGCAAATATTGCTTATGCTATTTTCAAAACTGTTTTAAGTGAGTAATTTGGAAAATGTCCTTCCTTATTAGTGATAGCCTTGTATGAGTTATGATTTGCTTATCTACTATCTAATAAAATCAAATGTATATACAAATATAATCCTCTACTAAAACTAGTTTATGTTTTATGATTTCGTAAGCTATTGACGTATTTCAGATCCATCAGTTGACATCAACAATCAAACACCGATTTACAACCGTTTTTCATTAATTTCTATAACGATCGATTTTCAAGGCCTTTGTAAATTTCTACACATAGTAAACGCTGATAACCAGGGCCCTGTTTTATGAAGCTGAATCCGACATAATATATGTCAAAAAATTACAAAATTGTAGTATTGTCGCACTTAGGCTGTTTTATGAACATGACATATATGTCAAAAAGCGACAGGGGAAATCTTGACATAATTGTCATCCTATGAATACGTTTTATGAAACTCGACATATGTCAAAAAACCACAGTCAAATTATTTCGCGACAGAGGGCAACGCTCTTGTCAGACTTGTCGGACAATTCTACATATATGTCATGACGTCATGACAACTGTTTGTTTTATAAACCAGATTTGACAAGTTTTTCACGACAAATTGTGTGACCTGTCGCTAATAAAGTTTCATAAAACAGAGATCTATATGTCGGATTGTCGCGACAATTCGAGATATTTGTGAATTTTCCACCATGACAATTATGTCACCTGACAGCTTCATAAAACAGAAAAAAAATCACTTTTTAACATGTCGACTTGTCGGATTGTCCGCTTTATAAAACAGGGCCCAGAAAACAAAATCTGACTCTACCTGAATATTTTAGTTAAGGGCCTATACTACCTCAAATGGCTTAGCATGATCCTCCATTACGCCTAAAATTGAGAAAATATGGTAAAGTTGAGTTGAGTTTATATTTTATATGGTAAAGTTGAGGATTAATTTTAGGTCCTATGTTTGGCGAAAACACGATTTCATAAAATTTTCTCTAAAGAAAAAAATCCCAAAGTTACCTCCAAATCGAACAATAAACCGCTGGTATTCAAAAAGTACTTCAAATTAGATCTAAACTTTGCATACCTACTAACTGAACTAACTATAAAGCAGGTCTTATGTTTTTTATTTTTTCCAAAAGACGAAAATTTGATTTTATAAAGAATATAAACCACTCATTTCGCACTATTCGGCCTGCAGTGACTGACGTAACAACCACTTTGCAGTGCAAGCTGATTAGAACGTTATTCTAACAGTATTACAAACAAAGTTTGAACCACCACAATCTAGTTGCTAATTTGAGTTAGTATAGGCTCTTATGTGTGTCGCGGTAGACCTCGCAGGAGATGGCGGGACGAGCAGGACATAACCAACGTCCAGTGGTCCACATTGGCCCTGGATCGAAGGATTTGGAAGTCAAGGGGGGAGGCCTTTGCCCAGCAGTGGGGTAACACAGGCTAGCAGTAGTCATCATCATCTGCCTAGCCTTTTCCCAACTATGTTGAGCTCTGCTTCCAGTTTTACCGGATGCAGCTGAATACCAGTATTTTACATGGAGCGACTGCCTATCGTCCGTATGGTGTCGGACGTAAAGAATAACACCATCCCATATCTTCCCGTGGGTGTCGTAAGAGGCGACTAAGGGATTTACCAGAGAATGGGCAGCAGCGCTCTCTGTGTCTTGTGTAAGAACCGCACTCACTGCGATCGCCAACCCGCCTGCCAAGCGTGGCGATTATGGCAAAACCCCCCCAAATGAATAGCGCATCACAAAAATGGCCCCTAGTGCCCGGCAGCCCGTCTACCCTCGACTACGGCAGCGGTCGAGGCTACGGCGTGGCAAGGGGTGCGAAGAATCTCCGGAAGGGATCCGGCTGCCAATACCGACGACTAGACCTGGCAACATATAACACGCGCACACTCCGGACCGACGAGAAGATAGCGGAACTCGAAGAGGAATTGAGCAGGCTGCGATGGAGTATTGTGGGATTATCTGAAGTCCGAAGAGAGGGGGAGGACACGATAATCCTGAAATCCGGCAACCTGCTCTATTTCTGTGAGGGTGACCGGCAATCCCAGGGTGGTGTTGGGTTTATCGTCCACAAGTCCCTTGTGAACAACGTGGTGAAGATCGAGAGTGTGTCGACCAGGGTGGCGTACCTTATACTCAGAATATCCTCAAGATATTCGCTGAAGGTCATACAGGTCTACGCCCCAACCTCGGCACACCCCGACGACGAAGTGGAGACCATGTATGAGGATATCTCTAAAGCCATGCATGGTTCCAAAACTCACTTCACATTTGTCATGGGGGACTTTAACGCGAAACTGGGCAAACGAGACGGTGATGAGCTGCAGGTGGGGCAATTTGGAGTTGGACGTCGGAATCGCCGGGGCCACCAACTAGCTAGTTTTATGGAGAAGGAGGGCCTCTATATGATGAACTCCTTCTTCAGAAAGCGTGAGCACAGGAAGTGGACCTGGCAGAGCCCCGATGGTGCAACTAGAAATGAGATCGACTTCATTATGTCAACCAAGAAGCAAATGTTCAATGATGTCTCTGTGATCAATTTGGTGAAAACCGGGAGCGATCACCGCATGGTAAGAGGCACATTGAACATCAATATCAAGCTTGAAAGGTATCGACTGATGAAGTCTACGCTCCGTCCAGCACAGATCCAAATCCAAAACCCCGAGAGCTTTCAGCTTGAACTCCACAACCGTTTCGAGTGCCTAGGAAGCTCAGTGGACGAGTACAACGATGGGTTCGTGGAAACTGTCCATACGACCGGGTCTAAGTTCTTCAAGGCGCGTCGTACAGATCAGAGCAAGAGGCTCTCCGATCACACTCTCAAGCTCATGAAGGAGCGGCGTGAGATGATCCTGCAGTCTTCAGACGAGGCGTGTAAATATCGGCAGCTCAATAGACGGATCTCTAAATCCTTGAAGAGCGACCTCCGCCGCTTTAATACCGAGCGTATTAAAGACGCGATTGAGCGGAATAAAGGCTCCAAGGTATTTGCAAGAGATCTGGCTATTGGGCAGAGCCAGCTCACGAAACTGAAGACCGACGATGGTAGGATCTTATCCGCCAAACCGGAGCTTCTGAGGGAGGTCGAGAGCTTCTATGGACAGTTGTACACGTCAACTAGTAAACCCGTCGTAGATCTAGCAAACGACCCAAGAGCTAGACTGACCCGACACTATACTGAAGACATCCCGGACGTCAGCCTGTACGAGATCAGGATGGCTCTGAAGCAGCTCAAAAACAACAAGGCACCGGGTGATGACGGAATTACGGCCGAACTCCTGAAGGCGGGTGGAAAACCGGTACTTAAGGTCCTTCAGAAGCTGTTTAATTCCGTCATACTTGAGAGAAAAACGCCACAGGCCCATGCCTGTGGCGTTTTTCCCTCACCACCTGCACCATTGCAGGGGTGTGGTGGTGCTCTTCTTCAAAAAGGGTGACAATGCCCGGTTGAAGAATTATAGGCCCATCTCACTTCTAAGCCATGTCTACAAGTTGTTTACTAGAGTCATCACGAATCGTCTCGCGCGCAGGTTTGACGATTTCCAGCCACCCGAACAAGCCGGTTTCCGAAAAGGCTATAGCACCGTAGACCACATACATACGCTGCGGCAAGTTATACAGAAGACCGAAGAGTATAACCTGCCTCTCTGTTTAGCGTTTGTGGACTACGAGAAAGCCTTCGATTTGATCGAGACCTGGGCTGTACTGCAGTCTCTCCAACGGTGCCAAATCGACTATCGGTACATCGAGGTGTTGAAGTGTTTGTACAAAAACGCCACCATGTCAGTCCGACTTCAGGACCAAGTCTCAGAACCTATCCTCCTGCAGCGAGGTGTGAGACAGGGAGACGTCATATCTCCGAAACTGTTTACTGCTGCACTGGAGGATGTCTTCAAGGTTCTGGACTGGAGAGGGC
The DNA here is from genome assembly GCA_905147715.2 of Xestia xanthographa. Classification (NCBI taxonomy): domain Eukaryota; kingdom Metazoa; phylum Arthropoda; class Insecta; order Lepidoptera; family Noctuidae; genus Xestia; species Xestia xanthographa. The sequence goes on from LR990656.1 coordinate 12,921,881, forward strand.
TAGGCATCAACGTCAATGGCGAGTACATCACTCACCTTCGGTTTGCCGACGACATAGTGGTCATGGCTGAGACCATGGAGGACCTCAGTACAATGCTCGATGACCTCAGTAGAGCTTCCGGAAGAGTGGGTCTTAAAATGAACATGGACAAAACCAAGGTCATGTTGAATGCCCATGTCACACCCACTCCTATCAAGATCGGAGACTCTATACTCGAAGTTGTAGACGATTATGTGTACCTGGGACAAACGGTCCAGTTAGGTAGGTCTAACTTCGAGAAAGAGGTCAATCGTCGAATCCGACTCGGCTGGGCAGCGTTCGGGAAGTTGCGCGGTATTTTCTCATCCAATCTACCGCAGTGTCTCAAGACGAAAGTCTATGACCAGTGTGTGTTGCCAGTGATTACATACGGGACCGAAACATGGTCGCTTACAATGGGCCTCATCAGAAGGCTTAAAGTCACCCAAAGGGCAATGGAAAGGGCTATGCTCGGAGTTTCCTTGCGCGATCGAATCAGAAATGAAGACATCCGCAAGAGAACCAAGGTTACCGACGTAGCCCGAAGAATTGCCAAACTTAAGTGGCAGTGGGCAGGGCACATTGCTCGCAGAACGGATGGCCGATGGGGCCGAAAAGTTCTGGAGTGGCGACCGCGAACCGGAAGACGTTGCGTTGGAAGGCCTCCCACTAGGTGGACCGATGACCTGGTGAAGGCTGCGGGAATCCGCTGGATGCGAGTCGCACGTGACCGTTCAATGTGGCGACACTTGGGGGAGGCCTATGTCCAGCAGTGGACGACTTTCGGCTGAAATGATGATGATGATGATGACTGCCTATCTGACCTCCACAACCCATTTAGTACCGGGTAATACGATACCCCTTGGTAAGACTGGTTGTCAGACTTTTTGGGCTTCTGACTACGTAACGACTGTCAAAGATCTACAAATGACAGCCGGGACCAACGGCTTGACGTGCTTTCCGAGGCACGGAGGAAACTCGGTATGTAATGGGTGGTCACCCATCCACAGACCAACCTAGGCAAGCACGGCTTAACCTAACGATCGAACCGAGCGGCTGCTATTATTTAGCCACGAGCTCCGCAGGGCTAGCAGTACTAGTAGTGTCAGTAATATCAGAACATTCTTCATTTTACTGCATCTTTTGGAGCTATTTTGATCTCTTTGGTCTAGCGGTCTCTTTGGTCGCAAGTGCGGCTGCTGGGCATATCCTGGGTTCGATTACCTTACCAGGTTGGGCAAAGTGTTATAGGGTTTTTCCATCAGGAATATCTCAGTACAGTCACGTAGTCTGGATTGCCCAGTTTGGAGTAGAATCCCAGTTGCAGATGGCAATCATCATCATCATCATTTCAGCTGAAAGTCGTCCACTGCTGGACATAGGCCTCCCCCAAGTGTGGCCACATTGACCGGTCCCGTGCGACTCGCATCCACCGGATCCCGCAACCTTCACCAGGTCATCGGTCCACCTAGTGGGAGGTCTTCCAACGCAACGTCTTCCGATGGCAATAAACCGGCAGATATATTTCCCTATAACAAGGGACTTAAACAAAACTGGCGAAATGAGCAATGGCTGTACTATTGGTACACCTCTGCCTAACGCTTCATTACAGGCGCGATGTAATGTCAGGACTGATTCTCAACAATTCTAATTACTCGGAACAATGGAATTATTTGGCAAGGTAAAGTGCACAACTACTGAAGGCTCTGTTGCAACATACTTATTTACTCGGTAATTAGACGTACCACTAATTACTGAAGTTTAACTTACTACGTGTCACATACATTTACCTTAATTTAGGTCAAGTCTCATTAGTTTTGAAGATTTCACCAGAATACGTTTCGATGTAAAATCGACAGTGGTTCTATAGGTTTCGAAGAAGAGCATTTTGGAAACACAATCCACGTGATGTTTTATTCGGTAAATGTTCCTATATTTTCATACTGCCAGTTAGCTAATGCTTGTATTAACAAGTACGTGGGGTTCATGAGAGGAAATGATCCCCGGTTAGGAACTCGGGAACGATGTCCCGAGCCGCTAGCAACCTATCAACCAAATAATATCTATACAAATAAATAAAATGGAAAGATCTATTTGTAATGTCATAGTAACAGTTTTTTACTGAATGCATATGAAAGTATATGTATCATGGTGCTAAACACAAACATTCTTTCAATTTTTGTCTGTCTTTGTGTTTGTTTCGGCTAATCTCCAAAACAGCTGGGCAGCTTTTACAAAAACTACTAAATGCCATTACGCAAAAGAAGTAATTATGTAAGGATCGTAGCAGGTGGCTTCCTTTAAGTTCCATATAAACTTATCGTGAAACGTAAAGAGTGAATAATCGTGTAATAAACACCTACCCAACAACATTGTGAAATTTGTCGAAGTAAGTATGTTTCGGCAAATTTCACAGTGTTGGGCATTTTTTAATTCATATGTAGGTCAAAAATTAAAAACAACATAACGAAAGTCAAGACGGTCCAAACGAGTATTTTTTGCAACATTTTTGAAAACTAGTTGCATCGACCACCATATACAGGGTGTAAACAACCTCATCACGAAGTCGTCAACCAAGCAATATGTACGTAAAAAACGTAAACTAAGTAACTTGACGCAAAAAATATTGCTGGGAAACGACTTCTTTTTTCTGGGGTGAAAAATCATGTTTTGTGATAGAACTCAATTTACAACGTAAAGCACTCAAAACACTGTGCTGATGGATGGATTGAATAGTACGGGGTCATGGAGGTTCGTTAAGAGGTTTTTTACATCCTTACGTATGTATAGGTACTATCGAGAACACTCCCGCCTGACCACCACTAAGCTCATTTTTGCTTGCACTCGCAATATAAAAACGCTCTCTAGCCCCGCCTCGTTGACTTTGTGTAAAAAAAATGAATGAAAAGATACCGAATCGGCCGAGCGCATTGACGACGCACGCCAAACGAGAGTTTTTGTTATTTTGCGCGCCAAAGTTGACAATTTCCTAATAGGCCCAAACTTAAAGGGGGCGTGGCTCGGCGCCTCCGCATGATTTAGGCGAAAAAATTTTAAAATGGTCAGGCGGAACAGACCCCGATGGTACATGGTTCAATGACGTTTTGACCCAAATGGTGCATCCACACCGCAATGACTTTTTGTAGAGCAACGTTTCCAAGTGTTTACTGAGCAACATCCGATAGCAAAACGTTATTTATTGTTTATATATTATGTTGCCGTGTTAGTATATGTTAAGTAATGTTGCCTAACTTTTGAAAACAGTCAACACGTGGTATATAACCATTGACAACATTGTTAGAGAATATTACCTCAACACTGCAACTTAAAATAATATATGTTTACGTGTCCGTCATCGCCTGATCAAACGAAAGTTAATCTTTGTTATATTTTGTTAATTTATTTTATTGGCGGTATGAACGCGATGAGTAACATTCAGTAAAAAGTAGCCACAAAAGTTACAGATAGTTACCTAATGTTACCGTGTTGCACAGTGTTGCTTCACAAAAGTTAACTGCGGTGTGGATAAAGCGTGGGATAAAGGCATACGGACTGGTTTTTCCCGGTTCTTAAAAATCCGAGTATTAAAAAAAACCGGATCTGTCGTATAAAATCCCGGGTTTTCGGGTTTTTCGTTTCTTCGATCATTTTATTGATCTATGAACTTCGCAAACACACGAATAGGTCGTTTAAAATCTAAATCTATTCTAAACTAATATTATTAAGAAAAGTTGAATGAAGAGATTTTATTTATTTGTTTGTTTGTTATAATTTCACTCAAGAACTACTCAACCGATTTTAAATATTCTTTCACCATTAGAAATCTACATCTTTACCGAGTAACATTGGCTGACCATTATATTGATATCATGCAAATTAGCTGAGCTACCACAATTTTCGCGGACGAAGTGCTAGTTTATTATTATTAAAATAAGCTCCAGAATCTTCACCAAAAGTTTGGACTTCCAGCCCGCACACCGCATTTAGCAAAAACGCGTCCCTTCCTCCTCGAAGAATTCCACCATTTGGTCCAACGCCTGTTCAATATTGTAACCTTTAAAATTATTAATTAATAAAAAGAGCAAAAGCATATTTTGTAAATTAATTTAAAAAACCGGTTCTTAAAAATGGCCGGTTTTCGATGCCTAGTGTGGATGCACCTAAAATCGTGACTCATATTTTTTTTGCGAACTTTTTTAAAGGAACGTGTTTATTTGCGTCGGGGCAGTGTCCGTGAATGGAAAGTTACCACTATTATAACATATTCTTACTAAACAAAAAACTTATGCAAGGTTGAAATTAATTCTAAAAAAGTGCTTTCAAAACAAAGCTTAGTAAAACATAACACCAAGCCTGGAATCCCCGAAGGGTAAGACAGAAGTATACCTAATAGTAGGTACACCCACATTTCACTCGTTATGGAAGGAGGCGAGACTATTGACGTCAACCGGGCTCAAATCCAGACTTTGTGGCAGCTACAGAGTCTCGATTTACTGAGCAGTTCCTGATGGAAATCCCAATACCATTTTTCCCGACCCGGGAATCGAACCTAGGACTTCATACTCAGCAGTCGCGCTTGCGACCACCTAGTCCAAACTAAGAGGCAGTGTGGCTGTGTGGTTGTAAAACAGTTTTTATCCTACTGTTTATAATACACGTCAGTTATTTATTTTCTATGTCAAAGATATCACCATTGCCCTACTTTCGAAAAACGAATGGAACTTGTAATTTAAACAGAAATTCACACAATCAACGACAATTGTCTACATTGTCCAAAACTTCGTCGTCATGCTTCCTAGTATTGTTTGCACTATTTCAAAACGCAACGTAATTTGTCAAATAAGCAAACGCATTGTTACCGTCAAAAATAATACCCCTGTGGGATGTTGTCATTGAAGATGCCTGATAAGCAAATCTGTAGTTTCTGTCTACCCTCATGGGAAAAAGACGTAAGACACTTTGTGCGGGACAGCAGATTTTTAAAGGCCAAAGGATAAGAATATTTTTTTTATTGTGTATCTTTTTATTGTGTTTAGGTCATGTTAGAGTTCCCACTGCCACTTAGACCTCCGATTCTATCTTAGCAGGAAGGTTGGTAGTAACTGGATGTGAGTTGCCGAAAATCGAGTTAAGTGGAGTGCGATTGAAGAGGCCTATGTCCAGCAGTGGACTGTTGAAACAATGAATGGAGGATAATATGGCAAGAAAAAAGGTGTCTGAGTAATAGGAAAGTTTGAAAGAAGAAGCGAGCTGCGCCAACCCTAAATTAATTGGGATGAGGCAGGGGAATGACGATTCTAGACCTGAGGTCAGAACTTAAACAAAACACTTTGTTGAAAAACCGGTATATCGGTGTATCTATATTATTGCAATTTAATTGTATAAAAGGTGTAAAATACCTCTTAACGAAGCCGAAAGGCACTTACTTATTCTCCCCATTATTGCGATCATTTTTTTGTTGTACACCATACCTGGGAACCTTCTAGTTACGGAGATATTGGGGGTCAAAGTTCCAACTTTTTGACAAGTTTTTTTTTTTTTTAATACAAGTTTTAAGTAAGATTTTTACTTTAAACACCTCCACGACCCCCGTACTATTGAATACATCCATCAGCACAATGTTTTGAGTGAATTACATTGAGTTCTCCCACAAAACATGATTTTCCCCCCCCTAAAAAAAAAGTCGTTTCCCAGCAATAATTTTTGCGTAATTACTTAGTTTGATGTACAGAATGCTTGGTGTTAACCAAGCATTCGGCTTCCTGATGAGGTTGTTTACACCCTGTATTCGTTTTCTGTGTGCAATAAAGAATAAGAAAAGTTTTTTTTTGCTTTTATATTTTTAAACAAAACGATAACTCTCATCATCTGCCTAGCCTTTTCCCGACTATGTTTGGGTCGGCTTCCAGTCTAGCCGGATGCAGCTGAATACCAGTATTTTACATGGAGCGACTGCCTATCTGACCTCCACAACCCAGTTAGTACTGGGTAATACGATACCCCTTGGTACGACTGGTTGTCAGACTCTTTAGGCCACTGATTACCTGTAACGACTGCCAAAGATCTATACAAATGACAGCCAGGACCAACTGCTTAACGTGCTTTCTGAAGCTCGGAGGAAATACGGTATGTAATGGGTGGTCACCCATCCACAGACCAACCTAACCTAGGCAAGCACGGCTTAACCTAAAGATCGACCCAAGCGGCTGGCTATTATTATTTAGCCACGAGCTCCACTCCACAAAACGATAACTCCATTACAATAGAATTGGGAAAAACTTAATGATTGTGGTGAATGAAACATTTACAAAATATTGTAATTCATTAACTAATAAATGATAATTTGGAATTCCCTTCCGAGAAATATAAATGTAGTTAGAAACTATTTTTTATTTACATTTGGATACTACAATGATGGTCAAGGTTAGAGATAAATCAGAACGGAAAACGTGGCGGAATTACCCGCCCATGATAGGCTAGTTTCCACCATCAATAATGGAGGCAACTGGACTGAAAGATCAAGATCAATGATGGAGGCAACTGGACCTGTAAAGCTGGCAATCTTAGTGAAACTAAGGAGTTTATTGTTGGAGGTATGTATGTTATGTGAAAGAAAGAAACACATAATACATACATCAATACGCTAGTTTCCAACATCAATAAATGGCAAATATATTTAGTCCGTCAATTAGAGTATTGGGAAATAATGGACACGTATTTTTTGTTTTTGTTAATCAATGAATATTGACGAAAACGTTTCAAAACTGGGGAGTCGGCTCGTGACGTCACAACGCACTAAAAACTGCGTTTTTTCCGCTCAGATCTATCCCTAACTTTGCAAATAATATTATACTTATTCTCAATATTTTTTCTTCTGCCCTACTGCACTGATCAGAAAGGAAACGATGGATGGATTGTGTACGGAATTATATGAAGGAAAATGGAGAAAATGATAGCTTGCGCCGACCCCAAGTGACATGGAACAAGGGCCGAAAGACGACGATGACCACTGATCAATGAATTTTTTTTACGAGAAACTTATGAATGAAAATTACTGTTCAAGTCTCAGTTATCAACTTATCATTTAAAGTACCTACTTGTACATATACAAGTACATGTAAACCAATGGCTATGTTTACAAATCACTTCCTCAATCACATTGTGATGTGTTACCCATATGCGCAAACGCACGCCAATTGATTTTTGCACATTATAAATAATTTATCAAGACATCTTGTATTGTTAAGCTGTAAGTTATCGACAGCCGAGATTTTTATAGGTTCATGCAAATGCCACTGTTGGCATACTAATCATCTTGTTTCGAGATTTTACATAATTTAATGTTCCACTGCTGTAATGACACAGAAAAATAGGTAAATTATTTTTATACTAGCTCCTTACGCGGCTTTGCCCGCGTGGTCCGTCCGGTAAACCTACCGGTACCTTTTAGATGGAGGAATATTTTTTAAATAATTGCCGTGATTCCGGAGATTACCCTCAGCATACATACAAACTCACGAAATTCGCACTCTCTCTTTATTATTTTATCAGTATAGAATTATAGAGTCGTTATGACTCTAAACTTAATTTTAAATCATGTTAATAAACAGTTTTCAGCTATAGTTGGATATATAAACCGGCATGTCCTAGAACCTAATGATATTCTAATAAACAGATATGTTATAGACCTACAAAACCACCGAAAAAAGTGTTCCGCGCAGCAGCGGCTCCCACTTTTCATTAGTTCCACATTTCTAATGATACAAAAGGGATAGCTCGATAAAACCAATAAGAAAAAAAGAGACAGATAGTGTTGTTCTATGTCTCTAGTGCAAGCGTCCTTGTCGTACTCACAACAAAAATGCGTTTCCCATCTCTTTCTTTTTTTTATCCTCCATTATCAGAATATTAGGAAAATAAATGAAAAACATTAATAAATCAAAATATTGCGTAGTTTTACATGTGGTATGACATCCCTTGTTTTATTTCTTTGGTATCATAATTGATACACTTTCTGAACACGCACGATGGCATTTTTACAATTTTTATCTAAATTCGTAGTAGCGTATGTTGCAGACTAAAGGCAATACGGGCCAATTGGGCCGTTTTTGAGTCTTCACGATTGCGCGCTCACAAGATATCTGTTTACTAGAATATCATTGCCTAGATCTAAAAAATTCGAAGACATGTGACATCTACCAATCCGCACTCCGCGTGGTGGATTATAGCCCATTCCCTCTCATAGAGAAGAGGCCTGTGTCCCAGCAGTGGTATCATGAATAGGCTGATGATGATGATGATGACTACGAGATGTAGTTAATGTAGGTACAATTTAGGTTTGAGTTCTAACGTAATTGTACTAAAAATCACCTTTCGTACAACCAAAGTTAAACTTGACTATTCACCTTGAAACCGCAGTAATTACTTTTCCCCGATGTTCTAGATCTAGGTAATTAACGAGAGTGTTAACCTTAATCATTCATAGTTTTGAAACAGCTTGTATAATGTTGTTTACTAGAGCATGACGTTCGCACATAATAAAATTGGATTCTGCATCGTCATACTATTAAATACTAACTTCACCTTTTGACCTAAATAATACGTAAATACTTAAAGGGGAAGCGCCCTTTAATTTTTCGGTTATTTTGCCTTTTTTCCGTCTTTTCTGTACATTGAAGTAAAAAAAGTAAAATTAATGAGAAGCTCTAAAAATACAAAAAGTCAATGCATAGTGGTCCCATCAGTACATAAAGCACCTAATCATGTATATACACAACACTTTGATCCGTTATGTACGGTTGCATACAAGGACTTATTGTTCTTATGTATTGACTTTCATGCAGACTTCTGCGTGTGGTCATTCGCGATTACGACATTAGTCTATGGAAAAAGTTATTATTCAGATTGATAGTCAGAACTACACCCTTAAATATGACCAAACCTTTCTGAAACACGCTGTATTATTCTTTGCTCTTGTTGTTACAGGAACAGTAAATTTTTCGGTTTGTTAACCTATCTAGAACAATATTAACAAGGTTACCGACGATTGTAACAACAATACCGACCTGTATCCTCTAATAAAGAACGTTTATACGCTGAGGAACATGATACTTATAATAAGTTAGTTAACTTACCGTCATTTCAGTGGAAGTGGAAGGGAAAACGTACAATTTCAGTCGGTTTTATGTTAATCTGTATTACAGAATATTGACGTTTTCATGCTAAATTGTATCTGTTGTAACTTAGGAAATACCAACATTATGTACGGTTTACTAGGGCACTTTTAAATTAAGGTAATCTATACTAATATTTCCTCGAGAACCAAGGTTACCGACGTAGCCCGAAGAATAGCCAAACTTAAGTGGCAGTGGGCAGGGCACATTGCTCGCGAACGAATGGCCGATGGGGCTGAAAAGTTCTGGAGTGGGGACCGCGAACCGGAAGACGTTGCGTCGGAAGGCCTCCCACTAGGTGGACCGATGACCTGGTGAAGGTCGCGGGAATCCACTGGATCCGAGTCGCACGGGACTGGTCAATGTGGCGACACTTGGGGGAGGCCTATGTCCAGCAGTGGACGTCTTTCGGCTGAAATGATGATGATGATGATGATGTGATACTAATATTTTAAAAATGTTTGGTTTGTATGTAGGGGGTAATCTTCGGAACTACTGATCGCATTCCGAAAATTCTTTCACTTACAGGAAGTTACATTATCCCCGAGTGTCATGGGTTACATTTTAAAAAAATCCATGAATTAATTTCTGTACATGAAAGAAAAGAAAGAAAGAAAAAATATTTATTTGCCGCAGGCATACGACTTCAAAACATAGGTACAAAGCTTATAAGACGTTTGACATAATAATATAACATAACGAAACAGAAACAAGCAAAAAAAGAAAGAAGTTGACAGCTAGCACGTCGTGAGTGCAACAAACAGGTTAAACCACTCAGCATGATGCTGTGCTATGGGGTACCCACAGCACAGCGCTTGTTTTCAGTGGTCACCCTTGAAAAAACGTAGGGATGTCAAAACAGTGGTAATTAGATGAGTAACTAAAATAAAACAACCAGTACATAGATTATAACAAAACACAGCATAAGAAACATAAACAGTACAAACAAAAAAAATATATATAAAAGGTACTTTATCAAAGTACATATCGGGAGCGAAGCCGCGAGCAACAGGTAGTAATAACATATTTTGAAGACACAAATGTTGCAAGTAGCGGCCAATATTTACTCGATGATAATTGTCTTGTTTATATGTTTATATGTAGTTGATTTACAAGAAAAATTACTTCGGCAAGATTTCAGCTTCATCATCAGCAGCCTATTAATGTTCCGCCACTGCTGGGACAGAGGCCTCCTCTCTATGAGAGGGAATGGGCTATTATCCACCACGCGGGCTCGGTGCGGACTGGTAGATGTCACATGTCTTCGAATTTTTTGGTTCTAGGACATGCCGGTTTCCTCACGATGTTTTCCTTCACCGTTTTGAGAGATGATGAAATAAATTACACAAAGTAATGCGCCTGCCTGGGTTCGAACCCACGACTTACTGATTGTAAGTCGGGGCCGCGGCCGCCACCACTGGGCCACCGCTGGTCTCGCAACAATAAGTAATAACACTAGTATTTCACCTTCACAGTAGCATATTAGCAGATTTGTTGTTATTGACACGTCTTTGTTTCCAGATTATCGAATTAATAACGTTATCGGATATTGACTACTTACCTAGATATCAGATGCAATGACAAAGGAAAGCAAGTTTTAACATCGGTACCTATATCATCATCAAATACGTAGGAATGATTAGCTTTGATGATGTTGAATATATGACGTATATTATATTGTAGGTTTGTAGTTTAGTTATAAAATTAATTAATTTTAGTAATGTTATTGCACATTCATAAGTGAAACCTCTTCTGCAAATCTCGCTATCAAAATTAGGTTTGCTGTAAGAAAACCCAATTCTGGGTTAAGCTCGCCTTTGTACATAAGCTATATAATTGCAGTTTTTTTATGTAAGTATATTTGTTTCAATTATTTGTGTGCAATAAGAAAGAAAGAAAGAAAAGTATTTATTGACTCACACAGGATAAACAGAAACAAAAAGATACAATAGAAATTACAAAATTATATAAAAAGTAGGTAAACAAGAGAAAAAATAAAAAAACAATCAAAATGGTCCTGTGCAAGGCCAAAAGGCTCCTATCTCAGCAAAGTGCTGTGACATTTAAAAAAAAAAGTCACAGCGCTGGTATTCTGATAGGGCCCAGAGTGATGGTCATAGGAAAGTCATAAACGAATATAAATTTATAATACAAAATAATAATAATAAACAAATATAAATATTATGTGTAATAAGTATAGGTTATAGAACAGAACAAAAATATAATTTTATGTACACCCCACGTCACCACGGTTTGTCTATGCATGGTTGCAGGCAACACTGACAGAGACGCGGACGCAGACATTTGTTCATAGAGTATAGTAATATATCATCTGTGTCAGCAAAGAAAAACCAAAACAATAAATCAATCAATATTGATCAATATTGACAATATTACTTTAAGTACCTAATATAAACAGATAGATAGTGTGCAGTGATCGTATAACATAATTTATCTTGAGGCTAGAAACAAAATTTAAGTTTATGTGGACAAAAAATAATTACCAAGTAGTGCGTAAGCGAAAGGAAAAGGTGACAACGACTGACCCAAACACAATTAACAGCATTTTAGGTGCAACCAGGTATCGAGGATTCACTGCCAGACACTAGAATGTAAAGTATTATCCACAGTGCAAGATAAATAATAACAGTAGTAATAAATATACCAGATGCTCCGGTCACCAATGCGAGCTGCGTGCAGAACAAAGTAAGTCAATCAGAATCCTTTTGTTGTTCGAGTAAATATCGTTTGAATTTGATTCTAAAAGTACCAACTGTTTTTAGAGCACGAAAATAAAGATTAAGAATATTCTTTTCTTCATAATTTCGTATAGTTATGATAACAAACTTCGCAAAAGCAAATAGATTGCAGGTAGTTACCTGTAGCTAGACCCTAGTTAAAGACTAGGTTGAGGTCATATTCAAAATCGAAACGTAAAACAACCTACTTTGTTTCTAAGTATTTTTCCACTACGTTAACTACAGCTTTCTCCTAGTCTACTCAACACCATAACAACACGTAATTTTACAGTGAATCTATTATAAGCCGCTTAAGAGCCTACCATGCCTCAAATGGCTTAGCATGATCCTCCGTTACGCCTAAAATACAGCAGCATTCATTTTGAAATAAATATATAGTAAAGTTGAGGATTAATGCTAAATCCTCTGTGTGACGAAAATACGATTCCATAAACTTTTCTCGATAGAAAAAAAATCCAGTTACCTCCAAATCGAACAATAAACCGCTGGTATTCAAAAAGTACTTCAAATTAGATCATGAAACTTTGCATACTAACTGAACTAACTATAAAGCTGGTTTTATGTGTTTTATTGTTTAGTCCAATCAATAGATTTTTTGTAAATCGCAAAAAACCACTCATTTCACACTATTCGGCCGCAGTGACTGACGTAACAAGCACTTTGTAGTGCAAGCTGATTAGAACTTTATTCTAGCAGTACTTCAAACGAAGTTTGAACCACCACAAATAGAGTTGCCAATTTTAGGGTTAGAAGGGCCTTAAGTATTATCGACATTTTTGCCCTGTTGTTTATACAAATACCCTTTTTTTAAATGTACAATATATAACCTACTCAAATGTAACATATTTATTCATTTAAAATATTTTTATCAAATGCAGGTGGTATACTCAAATAACATGTTTGTATACAGTCAAGGTCAAAGAAACTCATCACTAAATAAATTACAATAAAATGTAGCTATTTTTTTTTTAATGTAATGGCTCGTGGATTCTAAACATAATCTACACAAATAAATTAAATTGAAGTGTCTGTTTAATTTCAAAATAACAGGTTTCCCGAATTTTATAATAATTTCACTCTGACGAAAATCGCAGGGCACAGCTAGTTCATATTTAAATTAGAATCTTGATTAACCGGCATTCTAAAGAAAAAAACGAGATTTACATACGTGTATTTTAAAAGCATAATGCATTATGTATACGTATATATATGCCATTAAACTCTTATGAGAAAAATCTGGGGATCGTTTTATCAACCTTGTATCAGAACTAGATCTATTTATTATTTTAATTAAGATATCCTTTCGATTTTTTTTTAAGAACTGATTAGCACATTATTATTAACATTAGAGATATTAAACACGTGTATACAACGTAGGTCGTTGGTCTTCGAAATACGTATAACCACCAGTAATCAATCAATCAACTCAGCCGACTGCAGTCCACTGCTTATTCTTCTTCTTTCGTATCGATTGGTAAATCTTACAACTGTCGTGGATCCAACAGGTGGCCCTGGCCACGTTAATCGTAGCATTATTTTAAGTCCTCTTACATGCAGGTGTAGGGATACAGGACAATACCAGCAAGTGGAACATGGTTAGGTCGGGAGTAACGCATTCACACTGGGTGTCGGAAGAATCTTGCAATAGTTTAGTACACTGCTAGATATAATAGCGTCTCCCAACTTGCGCCAAAACCTTGTTCTTTGCTCTGAACATCCAGTCTGATACGGCCACTCCGCCTAATTTACGATCATCATCATCATCATCATTTCAGCCGAAAGACGTCCACTGCTGAACATAGGCCTCCCCCAAGTGTCGCCACATTGACCGGTCCCGTGCGACTCGCATCCAGCGATAATTTACGATATTTCATCTGATTTCAAACCAGACTCCGAGCTAGAATAGCACCCAAGATTACGACAAGAGTGTCCATGGAAGTACTTTCTTAAGTTATTACTTATTATGTCTTGTGACTGGGACTGTAGCTTTGTTTTTTTTTTTAACATTCAAAAGTGCCTTAGTGGTCTAATTGAAATAAATGCTTTGAGTTTGAGTTTGACAGTGAGCATGTCTCGTTTCCCAAATCAAGAGCAGTCGTTCTAAGAATGATTTCCTGTCTTTTTGCCATTAATTATCGCTAAACGACTTGGTAATTAGTCAAATTATAGATCACGTGGCTTCCACAGGCGGTGGTCGTTGATTAATTTGCAAGTTAAATGTTCAGACTTTGATGAACAGTTGAAACGCAAATTGGCGTGAGATTACGGACAATTTTTTGTGTTAAATTATAATGTTACAATGATTCCTAGAAATATTACTTACTTAGTTAATATTATAGGTATTATTTTGATTAATTTATTGTTTTTATTTTTTAATACAAAATTTTATAAAAATAAATACAACAACAGCCCATTACGTCCACTGCTGGACATAAGCCTCTCCCATGATGGGAGGAATTTGCCGTAATCTCCACGCTTGGCAGGCAGATTGGAGATCGCAATGATGAAAGACTAACAGAAAACGCTGCTGCCCATTCTCTGGTCTACGGAGGCGCAAGGTGTTCTGCCTCAGACATTAGTCGCCTTATACGACACTCGTGAGTGCAATGGGTTAGATCTATTCTACTCTGCCGGATACCACACGGCATCACACAAATAAATACACCAATGATCATTTAGTTTTTTTTTATATAGATACGTATTTTCAGTTTTAAATTCCATGACCAAATTGGTCCGAATAATTGATTAAAAAATCAAGATGTGCCCCCAGATATACCACGTAACTCATTAGAAAGACAGGTTCAAATGCGACATTTTCTTCTAAAGAACCGATAAAACCTTCCCACAGAATCAATAGATATAGCAAAAACGTGAACTTGAGAAAGAATTGCATATTCACTTGATAACCTTTTCTTATAGCAGGCAATGTGGTAAAAATACCAAATAAAAGGCCAACGGTCACACCAATGGCTATCACTACTATATTGCTGTTTTTATTGAATAGAAATAAGATACACAACAAATAGATGCAAAAAAATGTGTATCGTTGCAGTATTAAATATCGTTGAATTAGTCTGTAACTGTGAGTTAGAATTTGATGCACATTTGCACACATAATTTAGTCCAACAGTATAAGTTAACCTACAATAGAGTCAACCCTGGGGGCAGCATTTTTTTTTTTAACCAGAGCCCTAACTGGTTTAGTCATTCTCTTTTGCAAGGAAGAAATTAATTTTGTAACCATTTACCGCAAATAAAATAACGTACCTACACTACTTAAGTGTAGGTACGTAATTTTATTCCGCAGGTATGACTCAAGTTCATGTAAAAATAAAAATTGTAAAAAAAAAACATTATAAAATACCTAAATACGAACATAATTATTTTCATGACGCAAGAAAAGAGGAAAATCTTTTCTGTGGTCAACTACAATGTACTAACCTATTATGTGATTCCTACGTACATAGGAATTACATAATAGACGGGTATTTGTTGAACTATGTTTTAATTACAAAACAATATGGTTGGAACCAATCAAAAAACAAAGTTTAACATTTCCATTGTGTGACGTCAGTTATAAGAATAAATAAACTGTCGCGTAATTATTTAAATCGGATTTTAATACGGTTTTCGATTTGCCGACCGCAGCTACTTACGTCGGCTTTGATTCCAATAAATCTATAATTTAATTGAATAACCAATTAATGCATGTTTTGCCAACAATCACGTTTTTATTATTATGTCAATTAATTAAACATTAAATGCAATCTAGAAAATACACAAAAGTTGTAATCAAGTGTGGCATTTAGAAAAATGTCAAACTTGGCTGCAAGATGTGTGACTTGTATATCCTCTTTTTCTTAATCAACTTTTAGCATTTCTAATATTAAATTCTAAAATAATTATTCAGAAAATAATAACGACTTTAATAGTTTTTTTATACTAATATTCAAGAGTAGTCAGTAATCTTAGGAACACCTGATCCGATTCAAAAAAACGTTTATTAATTGGAAGTTTCAATGTCCCAGTGTCTTAGGCTATATCTGTGGGCTAATTTCCGATCATAATCCGAGCGGAGACGCAGGCAAAAGGTAGTACTTAATAAAGAACACCAATTAAAGTGTTTTTGTGTGTTGTTTTTCGATTAAAGTGTGTGAACAAGTCTAGTGCTCACTAAAAATGATTTAATTTTATAGCTAACCATTGATTTGCTAATTTCGTATCCGTAGATAAAATATAATTATCACTACATATTATAAAACAAAGTCGCCCGCGACGTCTGTTCCTATGTATGCTTAGGTCTTTAAAACTACGCAACGGATTTTGATGCGGGTTTTTTATTAGATAAAGTGATTCAAGAGGAAGGTTTTAGTATATATTTTACGGGCGGGCGAATAAGCCGCGGGCATCAGCTAGTAGTCAATGAAATATCTTTGTATGTCTGTACACTTTATGTATTTTAATCATTGACTTGAAGAGCTCATCCTTACTTCCTTATCAATCAGATAAATGACAATAGCTCTTTTAATCTTAAGAAACAATACGGAAAAGGATCATTTATGTCAGATGTCACAGAATTTCAAAAACGTTAAGAACTGGTAATAACATTGTGTTTACTTTCCGGTAACTTCTTACCATTATTGCAGTCAATTAATTTCTAATCACTTCCGTTTATTAATAGAAGTAATGGTAAACAAACCGCAAAAGAACTAGAATTTTCTCAATGTCATTAGAGGTCTAATAGAACAATACAATAGTAGAACTTCTAGATGAGACCTCTAATGACATTGAGAAAATTCTAGTTCTTTTAGTAATGACAACGAAACTCTTCGATAGTTAAAGTTCTGTTGACATCTTGAAGGCAAAAAACGAAGGATGAACTGTGTGAAGGATGATTTGGCAACATAGGAGGTGACTGATGATACGATAAATAATAGAGAATATAAATATCACTGGAAATTAAACACAGCGCCATCTAACGTTACAAAAAGCAACCAGGCTAGTGTCGTGGACACCAGATAGTTAATATAGGTACTACATAGATACTTTTTGTTTGTAAATACATACTTAATAAACGTATAAACATCCATGACTCGGGAACAAATGTCCATGCTCATCACACAAACATTTGCTCCTACCGGGATTCGAAATAAATTAGGATCATCATCATCATCAGCCTGTTAATGTTCCCACTGCTGGGACACAGGCCTCCTCTCTATGAGAGGGAAATTAGGATCAGTGCAGGAAAATGAAAATGAAAATGATGATGATAGCTTGTAGATTTTGATTTTTTAATAATTTTCTCTGTAAATAAAAGGTTTTCTTTTATATATTATGCAAACAGTTTGAAAGATGTTACAATAAATCTGTATTTGAATAGTCTCTAATTTGTGTCGTATCAAATGGGACGACACACCTAAATATATAAATGAATAAGTAAAGGCGCCGTAAAAAGTAGTGACATTAAAGGTGAACGCACACTTATCCGCGCCGAAAGAACCAACCGCGCCGAAAGAAACATTTTCTCATCCGTATAACGTTATCTATTCATGCGATTCGACGCGGATAAGTGTGCGAGGTTATATAGGATTTCATACAAGTAATTTCTAAAATTCGATTCTTTCGCTTCCTTCGGCTCTGATAATAAGTGTGCGTAACCTTTAAGGCTCATTTACATGATATTTTTATGTTAGCAGGTTTCTTCATGTTAAATTATAATTACAAGAAAATATAGTGACGCGTTCTATCGGCGTGTGGATATAATCAGAATGAATGTCACCATCACGTTTTTTTTAATAGTTTCATAAAAGCCAAAAGAATCATATTGCACTAGATAGCTGACGTCGTCGCCGCCGTCATCTTTGTAACCCAAGTTAATACTGCAGAGAGTTTTGGTAGGTCTGCCTGCTATCCATTTACTTCTTGGTGATTTTTGGACATTACGCAGGCATAACATAAATTAGCTGGTTATGTGATACCCGGGAAATGTGTGTGTTCGATTTAGTTATAAATAAAACGAGTATTGGGTCATTAATTCAGACAATTTTTAGAATACTCGTTTTTATAGGTAAAAGTGTGTGTGCACACACACTCATCAAAATCACTCGTCATTAAATCAGATAATTATTAGAATTAGTTACTTCTACTTACATTTTTTGAACTATAAAATCTATTAAAAGTTTAAAACGTTAAAAATATTGAGTTCAGAACTTGTTCAGAATGTTTTTATCGCGATGATTCATCCAAAACATTGTTTCAAATAAACATTAGCATATGAACGAAAGAATGGCGAATGACAGGACATCTTTTTCAACCTTGATACGTCTGTTCTATTTCAGTTTTATCCTTCCATAAAAATCATTATGCAAATGAAGTATTCAATTACCACCTAATTCGCTTTTAATTTGATGCGATTTTTAGTTAATGGTTGTTTGAGATACCTGTTTATCTACACTAATCTACACTAATATTATAAAGAGGAAAGATTTGTATTTTTGTGTGTGTGTATGTTTGTAATGAATAAATTTAAAAACGACTGCGCCGATTTAAAAAATTCTTTCATCATTATGAAAGAATTTTTAGAGGAAAGATTTGTATTTTTGTGTGTGTGTATGTTTGTAATGAATAAACTTAAAAAAAAAACTTACACTTAAAAAAAAATATTTCATAATGATGAAAGAATTTTTTAAATCGGCGCAGTAGTTTTTAAGTTTATTCATTACAAACATACACACACACAAAAATACAAATCTTTCCTCTTTATAATATTAGTGTAGATTAGTGTAGATAAACAGGTATCTCAAACAACCATTAACTAAAAATCGCATCAAATTAAAAGCAAAAAAAAATATATATATATATAGCCTATGTTACTCAGGGCAAATGTAGCTTTCTAATGAGAAAGCTACATTTGCCCTGAGTAACATAGGCTATATTTTATCCCCGTAATCCCACGGGAACGGAAACTACGCGGGTGAAACCGCGTGACATCCGCTAGTACCTAAATAAAACGTACCTTACCGACTAGCGACTTATGAATTCATATTAGTACATAAAACTAAACATGAATAATCCAATACTGATACGAATTTTATTTCGCAAGCGCTACAGCTCCCGTCAAGTTCGATCCAGCCGTTTCGGAAATTAGCGTGAACAAACAGAGAGACAAACATTAATTATTTTGTTTACCCTATCACTATGTTTTCCTATTTAACCCAAAGGTTGACTGGTAGAGAATGCCTTGTGGCATTAAGTCCGCCTATGTACCACTCTTGTACATGAAGTTTTAATAAATAAATTAATTAATTAATAAAAAAATGTGTTTATGTGTTTATGTTATAGATATATATATATACTTTCACATGCAACCAGTAAAAAGCTGTTATTTTGAAATTGCAAACAGGCACTTCAATTTTATTTATCTGTTTAGATTAATCGTTGCTAATTAATTTAATTGCATGATGATAAAATAGTACATTTTGATACAAGTGGTGAAAGTTTGTTATTGCATTCGAGGCGGAATTATAAGCCGAGAATTGCAATAACAAATGTCCACGTGTATCAAACGACGTTATTCAATACACTTTTGAAGAAATAAAATAAAATAACAAAAAATATTTTTGTAACGAACTATGAACCTATGACTTTAATTTTCATTTTTTTCGCGCTTTGGTTTCGCCAGATTAAAGGAGAGGCAATGGTATGAAGCCGTTAAACAGCCTAATATAAAAAATAGATTTATTTTATATTTTTGAATTCAGAACACAAATAAATGTTAATTTGTGTATAAAAGTAACTATTACTTTTAAATAATCATGTTTATCTATGATATTCTATTTATAAAGACAATTTGAATATTCAAAAAATATTTATGCCATAGAGACGCGTAGTGCTTTGCAAAAATTAAAAAAAAAAACATTCACCTCAGACTATAGGCATTGAATCAATTTGGACTAAGTATAGCTATAATTATCTGTGGCAATTTTCATTCCCGCACACGTGCGGAAAAGTGGAAAAAATCGCACGCGTGTGAAATACATTGCATGTTGTACCTAATCGTAGTGCGTTAAGGACCAGTTTTCGAGGAAGTGTATTGAAAACATAATTTAACTCCGTGTTGTTACATTTTACAGACACTCTTAGTTCTAAAGATTTTAGATTACGTCAGGTATTAATTTAAATTACTACTACGTATATATTATATGCAGAACCTTTCTATGATCCACTTGTGCGGCCAAGATGTTGTATACAATTTAAAAATGCTACCATAACGGGTCATAATTTCTTGACTGAAACGAGACACACATACTAACTAACCAGTAGCAGTAACGAATGTAGTTGTTTTATCTATTTTTAATCTCGTTGCTCCACTGCCCGAGATAATACGGTACAATGAACTCGCTATCACTACGAGACACACGAAAAAAGCATTTTTAATTAAACAAAAAATATTTTATACTATACTAACTGTTGCTCGCGGCTTTAATTGCGTTTAATTTCTATTTTACCATTCTTCATAGAAATACCAAAGATGAAAAATAGTTTCCCAGTTCTCAGGCTACCTATCTGTCAAATTTCATAAGGATCGGTTCAGTGGTTTACGAGTAAAATGGCGACAGACAGATAGAGTTACTTTCCCATTCATTATATTAGTATGGATACTTTAAGACCTGCTGCTATTTCATGATAAACCTTTATAAAGATTAACAGAAGGTAATATAAAGGGTGTAAAACACCTCTTAACGAAGCCGAAAGGCACTTGTTCTCCCCGTCATTGCGATCATTATTTCTAACTTCTGTTATCTTTCTTTGCAGAAAAAAAGCAGATCTTAAAGAATGTGTCAGGATGCTTCAAGCCAGGACAATTGACGGCCATCATGGGCCCATCTGGAGCCGGCAAAACTACCCTCCTCAACATACTGGCCGGTTACTCGTAAGTGTTACATCACAACTTTATTGCTTTTGTATCTTATGAATATGTGTTAAAAGTTCGAATCTGCGCAAGATAAGCAGAAAAATAAACGACTTTCTTACAGCTTGACGACCTTGGATCAGTGGGTCAATTTATTTTTGCATACAAATGTGCATGACATAAATGTTTGAAATCTCATTTGGATAAAGAAGAAGGGTAGGACGACTTGCAATGATGCAATTTTAAAACAATATACATTATTTTGAACTGCTTTATGTAAGCATATAAATATTGCACTTATTATAAAAGCATGCCACTTACCAACAGAGTCGTAATAAATTGTAGCTTGTCACCAAGGTATTAATGAATAAATTCAGGAATTAGAACCATTCGACTCATCGGCATTGTCATGATGACCATGACACAATTGATTAGGTACTAGTTACTAGGTAATGCCAAATCAAGGTCCGAATTACAAATACATAAACCTCATGTTTTACTGACAAATAAAAAGTGGATACTCCATTGCAGAGTTTCCACATACAAACATATTATTATGCGTGTAGAAATCTACACTAATATTATAAAGAGGAAAGATTTGTATTTTTGTGTGTGTATGTTTGTAATGCATAAACTCAAAAACTACTGCGCCGATTTCAAAAATTCTTTCATCATTAGAAAGCTACATTCACCCTGAGTAATATAGGCTATATTTTATCCCCGTACTCCCACGGGAACGGGAACTACGCGGTTGAAACCGCGTGACGTCCGCTAGTCTTTAATAAATAATGATAAATCATCAACAATTGGAAACATAATAAGAAATAAGGATTGCACAAATCGATCATACCAGGAATAACGTACCTTCCCGCGGTCTGTTAATGTCGACTGTTTTCTCCCATTAACACCTCGATGTTTTCAAAAGTATGGAAAGCCTTAGTCATGGGAATACCTATGACGGACATGGTCATGGGTATTTACAAGCACGGGCTTCCACTACCGTGACGGGACTAATTTAGTAGATTAATTCTTAATCTTAAGTGGGATCATAGAAAACTTAATTACATGTTTAGGATACTCTTTTGATAATGACGAGGTACACTTTAGGACAAATGCCTCTTTTCATACAAAAAATGCACAAAGCATTGATCATCACTCACTCAAGGCGGGTTGATGATTTCAGACTTAATACACCGTGTTTCCGGACGATATCGATAAACTTCGACCGGTCATTGTACTCATCATTATGAACAACTTTGGGACCAAACCTTGAATCGCGAAAAAAAAATCAGCGAAACGCTGATGTTTTTTGTCAAAATGTATGGAAAAGCTGACTTTTTTTTGCGATTCAGGGTTTGGTCCCATAGTAAAAGTCGTTCATAATGATAAGTACAATTACCGGTCGAAGTTTATCGATATCGTCCGGAAATACGTCGTATAAGGCCTACCATGACGTCTGTTTTAATCTTATTCCAGAGTGGGAAAGAGAAGACGCTAGACGTCCTCTGTAACTCCGTTCCTTTCCCACACTGGAGTGACATTAAAACAAAACTGCTTCAAGACGTCACGGTAACACCCGTGTCCTGTGTACGAAGATTTCCTACACCGATGATAGATAGTGTCAGTGATAGCCAAGACTAGCGGGCGTCCCGCGGTTTCACCCGCGTAGTTCCCGTTCCCGTAGGAGTACGGGGATAAAATATAGCCTATGTTACTCAGGGTGAATGTAGCTTTCTAATGGTGAAAGAATTTTTGAAATCAGTTCATTACTTTCGGAGATTACCCCCTACAAACAAACTTACAAACATACAAACAAATGTTACTTCTTTATAATATTAGTATAGATAAAGCTTTAGCTTTACTTTTACTTTTATTTTAGCTTTACTAATGTGAAAGTTTAGTAAAAGCATTTGTTTGATACCTACTATTTCTGTGTGTAGCATGAGATGAATAGGTTATATAGCCCCAACTCTGTACTGGGAGCTTAAAATGGCCGCTTAAACAGAAAAATAGCAAAATAATATTAATTACGTTACAATTCGTAAAATGGTCACTAAGTGACAACTCAATATCTGCGTTTGTGACCATTTTAAGAATTTTAACGTGATTATTCTCCTATTATGATTCTGTTAAAACGGCCATTTTAGCTGAGGTCAAACGAGCGTCATTTTGTGAGTCGCGTAATTTCGGTTTCAAACATACTTGGGCGCATTTTACGTCGAGGCGACGCAACGACGTAAAATACGTATGAAACCGAAATTAAGCAACTCGCGAAATTACGCTCATTTGGCCTCAGCGTTTTATGTGCAAAATGGTTGAAAAATGTTTGTGTTATACATATATATATATAGGTGCTATTGATTTCCTAAAGGAAACAATCACTTCCATAACAATAACGTTTGTTATGAAAATATAGCAACTGTGTATGAGTCATTTGGAGCTGGAAAACTCGTGAGTCATATTACAATAAACTTGGTTTTGTGTTTATATGACTACACCATGCGGCACGATTTTAATTTACCTACGTACTAGTATGTATAAAATTATAATGCTTATTTTAAGCTTGTGAACCATTGTTGAAAATCGGACTAACTCTCACGGTCCTGTGATTTTCTTTTTTACTTTTAATAGGAGGAGTAACTGGCGGAACAACTTAGAACTATTATCATTTATTTTTATATAGCTAAAATGTGTGTAATTATAGTAGGTAAATTTAAGCAAAATTCGTTATTCGCAAATGGTTTAATATCGTTTTATAATGGTTTTGGTTGTACAGCAAGCATTAAGTAGGGCGTTATGAGAGAATCCTAAAAACATACTTGAAAAGTCAGGTAGGGCAGCGGCAGGGCTTTCAGATTTCAAAAAAGACTAAATACTAACAACGGGCTGATCAGAAACGCTAATTCCCATCTCATTCTCATCGAACAGGGCCTGAACCAAAAAAAACTCGCATACCACTTACAATTATTGCCAATATTTGGTAAAACTCTTTTTCCTTCTATTAATATCGCTGGATATGAACACACAGCACCATCTAGTACCACACTAAGCAACGAGGCTTGTGTCGTGGACACCAGATAGTTGATATACTACACAGATACTTTTTGTTTGTAAATACATACTTATTATACATATAAACATCCATGACTCGGAAACAAATGTCCATGCTCATTACACAAACATTTGCTCCAACCGGGATTCGGACCCGGGACCCTAAGTACGTAAGGCAGCCTCACCACCGCTGCGCCATTAGGATCGTCATCAATTATAAGTCGCTATCCATGCTTTCAGCCAGTTTAGTCGATTTATACTTCACTCCTGGACTTTTTTTAAACTATCTGAATACTGAAAATGATAAAAATGAATAGTTTTTAGCATTACTTTGACTACTATTTTCTACCTAAATAAGAAAAACAGTGATTTATTGGTAATTTTATTAAAAAGTCAAGCCTGATAATTAAGTAACTATCAGGAAATCAGTAGGCATGTGTGTTATTTGTGTTTACTGTAATCCACATACTTTTAATATTCGTTTACTTAAATACATACATTAAAATGTACTCGTAAAATACGTGAGCACGTGAATAATTAGGTCCGACAACCGAATAATATTAATATCGTCTGGCCAAAGATCAGCTGGTATCTTAAACCAAATTATACGGACGATAAATTCATACAAACCGCAGTTAACCCCTAAGGTTAGTTTATATAGGTAATAAAAATAATGAACTGCTTCGTTGGTCTAGCAATCGTTAGTTCAACTACTGGGCAAGAGGACCGGGATCGATTTCCGGGTAGGGCAAAATGTTGTTGGGAGTTTCCGTCAGATTTTTTTCAGTAGCCGCTCGGAGTCTAGATATACGCCAGGTAGTAGGCAATAGACATAAATATCACTAGAAAAATTTAGGAATACTATAGGCAATTATATCCACCCCTGGGTAACCCTTTGAGAGTAACAGGAGAAATACTGAAGGTGGAAAAGATATCTTGCACTTTAATAAAAACCCTCAACTTGGTTAAGGTTTAAAACCCTAGGTAAGAACCCGGACCTTGATCAGTTTTCCTTGTCCCTAATCCTCCAACCTTAAGACCTGGTCCTTGATACTTGCCGACGCATTTGGAAAAAAACCGCAGAGAAACTTAAATTTTCAGCCAGAAGTAATTAAAATGATATCATCTACCTAGCCTTTTCCCAACAATGTTGGGAACGGCTTCCAGTCTAATTGGATGCAGCTGAATGCCCGTAACATGGAGCTGACCTTCACAACCCAGTGCACTGGGTAATACCTACGATACATCTTGATAAGACTGGTTGTCAGACTTTCGGGTCACTATGACTACCTGTAACGACTGCCAAAGATCTACAAATGACAGCCGGGACCAACGGTTTAACGTGCTTTCCGAGGCTCAAGCCCGAGTTCATCAGTCATTAAAATGATAATTAATGAATGAATGAATGTGTCTTTATTCAAGATTGCATGACTCAAAAGCTGTTAGTAAAACTTACGACTATGTTAGTAAGCACTGACAAAACAAACAGCACGGTATAACGCTATAATATATAAAGCTCGGTGATTTATAATTATCGTTTATTCATTTTTTAACATATCGTTTACATTTTTAAATATTCCTAAACATTTAAAAATGTAAAAACATAACACTCCTTTTTTTGGGCAGTCGTGTAAAAAATAGAAGCTCACCAGCGCTGGGAACAGGTCCCGAGCTGCCGGTGGTCAGGGCTCTTGAGAGAGGAACCTCCTGGCAATACGTGCCGTGTCCAGAAGTACTGCTTTCGATTTATTATTGTTACCAATGATTAATGTTTTATTTTATGATAAAAAGATTATTACAAACCTACCCCTTTCTCTTTATGGTTTCTGCTTGTTTTATACAATAAGTATGTAAAGGAAATCCAGGAATCCGCTGGATGCGAGTCGCACGGGACCGGTCAATGTGGCGACACTTGGGGGAGGCCTATGTCCAGCAGTGGACGTCTTTCGGCTGAAATGATGATGATGATGATGATGTAAAGGCATAGTTATTTATAATTTATCACTTTAACCTCCTGAATGCCAGCGTCATACCTATATTACATAAAGATTATGTATATTCCGTCCCGGCGCCGCCGCCGTCAGCGCCCTTTACGAAAATAAGATACGATAAGATTTCTTTATTTGTTTAAACATTGTAAATGTTACGGCTAATACCCGAAGTGCGGCTACACCTAGTTTTAGCCGGCTAAAACTAGGTGCAGCCGGCCACATGCGGTTAAACCTAGGTGTATCCTCTTATCTTCGGTTAGAACTAAGTTTAGCCTTCATCATAGCGGCTAGAACTAGGTGCAGCCACACACCGGTGGTTAAACTTAGGTATATCCTATTTATCATCGCCTGGAACTAGGTTTTCAGTTCAGTAATGAGGTGGTTGATGACAAACTAGTTTTGCCTAGACCGACTTGGGACACCCCGACACAGATAGATTAGGTTAGAAGGGTATGGCGTATAAATTAAAAAAATATTTTGATATAATAATGTCAAAATTCCATATTCATATAAAGCGAAAGCGACTTCGTTGCGTTTTGGTATTAACCGTAGCGTTATTGTTATCGTCTTCGTAGCATCTACGTAGCGTCTTCGTAGCGTGTTCGTAGCGTCTTCGTAGCGACTTCGTAGCACCTTTGCAGCGTCTAGGCAACCACAACTCGTGTCTATACTGCAAATACCTAAACTAGACAAAATAATGGAAAAACACGCTTAAAAGTTATTTGCCTTACATTTTAAAACCAACCTATTTGCGCTTTACGTAAAGAATTTCGATTAATTGAAGGCAGACATAGTTCATTAACCTTTATAAGAAAACACTGTATTTACATAATTTATTCACTACTACTTTTTACCCGCACCTTTGCAACAACGTAAAAAGACAGAAATTATTCCACGGGGACGTACTACCAAGACAAAAAGTGTCGTTCTGTACCAGGTCATGGTCTGTCCCTGTGTCAAGTTTCATGCAAATACGTTCAGCCGACGTTGGCATTTCAAAGCAACAAAGTGACTTTCACATTTGTAATTACAACTAAACGACTCGCGCCTGTTTCGCATGGCGCCATCTAACGGGTCCAAACTTATCTATCTTTCAAGCTAGAACCAACCATACTCATTCACTGAAATCGGTTGAGTGGTTTTGGAGATTAACGGGTACGAACATAATTATGTATGATTCTTAAACAAATTCTTTGTCCTCAGAACTCGTGGTGCTAAAGGCGAGATAGCCATCAACGGCAACTGCGGCTGCGCATCCAAGTCGTCGGGCCGCGGCGGCGCGCGCTACATCCGCCAACACGATGACCTACGCGCGCATCTCACCGTGCATGAAGCCATGTCTCTTGCCGCTGCCCTTAAACTGGCCGACTTTACGCCTCAAGAGAGAAAAGAAAAGGTACATTGAAAAGAAACAAATGAATAGTCTAATATACTCCACCATATGATAGGCCGCATCATCGCTTTACGTCAGGCGAGTTGCATTGCAATGAAACGCAAGACTAATAAGTAAAAAAAATTATTAGAATTTTATCAGTGTCAATATATTAGTAAAAATGACACTACTCTTCAACGTAGTTTAGACGTGCTGACTACGTTTAGCTACATTGGTGAACCTAACAAACGGCCGCCATTATTTAAAGGTTTTATGTAATACTTTGGTAAACAACTTGACGGCCCACGAAATGGAAAGTGGCTGCTGTCATGTTCCTATACGTACCTCACTTTACAAAGTATTGTGTTGAAACTTATCTTATTAAGATTGATGCTCCAGGGTAGCCCGCGAAATTCAAATTTTCTTACTTTTTTTGCAATTTGCAGGCCAGTGCTAGGTTTTAAGTTTATTAAAATATGATTCGCGGCTGTAAGACTTATGTAGGTATAGAATTATAATCATCAAAATCGTCAATACAACCCTCCAAGTTCATAAAGGTCTATTGAATGACTTTTCCATGAAATAGTCATTACATAAATGTATCATTACATATTTTAATCAACATACAACCTAGCACTGGCCTGCAAATTGCAAATAACGTAAGACAATTTGAATTTCGCGGGCTACCCTGACGCTTTCACCTTCAACACACCCGTTCACAAAAGAACTTCAGAGCTGTTTAAAAACAACAAATCTATTTCGATCATTTATTTCCAGGTGTACGAGATCCTTGCCCTCCTAGGTCTGAGCAGCACATCAATGACCCTCTCCCGCGACCTCTCCGGAGGTCAGAGGAGACGTCTTGCCGTAGCGTTAGAACTGTTGTCTGATCCTTCCCTCATGTTCCTTGATGAGCCTACCACGTAAGTACATTAATACCTTATAGCTAGATAATACAATCACTGAGTGATGTAGTTATTTTTCCATCGCAATTTTTCGGTTTATACAAATGAAAAAATTATACTTTTAATCCCGTAACAGTTTAGTTAAAAAAAGTATTGTGAATCTATTATCAGGATTCTTGTACCGTACGTAACAAACAACGTACCCTACCTATAGTTAATCGAAACAGTTAACTGCATCCTGTAACCTTCAATCTCCAATTTGATGGTCATGGACAGTAACTGTCGAATGAAAATCGTTTTGACAAGGAAAATTAAAGAAAAATAGTCTCTAATAGTTGGCTTATAAAGTCCTCCAGGGAAATAGATAATACTAGCGATACCTATGTTTAATGTGAGTCAGTTCTACCTATATTCTAGGCTAGGTCTACGTGCGGTGTACCTTCTACACCAAGTGACGTCCCAACGATGAGATTCCTCGATTAGATATGCGGTTTGTTTTATCAAACAATGGTGTATTGTCACAAAAATTGGCTACGGACGGGACGACGCAAAACTTCCATAGTTTCCACATGCCATAAGGAAAACTTTAAAGACATGTATGATAGGCTTGACATTGAATTTTATGTCCCATCCTTGATGTAAACAAGAAGTTTAGTGTCGTTACTTACTAAAGTAATTACTTAATTAGTAATCATTATCGTTTTTCAGAGTTTAATGACACTTTAATTAATGACGTGTATTTGCATCTTAGTAACAGATGTTTACTAAACCATGGTTTTCAAATATTTTTCTCTCAGTATTATAATGTCATTGTTTAATTTCAAATTGAAAACATGAAAAACAAAGGACAGTCAGGTCACGGCTGAAGTTAAGCCCTTCGCACACAGGTCGTAAGCGTAGTCGTATCGTAAGCTTATCGTTACGACGCTACGCGTACGAAACCTGCAGTGTTGCACATACCAATCGTCGCGTAGACGTATCGTTTTGGATATCAGTTAAAATCACCAGACGTTATAGATGTTGAGGATCTTACTTTCTCTTCAGACAAAGAGGATTTTTTATTGTTTGAATTTGTTAGAAGTAGAAAGCGACGTGTTTATTGGATCCATCCATACATTGGAAATAATTACAGAAAAAAATTGTTTGTTGCTGCATGCTGCCCAAGCTTTGTCTGTAACATCTTTATAGACAAGGGTAGTCTTCAACCAGTTTGACGATTTCTATTATTATTTCAGTCGTATTGAAAGTTAAAAGTCATAAGGAATTGAAATTCAGTTAATTTCAGGTATTTTTTAAAGAAAATAATGAAAAGTTAACTTTTTACGCTTGTGATTTTACGCCAGTACGCTTCGACTACCGTAATGACAATAAACACCTCCTACGTTTCGCTGCAACACCGCTTCGTATGCGGACTTCTTTGAACATGTTCATGCTCGTATTGCTCTCGTCGTACGCGCGGATTACGATACGCTTACGCTACGACGCCGTGTGCGAAGGGCCTTATTCATCTCGAACTATTACGTTTAGAGTTAATCGACCAATACCATACTTTTTGATGCGAACATAGTATCATACTTTAATGAAGACATGTCGTCAGCTTTTACAAATGATTGTAAATATTTGATACTAGAAAAAACTACGCCGTGTGGTATCCGGCAGAGTAGAATAGAACCAACCCATTATACACTCACGGGTGTCGTATAAGGCGACTAATGTCTGAGGCAGAACACCTTGCGCCTCCGTAGACCAGAGAATGGGCAGCAGCGTTTTCTGTTAGTCTTTCATCACTGCGATCTCCAATCCGCCTGCCAAGCGTGGAGATTACGGCAAATTCCACCCATCATGGGAGAGGCTTATGTCCAGCAGTGGACGTTATGGGCTGTTGTTGTTGTTGTTGTTGTTGTAGAAAAAACTAATGTTATATTATAATCTTTTTGTCCACAGCGGCTTAGATTCATCAGCATCAACATCTCTAATAGCCTTGCTGAACAACCTAGCCAGAGGTGGTAGGACGCTCGTCACCACCATCCATCAACCCTCAGCTCTCATCTTCGAGAAGATTGACACAGTGTACTGCTTGCAAGATGGTAGGACCCTGTATAACGGAACCCGCGCCAGTCTGCTGCCAGCTTTAGCCAGCGCTGGACTAAGATGTCCACCTTATCATAACCCAGCTGATTTCTGTGAGTAGATGTATTTATACTGACCAATCTTATCTAGAACTCGGATCCACATTTGATTAATCAAATGTGGATCCTAATCCTATTCCAAATGTGATAGGTCTTTTCTTTTTAAAGACCTATCATGATTTTCAAGATTAAGTGAATTCCGGGCCTATTTGTGACTTTTCATTTTTTTAGTTTGTTTTAACCTGCTTGAGCAAAGTCAAATATATTATTAAAATTCAATATCCTCATGCACATCATCATCTGCCTAGCCTTTTCCCAAGTTTTATTGGGGTCGGCTTCCAGTCTAACCGGATGCAGCTGAATACCAGTATTTTACATGGAGCGGCTGCCTATCTGACCTCCACAACCCAGTTAGTACTGGATAATACGATACCCTTTGGTAAGACTGGTTGTCAGACTTTTTGGGCCACTGACTACCTGTATCGACTGTCAAAGATCTACAAATGACAGCCGGGACCAACTGCTTAACCTGCTTTCCGAGACGCGAAGGAAAGTCGGTACCTATGTGATGAGTGGTCACCCATCCACAGACCAACCTAGGCAAGCACGGCTTAACCTAAAGATTGACCCCGAGCAGCTGTTATTTTTGTGTAGCTGTTGTTTAGCCACGAGCTCCTCCCAAGAAGTCTAACTCAACGTTTCAAAATATAATATTATAAAAACCTAGATACCCAAATTACCATACAATTTAAATAATTAGGTACGCCATAAAAAAACTGTAGATCAATGAACTTGTTTATCACATGCAATGTTTGTCAAACGAAAATGAAAACAAAAAAAAAACGTTGGATTGCAATGTCATTGTCTAAATGAGAAAATAAAAAGCGATTTACTGGTTTTAAATGTAGATTCTGGAGAGAAAAAATATTTCCGTGGGAAGCTTAACAGCAACAACTTTGACTGAAAAATATAGGTTTAGTATTCTAAAATAATTAATACGAAGTTATTTCACTTCCAACTTATCATATTCATATTATTCCAAGTTTTGTGCGCTAAATACATCGATATGAGTGACACATTAGGTTTTTAGTAAGGCTATCTGTACATCTTTGTACACGAATCGAATATTTAAATACCCATAAGGACTCCAGCCGTATATGAATACACGTAGACATACTACTGCTTCTTGTATACGACTAATCGGCCATCTGACCATAATATCGCACTCTTAGACACCTATTGAAACTAATTTACGAGCAATTAATAAGAATTATTTGATTACTTAAGTAATAATTTACTGAATTAGTACTAAAATAAAATTATGGGATTGCTACTAAGCGTAGTCATCATCAGCCTATTAATGTTCCCACTGCGGGGGACACAGGCCTCCTCTTTTTTGAGAGGGAATGGGCTATAATCCACCACGCAGGCCCAGTGCGGGTTGGTAGATGTCACATGTCTTCGAATTTTGTGGTTCTAGGACATGCCGGTTTCCTCACGACGTTTTCCTTCACCGTTTTGAGAGCAGCGGTGATGAAATAAATTACACAAAGTAATGCGCCTGCCTGGGTTCGAACCCACGACTTACTGTTCGTAAATCGCAGCCGCCACCACTGGGCCACCGCTGCTCGCGTAAGCGCTAAGCGTATTTATTTTGAGTTAAATAATATTGACTTGATTCGTGATTAACTTGTTGTCAGATTTATGATGAAAATTTTAGGTAGGTAGTGTAAATTAAATTAATTAAATAGTATAACCAAAGAAGTTACTACATAGTAAAACCTAATTGAGTTCATTAAGACAGAGAACAACAGTTTTTTTTTTAACAACAAGTACCTACTTTTAAACATTCAGTTGCGAAACTGAAAACTTAATTATTTTAAAATTTATAAGGTTTTAATTACGTCTCAACCTATCTCATATTTATCATAATTAACGGTTTTAACGAGTTTAAATGTAATTAACCTTTTGCGGATTAAACAATTCGTCAGCGATTACTAAGGTTACTTTATCACTCGATACCTTTAGGTAATCACTATCACTACATATTATAAAACAAAGTCGCCCGCTGCGTCTGTGCCTATGTATGCTTAGATCTTTAAAACACGCAACGGATTTTGATGAGGATTTTTTTTAAGTAGATAGAGTGATTCAAGACAAAGGTTTTAGTATATAATTTGCGGACGGGCGAAGCCGCGGGTATCAGTTGGTATAACATATAAACTATTATGAGAAAGTAGTACTTAGTTTTCCTGCTACAAACTGGAATCGTCTTTTACTTCCTTATTTTCTCCATGATATAATGTAGGAGAAGGACCACTATTCAAATGTTCCTGGTTTGCCTTCAATCGCTTAACATAAGGAAGGTCTTCGAACATGCATGATCATGTTCCTCATGTCTCCGATGTATTTATTTAAACTACATGAATTATCAAGAATTTGTGTGGTATACTACAAACTAACAAGAATTTTTAAATGTCGGTTAGAAAACCCGCCTACTGAAAAATCACGTTCTAATTAAATTCGGGGTTTACAAGGTTTACAAAATCGACTCCTCCTATTGTTGAAGTCGGTTAAAATGCTTATGTCATGTTACCCGAGCCATTATAACTAATCGATTGACACCTTATTCATCAAAATCGGATGAATAGTTTAGGCACTACGGACGAACATAATTATGTACGTAAATACAAGCATACATAATTATATAGACTGTTAAAATCATAACCCTTCCTTTTGGCTTCGCCGTAGTCGAGAAAAAGTTTAATGTTGTTTAGAACAGTCTAAGCATATAGATTTATTATTTTTAGTGTTAACGAAAATAGTAATAATATTAGTTAATAGGCTTGCAACAACAACTCCTTTGTGTTGTGGCAATACTTTTTTCTCTTCTTGTCTGATTGCTACGTGAAACGGTGTGTCTCTCGACTGTATTTTTATATTTACAATAAACTCATAAGTTTTAAGTTCCCTCGCATTTTATTTCGTACAAATGTTAAACTTTGAATTTGTTTTCGGTTTGCTATACTATTTTATATTATGACTAGCGGACGTCACTCGGTTTCACCCGCGTAGTTCCCGTTCATCTGGGATTACGGGGATAAAAATATATAGCCTATGTTACACAGGGTGAATGTAGCTTTAGTATAGAAAGAATTTTTAAAATCGGCGCTGTAGTTTTTGAGTTTATTCTTACAAACATACATAAATACTAATCTTTCCTTTTTATAATATTAGTATAGATAATACATTTTACCATGTGCCAAGGTATCTGCCAACGCAATTTATGAAGTAATTATTCAAAATGAATAACATTCGCAGGTGACCATATACTTGTGATCTTGAGATGTAAATTGTAAATCCTAGTCTTTAAGATGCATAGCTTTTTATGGTACGGACCTAATATAATAAAGCAGGAAATATAGTAATCGTCTAATTTATGTAGCGCCACGTTCTTTCATGTAATTACTGGTAGTCCTACTGAACGTTTTTTGGAGGCCAATCTAGGCTGAGACCAGCCATCGACGCAGACACTATTATATTGCACAAGGGTGCGCGTAGAATTAGTTATAAGCAAAGCACAGAAGGGGCTCGTGGCTAAATAATAACAGCTGCATGAGTCAATTTTCAAGGTTAAGTATCGCTTGTCAAGGTCGATAAGTGGATGGGTGATCATGACCATCCATTATATACTGAATTTTCACCGTGCTTCGGAAAGTACGTACGTCCTGCAGTGTTGGGCAAAATTTAATTGCAAGGTACAATTAAAAATAACAATTGATTAATTGTTAATTGTTAAATATCAATTAACAATTGATTAATTGTTAACTGTGACGTTTCAATTAACAATTAATTAATTGTTAACTGTTAGTTTTTCAATTAACAATTAACCAATCGTTAATTGTTAATCGTTCCTGCAATTAACTTTAATCAAATTTAAATGATGTAAATAGAAATACTATAAGATGGAGGGGTGACCGTGGCTCTGGTTGACTGATGATCTCGCAAAGTCAGCAGGAAGCCGTTGGTTCCAGGCCGCGCTAAATCGTTCTTTGTGGGAGTTAATAGGAGAGGATTATATACAGCAGTAGACGTCTTTCGGCTGACATGATGATGTTTATGTTTCTCGTAAATAGAAAAAAAAGGCCAGTTTGTCATCAGATAATATTTTTTATTTCAATTTAGTCAGTCAAACTATACATAATATAGGTAGACAAAAAAATACACACATTTTAATTACATTATATTAAATCACAAGTATTATTTCTTATAATAATTTAAATTGCATTTTAAAACAACTCTTTTTTCAAACATACTATCTGACAATTTGTGACTTTTCGGCAAATTAGTCATTGTTGCGAAAGAAAAAAGACGCTCTACTGATGCTGATGAAGGCAATGGTGTATTAAATCTAATAAAAACAGCTTTTATCTCTGGATATCGATTTAGGAGCTGAAGATCTTGACTTTCTTCGGCAAAAAAATGCAACATTAAGAGTTCGGCTTTAGTCAAAGGCGCAGCAGAAGAGTTAGTTTCCGTCATAGATGTATCGGAGTCGGAGTCGGAGTCAGGATCAAAATTAAAAAATATGTTTTCTTGGTTGGGCTTTCTTGTACCAACTGTTGCGGTTTCGTTTTCGTTTATTTGTTTAGAAATACAAGTCTTACAAATTTTGAGAATCTTCGTTCGGTCTGAGGGCTCCAAGCAAGTCAGCCATTTGTTTTTGAACCGAGGATATGATAGAGACGCTATAGCAGCATTTTCTGCTTCAGGTGTGGTAACATCAAAAAAAATTTTAAATCTGTTTTCAACGCCTTGTCTGTATACCTCGATCAGAGGCTTGCAATAATCAAAGTTATTCTTTCTTTCAATTTTCTGCAGTTTTTTGCGTAAGGCCAGAAGACAAGGCATCACTATACCATAATATGTGTTTGTCTCGCTCTGCATTATGTCGAGGGCTTCTGCCACAGGTGCAGCGCAGATAAGGTATTCTTTTATGTATTCAAATTCATTTTCTTTGATTACGTTTTTAATGTTCAAAGATCTATGAAGAAGTAAGCTTTTTTCTTTAATGCTCTGTATTTGCTTCAGAGAGTCAAATAAGCTGTTCCATCTAGTTTCGCCAGGCCGGCTTAGTGTGTGTTGCAATACATCTTGAATGATCTCCGCACTGTTTGGACGTGCTGCAGCCTTCCATAGAACATTGCATTTCTTCATGACTGTAGCATGCATATCCGACAATGTAGTATTTTGCGCGAAAACTTTATTCGCGTCTGTTGTTGCACAAAGGCTCAATGTGTGTGCACAGCATCTCAAATGCACAGGAAGCAAATGCAAACCTTCGGGATTCATTGGCTCATACTCTTCATCATCTGACTCAGAGCTATCTTCAGGAGACTGAGAACCTTGAAATTGTTTATCTGTATCTAGAGTATCTACAAGGTCAATGTTGGATAATTTTACACCAAATATTTGAAATGCTTTTACAAAATTGCTGCCGTTGTCGGTCACCGATGCAACAATTTTGTTTGAATTTAGATTGTAGTCTGCATTTATTTCTTGTATGATTTCCGTTAAACGATCGTAACTGTGGATGCCTTTGAATCTCTGACAGGCTAACGCCACTGAAGCTCTGCGCAAGTCATCTTTGATCCAGTGCACTGTGACGCCAATGAAGCTTCTTTTCTTACTAGACCAAATGTCCAATGCTGTGCATACGTACTCCACTTCACTTAGTTCAGATTTGATTGTCGTCACTTGTTTTTCGTAGTAATTTGCTATGCGTCGCCCTAGAGTACGTCGACTCATAAGTGTGATGTCCATTTCTGATATTTCTAAATCCGTAAAAATCTTTAAAAAGTATGGGTCTTCTATTGCACGTAATGGAATCATAGAATTAATAAAATATTTCAAAATATTTTCGTCAAACTGATCTTGGGTCGGCTTATTTCTAACAGATTTCTTTATTTTGCTTACTTTGGTTTTGACAATTTTTTCTGTTTTTTCTTTTTCATTTATCCTCTTTTTCTTTACATATGTTTTGTACTCCTCGATGCATTGTTGTCCATGCTTTCTTTTCAAATGGCTTAGAAAATTAGATGTACAATTGGCATACCCTTTAACTTTTGTCATCAAATCTTCAGGACATTTCATGCACAGAGCTGTGATTTTGTTGCCTGATGATTCGTCAGGCAAGTGCTTAAAAATGTACCGTCAAGTAAAAGAAGCCGCAATTGACGCGATGACTCAGCGGCGGCGGCGTCATCGGCAGTGCTGGTTGATGGCAAGGGCGATAAGGGATCTTGCGTCTCATTATTGTCCGAAACACTCACACTCATGGATATATTACTGTCGTCTTCAATGTCATCCATCATTATCCTTTACACTTGGCACTGGTCTCACACACCCAATTCGTACAATATGATTAGTTTCTGTTTTCGTACAGTGAAGCGAACTAGTTTTACTTAGAATAGCCAGCGACATAGACACGGCTAGTGGCTACTTTGCATTTCACGCTGCAGGCGAGGCGACTGATGTTTGCAAATGGTGACTGGCACGCGGGGCGCCCCGCCGGCGGGGGGCGGCGCGGCGGCGGCGCAAGCGACGACGTGACGTGACGCGAGAAAGACAGAGACAGAAGTTACTGAGCGAGAGCTTACAACTTTGTCAAACGATGTTAGGAAACGGGCGGAAAGTTTCGCGGCGAAACAAGTAGCAACAAGAAAGATCATCTATATGTGTGGGTGCAGCAGTGAAACATGATTATTAATTGTTAGTTTTAATTGTTTCTTACAACAATTAAAAATATTAGTTGCATTATTTTAATTGTATCTTGCAATTAACATGAGTTAATTTAAATAAATTAATTGCAATATGCAACTAACAGATTAATTGCAATTAAAATAATTGTGATTAAATTAATTGCAATTACATTTTCAATCAATTACTAAAAAGATTAAAATATTAATTGATTAATGCCCAACACTGACGTCCTGGCTGTCATTCGTAGATCTTTGACCAGTCGTTACAGGTAGTCAGTGTCCTGAAAGTCTGATAATCAGTCTTCCCCAGCACTAACTGGGCTGTGGAGGTCAGATAGGCAGGCCCTCCATGTAAAATACAGATATTTAGCTGTAGGTTGCAGCTGTCTAGTTATACCGGCAGCCGACCCCAACATAATTTGTTGATGATCATGGTGTGCGTAGACACAGGTGAACCCTCTCTCTCCCCTTACTCTCATAGACCGATGGGACAGCAATCTGACACGACTGGACAGAAATCAGGCGCCGGATCCACGGCTTCACATGATGACATGCAACAACAACAAAAACAGCCCATAACGTCCACTGCTGGACATAAGCCTCTCCCATGATGGGAGGAATTTGCCGTAATCTCCACGCTTGGCAGGCGGATTAGAGATCGCAGTGATGAAAGACTAACAGAAAACGCTGCTACCCATTCTCTGGTCTACGGTGGCGTAAGGTGTTCTGCCTCAGATATTAGTCGCCTTATACGACACCCGTGAGTGTAACGGGTTGGTGTTATTCTACTCTGCCGGATACCACACGGCTGATGACATAATCTGTACCTAATTGCCTCTCCATCGTCCACTCGACGACAACATCCACATTTGCATCTCTAATAAGCTTCAGCAAGACATGACCAATGCCCATCGATCAATTCGCATGATTGATTAATTGAGACTTGCAGTACAGGGAATATCCTATTATGTAGATGAGCGATGCTAGTCATACTTGTTGATGTGTATGTTTGTCATAATTAGTTATGTAGACATGAAGGTTAAATTGTCTGTTGTCGTCTCAGACATAAAACAATCATTAATTGTTATTTTTAAACTTTTGTTTGTTCAACATTGTAGTGAGTTTAGAAGTTTACCTTGCTCTGAACGTAAAAGGTAAAAGTCATGCCGTTAGCTTCAGCAGCTGAAGCAATAAACTATTCGACCTAAGCTGCTACATGATTGACCATACGTAGAAGCTTAGCAGTTTAAAATTCTGTGGTAGATATTGTAGTGTTGTTTTGAAGGCTTAAGGAGCAATTTTATAGTCCACCATAGACCCTAAACTTTAGCGGCAGCAGCCGAAAGACGTCATCATTTTCCAGCCCTTGTTGCATGTTATTTGGGGTCGGCGCAACATGATTTTTTTCTTCCATTCTCCTCTGTCATTCGTCACGTATCCTTTACTCCTTTATCCTTCATATCATTCCTCACACAATCCATCCATCTTTTTTTTGATCTTCCTCTCCCTCTGTATCCATCAACATTTATATTCATAACTCTTTTAGTCAAATGCGATTCATCCCTCCCATCGTATATCGCCCATACCAAAGTCGATTCCCTTTCAACTTTTCTGTTATTGGCGTAACTTTCAAACTTCCTCTAATTTACTCATTCATCACTTTCCGAAAGCAAACCGAAAGACACCATTGTTTTATAGTAGTACTTTTTGTTCCATGTAGCTGTAGTACTTTTTGTTCCATGTAGCTGTAGTACTTTTTGTTCCATGTAGCTGTAGTACTTTTTGTTTCATGTAGCTGTAGTACTTTTTGTTCCATGTAGCTGTAGTACTTTTTTATCCATGTAGCTGTAGTACTTTTTGTTCCATGTAGCTGTAGTACTTTTTTATCCATGTAGCTGTAGTACTTTTTGTTCCATGTAGCTGTAGTACTTTTTGTTCCATGTAGCTGTAGTACTTTTTGTAGTGCCGCTGTAAGTGAATATATTAACATGCATTCTGCGATGGCGACATGCCGTCACCTGCCGTCCCATTGGGAAGCGTGCATTTACACTGGACGGAAGTCTTACTCTACACCTGAACTCTAAGAATACTGCCCTAAATACCTATTGTCTATAAATAATTCTAACTTAAACTGGTCCTTTCTTTTCCAGTAATGGAGGTTGCGTCAGGAGAATACGGCGTGGACTTGGTGAAAACTGCGCAGACTATGACCCAATTCAAGCCGGAACCCATTGAGAACGCCAGTTGGGACAGCCACATTCCTACTATACCAGCTCTGCCTAGCCCTTTAGGTACAGTACCAATGTGCTATGCCAAATTGACACTTGTTTTCAGGAGTATTAGAATCTTAACTGTATCTTATTATAAGTTCGCAGCAGTTCATACAAAGAGATACGCTGAAAATTGTTGTTCAAACGTTTAACTTTGTGGCGATTTTTTCAAACGTAATGGATGACTATGTGAAAAAACAAATGCAATGCACCTGAGGCATTACTTCATTAATTGAAGAATGTTTACAAAAAAAGGGAGTTTGTTCAAAAATAATAAATACGTAATGATGTTAGTTTTATGTTATTTACAGTGTTGTTATCGTCACTTTTAAATTAGTCACTTATTTGGCTTACACAAAAAGCGTCTTTTTTACTAACCATATGACATCTGTTTAGTTATCTTCATAACTATGTTTAGTTGTCTTCTGGTTATTTGATTATGTTTTGTTTTCTGTGGTATTGAATATCTATGCCGTTTTAACACGGAGTCTAATTATAATATTACAATAATAAGGTTAAGTCAATGATACGCCTACTGATTTCATAATACTTAACCAACTTATTTATAATTATCAATGGTTAGTATGTTACGTTATTTAACCGTGTTTATTGATTGAATCTAGGACAAATATTATCTAAAATTCGCCCAAAATGAACCGTGTACCAATACTAGAGATAATACTATCTGTCAGATTCGCTCATCATTATAATAATTACTAATTAGATCGACTGAATAGTAAAATGTCTCTTAAAACTAGACAAGTAGAGTTCATGTTAGACTAACAGGTATAATGACCCAAATAATTATTGTTTATTACAGATATAAGTACCGATTTGAAATCCAAATATCTGCTAAACTCCAAATACCAACATACAAAGATATCGAAGAACATTTATAGACAGTCTGGACTATTGCGACAGACCTGGATTCTACTCTATCGGAACTACTTAATGACGACTAGGAACTATGTAAGTACTTCCAAATCATTGATTAGATCGATATTTCTTTTCTTTTTTTGCAATTAATGCCCTTGAAAAAGTGACCACCCATTACACACCGAGTTTCCTCCGTGTCTCGCAGTTGGTCCTAGCTGTCATTTGTGATCTTTGACAGTCGTTACAGGTAGTAGTGGCCCAAAAAGTCTGACAACCAGTCTTACCAAGGGGTATCGTATTACCCAGTACTAACTGGGTTGTGGAGGTCAGATAGGCAGTCGCTCCACGTAAAATACTGGTATTCAGCTGCATCCGGTTAGACTGGGACCAACCCCAATAAACTTGGGAAAAGGCTAGGCAGATAATGCCCTTGAAAAAATTAACTGGAAAATGGCCCTCAAGCCCTCAAGATAAAGGTCGAACCACCGACTTGTATATTTCCCAGTATACAAGTCGGTAATTCGACCTGTCTGTACAGTATGGATCGGAGTGCAGAGCAGAAGACGGATAAAAAAAGATTGCATGCAGCAGAGATGAGAATGTTGAGATGAATGTGGAGAATTTAACATGAAGTTTGACAGCGGCTGTTACAGAAAAGATGAAAGGGAGTCTGTTTGTGTTTGTTTGTTTGTTTGTCTGTTTTGTTTCTGTTTTTGTGTCTGTTGTGTAATATAAATGTTGACGGATGGAGAGAGAGAAGAAGACAACGAAAAAATGGAAGGATTGTGTGAGGAATGATATGAAGGAAAGAGGCAATGCGTGACGATTGACAGAGGAGAATGGAAGAAAAAAACGTGTTGCGCTAATTTTATCTCTCGAAGGCGTAGAATGAGGAGCGCTGTTGATAAAAATTCGCGAAAATCTTTTGTGAAATGTAAAAACATCATGGAGGACTTATTATAGGGACAGTCCACACTACTTCAAAAACATGTCACTTGTTGAGCCTCATTTGTTTTTTTAAGAAATCCCATTCAAGGGAAACCATGAAACTAACTTTAGATTTCTTAATTTTCAGTCATTATTCATGTACCGAGTTGCGGCACACGTGATCATCGCGTTAATTTTCGGTTACCTCTATTTCGGGGTGGGCAGTGAAGCAGGGTCTGTCCTCGGGAACTACGTCTACTTATATGGATCTATGCTGCTTGTTGTCTACACTGGAAAGATGTCTGTTACGCTATCATGTAAGTTGGCAATTAATTTATACCTATCTATACAAATAAATAAAATATGTTTGTAATTTCAAAATAACAGCTTTTTACCGAATGCATATATATATGAAAGCATATACGGTACCTACTTATAACAAAAAAAAATCTTTTTTTTTTTCGGTCTGTTTATCTATCTGTTTGTTCCGGCTAATCTCCGAAACGGCTTGACCGATTTTGACGGGACTTTCACTGGCTGATAGCTGGTGTAGTACGAATGGAGGATTAGGATTTCGTCCAAAAAATAAAATAAAATGATTAGAAAAGTAAACTCTTTATAGTTTGTGATTTGATTTGATTGATGACTGGTTCAATTAAGGAATTTCGCATTATCTTAAGATAATCCTAATAACTACTTACACCTAAATTTTATAATTTTCACTATGATCAGCGTTTTTAAACACCAACCCTATTTTTATTTTACGCAATAATTAATTATGACGTCACAACGCATTTGATTAAAATTACGTTTTGTATTATACTGATCCGTTTACTTCACGCGATTAACAATAAATTCACGTGTGAAAATAAGAATTTGTATATTTACAAAGTTTTAAATATTCTAATTTTTTTTTTTATATTCTTAAGGGATTTTAACACGTTTAAAATATCCTAATAGGAGTAAAACGTGGTTTTTACCCATAAAACATATTGTACAAGTTTTTATTTTTATTTTTATGTGATTTTTATTACACTTATAAAATATACACATACGTGATTTCTAAAACGTGGTCTTCACTAACATAACACAATCTTGATTTTTGCAAATAAATCCGTCTTTATTATTTATTTATGCAACACTATAATAACACATAAAGATAATAATATAATGATCATAGAACCGTCTTGCTATAAGTACTTTATGTAAATAGCCTCATAATGTATGTATTAAACACCACTACACTACTAGCACTTGGAATTTATAAAACACGTGAATTAAAAATATTAAAAAAAATATAAGTAGTACTAAGTATTGTAATTTTATTACTATTTTATTTTAAAATAGTAATAAAATTAGTGGGTGTACGGTCGAACAAGATATTTGGTTTACAGTTTAACCAACAAAATGACATAGTAAAATGTTCCAAATAGCTTTTTTAACCGTACTTGAAAATAAATAAATAAATATCTCTGGACACAGCGCCATCTAGTGCCACACTAAGCAACGAGGCTTGTGTCGTGGACACCTGATAGTTGATATACTACATAGATACTTTTGTTTGTAAATACATACTTATTATACATATAAACATCCATGACTAGGAAACAAATGTCCATGCTCATCACACAAACATTTGCTCCTACCGGGATGAAATGAAATGAATGGAAAAATGAATGTAAAAGAAGAAAAAAAAAATGATGAAATGTTATATTCTTTATTATTTTCTTAAAACAACCTTTTTGTATTTTCCAGTTCCTTTAGAAATGGACTTACTGCGAGGCGAATACTTCAATCGATGGTACAGTTTAGGACCCTATATAGTATCAATATTGGCAGTCGAGTTACCGTTTCAGGTGAGTGTTTCAACACTTTGATAATTTTACGTATATAATCATTCCAGCCTATTATTCCCACTGCTGGGCAAGGCAAGGCAATTTCTGTTACAGAGTTTCAAGATCGGTTAGCTTCTTTAAGAGCGTGCTCACATATTTTGGGCGTTTGACCAAAAATACGTACTTTTCCAAGTCCTCTATATTTGTTATATAAAGATAATGGCATAATATTTAATGAAGAATCATAAATCTGGCTTTGTTTTAGTTCGTAGATTGATTAGAATTTTGTTATAATAGTTAATACTACGAGAAATAGCAATTTTCCGACTGCCAATTTCAAGCAAACGTTAAACATTAGGTGTTCTCCTGCCATTTGTATCAAACTGGTAACACAAAAAAATCTAAAAAAAATATATATGTACTGGTCATATAGTCCTCAAGGTTGTAGATTGATTAGAATATTGAAATAAAAATTGAATCGACGCAAAAAAAAAACGATTTTCAAAAGCAATATTGATCTAAAATGTATGCATTTTCAGCGTCCATTATATTCCAAATAAACTCAATTTTATCAAATAAATTAATATGATATAAAACTTCAATCTACAACGAATACGTTTTATTAGTTTTCGCTTGTCAATATAATAAGACAAAATTACAATAAATAAAATTGGAAAACTATAATTCTGCGTCAATTCAGCTCGCACCTCAGTCTCATGTCAGTCTCGTCTCTAATTTTCGTCAATAACAATCGTCCGGAGATGAATATTATTATCGAGTCGTGTAGGCCGGTCGAAAAAATTTGATCCAGGAAGTAAAAATCAAAAATTTGCGAAAAAAATGTAATAGCTCTCTTAATAATTTAATATTTTATCTACCCTGTCGTACACAGTGGTAAAAAAACTTGAAGCTTTTTGTTTATGAACGTCACACAATACACTTAACAATTTGAACAAAAAATGATTTTCAGTCACTGTATTTATTGTAATATCACGTTCTCCCCACATAATATTATCGGGAAAAACTCTTAAACTTAGGTATATGTTTATATAGATATATTAGTGCTCGTTATTGTATCTATGACCGCTACATAGAAACAATGATCTAAGAGTACCTATTTTTTTTAAGTTTTTTCGCAATTATGCAAATTCATGTTATGTAATTTTCCCACTAAAAAAAACTGCTAGTTTGGCTCAGTGGCTGTTTATGTAAATTATAAATATTAATGGTGTTAATTTTAGTTGATTATAAAAAAGGCGTGTAGGTAGTAAAATACCTACAGAGACTTATCTTTGTAGGTACTTTAAACGCCTTTAATTATCTACTTATTCGAAGTTCTAAAACTTTAACCGTCGATATTTGTCTCAAGGTTTTACTGTATGATATTAATACAATGACTCATGGAATGGATACCTACGTACCTAGCATTCGTTCAATTCCAGCTCTACATACTACTATAGCTATACATTTGTATACACGCAATACTATACACAACATAATTATTCTATGACACTAGCTTAGGTATCTACTGTTTACAATACACTAATTTTCCATTGTATTATAAACGAAATGTAAAATGAGCATTATACTATCTACTGTCACACATTCAAAACTATGTAGAACCAAGAATTCGAAGATATGTGCCATCTGGTGGATTACATCCCACTCCCTCTCATAGATGAGGCCTGTTTCCCCACACATTCAAAACTGACTCTTAAGAGCATGTCTTAAAGCCTACTTCTTCAATTTCAGATGATATCCTGCGTATCCTACGTGGTGCTGTCGTACTGGCTGACTGATAACCCTCTGGAGCCAACAAGGGCGACCCTGTT
This sequence comes from Xestia xanthographa, assembly GCA_905147715.2. Taxonomy (NCBI): domain Eukaryota; kingdom Metazoa; phylum Arthropoda; class Insecta; order Lepidoptera; family Noctuidae; genus Xestia; species Xestia xanthographa. The sequence continues at coordinate 12,966,691 of LR990656.1, forward strand.
CCTCGCCACCATCGTCGCCACTTCACTGTGCGCGCAGGCGTGGGGTTACTTCATCGGGTCGACTACACCTACTAGGGTAAGATATCTCTTTTCTTCTAACATTTATTTTTAGTCTTCTATCAAGTAGATACTTAAACCAACTATTCAATTGACAGGATTCAGTGGTACTGCAAAATCTATATTGGGGAAAATATAATGACCACCAAAAATAACTTTGTGACCACTAACACTATCACCTAAAATATCAATTGATCACCAAATTTTGGAAATTGAACACCAAATTTTAATGAGGTGGTTGATGACAAACTAGTTTTACCTAGGCCGACTTGGGGCACCCCGACACGGATAGATTAGGTTAGAAGGGTATGGCGGGGTCGAATGAGCGAGCGAAGCGAGCGAATAGACCCCGCCATACCCTTCGTGGTTATTTTTTTATAAACCATTCAGGAGTAGGAGCCTCGCTAAGCGGGGCTCCGTCGACCGGGTCTCCCTCGACTCGGATGCAAGAGCATAACAGTTCAATTTCTGGTGGTCATAAATAAATTTTTGGTTCTAATTTTACGATAAAATGGGGATTAATTTTGGTTATCATTTACTAATTTTGGCAATCAAAAGTGATTTTTTGCCGTTACATTTTGCTAAATCTGGTGGTTCGTTAATGGTATGCCAATCTATATTGATTATTCTTTAAAAGCTGTCCTTTTTGGTACAGCATTTGAAAATGGCTCTTATTAACGACTTGAAACCATCATGGGCCTTCATTGTTAAATTGCATACCCATATCTGCGAAATGAACCCAAATAACCAAAATTTCGAAGACTATATCCAAGTTCCACCTGAAGGATAATAGGCCAACCCGTTGCACAATACAACACCATAGGCATATTATGCGTTATTCTTAATCTTCCCACCACAGGTGGTTTTTTGTTGTAAAATTTTTAAAAATTGGTAGTTCATCATCATCTGCCTATCCCTTTCCCAAGTATGTTGGGGTCGGCTTCCAGTCTAACCGGATGCAGCTGAATCCCAAAATTTTACATGGAGCTACTGCCTATCTGACCTTCACAACCCAGTTAGTACCGGGTAATACGATACCCCTTGATAAGACTGGTTGTCAGACTTTTTGGGCCACTGACTACCTGTAACGACTGTCAAAGATCTACAAATGACTGCCGGCACCAACAGCTTAACGTGCTTTCCGAGGCACGGAGGAAACTCGGTATGTAATGGGTGGTCACCCATCCACAGACAAACCTAGGCAAGCACGGCTTAACCTAATGATCGACCCGAGTGGCTGTGTAAAAGTTGGTAGTTACTTTCACAAAATAACAAAACTTCATTACTCTCTTCCAGATCGCGGTGTTCGTCGGTCCGGTCCTCGCGTGTCTGTTCTCCGTCTTCGGATTCTGCCTGGCTCTGGTGGACACTCCCTATGAGTTCCGCTGGCTGCATCACATCTCCTATTTTAGAGCTGGGTTCCACGTCGCAGTACATTCGGTCTACGGCTTCAATAGGACCAGGATGCACTGTTCTAAAGGTGAGAAATGTTTTATCAAATGCTGTTCGTTCAGGTGTGTTGGGTAGACTGGGAAGATCGACGTTTGGTTTTTCCACCTGCCCTGATGGCATGGTATTTTAATAGGGGGCATTTTTATAACCTATCATACAAAAAAAAGGCTCACCTGGTAATCTAATTCAAAAGTCACTTATTAAAATTAGGGTACTAATCAACGCTTTTTAACGCCAAACAGGAACAAACTCCTTAGCAACACATCTGTTTGTTACGTTTTTTTAACTGACTTCCTCGTTGGTCTTGTGGTCGCAAACGCGAATGCTGAGCATGAGGTCCTGCGTTCGATTCCCAGGTCGGGCAATGTATTATTCCATCAGGAAATTTTCTCAGTAAGTAGTAGCCACGAAGTCTGGATTTGTGCCCGGTTGATGACAATGGGCTCGCCCCCTACTACATGGGACGTAACCATAACTGGTGAAATACATTGTGTATTATTTATTTATTTATTAATATAGGGTTACCAACAGCTTCTGTGTATAGCATTTAGGTATACATAGGTATTACAGTCTTGGACTTACACAGTCGCCAATTACAGAACATTATAATAACAGAATTAATTATAACTGCGTATAATACACCTCTGCTTATCCCTTCGGAGATTACAGGCGTGATGTTATGTTAAGTTAATTAATGACTTTAAAAATCTCCTTCCAGAATACTGCCACTACATCACACCAAAGACTTTCCTCAGAGAGATGGACATGGAGAACGTGGACATTGGCGGAAACATGGCGCTGGTGTTGTCAAACACAGTCCTCATGCATATCCTCACGGCAGCGGCCTTGTGGTACAGGCTCAACAAGAGATGAATACGTTAGCTTTACTTTCATACCAGCATTGGATATTGGATTGGGATCTTATGTACTGTACTTAGTATTAGTTTAGAGACCGCGTTGGCAAAAAAGGATTGAATTCTGCAAGGTTGAAATATGTCTAAAGCAGTACATAGCAGATGTTTTGACTGTATTTGAAATAGGAGAAGAATACTTTAAATAGTTAAAAAGTTGGAGTGTATCTGTCTACGTGGTCTTTTAGTTTCCTATTTATTTAGCGATAGCAAAGTACTTAGTTTCATTTAAACAATGAAAAAAGTGACAGGTGCTAGAAAAATATGTGATATCTTGTGTTTTGTCCACGACTACCGCATCAGGCGCTTGGACTACTATTTCTTTTAATTTGTCACTGTCGCATTTACCTGTAATCTTTTAGCTGACATTTGAAATGTTGATTCTTTTAAAGTAGGTAAATGCTCTCTTTTGTTTAAATTTTAAGCTCCAATTTGTTACCAATTTAACAGAATACAAAGAGACCTTATATATTAACGTAAAACTTTGAATATTTATTTAACAGATCTGATTCCATGACTGATAAAAATAATAACATAACTGTTAGACCTCAAAAAAACTTTGACTAAATTATAGATAATAATCTTCTGTTACTGGTATAATTTCTCTGACTATTTATTGTTCCATTTTGTTCTATTGTCATAAAATCCATCTGCTCCTATTTCTTTCATGACAATCTTGACAATGAATCTTATCTAATAATTCGTTGACAATTTATTTCCAATTTATTATCACCAGAATGAATATTGAGCCATATTTGCCTACTATCAAAATATGTATTTAATAATTATAATAAGCAAGTATTATTAAACAATTTCTTTCTTTATATTTTGCAAAGTTATAGTGGGAATTATGTAATAAGGTAAATTATTTTTCCTTATGTGATAATAACGTGTTTTAAAGGTATTGTTTAGTTAGCTTAATTTAAAATGTAGGTAATATAATATTAATTAAATAGGTTTAATTTTAAGACAAGCACGAACCTTGCTACGGTATAGTTTGTAACAAATCATTGTACTTACATAATTAACAGAAAATAAGGATGTAAACAAACTTATGATTATAAAACTAAAGTTGATATGTTGTATCACGCTGGTCGTGAGATAGACAACAAAAACAAGCGAGATAAACGAATGTACCCTAAGAAACGTTTTAATTTCAATCACACGTTTAACAATAGGGAATATGCATGAATTTTCTTTTTTTTATTTAGTTACGGAATGTTAAAGTTCTACAAAAATAATGATAAAAAGCGAAAACAAGACATAAATCGGCCGAACAACACAAACGTTATAACCATTTAAACTTTGGTTTCTATCTTTTTCTAGATAAACGGAATTCAGAATGGATTTTGTACGTCGATGCAGCGAATGACGTCATTCGCTTTATCGGATCTCTCTGTCTAATCAGCAGTTTCAAAAGCTTATAACTTAGTATTTTTTATAGATATTAAAAAAATAATTTCACTTTGCTATTTCTGATGTTATTAAGCTTTGTTTAATGTGATAAAAAAAATCATGCATATACCCTATTGAAACAAAATATTCTCAAGGTAAATTTTTATTCAACTTTACTTTCAATATAACATAGCTAGCCACTTATCGAGATTACTCCTACGAGATATTGGAAATAATCGCCCATAATTATCTTTCTGGAATTTTCTCAACAAGTGGACACCTGTGCGGCACAGGTGTCCACAATAATCAAACAGATTATCAAATACCTATAATATGAATCTCAGAGGCGATCAGATATTTGATGACTGATACGATTGATTAACTCCGACACGTGTTTACCGAATAATAAAATAAATCCAGTGATTATAGGCTTTTTATTTATTCCTTGAATTTGAAAATAATATCATTCAGTAGTTATTTTACCAGTTATGTATAATATGGGGCGAGCCTATTGCCAACTGAGCACAAATCCAGACTCCGTGGCTGCTAATGAGAAATTCCTGATGGCATAACCCAATAACACTTTGCCCGACCCGGGAATCGAAACTAGGACCTCATCGTTTCTTGCCCGTTCTTCTCCTTAAAGAGATCTACGCTAGGGAATGGGCAACTACAGTACTTTCTCAAGTTATTGTGACTGGGACTGTAGCTTTGATGTACTTTTTTTTTATTTTTGACATTCAAAAGTGCCGTAATGGTCTAATTGAAATAAATGCTTTGAGTTTATACATCCCGTACTATACGCGTTTCGTATATAGGCTTGCGTTAGACTTGCGTTTGGCCGCAATCGGTTGCCGACTCATTCAATCTTCTCTCTGTATCGCGTGGTTAGTGCCTAACCTGGTTGTTAGACAACAAATTAAAGTCTCTAAAGATAGGCGCAATTGGGTATAATTAATATTTAATCACAATATTTAAAGAAGAAAATATCGATAAGCCGCCCTGTTGCTAGCCAACTACCACACACAAGACCTAGCAACGGGGTTGCCAGATCTGTCGCCAATACTGGTGTCGGAGTATTTATGCCGCCCATGGACTTCTGAAGCCATCGAGAAATATCTCAGCAGGCTTAGCCAAGTTGAGAATCTACAATCGTTAACGCTAGTTGAAAACTAATCAAATGTATGGGAATGACATCATCTCAACGATTTAACGTTGAGATGATGTCATTCCCATACATTGATACACACGTGATCAAAACAAACGAATAGAAAATTCGTAGACAAGTTTACATCGTTCAAAATGATAGAATAGAATGTTATCGTTTCTAAAATGTTGATCGCTTCGCTATACTCTTTGGTAGGAACGCTCACCATAGACTAAAGTGTAGGTTTTTTCTACAGACATTAGAGAACGAGCAATCGACTCAGTCGTGTCAACTTGGCTACCAATTTAGCGCTTTCTACAATCGGTTACGCAGGCGTTTTCGATTGTAGAAAGAGAGTCGATACGAACGAAACGTAAAAACCAACATGCCTGTGCGGGCATAGCCAAGTTACAAAACTTGGCTATGCCCGCACAGGCATGTTGGTTTGATTTCTTTCCTTCACCGAAGCAAGTGATAATGAATACGTACACAAATCCGAAAAACGGTTCGTAGGTACTCGTGCTCCAACATATATAGCAGTGATAGCTTAATAATGCTGTGACCGTCGAACTACCAAGTCATAGATCTCGAGTTCCAACCGTCTCAACGCGTTTCAGTAAATACGCCAGAAGGCGGTAAGGTTACGAGAATATCTTCTTATCAGAGGCACACCTCTAGGTGTGCGTCAGAATGGCTGGTTGTCCGTGGCGTTGGTCTACGAGTGTTGTTTCGAAAATTCCTACATAATAGCTTATATTTGCAACATATAATAAATAATTGCTACATAGGATATATATTTAGAAATAAAAATCAGCAATCCTGACGTTTGGTTGGCTGGTTACCTCCTAGTTTAAAGTCAAGCGTGTAGTTTCCCGAAATGTATTGCGTCAATAATTGCTACATATTTACTTCATCTATCTCATTTAGTTGTTACTTCAAACATATGTTAAATAAAGGATGTAGCAATTATTTAAATTATCCCAAGGAAAAGTGCCTGATTAAATAATACCATAGAATAACATAGACCAACGCCACAGACAACCAGCCATTCTGACGCAAACGTCTCTAGCCCATGTAGCGCCCGTGTACAAACATTACCCTAGCGCCCCCTAGTAAGCGCGCGGTCAAAATGGAATGTGTCCAAAGTACAAGTAACCACAAACTGTCAAATTTCCCCATTAATTAATAAATTTGTTTGAAGATGAAGAAGAAATTTGTCGGTTTTGGATACCATGATGTGTTGTTGACTGTATTTAGAATTAATTATACAGATTGTTCTGGTGTATACACTAACAAGCCAAAATCTACTCATGTTAACATGTATAATAGATGTCAATCAATGTCCAAATTTTGAAATTTCTTCATTGTAATTACGACCTCATATAAACATACAAAGTTCAATATCAATTGGAATCATTTGACAAGTTTGGGAAGGTAATCTCACTGCGAGCGAGGCCCACTGTACACGGGTAAAAACATTTTTGGGAAGGCGCCGTGGGGCTCCGTAGCCAGCGGCACTCGGCGTCCCCGAGGAGCACTGCGCCCGTGTGCAACGCACACCCTGCGCACTAGGTAAAGACGGCCCTGCTTCTTATCTAGTACTTATTACATACTATCGTGACTACGATTATATAGCACGCGTACGACTACTAAGAGTCACTGTGCTTGAGATAATAGTGACGTTTTTCTAATAAAAAATATTAAACTAGATTATCGTAGATTAAATCTAAACTCTTTGCTATTTATTAATAAACCTAAATGACGAATATAGGCTTCATCGATCCCTTGATTTCATGACAAATGGGTGAGTCATTGGGCGATGTACCTATCATGATTTGATGAAACTAACATCATGTAACGAGGTTAAAAATCTTTGATATTATTAATGAGTGATCAAGATTATAATGTACTCGTATAAATGTAATTAAAATTGTATGTTTTAAAGAGATATTTCCTCAATAAGGGAAAGGTCTGTTGTACCTCCCTACGAGAAACATTTATAATTTACAGTTACGATAATAAAGCCGTTACTTTAGGACTAAGCAAGAGTGGCAACACTGCCCGAGTGACATGTCAAAATTTTGTTCCGTATTTTAAAATTAAAATTAAATAGTAATTAAGTTAAATTAAGGTGTAATCATATGTAATATCGTATTTTAAATGTGTAAATACCCAGGAAACATATTTTCCTGTTAATTAATAAAGGATTCGGTTGTACGGCGACGAAACGACGTTACCGGTAACCTAAAACCAACAGCTGATGTTCGGACTACGGATTTATACGGGGAGTATTTGTTTACTTTTATATTTAGAATAGCACACAATCGTCCCATAATCGTAACTTTACAACACGTCCACGCCAATTCTAGTATAGTTTTTGTTTTTTTGCTAATTTCCTTCTAAGGTTCTAGATTGCATTGTTGACAATTGTCATTTCGTAAAAAGTAAAACTTTAACGATTTATACTTGCTATCAATCTTTTCAATATTAGTTAAATATTAAGTTCGTGATAGTTATTTCATTAACGTCTTGAAGTAATATTGTAATAATCATAAGTTTTTAGTCCAGGCAATCTACCCACATGAAAAAGTAAAATCTTAAGAAAGTAAAATTCTCATTGAAGCAATAAAAATAATTATTCAGTAAGCTAATTTAATTATTGTCAAGCTAATATAGCAGCCTACCTCATTTCTTTGAGTAACACAAACTTTTTCCCTGTTTTTCCCCTTTTTTATCTCTAAATTCTCTTCATTGGTCTATCCTATTAGTTCTCATCGTTTCTTTATTTACAATTTTCAGTAACCAATCCGGAAACCATGCCTGTGATGACCCGTAAGGCTACTGCTCAAGATATGGAGCTAAAATTGAGAACGGCCCTCCAAGAACTTAAGGACTCTAAACTCCAATGCCAGCAGCTGTTGCAAGAGAGAGAGGACAGTGAGGAGGAGGTCATTAACGTAAATAGCAAAAACTCGAGCTTAAAACGGGAGCTAGTAGACCTTCATCAGGAATTCTTGAATGTTGTCAATGAACGGGATCAACTAAGGGCGGTCACGGATGGGTTCAACTCTTGTAGCAACTTGTATGAGGAGGCTTTATGTAAAATTAGGGACTTAGAGGATGAATTAGTCCATGCAAATGTCAAACTTTTAAATTTGAAAAAGGGAAAGGATCATACTCAGGCTTTGGAAACTGAACATTTGTATAATGAATTAGTTAATACAAATTGCAACCCTCATTCCATTATAACAATAGACCTTACAGAGGACTCCTTACTAAAGCATAACTACAGCCACAAAATTAGTAAAAATAAAATTAAGAAATATGCACGATTAAATAGAATAATTAAAAAATGTAATAAATACAAGAAACAACAAAAACACCTTTCCAAAAATATTCAATTAAGGAAAGAACGTGTTTCTCTAGTTAATAAATTAAATAACTATCAGATTAAATTGGAAGATAGTATAAATATTTATGAAATTGACACTCAGCGCTTACAATCAGAAATACAGGCTCTTAATAAGTCACTAAAATCTTTATGTAATAAATATGAATGCTCGGAAAATCAAATTAAAGAGCATATTCTTGCTACAAATGCATTGGTAGACAAAGTGGACTCGCTGACTCTCAGCAACACTCAGTGTACTTGTCAGAGGGAATCCAGCAATGATGCCCTCCAGCTTGAGGCAACGGAGGACCCGTCCCTAGCTGTGAGTACTCAGGACTGTATTTCCACCCAAGATACAATACCTGACTTAGGTAATTTGGTCTCACCTAATAGTCTTGGTTCTAATCTTTCAGTTATGTTCTCTGATAGTATAGGTAGAGGGTTAGGGAAATTGATCAGTAATAACCTGAGTTATTGTACCCAAAATTATTGCATGCCAGGATCAACCTACAAACAGATAATGGCATCAGTAACAAAGACCGTTTGTGATCCTAGTACCACCATTACTATATGTGTTGGTAATAGTTCTAAGATTAAAAAGGAAGACATCACTGACTGTGTTTCAGAGTTGTTAAAGTTAAATTGTAACAAAATAATATTGTGTGGTTTTCCATTTTTTGAAAATTTGGGTAATAGAAAAAATAATTATATACATATGTTAAATAACCATGTACATTTTTTAGTAGGTCACTATAGTGACAGACTTATATATCTGGATATCAACACTATTGTTGGTAAACTGAAGTCGACACGGGGTAAGGTGTATCTACCTATTAGATGTAGACACAAAATAGCTCGGCTATTAGCTTATAATATTCACACAGACGTAAATAGTATGTCTAAGTTTAGTTCTATTATTAACACTGCGACTATTAGTAGTAATACTAATATACAGGTGACTTTCAATGAATATAGCACTAGTGCTATAAATGTTTACAAACATTGTACTGAGGAGGATCCATGTGTCACCGTGGAGAATTCTCAATTAGGGTATATTAGTATTAGTGATAGGGTCTTGTTGTCTGAGGATGGTACGGGTGTCTCCAGCCTCACTCCAAAAATTAATTTAAACTAGGAAATGAGACAACAGGAGGTACAATTAACAATATTGTTAATCCTACCAACGTATCTTCTTGCACTCAATTAGTTAGTAAAAAAGGGCCTCAGCAGAACACTTTGAAATTATTCCACCAAAATATCCAAGGCATTTCTTCCAAATTATTAGAAATTGAATTGTTTTTAGAAAATAGTAAGTTTGACATTATATGTTTTACTGAACATTGGCTTAAGGATTACCAAATGCTTATCAATTATGATAACTATATGGTGGGTAGCTGCTTTAACCGTAAAACTATGCTTCGTGGAGGTTCCCTAATATTAATAAGAAATTGTTTTAAATATAAGCAACGTAATGACATAGTAGGTCTCTCTGTTGAACATTGCGTTGAACTGTCCTGTGTTGAGCTAGATAAGCATGTAATTGTGTGTGTGTACAGACCCCCAAACTATCAAAACTTTTCTTTGTTTGAATCAATAATGGAAGATGTGATGGCAAAACTTGCAGTCAGTAATAAATCTACAATTATTTGTGGTGATTTTAATATCAATATTTTAGAAGAATGTGCAAATAGCAGTCGCTTATTAAATCTTTTTAAGTCATTTGACTTGACCAACACTTTTACAGAACCTACTAGAGTCACTCCATCTTCTGCTACTTGTATAGATAATATTTTCTGCGATTGTGATTACTTAGATAAAGCAATAGTAAATTGTCTACCCTCTGACCATAGTGGACAAACTGTAACCTTCAGGTGTAATACACCCCCATCGCAAAAAGTTCAGATTAAATTTAGACCTATAACTTCTAGCAGATTAAATAGGTATAATATTTTGCTACAGAACAAGTTAAGCGTTATGGGCCTTGATGATATTAATATAGATCAATTGTATGATCGTTTCTTTTCAATAGTTCACACGGAATTCAATAAAACTTTTGAAAAGAAGACAAAAAGTATTTGCCCTAAATTCATATTTAGTGATTGGGCAACTAGAGGTATCAGAAAAAGTAGGGAAAGACTATTTGAGCTTTATGGCCTTAAGCCTTTTATAAACACTGAAACTTTTAACAAGTATGTTGCTAAGTATTCAAACATTTTTAGAAATACATGCAAGGTTGCTAAAGCACTGCACATTAGCAACAAGATCAAAACAGCAGAAAATAAAATAAAGACAGTTTGGAAAGTTATAAATAACGAGACTAACAGGAAGAAAATACGTAACACTAGCTACACATTAGATACAGCATGTGGTCCTAAAAGCTCTAATCAGGAAGTAGCTCAAGAATTTGTAAAATTCTTTACCGATATACCACAAAAAACAACGGAGGCTCTTATTTCCTCACCTGAACTCTCAATTGGTTTATTAAAGGCGAATGTGTCTGGCTGCCTGGTTGAATTTAAATTTAAACACATTAACCCTATGATTGTTATTAAAACTTTCCGGCAAATAAAGATCAAACTAACCGAAGATCTATGGGGAATGTCTGTCAAAGTTTGTACAGCCATACTTGAGACTATAGCCCCTTACTTAGCTTTAATTTTTAATTTATGTGTAGACCAAGGAGTTTTCCCTGATTTAATGAAATACAGTAAAGTCATACCTCTTTTCAAATCCGGGGACAGTAAAGATACTAATAATTATAGACCAGTATCCGTGTTACCAGTTTTTAGCAAGGTTTTTGAAAAAGTAATGCTTAATCAAATGCTCTATCATTTTAACACCAACAGAATCTTACATGATCAACAGTATGGCTTCACCAAGGGACGTTGTACAACTGACGCCGGTGTAACCTTATTAAAGCACATATTTACTGCGTGGGAAGAGTCTCAAGACGCCATAGGAATTTTTTGTGACCTCTCCAAAGCGTTTGATTGCGTAAATCACGACACATTACTTTTGAAACTTGAGCATTACGGACTGGGTAAACTTGCACTTAGTTTGGTAAAATCTTATTTGAATGATAGACAACAACATGTTCAAATAAATGGTGTTAATTCACAGGGGTTAAAAGTAAAAATGGGGGTTCCACAAGGCTCAATATTGGGTCCTTTCCTCTTTCTAGTATATATAAATGATCTACCCTATTTACTGAAAAACCAACCTCAAAATATGGTGTTATTTGCTGATGACACTTCCCTAATTTTTAAGATAAATAGGCGGGCCCAAAATCTAGATGACGTGAATAATGCCCTACTTCAGGTCCAAAATTGGTTCACAGCAAACAATTTGGTATTAAATGAAAAAAAAACCAAATGCATAAGATTTGCTTTACCGAATGTTAAAAGTAGTGATTGTGATATAATATTGAATAAAGAGAAACTTGAATTCGTAGATAAAACGGTTTTCCTGGGGATTACGCTTGATTCAAGGCTACAATGGGGTTCTCATTTGACATCTCTTGCGGGGCGGCTAAGTTCAGCAGCCTTTGCCATTAGAAAAATCCGTCAGTATACTGATGTAGATACCGCTAGACTGGTTTATTTTAGTTACTTTCATAGTATAATGTCTTATGGCATTTTGCTGTGGGGACGGGCTGCTGATATTGAGTCTATATTTATTCTGCAGAAAAGAGCCATCAGAGCCATATATAATCTTCGTAGGCGCGATTCTCTAAGGGAACTGTTTAAGGATATTGGCATCATGACGGTACATTGTCAATACATCTACGAAAACATAATGTACGTCAGAAAAAATCTGCACCTTTTTGGTAAAAGGGGGGACAGACATAATTACAGTACTAGAAATAGGGACCAACTAGTTCAGCCAGGTTTCAGACTCGCTAAAGTAGACTCATCTTTCATGGGGTACTGTTTGAGATGCTATAATAAAATTCCACAAAGTATTCTTGAACTGAATGAGACGAAATTTAAAACATGCATTAAACGCACACTATGTAAGCAAGCATATTACAAGTTGAGCGATTATATCGATGATAAAAATGCTTGGCTCAATGCTGGTCCTGCTCCACATGGACAGGGGCGCATAAATTGATAGCATTAAATTGTATTGTTGGAGCTGCTGAAGATTGTACAACTATCTTTGCATTGTATAGAATCAATCTCTTTAGTATTATATAAATGCATAGCCCATATTGTGTGAGTACTATGTACTAGAAAGCTATCATTCACTGGAAACCTACGTCTTTTTTTTGACTTGAATGTGCCCTGGCGGTTTGGAGTATGTCATGCTCACTCTATTGTCTCGCTGATGGTGGCGCATGTGTCGGATCATTTAGTTCCCTTCAAAATGGTTGAGTTGAATGGTGCTGATCCATGCGTCATGTCCGTGAACGGGCGCTGTCAGTTGTGACTGGTCATCTCTTGGTTGCCATGGCTTATTTGAATGAATTATTTTGAATTGTATTTTTTTTTTGTTTGTGTTTTTTTGCTGTGGACACTTTTACCGTGCACATTTTGCTAAATTGTTCTCACATAATATACCATCTCAACGTGAATGATGTAACAAAGATTTTGTAACAATATTCTGATTTAAAAGAGTGTCCATGGAGTTTCTTGCCCATTCTTCTCCATAGAGATCTACGCTAGGGAATGGGCAACTACAGTACTTTCACAGTTTTTATGTCTTGTGACTGGGACTGTAGCTACATTTAATTTTCATCTTTGTTTCGACAATTCAAAAGTGCCTGTAACTGGCTTACTTGAAATAAATGCTTTGATTTTGATTTTGATTTTGATTTTGACTATTCAACAGTTACAAAAGTCTCTTCAATAAGGAAACTGTTATGAGTTGTGAGTCGAGCTATACGATAACTGACAAATGCTTGCACTGACGGAGCAGTCCATTCAATTATCGTCCTTCAAAAGACCATCTCAGACACTTATCTGCATAGTCCTCACATGAGTTGACCAAGATTATATTTGGACTTTAAAAGACACCATCCTGTGAGTTTGTTTCGGCTGTTTCATCTCAGAGTAGTCAAGTACACCGGCCCCAAAAAAAGACGTGTAAGTGTTAGTAAAACCTATTTGCAAAATATACGTCATTCTTTATTAAAGAAGAGTGGCCAAGCCGAGGCCTACGGGTCGCGTGTGACTCGCCAACGCATTTGAATTTCAGGATCTCAAACCTGATCGAAAAAAACATGTTTGGCTCGTTATGAACACTTTTCTCAATAATCCAATCTACAGCAAAAAATACCGAAATTCAAAACCACGTCAATCACACCTAAAAAAAATTTGCATAGTATGTTCAAAAAACATGTGGTCCACATTAGCCCTGGATAGAAAAAACTGGAAGTCATGGGGAGAGGGCCCAGCAGTGGGATGAAACAGACTAACAGTATCAGTATCTTCAAAACAGAGCAGAGTCTTCAGAAAATTTCAAAAAGCGGTATCAACAGCACTGTCTTGCAATGTTAGATTATGTTGATCTGTATTTGCAGATTTTAAGCAGATTTGGCTAATACGAGTAATATATTTTTTGTTAATAAATATGCGTTTTCAACATTCAGTTTGATGTTTGTTTCAGTTTGTTTGTTGTTGTTTTTTTTTCAGTTTGTTGTTTGGTCGGCTTCCAGTCTTACCGGATGAAGCTGAATACCAGTATATTACATGGATCGACTGCCTATCTGACCTCCACAACCCAGTTAGTAGTTACTGACTGCTACTAACTGGTAACACTATTTGTAAGATTGACGGGCCACTGATGATCAATGATGACGCATTAGAAAGGTTTTATCAATCCCTTGATTTCATATCGAGTGAGTCATTCGGAAATTCGTCATGTTAATCTACAGATACGAACTTACTATGTTCCTAGTTAGATTTTAAAATGTTATAATCTTTATCTCATAATATTATGATATCTCTATACTCATAATATTGTGATTAGGATACACAGACTGAGTAATATTATAACATTTTTAATATTTAATTCTATTTTTTTTTTGTATTGGAAGTGATGTTTGCCTGATGTTCGAGGCATAATGGGCAACAAAACAAAATATTCAATTAAAAACGTAGATGTCCAAGATAATTTTCCTAAACAAGGGAAAAACGAATGTCGTCGACGTGTCGTCTGGACAGCCGACGGTACGGAGTTTCAGTAGAATGTGAGGCCAGATTACACTGGTTTTGTTACCAATTATGTCGACTGTAGTGCCTTCATAGTAAAGTTGTCTTCAATCATTGTGTTACCCACTATGTATCTCTATTTTATTTCCATTGATACGACTTTAATAATAATATATCATTTAATTCAGGTAAGTAACAAAATACCCATATCATAATATATACCTTACAGACTAACATACATATTTATATAAACCACATTGCCAATGGAATCGCATCAGGCGCGAATACCCCATTTTACTGTGTCAGATGTCAATTGCGCTGAATTTTCGGATTCATGTGCGTATTTATTTATTTATTTATAGAGTTGTTTACAAATTTGTAGGTCTTCCTTCAACTTAGACCTTGGCTTTCCTGGCTTGGTCTTGGACTTACTTTATTTGTTGGTCTTGTAGGTCTTCTTCTGTTTGTTGGTCTTCTTGGTATTGTATAATTATCACTTGCTTCGATGAAGGAAAACATTATGAGGAAACTAAACGACATAAAATCTCTGGTGTCAGGGTTAGACACTATGGGGTGCGATGTCAGAAGTCCTCCACGTGTGTCTGGCGGCTGCTGGTCCCTCTCGATACGTCTGGAGGGAAGAGCAGCTGCTGGGCCGGTGCACCCTGGACGCGGCGGTATCCTTCTCCGGGGAATGAGAGGAAATGAGAGTTTGCTTTTATCCCCCGGGGAATGTGACCGCTGCGGCTAATGATTCTGACAAAGGTAGGGTCCTTTCAGGACCAACGGTGCGTTCCTCTGCGTGACCCTCTGTAAGGCAGAGGGCACAGCTGAGGAATGAGGGCGGGCTCGGTGTGCACTCACCCTGCCTCCGAGCAGACAGAGAAGCATCCGTCCTCCTCTGTCACCGTCAATCTCGTAATTCGGCTATCGAAGCGCTGTGGATCACGTATCGCGGTTTCGATAGGGGACCGAGGGTCTTGGCTTAACCGCCCGGACCGCGAGGTAGAAAACCTCTATAAAAAGTTACCCCGAATCCCAAGTGGCAACGCACCGCGAGGGGATGTATGGCTGACGGGTGTTCCATAGAACAAATCAGTCGCTAGTGCACTCCTCGCCAGGGTACCTGCAGACCCCCATGGCGAGTAACAAATGCTTAAATCTGCCCTTCTAGGTACAGGGGTCTCTGCCTAGATTGTAGCTTATTTCCCCCATACTCGTGGGATTAGATATGGATGAACATTGCTCCCGGATCGGGCAACGAGGCGGGTGTACCTGGCGGCTCCGAGTTGGAGCGTAAGGCCAGGTTCACAAAGGCGGTGGAAGTCGCGATAAGGGGCGTGGCCTTGAAGGTGAAGACATCTTCAAAACTCAAGGCCATACCCGGGGCTTCCGCCTCCATCATGGCGGCAGCGGAGGCCAATTTTGCGGGGCCTACCCCTCCTCCTCCTCCAATAGGTGGAGAAGAGGTGGCCAAACTGCGCGTGGAGTTGGCCCGCCTGACGGCTGCCATGGAGGTTCTCCAAAAGGAGAATGCCAAGCTCCACGCAGACCTGGCCAGTCTGCGCGAGGCCGGCACCCACGCTGCGCCTCCGAAGGGGGGCCATCACCAGCAGCAGCAGCGACAAGCCGAGCCCGTGCCGGTGGAGAACCAGGTCCTGAACCTGGTTCGGCAGGAGCTGGCGTCCTTCCAGGCGCGGTTCTCCGTCCTGGAGGGAATCGTCCTGCGCCCCCCTCTGGGCGTAAACAAGGCAGCCGCGGGCCCGAGCACGATGCCGAGCACAGCGTCATACGCGGCTGCTGCGGCTGCCACACCCGGGCCTGGGCCGTCGAGCCAGTCCTCCGGCAGAGCTGTGGCACCCCCCTCTGGAAAGTCGGCTCCGGCGAAACCGGCGCCGACTAAGAAGGCGCCCAGGAGGAGGAAGGGTAAGGCGGCCGCACAGACGGTGACTGTGCCGGCGCCAGCGCCAGCAGCGAATGGGCCAGCGGCGAGTGGGCCAGCACCAGCGGCACGCCAGCTACCGCCGCCGCCACCGCCCCCCCAGGCCCCTACACCTCCTTCGGCTGAAGCCGGGTGGCAGGTAGTCGGGGAGAAACAGAAGGGGCGGAAGGCGGCCAAAAAGGCCCGTAATGAGGAGCGGCAGCGCCAACACAGGGCGCGGAAGATCGCGGCTAGGCTCCGCGCCCCGAAGACCGCAGCTGTAGTGATTACACTACAGCCGGACGCGGAAAAGAGGGGCGTGTCCTACCGCGACCTGCTGGCAAAGGCGAAGGAGACGGTGGATCTCGGAGAGCTCGGGATCACCGGGGGCCTCCGGCTTAAAGTCACCGCGACAGGGGCTCGTATGCTGGAGATCCCCGGCGAAACCAGTGGGTCGTCCGCTGACGCTCTGGCTGAAAAGCTCAGAGCGTCCCTGAACGCGGACGACGCCCGAGTGTCCAGACCCGTTAGATGCGCAGACCTGCGCATCCTGGGTCTGGACGACTCTGTGACCAAGGAGGAGGTGGTGGCCACCGTCGCCAAGTCCGGTGGGTGCCCTGCTGAGCAGGTCAGGGCAGGCGCCCTACGTCCGGACGTCACGGGTATGCATACCGTTACGGTATGCTGCCCCGTGACGGCGGCCAAAACAATAGTGGAGGGCCGTAGGCTACTGGTGGGCTGGGTTTCAGCGCAGGTAAAGCTGCTGGAGCCCAGACCTCTGAGGTGCTATCGCTGCCACGTGGGACACCACGTGTCAGTACAGTGCGCCTCGGAGGTTGACCGCAGCGGACTCTGTTTCCGCTGCAGTCAGCCCGGTCATGTGTCCGCAGCTTGCTGCGCCACGCCGCACTGCGGTGCATGTGCGGCGGCCGGCAAGCCGGCCGATCACCGGGCTGGGAGCAAGGCCTGCGCTCCGCCTACCAAGGCCACCAGAGGCAAGGGAAGGCCCTCCACCGCCACCACCACCATCGCCACCGCCGCAGCCGCAACTGCCACCGCTGCCACCGCTGCCGCTGTCGCCGCCGCAGAGGGGCCCTCGCAGGGGGCCAGGGAGGAAGCGGTAATGGAGTGCCAATAACAACAACATTGCTGTGGTCGCTGAGCCGTATTTCGTCCTGCCCAGGGAAGACTGGGTGGCGGACCTTAGCGGCTCAGTGAACATAGTGTCGTCGGCCGCCGCCGGTACTCCGACCCTTGAAAATGTCAGGAGAGGTCGGGGGTGCATAGCAGCCCGGTTCGGGGAGATCGTAGTGGTGGGTGTCTACTTCTCCCCGAGCCGAACTCTCGCCGTGTTCCACAACTCTCTCGCAGAGTTGAGTGTTGTCGTCGGAAACCATTCCCTCCGCGTGCTCGTCCTCGGGGACTTCAATGCCGAAAACTTGGCTTGGGGTTCTCGTTGCACAGACGTGCGGGGAAGGATGGTGGAAGACTGGGCCCTGGAGAAGGGCCTGGTCGTCCTAAATCGGGGTTCTGTGCCCACGTGTGTGCGGATGCGGGGCGAGTCGGTAGTGGACATTTCGTTCGCTAGCCCCGCTCTGTCGCCGCGTGTCATTGACTGGCGTGTTATGGAGGGGGTGGAGACCTATTCCGACCACCGGTACATCCGGTTCGACGTCTCCACCCAGACCTCAAGCGCGCCGGTCCAACAGGCCCTGAGTGGTCCGCGTTGGGCGCTGAAGCAGCTGGACCGGGAGCTCCTCCTGGAAGCCTCGATCGTGCAGGCCTGGGTGACATCACCGGACAGGCCTGCCGACGTCAACAATGAGGCAGGATGGTTCCAGGAGGCCATGTCCGATATATGTGACGTGGCAATGCCCCGAGTCCGGCCAGGAAGCGCCCGGCGTCAAGTGTACTGGTGGTCGCGTGAGCTGATGTCTCTGCGCGAGGCGTGCGTGGCTGCGCGACACCTGTACGCCAGGCATCGCAGGCTCCGCATCCGCCCACCCGATGCGGCAACCATTGAGGCGGAGCTTTATGAGGGGTACAGAGCGGCGAAGACCGCCCTCCACGAGGCTGTCCTGCGGGCCAGGGACCTGGCCCGCGAGGAGTTGCTGGGGACTCTCGACAGAGATCCGTGGGGGCGCCCTTACAAATTGGTGCGGGATAAACTCCGCCCCTGGGCCCCCCCACTGACGCAGAGTCTCCGGCCTGAGCTCGTGGAGGACGTGGTGAGCACTCTGTTGCCTTCGCGAGGGGATCATCCACCCCCGCCTATGGCTCCGCCACCTGCGATGCTGGAAGCGGACCAACAGGACGACGACGACCACGCTCCAGAAGTGACTGGGGTAGACCTGAGAGTGGCGGTACGCAGGCTCAGTGCCAAAAATACCGCCCCGGGATCCGACGGCTTGCCTGGCAAAGCCTGGGTCCTGGCCTCGGAGGCTCTTGGGCCCTGACTGGAGGGGCTCCTAAGCGCATGCTTGGAGAGAGGCCAGTTCCCGCTTCGTTTGAAGACTGGAAAAGCCGGGGAAGCTGGTCCTCATCCGGAAGCCGGGGCGCCCTGCGGACTCTCCGTCCGCATACCGGCCCGTGGTGCTGCTCGACGAGGTGGGCAAGCTCTTTGAAAGAGTCATTGCAAACCGCCTCACCGAGCACCTTGCGGGGACTGGGCCGGACCTTGCGGAACACCAGTTTGGTTTCCGCAAGGGGCGCTCTACGGTGGACGCCATCATGCGCGTGAGAGCCCTCACGACGGGGGATGCGGTGTGCAAGGGTGGGGTTGTCTTGGCGGTGTCTCTCGACATCGCCAACGCCTTCAACTCCATGACGGACAGAGCCGTCATCTACCCCGGTCGCAGCGGCACCGGCGAGAGATGTCGTGTGGTGTTCCGCAGGGATCGGTCCTAGGGCCGCCCTTGTGGAACATCGGTTACGACTGGGTGCTGCGCGCCGACCTCCCTAGTGGTGTCAGCGTAGTTTGCTACGCTGACAACACGCTGGTGCTGGCCCAGGGGAGGTCGCACGAGGCGGCGGCCGAAGCGATGACACGCGGGGTTGCGACAGTCGTTGAGAGGATCCGGCAACTGGGTCTCGAGGTGGCATTGCACAAGTCCGAGGCCATGTGCTTTCATGGGCCTCGGAATGCGCCACCTCCGGGATCCTTACTCACGGTAGGAGGGGTATCCATCGGTGTCGAGTCGACTTTGAAGTACCTAGGACTCGTCCTCGACAGCGCTACGCCGGGGGGAAACTCCGCTGCCGCGACAAATTGTCGCTCAGCGGACAGACTTCCGGCGGGATCTCATGGCGACATGGAGAGAGCGACTGTCGCAACCCCGTGCAGGGCACGCCACGATAGTGGCGATAAGTCCCCTCTTTGAGGAGTGGCTTGAGAGACGCCACGGCGTCCTCACCTTCCGCCTGACGCAGGTCCTCACCGGACACGGAGTGTTCGGGAGGTTCCTGCACCGAATCGGGCGGGAGGAAACGCCCGGGTGCTTCCATTGTGAGGATCGACCGGAGGACACGGTGGAACACACGGTGGAGGTGTGCCCCGCGTGGGCGGAGCACCGCCGTGTCCTCGAAGCGGCGATCGGCGGCGGCGACCTCTCGCGTCCGGCCCTGGTGCAAGCCATGGTCCGGAGCGAGACGGAATGGGACGCCGTCACCTCCTTCTGCGAAGCAGTAATGCTAGAGAAGGAGGTGGCGGAACGTGAGAGGGAGAGAACCTCTCAACGTCCCGGCCGCCGCGGGAGACGCCCCGGGCGTCGGGGGCCACCACCACGTGGCCCCCGGCCACCGTAGGCGCGGGCCTGTGGACGGTGGGCTATGGGCTAGCTCGCCGTCCGTCCGTCTCATGACGACAGGCCGTGTCGACGTGGCCCCGGAACACAAAGGGCGATGAAGGAACATGGATGGGTTTTAGTCAGTAAAAGTCTGACACTCCCTCCTGCTCCGCCCAGAGCGGGAGGGGTTATTTGATGATTTCCCATCCGAAAAAAAAAAAAAAAAAAAAAAAAAAAGGGTTAGACACTATTTGCACTAAAATAAAGAAGTGTTTCATATTTCCACAACGACTTTCAAAGTTTCAAGAGATGTCATTCCAACATATTTTTGATTGACCTATGCTTTTTATCATCGTGATTCGATAGGCATATAGAGCCTATAAGGTCTCTCCTGGGACACAGGAGTCCTCTCTTTGAAAGACTGAGCAATAATTCTTTGTTGTGCATCATTATGTCAATCCATAATACTTACTTAACTCGAAATCGTGACAAAATACCGTGACCATTCATTTGAATTAGGTATAACTTTACCTTTATTGAAGACTTTATTTCATTTGATAATTTACCCATAACACGCGTTGCACGTCTACTTAAACCCTTGGCCACGAACTTCTCACTCGAGCGCCACGCGTCTTGCGACAGCGACTGCGGAGAAATTAAAATGAAACAAGTTGTTTAGGGCACGTTATGCGTCATCGTTCTGCATCTTGCAAAGAGATGGTACTCACGTATTAAAAGACACAAATCGCGCCAAAAGTCGAATCCCCCGAAGTGGAACGGGGCCTAAGGAGCATGTCTTTAACTCAGAATGGATAATGGAAACACACAAAATTGTGTACTTTAATTGGGTAGGCCATAAGCAATTTTCTTTGTATAAATCAAAGTAAATTTAGTTTCCCATTCCAAAACGTATCTTAATGAGGAAAAATGGCCAAAAAAAAACTCTACGAATAAAAGTTTTACTTTTGTGCGTTGGACCGGGTCGTGACGTACAGTGTCGACCAAAAGTCGATAGGCAATCTCACAAAGCAATAGCTTGACGTTTAGTTTGACTTACGACCTTCTACTTTCAAGAAAATAGACATTGTCATCTACAAGTCAATGTAGTCCAAAATTTCAACATTGAAATTTAAGTCAAGATGGCCTAGTGGTTAGGCGCGTCCACATCTAAGAGTGAATCAGTAAGCCGTGAGTTCAAATCTCACGTTGTTACTTTTAGACTTTTTGTAAGTGTTTACTCGATTGGAAGTAATGGGACAGAAAAATATTCTCGCTTTGTTCACACATTTCATAAAGTTAGAAGAAGGTAGATCATAGAAAAATAAGTCAAGAATTTATATTTCTGTGAGGTAAACCTGAGTTTTATGAATATTTTACTTGATCGAAATGAACGTTGTCGTTTGGTTGTGTTAAATTTGGTTAGTGACGTGTGGTTTAATAGATAGCGGTATTGTTTTTGGTATTTCTCAAAATGCTGGCAAATATTGATATTGAGGCGAGGGCGACTAATATTATCGTGCTGCATAAAAGTGGTCTTAGTAGAACACAAATATCTGAAGAAACCGGACTAATGTGAGTATTATATTTATGAATTATTGTAACAAAGTTTTATTAAAAATTAAAGCCTACTTTGTTATTGTTTATTTATTTGGTGACTTAGGGATTAATAAATTGATTTTAAATCCATCATGAGGCATAAAAGATAAATAATTCGTTTTAATTATTGGATTTATAAATGCAGAGTGAATGATAACTTCAGTATTTTATTATAGCTGCCTAACATCATTTTTTTGTTTTTTGTTTTAGAGGAATACTGTGAGTCAGATCAAAAGGCCTTGCTAGTCGACAATGAAGTGGAAAGCCGTCGCTTATTATCGATGCGCAGCGACGACATAATATATGGTTGGCGAATAAGAAACAAATGGTTTCACACCTACGAGACACTTTGTGGAATTATTTGACACCTCATCGCAAACTGTTCGCCGTGCCCTCCACGCTGAAGGCTTGTATCACGAAGACCAGCTAAGAAGCCCTTCTTGACAGAAAGAGTTATAGAAGAACGATTACGTTTCGCACGGGATTATTTAGATTTTTACTGGAATACTACCATGAGAAGACTCAAAAAACTGACTTTTTAAATAAAGTCAAAAGGGTAGACTCTTAGATTAAAAGGTAGGCTTCATTTATGGCGCAAGAATAACACTCTGCTGGTCTGACAAAAACATAATCCCTAATACAGACTCATGTCGAATTATGGTTAATATGTGGGGATCATGTGGGGATGGATAAGTGCAGCAGGGCCAGGAGAACTGGCTTTTATTCCTCCACGCGCCAACAGTTCTACTTAATTTATTTATTTATTTAACACTTCAAGCACAAAGTACAGAGGCGGACTTAATGCCATAGGCATTTTCTACCAGTCAATTAATTAATTATGTAGAAGTATTAGAAGATGTCATGCTACAAAATTAATCCCTAGATGCTTTAGTTTTAATTAGATGTGTAACAAAATATTTAGTGAATATTAACTTATCCGTAATTATATTAATGATCTTAAATTGAGGTTTAGTTTTAATCTTCTTTTCTTCGGGAAAATGAACACTTAAACTATAACCTCAATACGAGTTACATTTATTGTGACGTCACAAAAAAATATATTCATAAAGTCTAAATTATTTATATTAGTTTTCAATAAACTCTGCTGATTACCGATACCTATAATAAGTGGGTATCCACTATATGTTATATTTGTGTGATTAGAATATCCTTTCCTTGTTACTTAAGTATGTTATTATGAATTGAAAGTAAGTGGGTATACCGTTTACAATAAAAAACCTTATGATCGGTTACAAGAGAACTTTTTTACATCTAGGTAGGAATGTGAGGTTACAATTATCATGAAAGTTTGTTAATTTTATAAATAAATAAAACGAATAAACATTTTTGTTATCATTCACCACGACTTTTTTATTTCCACCTTCCAACACCGAACAGCTAAAATAATAAATAAATAGTTGAATAATAATACTATGTTTTTTTTTACTAATATTTAACTTATTCTTATAAAAAATAAATAATGAACCAATAACTAATGTTACCAAGAAACAAAAACCCCATACGTTGTTAACAGGATTCGAACTCGGATCTCTTTGATCGTGAACCCTACTGATTACCCCAACAGCTATCAACACATGGTAAATAGATGTGAATTTTAGCTATCCAATGGTAAGAACAGGTCGCTACACAAATTAGGTTTGCTGCGTGTATAATAACAGAAACGGAAATATATTCTTATGTTTCGTGGAGTGTGACTGTGTGACGCGCGACATGCGATTGGGCGAACTCTGTGGCTGTGTTGTGCGTACTGTATTGAGACCACTTACACATACAGACGCACGGACGCTCGACCGTGCGTTCACAGCAATACAATCCTTAGCGTGCCTCTGCACTTATAAACGCTTACTGTACCTATGTAATTTGCCTATGCTTAAAAATTTAAGCTTTTTCCTCTTCAATTACTCATACAATTTAATTATTGTTTGAATACAAATATGATGCTGCAAAGTCTGATAGGGCTGAAAACCTTTCGTGAGTCATTCAATTAAAAAAATTGTACCACTCGAAAGTATGATTCATCATCGTAAAAGTGATAATAAGTTCGTAACGGTACGATACGATACGCTAAAATACATTTAGATCTTGTTATCACTTAATTGGTACCTTGGTGATACACCTGTACACTGAAATGAGTCATCTTTGCACCTGAATGATCTTCGAGATTTTCCTTTTTTCTTTTTAATGACAATAATTACTGATTAATTCCTTAAAGGACCACTTTGAAATCTAAAACTTCCGAAGACTCACCGTTTTATTTACGTTGTAACAAAAATATGTTATGCTTACGATACTCAACGCGCTCGTGGAGACCAACACTGGATTGGATTTATTTGCTGATGAATGGAAGTCGATAATGTTAGAATTTTTGTGTTTCTGTGAGAAGATCGAGTGAAAGAATTAGGTATTTAATTTAGTGTTAATGGTTTTTATGCTGTACTAAATAATTAAAAAAACCAAGGATTAAGAAAAACAGAAGACGTACATATTTCATTTTATATATACGGGAATAACAGCACTGGAAGAGATAAGTGGAAGGAAGGACGGGAGGACTTTGCCCTGCAATATATACTTATGCCTACTTATATAACCGTATTATAATAATATACGGTAATATAAGTATAGGCATTACTTGCACACCTATAAAAAAGCATTAAGCTAATTAAACGCTCTATATTTTTACAATAACTTTATCTTACCTAAAACATCGTGATCCAGTTATAAAAAATCCGTGTCTTTATTTTTGCGATAAAAAATACTATAAATATTACGTTCAAATGTTTAGGTAGTGCGAGTTGATAAAACGCGCAGGTTTTCAATACATAGTTACCATTAGTTCACGAACATTGTAGGCCGTAGGGTTACTTTCAGTACTGCCGGAAATTTACGTGGTTTAACGTTAAAATAAAAGTTTTGTTAATAATAAAATTACACTTCGGATGTCATTACTTCGTTAGTGATAAAAATGTGAGTATTTTATAGAATAGCATTTATTTGCATAAATGCATATATACTAGCACCTGTTTTAAAAATTATTTATTTATTTTATTATTTTCGAGTTTAATGTTAATGTTCTAATAATGTATTGAACATTATTTACGTTGAAAATGTAGTCTGAAAACTTATATGCGTTTTTCAAATTGTTGTCTTATTTTTCATGCAGTTAATGATTTTTATTTGAGAGGTGTATTTCTAAATAACGATTAATTTTGAAATCATGTTATGTAAAGTTGACCAGTTAATGTTAGTTTAATCTAGCTTGTAGGTCTTTGTTAAAACCTCAACAAGAAAAACAAGGAAACGCAACAGACAGACGTTTCTATTTTTTTTGTTATGCAATCATTAATCAACGGAATCATAAAAGTAAACAAAAGAATTTTAATGAACGCGTAGCCTAGCTTGTAGGTTATTTATCTCTTCTGCATACATAATTTCGTCCTTTTTCTTCTGGTTTTCGTTGTACAGAAAATCATGTAGCTAAAAGGTAAAATTGAATTTCTTATATCATCTCAAAATATATACAAAGCATTAAGAAACTAAGCTTTGAAGGCGGTCCGTACGAGAACCGAAAAAGTTCGAAAGCTTAACGCACTTTCGGTGCCATGTTTTTTCGCCTCGAGACGCTAATGGCGAGACGATTCCACGCTCCACTTATACAATAAAAAACTAATTACACATAATAATATGCGATAAATACAAATGTGCACGTATACCAAATAGAATGAATGACACATGAAAACATTGTTATATGTTAGTCACAAGTATTGACAAGATAAGCCGCGGACAACTACGCGCGTATCTGCGCAGTTCTTAGTGAGAAAGTACTCGGTGTTGATGCATACACGTTGATCTAAACAATGCTACGTTATTTTCTATTTTATTTATAATATTAATCTGACGTTAATATAGTAATATTATGTTGTATCGATATAGGGGGTAATTATGTCATCATTGATTACAACAAATAAGTAAGTAATAGAGATAAAATGTTAATCGTCAATACTTTTGATTTATTTCTTTGTAAATATTGATTTAATATGGTTTTAATTCGATGCAAATTTATATTTGTGTAGATACTTTTGGGCATATTTGTGTTATTTTTATTAGCTTGACCTTTATCCATTGTGTGTAATATTCAAATAAAGTGCATTACACGCATTTCAGATTATAATGTCGCTTGAAATAAATTTTTCACACGTTTCAAGAACTCTACAATAATTTGATATTTTACACTTCATTTTATAATAAACCAAAGAAATTACTATTTCTAAGAAAAAAAGACAGAAAGAAGGTAAATCTACTGATTTACCGTCTTTCTTTAATTAAAAAGACAGTAAAAAAAACTTCCAAGCCAAAACTCAAGACTAAAAGACAAACTTCGTAATATCAACTTGCTAACTAGAATATTTAGGTTTGCGTGAAAGTTTTACGGAATTACCCATATCCAGATACAGTTTATCAATGCAGTGTTAATAGATATTATATACACACGGTGTTTTGTCGTCTTCATCGAAATGTATACTACAACAGATTAATGTTTCACCTAGTTTTAACCTAAGTATTTTAGTTCATCTGCGTGATTAGAAAAGATAAAGCGATGGCGCTATCAATGATAAATCTACGTCAGCACTTTCAAGTGCTGACGTCGATTTTCCATATTACTATGGAAAATCGACAGCAGCACTTTAGCGACAACTTTGTAGAGTCGATTGGTGACTTGATTTTCCACCATATTTAATGTAAAGTTTGCTGTCAATAAAATGGCTCATACCTCGACTAACGAATAGAACATTACTAATTTGCTCGCGTATAATTAGTAGTGGTCATCACACTTTCAATTACGACATACGAATTGAATCGGCTCATGTTTAATTGCGTACGTCCGACTAAACAGTTTAACTCAGAATGCTAATAGACAATAGATTTGCACACAATAATAACTAGTGATAGTTTATCGACGTCGTCGTGAATCGCTACAACAACAATTGTTTAGGGCACAATAGACGCGGTGTGTTGCTGCGGCTTTGACCGTTGTTGCGTTACTTACTGCTGTGTTGTCTCTAGTTTTACAACAGCCTATCTGTCTTCCAGCGATAACGGCTACCGCGTGAGTTGCCGACTGCTGGTTCGACAGCTGACGGCCATGTGGGGAGTGGGGGAGAACGACCGATAATCGTCGGCTCGGCGTAGCAGTGCCAGTCGCCTGCGCAGCGCAGTTCGCCTGAGTTCGCCAGTCGCCTCCCCGAGTCAGCGCGTCAGGCCGCCTCACGCGCAACTGTTGCGCTACCCTCTTTGTTTACATCGGACGCGTTTCTTTGTTCAAATTAGCGCGCGATGGATAAAGTGCGTTCTGTTGTGTTATAGTTATTTCTTGTGTGTGAGTGAAAGTTTTCGAACATGGCCAGCGAACACTCAGAGTCGCAGGAGACCAACTCCACGTCGCTCGTGGAGGACTCACTCAACATATCGTTTGAAGACATCAGCTACACAGTGCGACATGGCATCTTGGCGGGAGGTAAGCGAACCTTCACACTATTACGAAGTTTGTTTACATGCGTTTCTAATAGTAGCACCCATTAAGCAAGATTATGATACCCACTCACCTAAGTAGATGTTATTGAATATTACACTTTATTTGTTATCCATTATGGATAGTCTAATGATATGCGTGCAATGTGCATGTCTCTGCACTGTTGCGACGTTTTGTTAGTTCGCTCCCTTTTCCAAGAATACAATTTTAAGTGTACTAATTGTATACTGTATACCTAGATAACAGCTTTTAAGATTTGTAAATATACATAACCTGCTTCTTAATTATTCAAGTGTATTTTTTTATCAAACTAAAGCAAACAAAGCAATATCATCACAAAAATAAGGAAAATGCTTAAATACTAACACAACCTCTGTTGTATTTTAAGTTACGACCTTAATTATGCAGTAATGTCACTTGAATTATTAAAATAAATATCACATAGAGTACAAACGGTCACTTACAACTCTATGTCCTTCGCAAACAGTTGCAAACATGACTTAGGGCGGAAAACAATCAAAGATTCGCTACTGCGTGCTACAAAACCGTACAGTTTAAGCAATGCTTTGTTTAGTTAAATTCAAGTAGAATAAGTATTCAGTAGATCACCAAAAAGAGTCAGGTTCAGGTAAAACCAAATAACCATTAAATAAATCCCATCCAAACATTGACGTTCTAGCAAACCATTGACAAAATTTTCCGTCGTGTCTAAATTTAGAGACACCCTTATCCCTTATGTACTTCGCCTTTGTTATATTCCTATAATCTAGTAGAGACTATTGACAGACTCACAGACGTTCAATATTTGTCTGTGGGTGTGGGCAGAGCCACCACAAGCCACAACTAGCAACTACTATGCGAAGTGATAAAAATAAAATAAACTGGCCTTGACTCAGGTCGCTGACTTCAATCTTACAGCTGAAAAACAGTTTACAGCTGAAACTTCATTAATTACAACTATATTAATAGTAATATAATAATAATATTTTTTTCGGATGGGAAATCATCAAATGACTCCTCCCGCTCTGGGCGGAGCAGGAGGGAGTGTCAGACTTTTACTGACTAAAACCTATCCATGTTCCTTCATCGCCCTTTGTGTCCCGGGGCCACGGTATCTCTTTCGAACAGTCCCGCAGCCCCAACTGTTTCACCACCTACGATTAAGTTCCCGTTAACTTACTTAGCAGAATTTTTTGAATTTATTCGGTAAGTAGTGGCTATTCGGACATCGTGAAATAGGCCCTTTTTAGTTCTGCATGTTGCAGAAGAATACTTTTCAGTTTTCTGGGTTCCCTACTTGAAAATCATCCTTATAAGATCAGTTTCTATCAAGACCCTTTTTTACGTATGAATTTTGATGATTGTTGATAATCAAATAAAAGGTTGTCAATTAAAGAAAATATTCAAGGATTGTGCGAAATAGAAATAAAGAAAGAAAAATATTTATTTGGGACAAGCACAGGAACTACAAAAATAAATAATTAAAAAAACCGGCCAAGTGCGAGTCGGACTCGCGCACGAAGGGTTCCGTACCAATTATTATAAAAAATCACGTTTGTTGTATGGGAGCCCCCTTAAATATTAATTTTATTCTGTTTTTAGTATTTGTTGTTATAGCGGCAACAGAAATACATCATCTGTGAAAATTTCAACTGTCTAGCTGTCACGGTTCATGAGATACAGCCTGGTGACAGACAGACGGACAGACGGACAGACGGACAGACAGACGGACAGACAGCGAAGTCTTAGTAATAGGGTTCCGTTTTTACCCTTTGGGTACGGAACCCTAAAAAAGAATCTAAAACTAAATAATAAAAAGGCTCCTATCTCAGCATGATGCTGCGATAGATGAATAAAAAATGCCGCAGCGCTGGTATTCTGATAGAGCCTACCGTGATGTCACGGTCACACAGACCATATAGAAATGATCTGTGGTCACATTGATATATATATAATATCCCTAGAAAGACAGAGTATAAATAAATAATAAATAAAAATAAAAAAGCCTTTATTATTCCTTAATTACAATGAAAAAATATTTAACATAAACTAATTTAAGTAAAGATTTATAATTTACTGTGCATTAAGGACCCCTCGACGGGTATAGGCCTCCTCCAATAATTTCCATTGTTTTCTGTTCTTTGCTTTAGCTAGCCATGAATTTCCAACCAGTTCTACGATCTCGTCGTGCCATCGCTCTCAGAAAGACAGAGTACAGTATAGTAGAGACAGATACTGAAGGCTAAAAGAGATGTCGACCTGAAGCTAAATAAATTGGAGAAAGGGCAGTTAAACAGTGGGAATCCTATGCCCAGATGTGGGTTTATTCAGGTTCTAGGTAACGATGATGAGAGCCAGGCGTACAATTTGCTTAAGATACCTATCTGGTTTTGGTCAGGGTTTTATAACTAATTACATCATGTCATGTTCCAATAGTGATAAAACTCAGTAGGTGCCCATTCTGTTGTCCGATTGGTTGACAATCCGCATTATCATTGAACTAATTCTAATGATATGACAACAGACCAAACTTTGTGTCTTTATCATAACGCAGGGTACGATATCGCGTTTCGCAGGAATCCCCCAAAATTATTTTCGAATGAAATGGTGTTAGAAAACGAGTAGCAATAAAACGAGTGACTGTAAATTACAATTTTAAGTGTAAAAATTAATTAATTTGGGTTATATAATTACTAAGTGAGTGACTGACTGTAAGTGACGAGAAATCAACAGAACAGTATCTTACAAACATTAATTTGAGTTACTTAAAATACAAAATGAGCAGCTTCATAATATTTGAGCGACTTAATATTTGTTTGAGTGTCAACTCCTATGTCCTGCATTTTTTTCAATATTTGGTAAATGTTTTTTTAAATGAAGTGTTTCGAATACAAAAAACCACTTTGAAAAATACACTAATGAGCTAATTAATTGTTGTTTAATGGTATTTGTATTTGCAGAACTGTTTTTTTTGTTATTTTAGGACCTGCTACGATTCCATGACGCGCGCTTGCTTCGCGCTTAGTAATGTAGTCGCTCGGATAAAATTTTAATATATGAAATGGATTAATCACAATCCACTTTTTGTAAGCTCGTTCTGGATTTTATTATTAATAAATATTCGTCGTTAGTTTAGTTAATTTTTCGCTTACTCAAATTCATACCGCTCAAGTTATTAATACAGTATGTCATCATCAGTCGCAAAGCTTTTTTTTAATCGCTCGTTTTATAATTCCCCTTAGAAAACTAGTGGAGATTAACCAATTTTTAAATCAATACATTACTTAGAATTTAGTATTTCTTAATCGAAATCCGTGTTAATGAATTTTCCTATTGTTAACAACTTTGCTCGAATAGGTACTTATTGTATTAATTACTGTCTTATGAAGCTTCAATAGAGCTTTTTATCACTGCAATGGTCGATTTCTACAAATAATTTCCTTTATGATATATTTTTATATTGCTGTCTATTTGTCTTGACTTATGAAGATGGTTAATTTAAGAACATAAACTCACTTAACTTCACGCTTTTTCCAAGGTAGGCAGAAATCATAATGCGCGACCTGCTACGATCCTCACATTCTTATTTTGACTCGTTCATGTTCATACATCTATTCTGGTCATACCATACACAAGAAATTGAACATAAATCAGCTTTTTGACATGTTTTATCACTTAACCATGAACTATGGTTCCCGGAAGAACCTAGCTTCTAACACATATTGATAAAATATTTGCCACATTTTTGCCTTCAAAGATGTTAGTAAATTCAACAGTAACAACCATCTGTTAGAAAAAGCACGTGTTTATTTCTCTTTATAGATCAAGTGTTTTAAAAAAAATTATATGCGGGGAAGAATTGGGATCCCAAACTGTTTATTTTTTATTTCGTGTTACAGCTATTGTTGCCAGGTCCGATTGGATTAAAATCGGGGCAGATGGTAAAACAAATCGGGATTTAGGGTTTGAAATCGGAACAACCAAAAAAAAAGTGGCTTGTGAAAATACACGTTCTGTTGCCGCATTGATGATTGTTAAGTCTTGATTGTCTTTAAAAATATTGTGCCGTTGTTTTAGCGGCGTCATCTCTCTATTTTGTCTTGTTGCCTTCCATTTTTTTTGGTAATATAATATTATGGTTTGGTTTTTAATAAATTGATTTATTTATCGGGACATTTAGCGTCCCGATTAGGTGCAAATCGGGACGCGTCCTCAGACCGCTGAAAATCGGGACGTCCCGCGCATATCGGGACGCCTGGCAACACTAGTTACAGCAGCGCACCGCGTATTTTTTGTCACATGTTTGTGTCGTTGGCGTACAGGGCACGCGCTTGTTTGTCACGTATATGTGACAATGGCGTTCAAACGTTTAAGGGTTATTAAAAAATACTGCTACGTAATTACTTGGGCGTATAATGAGTAATACATAAATATGAGTAGTATCTATAAATAAATATACACATAAATATCCATGGTGTCACAAATTACGATTATCATATCATAAGATATCTGCAAGGTCTTGCGATAAGGCCTACGATCCAATAACACGTAGTTCGGTGCAAAATGGCCGAATGACTCAATTATAATCAATTTTGACAAACATTTTTGTAGATAATAGTTTGAGAACAATTTTATTATGACCATAACTAAATTCGAAAGTGGGCGATAAGCCGAGCAAAATTGGTGCTAATTTATTCATATTTTTCGTTCATTTACATTAAACGAAACAATAATTAGTATGCTAATAAGCTGAGTGTATGTTTCTCTGGCGGTATCAAAGTTTATTTACTATACTACTACTACTTACTTTGACGACCCGAATGGCGAAGCGGTAGTGAGGCTGCCTTACTTTGTTAGGGTCCCGGCTTCGAATCCCGGTAGGAGCAAATGCTTGTGTGATGAGCATGGACATTTGTTTCCGAGTCATGGATATTTAAATATGTATATTAAGTTTGTATTTACAAACAAAAAAGTATTTCTGTAGTTTTTCAACTATCTGGTTTTCACGCCTCGTTGCTTAGTGTGGCACTTGACGGCGCTGTGTGTAATGTCCAGCGACATTTACTTATTTACTAGATTCTGCCCGCGTTCGTCTGCCTATTTCAACATAAAACACGCGAACAAATAATGACATAATTTCATTTATAATTATGTCGTCACCACCTTTTATAATAAAGTCCGCCATTGTTATTCAAATCACACAAAATATACCAAAATTATTAGATTCTTCTAACAATGACCACAAATCGAATCTCCAATGATCGCTATCGCTAAATTTGTACGCAGCAACGTGATGCGCCTGTAAGTGATCGCGTGATATCCCGAATCATTTTTTTCTTTATGACATATTTCCGGTGCTTGTTAGCCTCTTCCTGTTCCTCTCACACAGATTATACAATTGCGATCCTTTATATATTTTTTAGTCTGCCTACCATAAAACATAATAAAACATCACGCCTGTAATACCTAAATGGTAAGGTAGAGAGAGGTGTATAGGACACCCACATTTCGCCAGTTAGTTTTACTTAAGAGCGCGCTCACATATTTTGGGCGTTTGACCAAAAATACGTACTTTTCCAAGTCCTCGATATTTGTTATATAAAGATAATGGCATAATATTTCAATGAAGAATCATAAATCTGGCTTTGTTTTAGTTCGTAGATTGATTAGAATTTTGTTATAATAGTTAATATTACGAGAAATAGCAATTTTCCGACCGCAAATTTCAAGCAAACGTTAAACATTAGGTTTTCTCCTGCCATTTGTATCAAACTGGTAACACAAAAAAATAAATATATATGTACTGGTCATATAGTCCTCAAGGTTGTAGATTGTTAGAATATTGAAATAAAAATTGAATCGACGCAAAAAAAAACGATATTCAAAAGCAATATTGATCTAAAATGTATGCATTTTCAGCGTCCATTATAATCCAAATAAACTCAATTTTATCAAATAAATTAATATGATATAAAACTTCGATCTACAACGAATACGTTTTATTAGTTTTCGTTTGTCAATATAATAAGACAAAATTACAATAAATAAAATTGGAGAACTATAATTCTGCGTCAATTCAGCTCGCACCTCAGTCTCATGTCAGTCTCGTCTCTAATTTTCGTCAATAACAATCGACAATCGTCCGGAGATCAATATTATTATCGAGTCGTGTAGGCCGGTCGAAAAAATTTGATCCAGGAAGTAAAAATCAAAAATTTGCGAAAAAAATGTAACAGCCCTCTTAAGTCACATGTAACATGGGGCGAACCTATTGCCATCAACCGCAAACAAATCAGACTTACAAATTCCTGGTAGAAAAAAACCTAAAAAAGTGCTGCCCAGCTTGGGAATCGAAGACCTCATGCAGTGACGCTTGCGCCCACTACACCAAAGAGGCAGCCCCTTCATCTACAAAACAAAAAAACCGATGCTTATTTAATTAGTTTAAAACTCTTTTGTGCTATTGCATAATATCCAAACAAACACTCAAACCCGACCCATTGTTTACATATTGTTCTTAGATTTTTTTCAAAAGAACAGCTGGTAGTTATCAAACTTTTGTTTTAAAATTAAATTAAACAATACTCTTGTTTAAACTTAAGAACACATTGTATACATTGAACCAGAACAACAAGGGGCAAACAGCTATTTAAATTCAAAAAGTTTCAGACGGTTTGTCGAAAGAATTGTGTAACTTTTTAAAATGAATCTCAAGCAGGTGACAGAGTCTCTGATCACCGTACGATGATCAATCAAGCGACAAAACGTTAAAACAAAGTAGTTAGAAATGGTGCTCACATAATTTTTTGTCCGCTGGTCCGTCCAACTGATCAAACATAAAATTACAAAAAGTAATATAATAATACAAGTTAGTTTTAAATCATAAACATCATGACGATTGTTAAAACATCTTGTGAATGCATGTCATCATATCCAGTCAGTACTGAAGAAGTCGATAACTTTATTGTTACTTAGGATCTATAGAAACAATCGTTAGCAATTTATTAAAATAACTAGTCTGAATGTATTGTTCTGTACTCATTGATGGATGCACTCATTGCACTTGAATTTCTATTGTCATACATACATAATCTGCGACACAATGACGCGTCATGACGTGCATATGCATAGCTTGTAATACATGTACCTATTAAGGGCCTATACTACTTCAAATGGCTTAGCATGATCCTCCGTTACGCCTAAAATACTGCAGCATTAATTTTGAAATAAATATATGGTAAAGTTGAGGATTAATGTTAGGTCTTATGTTTGGCAAAAAACACGATTTCATAAAATTTTCTCGATAGAAAAAAATCCCAAAGTTACCTCCAAATCGAACAATAAACCGCTGGTATTCAAAAAGCACTTCAAATAGATCATGAAACGTTGCATACTAACTGAACTAACTATAAAGCAGGTCTTGTGTTTTCTTATTTTTTCCAAAAGACGAAAATTTGATTTTATAAAGAATAAAAACCACTCATTTCGCACTATTCGGCCGCAGTGATTGACGTAACAACCGCTTTGTAGTGCAAGCTGATTAGAACTTTATTCTAACAGTATTACAAACGAAGTTTGAACCACCACAAATAGAGTTGCTAATCTGAGGTAGTATAGGCTCTTAAGTAAATCATTTATTTATTTATCAGAAACGTAAAAACACTTTTCGTGACACTGACACACGACAACTCGACAAGACATAAAACACGGTGTACACTGGTGCACAAACTGTTATCTCCGTAAAAAAATATATAGATCTATGTGATATAGTTTTTTCATCAGTATGATGCACTGAATGCATTTTACGTCGGTGTTCCACCCGGTATAGGTTTTATTTTCATTACCTACGTCTAGCTAAGAGTATTAAGTCAGTGGCGTGCCCTTCTACAAAACCTATTCAACTTGAGCGATCTCTGGCCTTGATTGACCCGCTAACAAGATCAGATCGATATTAAGAATATTTAAAAAAATCTGCTGCATAAAACTCTACAGTTTATGGCTAGTTAACATTACCCATAACGAATCCTTTATCGTTACCGTGAACCTAGTATTTGGTCATGTTAAACGTAGTATGCGTTGGCTATTCGAATCTTGACAAAGAGTGCTACGCTCCACGCTGCGTTACGAAAACTACGATTATTTTTTAGTAAGTTTAGTAACAGCTGCTAAAAGTTGTCCGTCACATCTGTTGATAATAAATTAGCAAAGTTTTTAAAGTAACGTAGTTTAACTGACTGTCTTAAACCGAGTCCATTGGTTCTAAAATCTAAACTCAACCTCTAATAATTTTAAATATGTAAATGATATCTTTGGGGTACTCATAAAATTCGGGATTTGCGACTATTGTAGTTGTGAATGTTATTTATGTGATTTCATTGATAGCATTTAATGTTTAATTTGAATCAAAATATACTGTACAGTACTTTAAGTGGGTTCGAACCCAGACAGTCGCATTACTTTGTGTAATTTATTTCATCACCCTGCTCTCAAAACGGTGAAGGAAAACATCGTGAGGAAACCGGCATGTCCTAGAACCAAAAAATTCGAAGACATGTGACATCTACCAACCCGCACTGGGCCCGCGTGGTGGACTCTAATAAATGCTTAGAAATCGATTCAAGTTTTACCCTCATTCATTAAATAAAACTGATTCGTAATTGGTAATCTCAGTACGTTGTAAATAAGTGGGTACTTATAAAGAAACTACTTATCTTGAGACAGGCCCTTCAGTTGCTTTTACAACACTTTCATCTCGTTTTATAGTTTCGATCTAAATCGTTTAACAAGTTACCAATGAGTTTAAGATTCTCCTTCCATGAAACTATTAAACCGACAATTCATGTTGAATTAAATTGTTAATTTAATTTAATGAGCAGCAGACAGTATGATTGATATCTAAATCATCCAATGAATTTCAAAATTCCGTCATTTTCAATAATAATTCTGACTGTATCAAAATATAATAGGCATGACGACAGTATCAAAAAATGGCAAATCTATTTAGTCCGTCAATTAGAGTATTGGAAAATAATGGACACATATTTTTTGTTTTTGTAAATCAATAAAATTTGACAAAGATAAAACGTATCAAATCTCGGGAGTGGGGGGCTCGTGACGTTAGAACTAGCAAAAATTATACCAAGGCGTGACGTATTCAGAATTTTAAAAGCGTCACATCTTCGTCAATTTTGGTTTACGTAACAAAAGAAAAAATATGTGTCCAATATACTTTGGAAATCTATCTGACGGACTAATTAGATTTTTCTTGTCGTCTCGCCTATTCGATTCAATACTTGTTGTGTACCAAACATACTCCAGACTTTTACCATGAGGGTAGGCAGAAACAACAAAACGCGGCCCTGTTTTATGAAGCTGACAATCCGACAAGTCGACATAATAATATGTCAAAAAGTGACAAATGTAATTTTTTTCTGTTTTATGAAGCTGACAGGTGACATAATTGTCATGGTGGAAAATTCACAAATATCTCGAATTGTCGCGACCATCCGACATATCTCTGTTTTATGAAACTTTATTAGCGACAGGTGACAGGTGACAATTTGTCGTGAAAAACTTGTCAAAACTGCTTTATAAAACACACAATTGTCATGACGTCATGACATATAATTATGTAGAATTGTCGGACAAGTCTGACAGGAGCGTTGCCCTATGTCGCGAATAATTCGACTGTGGCTTTTCGACATAATATGTCGAGTTTCATAAAACGCGTTCTTAGATGACAATTATGTCAAGATTTCACCTGTCACTTTTTGACATATATGTCTCGTTCATAAAACAGCCTAAGCGCGACAATTCTACAATTTTGTCATTTTTTGACATATATGTCGGATTGTCAGCTTCATAAAACAGGGCCCTGCTCTTGTTGCTTTGTCGTACATTAAATAAAGTTTTACTAGAAAAATGTAAACAAATGACGATACTACAGTTTAGCGACGTGTCACATTCGCCTTAAACAGGTATAATACCTTCCGCAGCATGCCGGGTATACGTTTCCGTGTCCGTGTTGCTAATACATAACATATAAGCCTGTTTCCATACAAGTTACCTTCCTTTTAGGTATACTGGACGACTCCATATTGAATCTCTTATTTCTTTGCGACCATAGAACAAAGCATTCATCATGAACACGAATCAGACTTAGAACAAATAACTTACTACGATGAACGGATTTGGATGAAATTTGGCATGCAGATAGTTTATAATCTGGATTACCTCATAAGATAGTTTTACGCCGCGAGACAAAAACCTAACTCAACGCGGGCGAAGCCTAGGGCATTAGCTAGTAGAATTACTTTCTTAAAAATTGGTTTTATTTCAATCTACAACAGAATAAATGCAGTTATATAATAGGCAAGCATTATCGTTTGTAAAGATAATTCAATTCAATTCCTTTATTTCAATCAACAGTTAGATCAATCAGTTAGATCGATAATGACACAATCGCTTCGACATCAAAATTAGGTGCTCGTTACTAAATGAGCCATATTTACTAACATTTTGCAATCTAAAAAGTTCTAATCGGTTTAATTACATGAATATAAGAAAGAAGAATCAGAATGTTTATTTGTAAATATAGATAGTTACAGTGTGTGAGGTGTAACCATAATGTCAAAATAATCAAGACAAATTAAAATGGGGACTCATTGACCGTTCTAAAATACAATGCCAGTGTAGAGCTGAGCTGTAGGATATACCCCACCTCCTTTCTTGCCAATCCTGCAAAGAAAGAGTTGTGTGGTTACATACTGCTCGGATATTATTTGAATCCATCGACAAAGAAGGAGAAGAATAAAAACAGCTACTTCTTTGAGTTTACTCATTTAAGACACATGTTTTGTCGAACTGAATGATCAGGCTCGAAAAAAATAAAAAAATAAATTTAAACATAATAAGAAATACCAAACCTCCCAAATGAAGGATGACGTAGTACCATGTCCTAAAAATCCTTCACTTAAAAAAAAAAAAACATAACTTTAGCTTATTAATTCAGTTTTTTCAACTTAAAAACAACTTTAAGTTACGTTGCTGTGGTCTTCGACAATGTTTGTTCACATTCCGTTTTATTTTAGCAATTCACTAGTCAGTTTATCATATTTTTTTTAATTACCACTTAAGTGCCACGATATTATGCATCAAGAACGCCGATATTGATGTAATACCCACTTACTTGATTCAAAGTAACACTTCAATTCAATCTTAGTATGTTTATTATGTATTTACTAGTACGCAGGTACAGAGTGATATATTATATTGTAAATAATTGGTGAGAAAAAAGATGCACGGTTCGGTTTGGTCATTCCTTATGGAGAAGAACCGAGAAATCCATGGTTACTCTTTTCTCTCTACTCATTGTTTAATCAGTAGACCCATTAGAAGACGCTTACGTCTTCTAAGGAGGGACTGGTTCTTAAACCAGCAGACATATTGAAGTACAGACATTTAATAAATCCACCCCAATTTTTTTCTTCTTAACAAAACGCAGACAATTCTGGACTATCTGTCACTGAACCTACGTGTACACGTAGGTTCATAACAATGAAATAGTCAATGTACTTGTTGTAATAAGCATTTCCTTTATCTTTAGACAGAATAACTAATCGTTGCATTCGAGACAGTATGCGTTATCGTAAGAGAAATATAGATAACAATTGAAACAATTTTCTTGTTGTGTATTTAAATTCTTCCATCATCCCTTTAATTAATCACAATTTTATCCCTATGCGTACAACATTTTTGCTCATTACACGCTTTATATTATTACATGCTTTATATTAGTTTCACTTGTATGTTTGTTTGTTTGTTTGTGTGTTTGTATGTTTATAACCGACTTCTTAGGGCGCGATTTTGACCCACTTTAAACGGCCAGATTTCATTCAAATTTTGCACACCCGTCAAAGACCGATGACAATTCAGGTTTTTTCAGAATTCAACCCCTTAAGGGTGGAAATGGGGTGACAGAGTCTGAAAATCAACATGGTTATTGTTTGTATGGTGTATCGGGTCGGGCGGGTGTATTACAAAAACAACGATTTTAAGATTTAATGTGTAACTGAAATACCATCATCTCCTGTTGTATCCCATCACCCCACGCTTTTTTTTTAAATAAAACATTTTTTTTTATTATTAACATTATTATTCATTTATATTTGTTAGAATTTTTTACACTATTCTTAATTCAAATTTATTAAAATTTATTTTCTATTTTTTAGTTTGGTTTTCTATATAAAGCGTGTTTTTAGGGTTCCGTACCCAAAGGGTAAAAACGGAACCCTATTACTAAGACTTGGCTGTCTGTCCGTCTGTCCGTCTGTCCGTCTGTCCGTCTGTCCGTCTGTCCGTCTGTCTGTCACCAGGCTGTATCTCATGAACCGGGCCAGCTTGACAGTTGAAATTTTCACAGATGATGTATTTCTGTTGCCGCTATAACAACAAATACTAAAAACAGAATAAAATTAATATTTAAGGGGGGCTCCCAAACAACAAACGTGATTTTTTTGCCGTTTTGTCTAATGTATAGATAATGGTACGGAACCCTTCGTGCGCGAGTCCGACTCGCACTTGGCCGGTTTTTGATAATAATGGTACGGAACCCTTCGTGCGCGAGTCCGACTCGCACTTGGCCGGTTTTTTTATTATTACTTCAACTTCATTTTCCAGAAGTGGACGGTTTCCAAAACTCGGTCAGTTTAAACGATGCTCTCATATGGACAAAGACGCACAGGGTTATGCCCTTTTTTGAAGAATGGTCATAATATTGTTGTAAGCTATTTACTTAAGTTTCGTTTTTATGTTGGTCTACCCTAAAACTATTAACAAAAGATTCTTACTACATAGTGTTATTATCTTAGTTACAGTTTGTATTTGAACTATGTATAATACACAATTACATTTAATTATGATTAAGTTCCCCAAACTTAATCATAATTAAATGTAATTGTGTCAGAGGTCCCTTTTTAGGGTTCCGTAGTCCTGACAAGGAACCCTTATAGTTTCGTCATGTCTGTCTGTCCGAGACTTTGCTAAGAAACCGTTAGTACTAGAAAGCTGTAATTTTGTAGGGGTGTGTATATCAATTACACCGACAAGGTGAGAAAATAAAAATTTTAAAATATTTTTTCTTAGTGTAGCTCCCCTACATGTGAAAGGGGGGATGATTTTTATTTCGTCGTCTACCCCATCGTGTGGGGTATCGTTGAATAGGCCTTTTAAAGACTTAGAGGTTGCTGATACTATTTTTATTATTTAATGTTCCATTTACGAAATATTAAACTTTAAAGTGCAAATTTTGTTTCAGTAGCCCCCCTCCCCCCTCTAAAAGCTAAACTACTAGTTTTAAAAATCTGGAAAAATTCATGATCATAGTGCATTTTATGTACTTTAAAGGAAACTTATAGCGGTTACGATAACTTCATTAGTTTAGCAGTAATAGTCGTTGAACTTGGGTGTTGGATAATTTTGTACCAAATACCTCCTTAGAATAAATCCTCATATAATATTGTGATAACGAACTACTACGGAACCTTATAGGTATTGCCCGTGGCCTGACATGCACCTGTGTTTTTGTTATAGCTCCGGGTTTATGTAATAAGTCAAGTTACTTATTGTTTGTCTATTTAGCATGTAATGCCAAGAAATTATCTGTCCTAAATTTTATAAGTCATATTGGCGTTTTATAATTAATAAAATTTGTTAACCAAGAGCCTCGTTAACACCGCCAACAATTACCGTTCAGCTTTTGCCCTATCTAAAGATTTCTAGCTTTTTTCATGAGGTAGTATTTGTTAAAGAGGTGCTCTACATTTTATTATTCCCTAGTAGACTCATGTCGCTTTTAATTTACTTTTAAGGACGACTATGCTCAATTGTGTGTTTAAAAAACAATATTTCTTGTGATTTATTGCGTCTTCCCGCGGATACGGATGTCGTAGGAGTTTACTACGAAACTCTTTGCTATAGTGGCAGTGGGCGATCGAAATCTTACATAATGGTGAGCAAATCTAATGATGATACAAGAATATGCTGCGTTTCTACACCAACACATTGAATAAAATATGTAAAAGATTTTTCAATACCCTAAAATGTGACTTACTTGCCACCTATTATGCCTGACACAGTGACACTAATCTTTTATCAATAAATTGTAATAAAAATGTAGTACCTTAGTAATAAATTGTAATAAAGCAATTGGTAAAATCGTTAACTGTACATGTATCTCCAGTACAAATATAGTACACCTTTAATCATTACCTAGCATTTTTACCGCGAAGGAAAATCTTTCTTAAAATAACCAGACCCTTTTTAAAATTCATCCTCAATAAGATGACACATTTTCCTGTATGTCCCAGGACGCAAAACGATCCTCAACGCGTTATGCGGCACGTTCAACGCTGGTGAGCTGACGGTCATCATGGGACAGTCCGGGGCCGGCAAGAGCTCGCTCATGGACATCCTAGCGGGATATACGTGAGTCTACTTTTTAATTTTATAATCTACATGAGCGCCATTGTTATTTTCGGCGTTCGAACTTCAAATGTAGGTAGGTAAGCTATAATTGAAGCATGATAGAATTTCGTCTGTGTTCGATTGTATTCTTTTATCAGATCCTTGAACCCGATTTGATTTGTTTAGGTGTGGTTTATGGCAGTAAAAATACGTTGGAATGCCAACGTATTTGGCCTATACCTACGTTTGTCATGTTGTAAAGTCATCTGAGATAAAAAATGTATTTCTACGCTTCAACTTACACGTGTGCATTATGAGACGTAAAGTCAATAAAAGAAATTGCTAGAATGAAGCTATGTTACACGTATCGCATAATATGTTTCGCATACAGATTTGGCGATAATACCTTTTGAGACAAGTAAGGCCAATCAGTACTGACAAGATTATCAAATCAATACA
This sequence comes from Xestia xanthographa, assembly GCA_905147715.2. Taxonomy (NCBI): domain Eukaryota; kingdom Metazoa; phylum Arthropoda; class Insecta; order Lepidoptera; family Noctuidae; genus Xestia; species Xestia xanthographa. Next base: position 13,008,968 of record LR990656.1, read on the forward strand.
ATCATGTTTATACATATTTTGTAACAATCACGTGATAACAGGAGGTACAGGAGTTATGATTTCACAATAAAACATCACACACAAGGTTAATAAAAACCTACTCGTAGAACAGAGGCCCTACTCTCTAACGTCCGTCCGTCTCTATCCGTCTCTCTCGCGCACATCTGCAGATGAGTGCGAGTGAGAGAGACGAACAGAGACGGATGGACGGACGGACGTTAGAGAGTAGGGCCTCTGTTCAGAATCGTGCTCACAAAATCTTATATTTTCTGAACTATTTATACATACATGTACTGTAAACTACAACAACAACAACAGCCCATAATGTCCACTGCTGGACATAAGCCTGTCCCATGATAGGAGGAATTTGCCGTAATCTCCACGCTTGGCAGGCGGATTGGAGATCGCAGTGATGAAAGACTAACAGAAAAATCTGCTGCCCAATTCTCAGGTCTACGGAGGCGCAAGGTGTTCTGCCTCAGACATTAGTCGCCTTATACGACACCCGTGAGTGTTATGGGTTGGTTCTATTCTACTCTGCCGGATACCTGCACACGGCTGTACTGTAAAACATAGACATAATGATGTTTTGAACTTTGATTTCCGAAATTGTACATTAAAATCACCATTCTGTCTCTATCATCTTCAAACAATTGGCTGAAACAGAATGCATTAATATGGTTTTACGCTAAACACACTTACGGCAATTGTCTGTCTGTTTGACATTTTGCTTACTGTGTGCCTAGTGTGAGATTTGCTATTTTCGTTCACCACATTCGAGCGCGTTAACGTTTAGGCAAATTTGTATGGCGCTGGGGTAGCGCCATCTAGCGTAATATGTCAGAACTAGGTAGTGTGAGTGCCGCATCGACAATCGTTAACTTGCGAGTGTGAGATCCTAGAATACATTCATTCGTTTTCGCGTTAATTCACCGTAACTTGTGTTGCGTACATTAATAACCGGCAAAAATAAGTTGACATTCGTATTTTGTGTTCATAATATAAGCGACTGCCTATTCAATTAGTGGTGGTTATAGAACGAAGTTAGACGACATTACTTATCTGTGGTCAATGGTCATTAGTTTTGTTTGTGTTTACGAAAGTTTGTGTTAGTTTTGAATATTATTGTTATAAATAAAGACTAGCCCGTCCCAATTTGAAATGCTGGTGACATAAATGGAGCAGTTAGTGTAATTTATATCTTTTGGTGTGTAATGAGTGACCTTGATCCATCTGTGAAGTTTGTAAAACTAAGTTTGTTACTTTTTAGGCATGGAGATCTAAGCAAATGATCTTTTAGTGCCCGAGTGGTTTGTGGTGGTGTTTCTATCTTTGTTTACGTAACCGTGTTTACTTTTTTGTGGCGTTATATTACGCTTATCTTGTGCTTTTGCGGTCTCAAACATTGTCCAAACGAAATAATACGAGATTCCATGGTAAGTTTCATTCACAATACGAAATTAAATTAAATTACTTTGTTATTTCACCACTCTCATGATGCTCTCACCACAAAATCTTAAGTGAAAACTTTTCACGCTCGCGTTTCGTATTCGAGCTGTCAAAACTGTCAAAATTGTAACTTGCACTCGCGATAGCATGCAAACGTTAGCGATGTGCTCCAAACGGACCTCATTTTCATAGAGGCATTCTATTGTCATTACCGACGACGTAAATGGTAACGTAAACTCGGTTTACGTGGTCGACACATTACTTGAATTTTAGTAAAAAACTCGCACTTAGCATACTGACCTGTTAGAAAGAAAACGTGACGGTAAGTGACGCGGATAGGATACTCTTTATTTATAAAAACACCGATAGCTACGGAAGTAGGCATATTAACCAACAGTTAGACATAGTAAGTTATAAAAAAGGGCTTGAATAATAAGCTGCTCGTTTTCTTTATTATATGCTAAAAGTGTAGTATCAACATTAAATAATTCTAATTAAATCAATCTTACAATTGCTAACATCTAGGTCATCATCATCATCAGCCTAATAATGTTCCCACTGCTGGGCCACAGGCCTCCTCTCTATGAGAGGGAATGGGCTATAATCCACCACGCGGGCCCAGTGCGATTTTGTAGATGTCACATGTCTTCGAATTTTTGGTTCTAGGACATGCCGGTTTCCTCACTATGTTTTCCTTCACCGTTTTTGAGAGCAGTGATCATGAAATAAATTACACAAAGTAATGTGCCTGCCAGGGTTCGAACCCACGACTTACTGTTCGTAAGTCGGGGCCGTCACCACTGGGCCACCGCTGCTCTCCATCAACAACATCTAGGAAACATCAACCTATCCTTCTATCCTATCTTATCTAGGTGTAATACCTAAAACAAACGAGATTAATAAGACTTTTACATAACGTCAAGTATTTTCGAAAGAATATGAACTTTGATCTTTTTGAACGGCTCTCTGACAATCGTCGAGGTCTTTGACATTACAATTTAAAACTACAAATAGTATTTTCATTAAAATTCTAACTGATTTTGGAAATAGAACTACAGTTATACCGTTATGTAGACTGAACATTTCTTCCTTATTCGTGATGACTCCGGCCCTTCATCCGGGACCGTGGTCCAGGGGCCTGACTCTCTAACGTCCGTCCGTCCATCCGTCTCTATCCGTCTCTCTCACTCGCACTCATCTGCAGACGTGCGCGAGAGAGACGGATAGAGACGGACGGATGGGCCGATGTAAGAGAGTAGCGCCTCTGGTCCCGAAAGCCCCCGACCCCCTTCTCGTGTAACTTTCCCGTTTCGACAACTAAACAAAAGACGTGCGAAACAAGTGAAAAAGTGTCAAGTCGATGACTCCTGAAAATACAGGAACCTTAGATTAAAAAATGTCCAGATTGATAGTAGGCCACTGAGAATTGAAGCCAAAAACACGCGGGACATATATCCAGCGTCGTACGATCCATACGTCAGTCGCCTAGGAACGTTCCCCGCGTAAACTACGTCACGAGTCCGTGTTTTGATATTTTAAAATGAAGGTTTGTGTTGTGAAATGGTGTAGAAATCACACTAAAAAAAAAGGAATGTGCCACTATATATCATTTCACAAGTAAGTATTCAATTTCACTTTGTATTTCTTTGGTACCGCATTTTAAACGTATGTAAACAAAAAGTGTAATTTGACATTACTGTCACGCCATATTTGTTGAGTGTTGCCAGGGGCATAATTCTTTTTACCCATTATTTGTAATTTTTAAAAATCTTTTCAGAACGAGAAATTACAAAAGAGTTTTATTTACTTAAGCGATGTTTTTTTTTATAAATGTAAAAGCTTTGTTTCAATTACTGAATTCGAAACGCTTTGTTCATTGCCTCAAAGTCTCATTTAGAGTCAGAGTCAGATTAAGAGTCAAACTAACTAATGCCAGGTCCAGACTGGTGTAACGCGAATGTAACGATTACGTTTAATTCATGTCAACAATGTGGACGGCACACGAACTCAAAGCGAATTGAAAACGCGAATACTGCGTGCGCCTTTGTGTTCGCGCAAAAACCGACAGCCGATGGATCAACCGCGAGCGTTACATGTAATGCTCGCGGTGCCGTCCACACCTAGAATTCGCGTTACATTACACGGTGGATTCGCGTTACGTTACGCTAGTCTGGACCCGGCTTAACGGTCGGACTCGGTCAGGTTCGGTCAGACTCTGTCAGACCCGATCACAATCGGTCAGACACGTTCAGAATCAGTTGGACTCGGTCAGACACGTTCAGACTCAGTCAGATTCGTTTGGACTCGGTCAGACACGTTCAGACTTGGTGAGATTCAGTCAGACTCGGTCAGCCTCGGACAGACTCAGTCAGATTCGATCGGACTCGGAAAGATTCGGTCAGACACGTTCAGACTTGGTCAAAATCACCAACCGTAATGATAAAAAATCATGTCATTACTGTTGATGATATATTTTACGCTGAACGTAAAATACTGAAAATCTCCCACATTTATGGGTAAGTCTCCGCCACTGGTAGTACACGCACATTGCACACAAACGCAAATGCGATACGTAATACACTCCCGAGCGCGGCGCTCACTCACACATTTATAAAAAGTGGCTTCACTTAAAACGTTCCGTTTTGTTTCGAACACGGAATCTGGACATTTTTTAATCTAAGACAGGAACATATTCATCTTTGTTTTTTGTTTCGATTGCTTTATTTTGACATTGGCAGACTACATTGTTGTCATCGTAGGAATATCCTAGATGAGGCTTGCACAAGAGCTTGGCACAAGCAAAGAGAGAACTATACCCAGGGTGAAGTAGCGCTGTGGATGATTATAATGATGATTGCGCCAAAAAAAAATGTTTAAGGCCCTTCTAACTAAAATTAGCAACTCTATTTGTGGTGGTTCTAACTTCTTTGAAATACTGTTAGAATAAAGTTCTAATCAGTTTGCACTACAAAGCGGTTGTTATGTCAGTCACTGAGGCCGAATAGTGCGAAATGAGTGGTTTTTTGCGATTTACAAAAAAATTTTTGATTGGACTAAAAAAATAAAACACATAAGACCCGCTTTATAGTCAGTTCAGTTAGTATGCAAAGTTTCATGATCTAATTTGAAGTACTTTTTGAATACCAGCGGTTTATTGTTTGATTCGGAGGTAACTTTGAATTTTTTTTCTATCGAGAAAAGTTTTTGGAATCGTGTTTTCGTCACATACAGGACTTAGTATTAATTCTCAACTTTACCATATATTTATTTCAATATTAATGCTGCAGTATTTTAATCGTAACGGAGGATCATGCTAAGCCATTTAAGGGGTCATAGGCCCTTAATTCAAGAATTTAGACTATTATCTTTTACAAAGTTGCACCAACAAAAAGTCTCATTGCATGAAAACGTGACCACAATCAATCACATTATCTGATAACAGGTAGTATTGACCCACAATATCATCAACTGGTACACTAATCACCGTACTGATAGTCATCACACGTCACTAATAATTTTATTCAATGTTCAGGTGTTAGAGATAATACTTGAAATGTAAAACACACGTGGAAATTATTTCGTGGACTGGCATTGCTAGTTAAATTGGATCCTGTAATATAGTGAAGGAAAACATCGTTAGGAAACCAGAATGCCTGAGAGATATTTCTTGACGACATCAGCGGCATAAAAACTCTGACACCAGGTTAGGTACTATTTACACGATAAAGAAGATACCTACTAAGGTACCATAAAAAGCTCAAGTCGTGCATGGCAAATCTTTGATTGCATCCCCTGCTACGTCGTAGGCGCTTGCTACGGCGTAGCACGAGTTTCATGTCAGTTTTCAAGTTCAGGTAAAATAATGCATTACATACTGAATTACGAGTATCCACGACTGATATCTTAAATCAGAGATATGGACAAAATGTATCCAGAAGTGTACAAAAATAAATGTATTACAAATAATTATAAAGCTATAACTTTCGTCCATGACTGCTCCACAATATGTATCTTTTTTATTTTTGTCATAGAAGATTTTTACTATAAATGACATAGATTTTATATATGTACATTCTGGTGCATAGGCTCATACAATTTTTGGTCATCTACTTTACTGTTCAACATCGGACATTCGAAAAAAAAATCGCTTCACAGAATACGAGGCGCTAGAAGAGTTGTAGTTCAAAGTTCTTTCTTAAAACAATTATTACAATAACAAGATACGTTTATAGATATATTTTACAACACAGGCTCATGGTCAATAAGTACCTTGGTAACTTAGACAGATACTTAAGTACCTAGGTAATAACAATCGAACTATCAAGGTCATATTACATATACTATTTTAGTTGTGGTACTATCTTGGTTAATAATTAATTAATGAAAGGTTTGATGTTTAATTTAATAGCTTGAGTATTATCTTTGAGATTAACTCACCTTCGACACCTGTAAATAATTTTAAATCTGTGTTTATTTCGAAACAGATAAAACGTATTACAATTTTATGTATTATTACACCAATTCAGAATATACATTTTTGATGATGATTAGTGGAATACGAAGCCCAATTATTTTTATTTTTGGAGTTGTATGCTGCATTTTTAGGGTTCCGTACCCAAAGGGTAAAAACGGAACCCTATTACTAAGACTTCGCTGTCTGTCCGTCTGTCCGTCTGTCCGTCTGTCCGTCTGTCTGTCACCAGGCTGTATCTCATGAACCGTGACAGCTAGACAGTTGAAATTTTCACAGATTATTTATTTCTGTTACCGCTATAACAACAAATACTAAATATAGTCAATGGTACGGAACCCTTCGTGTGCGAGTCCAACTCGCACTTGGCCAGTTTTTAGATATTTTTAAAGTAATCACTGTCATAATTATGTTTTACAAATGTATTTTATAGAAATACTTGTACAGAGATTATCAAAAAAAGACTGCTGTCCCATGCTACATATCTATACTATCTATACTAATATTATAAAGAGGAAAACTTTGTTTGTTTGTAATGAATAGGCTCAAAAACTACTGGACCGATTTAAAATAGTCTTTTACCATTCAAAAGCTACATTATCCACGAGTAACATAAGCTATATTTTATTCCCGTACTCCTACGGGAACGGGAACTACGCGGGTGAAACCGCGGGACGTCCGCTAGTTGTTAATATATTGAAATGTTGTAAAGGACAGATGAATATTTACGCGATTACCATTTTCTGATATGTCGCTTTTGTTCTAAAAAGTTATTCTGAACGTAAATAACGTCCGCTAATTCACGATAATAACAATAGTTAATTATGACGCGTATTTCAACACAAGCATCGCGGTCAAGCAGCTAATAGGTCCATTGCTTATCATTCATTACATGTAAATTCGCTATATATGAATATATATATTGGGAACGTATCTACATACATACTGTTTTATATAATTTGTATTCTATTGAATGTGTCATACAGGTTCATCGTAACCATGCGACTGATAGCCAGAAATACTTAACTAATTTATTTCTGAATATAATAAAAACAGCAATCGGTTATGTTTGAATTGTGAGAAAAAATATGTGATAGTACATAATAAACGGCAGACTTGATCACTACTACTACTGCTACACTGGTACTAGTAGCTTTTGGAGCTCAAATGACGTTGTCAGGGGAGCGCCGTGATATACAGGGGGAATTTTTCAAGTGGGCGTAGATTGCAAAATCGGAAACTATGGGGAATACCGAAAAATATTCAAAGTAGTCTCGAACCCGATTTTGATGAAATTAAAACATGGATTTTTGAATAATTTATTTTTTTAAACTTCATGTACAATAGTGGTACATAGGAGGACTTAATGCCACAAGGCATTCTCTACCAGTCAACCTTTGGGTTAAATAGGAAAACATAGTGTACAAAATAATGTCTAAAAAAACTAACTTCTTGTTAACGAGAATTTATGTACTTATATTGATACCAATACATATATACAGACAATATAAATATTAGTTTATCAAATACCAAAAATTAAAACGAAAATAACTAATAATAATTATTATGACTAGACTTCGAATTGAGAGTTATTTAGTCTGACTTAAATAGGAATTTGCTTTCAGCCTTTTTAATGCCAAAAGGTAGCGCGTTCCAGAGCTCTATAGTAGAGATAGCGTAGGAATTTGACATAAAACCTGCTGTACGGTGTGAAGGAATTTGTTGAAGTAATTAATTAAATAATATCAATATTCCTAGCCCGGAATCGAAACCCATTGATTTTTAAAAAAAAAACACTGTATTATTACACTATTCGATAGTGTCGCTAATAGGGATAAAATTCTGGTAGAGCTATACGAAAGGTAGGTCAAAAAGACAATTCGCAAGCATGAATGAGCCTAAGGCATAAAAGTACATACAATAAGCTTAAGGCCGTCTACGCCAAGCAAAGTAGGTATTTAACGCTACCACCCTTTACGCGAAACGAGTCGTGCACACGCGTCGCCGACTTGAACCCAAAGCTGAGCGAAGTGTCACAGTATAGGTAAGCGTGTCGTGTAGGCAGTAGGTCAACTTATTTTATTAAATTGTCAGCTTGATTTATTGTAATAGGTAGTAATTGCGAAAACCTAACATTTAAATGTAATAAATTAATTTGAATAGATATTGTAAATGCAAATTGCTGCAAGTCGTAATTTATTCAATTATTTGTGTACCAGACGGGTGGACTCGTGTTTGGAAAATCAAAAACTATAACGGAACCAAATCTGAGCCACTAACCGCCCTGTACCGAAAGTTCCGGGTGTAAACGTTAGCTTCGTGGAACGGAGAGGTGGGTTCGGAAAATACTGCACTATTATTGTAGATGAAGAAGAAATGAAACACTATTTGACTATGGTAAGACACTACAAGCAGACAATACTGGAAAAACTGAGCTGAAACTATAATCGGAAAGAACTGTTAACTATTCGGATATCGAACGAAACTGACTGCTTGAATATCGTAAACAAAACTGACTGTTCCAATGTCGAAAACAAAACTAACTATGCGGTGCCTGCGCTGTGCTTTCATACTATTAGCAGACACACAAAAAATATTTGCGAATCCTCTAGCGGTGTGTAGTATTTGTTCGCTAGACAATCTTTTAATTCATACAAAAAGCATGAACAAAAAACATTAAAAAAAAATACAAAGGAAACTATAAGCAAAAGGATGATAAATAACTCGAACGGAAGAAGGAAGTAGGTAGTTTACGCCCTCGGCGTACGGTCGAAATTAAATTAACATTTCTCGATGTTTTTTATAAGTAGTTTGCGTACGCGCACCTGTGACGAGACTATTCTCGAGGGAATTTGTACCTACTTACTTTTAAAACTAATAATAACAGAAAGTACTCGACAAAGAATCACAATAACGGCAATAGCATACTTTCTCGAACGTTCTTTCTATAGACTATATAAAAACACTGTTTTAGACACTTGTCGCGAACAATTTGACTAGGTTTCTTACATTGTTTTTATCTCACGAAGCGACACATGCTTTATTTGTTGTATGTGTCACCGTAAAATTGTAAATACCGTTAGATTATAATCTATCTCGTGAGATTGTAAACTCGTTCGTTGAGGAATTCCCTCGACTGTCTATGGTCTCCATCATCAGACCAATGGCACTTACACCACATATGGGTGCAAAGTTCTCATCAATAGAAATTAATTAAATCCAAACACAAGGTAGCTACTGTAAAACGTTAAGGAGTTCCTTTGACTGTCCTTCGTTTTTATCATCAGACCCCTAAAGATGACCACAACCCATTTAGGTGTAAAGTTCTCATCAATACAAATTAATCAAGCCCAAACACCAGGTAATTATTGTGAATCGTTGAGGAGTGCCCTCGACTGTCTTCGGGTTCCATCATCAGATCGAGTCCAGACTTTCTTTAAATAGTAGTGCTCTAAAATACTCAATGAACAAAAAAACAAACGCACTAGTCGCACTACGATGTTCAAAGGTTCCCCTCAATTTCTCTGAGATGCCATCATCAGATCCTAGTTTCATGGTCATGGTACTACTCTTGGAATATCTTCTTTCCAACAAAAAAAGAATCATCTAAATCGGTTCATAAACGACGAACTTATCCTACGGTCAAATTGTGAAACCTCCTCCTTTTTTTAAGTCGGTTAAAAAAGACTGTACTGTTATAATTACACTACGTTCTTTAAATAAATCGTTAGATAAATCGACGGGACAGCCGTGCGCCAGCAAAAGGGACATAGGTCCTACCTCGTCAAGGCCTGGCGGGCGACTGAATCCACGTGCGCAAGCCGTTTTCTTATATAATAATTTATTATTAAAAGGATTAAATTGTTTTGAAAAATTTAACCACAAATAATCGTTCTATATGTTATTAACTTTGCTTAGATATTTTTTTTGGAAGTAAAACTTTCGTATTCTCCAAGTAAAATAAGAAAAACATAAAAAAGTATTCGAATTAGGCTCCTGTTTGGATTTTTTTTTCATCGAGTGAAGTTTATGATATCATGTTTTGAACCACAAATTATCTTAGTAAATATAGTCAACTATTATATCTATTTTTATTGGCTTTAAAAAATCACTATTTCTTTGTTTACTATTGAATCAAAGTTATGTAAAATTGGGAAAATTGGGTCTACCTGCCCTTAAGAAAACATGTTATACAAGAGTAGCTGTAGCAACAATACTTGTTGCTCCAATCATACATAAGTAATTTGACATTTAAAGGGCCTTTGCAACTTCCGCGTTATATTTTTTATGGAGCATACCTTATCAATGACTGCGTAGACTGGTTTTATGTAATAGGCTTTTGCCCACAGGGCGTATAGGGTCCGGAGTTCCGGACATAGGTTCTACCGGGACAGATCATTATGTTTTTATTACTCCTGCCAGCAATATATAGCATGGTTCCAGTTCAGTAAACCATGGAGACCGCCGGCTGCGGCGGGTCCCGACGATTACGCTGCGGCAAGCCGCCACACAAAATAAAAAAAAAATACAGCAGGCCATGGGATCCGCCAGCGGCTAGTTAAGAGTAGTTTTAAGCAGGCAGTTCAAAAATCTGTTTGAATTTAGCGGATCGCACGGCCTGCTGTTAATGTTTCTTTTATATAAGACCGGCCCTTTGCACTCGAAAACTTGGGGCCCGCCAGCGGATCCCATGACAGTGAGAGTGATAGTTAGGTTATGACCTACTCATGAACCATATTTAATCTGTTCAACCATTTAGTGTAAAGAAAAACATACGGGAAGGGTTACTATAAAGAGACAGGCAGACTTAGTTAATTTTGCATTTTTTAGTAAGTATATGGATTTCCAACGAAAACAAACAAAACACAAAAAAAATACATAAAATACAAAATAATGTATTTAGTGTCACAATTAGCATGGGATAATGAGCATTTAAACATGTTTGGATCCACCTTTTAAGCAAAACAGGTGGTCTACCATGACGTCTTAAAGCAATATTGTTTTATTCTTATTCCAGTGTGGGAAAGAGATGGCGCTAGACACCCTGCATAGCGCTGTCGCTTTCCCTCACTGGAATGACAATAAAACAATCCTGCTTTAAGACGTCATGGTAGGCCACCAGTGCCTGTATTGGGAGACTCCGCGCGTCCATATCACCATCAGTATACTTACTGTGCTATGCTATGTGTGACAAAAACATAACATGGAACATAAATAATCTGGAGTTTTACAAAAACAAGATTATTGTAAACAAGTTACCAATGAGGTACCTTTGGTCGGAACTCATTTAGTTTACCTCGATGATAACCTCATCTAAAAGGATAATTTGAAAATCGTTATGCCAAAAATATACTAACTAATAAAGCTTCTAAAATTGTATTATTTTTGTCATGAGGACGAGGTGTTGTTGTTGTGAGGACTAAACTTTTTGACGTGGATTTAGCTTGAACCGATCACACGTCATTATACAATGACGTATTTCTCGCTTTTATTGCATGAATATAAAGGTCTTTCCGATCGGCTCAGGCCGGTTCCACGTCGACAAGTGTGGTCACTCTCTTACCGAACTTCACATTCTTTATTCGATCATAACATTCAAGTTTTTCTAAATGTGAATCTTGAACACCAACTAACTTCACAATCTCACAAACAGTATACTCATAGATATCTTAAACAAAAGTACTGCCGAGTTGACTGATGGTCTGACCCTTATGCCCTAAGCAATAAGGTTGAAAAATGATCGACAATTAGTGAACTCAGTAGTACGTAAAACTATCACAGAGTACACAACAACACGTTTAAACGTTTACATAACACCAAACAATGCATTATCTCACTGTTGTTGTCATACTGACATAATTCAATACAGAAACAACTGCGCTTGGCTACTCTGTGGCGTTACCGAGAACCGGCCACAAAGAGACACGTGTTTCTGCTCCAAAGGTCACTTGTTTCTTTAAATCTATAATCAGTATTGTTTACTTGTATTTACTACGGTACTTAATAATAGTGAGTGGGAGTACTTATTAACACGTTTTTAAGCTTTCACTTGGCTTGAAGCGTTAGATATAGGTACTTAAAAGTTATTGACGTAAATCAACTGGTTTTAGAAGTTCAGACTCCTTTACTTTCACGGTAGATATTAAAAAGCAGGTGTGACCGTGTGACTGTCACGTTGGACTGCCGAGTCCATAGGTCACGGGTTCGAACCCAAGATACGCACCTCTGATTTTTCGGATTTATGTACGTATTGTATAATTATCATTAGCTTCGGTGAAGGAAAACATCGTGAGGAAACACAACATGCCCGAAAGATATTTCTTAAGGGCCTATACCCCCCTCGCGTTACGCCTAAAATACTGCAGCATTAATTTTGAAATAAATAAAGGGTGTAAAACACCTCTTAACGAAGCCGAAAGGCACTTGTTCTCCCCGTCATTGTGATATTTTTTTTGTTCTACACCATACCTGGGAACCTTCTAGTTACGGAGATATTGGGGGTCAAAGTTCGTACTTTTTGACAAGTTTTTTTTTTAATACATGTTTAGTTGTAAGATTTTTACTTTGAACACCTCCACGACCCCGGTACTATTAAATCCACCATCAGCACAATGTTTTGAGTGCGTTACATTGAGTTCTACCAAAAAACATGATTTTTCACCCCCAAAAAAAAAAGTCATTTCCCAGCAATAATTATTGCGTAAAGTTAATTATTATGATGTACAGAATGCTTGGTTGGCGGCTTCGTGATGAGGTCTTTTACACCCTGTATATGGTAAAGTTGAGGATTAATTCTAAGTCCTATGTGTGACGAAAACACGATTCCATAAACTTTTCTCGATAGAAAAAAAATCCAAAGTTACCTCCAAATCGAACAATAAACCGCTGGTATTCAAAAAGTACTTCAAATTAGATCATGAAACTTTGCATACTAACTGAACTAACTATAAAGCAGGTGTGTTTTATTTTTTTAGTCCAATCAATAGATTTTTTGTAAATCGCAAAAAAAAAAACACTCATTTCGCACTATTCGGCCGCAGTGATTGACGTAACAACCGCTTTTGAGGTGCAAGCTAATTAGAACTTTATTCTAACAGTATTTCAAACGAAGTTTGAAGCACCACAAATAGAGTTGCTAATTTTAGGGTTAGAAGGGCCATAGCGGCTTGTAAAGGCAAGTCAGAGGCCCATGGGCGGTATAAAACTGTGATACCCACTCACACACACACCCACACACTCACTCTGTCTCCTTTTTCGTGTGGCACTAACCACACGAAAAAGAAGAAGAAGAAGACGGTCGATTTCCATTCTATAATCCAGTTTTCAAATTGTCTTTTCGTTTTGGTATTCAGTTGACTTGTTAAGAGTGAATCTTTGCTAAACGTTCGCGGAAGACGACTTCCGCAATCAAAACTGCTAGTGGACTTTATGGCTCTTCGCCAAAAAATTTCGTCATTTAACTCAACCAAATTAAAAAGTTTAACTATTCTAGGTTTTATTAAAAAAAAATACCTCTTTATTTGCAAAGCGTACGTATATCTAGTTATTCGTCATATCAGGAAGCGTTAAATGCACTATCTTGTTTTTGTTCTATTTTTTTTGTGCTTGTTTTAAAATACCTAAACAGGGAATTAAAAAAACATTCCATCGTACTACAAAAAGATTTACTCATTAATTTAATAATAACCAAAATAATCAATTTATTAAATTCAGTAAAATTGGTAGGCTCAAGTAGACTGTTTAATCTCACTATCGAATTTTAATTCGATACAACCTCTTTAATAAGATGAATGACATGAACTGAAGTTGGAACTGGCCACCAGTCGTCAAAATAATGAGTGGATGCCATTAAATATTCTTTTTTAATATTTTTTCTTACAAACGTATTTGGCATCTGTCATATTTTTCTTCTTCTCGAGCCTGTATTATTTTTAAATAGTCCTGTTTTTTAAATACCAAACTTTTTGGTCTGATAAATGTGAGGTTTTCAGTACTGGCCATGAGTAATTAAAACGAACTATTAATTGCTGTCACAGTACTCTTTTGTTTTCCTTGTTGGTAAATGTGTGCGCTTTTTATTTATTTATCAAAATGCAATTAATTAATCAATTTGTTTTACTGTTTAACTTACACAAATAAAACAAAATGTGTCTGTTACTATAAATTGAATGTTTCAAATAAAAATCTCGGGAAATCATTCTGTTGTGACCTGTTGTGGATATGCGATGTCGATCAGATGAATCAGGTTAGTTGAAAAGCAACTTTTTATGAATACTTAATGAATGACCTTCACCTTTTATTTTAATTCCCTCTGCAGTGTTCTTAACCGTGTTTCACACTCATAATAGTTATTTATGCAACTGATGAGGGGTATTAAAACACGAATGTGGGTTTATCACACGAGGCGAAGCCGAGTGTGATAATTGTATCACATGAGTGTTTTAATACCTAATTATGTACAGTTGCATACAAGACTTTATCTACATCCATGATATGAATCCTTCATATAAAAGGTGCTGAAACCTTGGGTGTTGTAGTGTTGTAAGAAGTCATGGAAAGATGGATGGAATTCATGGAAAGTTTAATTGCTGAGTATTAATACAAACAAACCATGTATAGGTAATAATATAATTATTTACATTTTGATTGTACAATTATTAAAATGCACAAAGCTTGTATCACTCAATTTTGTAAACAGCTAAGTACATAATGCAATACTAATATCGAACAAAAATGGCGGGATACGACGTGAATTCGAATTGACTTATAAGTTTTTTTTTAATTACGGTGCTGTGGTAGTGAATCGCACGTGCTAGACAATGTTCTTTTTTTAAAACGAGTTGCATAATGAAATTCAGTACAACATTATAACACTCGTTTGGGTGTTATAATGGTTATTATGACACTGGCTGTTTTAATGTTGGCCATAAGCTAACTGTTTCAGATATTTTTACATGGGTGTAGATAAAATGACATAAGTACCTGAATACTACGTCCCAACTTTTATTGCACACAATACTTCCTCTGCCCACCCTATAAACGTGTGCAATCGTGACGCATAATGTGAATGATTTACTCCATCGTAGCACGAACACAACAATGTATTAGCTTACTTTAAAAGAGCACGTTTCACACACTATACATAATAGCTATGTATATGTATAACTAACGCGCATTTTTGTTCAGCTGCGTTCTAAGACAACCAAATTACATAAACGTTCTATTACTCGTTATCATGTATGAGTTATGATGATGTTTCTTCACGTAGTAGACAATGTTACGTAGAAATAGTTTTTTTGTATGTAATGGCTAACATTATAGGTACGTAAACTACGTAATGTGACTTCAGTAGAGCTCTTCAATGAAAAGTCAACTCTATCTAGGAGAAAGATGGTTTGTTTTGTATTTTATCTTGTATAAAGTTCGTTAACACAGACACGAATCTTCTCATTATTGCAGAAATGCATGTCCTACTGAACAAAACTCGTAGCTCTACTAAATCTCATTCGCTTTTTTATACATATATAAAAAATCAAATGAACGTACATACTGCAATGAATTTTCTTGTCAAATAATCAATCAATTATGTTCTATCGTAGTCGAATGCTGGACCTCTCCCAAACCGTATTACCATATCGATATGATCAATTTTAATAAAAACGACACAAACTGCTAAGAACACTGGTAATCAAAGTCAAATCGGGTCAATGCACCACCTCAACCAGTTGTCAACGACAACTCAATGAGTAGCTCAAAAATAAAACCAGTTTAGTAACGCCATCCAAATAAAGAAGTAGTCAAAAATAGACTTAAGTAGCCCATGTTTATTTATTAAATAACACCCGTATCTGTATGGCAAGGCGTGAACTTCGATTGAAGTAAGAGTTTTTATCAGTCCCATATCTGTACTAATATTATAAAGAGGTAACATTTGTTTGTAAGTTTGTATGTAGGGGGTAATCTCCGGAAATAATGAACCGATTTCAAAAATTCTTTCACCATTAGAAAGCTACATTCACCTTGAGTGACATAAGCTCTCTCCTACGGGAACGGGAACTACGCGGATGAAACCGACGTCCGCTAGTGTTATATAAAATCATTACCTATCCTGATTTGGGACCTCTAATTTGTAGGGTCTTTTGAATATAGACCAACAAATACATTTTGTTATATGCCTGTTAGGTAAATTGTGAAATTAGCGTAACGAACGCTAAAATGAAAGAGGCCTCTTGAGTACTCAACGTATTTATTTAGTGAGTTTTAGTACAATCGGGCCTATGTTTTCATTAGGCCAGGAAATGTTGGCCACTGGTTCGTTTTTGTACCACGTTATAGTAGGACTAGTCGGAACAAAAATTCCCATAAGTCTACCGTATAAATCGTGTAATAAAACAGTAGAACTTATGGGACTTGTTGTTCCCACTAGTTCTACGATTTTGTACCACCTGAAATCGTAGTACTAGTGGGAAAAAAGTCTCACTAGTTCTACCGTAGAACTGTGTAGTAGAACTAGTGGGAATGATCCATTGGTTTAGCCCAAAGCCAACGATCCATAAACATTCAACGTTTCAAAGCGTAACAATAAACAAACAATCCAATGCTTGTCTGTAAGGAGTGTTTTGTTTGGGTTACTGAGTTGGGCACTGGGCACCCCTTGTGTGACATACATTGAGCACGTGTTCCACAAATCTATGCTGCCCAATTATGGTACCAATGGTAAAACACCATGATTTAATGTAATGATAGATGTTAAAGGGCATAATATAACAGACCATTGTTCACAGGAACTAATTCATTATTCTTGTATTTTATATTCACATTATGGGCCAAGGCATTCTCAATTACGTGAATAATACAGCTTCTGGAAAACTAATCTAAAAACAGGGCAATTTTAGAATACATCTACGCTTGTTTGTAATACCCAAATATACCCCAAAGCTGCTCATAAAGACCAGCAATATTTATTTATTTATTTATTTTATTATAATTAAAAATATAAAATTGACACTGTTATTAATTAGTGTACTTATTATGAATTTAGTAATATTTTCTAACGTCCTTGAGTTTTTTGCTATACTTAAGTCGGTTAATGTAACTGACCGCAGCCTCAACGCTCACTAGGTCAAACTCACACAAATACCTACTCAGGTACAGTCATACCAGTACATAAAGTTACCACAAACTGTCAAACTCCTAAGGATTTTAAACAACAAAATGTTGACTGTTAAGTTCAAAATTGAATGAGGAAATTTGACTGTATGTCGTGACTTGATGCGCTGGTACGTAAGTTTTCACAGATAGTACCTATCTAAATTCTATATATTTTGAAACCCATAATAAGCAAAAAAAATGTTTATCTAATAAGCGATCATTGATCGGTACTAGAAGACAACAGGACAAAGAAAATAGTAGTACCTATTGACTTTATGTTAAGACTATTATGCCATTCAATAACTTTCCACACATTTGAATCAATTAAAGAATTCTGGTAAATACGATAAATACTTATAGCAATCATTTATCTCGTTCAGCTATTCATCCGATGACACAGCACGAGATTATTGTGAAAAAAAACCGGGCAAGTGCGAGTCGGGCTCGCGCACAAGGGGTTCCGTACCATTTTCTATACAACAATAGACAAAACGACAAAAAATCACGTTTGTTGTATGGGAATAAATATTTATTTTATTTTAATTATTTATTTAAAGTAAATATACAACTAAATATTCTGTGAATATTACAAGCGTCTACCTTTTGCCATTACGAAAAAGGGCAACAAAAAAAAATACGTTTGTTGTATGGGAGCCCCCCTTAAATATTTATTTTATTCTGTTTTTAGTACTTGTTGTTATAGCGGCAACAGAAATACTCTCTCTCAGAAATGCTCTCACTATATATGTGAAAATTTCAACTGTCTAGTTATCACGGTTCATGAGATACAGCCTGGTGACAGACAGACGAACAGACGGACAGTGGAGTCTTAGTAATAGGCTCCCGTTTTTCCCTTATAATATAGAGAATAGAGATACTACTCATACTACAGACCTAAAGTCCTAGCAGGAACGCGCGGTGCAAACTTAACATAAATACGTCGATTTTTTAATCGAAAATACAAATATCCCACAGCATTTTAGTTAAAGTCTGCAACAAGCACAATCAGTATGATCCAATTACAAAAATATTATATGTGAAACGAGTATTTTTATTTTAAAATCGACGTAGGTATTTACGTTACATTTACAACGCGCGGTCATGCTAAGGAGGAGGAGCTCGTGGCTAAATAATAACAGCCGCGGGTCGATCTTTAGGTTAAGCCGTGCTTGCCTAAGTTGGTCTGTAGATGGGTGACCACCCTTACATGCTGAGTTTCCTCCGTGCCTCGGAAAGCACGTTAAGCCGTTGGTCCCGGCTGTCATTTGTAGATCTTTGGCAGTCGTTAGGTAGTCAGAGGCCCAAAAAGTCTGACAACCAGTCTTACCAAGGGGTATAGTATTACCCGGTACTAACTGGGTTGTGGAGGTCAGATAGGCAGTCGCTCCATGTAAAATACTGGTATTCAGCTGCATCCGGTGAAACTGGAAGCCGACCCCAACATAGTTGGGAAAAGGCTAGGCAGATGATGGTCATGCTAAGGCCTCCAGTCTAGTAAATATCTTCCTTCTTTATTTCTTTCATTCAGTTGTATTTCATTCTCGTGAAGCAGCTCGTGGCTAAATAATAACAGCTGCGGGTCGATCTTTAGGTTAAGCCGTGCTTGCCTAAGTTGGTCTGTAGATGGGTGACCACCCTTACATGCTGAGTTACCTCCGTGCCTTGGAAAGCACGTTAAGCCGTTGGTCCCGGCTGTCATTTGTAGATCTTTGACAATCGTTACAGGTAATAGTCAGTGGCCCAAAAAGTCTGACAATCAGTCTTACCAAGGGGTATCGTATTACACAGTACTAACTGGGTTGTGGAGGTCAGATAGGCAGTCGCTCCATCTAAAATACGGGTATTCAGCTGCATCCGGTTAGACTGGAAGCCGACCCTAATATAGTTGGGAAAAGGCTAGGCAGCTGATGATGTATTTCATTCTACTTAGTCAATCACAAGGTAACATCTATTTGATATCTTAGTCCATCATCATTACCAGCGTTTTCACGTGATTGTATGTTTGCATAATTAAGTGGCAGCGATTTAAATCGACAAATACAATTTACAATTTACTCGGATAGAGTTATCGTATTTAAATAACATACGTATATTATTCGATTCTGTGCTGGTTTCCTGTATTAATTAGGTTTACATGTTTTGTTTCTGTGACTAG
Organism: Xestia xanthographa; assembly: GCA_905147715.2. Lineage (NCBI taxonomy): Eukaryota > Metazoa > Arthropoda > Insecta > Lepidoptera > Noctuidae > Xestia > Xestia xanthographa. The sequence continues at coordinate 13,028,194 of LR990656.1, forward strand.
TCGAGACCGCGTCTTTGGTCGAATAATTAATTTAAAAAATAATTGAGTGTAATTTTGCTAAAATATACGGTAAAACAAACTATTTGGTTTACAGTTTAACCCACAAATTACGTTGTAAAATGTAAACCAAATAGCTAGTTCGACAAACCACGTCAACATTTCTACCATTTTTAACCGACTTTCAAAAGGAGGAGGTTCTCAATTCGATTGGTATTTTTTAGAAGTACTATCGTGGTCTTTTCCGCCTGACCAGTTTAATTTTTTTTCGCTTAAATCATGCGGAGGCGCCGAGCCACGCCCCCTTAAAGTTTGGGCCTATTAGGAAAGCGTCAACTTTGGCGCGCAAAATAACAATCCTCGATAGTACATAATTGTAATGCTTTTGAACAGTAAACACTGATTCATTTAAAATTTGTTTGAAGTATAGGTTTTGGATATAATGAGAGTTATTTCACTGAATACCAACTACATTTAGAATGTTTTATTAGTAAGACGTATTTAGTAATTTATCTGAGATTATGGATTGGCTCGTTATGGCACTACGTCCAATTCTTGTTAAAGAATCATTTTGCCAATAATATAAATCTCATAAAATCCATTCGCTACGGCCAACAAAGTTTTCATTTTTGCATGTAAGAAAAATAAAATATTCTGACTTAAGTTTATTTTAAGATGGACTTTAAACATAAACTTCCTGCACCAAAGACACAAAGACTTGCACACACGATAAGAACTCATTGTTTACTAATACCGACCACATTAATACTCGATGCTAACAGAAGAACGGTTACAGCAACAAAACTAATGACTGTATTTAGTTCATTACCACTTTTGATAATAATTCAACAACGGCTGTGATTTCACGTGTTTCTCGACTCTAAAATGTGTGCCACAAGGTTGAAAATTAAACAAATCGTAATGTTTTGATTAAAATATTGGCCGTTGAACTTATTCGAATACTTGTGTGTGGAGTGGTAATTAAATAAGTATATTTTGTTTTAAAGTAGAAATATTGCAGTAAGCAAATACATAATGTAATATACATTATGTATTTGCTTACTGCAATATTTTTATTGTATTGTATAGCGGGCTGGTGTCCGCAACTCCACGTCAAAGCGCGTATTTTGCGTACGGGTGGGAATTTTATTCGATCCACCCTAACTCCCCGAGAAAGGCCATCAGCGCCTTGGTGTTGCTGACAATCTCGCGGAGAGTACCTGGGTTACCGAAGTACTTTGCCCTGTATGTTGCAACCACTGGGCAGTGCAGAAGCACGTGGGCTGCTGTCTCGTCTTCCTCCATGCAGGCACGGCACAGGGGGCTGTCCGTGATTCCTATGACATATGACATAATGTATATCCATGGATAGTCAAATACGCGTTTTGTCTAGTATACGGTGAATTAGTATTAAATTGAACTATTTAATGTATTGGTATTTAACGAGTTATCGTAACGCGTGCATAATATGGCGCATATTACGATAACATACTTATTTTATACTTACTTGTCCGCGCCTATGTTTAATTTAAAAAATAAACGTTACATAATTTAAAAAAAAACTCTTCGTAGATCAACCGTTCACACAAACGGTTATAATACGCCCAGTAGTTAACTACTAAATGACATGATCATGATGAACATGATCTGGTATAGCAGGCGCGTTGTGTTAGAGACTTTTAAACACTCTGATAAGTTTAACACAGTGTAGGCGATAACCGGTCGAATTAATCACAGCTAAAATTATTTATTTGTGGCCCCCACAAACATAATATCCATCACTGAGCTGGCTACGTTTGTTTCATCAGGAATTTCTCAGTAGCACCGAGTCTGGATTTGTGTCCGGTTGATGGAAACAGGCTCAATTTAATTCAATTCTTTATTGCATATCACATGTGTTTTACAAGGTCTTATTATTAAAATAAAGTTCACATGGACCCTGTCGGGCACAACAATTTATAATAGTATACAGTAAGAAGCATTTAAAAATCATTAATTAAAAAAACCGGCCAAGTGCGAGTCGGACTCGCGCACGAAGGGTTCCGTACCATTATCTATACATTAGACAAAACGGCAAAAAAATCACGTTTGTTGTATGGGAGCCCCCCTTAAATATTAATTTTATTCTGTTTTTAGTATTTGTTGTTATAGCGGCAACAGAAATACATCATCTGTGAAAATTTCAACTGTCAAGCTGTCACGGTTCATGAGATACAGCCTGGTGACAGACAGACGGACAGACGGACAGACAGCGAAGTCTTAGTAATAGGGTTCCGTTTTTACCCTTTGGGTACGGAACCCTAAAAATATGTAAGTTCGTTCAAATAATTATATAATGTCAAAACTGTAAAATAAAAAGATAAAATAGAGATTAAAAATAAAAATTGAATAAAATAAAATTAAAGTCAAATACATCAAGGTCATTAGAATAATAATCGAAATACAATCATGCCAATTATGACGACAATCAAAAACAAAATGTCAATGGAATAATAGTAGATTGTAAATATAAATGTTTATATATTATAAATGTTATTACTCCGTATCGGATTTCCTAGCTGATAAATTTTAGTTTTGTGTCAATATTAGTATGTTTGATGATGAACTGCATCAATGTTTGCATGCCAAAATGGTAGAATGTACAAGGATTCTCCAACATTATTGTAACCATCTTATTGTAATTACCTACATTCTGAGCAAATAAATGACTATTCTATTCTATTCTATTCTATTGTATAACAAGGGAGCAAAATAGTATTTTTACGGCGAGGGCGCTATTTTGAATCCAGAGCGAAGCGAAGGATTCTAGAATAGAATTCTAAAAGAGAATCCTGAGCGTAGCGAGGGATTCAAAGTACATCGCCTGAGGGAAAAATATGTTTGCTCTCGAGTCATATACTCTACTTTTCATCCCGTTCTATGAGAAAATAAATAAGAGACATTTTTAAGTAATTAATGAATAAGTTTAATTAAAAAAATTAAATGAATGTAAAAAAGGTCAATTACAAATTTATATCTATATCAATACACTGGCGAAATTTTGAAAATTTATTGTCAATGTGTGTTTTATTTGGGATTGATATAATTGTGGATTTATTTATACAGGATTACATTTTTATCACTTTCAAAAAAAATATGGGTTAGGTGAACGGTGTAGAAGCAAATGGCATACTTAGTTTTTTTTTTTTTTAAATTCGGAATTAAAAAAAAAACAAACATTGTTTTCGTATGATTTAAATTCGATATTTTACATTTTTTGTTTTTTAATTTCTCTTTCTTTGTTCTAATACAAAGAGTTTACTTGAAATTTGTAGCGTTTTTTGATGATGGATCAATTATTTTCTAAGCTGTGGAAAAAAGAAAAAGACTAGGTATGCCATAAGCTTCCACTCCGTTCACTTAATAACCTATTTTTTTTGGAAAGTGATAAAAATGTCATCTGGTATTTTGAGTGTTTGTAATCTCAGTATCTTGCTGGTGCTCAGGAAAAGGCATTGATTCCTTTGATGTAAAAGGGCGTAGTGACAATGGTGTGTACAATGCGGGTGCTGACCCCCGCACCGTACAACAAACACTTAGAGCCAGTCATTTATACAATTTTCGTTCGATTTCAATGAAAGATTCATGTTCCAAATTCAAATCTCATTACTGCCCGCTAAAAAGTCTAGTGGAGAAAAGAGCTACTTTGCTCCCGCTAAATGGGGAACAAAACGACACTTTTCGAATAGAAGGGATGAAATAGTAGATTGTATCATAAGGGAGCAAAATGATATTTTTATGGCGAGGGCGCTTTTTTTAATCCAGAGCGAAGTGAGGGATTCTAGAGTAGAATCCCGAGCGTAGCGAGGGGATTCTTTAATAGAATCCTGAACGTAGCGAGGGATTCAAGGCACGTCGCCCGAGCCAAAAATATATTTTGCGCCCGAGTGATACACTCTACTTTTCATCACCCACTATGAGAAAATAAAAGGCGCCTTATAATTTTAACCGACTTCAAAAAGGAGGAAGTTCTCAATTCGACTGGTTTTTTTTTAAATGTATTTACACCGATTACGCTAATATTTATGAGCCGATTGACGTGATTATTCTTTAGTTTGATGCGGAATAGTTGCCATTTGGTCCTATAAAAAATTAACATAGTTTGGCCCAGTAGTTTTCATTTTAAGAACATTTTTACTTCAGTCGTGTGGTCTAATTTCAACATGTAAAATAAATATTAGGTATGCACCTAATATTTGGATAGGATATTACAACGAAAAATGGAAAAATAAAAAAACTTTGTTTTATTTTTTTGCAAAAAATAAAACCGACTTCACAAAACACAAAAAAGTTAAAAAATAACTTTAGCTTGAGAAGTCGGTGACAATAAAAAAACTAAATGAATCAAACAAAGGACACCGACTTCTGAAGATCTAAAGTTATTTTTCTTTTTATTTTCTTTTTATTCACTGTCACTTGAAGAACTCATTTTTCAAAACAAAACCATGAATTTCTAACAATTCATGAAAATTGACGAAAACGCGGTCTGTAGTTCGCGCGTTTTTAATTTGATTTTTTTTTTATTCAGCCGGCGCGGCGGTGGTGCGACTATGGGCCGTCGTACCAGCCAGTCTTTATTCAAACAATATTTGCGTTCGATTTCTTTCGGCGCTGAACACTAAGATGTTCCAAATTCAAAAAGTGCGCCGCAAAGATAATGAGAGGTTTTCCTTTTGAGGTTTAAAAAAAGAAACTTAGTTTCCAAGAACTCTATAGATGGCGTTGAATTTACTATGCCAAAGCCAAAACGCTTGAAAAAAAAAACATTGTGTCACGTCACATACTCTCGTTGACTGACACTTTCATTTGCTTAACCTTCCAAATATAACCAACATTTATCGCGCTTTGTTAAAATCAGTTTTTTTAGGTTCCGTTCCTTGCATTATCATACTTACTCCTAGCGCCATCTATCCAGCGACTAGGGAAGAGCTAAAAAGAAAATCCCTCATTGCGGCGCACTTATAAAGAGGAATAAAAACTCATTACTGCCCGCTAAAAGTTTATTATAGAAAACACCACCTTTGGGTGCACTTAAAGGCGAACCAAGTCGTCCTTTTCGAATAGATGGGATAAAAAATTAATTTACAGTCAAATAAATCATGTCACCAAAAAATAATGATCAAAATGTCAATAAAAATAAAAAGGCTAATTCAATAAATAAGTAAAGGTAATAAAATTCAATCCATTTTGAAGTCATCATTAAAAAAATCATTCAATAAATAGAAGCATTTTTGAATTAATAGCTTTCTAACTCGATTCAAAAATATTTTGTCATTCTCTTCCATTCTGATGTCATTAGGAATCTTGTTATATATTTTTATTGATGTAACGTAAGGGCTAGTGCTGTGTAATTTTAGCTTTGATCGGGGTATTACGAGCGTGTTTTCGCCCGCCCCCTATTGTGTGGAACTTAAAGATAACTGGTAAAATGTGGGTGCACTAATGGGTACACCTGCCCAACCCTTCGGGGATTACAGGCGTGATGTTATTTCATGGTACTTTAAAAATTAAATAAAAAGTAAAACATATTTAAAAACAATATTCTGATATTATATTTTTCATTTTGTTTGAAACTTAAACTATTTGACGACAAACACGATAATCCAGGCGAAGAATAATTACAAGGTTGCCAGGGCCAGGACCCCACTAACATACTGACCCAGTAACATTAGTTTACTATTACGATTTGTTAGTGAAAAACAATCATTCAAAATAACACGTATTGAACATAAACAAATGACATCAATAAGACAAATATCCGTCATCACACAACTGCAGCGTCAGTAGATTAAAAGATTGTGTTAATATTGAAAACTATGTAGATCCTCCGATTACGGAGAAACATATTGTTCTCTCTGCTTTTCCACCCTCGACACAGAATTTGACTTCCTCAATGACGATCTTCACAGTCAAATAAATTATGTTCTTGTAAATTCTTCTTATTTATTATTAGCATTGCAAATTAAGATAAGATACATATCAAAGAGAATAAGCACCCGTGTAGATGACAAAGGCAGACAACGCAGGAAAACAGAAATGCCGTGGTGGAATGCAGAAAACAGAATATATTACAGAATTGTTTATCATTTTATTTGTAAACAATGAGGAGCAGTGAACTTTAGTCGACTATGCACTCTGTTTAGTTAGATCTAGACGATGAGTAATAGTGACCATGAGTAATGTACCTACGTACACCTTATATACATGCGGTAGTCTATATAGGTCGGTAGGTACTGTTAACTTCGCAGCTTAATTAAAAACTAGCGGATGTCACGCGGTTTCACCCGCGTAGTTCCCGTTCCCGTGGGAGCACGGGGATAAAATATAGCCTATGTTACTCAGGGTGAATGTAGCTTTCTAATGGTGAAAGAATTTGAAATCGGCGCAGTAGTTTTTGAGTTTATTCATTACAAACATACACACAAAAATACAAATCTTTCCTCTTTATAAGATTAGTGTACTTAGACTAGCATTTTTGCCTAATTTACACAGATTTCAGATTTCTTCTTTTTATTGACATTATTGACTCAGGTTTAAATAAAATATATGAATTGAATAAATGAGTTAAAAAAAATATCATGAGGTACTTTCATTCTTACAGTTGATTGTACTTAAATTACTTGACCAGTAGCGTATTTGGCAAATTTCATAATTGGACAAACAGACGATTTGACGAACTACAGCTTTGACCAATATCAAATTTGACGAATTGCCGATTTGACTAATATCAGACTTGACCAATGTCGTGCAACCCGGAATTTCAATGACAAGATGGTTACCCTAATCAAATGTAATACTCTGGACTCAGATTACATTCAAACAATTTGTTTACTACCTATTTGGAGGTATTGTTTAGTTTACACTGCTTTATTTGCATGTTTAATGTAAGATTGCCACAGGAATGAAAGAGGTAAATAAACCAAACAAATAAACAGAGAAACCCAAACAGAGCAAAACCAAGTGTTTATATTTTGTGTCAATTTACTAGACAACAATGGGAGAGGTTAGAAATACGTTTTTATCTACATTATCTTAGAGTTAGTTTAGGTCCTTTTCTACTGTTCGATGTAAAGTCGGATTAAAATATAAATAATTCTCTAATTAATTAGGGAAATATTAATATTTTATTATTTGTCTTCAAAGACTCGAATTATCTTTAATTGATTTTCTAAAAATCGCATATCTCTACTTAGCAATGAAGTTCATAAAAAAAAAAAAACGAATTATAACTGTGAGTTGTTATTGCTTTCAACGAAATCTTGTAAATAATTGAACCAAGTTTTACCTCCGATGTAGCATAGGTCAATATTAGGTTTCTGAAATTAATAGAAATACATTTCAAAATAATTTAATCTGAACAGCGAAATAACCTTTGATTACGTATTTTGTAGCAGTCAGTGGCAAATAGGGAAAGCGTCTAGACGAGAAAAAGTTCATAAAATGAAAAATCTCGGAATACTGACAATAAAAAAATTAAAATAGTTTTATATTCAGAATACCAAATCATCGCCGTTGTAATCGCCCATTCTCTTATCACTACCTGGCAACAGTGATTTAATTACCAGTTGTAATCGTGGTTATCACTAAATATGTAGATGTGTGTTATCTGTACTTCAGACCAGTCCCTCACAATGACTTGGTTGATCACTTCTTTGTCTGAATTTTTCCAAGAATCTCTTGATATATGGAACGGTCAGTATTTTAATAATTATATTAATAGCAGACGTATTACGATTTCGACACATTGCAAGTTGTTTAAACGCCAATAATTTAATAAACGATTAATAGTTTCGTCTCTATCAATACAGTTTTAAGTGAGCAAATCTTTCTAAAACCCAGTTTTCAGAAATAAGTAATGTTTCCGTTATCAACTAGGGACCTACAGAAAGAGACCCACCCACCCACCCTCTTTTATATCTGAAACGCAGCTATTTGATCATACATTAATGCTATTATTGATAATCATAAAAGTAATAAATTCGGCAAGTTCTCATAAAACGAGATTTGCCAATTTGCCATTACTTTCATATTTCTGTTCCCAAACATAAAACAGGTACACAGACGAGTAAAAAATCATCAGTAGTTATCTTAATGCTTAAGATAATAAAGGATTTTGTAGATTAAAAATTTTACTAGGTTACATTGTCTTGCCCCGCATAATTTATGGTAGGCTCAAGATTGAGATTTATTTAAATATATTTAATTAATAAAGATATGCGAGATTTATTTCTTCTGAATGGCTTGAGATGAAAAATATTTTTAACTTCTAGATAAGATTGTGTTATTCCATCACCACTGGGTGAGTTTAGTTTCAATCTACATGTATTATCAATATATATATTCCAAAAGAAATGTATGTTTATTTAGTTAAATCTAAATCTTTGAAAAAAACGACTAATAGAAACCTACTTATTATGATTTTATCTGACGACTATTTTGTTTCCTCAATGAAATATCTGCATGCAAAGACGCAATTGGGTACCGTAAACTACCGTATAAGATTATCATTTATTATTCTATCTGTAAATGAATTTCATTAAATATTCTTCGTGGAAGTAATTAACATTAACCAAGACAAACGTTTAACATTTTTATGTGTTTTGTCTAGAATTCCGTAAGTCTGGTTGACTTGTTTATACTTTAACATTAACAACATGCCTTTGTTTAGCGAAGCTCAGTAAATATTGTATAAATACCTACTGTACTTACAATAGGTATGCTGTAATACCAGATTTTAAATTAATGAATTGATTAAATATGATTCACGGTTTCAACAGTCATTCACACTTCTCAGTGAAATGCAAACAAGTATAACGTTTATTACATACAAAAAATTGTCAAAAAAGTTTAATTATGACTTCTCTCTGTTACTAAAACAAAAGTGGAAGAATTTGTAGTTTAGTTTTTCTACACAACTAAATTGAGTCTTGCCTTTTATCCCCATTATGCCGATTAAATTAATATTTGACCATCTACCGTCAGCCAAAGTGGTCAATCAACTTGTGACTCTACTAAAAATACGAAAACTACTTTTAAACTTAAATGATCACTTTTAATGGAAGGTCAAAATTATTAAGGTCATTGACCGGCTAACATAACAACTGAGATATCAAATTTATTCGGCTATGAAGTTAAAAACAGATTGACACGATGTTCCGTAGATTTATCTTTGAATTACACGCTCCAAATCTAACAAGGCTACAGACAGTATAGTAATTCTTATGCTGAGTTCAGATACAAAGCAGTGGAAATATTTCTTCAATACAAGTCCATAAGAAACAGCCAACATACTTCGTATACCTACACAAAGGAAGCCACATACAGGACAATTAATGGATATTTCCTCATGCTCCAAATTCTTACATTGAGCGGTGACGGTGAGTCAAAGCGTAGGAGATGAGAAGCCACCGGTAGTACTTACGTTGTTACCATTGTTACTTACCTCTCCTAATGATAATCGGCTTATTGTAGCTGTCATTTTACTATCGTGGAACACGGTACATAGTTCAAGCAAGTCAAATTGCCGTAGGCCATGCTTTATAGGGCGAACCTTGAGGTACAAGCACGCAACGATAAATTTTTACCGCACAGTCTACGATTGCAACTTGAAAGTTACATTACACACGACATGTGTTACATTCTATTTTCATGAAGCAAGGGAGGAAACATTGCTAGTAGAAATGGAACACATAGGTACGTCTGCAAAAATCATCATCATCTACCTGCTCTTGTCCTATGTTACTCGGGGTCGGCGCAACACGTTTTTTTTCTTCCATTCTTTTCTATCAACCGCAACGCTAAGCAAACATAAGTAATTGGATCGGACTTTTGAGTAAAAGTGCTGTATGTTGTCCTATTGAATTCATAACTTTCGATTTCATGGTTTTCCTTTGATTTAATTTATAATGTTTGTTAGATAGATTTGATGTTTATGATTGGCCCTATCAATTGGTGCCATAAAAGTACAAGTTGTTATTGTTTTGGAATTTCGCCGGTTCGATTCCCGAGTGTGGCACGCAAATTTTCAAAATCTTTAAATGCAGATTAATTTATATTTAAAAATAAAGGAATGTTTCCTTTGAGTAAAATTTGCAATCTCCGGTATTTAGAGTACTTTCCCTCCAGGTAGCATGCAAAAATTCCACCCTGTATAGTTATTTATCCAGTGAAGTTTAGCGTTTAATCGACCATTTTGAAGTGGGTAATTGAACTAGAATCGTTCCAAAATGGAATGGTGTCCATCTAGATTCTAAATAAGATTGCGTACAAATTAATTCGCGATAAGTAGAGATTTAGACTCAACTTCCTACAGATTTATTTCTATCACCAATCTATAACATATTTCTACATTCGATTCTTACGCAGATATCTATCATTGTACCTAAATAAGATTAAATAAATCCTTGCACCTGCTAGATACAAGAAACTAAAGCTCAAATCTATAGATAACTATCTATACCCTGCGTAATATACCTAGGTACATGATAAAACGTTGCCAAGTCTGTCGTACGATAAAGCAGTAAGTACGCTGTCGTATCGGGAAACTAAGTGGAACGTTCAGAGGGTTAACTATGAAAAGTAGATATCTAGGTGCGTACGGGCTTGACGAGGTCGTTGGGATACCTACCATCACCGTGTCATACGTCTAGATAAGATTAGATTATCACTAGTAACGTAAACCATATTCATGGAATATCTTATTGATTTTTAGTTTTCTGAAGGTTTCTGATAACTTACAGTTAAAATATTGAACTAGCATTTTTCATGAATATGAGGATAGAAAATAGAGGCCTATAATAAGCGCAAACATCACTGAAAGGTCATCCGCAAAAAAGCCTCCCGACCCACTCAAAGATAGTAAATCCAAAAAGCGCTAGGTAGACTAACAAATAGTTACAGGTGCATTTATACAATGTTCACTCATGAAATACAGTACAAATATCAAGGTTTCGTCGTTACCTAGTTTTAGTTCGTATTTTAAGGTGAATGACTCGAAGACAGCTGCTCAATCATGGCGTTAGAAATTTTCTCCTTTATGGTTTAAAAACGTGCATAATATTATCATAACAAGATTTTTAAAACATTTCCTGAGTTATGTACTTTGTCAATAATGTAAAATTAGGACTAATATCCAATTAACAGGTTGAGCTACAAAATCAATCTTGAAGAAGAAGAATTAGAGGGAATATTCTAAAAACTTACATTGTTGTTTAATAAAGATCTAAAGATACATAATCACATACCAAATTAGCCAGATATAGCCCCCTGAATTACCTCTAACTTGAATGTTCTTTCAATTTCAGGAAACCGACAAGTGGCAGTATTAGCGTGAATGGTCGCGTACGAAATGAAAAGATGTTCAGGCGAAGATCATGTTACATTCTACAAGACGACCAAGTACAAGACATGCTCACAATACAAGAATCACTACGCATAGCAGCGGATCTCAAATTAGGCAATCATATAAGCGGTCAACAGAAAAAACGACGCGTAAGTGTTACCTACAAATTCATCAACGGATTATTTCAATACTTATCTAAATTGATTGCATCACACGTTTTTCTTATCTTTTGAGGTCGAACCATAATAATATTAAAATGTTCACGACTTTAAAATAATCATATTAGTTACTAGCCGACGTCCCGCGGTTTCAACCCGCGTAGTTCCCGTTCCCATGGGTGAATGTAGCTTTCTAATGGTGAAAGAATTTTTGAAATCGGTTCATTACTTCCGGAGATTACCCCCTACAAACAAACTTACAAACATACAAACTTACAAACAAATGTTACCACTTTATAATATTTGTATAGATAAATGCTAACTGCCTGTACCATATAGTTACAAGAGCCTATCGATAAGCAGTTTAAAGTTATTGAAGGAATTTAAAGAAAACGCTCTTTAATCAGTAAAGGCCGTCGTGGTTAAGGCCGTCGTTAACTAAACTTAGTTAACTTTTTATGGCTTTATTATTCTTTGTAGATTCAGTTCTATCGTTAACAGCAGTCGGAAAATCCTAAATAAGCTTTCTGAGAACAAGAGCAAGTTATTTGCGACTATTTATATCATATATAAAAAAGTGGATTTTAATCGAACCGGTTATCATATTTTATTAAAAGCAAGATGGCGGTAGCCTATTATATTGTATTTATTTGTCTATATAAGGCAAGGTAACCTAATGATTCCTCTTCTTTTTAGGTAGAAGAAATAATCACAGCACTTGGTTTAAGTAAAGTTAGGAACACTAGAGCTGGCAATTTGTCTGGTGGACAGAAGAAAAGGCTAGCAATAGGTCTGGAATTAATCAGTGATCCTCCGGTCATGTTCCTGGACGAACCTACCAGGTAAATTGCTTTTATATGTCAACTACATACAATGCTCACTGCCTCATTGTTGAACGTGACGTCCTAGGTTCGATTCCCAGGTCGGGCAAAGTGTTATTGGATTTTTCCATTAGGAATTTATCAGTAGCAGCCACGGACTCTGGATTTGCGCTCGGTTGATGGCGAAAGGCTCGCCCCTTTAATAGGCCATCCATTCATGTAATCATAGGACTTAAAAAACGATTATTCCCGATGTCCACCACTTGTCTGGCCACCACTGGGGGACAGCGAGACAACTTTAAAACATTATTCTCGTTGTCCACCACTGGGGGACAGCGTCACAACTTTGTAAATTATTTCCATTCGCCACCACTGGTGGACAGCGACACGGATTTTTTAACATTCCCTATGGCCGCCGTTGGGGGACAATGGCACAACTCTTTTGATCCGATTCCCACTGACCATCAATTTAAATTGTTTAATCTAGAGACCGGTAAATATGGGTGTACTATTAGGTACACCTCTGCCTAACCCTTCCGGGGTTACAGGCGTGATGATATGTTACATACAATGTTCAATTGCACGACAAAGAAAAGTAAAGTGGGTCTGTACTTTTTAGTTTGTAGCCTTGACAACCAATAACATCGTCCCACTATATCCTTTCGGGAGTGGTCAGAGGTGACTAAGGCCCTGTATCGTAAAAATACAAAGCAATGATAGAAGTACCAAATGTAGCTGAATTATATTTTGCTCATGGCCATTGCATTGGTGACGATCATCCTTCCTTGGCAACAGACTTTGGCCGTCTTTAAAAATAATTGCATTATTGTTAATAAAGGTCAACAGAACGTAGAACGTGTTCTGGTTCTATTTATAGTTAAAGAAATATCTACAAAATGTTCTCAAACAACACGTTACCGTCCCATGAAACATCTAAAAGTACAAATTAGGTACACACTACTAGAACAACTGTGTTATCTAACACAAATCAGAAGGATTAGTTGAGGAATTAAATATTCTAGATAACGATACACGATGTTTAGATTACTACATTTAATTAAATTGTATTGTTTAAAAGATGGTGTAGTGTTTATGTTGACACGCGTGCTAATTATCTCACTACGGCCACGTTTATAATTAAATGACTCAGTCAATTAATTGTACTGAACTTTGTATAGTTCAATTACAGTTAGAACTGAAATTAGCATTTATTTAATACCACGATTACGTTGTTGATGACCAGAATTACGTTGTCCGGCTAATAAGTCACGTAGATGCGTGTCCTCACGAAACTGGTAAACTCAAAATAAATGTATAGTTATATAACAATATCTTGGCTCCTTGCCAAAACGATTATCTGTTGACATTCTAATGATAACATTATCTAGATAAGAGGTGAGACTAAAAACATTGTAATTTAATCCATTATATGACATTTATATCAATTATACCTTTAGATTGCTGATTATTACAATGTAACGTTTAACAAATCCGGAATGCATGAGTCTTACAAAGTCATTTAGTCGCAAATATGAGTGAAACTTGTTTTACTTCAATAATTATATTGTACATTGTAGGTACCTAGACTTTTCTATTTTTTGCCACGATAGCCTGACTTTTGAAATAACCTGATATGAAAATATTATCTTAAGATATTTAGACTACCTAGCTACCATTACCATTTTATCAAGGAATTCTAACTAGTAATATTTAGGTACTTAATAGTTTTCTGGCTTTTCTTAATATTCGTTGAACAAAACTGTACTTGGTTGTGGAATCTGTGATCTTCCCAGTGCAGGCTGCATGCTTTTTGAGAATGTACTTAATGATACTAGAAATTGTTATAAAATGACTGACTTCCGAGGAGGACTTGACTTCAAAAGTCCAAGAAACAAAAAGCAAAAACTTCAACCTAAATATGTCTTCTTTCCAGTGGGCTGGATAGTTCAATATCGAAGCAAATAGTATATTTACTTCACCTTTTAGCGCGGCAAGGGCGGACGGTGGTGGTGACGATGCACCAGCCGTCCGCCGCACTCTTGCACATGGTGGACCGCCTGTATGCTGTGGTGGCGGGCCGCTGCGCCTACGTCGGCTCCGTACCGCAGCTGCTACCGTGTTTAGAGGAAATGAACTTGATGTGCCCGCCCTACCATAATCCTGTAGATTTCTGTAAGTATACGATTTGGTTTTGGTCTTCAGGAACCTGTAGTGACATAGCTTTTTAATATAATTATCAGCATCACCCAGTCGAAACACAAAAAACAAAAACACCTTTAAAACAACACCTTCATTTACTTTCTCTTACGCCTTTTCTTATCCCTCTTCCCGCTATTCTCCGTTGCCAACCATCACGTTATCATCATCACCATCCACGGCCCGACTTCACCCACGGCTGGATATAAGCCTCTCTTTGCTTAATCTCATCCAGGAAATTCCCGCGTTGGCAACAATGTCGTCTGCTCATCATTCACGTTATCATGCTCTCCTTTAACTTTCATATCATCCCATAAACCATCTATCTTTGCTTGCCGGCTTTTTAACATACCTACTTTTATTTGCATTTCCCTAAAATTCACCATTTAATACATTATAATAATACGCTTGTTACTTAGTGTTTCCTTTTTTTCACTATCCATCTAAATCTCTACCGCCAACAAAATTAGAATCATAGGAAAAATTTATTCCTAGTAGAAACCAGCATAATTATTTATAAACCGGTTCGCTCTTCGGAACCCGGTGTGTGTTGTTTTGGTATACATTTGAATATTTAATATCATAGCAACACTGCAGTATGGAAGGAAAGATGATTATTTTATGCATAATTTTGTTATTTATTGATTTGACGTATTCTAGAAATGGTTAATATGGTTATAAAATGTATATTTAGTTTTATTATAAAACTAAAAAATGCAGATAGTTTTGATCACCAAATCAACATTTTTTTACACATAACGTTATAGAACAGACAGATGTTTCATAAAAGATTATTCTCTAAAAAAACTTAATCACACAGCCAATGAACCAACAGACTTAATCACACCGCCAATGAACTAACAGTTGAAATTATGGGTACATTCCAACATTACATTACGATCATTCATACGAATTGTACATACTATGCCACTAATCAACTTAATTAAAACAAATATCATCAATGGTTTTTCAAACTAACGTGTTTGTTTTTTTTTCTTTTCAGTAATTGAAATATGTGTGGAAAACGCGAGTGACCTTGTAGAGAGCTCGGGAAATGGAAGAAATAAAAGATGGATTTCAAACGTATCTCATGAGACTGATAGTAATATAATAGGTATGTATTACTTAAATACTTGTAACTACACGTTATGTTATAATACTCAAACTTTGGTAGAGAACATATCTATGAATTAAAACAATGGTCACGTGAATCGGATAAGTGGTACAGAAGTTGTAGATTCTCTAGCGGACAGACAGACAGACATTCTGTTTTACGATATGTTAGGATAGCAAGTACATCTTCTGCAGTTATACTACGGTATGCAAACCGTGTTGAATCCTTGAACCGATGACTATAACATTGGCACGTCGCCTTATAACATGATACGGATGGACTTCGTTCAATCAGACTATAAAAATTATCATATTAATGAAAACCTGATGCGGTTTAGTGATAAAACAAGAATTTTACTGGTATATTCCAAGACTACAATGAGTGCAAATAGATAATAATATTTTCATTTCGATGATAATATCATCAAACCGAAGTAGACATGAGATTACTACAGCATTATGCTCTTGCTCATTTTGTTTCCGTGTCCAAAGAAAGATAAAAGAAAGATGGTTCATTAAACATCATTCTAATGTTCTTTGTAAATATTTTTTCAGAAAAATCTAATTTAGCTGCGTATGACGAGGTTTGCCTGACGATACTGCCGCCTCCCAAAGAAGACCCCACTAGTAAAATACTATTAGCACTAAAGAGCACCTACACTACGTCGTTTATGAAACAATTCACTACACTCACAAGAAGATCACTATTGGTAAACTATCTTTTTTATTTATCTTCCTGTCTTTGAGTTACTTTTTGTTATCCTATAATTGTAATTTTAATAACTATTCCGAAATCAAAATCGGAATACCGTTAACCGAAATAAAAAAGAAACATCTCTTTGTGTACAGGTACAGAAAAACCAGTTAACAAAATAATAACCCAATAACAGTAATTTAATGATGTAGTAATCATTTTAAAATTATATGCTTCGAATACATTTCGTTTGCCTTTCATTTCATTTGAAAGCTCTATTGCGAAATAAGGGCAGTACTCCGCCCGATATCTTGAATTCTCGAGCAATCAATGCTAACTTCGGTATTTTTTTCTGACTCATTCAATGTAGGTGTATAAGTCGCGGCACGTAACTCTAGCGCTGAACGAAACGTGGAGGGGATTTCTGCGCATGTTCTACGACTGGAGAGCCAATCGACGAAACGCATGCCCCAAGACTTTCTTATTTTTTACTTCTGCGCAGTATCGGTCACCGCTAGAGTTACGTGCCGCGTCCTGTATTGTGTACTTAATCTTATAAAATATCTTTTAGCGTGGTTTTGGCTTGTTGAAAAATATGTTCTTGTAAAAGCTGTGAGTTGTGCATCCTTCGTCTTCATATCCTTTCTTTTAAAAGTAGTAAATACAAGATTATCATTATTATATCCTTTTGTTTCCAGACAATATGGCGAGACCCGTCGTTCACACTGATGACGACAGGCATCCACTGCGCGATGGCGCTCTTCATCGGCTGTCTGTTCTACAACATTGGATACGACGCTAAAGACGTGCGCAACAACTACAACTTCTTGTACTTCAGCCTCATGTTCCTCATGTTCACAGCTTTCAGTGCTGTTACTATCAAGTGTAAGTATATTTTGTTTTTGTAGCTTAGGTAAATAAATTATCAGTTCTTGGTTCTTTCTTAACTGCCACTAGTAGCGTCAATGGTTTGATATTGCTTTCTAGGTCTAACAATTCTAATAAACTTATAGATACCTGAGTCAATGTCCCGAAGAAATATTGCTTTTGACAAGAAACAGTTTTAATGAAAGAGTTACTGTGAGAGTGTACTTGAAGTACAGTGCAACAAGTTAAATGTTTTGTAATGGTTTCACGTACACATTCATTTGCGTCGGTGAACTTGAAACAAGAAGGTGTTGGCAATTACATCTCTGACTCAGAACGTTATTAGGTCAAACGGAAGCTATAATAGAATAATTAAAACTTGGTTTACACGATCAAACCACAGTGTATAAAAAAAGAGAATTGAATGACCTACTACATTGTTTTGTTTACTTGTTTAAGTGTGTTCATTTTTAAATTAATACTCATACTGATCTTAAACGCTCCACCAATAGACTATTATCTACCACATTCGTGTTAATATTCCTTTGTTCTAACAACTACTTTAATTATTTAGCATTTCAGTTAGCAGGTACCTACAATCTCACCCAGTATGTGTATCTAACTTGATCTTGATTCTATCAAACCTCAAATAACTTCTCCAATCACTGCAATAGTTTTAAAAATACCATTCTCTCCCTCCTCGACAGGAAGACAAATGACAATTCAATTTCTCACTTCTAGTTCCCGAACAAATCCCGGTGATACGTCGCGAGCACTTCAACAGGTGGTACACGGCGGGAGCATACTACACATCGACCTTAGTATCGACGCTCCCGACTCAGACGGTGTGCACGCTGTCTTACGCGTGTATCGCGTACTGGCTCACAGGACAGCCGAACGAAATACAACGGTTTGCTGGATTCTGTTCCGTACTGTTGCTAGTGTCCTATGTAGCGTTGTGTAAAGGACTACTCATGGGATCATTATTTAATGTCAAGGTTTGTTCTGCTTTAAAATATTCTCTATACGGGATGTAAACAACCTCATAGCGAAGCCGTCAACCAAGCATTCTGTACATCAACTTATGTAACTTTACGCAAAAACTATTGCTGGGAAACGACTTATTTTTTGGGGTGAAAAATCATATTTTGAGGTAGAACTCAATGTAATGCACTCAAAACATTGTGCTGGTGGATGGTGGAGTCGTGGACGTTTTAAATTACAAATCTTACGTTACAAACTTGTATTTAAAAAAAATATGTCAAAAAGTTGGAACTTTGACCCCCAATATCTCCGTAACTAGAAGGTTCCCAGGTATAGAGTAGAACAAAAAAAATGATCGCAATGACGGGGAGAATAAGTGCCTTTCGGCTTCGTTAAGAGGTTTCTTACACCCTGTATAAGGTGTATCTATACTATCTATTCATACATGAAATCTCTTAAGGGGTCATTGTACTCCTCATTATGAACAACTTTTAATATGGGACCAAACACTGAATCGCGAAAAAAATCTAAGAAAAAACCTAAACCTATAAAAATATATGTCAAAGTTATTGTATTGCTCATCAAAGTGTTCTCTTATTTCAGAACGGAGTGATATTTGGCCCGTTCTTCATAATGCCGTTCACGATCTTCTCTGGCTTCTTCCTCCGCTACTACGACGCGCCGGTATTCGTGCGCTGGTTATTCCAGTCATCCTTCCTGAAGCACGGCCTCGTCGGCCTCGTACTCTCCATCTACGGGATGGACCGGCCGAACCTCGAGTGTTCAATATTGTACTGCCACTACGCTTACCCCTCACAATTCTTACAAGACACCTACATAGTCGACGAGAGATTTTCCATGCTATTTGTTGCATTAATCTCTATAGGCTTTATTGTAAGTGTATTAGCTTTTCTAATACTAAAAGTTAGGTTAAAGAACAAATGGTAATGTCAGACATAAAATTGTATTGAATTAATAACAGCGATTGTAAGACGAGATGTGAAAATTTCGTTTTCTTACTGAATATGACAATACAACTAGTCGATTCGTGGTCGCGAATCATAAAAGCATTATTTATTAAGATATTATTACCAAACGAGGTTTAACAACGCAACGTCGTAAACTGGGATTCATAGAAACTACGTGTTTCGATATGGTTTAAGGTGTTCCAAAAAAATTTAAGGTGTAAAATCACACATGATGTACCTAATAGAAATATAATATGATAAGACGTAATATACATATTCCAACATACTGTCAAGAACGATGTAAAACTCTCTTTGTTGCAGAATTTGGGAGACATATTCTGTTCTGACATACAAATAGACTGCACATATGATAGACATTCCAATGTAAATATTGTATATTTAAGAATATTTAATGTGTGTTTAGATGGGATCTAAATCCTATCTCACTCATAAATTTTGTCCAATCATCAAGAAAACACGTATTATCAAAAATATTTTAATAATTTTATCAGCAATCATAGCATGCTGTTGTTTTGTTTAACAAGCTCAAACAAAATGAACTGTTACTCGTATAAAGCCCTTTACTTCGTTTTTGTCCTTCAGGACAGATTATAAAATTCAACTAATCATATTACAAAACCTTTCAATAACGTTAAAAATATTAATACTCTAGCCAATAAACAATACAAGGTAATTAATTGGTAACTAGTGAAGTTCAAAACTTTAATTTCATTAGTATGAAACTAACTTAACTCATCAGAGCCAGTGTTTGGGTTCAAATCAGAACTAAAACAAATATCACCTCAAGGAGTACCTCAAGGTAGTATTTTTGGCCCAACATTGTTTTTCTTTTAATAAATTATTTTGTTGCTTTATCATAAAACGCTATAATGTGGACGGTAAAGCTGTTTTACAGTGCTCAAAAGAATAACAGAACAGAACAGGCTTACTGCTACTAGTGGGATAACAATAAATTAAGACTTTTATAAGTGTAAATAAAACAATAAATGACAAAGGGACTTTATTTAAATGTTAAGTAAGACACCAGTTTTACCTTTTGTAAATATTTTTATTTTTTATAATTTGATGTATTAGACTTTACGTGGGTACAAAAATGCTTTATGAGGTATCCTCGCCATACTTCGAACAATTCAACATTTTTTATTTATGTTTGATAAATGATTGTAAATATTTGGGCGGAGAAAATGTTACCTGAACGTAGTAAAGCTGTGTCAAAAAAACATACGTAATTGTATGTTAACTGTATCCATTTTTTTTTTATGAAATATTTTAAAGTCATCATCATCATCTTTTGCAATAAAATATGTTTTTACCAAAGTCTTGCCATAACGTTTATTAGTGTCATAAAGTTTAATAAATGCAACGGCATTTAAATAAATTAAGAATGAATAACGTATTCATAGATAAGTTTTTAATTTACATACAAATTAAATCGATGTTACTTGTCAGGAATGCAGTTCTGAAACGTATCAAAAGTTGTGAGGCATTGTTGTGTGAATGTGATTTTTTTTATTACAGAAAACATTGACTCTGAATGAGCAATTGTAAAAAGAATAGATACATGTACTGGTAATTATTATTGACCGTGTGGTATCCCGCAGAGTAGAATAGAACCAACCCATTACACTCACTGGTGTCGTATAAGGCGACTAATGTCTGAGGCAGAACCTCCGTAGACCAGAGAATGGGCAGCAGCGTTTTCTGTTAGTCATTCATCACTGCGATCTCCAATCCTGCCAAGCGTGGAGATTACGGCAAATTCCACCCATCATGGGAGAGGCTTATGTCCAGCAGTGGACGTTATGGGCTGTTGTAGTAGTTGTAGTATTATTGACATTTTAGTTGTTTCGTTTAAGTTTCTTAAATTATTCATGTGTTGAGCTAAAATAATATGTAAACTATAGAAATTATCTAAAAAGGGCTCGAAGAAAAGGACACAGTGGATATGAAAATAGTTAATTTTTTCCTTGCTGCATTTCTGATACATTCGTAACTAATTTTTAAAATTGCATAAATAAACGTGTAAGATAAACATTAAAATTAGAAATGTAAATAAATGCGGTATGGCCGTGCGAATAAATAATGAAACTTTATAATTATTTTATTTTATTTCAAATAACCTCTTGACAATCATGATGAGGATCAATCATCATCATGAGACTGAATCATGCTACAATTAAGTTAGTGCATACCTTCGTGTGACTGACACTCCAAAAAACACCATCAGGGATTTTAATTTTGATAACACAAAAAAATTGTCGCTAATTAGTCGGAATATATTTGTCGGTCACTGGCTCAAAAGATTTATAGGTGGCCAATCTGGAGTCAGCTCAGCTTGGCCACATTTATATCTCAAAAACTAGGGCATCTAGCGAAGATCTGTTTTCTGCCATATTTTGTCGCCAATAGGGTATATGCATGATTTTTTTATCACTCTAAACAAAGCTTATACAAAGGAAATAGCACAGTGAAAATATTTTTTTAATATCTTTAAAAAATACTAAGTTATAAGCATTTGAAACTGCTGATTAGACAAAGAGATCCGATACAGCGAATGACGTCATTCGCTGTATCAACGTACAGAGTCCATACTAAATTCCGTTTAACTAGAAAGAGATAGAAAAAAAAGTTTAAATGGTTATAATTTTTGTGTTATTTGGCCGATTTATGTCTTGTTTTTGTCGCTTTTTGTCATTATTTTTATAGTACTTCAACATTCCGTATCGAAATAAAAAAAAGTAAATTTATTCATATTCCCTATTATTCGCAATTTGTCGCCAAGTCACAGATTTTATCGGGTCTTAATTTAGAAGATATAATGAGTTCAATTAGTAAGGTATAGTCCAAGAGCTAAATCGAATGAACTCTCTAAATTCCTACGATCTTCTCTTGACCATAATAATTTAACTCATTATATCTTCTAAACTGCGACCCGATTAAATCTTTGACTTGGCGACAAATTGCGACTACTTGGCGAAGACCTTTACGTTACAGCTATCAATATTTTCTCATGTAAAAAACAACTTCCATATGTCTTGTCTATTCTGTGGCGAGAACATTATAACATTATCTAACATCACGCTTGTAATCCCCGAAGGCTTAGGCATAGGTGTATCCATTATAGTACAACCACATTTTGCCAGTTATGTTTAAGTCTCATATAACAGGGGGCGAGCCCACTGAGCCCAGGCAAGTCTATTACCATCAACCGGGCACAAATCCAGACTTCGGGGCTGCTGCTGAGATATTCCTGATGGAAAAACCCAATAACACTCTGCCCGACCCGGCAATCGAACCCAGGACCTCAATATCAATGTTTACCAAAACATCATTCAAGAGAGTAATAAACAAGCTTCAGTTTACTTCAATAGTTGTTGAAAATAATACAATTGGTCCAAACACACTACCTTGAGGGACACCAAATACGTTAATGGTGTTTAAGCTTATTCAAAGCGGAAATAAGCTGCTGCGATACAGCTTATTTACCC
Organism: Xestia xanthographa; assembly: GCA_905147715.2. Classification (NCBI taxonomy): domain Eukaryota; kingdom Metazoa; phylum Arthropoda; class Insecta; order Lepidoptera; family Noctuidae; genus Xestia; species Xestia xanthographa. Next base: position 13,050,881 of record LR990656.1, read on the forward strand.
TTTGAATAAGCTGTATCGAAGTCCTTGCATACGTTGATGTTTTCTCATGCTTTATTTTCTGATTGCAAATAGATTCTACAAGTTAGATACCTTACAATTTTACTTCGTTTTCATTTAACTATGGACCACTCAAAACACAACTTAAAAACCGACGGTGGTTGATCTTGCTGTGACACTGCTTTCTTCGAAGTTTTTCGTGTTACTTTCTGTAACGTGTATGTACGTATTAGCATTTATCTACTTACATTATCAGAAAATGCGATATAAGTACGTGATATTTAAATCTTAATCCTTGTGTAGTGAATATTTGGCTCTAAGCTTCGAAGTCCAATTTATCATCACTAATTATCACACAGGACACTATCCAAATTATAATAAGTTAATAAGCAAAGATAAGTGACACTGGCCATTATTGTGTATCTAGTGATAAATTATTGTATGAAGATAAATATAACACTAGTCGGTGTTCCAGTGGCCAGTAAAGTCTGCTAGTAGCGACTTGTGCGTTGATACGAACAGAGTCTCGCAGAGAGGAAGTCTCGCGGTCTTGTGGCCGACGAGCGCCTGCAACGCTCCAATTTTCCAATTCCGCGCTTAATACGTGATAATCATTACCATCCGTCCCAGTTCTTGATATACCTACTAAAATAACGAAATTAAAGTTTTGAGTGCCGAGATGGATGTGGAAGCAGTTCGCGATGACATTAGTGTCGAAGACGGGAGTTTCATTGTTTACACTGATATTATTTACGGCGTCAAAAGTAAAACAAGTAAGTGGAGTTGTAGAAGCTCAGTGATAAACAATTATGGTTCATTCAAATTTTCTACCGAGTAATCTCATCTACCTAGGTGTCCCTTATGTGTTGCAATTTTAGAATAGTTTGCTAAAGGATGAAAAGTGTGTGAAGGCAATCAAGTTACCGCTGTACGTTCGAATGGCTTTGTCAACAAAATACATTCATTGCGATTCTGTTAAAATATTTCTAGAAATTGTTCTATCTTTACATCATTACTAGGAAGCATTTTGCAGTTTCTGTTTATTAGTCGAGTCTAACGTAAGGGGTAGATATTGTTTATACTCGTACTTTGTTTATTTTGGACTTGGCGATTTCCGAGTTGGAAAATTGCATTAGCTAAGAATAAATCGTAACAACTATTAAAAATCAGATAACAAACTCAATAAGAACAGAATTTTGATAACCTGGAAGTTTTCTAAACAATCTAATTTAATCTTTACTTACTTGACATAGAGACAAAGGTGATATAAATCTGCAAGTAATTGGACTGAGGTACCATGATGATGATTTACTTTTAATCCACATTATACTGTGTCATTAAAGTTTATCTAACTACAGATCTGCATTACAGCCAAGCCCTTTAACCCCACCGGTTATTATGAATGTGTAGCCAAGTTATTATTTTTACACGCGTTAAAACTGTTGTAGCCATTGTTATTATTGTTGAAGAATTTATTGTTTATTACTAACCACAATAGAGTCAAATAGTAAATGTTTGTCCGAGGCAGAACAAATCAGTATTCGTGATTGCTGGGGAGGTTGTTCAGCAGTTTCATCTCTCCAGTTAAAACACTAAAGTTTTGGGGGACTATCTATTGTAATTTCTGACTTGACTTGAAATGACATGCTGACTATCAGACTTTTGATTTACGTTTTCATTTATACTAATCTTAATCCATATTATTTTTTACGGAAACCAGCTGATTTCATGTCGTCACTTGCAAGGAGATATACAACTACCTACACGCTTATCAGTCATCGATGTAGATATCAAAATTATCTACAGTAACAGATGCAAGGATATCATTTTTTATAATTAAAATATGGAAATTTTACTATTCATACAATCTTTAGATTATCTTTCTTTAGATAGATCTTTCTCCAGTAGAGTACACTCGGAGATAAGGTCAATTAATGAATATTTCTCGCGAATAACTTTACATGACTGCACCTCACTTATCAAGTATTAGATAAAACTTGCAACATTTCACTGAATTTATTAACAATAAGTAGCATATGAATTGATTTCGATATTAGTCTACTTTGAAACTCTTCGCAAATTGATTGGGCATAACTTCCCAATACACTAATGGTTTTTGGATATACTTTTAAGTGCACTGTAGCACGGTAATATTATAATACAGTACTCCAACTTCATACAAACGGACGAAACGCGAGCTATACCTACGCGCCTCGATCTCGGGGTGCGCTCGGGGCGCAGACAGTCACAGACCGCAGTGTCGAACGGACGGTGTGTTGTTTTTTTAACAATAACCGCGCGATTTTTTCTCTAAAAATCAGTTAATATGATGAGTAGGAAATATTGTGCTGTTTTTGGTTGTATGAATTCGTCAATAACGCATCCAGACATAAGTTTTTTTAAATTACCTTGAAACTCTGAAAGGTAAGACTATAAAATAATTTTTCACACCACCTGCTCGAAAATGTCAAATTATATGTCAAGCAACCTTAACCTCGAAAACCTTAAACCTAAAGTGAGTCATTAGTGGCCGGGGGCACAGCCGGTCAATAATGTTGTACTGGATTTCATTATGACCCGCTGGTCAATAATGTGATTTGAATTTGGAATCTCACATGTTCAGCTAAATTGGCAGTATAGTACTAACAAACACCCTTTGTGCCAGAAAGAGGAAAGCTATTCTCGATACCCTTACTACGCGTGGATGATATTCTCGATTTCCTACAAAATCATAACGACTGCTTCTTCATATCGTTGCCATGTTTTCGAAGACATAATATTGTAAGAATAAGTAGATAACTACTAACCATTTTTTAAAAGGAATGGAATAACATTAAAACTGGCATTAATAATAACAAATACCGTACCGCGCCGTAATACCGTAATAATAATTGGCTGTAACATTAGTTAATTATTCTTACTGTTTGTTTATTTAATAAATACTTTGTTTTTCGTACTATGGCTATTATTTTCTCACAGTATGTGTAAAAAGTAGAGTATCCTCCTAAGACACCTTTAGCCCAGGCTAAAGGTGTCTTTGCCTTGGGCTAGCTTGAATCCCTCGCTGCATTCAGGATTCTTGTATTAACTCCCTCGCCTTAACTCCCTCGCTTTGCTCGTGAGTTAAATTCCGAATCCTTCATTGCGCTCGAGATTCAATATGACGCCCGTGACATAAGACACAACTTTAGCCCCTCGGTGCATAATCTACTATTACTTACTAGTAGGTAGGTACATAATGTGTGTCTTTTTAATGGATAAGTATTTCCTTTTATCTCGCGAAAAAATACAATCAGCTAGATATACCAGAAAAAAAATCACTTTTTTATATATGTGGGTATCTTCTTAAGCGCTGTTTGGAGAAACATGATGATTGTCATGCTTTGAAATCGTATGTGAAACCCGATCAAAAAAGCCACAATTTCAGCTCACAGAGTTGGTATTTAAGGTACCGGGACTACAGTAAGATTAATTCGCGATCTTTTTTTATTGTACCCAACGATGATTTTGTGGAATATATAGAAAAAATGGAGGAAATATTCCGAAATTCACTTAAAACCAAACATGTAAATTGTAAAGTAGCTGCAGGTATCTACAACCAAGCAAAAGATATTCCATTTTCTCCACCTTGTCCATGTTTCCCAAAAAAAAAAATTAATTAAGCTTTATATAATAATGCGGATTTATTATACTTTAAAATTTAACAATAAAGCATTTCGTACGACTCAGTCTAGGCGCAAATATTTTTCGGTCGCAAATTTATAAGCCCGATTTGTTTTTCAAACAAAAACATGTTTTTTTAATTAAATCTACCAATCAAAAAACAACACGCATTTTTATTGAACACTTCCTATTCAATATACAAAGTATTTCATTTATTTATATAAGAAGGATATTTACTATCACAAAACTAAATAGAAACAGAAAGTAGGCAAATGTAATTAAAATGCTAGAGACGGGCAGCCCTAACGCATGTTTACGTACCGCGCGGCTGTAGGCATTTATTTCTATCATGCGGCCGAGTTACACTACTGTATTATAATATTACCGTGACTGTAGGGCCTGTCACTATTGTTTTTTTAGCGTAATATAATATACAGCGTGTACCAGAAAAGTCCGGTCATATTTCAGGGTGTGATTCAGACAACAAAATTGAACAACTTCCTCCACGGGACCACAATCAAGAATGCAAAAAATAATTAGCTGTTGAGTCGAGTAGGTATTTAAATTATGTAGGTACTGGATAGCATATCTTTTTTTCGCGATTTAGTGGTGATCCCATGAAGATAGTTACCATTGGCGCCGACTACTAGCGCTTTTGTCATCATGTCTAACTTTGTAAATCGAAAGAAAATTTTGCAGTTTCATTTACGTAGAGCCACTAGCCACATTGCACTATTTGAATATAGTATAGGTTTATTTATAAACTGACCTATCTCAATTGTTGTCTGGGAGAACTTAAGCTATGTTTTTATTGTCAATGATGTAGGCTGGACTAGAGCTAACCAATTACATAATACTGGTATACTGGAACCTGCCTCATACTTAAATTCGAATATCTTAATTAGGTACTAATAGGTAGATATTAGTACCGTAGTAGTAGTGTTAGCCGTGTGGTATCTCTCAGAGTAGAATAGAACCAACCCATTACACTCACGGGTGTCGTATAAGGCGACTAATGTCTTAGGCAGAACCGCAGAACACCTTGCGCCTCCGTAGACCAGAGAATGGGCAGCAGCGTTTTCTGTTAGTCTTTCATCACTGCGATCTCCAATCCGCCTGCCAAGCGTGGAGATTACGGCAAATTCCTCCCATCATGGGAGAGGCTTATGTCCAGCAGTGGACGTTAAGGGCTGATGGGTTAGTGTAGTAGGTAGATATTTAATAGATTCAAGCCACGCCAACCAAAAACTAATTAGAGTTATCATTTATAAACCAGTGAGTAATGACACGGAAAACTTCTCATAACTTGTATGTCGTTTTTTTAAGTTAGTACCTACCTAATGCTAAAAATCTAAATCTAAATCGCCACGGACTTCAGCCCGCGGCTTGACCGTCGTGGAGTTATAATATACACCGTGACTTTTTAGTCGTCTTACAAAGGTGGTCCACTCAACGTATCCGACATAAAATTCATCTCTATTTTGCCATTAATTTAGACACTATGTTAAAAGAAAAGTAATAGTACTTTAGAATTATGAAAACGGTAGAACATACCTACCCAGCGCACGAGTCAAGTAGATCATCGCTCGCAACAGGGTGTTTTGTGATGTTTTTTTTTTTTAATACCAATTTTTTTAATGAATGTTTAGTACTCATTTTATACATGAAGTGCGTTGCCGTTGTAAGAAGACTAGACTTAAAGGTCTTGGCTGCATGTGGGTTACAGAAACAAACAGGTTTTATTAAAAACGTGTTTACAGCTTTTAAAATCCAACACTGCACGTGATTTGAATATAATGTGCAGCAGATTCAGACACGTATTTTAAATCCGTTTTAGAGACCGCTTCAAATGCGCAGGATTAGCTAAACTCACGACGCGCGTGTTTTAATTAATGTGAGTCAACATAAGATGCATAAATATTTATTTAATTAAGTCAGTAATTTTGTCATTTTTGCTTTCAACCAAGCACAAATTAGTAAGTGAAAGGCTTCGTCCTTATAGTATTTATTCGTAAAATAATTTAAAGTAACTCATGGATCTTGAAGTACCTTAACTGGCCGGAGTTTCAAGGATTTAAGAGAAGGAACCTTTATTACCTTTTCTACAGTGTGCCATACCATTGTCGTCAGGTAAACATTGCTATACCTAGCGATTTTTAGTAGGCAGGTGCCTACCGTGGCATAATCACGAGTTACCCACTCGGCTGAATTGGCTTCCAGGCTGAAACGATTCATCTTCGGCTTGGTAACCATAATCTATACAGGGGTAAGGCAAATTTACAAACGTTTAATTTTGTGTATTTCACGAACCTTTCCTTGACATTAACCGAATCAGTTGTTTTTACACCGTATGTAAATGTGTCAATCGGTTCCCGCTTAGGTGTACCTACTGATCACACAAATTTTCACTTTAATCTCTAAGAATAGCTTAGACGTGAGAGCTAAAGCAAAGTGAGTGGTGAAGCCGTGTGGTATCCGGCAGAGTAGAATAGAACCAACCCATTACACTCATGGGTGTCGTATAAGGCGACTAATGTCTGAGGCAGAACACCTTGCGCCTCCGTAGACCTGAGAATGGGCAGCAGCGTTTTCAGTTAGTCTTTCATCACTGCGATCTCCAATCCGCCTGCCAAGCGATCGATTATCCTCGATCTATTTTGTTTTACGCTAGTTTTATTATTCCTTATTCACAATTAATTGTAATAATATTTAATGTATATTGTAATTTAATAATATTATTTTGATGTATATTGTAATTTAAATAAAATAGAGCATGCGGTGTTAGCCTGTAAATAATTAAATAAAAATAAATATAAATATTGCTGGACATTACACACAGCGCTATCTAGTGCCACACTAAGCAACGAGGCTTGTGTCGTGGACACCAGATAGTTGATATACTACTTAGATACTTTTTGTTTGTAAATACATACTTATTATACATATAATAAACATCCATGACTCGGAAACAAATGTCCATGCTCATCACACAAACATTTGCTCCGACCGGGATTCGAACCTGGGACCCTAAGAACGTAAGGCAGCCTCACTACCGCTGCGCCAATCGGGTCGTCAATTGTTGCACTTATAAATGTATATCGTGTACTTTTAAATGAAATGTAATGTATAGACAATTGTAGGCTAACCTCAATAAATAAATAAAAAAATAAAAGCGTGGAGATTACGGCATATTCCTCCCATCATGGGAGAGGCTTATGTTCAGCAGTGGACGTTATGGGCTGTTATTGTTGTTGTTGAGAGCTAGACTTCCCTAAACCATTGTATAAATCAACATTGTCATTATTACCATCAGCAAAAATTCTGCCAGCATCACATGAATCATCGGGAAAATTCATCCAAATTTAAAAAATAATATCAACAACCAACTGCAATCACTTCCAAAACAAATCGCCATTACGTTTAATTAGTAATCAAATTCATGTCACAGTACAACAAGATAATTTGACGAGTTGAGAACCCTTCTCTGCCACGAGTGTGTACTATGCAAGCGTTACATTCATACATTGATACCGCGGGTCAGTCTCATAGCCGCCTGCGCATTCATCGCACGCGCAAACAAATCAATGTCGCGATCGTAATAAATCATTACTTTACGACTTAAAAGTACATTTAAAATCCCAAAAATGGATGTGGAACTTGGAAACCCTGATGAAGTAAACCTAAAATGTGATGTGTCTGTGTTCTCGGATATTCACTTTAGGATTCCTAATGGTAATGTTCTTTTTCTAAGTGAAAGTTTTGTTTTGGCGGCAATCTGCTGTCCAACTTGCGATGGTGTAACTGCAGTGGTTGCGGTTTACTTTTTCTTATGATGGCTACGGTTAGGTTAAAATATTCTTGAGTTAAAATGTAGCTGGTTAAGGATATAAGATATTTCAAGATTTAAGGCTCCTGTTTATTAAATCACATACTCTGAATCCTCTGATGATACATGAAGGCACAGTAAATTAGTTTACCTTGCCAATATTTTTTCTTAATATTTTCCATCATCAATGAGCTTATCGCTTTCTTCCCTTGGAGATTGTCGAGGTCTGTCTGTTGGCATACTCGTTTGAAGGCATTATCTGCTTCACCTTGTGAATCATCGTTAGTACGTGTGGTTATTGACCACAATAAATGTGCACTTCAAAACAAGTAAGTCATTTTGTAATTTAAAAAAAAACTTTTTTTTTTGTCTGACTATCGTAAAAACAAAATTATTAAAAAAATCTAAAATGTAGAGTTTAATATTTACAAGTATATGATATCCCCATCCAGTAATTCATTGTACCCACTAATAAGTTGAAGAGTTATTAACATCAGACTCGCACGATGTCAGGCAAGGTTAACTCTGAATTCAGGTTTCTAACAGCAAACAAACCTGAAAGCGGTAGAGAGAGCTTATATGACTAGACATTCGACCGTTTTTTTTTTTTATTAGTTAGCCTGAGCTGTCCTAAAACACTCATATATGATACTATTATATTATACTATTAAAACCCACATTCGTGTTTTAATACCCCTTATACAACAGTTGATAACTATTATGTCTGACTTGTCCCCCATTTTATGCAGTAAAGTAATATTTGAAGAATTTTAATATCCGATTTAATATTTAGTTATTCCGCACTTTAAAAGTTTAGTGCTAATTTATGCAGACCATTATTGCTACAAATTTGTGTATATGTTACGGCTAATAGCCGAAGTGCGGCTACACCTGCTAGGACTAGGTGTAGCCGGCCATATGCGGTTAAACCTAGGTGTATCCTCTTATCTTCGGTTAGAACTAGGTTTAGCCATTATCATAGCGGCTAGAACTAGGTGCAGCCGCGCACCGGTGGTTACTTAGGTGTGTCTTATTTATCATCGGCTAGAACTAGGTTTTTAGTTCAGTTAAGCATAATTATTGGTTTTGTTTTGAGATTCTTATGTTGCGTGTCCCGATTGATTCGATTTCGTATTATCCTCGCAGATGCATCCGAGTCGTGGGAGAACCGGTCGAACGGGCCCCGCGATCGGGGCTCCTACTTCTGAATGGTTTATAAAAAAATAACCACGAAGGGTATGGCGGGGTCGACCCTTCTAACCTAATCTATGTGTGTCGGGGTGCCCCAAGTCGGCCTAGGCAAAACTAGTTTGTCATCAACCACCTCATTACTGAAGTAAAAACCTAATTCCAGGGGATGATAAATAGGATACAACTAAGTTTAACCACCGGTGTGTGGCTGCACCTAGTTCTAGCCGCTATGATGAAGGCTAAACCTAGTTCTAACCGAAGATAAAAGGATACACCTAGGTTTAACCGAATATGGCCGGCTACACTAGTTCTAGCCGGATAAAACTAGGTGTAGCCGCACTTCGGCTATTAGCCGTAACATATATAAATGTTTTAGGAGGAAGAATGTTGTAGAAGGAGCTTGTGGCTAAATAATATAAGGCGCTCGGGTGGCTCTTCAGGTTGAGCCGCGCTTGACTAGATTGGTTCGTGGATGGGTGACCGCCCATTACGTACCGAGTTTCCTCCGTGAGTGGGAAAGCACGTTAAGACGTAGATCCCGGCTTTAATTTGTAGATCTTTGACAGTCGTTACATGACAACCAGTCATACCAATGGGTATCGTATCACCCAGTACAAACTGGGTTGTGGATTGTGGAGGTCAGATAGGCAATCGCTTCTTGTTAAATACTGGTATTCAGCTGTATCTGGTTAGACTGGAATAGTTGGGAAAAGGCTAGTCAGATAATTTGTGTATGAATGTACCCAACAATTGTTAAAAACTTTTAGTTACAACTTTCTTATATTAATCGATTATGCAATTAGACAGCATGGCGACTACATACGCCTTAGGCGCTACTTTTGTCAGAGAGTCTTCTTCTTTAAGGCCCTTCTAACCCTAAAATTAGCAACTCTATTTGTGGTGATTCAAACTTCGTTTGAAATACTGTTAGAATAAAGTTCTAATCAGCTTGCACTACAAAGCGGTTGTTACGTCAGTCACTGCGGCCGAATAGTGCGAAATGAGTGGTTATTTGCGATTTACAAAAAATCTATTGATCGGACTAAAAACATTAAAACACATAAGACCTGCTTTATAGGTAGTTCAGTTAGTTTGCAAAGTTTCATGATCTAATTTGAAGTACTTTTACGTTTATTGTTCGATTTGGAGGTAACTTTGGATTTTTTTTCTATCGAGAAAAGTTTATGGAATCGTGTTTTCGTTACACATAGTACCTAGCATTAATCCTCAACTTTACCATATATTTATTTCAAAATTAATGCTGCAGTATTTTAGGCGTAACGGAGGATCATGCTAAGCCATTTGAGGGATATATAGCCCTTAAGTGTCCGTTAATTTACTTGGCAGGTTGATGCAAATTCAGTTCCATTTCTAAATTTATTCAATATGTTTTATGTAATTTTGACGTTGAAAACGTGCTGATTATCAGCTCAATATGAATAAAAGATTTGATTTAATTGTTAATTTGGTTTTTAGGATGCCAGTTGCGCAGTTCTGATATTATTATTTGGTACAATTTAAGCTAGTATTACTATATCAGTGGAACGTTTCATCTGGTTATCATTTCATTTGAGGCCATATTTTTTATCCCAGCCTTCCTACGTAGGTCATATGTGACTATTATCTCCAGAAACGATAATTACAACGTCATTTAACCAACATTTATCTATTGTTTTAGTTTACGAACCAATTTTGACGCAGATTAATATGTAAATTATGTTTATAAGTTTAAAATAACCAAAGTTGGTAGCCAACAATGAGAATTCCTTTGTTTTTACCTTGACTGATGTTAAATCGTAATTAATATTTAACGTTGACAAATAATTTAAAAAAAATAGATTAGATTAGCTTAAATACCTTATTATTCATTATAAAGTCGTGACTTTTGTATTTCTGGTCTGTAATCCGAAAATTGTTAATGACATGCAAACGACATTAATTTTAGTTCTGCCAAATATACCAGACCAAAAAAAACAGATTTAATACGCCTTAATGGTCCTAATGTGATAAGCATATTGCTATCCTGCAAAAGAATTTAAATAAATATTCAAAATTATTACAAAAATTTAAAAAAAAAATATGTGTTTTACATGTGGATTTTGGTTAACCGAAAAGACCGACATTAGTTAAGAGGCTAAAATATATATTTGGAAACACAGATATTCTGTAATCCAATCGAAACAATACACACTACCTTAAGAATATGTTTGATTTACAAATTATTTTAGTATTACGGTCGTATGAACTACGCATCGGTCGGCGGCCTCCGGCCAAAATGTCATATCGTATATTTTTGCTTAATCGTTGAAATCTTTGAAATTTGTGGTTCAAACTGCTGAAACATTAAGCAAGTCGCCTAGCGAGCAGCAAAGTGAAACAAACGATTGTTTACTCCGCGACTCGCGAGCCTCTAGCTAGGCGTTAAACAAGCCACCTGTCAGTGCGTTCGTAGCCTAAGTAATTTGTGGTCCATGCGGGCTTTTTACTTAACTGTCATTTATCGTCATGCCATCGTAGCAGATTTAGTACCAGTAGATTTAAAAAGATACGTACCTAATCTTTTACTACTAGTAGATCCAACAAATACAAGCTTAAGCTTGTATTTAGTCATAGTGTGCAACCAAGACACTGCGTATCTATAAAGATACGCAGTCTTGGTTGCACACTGCAAATGCAAACTGCGTAATCCGCATCGCTGCGACCCTCTCGTCAGCGCGGTCGGGCGATGTAGTACGTGTGGAAACCTCCTATGACTTAGGCTAAGGACAATGTACCCATGCCCTTAAAGCACTATCATTATTAATCTATTATACTGTACACGTTATTCTATAATCTTATTATCTAAAATCCAATGTTGATACCAATTGCTTCTGGTACAGTTCTTTGTACCAGATTGAATCTATGCTTTGATAGGAATAATAAAGGTAGGTAGCTTCCATGTTATTTTTATATAACAAAGCCGGCTTGCAACACAAAGGGTATGAAAATAATTCTGTTCACATTGTAGTTGAAGACTCCTGCAAATACCTACTTGTAGTGACGTTTGCTCAATATAAGATAACACTAAACAAAGGATTCATTAAGAAACATAGAATTATGTGGTTGTGGACTATTGTGAGTGAACCTACCACATTATTGATTATTTTGAGGAAACATACTAATATTTTAATGCAAAAGAAAATCTATTTGTCTGTTACCTTTTAGGATATTTAATTTTTATCTTTGTGCTACGTTCATGAAGGATCATTTCACACCTCAACCTTCTCGAAGCCAGGAGCCAAAGTTGTAAACATTCAACAAAAACTAAAGCCTCTTAAAAAAATCATCTTGGTTACACTTACCTCATTAAAATGCCAATTCAACCTGTTACGAACCTGTTTTATTAAACCTACATAGCTATATACCGGTTCTTGCGTACTAAATCTATATGTAGAAATTAATATCTGTTCGTACCCTCTAGACACCTAAACTACTGAACTAATTTTGCACAGTTGTACTACATACACCTGGGAAGGTTTCTGAAAAAAAAACATTAAAAAAGGCTTTGCAACGCATGCTGTATACAACTAGTGTTTAATACAAACGTTTAATTAAAATATCTGTTATATCTACGCTTCAAGTTAACATCGTTGACTTTGTAAATCCGGCTCTAACCATTTTAGAACGTTATTATGTCAGAGATTACGCTGGCTAGGAGTTTTAAATCGTAAAAGCAAACGTATGATGCAATGAAAATGACATTAGATAAATATCTTCCTATCTACATGTCTCATCTGCCAACTTACTCATGTTTAGAACTGCAAAAAATAATGGTATTCAGTGTGAACCAGACCAAAATGGTGTGATCATACATATTTCAGGGTGTGTTTCAGACCATCACCCTAAACAATTTTCTTCATTCATATGAAGAAAGTTGTTTAAAAGCTGATTTTTTAAGGAAATCGCGAACAAAACTTTAATACTCAACCCAGATGTATCGCGAAAAAGTATGGCGAAATCGCGAAAATATATCCGCAGCTGTATGCGGATATGTTTTCACGATTTCGATAGTGCACGGTCACACTGAACAGATCACACCCTGAATATGACCACACCTTTCTGGTACACGCTGTAGATTTGGACATGCGGGATTTAAAAATAATTTAAGCATACTTTTTTTTTTTTTTTTTACTTTTTTTTTTTTTGGAGCTAAATTAGCAACTCTACAACTCTACTCTCTCTCTTTTGTGGTGGTATATAATAAAGTTCCAATCAGCTTGCACTACAAAGTGGTTGTTACGTCAGTCACTGCGGACCGAATAGTACGAAATCAGTGGTTTTTTGCGATTTACAAAGAATCTTTTGATTGGACTAAAAAAATAAAACACTATCTAATATGTTGCTTGTAGAATTATTTGCCAAAAAATCAGAATGATCGCATGTATTTTAGTATGGCTTTTACTCGTTAAAAGAGATGATTTGTGATTTTTTTTATCGAGTTAAATTTGTTTTTTTTTCAAAACACTATCATACTAGCATATTATATCCAAAAGAATATCATATATTTTTCTGGTTTTGTTTATTGCAGTGAATCATATGCTTTTTTGCGTTATGAAACTCGCGTTTAGCTCCTGTAGTCCCTTCGATCAATAATATGATCGAAGTGTAGTTAGTTCCCTTAAAGGAGTTCATCGGCGAACAATGTCAGAAGTAACTATTACTAGTACCATGGGTAGGGTAAAGACTAGCATTTTTTTGTCGTTAAAAAAACTACTCTCCTTTAAAATATAATTTCTCATTAGTCGAAAATATTTGTAATCATAGTGTCAACTAAAACTTAGTAATTGATTCTTAAACAAAACCACAACAACTAATAAATGCTAATTTTATGCATCTTTTCACACGTGGCAGTATTGGTAATGTTGTTAATACGTATGCGTAATGAACACTTTAAAGTCACTGAGCAACAATTGTTGAATAACCAGTGATCGAAATGAGTAGCTACGTCATAATTTAATGAACAATTTTAATGTTCAACAACAATTTAATGGACAACAATAGTACATTGTGTATTAAAGGCTATATATCCCTCAAATGGCTTAGCATGATCCTCCGTTACGCCTAAAATACTGCAGCATTAATTTTGAAATAAATATATGGTAAAGTTGAGGATTAATGCTAAGTCCTATGTGTGACGAAAACACGATTCCATAAACTTTTCTCTATAGAAAAAAAATCTAAAGTTACCTCCAAATCGAACAATAAACCGCTGGTATTCAAAAAGTACTTCAAATTAGATCATGAAACTTTGTATATTAGCTGAACTAACTATAAAGCAGGTCTTATGTGTTTTATTTTTTTAGTCCGACTAATAGATTTTTTTCAATACACTTCCTCGAAAACTGGTCCATAATGCACTACGATTAGGTACAACATGCAATATTTTCCCGCACGTGTGCGGGAATGAAAATTGCCACAGATAACTATACCTATACTTAGTCCAAATTGGTTCAATGCCTATAGTCTGAGATGAATGTTTTTTTTTTTTTTATTTTGGCAAAATAATTCGCATCTTTACGGCATAAATATTTTTTGAATAATAAAATTGTGTTTATAAATAGAATATCATAGATTATTAAAAACTTTTAGTTACTTTATACACAAATCAACATTTGTTTGTGTTCTGAATTCAAAAATATAAAATAAATCTATTTTTTATATTAGGCTGTTTACCGGCTTCATACCTTTGCCTCTCCTTCAACCTGGCGAAGTCAGGCGAAGCAAAGCGCGAAAAAAAAAGAAAATTAAAATCATAGTTTAGTTCGTGACAAAAATATTTTTCGTTATATTTTATTTTATTTCTTTAAGTGTATTGAAAAACGTCGTTTGATACACGTGGACATTTGTTATTGCAGTTCTCGGCTCAAAAACACCCTCGCCTACGGCTCGGGTGTTATAATTCCGCCTCGAATGCAATAACAAACTTTCTCCACTTGTATCAAAATGTACTATTGTAAATCGCAAAAAACCACTCATTTCGCACTATTCGGCCGCAGTGACTTATGTAACAACCGCTTTGTAGTGCAGGCTGACTAGAACTTTATTCTAACAGTTTTTCAAACGAAGTTTGAACCACCACAAATAGAGTTGCTAATTTTAGGGTTAGAAGGGCCTTAAGGACGGTAATTTTTAGGGACAAGCCCGCCACACTGTTCCCAACCACTGTAACTCCTGAAAGCCAGAATCAACAGTGGCGACCACCAGAAAAGCGCCGAGACAATGAAGCTCGACGAAGTCCCAGAGAATGAATTTAACTGTCTTGGATCCCGCAACGAAATTAATCAGAAAAGTATAGCGGAGGAGTAGGAAAATCTGTAATTTCCACTTCCCTCCATATCAGCAGGAGACACAAAGAAACAAGGCCAATAGGCACAAAGGGACGTTCACAACTGGGATAGGCCCAGTTGCCTAGCACCACGGATAAAATATTAACATTAATGGGTCCTAAGTTGTGAGCAGTTATATTTGATTCCAATAATAGGTATGGCAAAAACGCTTGAACGCACGGAAATTTGTTCTAGTTTCTACAAGGTCTGTGTAGTAAATAACTCCGGATGTAACCTATACACTATCCAACATAATATTGCGATCATTCTGCCAAAGACTGCACTCCCATAAAATATGATGTGCTGATTGTTCATATTCGCAGTCAGATGTGGAACATTGACAAAGAGGCGAGTCAACAAGCTTGAAGGAAAATAATTTACTCTTAAAGTTACCATGACCGGTGAGAAATTGAGCAACACAGTGATCAACCTCCAGCCATGTCCTGGCCAGCCGTTCACGAACGGATGGAAAGAACTGCGGAACTACTGAGGTGTCGGCCCTTGATGGAATTATCCCACCTACATTGCCATTCAGACAAAAGTTCCTCCCAGACGTCGGTCTGTGGTTTGAATAATCTAGAAATCTTATCACGGTCACGTAGGGTTAAAAAGTCTGCGTCCGTGGTCTCACGCGCGTTATAGTACATTGCAGCCCGTCGCTGCACTTCAAGATCGACTGGAAGTACACCTGCAAGTACCGGTAAGGCTTCAGTACTAACCGTCCTATACGCTTTGCATAAGAATATCAAAGCCAAACGCTGGCTTGAAGCAATTTACGTCGTACCGCTCCTATGGTGGCCGGGTGGCCCTATCGGCCCAAACAGGTGCCCCGTAGCACATACACCCCAAATAGGTAGCCCCATAAATGGTCTTTAAAGTTAGAAATGACAGACCCCACGTAGATTTGGATATTCTAGTTAAGGCATAAAAGTTCTTTTTAGCTTTTTCACCGACAGTTTTTATATGATCTATGAATGAAATATTCTTCTCTAAGACCAAACCAAGGTAGCACACGGACTGCTTTCTTTTCACGGAACGTTATTAAATTTAATACTAGGCCACGATTTAAGATTACCTTTTAAAATTAGTTGATAAGTTTTTTGCGGTGCAAAGGTCAGACGGTTTCGATCGCCCCACTGAGATATTAATCGTAGGCAAGTGTCAGCTAAATTCTCGAGTCCAGCCCGAGTACTCGACTGAATGAGCAGCAGGCCGTCGTCCGCGTAACCGGTTAATGAACAGCGGGGTGGGAGAGGAATCGCGAGAAAATCATCGAACCCTAAATTCCACAGATACGGAGCGATTACCGAGCCCTGAGGACATCCCATGGTAAGGGACTTTGACATAGAATGATGTCCGAGTTTGAGTTTCGCGGAACCATTTAAAAAATATGAATAAACAAGATCATATATGTTTTTATAGCAGCCGCGATTCTTCATTTTAAGTAGTAGCATCGGCCACCATGCGTTATCAAAAGCCCCGGAAATATCTAAAAAGATTCCAACCACGTACTTCTGTTCCGAGTTATTAACAATTTTTCTAACAGAAAGTGCCGCGTCTACGGTAGATTTTCCCACGGTGAAACCGAATTGGTTGTTATGAAACTTTGGCCCGTCTGGCAGCAAACGTGGAACGATAAGGCGCTCCAGGAGTTTTCCCAAAGATGGCAGTAGGGTTAAGGGCCTGTACGACTTAGGGTCGTCTGGTGGCTTATCACCACTTTTTGGAATTATTCGTATAAAGCCACGTCGCCATACACGAGGAAAAACGCCGTCCGCAATACATCGGTTGAAAACAGATAAAATGGCGTCACCCGCTGTTTTACAAGCTTCTATTATCATCCGATTAGATATTTTATCTTCACCTGATGATTTGTTAAGAGGCAGTTTCCTGACAAGATTAATGAATTCGTCAATGGATGGAAGGTCTGACGTTGGTGATTCAGGTGGCACAGATGCCCACGCTCTGATCTGCTGATGGTAGTCATTGTCATTTACTGGCGAATCATCAGGTATCAGACTATTTAATAGAACTTCGGTTGTTTCCTCAATACCGGTCGTGTGTCTATTATTTACTTTAATGTTCTGGACAAACGCCAGGTCGACTGATCGATTAGCTTTGAACTCGTGATACAAAGGAGACCACGGACCTTCTTTATCTAGTTTTTCTACTATTTTTCGCAGTAAGTTACCCTTAGACTTTTCCACTGATGCTCTGTAGCGGGACTTGGCAACTCTAAATGCATTTAAAGCAAAGTTAAGTGGGTCTCCGGTGACCTTTTGTTTTCTAAGCTTGTTTAAATGTCTGCGCGCTCGGCGATAGCTTTTACGCTGCTCAATTAAGTAGTCAGACCACCAATCACATCTATGGATGTTGGTCATAGATGCGCGACCAATGGCGATGTCAGCACAGTAAGTGAAGGTGTCTGACATAATTTCAGCACTTTCTTCAGCTGACAGCCCATCACGAGTGAAGTCTTTGGCGTGACACGCAAAAAGCAAGCCAAAGAATTCCCAATTCGCGCCTTTACTTTTATATCTAAAATTACCAGTGATATGAGATGGACCTTGAGTAGACCTCGGAACAAATTCGTACACGATCAGGCGATGATCACTACAAGACGCATCTGGTAGGACACGCCACCTATCCAATCGTACGTCTGCACTAGAAAGTGTGACGTCAATACAAGATTCGCCCATTGGGCTGCAAAAAGTAGGTGGTGCATCAGGGGTATTATGAATTGATAGGTTCATTTCTGCTATAAAATCTTCAACAGCACAACGTCGGTCGAAATCCGTTGACCTTACCTTGCCATACCACAGAGACGATGACGCGTTAACATCAGCGCCAACGATAACTTTACTGCCCGCGAGTGACTGTAAGACGTGACGGAGGTTATGTATATGAGGTGCAACAGGGTCTGAGTATTGAAAGTAACAGCTCACAACGTAAACTTTAAAAGAAGCTGATGAGACTTCCGCAACGGCACAGTGGGGCGTCATGAGGTTACGCAAAGACGTTACTGTAAAGTTAGAAGAACGCGCCACGTAAATTCCGGCTCGTGCTTTGCTGTCCAGCTGAACTACTTTGTGACGTAAGCGAGCGTTCTGGTATTGTTCTTGAACAAGTACTATGTCTAAGTTATAATCGATAATTAATTTGTCTAATTCAGAGGTCGCCACCCTATCGTTGTGGAGATTTAATTGTCCTATAGTTAAACTATCCATTATTTTAGTAGTTGGTATTGAGGATTAACTGTTCGAGCTTAAGTTTGTAAGTGGTACACTCTAGGGACCCGCAACGATGGTCAAACGGTTTTTTAAAACGTTTACACGCCACGCAAGTCGGTATGTAATTTAAATTATCCTTGTGCGGGCAGTTATTTGTTTCATGTGCTTCCGAGCAGTTAGCACAGGTAGGTGATTTATTAACGCAGTGTTTCTTAACGTGACCGAACTGCTGGCAATGTAAACAACGAACTACTTCGACATCATCGATGAAACGGCAAGTCGCCCAATCAATAAATAATTTATCTTTGGTGGACACTAAATGTTTTCGAACTGTGGACTCGATTTCAACGCCTATCCACTTGCGACCGTTATCTAAGGAACGCCTACGAATAATTTTAGTTGACTTAATAAAATCATCCTCATTTATTGGCAGCTCGTCTTTAATGTTTTGACGGTATAACGCGTGCAGAAAAGCATTGTCTTCCATTGAGGATGGGACGTCCTTAACTAATATACGAGGCCTTCGGCCTGTCGGTTTTTCAAGTCTTAAGCCGGCGGACCTAATAGCATCGACCGATTGCAATTTTTTTATTTGGTTGTCATTAGCGACACGTAATACAACGCCAGATTTCGCGGTTTTCTTAACGCCTACAATTTGAAATCCGTCGTCACTAGGCTTAATCGCTTTCATAAGCGCTTGTTTAGTCGCGGACGATGACGAGTAATCGGCTAACCGGTCAGCTGTAGGGTACGCGACGACGCACGGAAGGGGAACGCGGGACTCCACGGCTGGCGCAACTTTAGGTAGACGAAGTTTCAAAGAATCCGCATACGAAGATTTGTTACAATCACTAGTATTGACATTATTAGTATTACGATTTAATTTCATTATATCCAATTCGCGTTTCGTATTGGCTAATTTAGTTTCATTGGAGGATGATTTTATGGCTAACAAAGAAACGATGGCCGTTACGCGCTGAGTCATGTCCATGATAGCGGATTTATTTGCGACATTAATGCGGGACCCTTGATCATTAACAAGGTCGTTAATTTTAGAAAGAAATGCAGACGCCTGTGAGACTAAATCGCAGTAATTGTCATTGCTCGCAGTACTGACGTTTAATATTGGCAAAGGTTTCTCAATTGAGTCGGATGTGTGAAGCCGTTTTGACCTTTCCTCGGGCGATATGTACGAAGGTGACATTTCGCGAAACAAACGTTTTGTTGAACTAGCGGAGGTCGTCGGCGACCCGGGTGTATGGAATGCATCTCTGCCACGGTCAGGCGGGTCATCATTAATGGATAACATATTATAAATTATGAAATTCAAACAAACTATTAGAACGTAAGAAAGGTAACAGAATTAACGGACGATAAAATTATTTCGAGGTACCCACACACCAAAAAAAAGTAAATGTACTCACCGAAAGTAAACGAAATTAACTAAAATACCAGTAAAACCGACGTAAAAACACTAAAAAACTTACGATACCAGCACTTAGCACAATAGTACACAACTAGGAACAACTCACGAGCCGGGAATCGATCACGGAACACGAAAATCGTAATTAAAATCGACAGCGAAATAGATCGCATCCAAACCGATCGAGTGCGCGGAGGGAGTCAAGGTTAAGGACGGTAAGTAAGGAATTACGATCGAGGCTCTAGTAGAACCTGGAAGTCGAAGACTGAGGGCTTTCTGAGTCGAGGTTCGTAATTCCCGTACCGCCCGTGATACAAACAATGTTTTTCATCACATTTGCGAGTAAATAATAGTACATTTTGATACAAGTGGAGAAAGTTTGTTATTGCAATCGAGGCGGAATTATAACACACGAGCCGTAGGCGAGTGTGTTTTTGAGCCGAGAATTGCAATAACAAATGTCCACGTGTAATTCTCGGCTCAAAAACACCCTCGCCTACGGCTCGTGTGTTATAATTCCGCCTCGATTGCAATAACAAATGTCCACGTGTATCAAACGACGTTTTTCAATACACTTTTGAAGAAATACAATAAAATAACGAATAATATTTTTGTCACGAACTATGAAACTATGATTCAAATTTTCTTTTTTTTGCGCTTTGGTCTCGCCAGGTTGAACGAGAGGCAATGGTATGAAGCCGTTAAACAGCCTAATATAAAAAATAGATTTATTTTATATTTATGAATTCAGAACACAAATAAATGTTAATTTGTGTATAAAAGTAACTATTAGTTTTAAATAATCATGTTTATCTATGATATTCTATTTATAAACACAATTTGAATATTCAAAAAATACTTATGCCGTAAAGACGCGTAGTGCTTTGCAAAAAAAAAAAACATTCACCTCAGACTATAGGCATTGAACCAATTTGGACTAAGTATAGGTATAGTTATCTGTGGCAATTTTCATTCCCGCACACGTGCGGGAAAGTGGAAAAAATCGCACGCGTGTGAAATACATTGCATGTTGTACCTAATCGTAGTGCGTTATGGACCAGTTTTCGAGGAAGTGTATTGAAAATAAAATTATAGGGCAGAATAGTAGGGTGGGTATAAAGCATTACCACTCACTGACTGACTGACATAATTGTTCTCCCAGATGGTGGAAGGGGACGGGGGTATATTTTGACAGATTCGTAAACAAGTGACTCCCGCGAGTATGGGAAAAGTGCCAAACCTCCCCTTTTCGTCCCCCTTCCAAACCAAGGAAACCAAGAGATTTGGAACATTTTTTTTTTTCAAATTCGTATAGAAGAGGCTCGGATAAGTAAAAACCAGTTTGGCCCCCTTGCCCCCTTTCTCCACCCCTTTAGGTGGATCTCGGAAGTTAAGAGACTTGGAACATTTTTTTTTAAGATTCATAAAAAGGGGCAACGCGTTAGTCAAAATCATTTTTCAAAACTCCCCACTCTCCCCCTTTCAACTCCCCCCCCCTCTTGACCCCTTTTTTAGGGTTCCGTAGTCAACTAGGAACCCTTATAGTTTCGCCATGTCTGTCCGTCCGTCTGTCCGTCCTCGCTTAATCTCTGTGACCGTTAGCACTAGAAAGCTGAAATTTGGTATCAATATGTATATCAATCACGCCGACAAAGTGGTGAAATAAAAATTGAAAAAAAATGTTTTATTAGGGTAGCCCCCCTATATGTAAAGTGGGAAGTGATTTTTTTTTTAATTTCAACCCTAACGTGTGATATATTGTTGGAAAGGTATTTAAAAATGAATAGGGGTTTCCTAAAATCATTTTTTGATAATGTCAATAAGTTCGGAAATAATCGCTCCAAAAGTAAAAATCAATGTGTCCCCCCCCCCCTCTAACTTTTGAACCATAAGTTTTGAAAATATGAAAAAAATCTGAAAAGTAGAACTTTATAAGGACTTTCTAGGAAAATTATTTTGAACTTGATGGAAACAACAGTTTTTGTACAAAAAAGACAAAAAGTTGTACAAAATAATTTCTGGACTAAATTTGTAGTATATGCGTATATGCAAGCATTTTTACATAATGGATACCCACCTTTAAACTCATAAGTGGGAACACTTATTGTGACGGACGGAAAACTACGGAACCCTACACTGAGCGTGGCCCGACACGCTCTTGGCCGGTTTTTTTTTATTACTGAAAAATCTTTTCTTTCTTACCTAAAACTATTGAGGGGCGTTGAAATTTGTATACTCCCCTAAAATTGAAAGGGCTGTAACTTGTAACGGTTAGAGATAGCCATTAGGTGTTTGAACAAATATTATAGTAGGCGTTGAAACCTGTCCGGTGGTAGGTAGGTCCTCCAACGAAGGTTGAGTGGGTGAAGCGTAACTCAGGGGCGACGACAAGCAAACTTTAGGATAATGTTTTTTTTAATGGGAAAAGGTAAATAAGGTTATTTATATATATTTTAATTTTATTCTCCCCCCTTTAGGTGGAGCTCAGAAGTCAAAAGACTTGGAACAATATTTTTTTTCAGATTCATTTATAGGGGCAATGCGTTAATCAAAATTATTTTTCAAAACTCCTCCCTCCCCCCCCCCTTCACCCCCCCCCCCCCCCTATTAACCCCTTTTTTAATACTGAAAAATCTTTTGATTCTTACCTAAAACTATTGAGGGGCGTTGAAATTTGTATACTCCCCTCCCCAACCTCCCCTAAAATTGAAAGGGCTGTAACTTGTAACGGTTAGAGAAAGCCATTGGGTGTTAGAACAAATGTAGGCGTCGAAACCTGTCCGGTGGTAGGAAGGTTGAGTGGGTGAAGCGTAACTCGGGGGTGACGACGAGCAAACTTTTGTTTTTTTTTTTTGTGTTTTAACGGTTTTTCCAATTCATTTAAGGATTCCTATGGATTCTCAAAATTTTATAAGGGTAAGGAATACTTCTCAAAAACACGAAACCCGCGAGCTGCGTGCAGCTCGCGCACCCACGCAAATACTAGTTAATTAACAAACTTCTAATTTCGAACTTTTTCAAAATCTGTGAGTGCGATCGAAATCCTGTACAAACAAACCAAATTAATAAAAATATGCAATGACTATACACTTATACAGCCTCAGTTTGGCCTCAGTGGTTTAATTCTCAACGATAATTTATGATATTTAATAATAAAAAAATAAAAAATTAACTTTAGCTTTAGAAGTCGGTGACTTCGGTTTTATTTTATACAAAAAAGAGTTTTATTTTTTTATAGTTGTAATATTCTGTATAAATATTTGCTATGCATTTATTTCCTTGGTAACAATACATTTCATGGTAATAGGCTTATCCCCAATAAAATAGAACTTAACTGTTGAATTTTGGCTGTACTGTACACATCTGCAGTCATACAGACGTGATGTTACGTTATGATGTTGTGTAAACAATAAACATCCAAGCGATTGCAGCAATCACGACAGATTTGCTATTTGCCATTGCTTAATATATTCGAAGATCAGCATCAGATCTTCACCAAATTTAAACGGGACCTCAGGAGTATTCTCTTTCAATCAAAAAATAATTTTGAGAATCGGTCCACAAATGCGGGAGAAATTGGTACATTAAAAAAATACATACAGTCGCACATAGAACCTCCTCCTTTTTTAAGTCGGTTAAAAAGAGAAACTCGTGGCTGAATAATAACAGCCGTTCGGGTCGGTGTTCAGGTTAAGCCACGCTTGTCTAGATTGGTCTGTTTACAAATTTGAGTTACTAGCTGTTCAATAAGATCAGTGTGATAATTCAAGGACTCGAAAAAAAACAAGCTTATTAACCACTAGATTGTAGACAAGGTGTAGTCGACGTAGCCCCGCTGTGCAAGGCACTTATTTGTGTTTGCAGGGTTTAAAGTAACCTAACGGTCGGGGTGCAAGTACAAGTCCCGAGCTCGCTTCGCTTGCTCTTGCTTTCTATGTTCTCCTAGCCGCAATGACCGGATAAATAGTTACTTACTTACGGTATAATAGTCGCCCATTCAGTATATTAGTCGCCCACTCTCTCTCTAGGCAGGAGGGTGCCCTTTGTGTGGCGTAATTTCGGGGAGCGCGCTCCTTAAATGCGCTTCGCGTTGCTGATTTCTTTGGGACTGGGAGTGTTTAAGATTTGATCTCGAAATAATTATTTTAATTAAATTGTATAATGATGTTAATTTAAATTAATTCTTTAAAATTATTTTTGTGGGAGAAGGAATGGCAACAAAAGGCAATAGACCGGGAGTGCTGGAAAAGGGTAGAGAGGCCTTTGCCTTGCAGTGGGACAATACAGGCTCCTAATTAATAAACGTAGGTAAATTACCGATACTAGTTATTTATGCAACTGTTGGTTGGAAAGAATTACAATTATCACACTCGGCTTCGCCTCGTGTGATAATTGTAATTCTTTATTCTTTTTATTGTTTTTATTTTAATGGTCCAAATAAGAGTCGAAATATTTTTTAAATTTTATTTAACATGAATTTAACAGAATTTTTCTCCTTAGACAAATCGAAATGTGTAGAATGAACTTAGTGTTTTATATTTCTTTAGAGCGTATTATTTTATGGCTTTGGACAAATTTATTTTGAATTGGCATGAAAATAAAATCACACAATCAATAATAGTTCACAGCGCAGAGTAGTATGGTATAGACGAGAACTGTATTGACTGTTTTTATCATTTGTTACAAGATACATTATAATACACATGTAAACGGGTATTTTCGCGAACTTTTCCACCAGTGCAGTGCAGTGTACCTTTTATGTATGTCGTTTGTGTATTATAATGTGTTTTGATCGTGAAAGTTTAAAAAAGACAATTGTTACAAGATAATTTAGTAAAGAATACAAACTTATACCTATACGTGGAGTAGAAAGTTCCTTCAAGTAAATGCATCTGCAATTTAGAAAATAACATTGTAGCTAAAGTGACTATAAAAATAGAAGCAAGCAATGAAAATAATTGTTGCTCTCTGAATAGATCCCGACGCAGTAGAGACTCACAAATTTCATAATAATTATTGTTTAGCTCCCGAAAGGATAGCGATGTTGTTTGTAAGCAAAAAATGATTTTTTTTACGGTTTTTTACATCGTGCATTTGAGCTCTATTACTTCAAAGACGATACTAAATCTATTACCTACGTCTAATCTATTATATTAGGCATCGTAAAAAAGGAAAAGCCTGCCTAAGTACATTTTCAATGTACCCGAAGGTCGTGTAGAGCACGAGATCTGTGAATTTTTTTCTTAAACGGGGTGGAAGGGCCGTCGACGCACAAACTGTTACCACGTATTCAGTACTTACATTATTCCGAACCCCCCACGTAGAAATTCACCGGTAATTTAAAAACTTCTACCTGTTTAACAATATGAAACTTTCTAAGCCCGAGTGGGGGTGGATTCCTCGACTCCCGAGTCCAATGTCGGCGTTTATTCTCACAGGTGGACGTCAGACAGGAAACGTTGACTTTGAAAACTTCTTGCAATTATAATAATATTCTAATGTCGTGTTCTCAAAGTAAGACCGAAGACTTTGAGATGCGAGCATCCGCTCGATGCGAGAAAAGGACCGGTCGATATATCGGCGTTTGGGGAGAAGAAAAGGACCGGTCGATACATCATGGGGAGAAG
Organism: Xestia xanthographa; assembly: GCA_905147715.2. Classification (NCBI taxonomy): domain Eukaryota; kingdom Metazoa; phylum Arthropoda; class Insecta; order Lepidoptera; family Noctuidae; genus Xestia; species Xestia xanthographa. The sequence continues at coordinate 13,076,203 of LR990656.1, forward strand.
AAAAGGACCGGTTGTTATATCGGCGCATGGGGAGAAGAAAAGGACCGGTCGATATATCGGCGCATGGGGAGACATTTGCCTAAAAGAGAAGGTCTATAGCGATGATGATGATTGGTCGAGTGCGGCTATTTGCACCACTTTATCATCTGCGGAGCTACTAATGATATTAAGAGCCAAATAGTTGTCTGTTTGCATTGTGCACTATTTAACTTATGCACGTGCACCGTGAATCATAAATGTCGCACCAAATGCATCTATCTTATCAATACGCACGCCTTATGCGGACTCATTGTTTCGACACACTATAATCAGATAGCGTACGACTTCATTCGAATTCTATTAATTAAGAAACAGAACACAACAAGGTATAAACGGACTTTTCACGAAGCCGTCAACCAAGCTTAATTATAAACCAAGCAAAAAATTTTGCCGAGAAACGACTTTTTTTTTAGGTGAAGAATCACGTTTCACGGTAGGACTCCATGTAACGCACTCTAAACATTTTCACAAACTCAAACAGCCAGACCCGGAACAACTACCTGTGGATCATACAAATACAAATGTGTTCTGTGCGGGTATCGAACCTGCGACACCAATCCAATCGCTCAGCTATGCGCCAACCGTGCCGTCTGGTTTTCTGATCTGGAACAACGGTTCGGGGTCCTATTTATAGGCTTTGCTCTTCCTTTGTTAAAGATTGTCACGGAAGACAATCTTTAACTTTAGCAACTACGATATAATATTATAACAACAAACCCCACAGCAACACCGTACTAAGTGTATGCGTACAGCCACGTAGGTATGTATACCGCGTAGGCGCACGTACTTCTACGCAAAATCTACCTATTGCCCTCGCTAATATTCACGACATATAAAACAAAAACGTTATTTTAAAATATTAATGTCACAGAAAAAAATCATCAGTTTATTTGAAATGTAAAAAATATTAGCATTTTTGTAGCTGAAGTGCTTGCATAGAGAATGCATTTTTAAAGTACCTACTGACTTATCAGTACCTTTAAGTACAGGGTTTATACATAAAGAAACTAGTAAATCTGGTTATAGTGACCATGATGTCTTCGAGTTCATCGGACCATGAGTTTTTTCTCCTCGTAAGTGTTCATAATAAAATAAAAAGGACAGTCGGTGTTTTCATATATAGTATATATAGTGTTTTATTTTATATATAGTGTTTTTGTGTATAGTAAAAGAAAAAAATATGGATTGTATTATTGTGAACCTTCGAATTCAGCAGCATCAAACGTCAGAAACATTGTTTTACAAGATTTCATACATAACCGATTGTTGTACACTAATCGTTAAAATATAATGGAATAAAAAAAAAACTATTTACTTGCCATCATTTTTCATTTCTATACTAATTTATTTCCAATATTTGTCAACTACATTTCTGTTACTGTGTAAATAGTTTAATTTGTCTCACAATCTAGCCATGTGGTATGGCAGAGTAGAATAGAACCAACCCATTACACTCACGAGTGTCGTATAAGGCGACTAATATCTGAGGCAGAACACCTTGCGCCTCCGTAGACCAGAGAATGGGCAGTAGCGTTTTCTGTTAGTCTTATATCACTGCGATCTCCAATCCGCCTGCCAAGCGTGGAGATTACGGCAAATTCCTCCCATCATGGGAGAGGCTTATGTCCAGCAGTGGACGTTATGGGCTGTTGTTGTTGTTGTTGTTGTAGTCTCTCAATCAACGGTGGTTTAGCAAAAACCAATGCTATTAATGCTTCGCAATCCAAATCCATTGTTGTGTGGAAGAATATTATTTTTACGATGACAGAAGGGACCCTTCATTGTCACTAGTACCATTAACAGTTCCATGATGGAACTACACCCTACACTGGCAAATACTTAAGGGCTATATATCCCTCAAATGGCTTAGCATGATCCTCCGTTACGCCGAAAATACTGCAGCATTCATTTTGAAATAAATATATGGTAAAGTTGAGGATTAATGCTAAGTTCTATGTGTGACGAAAATACGATTCCATAAACTTTTTTCAATAGAAAAAAAATCCAAAGTTACCTCCAAATCGAACAATAAACCGCTGGTATTCAAAAAGTACTCCAAATTAGATCATGAAACTTTGCATACTAACTGAACTAACTATAAAGCAGGTCTTATGTGTTTTATTTTTTTAGTCCAATCAATAGATTTTTTGTAAATCGCAAAAAAACACTCATTTCGCACTATTCGGCCGCAGTGACTGACGTAACAACCGCTTTGTAGTGCAAGCTGATTAGAACTTCATTCTAACAGTATTTCAAACGAAGTTTGAACCACCACAAATAGAGTTGATAATTTTAAGGTTAGAAGGGCCTTAAACCCGTAGGTACTGATAGGTACTGACCTGTACCGATTGTCAGTACTTTGGAAATGTATTCTTTATGTATCGATATCTTACCCGTACTTAAAGGTAAAACTATCGTACCTGTACCGATGAAAAATGCATTCTTTATGCAAGCACTCGAAGGTGATAATATTATTCAACAACCTTGCTTTTACCGATTGATTTGTTTTATTTTTATTCCAACGACATAATAAAAGGTGTAACACACCTTTTAACGAAGCCGAAAGGCACACCTGGGAAACTTCTAGTTACGGAGATAATGGTGCCGATTCCCTTGTTTACAAACTAAACCAAATTTAAGTTCAGTGCATCTTTTTCTTTCTATTTCATTAAGAAAAGGACAGAAGATAAATTTTAGTTATGTTCTGTCAAATTAATCAGCGCCATACAAGTTTTAGACGCGATTAAAAAGTTGACTACTAAAATTACATCAAATTACGTCAGGTGCCGACTAATTTGACAGGATTAAACTAATATTTATCTTCTGTCCTTTTCATAATGAAATAGAAAGAAAAAGATGCATTCAACTTAAATTTAGTTTAGTTTGTGAACAAGGGAATCGGCACCATTGGGGATCAAAGTTCCAACTTTTTGACAATTTTTTTTTTAAATACAAGTCTTTCATGTAAGATGTTTACTTTAAACACCTCTACGACCCCCGAACTATTCAATTTATCCATCAGCACAATGTTTTGAGTGCGTTAAATTGAGTTCTACCACAAAACATGATTTTTCACCTCAAAAAAAAAAGTGGTTTCCCAGCAATCATTTTTGCGTAAAGTTACTTAGTTTGATGTACAGAATGCTTGGTTGACGGCTTCGTGATGAGGTCTTTTACACCCTGTATACAAAAGAACAATCAAAGTAAGAAAATCACAAATAGTAGAAAACAAACCTAACTAGTTCATGATTAAGTAACTATAAGAGAATAATAATATTGATCATCATCATCAGCGTAATAATATTCCCACTGCTGGGACACAGTCCTCCTCCCTATAAGAGGGAATGGGCTATAATCCACGACGCGGGCCCAGTGCGGATTTATGATAACATATGGAACATTTTTTTTACAGATTCGTATTGAGGAAGACTTAATTTATTTAATGAAGTAATGTTAATTTTCTTTTAGATTACCAAGGTAGGTAAGTAGGTATTTCGTCGGTCGAATCACGAAAGGGCCTATCTGAGTTTTACCAAATTTTTCAGGAGAGCGATTTTTAATAAAATGTACAACTATTAACCGTCGTAACATTTTACCTAATTCTTATATCAGGTTTATAGAATACTCGTTTTGATTAATGGTTAATACAGTTTATATATTTAATTTACTTTTTTGTGTAAAATAGTTGGCTGTGGAGATATTCGTTTTTTTTGAAAAAAGTTTCACTTACGCCCCTTTGTGATGTTCAATTAATATCATTTATTTCATTTACGCCCGGTATCTTGGATTTAAATTAAATAAAAAACAGGTAAGTATACTGAAGTTTAAACTTATTTTGTAATATAATAATCTGAAAAATACTTGTACTTGAAGTAATAAAAAAGGGTCGAAAAACCAATCAAAATAAATAGTAATTCTCATACTCATTCATTAAAGTTAAATTATTTTGTACTCAAATAATCTTCAATCGTGGGGTAAGTGTTCGTAGTAAAAAACACGTTCTCGATTCCTTGTTATCGGTGTATCTCCGCTGCACATTTTCATAAGGTCATTGTACTTCTCTTTGGAATTTTTTTTTAAAGAGTGGTTTATCTGTTTGACGTTTGTCCTCAACCAATGTACCATGAGCTCGGACGAAATCTGCTCATTTTAAAAACAAAATCCCGTGCACACGATCTCCACTGTTTACCACCCTTAACGAATCATCGACACGAAGAAGAAGAATTATTGGTCTTATTGTTCGTTTTTTTTTATAGTATGTTTTTTTAATTCATTAACAAAAACAAGGGGTCAGATGCTGTGATGCTATTGGTTAATTAGCGGCCGAATGCTGCAAGTAAAAAGAGTCGTAGTGGTGGTGAGATTTCATCCGAGTACATTACTTCGTTTCAGTGATATAGATTTGTATTGTGTTTCCATGTGACTAGTTTTAAAGAACAGTGTAGTAGGTTGGTTTCTCAATACTCTAAACTCCATGACATCTGTCCACTTAAATGACTCACCAGTATGGTCATCTCCCTTTTTCAACTGTAGCAACTTAAGTTTTGATGCGAGGTCTTTGAGATTTCTGAAATCATCATAATTCAGAAGTCTAACCTCATAAGGCTTTTTGCGGGCCAATCGTATGATGGGTTCTAGTTGACTGGGTACTTGAATGTTTCCAACCTGATTCATTGCAAATGCTATCGCGCTATGGGCAGAATCGCCCTCACTTTGTCCATGAAAAGAACAGAAGTAACGTAAACTGATTTCTTCAATCGATTGACAGTTATTAATCAAATATAAAAGCATTGCCGCCATTGTGGAGTTCTTATTCTGGCCTACACAGCCGTCGCTGAACATGAACACTTCTTTCACTCCCTTCCTATCACAATTTGTTAAGAAATAATGAACACTCGTAGACATTTCATTTGCACCTCTCTTACTGATCGTCTCATTCCATAAGTTGCATACACAGTCTTTGGTGTTTAGATCATAAATCGTAAAGTTATAATTTGCCAAACGTCTTTTATAAAAAATGGCACTTTCTTTACATTGCGGCAAATAAATTACTTGTTGCAAATCAAACGAAACACAACAAATGTTTGTATTTTGTGTAGCTCGAATCTTGCACTCTTTTTAGATTCGTCGTATTTCTTCTTTCTCCTTTATGTGTCTACGTACGAGTTAAAGATTAAAACGTTACGCCTCTTCGTGAAAAAATATAACTATACATGTACAGGCGTATCTGATGCTACGCCTATTCGTGATGTTTTAAATTAAAGGAATAGTAGATAGGGCCCTTCGCGACTACTCATAAGTCATTAAATACTGCGATTTTGGTTACGCCTTTTCGTGACATGATAAAACTTGATATCTAGAATTCAATGGTGTAAATAACTCAAAATCCGAAATTTTGTTGGTTTCGCCCTTTCGTGATTAGACCGACGATTTTTTTAATCTATTCAGCTTTTTTTTTCTTTAATTGTTATTTTTTAATGTAATTCTGTATTTCTCACCATTTTAGTGGACACAACACATTATTGTTTTTTCTCTTGTAATCCCCGAAGAAAAAGGTACAGAGGTACCTATTAGTCACACACATTCCGCCAGTCGTGTTGAAGTTCCATGTGATACCCCTATCGCGAGCCTATTGCCATCAATCGGGCACAAATCCAGACTCCGTCTTAGTCCAGTAGGTACTACAGCTGGCCTACCATGACGTCTTAAAGCAGGATCGTTTTATTCTTGTTCGACTGAGGGTAAGAGACGGAGCTATAGAGGACGTATAGCGCCATCTCTTTCCCTCACTGGAATAAAATTAAAACGATCCTGCTTTAAGACGTCATGGTAGGCCACCAGTTATAATAAATAGTCCGTTTACTCGCTAACTAGCAATAAGGCAAGAAAAAACTAGAAAAATATCCTTGATTACTAAAACATAGTTTTATTGTGTATATAAATGTAACCACGTACCTACGTGGTTACATTTATATGTTATGTGTTATGTTATACGTTTTTTTTATATTTTTATTTTGTATGTCTATAAAAGGATGTTGTCATCTACCTAGATGACAACATCCTTTTATAGACATACAACTTTATAAGTTATTCTCCATCGCACGTCTTATTAGCAGATTTAGATGCAGTTTGCGTGCAAGAATGCACAAACTTAAGCTACCTACTGTTTAAGAAATCTAAATATTTTCGTTGACGGAATTAACAATTGAAATTCAAGTAATACGAACCACATCAACAAACAGTGAGTATATAAATTCAAATAAAAATTTTATAGGGTTGTATTTAACCAGTAAATAAGATTATGGTCTTATTAGAAAGGAAATATAATCTAGTTTATTTTGATATAATAACTTTTTTGCAAAAAAATAAAACAGACTTCAAAAAACACAAAAAAGTGAAAAATAACTTTAGCTTCAGAAGTCGGTGACAAAAACACTAAATCAATTAAACAAAGGTAACCGACTTCTGAAGCTAAAGTAATTTTTCACTTTTTTGTGTTTTTTGAAGTCGGTTTTATTTCATTGCAAAAAAGTTTTTTATTTTTCCATTTTTAGTTGTTCCCAAACAAATATTTGCCATGAATTTATTTGACATTGTTAACAATACATGTCATGGTATATCCGTAATAGGCGTATCCCCGATGTATGAAACTTAACATACCATTTTTTTTTTTCGGATAGGAAATTAAATTACGGGTCCCACTCTGGGCGGAGCGGAAAGGAGTGTCAGACTTTTACTAACTAACCATGTTCCTACTTAGCCCTTTGTGTTCCAGGGCCGCAGTATCTCTTTACAACAGTCCTTTTTACTGACATGTCTTTGAGGCGCGCGCGGAACACGAACGCGCTAACTTAACATACCTAACTGTCGAAATCTGGGTTTATTGTACACATATGCGTACCCCTCATAGCATACAGGCGTGATAATACGTCATTTGAGGCGCGCGCGGAACACGATCGCGCCAACTTAACATACCTAACTGTCGAAATCTGGGTGTATTGTACACATCTGCGTACCCCCTCAGACAATACAGGCTTGATGTTACGTCATGATATTGGATAAACAATAAATATCCAAGCAATTGCAACATTTACGGCAGATTTGCCGTCTATTTTTGAAGAGTTCCATTGTATATCTCCGAAGATCAGCATCAGATATTAACAAAATTTAAATGAGACCACACGGGAAGCACCAGCTTTCAAATAAAAAAATAATCATCAAAATCGGTTCACCCAGTCAAAAGTTCTGAGGTAACAAACACAAAAAAACAAAAAATACAGTCGAATTGAGAACATCCTTTTTTGAAAAAGATACATAAAAAGTTAATAGTTTTTCATTTAATTAATATTTTAATAGAAAAATATCCATTTTCATCACTGTTTTTGAAGTTCTACTTTTTTTTATATTATCAAATTAAAATTATTAGGCAAATTTTTGGTTAAATTGATTCAATAACTATTTCACTATTTACTGTAAATTTATTTAACTATAACTCTTGTAGTTTGCGATCGTCAAGTGTTTTTATCTAAGGTGTCTAATTACATGCGAATATTCGCAAATACGCCGCGCTTAAGTGCAAAAAATACGAGGGGGGCCGCGCGGTCCACTGGATATAGAAAATACACGAAACACTAAAATAATAAAAACACGATCTTTAAACAGCAGAAGATACGGACATTACGGACCTGTAAACGCCCCGCTGCAGGGCAAAGGTCACTTCTCAAATAGATAAAACAATGAGCACTTCGGGATAATCGTTTGAATATACAGTGCTACAAGGATCTTTTGCCACTCAAATTACGTTGTTGTTGGTCAAAATTAAGATATTATGTAGTAGTCAAAGCTTTAAGAGCATTACGTCTTAGCGACCTCACGACCTTTCTTTCACTTCAGTGCTGTCTCGGATTAGCTTGTAAGTATGTTACAAGGCATTTACAAGTCAAATTGACATCTCAGCCGGTACTTAATACCCAAAAACCCGTAACATATAGTGCCTCGATCAGGAGGAATCCTGCTGTCTTTGAAAACTAGAGGAAATGGAAATTCTACTAACCTCCTTGCCATCAGGGTATTAGGATTAGAGATGCAACGAATAGTGATTTGGCCGAATACCGAATATTCGGCGGCGCTTTTTGCCGAATACCGAATATTCGGCCGTCAAATACCAAATATTCGGCCGCCGAATATTCGGCACGAGATCCATTCCACTTCACGCGAACAAGTTACGACAATTTTTGGTGCAGTGCGTGCGGAAAAATACCTGTCGTCACCGTGCAGTTGTGTTTTTATTGAGATATTCAATAAAAATATTAAGATATTCTATTCTCAGAAGCAGGTATTGTGTATGGCGAAGCGCAATCGTCTCTTACCAACAAATGCCGTAAAACTTGTTTATATTCATCACAATTTGCCTTTAATTAATTTGAAATATTAAAAAACATCAATGTTCTTGTTTTCACAATTAATGATTATTTGATTAATAAACGTTTTGATTAAATTGCTTTTTTATTTCCTTTCATAAGATATTCAGTATTCGGCCAAATACCGTACACTGAAAAAAAAGGCCATATACCGAATAGTTGCCGAATATTTGTTGCATCTCTAATTAGGATAGGCCATAGGGATGAAGGCTAGATGAAAACTGAACTGTCAATATCCTCATCAAGTCGTATATATATATCACGGCTATCACCACACATCATTTCCAACAAAGCTATACACTTTTTATCATTTTTTATTGCAAATTTTTTGACATTCATTTCTGAAGAGCATGGCGTATAATAAACCTATAAATAAATGTTATCAAATACATCAATGTATTTTTGCATTGATTGGCAATCTTTGGACATGGTAACGCGGTTTCAAAAACCTCAGAAGTCAACTCAGACAAAGCCAAGACTGGCTACCATAGGTTATTATTTAGTGATGAAAGGAAATGATGACATACAAATTGTTTAGATAGTATAACTTCAAAGTTCCATTCATAATTAGAACATCTGTGATAAAATATGAAAATACACAATTATTACGTACAGGTAGGTATTGTTACCATTTATTGAACGGGACACCAATTCCTCATAACAAAATACTTTATCAGAACAACTGAAACTTCCGTTTGATAGTAACAACCAACATTTCACAAAATGTATTTTGTGTTTGCAACCCATACATGCCATACGAACCAGCGATAATAATTTGAATAAATTAATAATTGCCAACAATGTTGTAATATCTTAATACTGATATCTACATACTATCCAAGATAATCCTATTACAAGATATAAAAGGAATAATAATATACCTATTCATTAAAATCATGGACGGAAATAAATTTTCAAGGCTTTAGGGTGCCTAGGTTCAACTAGACAAGGTGGATAAGACAATGGTAGTTGAGACTAACCTGTAGATAAATCTGCAGCGATTAGACAATTACCTCTCACAATCTTACTTCAAATGATAATTGCAACGATTAAGACTTAATTGTCGGTCTTGACCTAAGTCTAGACAGCTGCACACCTTTCAAGAATACAATGAAATTAAATGTAACATCACGCCTCTAATTCCCGAAAGGTTATGCCTCTGCACAGATAATGTAATACTTGCAGAGGTGAATAATAATAAAAGCCTTTATTAACAATCTTATATGTTACATTTCATCTTCTAACTACTTATCGCTTACTAATATTTAACATGGTTGTATAATGAAAGCAACGTTAATTTAATGTTATTATTCGTTTTAGACACCGGTTCCGTGATTGTCTTGCTCTTTGGCATAGGCCTCCCCAAGTGTTCTCCACAACGATCTATCCCTTGCTATCCTCATCCAACATGGTCCTGCCACCTCCTTGATATCATCCTCCCATCTTCGATACTGCCTGCCTTTACTTCTCTTTTTATATCTAGGACACCATTCCGTCAGTTCTTTCGCCCACTTTTCCGTCTTACTTCTTGTTAGGTGTCCTGCCCATTTCCATTTTAGTATTCAGAGGTGAATAGCTCATAGTAAATACCCACATTTCACCAGTTATCTTGAAGTCCCACGTTATAAGGAGCGAGCCTATTGCAGAAACCCAGACTCTGTAGCTACTACAGAGAAACCGGACCTTATGGCACCCAGTCGCCCTTGCGGCAACTAAACCAGCGAGGCAGTCTTTAAAATTGGAATTCACAGAAAAAATAGGATGTTTATCGTTTATTAAGGCGATTACAGGAGCTAAATTAGCAACTCTATTTGTGGTGGTTCAAACTTCGTTTGAAATACTGTTAGTATAAGGTTCTAATCAGCTTGCACTACAAAGTGGTTTTTACGTCAGTCACTGCGGGCCAAATAGTGCGAGTGTTTTTTTGCGATTTACAAAGAAAAAATCTATTGATTGGACTAAAAAAGTAAACACTATGATGCTAATATGTTGCTTGTAGAATTATTTGCCAAATAATCAGAATGATTGCATGTATTTTAGTATGGTTTATACTCGTTAAAAGAAATTTTAAGAGATAAGTTCGTGATTTTTTCTATCGAATAAAGCTAGTTGTATTGTGTTTTCAAAACACTATCGTACTAGCATATATCCTGAAGAATATCATATATATTTCTGGTTCTTTTTTATTGTAGTGAATCATATGCTTTTTTTAATTATAAAACTCGCGTTTAGCTCATGTAGTCGCCTTAAAGATAAGTAATAGCTTCCAGCAGACTTTAATTCAAATAATTATCAAGAATCACAATAGACATTCATCATAATTCAGCACGACCGGTTCTGTACTTCTCGCAATCAACAAAATCCCACGACCTAAACGTTTAATCATCATAACACTATCTATGATGTTTTTTTCTTAGTTTTTTTCTTATTGATTAATATTTATGCAAATTACAACAAAAAGTTGCAAAAAAACAAATACCCAAGTATAAATAGAATTCAACGAGGCGAAGCGGATAAAAACATCTAAATAGCCATATCAATGACCAGTTCTTACAATGTATAGCCCTAAAAAGTCCACATCGTTAAATTCGCACCAATATACCGACTACTAGACGTTAATTCCGACTTTTTTGATAGGATCAAAAAAGTCACTTCAACGAAAAAAATCTTCGTATATTTGGCCGTAGAGGAAACGAAGGTTTATTTCATTAACATTGGCTTCACTTACTACCTCAAATGGCTTAGCATGATCCTCCATTACGTACGCCTAAAATACTGCAGCATTAATTTTGAAATAAATATATGGTAAAGTTGAGGATTAATGTTAGGTCTTATGTTTGGCGAAAACACGATTTCATAGAATTTTCTCGTTAGAAAAAAATCCCAAAGTTACCTCCAAATCGAACAATAAACCGCTGGTATTCAAAAAGTAATTCAAATTAGATCATGAAACTTTGCATACTAACTGAACTAACTATAAAGCAGGTCTTATGTTTTTTATTTTTTACAAAAGACGAAAATTTGATTTTATAAAGAATAAAAACCACTCATTTCGCACTATTCGGCCGCAGTGGCTGACGTAACAACCGCTTTGTAGTGCAAGATGATTAGAACGTTATTCTAACAGAATTACAAACGAAGTTTGAACCACCACAAATAGAATTGCTAATCTGAGGTAAGTAGTATAGGCTCTTAAGTATGACAAAGGATAAAACAATAGGTACCTACCGGTATATCAACAACAAACAATCAAGTCCTAATGCGGAGATCATTTCATTGATTTAGGATATACTTAGTAGTATATATCCGTATTACGTGTCTATACACGTAGGCAGTCATTGAATTTTTGTCCTTAAAACCTTTTGCACTTGGCAAAGTCATGTTTGTAAAAGGTTTTTGATCAAATTCTTTGTGATCATCGAAGGAATCTTTTAAACTTTTTTTTTTTTGGTCACAGGAAGAAGTTGGAGAAAGAAACCAGACTTAGTTGAAGATCCAAATGATCCAAATATCATCCTTCGTGGTGCCTCGGGAGCCCTCAGACCTGGGCGGATGACCTTCATACTAGGTCCTTCAGGAGCCGGCAAGACCACACTAATGAAAATTTTAGCTGGAAGAAAGTAAGATTTTGCTGAAAATATCCTTCATTGTCACTAGTACCATTAACAGTTCCATGATGGAACTAGTTTTTTTTTTATAATTACTAGTTCCATTTTGAAAGAATCTATTTGTTACCACTTTTATCATTTGACTAGCTGTTGCCAGCGGCTTTCGTCCGCGTGTACCTAATTATTTGGATCAAGAGTTTTAATGATTTTGCAGGGAACCCTTAAACCCTAACTATTTTTCTAAAAAAAAAGTAACTTGAGTTACTCCTTATCCTTATAACATCAGCTATCTGCCGCTCACTCTTTTACACTCAAATATTTATTTACACTTTCACATTCGCACATATATACCTACCCTATATACCTACCCATTTACACACACGTCTACTCGCGCATTGCTTCAATCATCATCATCATCATATCAGCCCGGAATCACCCACTGCTGGGTATAGGCCTCCCCTTTCTGCCGCCACACTTCCCGGTCCTGTGCGTTCCTGATCCAGGAGTTTCCCGCGACCCTGACGATATCGTCAACCCAACGAGTTCTAGGATGGCCCTGGTTTCTTATTGCTTCAATGCACTTTATCAACCCATTTACACTTGTTTTGAATTTTCATTTCTAAACCCATGTTTTTTTATACAATGCATAATTTTATAATGCATGCAGCAGTGCTGGGAATTCTTGATGTTGAGATAAATAAAGATATACATTATGATTAGGTATAATTATTTAATGTGTCTGTCTGCGCACCTTTTCAAGGACAACTTTAACGACAGAGTAGGAAAAAGGTATATGTAGTTAATATTTTAACAATTGAAAAGTCAAATTTAAATCAGAAAACAACATTTATTTTGAGTCATTATAAATTCTTTTGTATTAGAAAATAAATTAACATTCCTTAAAGATACTCTTTTGTCATTTGTGCGTACTTAGGTACCTAATCTAATGTGTAATTATTTATTTTATGTGCATTAATTAAATAAGTAATTAGGTATGAATGGCTATGAATGTAAGTTACGGATACAAAAACGAAAATTAGGTATCAATAGTACTTACCTACAGCATTAGATCTTAAACATAACAATTCCCATACCTACCTAACACAACTAAAATTATTGCGCAAATAAAATGTACCTACGCACATTGCTATTCTTACGTTGAGGAAGTCGTTCATGATAATTGATAAATTATAGTAGGTAACTTCCGACATTCCGTCATCCATCAAGAAATAGCCGTAGGGTAGAGCTAGATACCTACTTATGCCTTTGTTTTTCTCACTATTATGCCTATTCTTAACTCCTTGTCAAGTGAGGTAAGCAATGCGTATTCAAAGCACGTCTGTAGGCACAATGTTTTTAAGAATTCGTGGTTCCTGCAATACCTATATTTTCCTCCAGATTGACTAAACTAAGTTACTATGACACAGCATACAACATTGTTAGTGATTCTGATAACTTAGTGCGAAGTTTTAAAGGGGTGGGGACCCCGTAATACTAATAGGTACTTAACAATAATTATTTATTTATTATTTTTCCGTAATACTTTGTGCTACACGTTTGAGCAGCGGTGGCCCAGTGGTGGCGGCCCCGACTTACGAATAGTAAGTCTTGGGTTCGAACCCAGACAGGCACATTACTTTGTGCAATTTATTTCATCACCGCTGCTCTCAAAACGGTGAAGGAAAACATCGTGAGGAAACCGGCATGTCCTAGAACCAAAAAATTCGAAGACATGTGGCATCTACCAATCCGCACTGGGCCCGCGTGGTGGATTATAGCCCAATCCCTCTCATGGAGAGGAGGCCTGTGTCCCAGCAGTGAGAACATTAATAGGCTGATGATGATGATGATGACACGTTTTACTGTGCAAATTAACTTGAAGTTTCCTACTGTCAGAATTAACATAGGTATGTAGATCCTAACTTAATACGTATACATACATAAACTCGCGCTTTTTTTCCCATGGTGTAGGCAGAAACCACAGACCGCCACCTGCTAGGATCCTCTCTGAAGAACCTCGCCAATAAGGTCAGTGCTGTGTCCTTCTAGCTAAGAGCTAGGGCGTCCCACCCCGGCGTTGCCACTCACATCTGCCTTGTAAATACCTTTTGTTAGTAATGAATCCGCAAAATATAACAAAGATCATTTGTTACAGAAAGACAGGTGTAACCGGCTGTTTGTACGGTGCAGGTCGTAGCTCAGTGCTGGTGGCTCAAGACACGACGCTCATTGACACCCTGACTGCTGGGGAGACCCTAAGATTCGCCGCCAGTCTCAAGCTGCCCAATATCTCCCACAGAGAACGTAGCAATGCGGTAAGTACGATGAAGTTTGTTCTATGTAATGATAATTAGTTGGATCAAGTCGGACGTACCCACTTCGGCCACTTCTGATAGTGAATGTTAGACTGTCATAGATATTCTTATGATCACTGGACCCGAAGGCTTTAATGTGTTTACTGAGGCACGAAAGGCCGCGACACGACATGTCATGTGTGAACTATGTGCAAACGCATTTTAGCCTCGTAGATCAATCGATCCCTTCGACTATTATTTAGCTCGTAGTAATTATTTCTTAAAATTATTTTAAAAAACATATTTAGTGTGGTTTTAACATTTAACGATTTGGGCTTTTAGTATATAAGTAATAAGTACAAGTATGTAATTAGGTATGAGTGATCGGTTCTTAGGCTATTCTGTCTTTCGTCATTCTGTGTTACGTAGGGATCTTCCATGGCTAAGTATTTCTTTACTGTATTCAGGTCGGTTTTCGACTAACAAGATGAACCTGTATTCTAGCATCTATTTCATCTTGAGCGACCTCCACATCCCAATTAAACCAGCATTTTCACCACCTGCAATCTGCATTCCTAAAACTGCCTATCCAACTGTTTCAGATCAATGCAGTCACAAAGCAGCTTGGTATACATGAAGTCTTGGACACAAGAGCGGGTCGCCTATCAGGTGGAGAACGAAAACGGCTCATCATCGCCTGTGAACTCCTCACAGACCCCACTATCATGTTACTAGATGAGCCTACCAGGTAATTCTAAGCTCGATGTACTTACTTAAAAATAATTTGGTACTCCAAGGCGATTCGCACACGACAGCTCTTATTCGCGCGGTCGGGCGGTGAAGCGGATCTCATGTCGCATTAGCTTGTGTATCACATCCGTTGATGCCTACACCGCACGACCGCGCGGACGAGCGGCACTCACCGCTTCTCCGCGCGGCGCATCGCCAGTACATTTGCTTAGCCACCTCCACCCGACCACGCGACGAACGTTGTCATGAGAATTTTTGTCACAAACTGCAATTTTATCGTCAAAACTTTAATTCATGCAAATTAAAATTTTATCGGTAATTTAGCCGTCGCCGTACACCTGCACCTACTTTTATACTATCCAATTATATAGAGCTGAGTATTAACGGATTAGATTCAATGTACCTAATATACTAAAATTGTTGACTGATTTCTAAATCCGTATGTTTTTATACATAAATAAAAAAATAATTATCTTGTAGACTGATTGTAGAATAAATCCACTCTAAAAACTTGTTTGAAGACACGCTATAAAATACAACAGACACTTCCGTAGTACCGTTTCTCTATCCAATTATTATGTAGAATTTTACCTTATTCTTAAAATAACAATTATACCTACATATAAATTGCAATAATATAACTTATGTACAATGGCGAGCCACTACATAACAGGACTAGCTGACATGCTGGTACTTCGTAATGTCGCCGTCGCGGTCGTAGCACCGTTCGTAGTCCCGCTACGAGGTTGCCTTAGCTACGTAACGTATAACGTAGCATCTAGAAGATTCCCATGTTTTTTTTTTAATCTTAGGGTTTTAATATTGTGATCCGTCGTCTACAATTCTACATGAATTTTCCTTTTCCTCGTAGCACCATACGTAGACCGCTACGAGGGTGATGATTTTCGTAGCATTGAGATCTAAATTATTTGCTTTTAACCGTGACCAACGATTAGTTCTTGCACTATCTTTAGGACTAACATTTTATTATAAGCATTCGCTAAACTACGGCAAAAAAAATACTAAGATTCGATTGCTGTTCCAGCGGGTTAGATGCAGTCTCATCGCTGTCCGTGGCCCGAGCTCTTCACACAGTGGCCCGCAGTGGCAGGACCATAGCGTGTGTCCTTCACCAGCCTTCCTCACAACTATTCAACACTGCTGATGATGTCATCGTGTTAGCTAATGGCAGGACGCTTTACGCGGGTGCCATATCTGATGTACCCGCTGCACTGTCCAGGGCTGGATTCATGTGTCCACAGTATTATAACATAGCTGATTACTGTAAGTATTTCATTCATTATTATTGATACAGAAATATAAAAATAAATATTATCTCCTTATTTTGTTGTCACGGTAACACATTGAGATTAAATCTCAATGTATTACGTGACAACGATAGATAGAAGGCGTTTTTTATAAATTCCTGATGACAATCACTGTTGGTGACAAAATACTTTAGTCTGATAACATTTCAACAAGTATATCATGACGAAATTAAAATCGCTGTCATCACACATGTTACAACAAGAATAAATAAATTGCCTAATAAATTGTTATCAGTTCTGTTCAAGGCTATAACTGATATCTAGGGGTTTGTTCTGATAAAAGTTTAAACATATTTTGCGTACGCTAGGCGCGTAGGCTTCAGAAGATGGCCACAATCAAGTGGGCTTGACAAAGGAAGTATTGCGAGGTTCCATTTTGGGTCCCTATCGATCTGAAAGTCCCAACACGAGTTACAAACACTATAATCGGCATTTCAAGGTTAATCAAAGACAGGAAATAAAGTTCGAACAATAGTTTATACTTAATACATAGTTCGTATTGGTATGTATTATTAACAGCCGAGTTCGAATAATTAACAGAGTTTACCAAGGCTCCATTCTAGGATCCCAGTTTTCATGTTCACAGCCTACCGGACGGATTTTATGTAATGCTCAATTGAAAAATGTACAAATATTGTTAAGTTTATTGTTTCACTTACTACTATATATTGCGACTTCGTCCGCAAAAACTGTGATAGCTCGGCTAATTTGCATGATATAAATATAATTGATGGCCTCTGTTACTTCCGGATAATTAAGTTTCTATTGGCGAAAAAATGGTTAAAATCGGTCCAGTAGTTTCGGGGCTTATTCGATACAAACAAACAAAAAAAATCTTTAGTCTACAAAGGGTGGAAGGGGTAAAACACCTCTTCACAAAGCCGAAAGCCACTTGTTTTCCTCGTCATTGCGATCATTTTTTTGTTCTTCACCATACCTGGGAACCTTCTAGTTACGGAGATATTGGGGGTCAAAGTTCCAACTTTTTGACAAGTTTTTTTATTTTTTATATAAGTTTTTAATGTAAGATTTATACTTTAAACACCTCCACGACCCCCGTACTAATCAATCCATCCCTCAGCACAATGTTTTGAGTGCGTTTCATTGAGTTATACCACAAAACATGATTTTTCACCTCAAAAAAAAAAGTTGTTTCCCAGCAATAATTTTTGCGTAAAGTTACTTAGTTTGATGTACAGAATGCTTGGTTGACGGCTTCGTGATGAGGTCTTTTACACCCTGTATAATACGTAGATTAGTTTATAATCGTTGTTTTTCAGTATTAGAGATAGCAAGCAACGAACACGCTGGTGACATGAATCTCTTGGAGAAAGAAGCCAACAGTTATGCTTACGAGATGAGAAAGATCGCCAAGAATGAAATCCACAATGGAAAAGGAACAGGTAACTTATTATATTATTATTATTCAATCATTATATTTCTGCTAAATCTGTAAATCATACGGTGGTCTGGCAAATATACCGATAGATTGCTGATTGAAAGAAAAGAGAGAGAAGACAATACAACCCGACAATTTCATTGAAAATTCAGTTCAATGTTTTTTTTCCTTCTTTGTCACTCTTGAAGGTACCATTAACAGTTCCATGATCGAACTACTGTTGTTTTTTTTTTTAATCACTAGTTCCATTCACAGAATCTGTACTTCTGTTGCCGCATTATCAACAAAATAATAAATTAAAAATTAAAGAGGAGCACTCTTTAATTTTACTACGATGGTACGGAACTTTTCTTGTGCGAGTCCAACTCGCATTTGGCCGGTTTTTTTTTTATGAAATGTCCTTTAAACTAATGTAACCCCAACATAAGTAGTTGGGAAAAGGCTAGGCAGATGATGATGATGATGTCCTTTAAACTAATGTTATAATTGTTCGCAGAGCATTCACCCGAATCAGTAGCTCTATTAAAAAGCGCCAACCCTGGTCCTTCGAATGGTTACTCCGCCAGTATCTGTCAACAGTTGAACGCGCTGCTTTGGAGATGCTGCATAGGAGTGATCAGGGACGTCCATTTGACCCAGGTACGTTCATACCAGTCCACAAGGCGTGTCCTCGATGATATTTTAACCACCGCATGAGGTACAGGTTATAAGACATTCAGGTTTTCCCACGATGCTCCAAAATTCAAAGACACGTGACATCCACCAAACCGGCTCGGCCCGCGTTGTGGGTTACAGCCCACTCCCTCTCACAGACAGGAATCCTATATCCCAGTAGTGGGTACATTATAGGCTGAGTAGGTATGTTATAAGTTATGAGACAATGGGGACTATCGCGCATGAATCTGCCGCTAGAGGCGTTTGTGTAGAGTAAGGTCTTCAGAAATGCCAGATGCCATATAGTGTTCGCTTTTTTATCACGGATTTTTCCTAACATTCACGATTGTGGTCAAGATTGGACAATTCCTGATTATTTATATCTTGAAGATTTTTTATCTAATTTGGATCTAATTTGTTAGTACTTTGAGGTAGAACGATTTTTAAATGTTTAATGCTTACTAATTTTATTGTATATATGTAGGTATCAGAAGTTTAACACTATGTTGTTTTACGTAATAATATAAACTTATTATGAAACTATTAGTACTATAAAGTATACCAACAATAGAATGAATGACAGGACCTTACTCGACAGTGGCGCCATCTGGTGAGCTCTAAAACGATAGTCCTTATTACGCATTTCGTGCAGAGCTGCCCATACAAGAGAAAAAGCCCATTAATGCCTACAAAGTTCATGCACCCCTATCTTGAAGGTTCAGCTTATCTACGTACTTACTCCTCCACAGTCACCGATAAAGAGGAGTATACTATTGTGTCATTCATAATTAAACGGCCTCGTTGGTTTATTAGTCGCAAGCACTAATTATCTACGGAGCATATGGGAAATGCCCATTTGATGAAGAGGTTTTGGCCAAGTGACGCCCATGAAAGAAACCAACTATAGATGTTAGGGTTGACATCACAGATGAAGAAACAAACACTATTTAGTACATAAAAGTCGGCTGGACATTTTTTCTATTTGTTTTCGTTAGGTAGTAGAATAGTTAGGTAGTTTAATAGTTAGGTAATTTAATAGTATGTTTTTGTTTACTAACCCTTGGATCTAGTTGTCCCAAAATAAAAATATTTGAATTTGAATTTTGTATTTAGGATTTACAACGACCGGAAGTGTTAGATGGGGCAATAAACGATCGAGTTTCTTGATTAATTCGGCTTTTAATTCCGGAGGTTTCATTGCAAATAAGGTAATAGTAATCCCATCAAAAACATAAATGTGAAATGAGAGCCAAGTTCAATATTATGATATATGCCTTGGTTGTTGACTTCAACGACAAAATAAGTGAAATCTAAATGGGTGCCAAGTTCAATGGTCAGTCCTGAAATTTATCTATAACAACATAAAATATATTTTTTTCTTATAACTTAGGAGAATATATTGTAGCCTAAGGTCTGACTTGGCTAGTTCTCTTCTTATTATGTTCGGTGGTTAGTTTTTATCAGCAAGCCAAATTTTCGGAATAATAAAATAAGAACCGACAGTAAGTAGAAGTAACAGGTTGAACTTGCGAAGGCTATAATATAATTCGTATTTGAAAACTAGCCAAGTCAGACCTTAGTCTACAATATATTCTCCTAAGTTATAAGAAAAAAATATATTTTATGTTGTTATAGATAAATTTCAGGACTGACCATTGAACTTGGCACCCATTTAGATTTCACTTATTTTGTCGTTGAAGTCAACAACCAAGGCATATATCATAATATTGAACTTGGCTCTCATTTCACATTTATGTTTTTGATGGGATATCATTACTTTTTGTACATACGCCATCTAGTGTCACTTTTAAATAAATCAATGGAGGCGGCATGGTGTAATGAGTGAGTTTCTGAGAATGATAATAGGTGGCGCTAGTGGTTGTAGAATACGGTTAGTTACGCGTAATAAATACGAAAATCTACTATATTCTTATTTATAAGTACAAAAACGGAAATATTTGAATTAAAGAAAATTAAGGGTGGTATTCAACACGTTATATATTCACGTAAAGATCATAAAATCCACATATAGAAATTTACAGGCACTAATTAATAAGTTAAGTGAAAATTATAATAAAATGATAAAAAATTACCAGTTTCTGATTTTTTCCTTTGTATTCACCTAATTACCTATCAGCATGCCAAATTTGAACTTTCTAGGTCATCTGGAACTGGGTTATAGTTTTGATCTATAGGTCAGTCATAAAAATGACGATTTTTGGACGTTAATACCTAAATAACCGTTAGAGATATGTTTATAAAATTTGGAACACATATACATCTCGCTAGTCTCAGTATATGAGCCAAATTTGACAAGTTTAGGTGAAATAGTTTTTGAGTTATGAGGGGCTCAAAAGTGGCTCCAAATGGTTCGTGTAATATTACACACTGTGAGCTGCGCGCCAGAACTTGGCTTGACACGCTCCCGCGTGTCTAGATTAATATTTCAGTTAAAAAAATTGGTATATTTTTTGTAGGTACTTTACACATATGGTGGGCAAAACGTGGCCAAGAATGGGCATTTCCCTTTGACGATATTCTCAGTATACCAATTCATAGACTTTTGTCTGATTGCTGGAAATAGGCTTGTCTCATGGGCGAAATGTAGATAGTAGATTATTGTATAAGTAGGTATACCTGTGCCGTATGTTGTTGATAAAGTACAGCATTGTATAAATATTTGCAGATTCGGCTTATAAGTCACTTCGTCGTGGCATTGCTTCTTGGCGCCCTGTACAACGGCGCAGGCGCAGAGGCAGGACGGATGATGTCAAACACTGGATGTTTGTTTTTCTTCATACTGTTCCTTTTCTTCTCGAATGCCATGCCTACTATACATACATGTAAGTACCTTTTGATACTAAAATTGTTGTTACTAAGTAGGTTGCTGAATGACAAACACCTCAATTAGTCTAACTCCCGTTTTTTACTGACTACACCTAAATGTGATCGTACGTTGGTTTCTCAACTGTCGATGCTGGGTCCAGCGTTAAAAATCCAACAGTACCCTATTTGACTAGAATCACATTACGATGTCGTCTAGTCGCCATATTGGCGTTTTTAAATACAGTCGAATTGAGAACATCCTTTTTAAAAGTCGGTTAAAAATAAGTCTCTAAAAACTCAACCTAAGTACCTATATCTTTTCAGTCCCCGTGGAAGCAAAAGTGGTCCTGCATGAACACCTGAACAGGTGGTACTCTTTGCCAGCATACTGTGCTTCCAAAATCATTGTGGACTTACCCATACAGGTATGTTAAGTTCAAATATTGAAAAAAAAAAAATGTTTTTTCCAAGTTTGACATTGAATCAGGCTTTCTTTCAAAATCCCGAGATATTCACAACATCACATCACGCCTGTGATATCCGAAGGGATAGGCAGAGGCAGGGCCGGATCTAGGGGGGGGCAAGCCGGGGCCCATGCCCCGGGCGGCAAGTTTAGGGGGCGGCAAATTCAAGCTTGGCTGACTTACGGTCAAAGTTGCGATAATGATGAGTTGTAACGATACAACTCATTGATTTCTATCTGACTGGAAAACTGTTCCTGTTGAAGAAGAAGGAGCGCCCTGCAGACACCCCATATGCATACTAGCCCATCGATTTAGATGAGGAAGACAAACTCTTTGAGAGCTAAACTGTAAACCGCCTATTTCAGCACCTGGCTACTGAGGATCTGGCGGACCCGCTTAGATGCCGCTGCCTCGCAGAGCAACTGCGCAGTTGTCAGACTCCTCGACTCTCCCCATAGCTCAGGATTTCTACCTCGAGAAAAGATTGGAGGCACTCCTATACCATGCCAAACCTATGCTGTACCAACTTCTGCTGCATAATCAGGGCCTATCGGAGGAATAGAGATATCATCTATGTACGACTGGGCGCTTCGCGGTTAGCTTCTTCATAGTGTTTGTGTCATCTGTTATGCTGATGACACGCTGGTGAAGGCAAACGTTTCGGCAGGTCGTCTCTTGTATCTTGGCGACAGTTCTGGGGTCGTAGATGGGATCCGAGTCGACGATGAAGTACCTGGGACTTGTCCCTAATTGCCGCATTTTCAGCAGTTGACACCCCGGTTGATGGGCACCGCGAACTTAATCTCGTGGCTACTGCCCAATCTGAGGGGATCCAATTTCTACAGAATATTATGGTATAGGATATATGGGGATCGTACGGTCCATAGCGCCCTATGGAGTGCCAGTATGGGCGAACAACTTGACGACCTAAATACTGTAATTTAGCGATGAACCCAAAAAGCGATGGCCGTCAGAGTGAAGAGAATAAATCAAACGGTCTCCTTCAAGGCGGCGAGCTTTTTGGCCGGATCACAACCATGAAATCTTGACGTTATAGTCTTTACACAGAGCAAGTACCTGATGCGCCGCCAACGACATGATGTCAAGGTGTACAGGGCTGTGCTCCACCAGTTCCTAGTGGTGGAATGAGAAGTTCGCCAACCCAGGTCCGAAACCCAGTGCACATCACTTTTACGGCGATAAGACTCGTGACGAAGAAGTGGCATAAGAAGACGGCATGGCGCTCTCATTTTCCGTCTGGCACAGATACTCTCCGGGCATTCACTACTGTAGAGACTGCTCCGAAGTCATCACAGAACTTATTAAAAGTTATTTGCGATCATCTATGAGCCAGGAACGTTTGTCAAGTCTCGCAATCTTAGCGATAGAAAATCGAATGGCACATGAAATAAATTATGACAAGGCCATAGACTTCTTTGCAGAACAAAAAGCTAGAAGAGTAAAATGATAATTTCAATTTGAAGTACAATACAATAATACATCCAACTCGTTTTGTTTCAAAGCACAGGGTAGGTGCTTTCATAACAACAATATATGTCCTACACGTTCATGTATGTAGGTATATTTGTAAATATATAGTGTAAACACAGAAAGAGCAGCGCTAGTTAGGTCCTTGTGGCATTCTATCTGCGAGGCTTATGCAGGGACGGAACTATATAAGGGCTTTTTGAGCTGCAGCCCAGGGCCCCGCGTGGATATAAAGGGCCCTCAGTCACCTTTTGCAAAAATGGGAGCATGTGGACATTTTGATCTCAAGATCTTTCTCTGAGGAAAGACGTAAAATTTTCGAGCTCGCTTCGCTCGCTCTTACAGCCTTGTTTCTCTTGAATTTTAACTTTGTTCATAAGTCACCTAAGTAACTCCGGTAGTTCGAAACAATTCTAACCTGTCCAAGGTAGGTAAACTGTTAAGTTTTCCAACTGGCTTTGCTTGCTTTTTAGACTACTTTCTTTAGACTTTGTCTAAAAGTCGACCTGTTACCCATTCCTGTATGAAGGATCGAAACAATTCAAACCTATCCAAAGCAAGGTGTCAAAAATTTTCGAGCTCGCTTCGCTCGCTCATGCAGTCAAATTCCTCCTTAATCTTAACTTTTGAAGTCAACCAAGTAACTCCTGTATGAAGTGACGAAATAGTTCTAATCTGTCCAAAGTAGGGTGTTAACATTTTTGAGCTCGTTTCGCTCGCTCTTGGAGCCTTTTCAAATAACTCTTCAAAACCTAAACTAACCAATCCGAGGTCACGGAGGTGCTAACATTTTTGAAGTGGCTATATGCACTTCAGCTGCATCCGTAAATAGCAAACTTAAAAATCGCACCCTTCTGATAGGCCCCCCTTCTGGCCCAAAAGCTGGCGACGCCCTTGGCCAGGCCCCCAAGTAGTATTAGCCCAGGGCCCAACAAACTCATGGTCCACCCCTGGGCCTATGGCCATCATTAGGCGTCTGATGACTGAAATAATGATGATGATAAAAATAAAAATATAGACGGGCGGGGGCGGCATTTTTCAGTTTTTGCCCCGCCTCGAAAAAATTCTAGATCCGGGGCTGGGCAGAGGTGTACCTAGCAGTAGGTACACCCATATTTTGCCAGTTAAGTTTGGGCGAGCCTATTCCCATCAACCGGGCACAAATCCAAGCTCCGTGGCTGCTACTGAGAAATTAATGATGGAAAAACCCAATAAAACTTTGCCAAACTTGGAAATCGAACCCAGGGCCTCATTTTCAGCTGAAAACTACCTACATAGAAACTTTTACTTTCAGTTTTAATATATTTCGTTTCTGTTTTGTTTCAGTTATTATGTGCGACAGTATTCTTATTCCCTGCGTGGTACTTGACTTCTCAGCCATTGGAAATGAACCGTATGGGATTAGCGTGGCTCACATGTGCCCTAGTCACCATATTGGCTCAGACCTTCGGACTTGTTGTCGGCGCATCTTGTGGAATGAAGGTAAGAATGGCATACAAACATATAGGTAAGATAACTAGCCATACAGGTCTGCGCCTTTTGTTTTACTCTTTGTTCATCGCTAAACATAAGCGTTTTGTTATAATTATTTTACTCTTTGGTCTTCGCTAAACATCAACAACCCAAGGTTGTCTATGTTATGTAACAATAGGTGGATAACAACTTTCAGCTGATCATAATTTTGGGAAAACTTTGTTATGGGCAAAATGTGCCTACGCGGTAGGTACCTACACCATCTTTACGGAACCGATGTACCATCACTAAACCCGTGATTTACTTTCAGCTGGGACTGTTCGTGATTCCGGCGACAAACATTCCAATGTTGATGTTCTCCGAGTTCTTCATACCGTACCGGGAGATGCCTGTGTACCTCCGACCATTCGCCACTATTTCCTACTTACGCTACGCGTTCGACGCTTTTCTGGAAACCGTGTATGGTCTTGGTAGAGGAAAACTACCCTGCTATGATGAATTTTGTATGTTCAAGGATCCTAGCAGACATCTAGAATTTCTAGGTCTCTCTAGGAACCTAAGTGCTGACTTTTTTGCCTTGGTCATATGGATTGTTTTATTACAAATTGCACTGGTGTTTGTCTTACTAATAAGAGTTTATAAGGCTTGCAGATAGGTTTTAATTCTGGTTCATAGGCTAAACTCTTATGAGTCATTTTGTAAATCTCAAATTAAGAATACTGCTTCTTAGTTCTGCAGTTTTTATTTTAGACGTTATATTTTTGACGCTAAACCAGGATAAGAATATCGACGCAGAAATAGTCAACGTCTACTTTGACTCTCTATAAGGGCCGGCGCACTTATGGCGGAGCGCAGCGTAGAGCATGCCCGCTGTGTTTTTACGCGTGACACATTAGGCGAATTTCTAACCGAAAATGCGCGCATCCGCGCGGAGACTGCGCGCGGGTGCGCGAGTATGCGCTAGACTGCTGATACATGACGTCATTCGTTTTGCAATTCTTCGATAGTCCAAACGTGTAAATTCGTGAATAAAATGATGGATTGGGACGTGCTGTTGATTATTATTTTATTACTTACTATTGCATTACTTGCAGAAGAGAAATTAAAAAAGTAAAGAATTATAGAGAATAAAAGAAAAATATTTTGGGTTAATGAAATTTTGCAGTCGAGATATGTCACTTCGGCGAGCCTGGCGACCGGAAGCGGATGCGCGCGGAGTAGCGCGCAGTCGCGTTCCTGCGCGCTTTCTTTCGCATGTAGTCGCTTCGATGCTATTCAGGAATTTCATCATCATCATCAGCCTATTAATGTTCCCACTGCTGGGACACAGGCCTCCTCTCTATGAGAGGGAATGGGCTATAATCCACCACGCGGGCCCAGTGCGGGTTGGTAGATGTCACATGTCATCGAATTTTTGGTTCTAGGACATGCAGGTTTCCTCACGATGTTTTCCTTCACCGTTTTCAGGAATTACACTCATTCAGTATTTTACTGTTGTGTTAATTGATTTTAGATATTATTTCAATGAGGACAATGTCGTTAATAGTTTGACAGCGAAAATTGTTCTGCACTGCGCTCCGCCAATTATGTGCGCCGGCCCTAAGCATACACCTCGAGTCGCAGAAATATCTACATAATATATGTATCTATGTGTACGAAGCATTCTTATGTTAATCTGATAATTATGAGTGGTAAATGCAAGATTTGAATGCCTCATTTTATTTATAATTATTATAATATTATTATAATGAGTTTCTTTGTCAAAAGATCAAGAAATATTATGAATTTAAGCATAACGCTTAAATTATATTTTCTACTGATATATACAATCTTGAGATTATACGATTTCGGGTGCGGTACATAATAAAACAATCTAGATCATAAATAAGTGGAAGAAGCGTCCAACAACTCTGGGGTATGATAAAATGTGGGTTCCTAGGTAATTTAAAATACTCTTACACGACATGAAATTATTTTATTCCATCAATTTATTTTAATTGATATTTGTAAATATTGTACAATATTTCACTGTAGGTAAAGACATGTATATAATAGGCCGCACTATATTGCTTGATAGTTACTTCGAGATCAGATAATATTGCGAAGTGTGCCAACAATAAGTAGTTGAAATTGCAAACAAAATTTTGTCCTTATCATTTAGAGAGTGCTCAGCATCAAATAGGGAGCTATGCTGGGTACTGCAGCGTATACCATGATAACACTTCTAGACAAAGTAAAATTAGGTCAAATTCGGTAGTACATTCAATTTTATTCTGTTAGTGTCTGACACTTGCCAGAATAACATTATATAATCTGTAAATTAAAATGCAAAACACAATGGTGTCGATTCTGTTGTGCACAAATTAAACTTAATTTAGGCTATTGCTATCTTTTTCTCTCTAATAAAACGAGAAAGAGACGGACGTAATTTAGAGCTGTCAAATTCAAATGAACTAATAATATTTCCATACAAATTAAGGGTGCACGTTAAAACATGTCGACTAAAAACACGGTGAAGCGCAAGGCATTAACTAGTTTGACATCTCTAACTTAGTTCATAGCTATAGCCGTCCTTTTTTCGCACTGCCTTTTAGTAAAAGATAGCAATAACCTAAATTAAGTTTAGTTTGTGCACAACAGAATCGACACCAATGTTAATTTTAAACTCAAATTTACACGGAAATGAATCGGCGGTCAATTAACAATGAATTGACGATAGCAATTTGAAGCTACCATTGTCATTGTAACGAAAATGTTGACTCGATGAAAAAGCTCTATCTAGCCAAGTATGAAGCATAATATGATTATAATTATGTAGTTGCAACTAACATTCAATACAATTTAAGTATATTATTATATTGACAATACAACTATCTACATTACGTTACAAAAATACTGTCCAGACTAGACATTTACGACTATGACGATATACATAGTTACTTGGTACGATATCAATACTACCTACGTACGACCATTTTATGAAAAACATTTTATATAGGTAACGTTTCCACGCTACAAAAATAACCTCTCTGCAAATGTTTTCAGTTTTATACGTTATGTTTTAATTGAATATAGCACCACGGTTTTCTTCATGAATGGTCGTAGTTAAATTAAAGCGCACGTGAGAAGAGAAAAGCGAGGGAATAGAAAGCCACCATGGAATTTCTTATCAGAGGGGTTACCACGCTGCTGTGTTAATGTCAATCCAGCGTGGGAAAGAGACGGAGCTATAGAGGACGTCTAGCGCCATCTCTTTCCCACTCTGGAATAAGATTAAAACAGTACTGCTTTAAGACGTCATGGTAACCCCCCAGTTCTTCTTTTTCACCCCCCCACTTCAACTTTCTTACCGTCCAACTCTCTGATAATTCGTCAAATTTTCTGTCATATAGAGTAGGTTTTGACCTGTAAACGACATCGAATCAAATTCCTTGAATAACACAAATCCCCATTTCAAAAAGTTTAAACATTATTGATAATTGAAATCCAAGAAACGATGCCAAGAAATCGCTCCCGCTCTGCTTATCGTCTGACGTACGCTTTACAGCTATATTAAAAAGCCAATATTATTATTGTAAAGTCAGAAAAAATAATTGTTAGGCAATTTAGCTTCTAACTTAAAAGCTTGACTCACTAACTTTAATAGAAATACGGTTGGTGTTGGGTAATAAAAAAGTAATCTATCGATTAAAAAATCGGCCCTTGATCACATAAACTATGAAATAAGTTCATCTTTTAGTCGTCAATACTGTAACGTTTATGGCGTATCTTTCACAAAAACCAAAACTACTTCGGCGAACTTGGAAAGTTACAACATACTTTCAAAGAAGAATTATTGCTGAAGAATTATTTTCTCTGATGGAATATAAATAAGTTACATAAACTAAGGATACAATTCTAAACGAAACAAAAAGTGAGTAACACTTGGTACCTAACAGCAGCAAAGGACGATTTCACATAATTTTCACCAAAATTGCCTAATTTGCCTGTCTAATTCATTGAAATTAAGATGTACCTACCTAAACAAATTGGTTTGTTGACTTGTATAATATTATGACCTAATAAATTAATTAGATGCCCTTTGGGTGCCGTGGAATGTATCTACAACTTTTACAAAATTGAAGGTAGCTAACAGTAGCTACAGAATTGTTTTCTTGGAGGATATTGTAATTCCACAATCGTAAGGATAATTATATCGATTGTTCCCAGTACCATCTGAGGGAAGTGGACCTTTAAAATCTATCGATATTCTTTCGAATGGGGCCAACGCTTTTATTAGTTTTCCCATGTTTTGTTGAAAACGAGGCTTTACTTCTGCACATATGGAACAATTCGCAGCAATATCCTCCAAGAAAACAGTTCTGTAGCTACTGTTAGCTTACTGATATAATAAACGTGTATGAAGGACGAATGTCTACCTATTTAAAAATCAGAAAGCAGCACTACCTACTAAACTAAATAAAAAAAAAAAAACAAGAATTTAGGAAAACAACTAGGAACCAAGTGTAAATGTCTTAAATAGTTATGACGAAGTATTTCTTACAAAAGCAGAAGTCCAAAAATAGTGCGTTCGTTTCATACATCTCAAACTTTGACTCATTCACAGCCTCTTAGGATCTAAGCGATAAAACTTATTGTAAGCTACTTATGTGAATGTGATGATTATTTCAATAATTATACTTTTTATTTTTATACATCATGTTTCATTTGTTTTTTTTCCTGTACAATGTGGAGCACCATTTTATTTTTTGTTATTGAATTCTGATAATTATATTCTATTTTGCACATTAAATGATTGTACCTAATATGACTTCTAGGTAAAAACGGGAACTGACAATAATCATTAATCTTAAAATTTGGAACACGTGGTAATTTTTTAACCGAATTCAAATGATGTTTTGCATCTAAATTACTTGCTATCATGCAATTTCGTCAATTTAAATAGTAAATTAAATCAGATAAATGCTATTACTAAATACTTCGTTTTTGCGTTACACATTTCAGACTAGGGTCAATGGTTAAAATATTTAATTCCTGAATCAATAAACTCAAGAAAAACAAAAATCTTTTTCAATTAAAAACACGATAATCATTATCATAATATAGCTACAAAAAAAAACATTCAAGCGACGTGCAACCTATGGCAATGAATTCAGGAAGTATACAATTCCAGACCCACCAGCAAAGAAATTTTACCTCGATTATTAAAAAAAACAGCTTTTTTTTACATTTTGAAAGCAGCGGGCCTACAATGGCCGCTATATCAGAATCATAATAATTATGAATCAGGTTATAACTTTAAATTATATAAAATAGACTTTATGTTTATTAACTAAAAGAAGTCCATTTTAAGATTTTTTTTTAAAGTGATTCATATTATGTTTCTGCTAAAGCGGCCATTTCAGACCTCAAGATTGAGAGTCGCTGGGGAGTGGGGAGTGGAGATGTAGAACCATGAACTGAATTCATGGTAACAAGTTGCGCGTTGATGTCACTTACACTCAGTACCTATAGGTACCTACATGTAATGTATGTATAATACTTTAATGTAATTTATGTAGGTACAATTAGAAGAATCAAATCTTTAAAACAATGCTGACATACATCAAACGATCCCTCTATCCATTTATATAACACTCACATAAATTTGCAATGTTAAACTTTATAAATCTTTGGTGAAATTAATCCCTTCCATTCTTCAATCGTCGAAACACGGTTGGTGTTGGGTAATAAAAAAGTAATCTATCGATTAAAAAGTCGGCCTTTGATCACGTAAACTATGCAATAAGTTCATCTCTTTAGTCGTCAATACTGTAACGTTTATGGCGTATCTTTCACAAAAACCAAAACTACTTCGGCGGACTTGGAAAGTTACAACATACTTCAACAAGTAGCCCAAGATTTATCCCGGTGCTACACCATTTATTCAAGATGTCTCCCGTGACAATACTATGATGGTATTTCGGTAAGTCTTTTCAGATTACTGCAACAAAAAAAAAATGTCAAAAAAATTGATTGCCCATAGCACAAAAATAATTACATTTTACTGAAAAATAAGCGGTGCCTCAATAGGACTCACCTACAATATTCTGGAGGCAAATTCAGTGTCTTATACCACAGTACTATACTTAAAACAATACTCCACGTCCTTAGGGGTCCAAATATAAGAGACATAGTTCCATATTCCAGCCAAAAGAAGTATGCTAATAGCAGCTGTATTGACAGTAAAAAGATAAATGGCAAATTTTTTATCAGCCGCTTTACTCCCATTATGTTTTGCCCATGCAGACGCATATCTAAGCAGTTGGCCAATACAAATACTAAAGGTATTTGCACAAACATCAGTTGCACACTTCCGTACATGTAAGTAAATGGTTCTGGCAGAAATGAACCCTTTATCAGTATACCCCAAGCGAAAATTGCTCCAACATGGTCATCTATGAGCTCTCCAATGGACCATGGTCCAATTGGTAAGTATGCTGCATATAGCACGAGTGGATAAAAAACTCGATCAATTTTACTCAATAGCCAAATTCTTCTTAACATTTGTCGTCCCAATTTTCTGCGATACCTCGGTGGCTGCTTCAATAATCTTAAAATGACTAGTGGTAAAACATTAGCCATTAGCAGTGTTCCAAATATTGTCTGAAACTGTTAAAACATCATACTTCAGTCCAGTTATATTAATACAATAGAGATCATAGAGAACAAAATAATTTTAAAAATTCTTACCACCACACGAGCATCCCACATCAGCAAAATTCTGGCTGTTATATCAAAACTTATAAGACTTCCATCTAATGTGAATGGGTGTTCTATAAAAGCCTCCCTTCCTAACTCATCATTAACTTTCACATATAAATAGTGAACACCTGTTTTAAACAAATGAGGTAGCCATTTACAAACATGAAGGGGCCCTTTTGCTTGCTTGCATGCCATCCAACTTATTTTATCAAAGGATATTTCCACAGTCTTAATAGCCACATCATTAAATACAAGCATTCTTATGTGACTTGATGCTGGTATCAATTGTAAAGGTTCTCTCCCAGGCATGATATACCTGGCATTCTTGGGATTCGTGACCAGTACTAGTGGCCAGACATTGTGTTTTTGATCAACAAATGAGAAATGCCCATGGTCTATAGCTGCCAATCTGTACATTCTGTTGTCTTTCCAGTCCCCTAACTCGAGCTCTATGAAACCGTTTTGCTGTTTGGTGTACATTCTTGGCACCATCCCACCCATGGAATGTAAATGCCCGCAAACATAAACCTGTGATTTATGAGTGCTTCCAATAAGTTGGCGCAAGTTTAGTTTTTGAGTTTCATGCTCAACGGACAGTATACATGAGGTAGGATAATGACCAAACCAAACAATATGATCAGCCTTTTCTGCCTCTGCTTTGAGCTTTTGGATAGCAAGTTGTTCTGCTGAATCTAGGATGCCAATAAAATTGAATGGCCTTCTTATTCCAGGTTCTGGGCATGCATCAACACCCAAGAATGCAACATTGACACCATTAAATTCAATTAAATGTACATAAGATTTAGCATGTATTTGTCCTTGTACTGAAAAATTTCTGTAGTAATTCTCTTGAGCATTTATTGTTCCAATATTAAAGTTATCTGTAAAAAATACATTCTGTGTAATTTACATTGACGACCCGATTGGCGCAGCGGTAGTGAGGCTGCCTTACGTTCATAGGGTCCCGGGTTCGAATCCCGGTCGGAGCAAATGTTTGTGTGATGAGCATGGACATTTGTTTCCGAGTCATGGATGTTTATATGTATAATAAGTATGTATTTACAAACAAAAAGTATCTATGTAGTATATCAACTATCTGGTGTCCACAACACAAGCCTCGTTGCTTAGTGTGGCACTAGATGGTGCTGTGTGTAATGTCCAGCAATATTTATTTATTATTATTATTTATTACATTAATAAAAATCAATTGTCAAATGTATGATGGACCATTCACTTGAGAAAGGCTTGACTGATTTGGCTGTATTTTTTTTGTGTTTGTAAATATCAGCGGGTCTAAAATGACCACTTTAGCAGAATCCATGTAGAATCTTAGTATGAATAACATTCAAAAATTTAAATTCTTAAAATAGACTTTATGCTCATAATTATAAAGTCCATTTTATGAATTTTAAATTTGGAACGTGATTCTTATTACGATTCTGTTAAAGCAGCCATTTTAGACCCCCTGGACAAGGTTTGTATGAACGAAAATGTTGACATTTTCTTCATTAGTCAATTGCACCCGTTCGAAGCTGGGACAGGTAGTAGTCCGCTATAATTTTGTTTACAGCAAAATGTCAAAGTATTTATTGAGAACAAAAGCTTTTCAGAAGGCATATCAAGTTTTATCAGAGCACATCCCAAAATTGCACAAGTCGATAAAAGAAATCCATACTGAATTGATTACCTAGATTAAAACAAACAAATCAAATATTTTGTGAGTCACAATGTCATTACTTTGTCTTCTCTATCACAAATTTTGAATTAAATAAACAATGAATGATACATGTATTCAACTGATAAATTGCAAACAAAAATAAAAAGAATGATAAGTATTTCATCTAAGTGGAAAGAGTTATAAACAAAAACGAATGATTATGATTATCTATACAGGGTGGAAGGGTTACCACATATTCAGTACATCATTCTGAGACCCCCAGAGCATAGAAAACATTCATATGAAATAAAAAAAATTACTGCTGTTCATTTGTATATTTTAGTGTAAAAATTGCAGTTTTTTACAAAACAGCAGTTGTTTTTTAGGGTTCCGTACCCAAAGGGTAAAAACGGAACCCTATTACTAAGACTTCGCTGTCTGTCCGTCTGTCCGTCCGTCTGTCTGTCACCAGGCTGTATCTCATGAACCGTGACAGCTAGACAGTTGAAATTTTCACAGATGATGTATTTCTGTTGCCGCTATAACAACGAATACTAAATATAGTCAATGGTACGGAACCCTTCGTGTGCGAGTCCGACTCGCACTTGGCCGGTTTTTTTAATTACTGATGAAAAATGTATATGTGCGGGAGTTCAAATTGATGTACCAAATAAGTGGTAAAAGTTTGTGCATTGTTGGCCCGTCCACCCTGTATAGCCTGTATTGTCACACTCCAGGGCAAAGGCCTCCCTGTCCCTTTTCTAATCAATTCTACATTGCTAGTTCAGGCCACTCCGGTGGGTTGATAACCTATCATAACAGGATTTTCCTGTGAACTTTTTCCTAGTAGCAAATCATTGAAATGAGTAACTTTTAAAAATTTACATTATCACACGGGATAGGAGTAGGCAAGTTGTTAAACTCTGGAATGAATGATGCCCAAGAAAGGAGGAGTATGCATAACACTGATAAATAGATAAGTAATAGTAGGTATTTGAAATGGGTGTTCACTGCTTTTGCTAGTACAGTTGCCATGTAGTGGCCTATCTATTTATATTTAATGGGATGGAAACTGTGGAACTAATGGGGTTAGCATAGCTGGTTCCCAACATCGTCTTTGGTTGAAAATGTGGTAATGTCATATTATATTTCAAAATAGCTTGGTCAGATTGAGACCAGCTATGGTGGCGCCATCTTAGATTATCTTTGCCTGTGTCTCCCCATTGCAAATTTAACTTACCATGATTTCCTCGTATGTCTAACCAGACAGTAGTCTCAGTTACTCCTGACTCTTTTATAATATTATGATAATAAACCCACTCTGTCTTCACTTGAGAACTTCCTAAGTTATCTTTGGCCTTCGCATCAGTCAGGTCTCCTGAAGCTAATACTACTGCAGGTTTTACATTGTTTACTGTATTATCACAAAATTGCTGGAACTGTGATATTCTTCCAGGATCCCGAAAAATACTGATATGTATATCTGAAATCTAAGAAACACTTTTAGAACTAGGTGATAGTGAAAACAATGCAGAAATAAATATTAAAATAAAACAATGCATCAAGTGCCAGTATTATTTATCACAACAATAGTAGAGTAGACGTTATTACCAGTTAGCCTTTGTCTTTATCTACGTCACAAATGAACAAGCAAATTAACCAGCAAGTGAGCACTATGAATAGAATTGTCATACCTGTAGAAACCAAATTATGTTCTCTGTAGTACCTGTAATTTGACCGTACTTTTCACTTAGATATTTCGTATGGTTTAAACCTTCGTTTTCATCTTCAAGATAAAAATTATGATCGGTAGCGATACTTTTTAAAAAATTGGCCATAAATATTGATATTAACAACAGCACACACAAACACCATATAGTACTTTTGGAAGGAATCATTCCTAAACTTATTATCTTTTAATTTTTAGTCAGAAAAATTTAAAGAATTTATCGCCTGAATTAAATTAACAGGAAAATTACATTACAGTCAACAAGAAAAGTTCGATTTGACATTTCATAATTCTGTCTTCTTGTTCTGACAGTTTGTGTCACACTGACTGACAATTATTACGTACGTTCGCAATCGACGACAGTCAGAACATTTTTGTAATTAGCACCATTGATCGGCCAGCTTTGAATGGATTCTTGAATACTCTGTGCGCCGTAGGAGATCATCATGATTATTCTGCCCTTATCTCAAGTTATTTGGCGTCGCACAGTATTTCTTCTTCCATACTTCTCCATTACAAATTTCTCTGTCCGTCGTCGAACATTAGCGTATAATATAATTGAGCGCACCCCAGTGACAGCTTTGACAGTTAGTGTTGGACGTAATTCTAGGCATTATGGTCGGAAGACTTTCCTTATGGATAAACGGGAAAAAAAAATTGACCGTTAGTGATGGAACATACTAGTGCTACAAAGATTGTTTAGCGCTTGAATGACATTGACAGAGGGGCGTTGCTGGTTAACATTTTGTGAAAGTATTTCATGAATTACTATTTACTATCTACTGAACAAGATGGCGAAGTTAGTACTAGTTTTGGCCACGAGCCAAAAGCCGATGGTATCGATGGTTGACTTTCGGATGAAATCGGATGTCCACAAATACAAATAGTGATGTACCTTATGTAGGTATCTCTTCGTCAAATATAGACATCATTAGGGTCGTGATACATTTGCGGAACGTACGGCGCGGCGCCGAACGTTCGGTTAAATACGCTCGCAGTGTTGACACTTAGAGCCGCGAATCAATTTTAATCAACATACAACGTAGCACTGGCCTGCAAA
This sequence comes from Xestia xanthographa, assembly GCA_905147715.2. NCBI lineage: Eukaryota > Metazoa > Arthropoda > Insecta > Lepidoptera > Noctuidae > Xestia > Xestia xanthographa. The sequence goes on from LR990656.1 coordinate 13,112,136, forward strand.
TTACAAACGTAAGAAAATTTGAATTTCGCGGGCTACCCTGGAGCATCCACCTTAAAAAAAATAGAACCTAAATGTGGTTGTGATTATTTCTATATGGCTACTCAGGATTCAGCGGGAAATCATATTTAAAAAAGTGGATTTTTAACCAACATAGAAGATGGAGGTTGCCAATCGACCCGTTTGTCCATACTAATATGATAAAATGATCTGATTTCGAAAATTCTGTCTTTATCTTTCTCTCACGCCTTATGAGAACTTGTCTAGTGCTGTAGGAAGTTAGACATAGCTTTATAGTATCATATTACTTATATCAGTCTTGCTGCCTTGCAGTAGGATAATACAGGCTAAATTATTTATTTATTACGTATTTCCCTACAGTGATGCAAAAATTTCTGTATGGTGTGGTGTCGGACGTAAAGAATAGCACCATCCCATATCTTCCCGTGGGTGTCGTAAGAGGCGATCTAAGGGACTTACCAGAGAATGGGCAGCAGCGTTCTCTGTGCTTTTGTAACAACCGTACTGCAATCGCCAACCCGCCTGCCAAGTGTGGCGATTATGGCAAAAAACCCCCTTCGGGGGAGGCCCATGTCCAGCAGTGGACGTCTTTCGGCTGAAATAGTAGTAATAATAGTAGTAAGTAGATGCAAAAATAATCCAAATGCTTCCCACCCTATGTCCACCAGATTAAAACAAGAGAGTGAAAAAAAAAAACAAACAAAAAACCTTTGATGTACGGAACCCTAAATACTATTAATTCCAAACCCAATCAAACTCCATACCTAGTCCAAATCAGTGACTAATTGTAATAGGTAGGTATAGGTACATCTAACGTTCATTAAAATTTAATTGTGAGCTAAGACTGCTATGATAGTTTATGACCCTAGTTTGTTAATTTAAAGTTAAACTAATTAAATATGCTTGAAGTTATTTTTTTTATTCTTCAAATATGCAGCTGCAGTAGATACCGACTTACCTGAAGTAGGTAGGACCGATCTAACATAGGTAATTATTTGAGTAGGTAGAAAATATTAACGATATTTATCTCCATGGAATACGACTTACGTACCTACCTACTATTAGCCTAGTTAAGTCAGTATATACTTACCTATTAATCTAAGATATACCTACTTACTTTAAAGTTTAAGCAATCAAGATTTTCAAGAATAAGAAGTTAGAAATGTCAAAAGTTTTAGCAGTGTGGGCGCACTAAAGCCCTAGTTGTCGACTTAACTGTAAGCTAAACAAAAGATTAGAGGTGCTCATAGGCAGGTCGCCGCCGCCGGGGCCGCGGCCTCAAAGTGTTTGGAAATTCTATTTATTTTAATGGGCAGAGGTTGACCGCGCGCATTCCGGCCGCACGGTGACGCCGCCGAGTCGCGTCGCGCAGCGTACCCACACGGAGGCTCCAGCCTACAGCGGGCCTCGGCCGGTACGGCGGTACCCGCGCGCCACTATCTTGCCGCATTCCACCGATCCGAAGTCGCGGCGCGCCCCGCGCGTGCCTTCGCCTGTGCCTTCGCCGCCGACCCACGCGCCCGCTTTACTTCAGTCAGTCGTACTAGCGCGCCCATGGACTTTGTGCGCCTCGACGTCAGCCGTCACGCCATCCATTCAGATTACAAGATCGCGCAACTTATTATAGTGAAGTGAAGTGCCAATGGATGCGGTTTACCAAGGATTATAGTGTCTTTACGTGCAGCTGCGTCGGATTTATCTATTCATGGTGAGTGAGGTGGACCCAGACGGCGCCACGGACAGCCGCAGTGGATGCGCGCGCTTTCACGATGCGGCCACTTTCATTTCATACGCATAGCTCGAATTCCGCGCGCCCGCGCCGACCGCCGCGGCCGCTGACCCTGCGCTCGCGCGCCCTTCCTCGACACCTCCACCGCAGCAATACCAGCCATGCTCAATGTGGCGAACGGTCAATACAGACTGATAAATATCCAGGTTCAAGTTAGACTTACATAAACCCACCAAAACCGTGCAAGAAGGTGGCTATCAATCAAACTACCATTCTATACATAATTCATTAAAAAATGATAGACCTGTACGAAAAAGTTTTAAGTTATTGATTATAGTATGTAAACTACCATCGTAGGTACTTCTGTTTTTTAGGGCCGTAATATATTAAGCAAACCCCCCCGTAATATTCAATTATTCATGTCATCAGCATCACAATTTCTTCGAAGTCAAAAATCAGAGATAGGCCAGTCGGAACCACGCCACACGATGTCGTCAATCTGCTTCCGCAAGCTACCAAAGTTTTGAAAACTACTCACTCAGCTATTGAGTAAAATTTAAATATACCTAACATAGTAGGTACCTACCTAACGTAGAATAAACCTGCAAAACTAGTCCGAAAACCAAACGGGATTTGTATAGCTCTGCAGCTCATCACGTCACGGTCTACATATAAACAAACATCCTGCCTGATACATAGCAAGGACCAATTTTAATATTTCTTTAATGATAACTAATTAATTAACAAGACATTTTAATTTATTCAAAGAGGTCAGGTTGCTCAGAATCGTAGTAAAGATCACTATTGATTATATGAATTGTAATCATTAATTTGTATCCGAAACGGTTTTATAGCTCGATTCTAATGAAACAGCAATTCAAGACGTTCCGATAGTCTTTTATGTAAGTAGGTATCGGTACCTACTTACTGATAGTCTGATACTAATACAAAACGCACGTGTTTTAAGGATTTGAACGAGTTTTCACAATACTTACCTACCTACTTACTGCATAGCAAAGAAGAGTAAAATGTAGACGAATCGGAACATTACAAACTTACACGAATCAGAACATTACAAACCTTGAGAGGTGTTCAAGACTAAAAATCCATATTTTTAGTCTTGAACACCTTCAAAACACTATTTTGTTTCAAAGTTAGAGTTTTATCTAGAGAAGAGTTCTAAACCAGGGTTTACGGAGGCTTGGAAAAAACTTCAGGTCCCTGGATAATTATTAAAGAAAACTTTAAAATTTTGAATTATTAAAATACGTTGGATTTAGAACTTTTTGCAATATAAACTACATATAATTCATTACCTATGCCCCTGTAAGCCTGCCTAAGAGTTTCAGCGTATGCTGATAAAATAGGGTTACCAGCCTGTACTCATAAAGCAGGAATAGTAGTGGTTTTTAATGTGATTGTTAACGTCATTAGTCTATATTAAAACGAATTTTGAAAATAGAAAAAGTTTGTAAAAATTTGTGTACGAATCTCGAAATACAAAGAATAGACAAACGTTTTTGCGACACTTTTTGTTTAGAGGCAAACAAAATAGCTACATAAGTATAATGTCATACGTCTACATTACCTACGAATGATGTATGTACCAGCATAGCTGTAATACTTAGTGGTCAGACTCATCACTGCAGTGATTGATAAAGTCGATGAATCATTAGCTCGTAATAAACGACTAACATTGCGACCGCATACCGTTGATAGTGGAGCGAATAGGTAAATAAAAGACAATTTTAACCAATGACAAAGCATACTTAAAATTTTATGGCATGTTTTGTCGACTCTAACACATGAGCACATGACCATGTCATAGTGTACCTACATAAATCAGTCACAGTTCCATACAATAGAGAGGTTTCGATCACGATTTGAGAGGGTATAGGTACCAATCGGTATCTAAAGGTAAGTGCAATGCACAATAAACTATTATGTTATGTCAGACTATACTGAAACACCAGACAAACTGTTAAGTCAAAGTCAAAGATTTATTTGCCGATAAATATGGTTACAGAAGTTCTTACAATGGTGGTGGTGGTGTTAGGTAACCCATTCATCATAAAGTACGTAAAAATGATAATAGCTCATATATAATCCGTTTTCTTTCAATCACTGATAGGTCTAATCATACGTTCTGTAGATATAGGCAGCTGTTTATAGGTACTCACCTCAACACTTTATACCTACCTGAATGTTTTCGTAAACATCCCTGTCTATTATTAGGTATGACAATATCTAGAGGCAATGGTGCAAGGCTACGGCTTTCGGTTCATTTATGACCAGTAGGGCTATTACGTATCTTTTTGATCTCCAGTGACTATCAAGCTTCGGTTGTACACCGAACTTTGATGACAACCAAGAATGTCCAAATATTGGTATTACGTATTACACAGAGTGCATATCACTTTACAGTGACTAACAGCCCGGGTACGGTGTAACGTCTTTAACGAAAGCCACTTCAAACTCAGTTGTGATCAAATTGATGTCCACTATGCTTACATTATCGCAATATTATAAGAATCGATACGAAAGCGTCTGTCAAAATGAGTTACGGTGACTATCAGCCACGATGGGCACCGATGACGACGTGACTGGTCATACATAATACGAAACTAACCTCTTGATAGTTATTTGATGGACACTGAGCCCAGTTACTATCATTCGAGCTATCAACAGAGATACGTAATAGGCCTGCAGGTTTAGTAACAGAAGCTATTTATGGCAACCATGATTGTAAACTATGATAGGTAAAAAATAAGGCAACATCCCTGTAATCCCCAAAAGGTTAGGAAGAGGTTTACCCATTGATCGGCCACATTACGGCAATGTTCATGGCGAAACTATTGCCATGAACAGAGCACAAATCTAGGCTTTTATATGGTTTTAACATTATTTTTGGCAATTTGATACAATCTTGTTTTCTGACTTTATTTTAGACTGTTACTTTAAATTATTGTAAGCCTATGAATCGGAAATGATTGATCAAATCTGGACCTAATGCATGAGACAGCTAAAAATGCTTACAGATTAATTCATCCTCGTACTAACAATAAAGCCACAAAATGCAGTCAACCGCAGAAAATTTAAACAGAACACCCAACTCTATTCGCAATCGTCGGATATTAACCACTAACCGCCGTCATACGCTAGCTACGGATGTGCCCATTGAACCATGAACTCTAAATACGTCAATCTATGCTCCTGTTAAATGGTCAACTGGCCAACCAATTCGAACTAAGTAAGGTTTGTCGTCGTATGAGCAGGTTAAACGCTTTGAATTTAGTGCGGAAACGTGATTACTCGGAATTTTGTAGTTGACTCTGAGCGGCGACTTCACAAAACTTGGAAATTATGAATCCGAAATTAATAAAAGAATACCTAAGCACTTTTGTTTAGATGATAGAAAATGTCTGACGTCTGGGGATCCCGATAATAGCAGTAAAGAGCATTTTAAAGGGCAGACTCGAGACTACTGTCTCGAAAAACTTATATGCTGCCTTGCCTTTATCTAGATCTTTCTGGTTGACGTTAAAGTTATGTTTAGCTGCTAAATTAACTGCTCACTAAACTCAATACGTAATTACGTACGAATGACAACCCTTGGTTTTGAATTTGCTCATGCGGCTTGTATTACTTATCTAATTGTATCTTAGTAGTACAGTTATAAGCGCACAGTCAAGACAGAGTCCTTTAACGTTATTGTAGTTACTATAAAATCATTATAAGAACTCTCACTACATGTTGAACTTAAAAACTAAATTAGCATCTTCAAAACGAAGCTGGCTATTCCTCTGGCCGCTATGTAAGAAATCAGCCACTCGAAATTAGGGGATCTTCAATGTAGGAAACTATTACGCTACGTGTGGGGTAAACTCGTTGAGACCCTAATCGATGAACAGAGTCATAAGAGTCCCAACAGAGAATCATTAACTACCTAATTCAAAAGTTTTGTTCATTGTAGCTTGCAATGGGCCTTTAGCAGATATTATGTTATTGGGAACCTATACATAATTAACGATATTACAAAGATGTAGCTCAAAGATGCTATGGTTGCCCTTGGCAGTACATGGCATAATATTGAAAGGTTGGTACAAATACAATTACCTGCGTTCTTTGATTTATCTTGTCTGTTTTTTTTTGTGAGATGAAAATTGAGAACCACATAGCAAAGGTATGATATCATTACTGATCGTTAATATCGGCTTCAGTATTAATTTGAAGCCTTATCGATTTTCTCATCTTTATGTTTTTTTTTCCGTTTTGTTTTTGTTCGAGGCTAAACATTCTGATGGTATAGATAGACTTATAAAGGCAAAAAGAAAGAAAGAAAGAGCAAAACATAGACCTTTAATACAGATAAGAGCACCTTAAAAATTAGGTTAAAAAGTCTAGCTAGAACATTGATTTGCTATAACAAACAAAATGGGACCTGGATAGGATGTAAAATATGCTAAAGAAACCATTTACGTAGGTACCTCGACATCTTACTATTTCTTGATATTTTCTATTGCGAGACTGATTAATTTTGTTGTATTAGCTGCTTTTAGTATAACACTGCCAATTTAATTCGATTATTATCTTCAAGGTAAATAAATGAATTATTTAACATAAATTAAAATAAGAAAAACTGCTGGTGCTATTTAACATACCTACTTTTGGATTTGTGCCCCAGTCGGAACTACCTATAGATGATAGATATACCCTGTTCGAGTCCATCCATTATCGTCCTTACAAATTTTTGAGTGTCAAAATTGGTGGCGAGATGTCGAAAAGTGGAGGCAACGACGGCTTTAGGTATGCGAGGACGCAAGATGCGGCTGGCGTAGGGGGAGGGGCGCTCGGCATCTGAAGGTCGTCCGCATTCCTCGCGTCGCCGTCCGCTGCTACCGCGCTTACGTAGCGCCCCCCCTCCACCTCCGGCCCGCGCCCCATCCGCCGCCCGCAGCCGCCTGCGCCGACCGGTCTGCCCCCGCCCCGCTGCGCCTGACCGCCATCACAAACTATCGCGCATTTACTAAAACAAAAAACATGTTCTTATAGTTATCAAGAGCTGAAGAGCCGCAGAGGTACCGGGTGGGATGAAATTTATTCGCGTCTAGTTTTTTTACGTGATCTTGTGGTACTACATTCCTATGGGTAAATGTTTTATAACAGGTACCTACGTACGTAGGCACCTCTCGTATTGAACATACCACAGACATGGCGTGGATTTAGTTTGTTCATATTAGATTCAACTAGTCTCTCTAAGTCTAGGTCTTACTAATCTATCTACTAGTATCGACTACTATCGACTACTATCGACTACTATGCATCAGTTTTCCATCATTTTATGTCAGCACCTGGTTTGCACATTCCAAGACCCTGAAAAATGTTACAAGGAATAAGTAGAGGCACGTAATACTTTTGTTGAAGACTGCATAGGGCGAATCAATGGTTTATCAGTAGTCAGTCAGTACCTACCTAGTTCAGCTTCAGCCTTTAGGTTTGTCAGTTAGGTAACTTTGCACAGTAGGTACCTACACCTTTTTCCCCACATCCAACTTTTTAGTACCTACTTACTTAGAACAACATGCTTTGAACTGAACATTTGGGTCTCGAATTCTCCAGTGTTAAGTACTTACTTCGGTTTACCCGACTACGTCACTGTCGTGTGCAAGTTGCAACCGCAAATTTTATATTTTTATAATTGAGCTCTCCGACGCTAAACGCGCGGAATTGCACACCCGAAAAGCTAACATGCAAAAATTTTTGCAAGTTTTCAAAACATTTTCTGCCCGATCCGATAAAAACACCTGTAGCTCAAAAACTACAAGTCCTAGAGCAATTTCAAAAATACTGTTGTCAAGCTGATTAGATAAGGAATCTACTTATCTAGAAATCAAAATGAAATACTTTAATTATATACTCCAAGTCATAATGTATAGCAAAAAATAGTTACAAAAACTGATATTTCGCTAGAAATATCAGTTTTCTCTTAGTTTTTTATCCATTTTAACATTAAAGAAATAAACTAGACTATATTTCCTTTCCAACAAGACCACAATCTCATTTATAGCTCAATAGCATCATATCTAAATATACTTATGAAACTAGATACTCACTGTTTGTTTACATCTGGGAACTAATTTTTGCCAGCCGGTGTTGGATGAAAAAACACACAAACCCACATGTTTTTTGGTGTTGATAGTTGAACAATCTAATCACCTCACTAATTAAGCACTGTTTTTCCCATTTCACACACGTTTTAGTCACTAAATCACGTATTTCTTCACACAACACAATCACTATAGGTACATATAATAACTACCTTTTCACGGGCGAAATATTGCATCTTCGAGATTCCAAAACGAATTTACGTTGACAAAATAATAAAGCACGGTTCACAAGGATAATTTTGATATATAATAGTATCAGCTACCATTAAAAATACCAGAGTTATCACGACATTTGCTGCGAAGGGAAATTCGAGTGTTCACCGTCTGTCAAATGAAAGTTTTTTTTTTTTTTTCGGCAAATTGTCTATGGAGTAGTGTTGCGATGTTCGATTTTATTATTGAGGAATTTAGTAACGAATTGAACACAGAGGTATAAGCTCTAGAGGAGACAGTTTTAGACGGTTTTTAATGCAGTTTTTTGGGAGGCGGGTGCGCGTAGTACAAGTGTGACAGATAGCGCTTATGTATGTAAACAAGCGATAAACAATGTGTGACAGATAGCGCGGAAGTGGGTAGGTAATAATAATTTGTTTTCTGCACTAACGCTCCTAAGTTTCAAATCACTAAATCAATTATTTAATTACATAATATATGTCTTTATAATTACGTATTTAGCGATGATTGACACATTTAAAATTCCTATAATGGGACATTTTAATATTTTGAAATTGACATCGTTTCACCGATTTCCAATTTATAGCCACGGTTGTCATAAAAAATAAAAAAGAGAAAGAAGAAGAATAAAAATAAAGAGATCTACAAATGAACACGTGCGCACGCGTAAATTTTTTCAAAAATATACTTAATTCACAAGTAAATGCAACAATATGCGCCACAAAAACAGCAGGTAGCAAAAAGGAGATCGTGTACGAAAAAAAGTAAGTAATGGAATGCACAGCTGGCGCGGATCCGACATTCCTGCCACGTCCAGGCTCTGGTGAAAAGGAAGGTACCTACTACGAAAAGGACTAGCGTAGGTAGGACATGACTACAACAAACAATGATATAGAAATATAACATTTTATGAGTTATGCACAACATTCTTTACTTTTAATAAGAAACTAAACAAATAGGTATCTAGCAAGTGAGCAACAAATTGACTCAAAAAATATTTGCTTAATGATTCTAAATTAGGTATGATATTTAACGTCTTACGTCGTATATTTGTAGTTTTTGGTGAATGTTAAATCTTCTATGACGCACAAAGAATTCGTGAGGATGTAAACACATTGGAATCCGGCCGAACGAAGACGCAAGTCATAACAAAGCTACATAATACAATACTGACTTACATGACGTTGACGACAAAGAAATTAAAAATAAATTAAGGTGCATTGGGGCAATTCCGATAGAAATTTGTGCGAGATGACTAAAGGTGAACATTTCAGTCGATTATTCGGGAATGCTCTATTTTACGAATCTTACTGTTTTAAGACCTGCATAGATATTGAAAAGCCTTTGTTAAACATAAATTAGATTTTTAAATATATCATTGGATTTGCTAAAGAAAGTGTTTAATATACTGAACCATATTTTTGGGTCATATGGATAATTGCGAACTATCGCGGGGTAATTCCGTAAGAGCTCAAAAGTCGCCTTTATTGCATTTCAGCCAGAGTTTACATTTCATTTTCCATCATAATTACCCCATAGATTTTGATATTGTAAGTTTTTTAAATAATAACCGTTAATTTGAATTCCTATAACTTTGTATTACGGAATTACCCCAGAAAAACCTTGATGTTCAAACATAACATGTGACAGTGCTTCTCAACATATCTTTTGAGTTTTAAGGGAATTTAAAACTACACAATGGATAAACAATGTTATGTTCACATAACAAAGTTTTGTTACTTATTTTCTTAATGTCTTTTATGTTATTGCGAAACAATCATATCGAAATAAACCCGGTGGGGTAAATCAGAAAAAAATAAAAAAACACATTTGGAAACATAGATTTCTATTATAATTAAGCACAAAACAAAAACCTATCATAAAAACAAACAACCATTGAAATAACTTATCAGGATTCCGAGAAAACTATCTTGGGGTTATTAAGAATCACCAAAATTCGGCGCGAAATCACTTCTTTTGAATAATTGGACAACACTTCCGTGACGTTAGCGGGAGAGACTCATGACGTCTGTCGCCACAAGTAAATCTAAGATGGCGCTTTGCCTAATGTTGCTAGCAGGAATATATGGCAGCGTTTAGTAGATTTTTTGCATTTTCGGAATATACCCATTTTCGAAATAGCCCCAATGCACCTTATATAAATGTTGTTAAGGTTTTAGGAGTGGCCTCTAATTATTTCTAAGTATAATAAATAAATATGTATCGAATTACCGAATCGTTCGGTGGTATAGAATCGCCGAAATAATGATCAGAGGCTCTCTCCTTTACCGCAAAAGAATGGCCATCTACCAGCTATTCTATGGAAGTTTCAATGACGGACTCCTAAAACGTAGAAATTAAGAAGCCTCAGGTAAAATTAGTTACCGCAGTTGGCAACGATGACTTTCATCGAATACGTCGAGCCAACCTGTGCCTACTTCTATCCCAGTAAAATGATTCGAGTACATAGACTTATCCGAGCGATCTCCTATAAGACCTATCACATACGATCTATTATACGACCTCTAAGTCTCCACTAGTGGGATATTATGCTAATCGCAACTTCTAGAAACAACTCGTATTGATACGTACTAATTTCGCTATCGCAGCCATTTTATAAACAGGAGATCTCACACAATCTACGATCGGAACGATCCCGGAACGGATTTATGCAGTAGCACATGGCGTATTTTAAACGCGCAGACGACGCGCATTTCAGGAACGCGCGTTTTCTGCGCCGTATACGCCGATTTTTGTATTTTTATAGATTCAAACGCACGTAAAACGCGTTACGAACGCGCGTTCGAGACTCGTTTGAAGCCCTTACAAAGGGTCAAAGCCAGCGTAAGCAGTGTTGTCTCAATCGACGCCATTGTACAACTGACGAGGAGTGTGACCAAAACGCGGAAGCTACAAGCGACTACAGCGCGTCTGTATCGCTGTATCTACGCGTATACGCACAGTAGACGCGCGTTACCACGATCGCCCCGTGTGCTTAGGTTACAAGGTTGCGATCTAATCTCATTTGAAACACGTACACGTACACGCGTCATCTGCGCGTTTAATATAAGTACGCCGTGTGTTAGGAGCCTAAAAAAACATTTGAGCACCATCAATGATCCAGTAGTCTTAAATCATAGAGATAGTCAATGATAGCTTATTATTTCTTGTTTCAGTGCGAGTAACAGTGGTCTCGAGATGCGATATGCGTGCTCTGTGTTCGGTTCGCGGGCCGTTGGGCGGCGACACGCGCGCGCTCGGCGCGGGCGCGCGCTTCCTGTCACTGCGCATGCCCGGCCAGCTCCAACCACTACACTTCGTCGTCGAAGCCAAAGCAAGGGTCAAAGAATTGAAGTCTTTAGCCAATGCTCACGCGCAACTACAGGGCATGACCGACACAGAACTCTTCGGATTAGCAATTTTGCAAAGTGAGTGTAATTGTCTATTCGTTTTCACTACAAGTCTTACACATACTACTCATACCGTAGCTGACATAAGTTCTAAACGTTTGCAATGTGATTTCACAAAACAAAGTTATTATGTATTCATGGCGTCACACATTCCACCTCGTAAGCATTCAGTCTAACTATACATACAAACGCCGTTGGGTAATCATGTGTTCTATATTGGTACAGGCATCACAATTACACATTATAGAGACAATATACGTACTCTCCAACAACGAATACCTATCAGTGTATTGACCAAACAATATTATCTGTTTATGGGAGGGGTCTGTATCATTATACAATAATTATGTTTTATGACAAATTATCATCTTTCATCACTGCGATCTCCAATCCGCCTGCCAAGCGTGGAGATTACGGCAAATTCCTGCCATCATGGGAGAGGCTTATGCCAAGCAGTGGACGTTATGGGCTGTTATTGTTGTTGTATGACAAATTAAAAGAAGATAAAACACATTTACAATAGCATTTTGTCTTTTCAGATGGAGAATACTTGTTTGTTGACTTGGACAGCAAACTATCTAAATATGCGCCAAAGAGTTGGAGATCATCCCACACCCATGTAAGTCCTAAACCATAACTTTCAAAACCAAAATGCAATGCAATTGACTACTCTAAGAAAGCAAACGTTTTATCTAGATCACATTACCTACCTACTTCAGAAAGTAAAATGAATTACTTGTTACAGGGCTTGGACGCTAACGGGAAGCCGCTCCTTGAATTGCACCTGGTCGTGCAGTTCCACGTGGAGAGTCCACTGCTCCTGCACGACGAAGTCGGCCGCCATCTGTACTTCCTACAACTGCGTCAAAACGTGCGCACGCGAGACGCTCTACCCGCCGAAGTGATACTACTGCTTACCGGATTGGCATTACAAGCTGAATACGGAGATGCAGACTCCTTCGAGGACAGGGACTACTTCAAAGTTGATGATTACGCACCCTCATCGCTCACCGGCGATTGGGTAGCAGCAGCCATGCGAGCTTGCCATCGAGAACACCGTGGTCTCACAAAAGCTGACGCTGAATCCAGATTTATTCGAGAAGTTTGTCTCCTCCCAGACACCATCAACTCACACAGATACCGCCTAAAACAATCTAAATCAGAACCTGAACCTGGAACAGTTTGGCTACTTGTCACAGCTAAGGGCATAAAAATTCTGCCTGATAATGGATCACTTTCAAATTTTATATGGAGTGCTATTGGCAAACTAAGCTTCGATAGAAAGAAATTTGAGATTAGAACCGAGGATGGCAAAATGACATTGTTTTCATCAAGTGAAGAGAAATGTAAATATCTTTTCGCTCTTTGTAGAGAGACACATCAGTTCTCAATGAAAATAGCACCAAAATTCAATGAAATCTTGAGAAAGGAAGAAGAGGAGCGCAAAATTTGCTTTGGTTACTCAAAATCGTTAAACATTCAATACAATCCAAACAAAAGTGAACAAAGAATATCAGTGATATCTTCTACGAGTTCGAATACTACGTCGGGTATTGTGAGTGACAGAGTCCAATCAGAAGATGAATTAGAAATTATGATAGATTCTCCCCCAGCACCATCTACAGAAAGTTTGGCTTTCGCCCATTTGCTAGACAGCACAAATTCTTACTTTATACGCCATATGCCACAAGATAATAAACCACCAACTAAAACAGCGTCTTTACAACTACAAAAATCTAAAATCCGAACCAAGAAGACTAAGGAGGATTGTGAAAATGTTAGTAGAAACGAAATCACACAACCAGAACAACCCTCGATGAACCAATTAGACGAAACAACCTCTTTACCTGATCAAAGTATTAGCGAAACCTTGACAGACAGTCCAAGATCGAATAAATTAAAATGCACCGGATCACAATGTTCCTCATCTTGCAGTACAGTTATAATGGCCAGAGCTGGTCTCAGTACTCTGAGTAGGACATCCAACGCGAGCAGTTTAGAATTAGGATACAGTCATACAGCTCAGAACTCAATGATGAGTGACAACAGTACAGTTGGCATAGATGTGGAATATTCTCAAGATACAGCGTCCGCTCTGTATGACGGTTTAGGTCAACCGGTTACTGTAGCGGCATCAAGTGAAACTAGCGGAGTCTACACCATGAGCAGTTCTGAACTTACTGCAAGATCGAAAATGGACACCTTATCTGAAGCCAGCAGAACAGATTACGATGGCTCTCATTACGACAGCTATAAGCCAACAAAAGAAAACGATCTTGCAGATTTCGATAGCGTTTCTTCAATCCTGAAAAACAAGTCAGAAAGAACTAGTCATGCAACAGGCACATTAAGATTACAGTCATCTCAACCTAGCTCGGATTGTGTTGATGGCGCTGCCAAGTTTCAGAACCAAGAACAACATAATAAAGAAAACTTATTTAGAGAGAGAACAAATTCTAACGTTAGTGCTATCTCGTTTCACGGTGACGGTAGCGATCCAACAGATAACAAACACAACTTACTGACTGCAAGTGAATTAAGTGACCTCATTGTGGGAAGAGGCGTGTATCCTAAGAGCCAGTCTGTAAGTGACACTTTGGATTCAGTGTCAGATTACGTGAGGCTACCCCTTCCGTTTTCTGGTGACAGTTACCTTCAGGGTCACGAAGACACTGCTCCTTCAGATGATCACTATCCGAATAACTCTTTCTTTGATCGACCTCCAACTCCACCAACTAGAATTGATAGTCGTAAATTGCTGAATTTGTCTCTACCAAATATTTTTGATATAAGTGGCGATACACCCATCAGACCTCCATTCCCTGACAAGCCACCACCTCCCTACGAATATAATCATCAAACTGTTTCATCTTATGCACCACCTCCTCTTGCCAAGGCGCCACCAGCGTATCCTAGCCCAGCGGCGGCAGCCAGAACTTTGAAACAGTTAAACGACAACAAAGAAGAAGTGGCAGCCAGAGTGGTAACATCAAAGCCCATGATAACAATTCTGAAAGCAGAAGCGGGAGAAGTGAACGCATCTAGTGAAAGAACATTTGCTAGTCCCATGGTATTGGAGCACAAATTCCAAAAGTTCAAGAGACAACAAGCTTCCAGTCGCAGAGCCGAAAGGTCGAAATTAGCGCAGGGGATAAGCAACAACCTGTCACCATCGAGGGACATGGCGCACGGCGTGGACTCCAACGTGCTGGTGGCCATGATGAAGCTAGCGCCGGGGCCGCCGCCCGCACCGCCCGCGCCGCGCCGGCCCCGCCAGCCTCCGCCCCCTCCCGCCACGCGCCTGCCGCCCCCTCCGCCGCCGCACAACCCCATGTTTCACCAGCAATTGTACAGCGACGTAGACTACGTCTACTACCCACTGCAAGACCCAGCCGTGTCGCAGCAAAATTATCTCGACCACAAACTGACTGAGTCTCGCGTGACCAACATGCACAAAAGTGGTCTGCAGTACAGAAGTACGCCTTATCTATCGACTTCCATGTCTGCGTCGTCCATGTACGGATCGATTCAAAATCTCTCGGATTCTTATGTGCAGTTACCGGGAACGCGGACGAGCTGGTACTCGTTAACGAGCAGGACGTCGCTCAGCAACCATTCCATAAATCTTGAACGGCCGCAACTTGCCGCGCGAGTTCCAGACGTTTCGCATTTTATGCGGACAAAATCGGATGAGAATGTGTTGAATGCGAAAGATCCACCGCCAGTTAAAATGAGACGAATGCCTCCTCCTCCCCCGCCGCCATACGAATACAAAAAGAAACTTCTCAATTACTCGAGAGAAGTCAAAATTCCGCAACCCTCGACAAATGTGCACAGTGAACTAAGTGTGAACAAAGTGAAAGATTCCAATTGTGATCTAGACATAAAAACTCTTCGAGAGAAAAGTAAAAACCTTGATTTGCCACTTATCGCGGCGTTATGTAACGATCGTTCGTTATTGAAACAAACTAAAGCATTTGGTGCTCCAAAGTTAAATAAACCAACAGGTAGTGACTGCGAAAGTGAACGGAAGTGTGTAAAGTCTGTTCCAAACACCACCGATAACATAGATTTTAAGAATAAACAAGACTATAATGCTAAGAGGGTAATGACAGGGTCTCAGAAAAAAATATTGATACGAAACCCTACTGATAAACTTCCCGCATTGCCGGTTACTGAAAGTCATCCAAGAGCAATGTCCAATACTTATGTCATGCATCCAACTGTAGCTAAAATTAAAAAGTCTCAACCCAGCTCATGACATTATGATAAATTCTTACCTACTGCTTGTGAATCCTTCCAGTGCTATGATCTTTCATCCACCGATACAAAGACTGAGCTTAATGCCACCAGAACTTAAGATCGGAACCACACTTGTCTTGTGTCTATGGTTAACTCATATCATTTCATTTGAACCCTAAAATTCAAAAGTACCTACTAAGATTTATTTTAGAAAATTCTGTTACAAGACATAATGTGAGATTCAAATGTGGTTCCGAATTTAGATTGTATTATTTAATATGTTAATGTTTAAATCCACATAATGCAGAAAAGTTTAAAAAAAAGTTCATATCTACCAAAAATGTAAACAAAGGCAAAAATAAATTACTGAAAATGTTAGGGATACCATCTCTCACGAAAAGTTTGTGGCTGATTATAATCAGTGTTGTTCTATTTTTGTAATGCTTCACGTGACTCTAATTACAATGACCTAAGGTTGAAATTCAATAGAATGTTTGAGCATATCATTTAGAGTGCTGTGTTTTGTTTACATTGTTGGAATATGCACAAAATTGCATACTGTTTACCATACAAGAATAGTAGGTACCTATTTATAATGTCAGGGTTAAAACATAAATAAATAATGACTATTAATCATTTAAGTAAGCATATATGATTTTTAAATTTTGTTGCTCAATATTCTAATAGAAATTATACCTTAGCTATTTTTAGACAACATTTATACCAAAGTAATTTGGCGGATTATAGGTATTTAAAAAATAACATCACTCACATAAAATTGTTTGATAAGCAACTCAAAATTACCCGCTTAGCTATATATATCATATCTTTAAACTATTTTTTCATAGTAGTAGGTTTGTCAGAAAATTGTGAGAAGTCTCCAAACTAAGCAATAAGCATTCCAGTATCCTATATTGTCTATGTTAGACATCTTGAGAGAACATGATATAATCTAAATAAATATGTGATACAAAATGTGCCTTCCTAATACTTATATTACATATATTCAAACGAAACTGAGAATTCCATAGATTTAGCATTACTACCTTTGCAGATATCATTATTTTGTATAAAATATACTTAACTCACAATTCTAATTCACTATAAAATAGTGAATTATAGTAAGAAAACTTTGTAATAAAATACTCGCTGTTTGATATATTACCTGTTATAATTAAGTGTATCAAAAATCATTGCTTGTAATCATAGTAAATGAAAGTGTAATAATTTCAACAACTATTTATTTACTTCATTATCATAATGTGTACATAATAATACATATACTAAGTACATAATATTTGTTTTCAATATGTACAAATGTATATTAAATTTTTTGTAACTCTTGAGTTTGTTTTTTCTTATTTTTATCTATGTACGGTCGACCAAGCTATTTGGTTGACATTTTAACATGCAAATTACTTTGTAAAATGTAACCAAGCTTGGTCGACCGTACATTCCTTTGGTTAAAAATGTATATTATTTAATAACATGCTCACTAATATCTTTGGTCTATGAGGAAGTAATATTTGAGTATAGACAACACTCTTATTTCACAAAACTACAAAAAAAAACAAAATAATATTATTTTGCGAAAAACCTAAACCTATGTATAAGAGAAAAACATTATTTAATAAAATTTTGTTCAATTATATAAGTACTAATACTGCTACAAAAAATACAGAGAAAGAGATTCAAATTCAGATCATTTCGGAAGCTCGAGATTCTGTTAAGTACTACATTATTTTTCTTAAATACATAGTTACATTTTCAGTATACATAAAGTCACCTATGACAGAATATCAATTTGAGAAAATCAAATTTCTGAAATGACACTTATAAATGTTAAGTTTCGCCGATGTTTGATAATACTACAAATATATTAATCATATAATAATAATCTTTTGATACTGCCGTTTATCAACAAGTGTAATGGTTACTTACTTCTCTAACTTTAAAATGATGGCAGAATTAGGAGGAAAAGTAATTTTATCAAAATATAATACTTGTCCAACCAGAGAGGTGTTTGTCCCAGCTAGCACAGTACCACCATAAAACATGGTAGACAGGTCAGTTGTAATTGATTTACTTCCTAAGTTCCCCACAAATACACATGTGTTCCTCCTAGGAAACCAACGTTCTATCACCACGAGATTCTCTTCAGTTTTACGGATTTCCATATTTTTCAAATTATTGCCTTCCTTGTAAATAGATCTTAAATATATTGTTGGTGTATCTAATCTCACTTTGGTAAACAATTTGATTATATCCAAGAAATCATAGCTAGGTTTCCTTTTAGATTTTAAAATCCCAGGCAAAATGATTGCAGACTCGTTCTCATTTGGGAACGACATTGACACTATATTGCCAACATCTTTATGTTCATCTAAATTTTCTTCAATATCACCAGTTCCACCGAGTCCAATTTCATCTCCATAGAATATGCTTACAGTTCCAGGCAAGGATAATTCTAGAGCAGTCAACACCAAAGTGTTATTGACATGTTTTGTGGATATTCTTTCATTATGGACACTGCCAATATTCCAATGAACCCATGGATAGTGAGGCTTATCCCACAATGTGCCTTTAATAACATTATCAATACGATTTTTCAAACCCGTAATATCTTTATTTAAATCTAGATGAATATCAATAAGATCAATTCTAGACAACAACACATTTAGAGCTGTACTAGAAGCTTTAGCTTTTTCATAGGCATTTTCACTGGCAATAAATATTTTGTTGCTACCTAAATTTTTTTTCCATAACCTTAAAGTACTGCCAAAACTTACATCATCTACAAAATTTTCTAAATCCTTTAAGTAAAAGCCATCAACCTTCTCTCTAGCCCAAAATATAATAGCTGCAGTTGTGGGGTCAACAATGTTGGTTATAGTTTCATTTGCAATTAATACAGCATCAGTCAAATTTCCTGACGAATCAGCTTTAGCCAAAGACACAACCGGTAGATCAAGGATTAAAGACATATTTCTATTATGAACTTCATTGATCAAATCTTTAAAATCTTGGAGGACACCAATACTTTTGTCTATCGTTATTAAGGTAGTGATGTTAAAATATTGAGCTGGATACTTTTCTGCTTGATAAATATAATTAAGCCTAATAGCAGATGCTCCTAATTCTTGGATATAGTCCAGTTTGTTAAGAAGGCCTTTGATATCACCTACATTGTCTGTGTTAGAGTCCTTAAATCTTGCCGGAAATACTTCATAGAATACCTTTCCTTGATACCATGGCAGATCAGGGTTGCAATTTTTTGGTATTGTGACAACCATACCTATGATAGCTCCAATACAGGCAATGAGACCAGAGAGTACAATCCATAGAAGTACTTTCCTGATGACACTCCAGTTCCAGTTGATAAAGTTTGGTAGCTTTCTGCCGGTGACATTGTGGTTGCCATTCAACTTGCAGTCTTCAGTCTGAAAATAAAGATCATCAGAACAAACGTAAACTTAAGTAGACTTTCTTAAACAACTATAATAATTATTTTACTTCGTGGCAATCTTTCAAATAATTATTATAACTTGGTAGTATTTCTAATCTACGTTACTTTCACACCGCGATTTTTAGAGAATTAAAAAAAGAATATTTTTTAAGAATTGCAACATTCGTATGCTGTCTGAGTGTCAAGGCTGAATGTCAAGTCGCGAACTGTCACTTTTCTTTTCCGCGCCATATCGACACCGCAAGAAAAAATCTTTCTCGTCAAATTATTCATTTAAAACTAAGTTTACATTACATTTTACCAAAATAACAAAATGTCGAGTGACAGGAAGTGTACTAAGTGCATCTTTAGTGAAAATCGTAAACCCGAAACAGAAATCCGAGCATTTACAAATAACGCTCGCTACCGGGACGTAAATTGGAAGGACATTATTTATCAGAAGACATCAGAGATGAAGCAGGAAAAGTGTATTCCTGACAACAACTTGGATGCCCGACTTTAAATGACCCCCGGATACGCGATATCCACAGTGCTCATTGAAGCACTAAGGGAGTTGTAAGCTCGTTAAAGCCTTTTTCCTCCAGTGGGTACGCGATACCCCAGTAACACTACTACTGGTTACTAGCTGGATGGTAAGCTATCAGTGGAGATACGAGATATCCTTTAGCTGAGTCATTGAACGATGCTAACACTGAAAATCTAATGGCAGGTCCAGCAACAGGTAAGTGCCATTTTCAAGACCAGTAACACCTCATGTTACTAGCTGCATGGTTAACTATCAGTGTGACACGTGGTGTCCAGCTAAATTTATTGAACAATGCTAGCACTGAAAATCTAATTGACATCGTAGCCAAATTGCCGGGCAAAAGGACAGGTATGTCCCATTTTCGTGACCTTGATCAGGTAATTACAAAATTGTGCTATATATCCATGACCATGCAGGTCGTAAGACGACCCTGCTTAACTTAGCACATCCCGTGTGTGTTATAACCTTGCAAATGCATTATACTCTCGCAGTGAATGTGGAACCATTCCTTGCCTGGATTCCCATCAGCGAGTAAAGTTGCTGGCTGGCTGACATACATTTGTCAGGACCACACATCCTTAAGTACGAGATACTAACAGCATGTTAAACCCATATAATGTGCTTTTAATAATAATAATATATTTATTTTGAGCAACAAGACTCAGTGTTAGTAACAATATACTTACAAACTATGTTAGTAATACATTTACAAACAAAATAAAACAGAAAACAGATTGTGACATCATTGCTGGCTTGAACATCAAGTATAAATTAATGTTACACATACGTTTAACTAATGTAAACACCAGCCCAAAAAGTGTATGTATGCTATTTTGGTGGAAGTTATGCCAGACTATACAGGATATTTATTATGCTACATGCCTAAATACGAGATATTTACAGCATGTTATAATCCACACTATGTGTGTAAGCTTCGACGTCAAGTATGATATTATCGAAAGCACCCTGTGGCTATGCCATAAACTTGTCATTTTGATCTTTCAGTGATGAAGTAATATTTACATTTAAGCATAACACTTTTCATTCAAATAATAGAACAAGATTCTTTGTTTACTTAATACTATGAGAGAACAGCTGATGGAAAATGTTCCAGACACTTATGACAGACTTCTGTTCCACTACTATACATATGGTGAACCAAGGTTATGTGATGTTCATCATCATCATCATCAGCCTATAATGTTCCCACTGCTGGGACACGGCCTCCTCTCTATGAGAGGGAATGGACTATAATCCACCACGCGGGCCCAGTGCGGATTGGTAGATGTCACATGTCTTCGAATTTTTGTACTGTTATCATAGGCAAAGCAACCGATGAATGGCTTGAATGACACTGCATAACACAACCTACAAATGTTCATCAGCACCATGTCAACCTCGAAATTAAATTAATATTATTTATATTTTCTTTAATGAAATGAAACACCAAACCTATAAGGACAATAGTTATATTCTTAGCTTATTATGTATATTTCCAAACAATTAATACATGTAGCCAAAGAGATTTTATCACCAACAACAAGAAAATCAATTAATCTGTTTGTGCCTAGCACAATAAAATTCAAACATCCAAAAAAGTATCCCGTTAACAAGAATCTTTCAAGACTAAACACAGTAATAGATACTGGAGTGCTAAGCCAGTAGCCCCAAAAGAGAACACATCAAGGATGGTACCGGAATGATTTAACCATATTATATACCAGTTGTAAAGTAATGATCTGGGTACTTGGTTTAAGTACAATGGTTCAAGAAACCATTTGTTATCAAAATCTATACACCATAATGTCCTAATACTCAAAACTATTAGTATTGAGAGGAAAAGGGTTATAGACTTACAAAGTTTGGAGGTCTTAACAGCCTGTCAATGTACAAATGACATTAACAACTAAACCTGTTTTAGTTTTAAATCAAATTGCAAATTTAAACCCACCCCCATCTTCGAACAAAGATAATATTCTTATCATCATTATGTATAAGCCCAATCTAAAATAACATGTCCAATAGTAAAATCCATTGCTTTATCTAGCAATCCATAGATACAATATTAAATTATGGGTAGGTATATTAATCATGCAATTCATTTAAGTACCCTTTATGTCCAAGAGTATTTTTGGAAGGGTTCCCATGACAGATAGTTTTTTCCTGCATTGCATTGCATTTTAAAATCACTTAAACCTTACCCATAATAATTAATCACCTTTCTTAATCATATTAGTGCTGACATAACCTTAAAACTATTAATGAAATGAAATAAAATTATTATGAAGACAGTAGTAAAACATAACTTCATTGCCCTCTGGTTCCGGGCGTTGACCCCTATAATCAGCTGTAGCTTACTAGAAAATGAACCATGCTGAAAACAAATTAATCCCTATCAAATAACAACAGATAATTTGGCATGTCATCTACCTACATTGAACCATAACATAAAATTAAAATCACAATTAAAATACCCGAAAAGATGGATGGGCAGACATTATTGTGAGATTTATACAAACTCATAAAAAGAAATTTTAACTAAGAAATTTCATTTATTTTCAGTTTTCACTACCAATTGGAGGCTTTAACAGCTAGCTAACAAAAAGGGGGGGGGGGGGGTGCATGGAAGTGCAGATACAACAACAGATAAAATGCCATACATTTCGTATAGAGCTAATAAAATCCAACTAAAATTCATAACAATTGACAGTAGGTACATTGCGGCAATGTTGCCAATTACCTACACAATGTTGACTGAATATGGTCAACACACATCCACCAAATTGCACACTACTAGATGATTAAACCAGGAGTGTTCGAGACACTTGAAAGACATTGTCATGAAAACACTGCTGATTCTTGTAGAAGTACCTAATATTTCAAATAGTTTGGGAAATTACACTAATATAGCAAATATTTATCGTGGAGACCAGACCTCTAAGTGTTATACTTTTTCTACTATGAAACCGCAAAAACTTATTGCTCCTTTACAAGGTGCCTGGGAAAACATAATAATAACAATGTTTTTATTTATATTGTTTCTATCATTATAGGAACAATAGGTTAAAAAATGAATTATAAACGAAATCATAATGTACAAAATATACCAGACTAAAAGTATTAAGCAGAAATCAGTTTCTAAGACTTAAATACAAACAGTTTTGAGAAAATACCTCAATCGCCCTTTTCGAGCCAATTGACTACATCTCAAATTCTGTTTTACCAGTAAGGAGTGAATCCCTTAACATTCATAATATTTAGTCATAAGACTATCAGACCATTAGCAAAATTTTGAGCTTTATTTATACTATGTACTATTAGGTACCAATTAATAATAAAAACAGTTTAATCCACACTGTAATAAAGAGGTTTCTCTTTCTTTTCTGATTAATTGTATGTAATTATATTAATTGGTGATGATAGAGTGAATACTTTAATATCCATAATATTTGATCTAGGATCTACCTAGACCCTTAAAAAATGACTGAGCCTTATTGATAGGAAATACTTCAGTTTAATTCTCACGACAATAAAGTGAAGAGATTTCTGGATTCTGATTAATTGGTTGTAATATTAATTAAAAACAGTGTTTTGAATGGACTCTGGCTCTTCTACTATTGAACAATAGTTAGACATTGTATGTGATCATAAAATCATTACATTAAATTTTTTATAGTTATACAATCACCTTTTGAGACGATATACCTATGGAGCTCTATACTTGCCTTGGTTGCACTCTTCTGTTGCAAGTATTTTGACAAAAGGCCCTTAAACATTGCCTTGGTTGCACTATTCTGTTGCAAGTATTTTAACAAAAGGCCCTAAGTGAATAAAAATAATGCCAGTGGCATTCCTTGATAGTACTTCCAGACAATTCAACACTAAATAATGGAGTTGATGAGCCTTTTTTATTTGCAGACACATCTATTAAATACTAACACTACAACTGGCTTTCAAATTATAAAATTACTTACTGAGAGATCTGAGGCTATCATTGCCTCAATCTATCAAAAGCATCATTAATTTCGTTATAGTTTGATAATATGAGAAAATTTTGAAAACAAAGACATTGATTGTTCTCCTAGCTCTAACTTTAACCCATTGGAACAACAAAACAGTTATTAAAATACATCAAACCCTAATATTCGTAAGTTTGTCAGATTTCAATTGAAAGGGGTATCTAAACTCCAGAATTAAACTCTCACTATACAACCAAAACAACAGCTCAAATTAGAGCTGGCATCAACGAAGTCAGACATAATGTTGATTACATGGTTATCAAAGTTATTTTTATAAAATGTAATATATTTATTGTAAAGTACCCTTGAAGCTTTAATATTCTTACAGAAGAAGGTCCAATGTAATTATCACAAATCAACACTCAGAATTACTTGCATTTTAATCAGTTAATAAATTAATTATTGCAGCCAACTCTGAACATCTACCAAGTTATAATAATTATTTGAAAGATTGCCACGAAGTAAAATTGGGAATCAAACGAGCTTACCTGTTAAGCGAAGTCTTGATTCTAATTTTATGAGTGGCAATCTGAAAAATAATTACCCACCCGCCGCTATAATATAGTTAACACTAACAGCCCCAAAGCTGCAATAATTAGTCTACCTAATTCAATTTTAACCTTTCAGGAAAACATAGTGAATGTGGGTATTTGGAACTACTCTGTACATAAAACAGAGATTGTTCCAATGATAAGATCTCTAAAATAAGTGACAGTTCGCGACTTGACATTCAGCCTTGACACTCAGACAGCATACGAATGTTGCAATTCTTAAAAAATATTCTTTTTTTAATTCTCTAAAAATCGCGGTGTGAAAGTAACGTAGATTAGAAATACTACCAAGTTATAATAATTATTTTTCAGATTGCCACTCATAAAATTAGAATCAAGACTTCGCTTAACAGGTAAGCTCGTTTGATTCCCAATTAGTAATCACTAAGGGGCCGCCTCCACGAGCGAGAGAATCGCGGCGATTAACGTATTTCTATACGAAAATATCGCCGCGATTTTCTCGCTCTTGGAGATGGCCCAAAAGAGAGTGTATAGAAAAACGTGGCATCTGCCATCTCCAAGAGCGAGAAAATCGCGGCGATATTTTCGTATAGAAATACGTTAATCGCCGCGATTCTCTCGCTCGTGAAGGCGGCCCCTAAATGTAGTTGTTATAGAAAACATTATGCTTTTCCATAAACAGGGTAACTGGATCTGGACCGTCCATAGCAAATTCGCATATAAAGGTCATTTGCTATGCTTTATTAGACCTTACTTTAGACCACTGTTTTTCAACCTAGAGGTCGCAAGAGGTCGCGAAAACTACCTCATTAAACAAAACAATAAAGCCTAAAAAATAGATTTAAGTAATAAGAAAATATAAAGATTTTTGGTTCATTCATAAAAACCTATTAGTACATAATATCCATCTCTTATATAATGAGGTTTGCTTGTTTGTCATTAACTAATTTCTCCCATCGTGGATCCGTTTTTGCTACATTGAGAATTAAATAGAATTCTTAATTTAAAAAAAAATAGTTAAAAACATTTATAAATATAAAATTTGTATAGATTTAATATTTGTAACATTATAAAATACGTGAAAAAAAAGCGAAGGGGGTCGCCAAATTTTTTTTCATACTAAGGGGGTCGTGTCATGAAAAAGGTTGAAAAACACTGCTTTAGACTTTTAACTTGAAGTTTTTTTTTTAAAGCCTACTATCATAGTTAACCCTAGTTTGAGGAAAGTTCCGAGGTATTTTAATGACCAATGTTTATGACTACTATCATCATCTGCCTAGCGTTTTCCCAAGTTTTATTGGGGTCGGCTTCCAGTCTAACCGGATGCAGCTGAATATCAGTATTTTACATGGAGCGACTGCCTATCTGACCTCCACAACCCAGTTTGTACTGGTTACCCCCGATACCCCTTACTAAGACTGGTTGTCAGACTTTTTGGGCTACTGACTACCTGTAACGACTGTCAAAGATCACAATTGACTGCTGGGACCAACAGCTTAGGATGCGGTTCCACTGGAGCGGAGCGGAGCGTGATTCACCAATCAAATGGCTTGAAATCCACATCTCTTCTCCACTCCTGCCATGCGATTGGTGAATCGTTTGAATTAGAACTAATATTTCTATACAAATGAAGGGTGCACATAAAAACATGTCGACTAAAAACACGGTGAAGCGCAAGGTATAAACTAGTTTGACATCTCTAACTTAGTTTATAGCTATAGCCGTCCTTTTATCGTACTGCCTTTTAGCCTGGTGAAAACAGCGTGTAAATTGGTGCATCAGTTTTTCAGTTTATTACAGACAGACAGATGTGGCAGAGGACTTTGTTTTATAATATGTAGTTATAAATATAGTAATTAATAGTACAAGGAAAAACCTATGTTTTCTATATCAATTTTGAGAAAACATGGGCTTTTCCATAATATAATTTTACCTCTTTATAATATTTGTAGATATCATAAATAATTCGTAGTACAAGGAAAAGCCCAAGTTTTTCACATACATTTATTTATATCTAATAGGTTTTGTAAACAAATACATACCTGTCCCATGATGAGATCACCATTCTTGCTGAGAGTCTGATAGTCTAGCATGCTGATGTTATTGATAAGCTGAGCGCTTACGGGATCTTGATCCTGAATAACTGAACTATTGTCTCCTGATGAACTGGAGTCTCCTGCTGAAGCATCTGAAATAGTTATTACAAATTAATACAAAAAATAACATGTTTAAAATTACTTTTTAGTAGGTACAGTTAAAACATTTTTATATTATTTTAAACTTACAACTTCTTTGAAAAACAAATTCCAGAAATAAATTTAAGTAGCTACAGCACTAATGAAATAAATAAATAATTTGCCACAATGTAGCTATAGATTATTTTGTGTTAAAAGTTTGATAAAAAAGTAAATATTAGGTTTAGTAATTCTAATCAATTAGATAATTGGGAGATTTATTCAGCAGGTATGGTAAATAAAGTCTAATAAACATGCCACAACACATAAATTTATAAGATGCAACTGATTCTGAAAATAATGCTTAAATCAGCAGGCAACTTTTGCTGTTATATTTTTCTATGAAAATGCATTGCTAAACAAACTACAAATACTTAAATTCATAGATGTAAGTAATAATTATATCCTTACCTGTCTGTATATTGACCATGTTAGGATCATCATTTAGTGTTAGAAACGGACGGTCAGTCATTTCTTCTGAGAGAGGATGTTTGAAATCTAGTGGTGTGGGACTTGGTGTGGTCGGTAGTAACAGGCACGTTGACGATTTGACACCGCGTAAATAATCCAAGGTTTCCAAATCATTGCCGCCAGAATTGTTACTAATCTCCGGCGATTCATTCATGTTGATGGATATGAATTTTTATTATCACAATGATACTAGACATACGTCGATGTCGTCGATTGACGCTTGATAGAAAAATGGACTTACTGCATGTTGCATCAAGAAATTTATCAATCTTACAGTAAATTCGCAAAATCTATTTCAGGATCAGTGTTCTTTTTCAGTTTTGACATTTAGATTGATCGAGGTTTTTGAGGGATTTTGACATTTATATCGAAATCGACTAAAGTTACGAACAAATTCCAACTACAGTGTGCCCCAACACTAACAAAAATCGGACTTTGAGTACTTTGACATTTCGAGTTCGTTGACATTAATAATATTTGTAATTTCTAGGGGCATTTTTATTTTGCAATTTATTTATTTTCGTAGATTAGTGCACTACTTTAGGTGAAACCTTTTATTCGCATAATAGTGTAAGATGATCGGAGCTAACAAATTTATTTGCAAGAATAATATTGTGTGCCAAAAGTTTATTCAACAAAGAAACTTTACTAATAAAAATATTAGAGATGCTAACTACCAGTATTTACAAAGGAGCAAGTTACCAACGATGCACTTCCAGAAGTCTCTGCCCCGTTTACCGATACCCGAACTTTCGAAAACAGGGGAGCGATACTTGAAAGCCCTTAGACCTTTGTTGAATGATAATCAGTTTGAAGAAGCTCAACAGCGTACTAACAATTTTATTATTAAAGAGGGAAAAGTGCTTCAAGAGAAACTCATTGCGAAAGATAAAAGGAACAAGCATACAAGCTACATTTCAGAGTATTGGTTTGATCTTTATTTACGTGATAGAGAAGCACTTCCCATTAATTATAATCCAATGATTGTGTTCCAAAATGATGTGAGACCAGAATACAATGATCAACTGATAAGGTCTACAAACATTTTGATAACTGCAGTTCGGTTTATGTTGTCACTAAGAGAACAAATATTAGAACCTGAGGTGTATCATATGAACCCTAAGAAAAGTGACACACCAATGTTTAGGACCTTTACAAGAATGCTGCCTGAAGCTATTTCTTGGTATGTATACAATATATTGATATTAATCATCTAAGTAAGTAAGGGTAGGTATTTTTAAACTAATCCGCTTTGACAGTACATAACATGATCGAAGTTTAAAAATTAACAAAATACTTTTATTTTGTTCTGGTAAATTCTCTATACATTCTTCTTTACTATTTTCAGGTATGGTGCCTACCTAATGAAAGTTTTCCCTCTAGACATGAGTCAGTTTGTGGGCTTGTTTGGAGCCACTCGTCTGCCTCGGCTGAATAAGGATGAGATCTTCAGAGACCCAAAGAGCAAACATGTACTTGTACAGAAACAAGGAAACTTTTATGCATTTGATGTTTTGGATACTGATGGTAACATGTTTAATGTATAAGTCATATTTATCTCTTGTCTATAAACCATGTTTTAAAATAATAACCTCAGTAAAATCTAAACAAAACCTTTTAAATATTGTAAGGAAATAAAAAAGTTTGAAAAGTAACAATATGTTACTCCACTAAGTTAACTGGCTAAACACCATATTATGATCTATTTATTATTAAATAGCTAATGCTGACAATAGAAAAAAATAAATAATGATGATAAGATGATAAATAATTTAATTAATCAGTTCAATGTACCAAATCCTACTACTGTACTTTAGATTACCTTATCAATTTTAGTTTATTCACCTTATTTACATTTATAATGTTTTTCAGGTAACCTATTGTCACCCCAGGAGCTGCTCGGCAACTTGAGTAAAATCATGAATGACAATACACCGACCTCTGAACATCCTTTAGGAATATTAACTACGCAGAATAGGGATGCATGGGCCAAACAACGAGACCATTTGGAGGCAACTGGAAATAGTGAAGTTTTGAGGAAGATAGACTCAGCAATATTTAATTTGATATTAGATGATGAAAAGATTAATGATGATAAGCGTGTGCTCTTGAAGAAATACTTACACAGTGATGGTACTAACAGGTAAACATGTGAAGGGTTATTAATAGGCTAGTTTCCACCATCAATAAATTGCATATCTATTTAGTCCGTCAGGTAGAGTATTGGAAAATAATGTAGATACACGTATTTTTTGTTTTTGTAAATCAATTAATATTGACAAAAATAAAACGCATCAAAACTCGTGAGCGGGGGCTCGAGACGTATTGAGAATTTTAAAAGCGTCGTATCTTCGTCAATTTTGGTTTACGTAACAAAAAAAAATACGTGTCAAATATTTTTTGATAATTTAACTGAAGGACTTTTTTCAGATTTTTTCAGGACAGCCTATTATGCAACTTATCTCATAGATAAGAAAAACTTTAGCTATAAAAAGTAGTGCACTAGTTGGGAAATACTTAACATTATACAAGCTACAGGAAATGTTTAATTAATTATTTGATGACTCTAATCTATTCCTAGAGCACTCGATTTTCCTACTTTGTAAATGGCTTGATTAGTTTGTAATAAATAATGTATTTGTGATACAACCTGGCAAATAGCATTGATTAGTACTTGAGATTTCGTGTTTTACCAAGTATTAATAGTAGTAGCAGTTTGTAATTGAGTTATTATATAAATTTACAGGTGGTTTGACAAATCCTTCAGCTTGATTGTAACTAGTGATGGAGTAGCTGGCGTAAACTTCGAACATTCCTGGGGTGATGGAGTGGCAGTACTGAGGTTCTTCCAAGATATTTATGCTGAAACTACAAAGAAACCTTTCATCCAACCAGATTCAAAACCTGTAGATAGTAATATTAGTGTTCAAAAATTAGGTAAGAATGATATCTATTTCTTGTATAGCAAATAATGACTCTTTAAAGATGGATTCAGGGTTAAATCTGATGCTGCCGGGGCTGCGGGACTGTTCGAAAGAGATACCGCGGCCCTGGAACAAAGGGCAATGAAGGAACATGGATGGGTTTTAGTCACTAAAAATCTGACACTCTCGCTCCGCCCGGAGCGAATCATTTGATGATTTGGCATCCGAAAAAAAAAGCGTTTAAATCTGATATCATAGAGTTCTCATGCTTTACTGTAATGATGGGAAGTAGAGCAAATATCACAATGAATGAGTTAGATTTTGGTAACAATATGATATTTTGAGAAACTGCTTTTATATGATTTCACTGCAACAAATAATACTGTGTAACAAAATTATTATATTATTTTTCAGAATTCAAACTAGATGACAAATCGAAGCATTTCATTGACAATGCCAAGAAGGAATACAAGGCGTGGACAGACTCGCTCAGTATAGATTATATTTTGTATGAAGGGCTTAACAAAGCAGCTTGTAAGAAGTTCAAAGTCAGCCCTGATTGCATTATGCAACTGTCGTTCCAGGTATTGTAACATTAAACAGATAATTAACTTGCCAACAGTGCTAGCACCGACTAGGCTAAGCACAGATTTTATTTTGTTGCCAAACAAATATAAACATTGCCTAAATTAAGATAGAGTCGAAAATAAACCATGACTCGTTCACGAGCACACCGAACCTAGCAGATCGACGTAGTCACGTTATTTATTTTAGATTTTATTTCTACTCTGACACAGTTGGCAATGAAACTCACGCTGCTGTGGACTTCGCCAGTTCTCTCTGCCGGTCCTGCCCTCGAAACACGTTTTCTTCCATTTTCCCTTCAACGCATCACGGCATTATTTACTCCTTTCTCTTTCATATCAGTCCTCACACAATCCACGGTCTACCGGTCTACCGTCCATGCTACGATAAAAATATTGTTTAATACTGGTTTGTTAAGGACTATTTGTTCAGATGACAGAAATGCAGAGCCGTCTTTATCTAGAGTGCAGGGTGCGCGTTGCACACGGGCGCAGCGGTCCTATATAGGGGGCGCCGAGCGCCGCTCGCTACGGAGCCCCACACGGCGCCTGCCCAAAAATGTTTTTACCCGTGTACAGTGGGCCTTGCTCGCAGTGAGCTTACCTTCCCAAATTTTTCAAATGTTTCCAATTGATATTGAACTTTGTATGTTTATATGAGGTCGTAATTAGAATGAAGAAATTTCAATATTTGGACATTGATGATGTAACATCTATTAACATGTTAACATGGGTGGGTTTTGGCTTGTTAGGGTAAACACCAGAACACCCTGTATAATTCTAAATACAGTCAACAACATATCATGGTAAACAAAACCGACAAATTTCTTCTTCATCTCTAAACAATAGAGTTTATTATCTATTGGGGAAATTGGACAGTTTGTGGTTACTTGTACTTTGTACCCATTCCATTTTGACCGCGCGCTTACTAGGGGGCGCTAGGGTAATGTTTTCACACGGGCGCTACATGGACTAGAGACGCCTCTGCTGAGAAATTATTGCAATAATAAATGGGTAGAAAAACATCGCGGCAACCAATGGACAGGCCATGGGTTGCAGCGTTGTTTTTCCACACCCATTGGTGTTGCAAATTGACCGTCGTCGTAAGAGCCGTACAAGTTACGGTAAACGACACCACCAGAGCAATAGTGGCGAAGGGCTGCCCCCAAGGCGGGGTCCTTTCGCCACTACTATGGAACCTCGTAGTAGACAGCCTCATCAAACGTCTCAACAGCAGAGGCTACTACACGGTGGGCTATGCCGATGATCTGACCATAATAATAAACGGCACACACGAAAACACACTATGCAACCTTATGCGCCAAGCCCTAAGGATAGTAGAAGACTGGTGCAAGGAATACAGACTAGCAGTGAACCCTACCAAAACCGAACTCGTCCTCTTCACAAAGAAAAGGAAGCTAGCAACGTTACAATTACCAAGCTTCTTTGGGACAACCCTAAGCCTATCGACTGAAACCAAATACCTGGGTATCTTTTTGGACAAGCAGCTGAACTGGGCAAAACACACCGAATACACCATCACAAAAGCCAGTATAGCCTTATGGCAATGTAAGAGACTCCTCGGGAGAAATTGGGGCATAAGCCCCAAAATCACCTACTGGCTATACACCACAGTTATCCGACCAATCATCACATACGGCTCTTTAGTTTGGTGGCCCAGGACCAACCTAAGCACGAACCAAAAGGATCTCGAGAAACTACAAAGGTTTGCCTGCGTAGCAATCACCGGCAGCATGAGAACTTCCCCCACTGCTGCCTTACAGGCGATGCTGGGGCTACCACCTCTACATCTCGTCGTAAGAGAGGAGGCGGCCATAGCGATTTTCAGACTCGAAGTATCTGGCACCCTAAGTAACGATTCCAGAATCAAACACACACGCATCAGAGCAGATGCTATCAAACAACAGCCCATGATGGCATCACCCAGCGACAGAATCCTGAAGACCCACTGCTTCCAAAAACACTACAACATAGAGCTCACAGCGGAGTTGTATGACTACTCAGGTACGAACGAGCTAAGAATCTACACTGATGGATCAAAAACCGACGACGGGACAGGTCTCGGGGTGTTCTCCGACGACCTAAACATTAAAATAGCCAAACCCCTTGGAATACTCAACTCTGTTTACCAGGCAGAGTGTGTGGGTATCATCCAAGCGGCACACGCTATAGAGGCCAGGGAGGTTACGGATACCAATATTCGAATAATATCCGACAGTGCCTCAGTCCTTCAATCCTTAAAGAGTACTCAGATAACGTCGAGACTGATACTAGAATGCCACAATGCCCTAGAACGAATCACGGTACTAAACCACAACACGGTAACACTACAATGGATCAAAGGTCACAGTGGATCACTTGGGAACGATGCGGCTGATGAGCTTGCCAGAAGAGGATCCAGCACAAAACCCTGCGGACCCGAGCCCATTGTGCCTATTCCCTTCAAGCAACTAAGAAGCTGGTTAAGGGAACACACTCGAATACAAGCGGAGAAATGGTGGACCTCGGCACCAGGGTGTAGGCAATCCAAGGAAGCCATGCCATCCCTTGACACAAAGCTGACCAGGCGCCTTCTGCGCCTGGACAGAGATAGCCTACGACTGGTGGCGGGGACCATCACTGGACACTGTTCACTAAATAAACACTTCCACACCCTAGGAATCACTGACAGTCCTCTATGCAGAGCGTGCATGGAGGCGGAGGAAACGGTGGCCCATGTGCTCCTTGAGTGCACTGGCGTTACCAAGATTCGCGAGGAGACCTTGGGTACACCAAGATCCCTTGCGGACGCCCTGAGAAGACCGGGAAGTTTGATCTGCTTCTGGAGGGAGGTGGGCTGGTTGGAGTAAACGGCCACCACGGCTCACGCACAATGGTCCACTTTAAGGACTAAGTGCGGAAACCAAAACCCCATGATAGATATTGACCGTCGTCTGCTCAGTGCATTATGTTTAGACCAGCTGCGATATCCCCATCGTGCCTTACGAGAACTATTCTTATTTCAGGCGGCGCATCACCTCTTGAAAGGTAACTTCGTCGGCACATATGAGTCTTGCAGTACTTCGGCCTTTAAACACGGTCGCACAGAAACAATGAGGCCTTGCACGGACAAAACAAAGGTTTGAAAATAACTTTACTAGTTCAGCTCGCCTTTCACACGGTTTTTACGATTTGATCTCTTTATTTTGTCTTCTTTTTCGTGTACTTAGTGTCTAACCTGGTGTCTGAGTTTTTATGCCGCCATTGGGCCTCTGACTTGGCATTACAGGTCGCGGCACGTAACTCTAGCGTTGACCGTTATTGCGCAGAAGTAAAAAATAAGAATGTCTTGGGGCGTGCGTTGCGCCGTTTGGCTCTCCAGTCGTATAACATGCGTAGCATCCCCTCCACGTTTCGTTCAGCGCTAGAGTTACGTGCCGCGACCTGTACCTACATGCCGTCAAGAAATATCTCTCAGGCATGCTGGTTTCCTCACGATGTTTTCCGTCACCGAAGCAAGTGATAATTATACAAAAAAAAAATATATATAAATTCTTTATTTTGTGTAAGTTTAATATTAATGTATCCTTTCTTTTTCGTGTGGTTAGTGCTTATCCTGGTATCGTATAACCCAGTACTAACTGGGTTGTGGAGGTCAGATAGGCAGTCGCTTCATGTAAAATACTGGTATTCAGCTGCATCCGGTTAGACTGGAAGCCGACCCCAACGTAGTTGGGAAAAGGCTCGGCAGATGATGAGTGCTTATCCTGGTGTCAGAGTTTTTATGACGCCCATGGGCATCTTGGCTTTACATGCCGCATGCCGTCGAGAAATATCTTTCAGACATGCTGGTTTGGTTTCCTCACGATGTTCTCCTTCACCGAAGCAAGTGATAATGATACAATACGCACATGAATCCAAAAAATCTAAATTCAGAGGTGCGTGTCTTGGAACTCGAGACTTATACCTTCCAGAATAGATTATCTAAATGATGATGAAAACCGCTTTAAAATCCGAAAATCGAATTTATTTATATAAAAATGTACAGATAAACTTAGTTCGCGATATGATGATATAACGGTTTATTTGTCATTATAATCCGATTACATTATCTTGTAGTCCTTCAGTAAATCTAAGTGATTTATGATTGACCTATAAACTGACTCAGTCATAATAACAACATTAATCTACGCGCTGTCTAGCAGTCAATTATATAGTCATCTGTTAAAATGTTGTTGCTACTTGCTAGTGAGAGGTCAACGATCGATATTTTCATATTCATCACTATGTAATGCATGGCAGAGAGAGAGTGAACACCACATACATAACTATAGTTGGTGCCAGTTAAGATCGCAATAGCGGTCATTGCCCATTCCTTGTTATCTCTTCCTACGAAACAAAACAAATGAACCATGTATCGTTTTTCATTACAGAAAATTTTGAAGATCACTATAGATGGCGATTCAAGAGTTGAACAGGCTTATTTTTTGGATTTCAAAGTTAAGAACTTTAATAAATGTAGGTGGGTCAATGACCGCTTTTGCGATCTTAACTGGCACCAACTATATCTGTTGTAATTAGTATCCAGGGGGTAGTGCTGTGATGGCTCGATCTTCTAGGTTGAGAGACCCTTGCTGAGGTCGGCCCGTGGACGAGTGGCCAATGGGCCATCCATTACATACCGAGATGTTCTATATTATTCTATAACTCTATGACAGTCTTAGACGTAGGACCAGCGTTAAGACGGCAAGCATACAATTCCTCTGAGACGTCAAGTGATCTATGAGACCTGGCTGAATGGCAGGGTGGCTGCGGAATTTTCCGCTGATAGCAGTTGATTGCACACCTCATCGATGCGTACTTATGTAGCTATCTCAATTTTTGGGAGACCCAGAAGGGTAGAGACCCTTCTGGGTCTCCCAAAACGACGGATTTAACGTGCCAGGTACAGAGCAGAGGCTCTGTACCTCGGAAAGCACGTTAAGCCGTCTATCCCGGCTGTCATTTCATTTTGTAAATCTTTGATAGACTTCACTACTTTTCTTGACTTTACTTTGGGTATTCAGACGTCCGAAACTCCGAAACCTCCGAATCTGCTATTATTAGTGGCTAAAAGGATATTGCTGCCCAGTGCCTATCCCTTTTACGTAAACCCTTGGTCACCTGTTACGACACCGTCATTTGAGGGGTTGGCTACACAACAGCTTATACTACAGATAATCTCTAATCCACTTTTATCTGTACGGATTAGTCTGTCGCCTTTGGTCATTAGCGAAACGCGTTTTTATCTTTATGCTACGGACCAGTATTTGTGGGGGAAGCACCGAAACACATGTTCTCCATTCAGTGCATTCTAGTCATGTTTATTCATGTTAGCTAACTAAGATTAAGTGGCACCAGATTGGGTTCCGAACAATAGAACCTGGCGACGCGTTAAGCCCATGAAGGAGATGGCGTGACAACCTGGACTCTTATCAAAAAAATTGGGCCCATGCAGCCAAAGTCAGAGAAAAATGGGAAGAGGGAAGGGAGAGTTTTGCCCTGCAGTGGGACACTCAGACTCATAAAGAAAACTAGCAATCATCATCATCATATCAGCCGAAAGACGTCCACTGCTGTACATAGGCCTCCCCCAAGGGGGGTTTTGCCATAACCGCCACGCTTGGCAGGCGGTTTGGCGATCGCTGTACGGTTGTTACAAAAGCACAGAGAACGCTGCTGCCCATTCTCTGGAAAGTCCCTTAGTCGCCTCTTACAACACCCACGGGAAGATATGGGAAAAACTAGCAAAACTTCATGGAAATATTGGGTATCAACATCAAACCATGATTAAACAAAATAAAGTATTATTTTCTAAACTCACAATTTTAAATAACTCTATCTGAGAGCCATGAGATGCCCGACCTATGAGAAATAATGATTTTGGTTTACTGATTCTGGTTTTATTATCATGATATGATGTCCAATGCGAAACCCGTCGCGTCGGAGTAGTCACCAGTTAATTAAATTAAACTAGAACTTGTATCTTTGACTAAGCTTAGTGAATACACTTAAATAGCCTTTCAACTTTCCAGGCATTCTGCAAATCCCTGCACTCCAACAAACGTTCAAACGAAGAACTGCGAGATAAATTGACAGAGTGCTCCAAACTTCACTCGGAGCTCATCAAAGATGCGGCCATGGGCCAAGGCTTCGATCGTCACATGTTCGCGCTGATGAAGATAGCTGAGGACAACAACATACCTAGACCAGAAATATTCGATTCCTATGAGTACAAGTTCTTGAATAAGTCAATTCTGAGTACGAGTACTTTGTCTTCGCCTAGCGTCATGGCTGGAGGATTTGGACCTGTTATGAAAGAAGGATTTGGAATTGCGTACGTAAATAAGATTATTTATTTAAAATAAAAACATTTTTAAATTAATTTGACAGCCACGTTGGTTTTGTAGTCGCAAGCGTGACTGCTAAGCATAAGGTCCTGGGTTCGATTCCCAGGTCGGGCAAAGTGTTATTGGGTTTTTCCATCGGGAATTTCTCAGTAGCAGTCACGGAGTCTGGATTTGCGCCCGGTTGATGGCAATAGGCTCACCCCCTAATAATTGGGACTTAAACAAAACTGGTGAAATGTGGGTGTACACCTCTGTCTCACCCTTCGGGGATTACAGACGTGATGTAATGTTATTTTATTTAAATTTTTCGCATACAAGGAGGAACAAAGGTGGACTTAATGCCCGACGAGAGTCTCTATTAGTCAACCTTGTGTAGTGGAGATATAACATGACAGGTGCTAAGGCTGAGTTTGTTAGTGTAAAGGCCTAAGAGCCTTATCACACTAGCGGATTGCGAGCGGATTCAAAGCGGAGCGGGCGTACTCGCTGCGCAATGCACTTTCACTGCTTTCGCGGCCTTTACACTTCTCGAAATATACAATCGTAACAAGCACCATGGCTGTCTGTGAGATATGTTATCGAAATAAGGTATAATTTGCAATGTCTCATGCTCTTGAAATGTATGTAAACTTACAGGCAAATCTGATAAATGATTGCAGTTTACATTGGTTTATTTTTATAACGTTGGAACAATGTGGTTTCCTACCGTTCAACTTGATTAAGAAACGACATAATAAAATAAAACCGTGTCTTGATTTTTTCAGTTATTCGGCGTTCCCTGATAAGCTTGGGGCAGCGGTAGCAAGCTATAAGGTATACAACAGCAGCACACAGTATGTTGAAGCATTGCACAAATCTTTCTTGGACATTACCAAAATATTATCCGGATAATTATTTTATTTAAGAACGAGGCAAATGTGGTATGTAAGGATCGTAGCATCTGTAATTTCTGCCTGAGTTTATGTAAATGTTGATATATAATATTTTTTCAATACACTTTCTCGAAAA
Source organism: Xestia xanthographa (assembly GCA_905147715.2). Taxonomy (NCBI): domain Eukaryota; kingdom Metazoa; phylum Arthropoda; class Insecta; order Lepidoptera; family Noctuidae; genus Xestia; species Xestia xanthographa. The sequence continues at coordinate 13,150,009 of LR990656.1, forward strand.
CTGGTCCTTAACGCACTACGATTAGGTACAACATGCAATGTATTTCATACGCGTGCGATTTTTTCCACTTTCCCGCACGTGTGCAGGAATGAAAATTGCCACAGATAACGATACCTATACTTAGTCCAAATTGGTTCAATGCCTATAGTCTGAGGTGAATGTTTTTTTTTTAATTTTTGCAAAGCACTACGCGTCTTTACGGCATAAATATTTTTTGAATATTCAAATTGTGTTTATAAATAGAATATCATAGATAAACATGATTATTTAAAACTAATAGTTACTTTTATACACAAATTAACATTTGTTTGTGTTCTGAATTCAAAAATATAAAATAAATCTATTTTTTATATTAGGTTGTTTTAACGGCTGCATACCATTGCCTCTCTTTCAACCTGGCGAGACCAAAGCGCGAAAAAAAAAGAAAATTTAAGTCATAGTTTCTCGTGACAAAAATATTATTCGTTATTTTATTTTATTTCTTCAAAAGTGTATTGAAAAACGTCGTTTGATACACGTGGACATTTGTTATTGCAATTCTCGGCTCAAAAACACCCTCGCCTACGGCTCGGGTGTTATAATTCCGCCTCGATTGCAATAACAAACTTTCTCCACTTGTATCAAAATGTACTATTTCAATACACTTCCCCGAAAACGGGTTCTTATCGCACTACGATTAGGTTCAACATGCAATGTATTTCACACGCGTGCGATTTTTGTCATTTATCCGCACGTGTGCGGAAATAAAAAAAAATGGAGAGGAGTCGGAGGTGAATGTTTTTTTTTTTAATTTCGGAAAAGAATGCGCCTTTACGGCGTAAATATTTTTGAATATTTAAATTGTGTTTCTAAATAAAATATCATAGGTAAAGATGATTATTTAAAACTAATATTTACTTTTCTAAATTCAAAAATATTTAAAAAATAATATTTTTTTTTATATTAAGCTGTTTAGCGGGTTCACACCTTTGTTTCTCCTTCAACCTCGCGAAAGCAAAGCGCGGAAAAAAAGAAAATTAAAATCATACTCGTAATTCATGACAAAAATACTTCTCGTTCTATTTATTTTATTTCTTCGAAAATGTATTGAAAGACGTCGTTTGATATTCGTGGGCATTTGTTATTGCAGTTTAATAACAAAGTTTCCCCACTTATATCAAAATGTATTAAATCATCATTATTTTTGTCAAGAATAACTAGAATAAGATAAAAGGGTCCCATTTGCTGACGTTCAGCGCAACATGTAATTATTAAGTTAAATATTTTTCTGTTGCATTTTTATAAAATATTTTTGAGGCCACTATTGTTACTGGGATCAATGTTAGATATTACTTTATTTTTTTCAATAACAGAGCTTTTTTTAACAGATTGCATTGTTTGCAGACAATACTAACTTCTAAGTAATACTGATTTTATAAGAATAAATAAATAAACTATTTTATTTATTACTATATAATTATTATGTCTAAGACCTCAAGTTTATATATACCGTATCAAGATATGAAGAAATCTATTTACTGATTATACATACCATTATATTTTATGCTATGAAATAACATTAAAATAGGCAGATTAAGTAGGAATGCAAATTACTTTGTTGATATTTTTTTATTGTGATTTACTACTGATATTTATGGTGATGTAAATCATTACTTGTCCAGAATTATATTATACATTTAAAACTATACATTAATAAGTATCGAGATTTTAGGATCCATTTTGGTAGCTTAGAAAAAGTAGTGAACTCAAAAATTCAAAATGTATGCCCCTAAAATGTAATAATAAACGGTATAAGTACGCTGTGTGCTATTTATAAAAGTGCCTTAGCTTTACACGAAATAACGTAAATATTTTTTTAAGAAATACTTGTTTTTGTTATATATTTTGTGAAAACTAAGAACTTTACGTATCTGAATTGTTATATGAAATAAGCACATTGATATGCTGCGTTTAAGCGAGAGCGGCGCGTGATTGATAAAATCTGTTTAGTCATTAACTGGTAATATAGAAAGATAGTGAATAAAGATAAAAATAAACAATAATGTAACGTCCGTCCCACCCACGATAGACGCAGCTTTCGTCTAAACGCGCTCTTAGTATTACGTATGTAGGTTAACCTTTGGGTTAAATAAAACACGTGTTAACCCTTACGGGCTTCAGACAAGGATTTCGCTTGTAGAAATCCATGAATGATGCAATGCAACATAGATATGAAACTACGGCTTCAGATAATAATCTCATTACAACACACAAGTTACACTTCTGCATTTTTTTTATTTTTGCTATAGGTATGTACCTACTATAATATAAAGTGGTTGTAATATTTTTGTGGTTCTTTAGAATAAGTATAATAAATCTCTGAATTTTATTTACATAAATAATTGTATTGAAAGAAAGGTGTATTTTTTTTACCCTTGGCCTTAATAAAATACGACTGGATTATGATTATGAAGTATATTGTTACCAGCCAAACCCAATGGGGAAGGCTGGTCAAAGCTGATTGTAGATGGCGCGTCTATAGCTTAGACCCAATCTGACCAATGAGGTCAAACTATTTTGAAATATAAAATGACATTGACAGATTTTCAACCAATGACGATGTTTGGTTCATGCGATGCTAGCGCCATTAGTTCCACAAGTTGCCCGTCCCATTTCAGGATAGGCCAAACCGGCTTATGCATCCGAGTATTAGTTATTATAGAGCAAAGAGCATAGTAACTGTATAGAGTTATTACGAGTCCCGGTCGACGGAGTCGCGGGGCTCCTACTTCTGAGTGGTTTTAAAAAAAAATAACAGGTAGGTAATAATAATAAAATAACAATCCGTGTCAGGGTGCCCCAAGTCGGTATAGTTTAGCATAAGCAAAACTAGTTTGTCCTGAAATCGGGTTTTGCCAGTAAAATATACCTACAATAAATAATTAATTATGAAGATATTTGTTTATTTACTATCTAAATGTTTAGATTAATTATTATTAGGTACTATAGGGGTCTTCTCCGCCCATTCATTATTTCTATACAAAGTCAACGGGGCGGGGGGCTATAGAGCGTTTCTATGTTGCGAGTGCAAGCAAAAATTAGCTTAGTGGTGATCAGGCGGGAGTGTCCTCGATAGTACCTCAGTAATTAATTATGTAATTAACAGTTATCTGAGCTAGACAAGTGCTATTAAATTGTGCTATTGAATTTCTGGGTTCTATTGCAAGTCGCCTGTGTCTGTCAGTAAAGTATTTTCTCTGTATCTAGATAAATCATCTGCACAGCCTTTTCTCAAATATGTTGGGGTCTACTTCCAGTTTGACCGGATGCATCTGAATACCAATTTTACATGGAGCCACTGCCTATCTGACCTCCACCTCCACAACCCAGTTAATACTAGGTAGTACGATACCCCTTAATGGTAAGACTGGTTGTCAGCCTGTCGGGCCACTGACTACTTGTAACCACTATTAAAGATCTACAATTGACAGCGGGGACCAACGGCTTAACGTGCTTTCCGAAGCACGGAAGTAACTCGGTATGTAATGGTGGTCACCCATCCACGGACTAACCCAGGCAAGCGCGGCTTAACCTGAATATCGACTGTTCAGCCACGAGCTCCTCGACGTATCTGATAGGTACTGTTTCTTTGTATATTTATTACTAAATCGTTGAATTCAGCAGATTGTAACAACTCTGCCCATACTACAAATTATACAGGCGTGATTACCTATTGCAATCTTCTAATAGGGTAGAAGTGAATGATGTATTGCTGTAGTAGCTCATGAATATAATACCTCATTCGATTAATTAACAACCAACATTAAAAACTTGTAGGTACCTACCTAAGTAGATGCCTACCTATCTATCTACGAGCGCTCCGTCAGATGACATCACTAAGTTGAGACAGGAATTAGAAGAAAAGCAAATATTATTGGATAATGCAAAAACGGAAATTGATAAATTATCCTTAGAAAATATTCAGCTACGCAAGGAAATTCAAGAATTATCTACGACTAAGCTACTACCTGAAACAGTATCTACTGAGACCCTAGATACCACAAAAGCGAATAAAATACGAAACACTTACAACGACAATATTGTTGATATAACAAAAGAGTCAGTAAGTCTACAAACTAGAGAAACCAACAACTGTATTATTGAAAATTATTCGAAAGTTCTTCCAACCACAATTACGAACTTTCCACCTCCAGATGAACCAAAGGAAAACGAAGATAATAATATTACACAAAATACTACACCAGACATGAAACACGAAGAAGAAAAAGAGGGGATGAAAAATAAGCAGAAATCCATCTATATATTTGGTGCTCAACAATGTGTAGGATTAGCATCTAAATTAGCTCACTCCAGAACTAACACCAGGTATGAAAAATATAAAATTGATTCCACTATTAAGCCGCAAGCGTCAGCAAGTGACGTGCTTAGCAATTGCGAACGCATGAACATAACATGCGAAGATAAAATAATTATAAGTGTTGGTGAAAATGACAACAATCCTATAAAACTGTTATACAATTTATCATATGTACTTAAAAAATTTGAAGAAACCAATGTCATCGTTCTTGGTGTAAATAAAACGTATCATCTGAAGGAAAAGACACTGAATGAAACTTTACGTAACTTTTGTAATAATATTCTTAACTGTACCTTTATAAATTGTTACAAGTTATCTGTTAATGCTCTTTGTAAGAAAATTAATTCTTCTATAGACATTCTAGATTATAATACAAAATTTTTAAATTTCACGTCAAAAAATGATGAAACATACAATAATACTAAGATTTTATCCAAAGAATATGCTCTTACACTTAAAAAAACACTATCAGATAATGAAAAGACCCCAAAAAGAGTTCAAATTGAAATAAATAACCAATGCAACAATGGAAGTAACCACGTTAAAGGAACCATACCATATTATTTCGAATTAATGCGGAAAAAATCTTTAGACATAGCTAAAAACAATGATAATGAAAAGACTCCAAAAAGAGTTCAAATTGAAATAGAAATAAATAACAAATGCAACAGTGGAAGTAACCACGTTAAAGGAACGATACCATATTATTTCGAATTAATGCGGAAAAAACCTTTAGAAATAGCTAAAAACAAATCAATACAACAAGAAAAAACGTTTTTTCTATAGTACCAAATCAAAAAATGATCTATTTATCGACAACAACACAACTACAGACTCAATTACACTGTTCCATCAGAACATAGCGGGCCTTTTAAACAAACAAGATAATTTAGAGTTATGCCTTCATGAGTTTGATATAAAAAATAATTACATAGATGTGATATGTCTCTCGGAAACTTTTATTAAAAGAGGCAATGAAAACAACGTAACTTTAAAAAACTTCAAACTAATTACTTCATACTCTAGAATAAAAGAAAAAAGAGGTGGTGTTTGCATTCTTGCAAGGGATTCTATAGACTATAAAGATTTGGCTATTTGTAACACCATGTCCATGGACAAAGTATTTGAATGTTGCGGGGTAGAATTTCCCACTCTAAATTGTATTATTATTTGCTTATATAGAACCCCAGACAGCAACATAAACTCATTTTTTGACAAATTTGAATTACTTCTACACAAGATTTGTAATAAAACCAACTAAAAAATTATTCTAACAGGCGACTTAAATATAGACACACTCAAAAGCAATAAAATAGCATCACGTCTTAAAGACACTCTAGTCAATTTTGGTCTTTTCTTACACATAGATCAACCAACGAGACAAAAGGCATGCATCGATCATTTTATAAGTAACATCAAAGACGCGAATGGTAAAGTTCATGATTTATTCCTCTCTGACCACAACACAGGCCAAACATTAAAATTTCCTATTAATAATAAACCAAAAAGACTAAAAAGTTGGTATATATACAAAAGAGACTACAGTAAAGATAACTTAGACAAATTTATAAATTGTATATCCGCTCTAAGTTGGTCAGAAGTATATGACCAAGAAAACTTAAATTCAGCTTTTAATATATTTCACGAAAGTTTTTGCTTATTTTACAATCTCTGCTTTCCGATCAACAAAGTAAGAATAAATTCAAACTGTAAGTCACCAAGGTGGATCACAACAGGAATCAGGAAATCAAGCAGACAAAAAAGAAAGTTAAGATATCGCCAATACATATCAAAATCTGAAAATGATTCATTAAATTTAAAAAAATATACTTCTGTCTTCAAAGGATGCGTCAGTCGATCAAAACACCTTATTAATTCTAAAATAATGTCAATGGCAAAAAACAAAGGCAAAGCAGCATGGCAAATTATCAAAAACAAAACAGATTCCGGTAACACTAAAACAAATATAGAAACTATTAAAATCAACAATAACGTTATAGACAAACCTTTAGAAATTGCCGAAACTTTCAATGACTTTTTCATTAACGTTGCCAAAGATTTCCATAACAATAAAAATAAGCCTTCACAAAATAAGGAACCTACAATAGATGTACCAAATATGGCTCAAACCATGTTTTTACATCCATGTTATGAGAACGAAGTGAAAAATATCATAATGTCTCTCAACAACACTAAATCGGTTGGATTTGACGGTATAGCAACTCTCATTCTGAAATCCTGTGCCACCATTATATCCCCAATCATTGAACACTTGGTAAATCTTTCATTCTGGCAAGGGATTTTTCCAGAAAAACTTAAACAATCGATTGTGAAACCCTTATTTAAAAAAGGTGATATTAAAGAGTTGTCTAATTATCGGCCTATTACACTAATATCAAACTTATCAAAAATCTTTGAGAAAGTCATGCATCGTAGACTAACAAATTATTTAGAAAAATTCCAAATTATAAAAGAGGAACAAACCGGCTTTCAAAGGGGTAAATCGACAACATTAGCAGCATTTACTCTAATAAAAAACGTAATTGAAAAATTAGATAAACGAATTCCAGTTTCTGTCATCTTCTTTGACATGAGTAAAGCTTTCGACTTTGTCAACCACGATTTGCTCCTAAAAAAATGTAATAACTACGGAATCAGAGGAATAGTTATGGACTGGATTACTAGCTACATATAATCCCCGGCACGTAACTTGGCAAGAGTCGTTAGATGCGCAGAAGTCGTTTTTTAGGTCTCTTTGGTGGTCAAGCGGGACGCGGGGTATGACGTAGCGCCGATCCAAGCGCGCGATTGGTGCGTCAGTCGACCCCTGCCTCCCGCACCGCGTCTACATTCCGTTCGCTCCCGATTACACTTGCGGCCACGAAAGTTGTGCCCTTTGTTTTTGTTGACTTTTAGTTACGAGTTCAGTTTTAGTTTTAAATTAAGTTTTTGTTACGAGTTATTGTTATTGTTTTAAATTTAGTTTTTATTACGAGTTGTTGTTATTGTTTTAAATGTAGTTTTTGTTATGTTTATTACATAATATGCCAGCTCAAGTGGTAGTTCTAATTTGATGCCAGGGGTAACAGTATTATTAACCGATAGTGACGACGAGAACCTATAATTTTTAATAATGATACTTTTTTTTTCTTAATTAAAAAAAATGCATATTATATTTTATTTATAACACTTATTAAATGTCACGAATTCCTCTGCTTTGTTTAACTACATGATTAAAAATAAATGATGGCAATAACCGCATAATGACAATCAATAAAAGTGACCAGTTTTTTGTTCCACTAAGTGCACGATGCGCGAACTTGCCCCCACTACGCCAAAACCTTGCCAACTTACGTGCCGGGAACTTGTATCTAACCGTAAACAAAGAGTCGAAATAAACTCAATGAACGAAAATAACGAGTCCACATCATTCAGTTCTAAATATAGTCAAACCAAAACAGGTGTACCACAAGGAAGCATACTGGGCCCATTACTTTTCCTTATTTATATCAATGATTTGCCCACTGCTTTACAACAACAGTGCATAATTTTGCTGACGATATTTCTGTAATTGTTACTAATGACAATAAATCAGACATAAATCACGAAAACACCCTTAATACAATAGTCAATCAAGTTTTAAAATGGCTAGAAAATAATTATCTCTGTGCAAACCTAAGTAAAACCAAATACATAAATTTTCAAAATTACAATTCAAAACCAAAAACATTTAAAGTTAGTTGTCAAGGACAACAAATTAGCGAAGTTAATGAATACAAATTTCTTGGACTCATTCTTGATCAGCATTGTAACTGGAAATTACATATAGAACATGTTTGCAAGAAACTCAACCAATTTGTATTTGCTCTTAAACGTCTAAGACATACCGCTAGTGAAGCAGTCGCTCTTACTGCTTACCACGGATATATATCCTCTTTACTCAGGTATGGACTCCTACTATGGGGGAACTCCACAAATGTAAATGAAGCATTTATTGTCCAAAAAAAATGCCTAAGAGCAATTTGCGGTATCAGCCCATTAACATCCTGTAGACCACTATTTAAAAAATTAAAACTACTAACCTTAGCAGGTTTTTTAATAATGCAGGCTGGTATTTTTGTGAAAGAACACTCAAAATTTTTTATAGCATGTGACCTGCATTCGAAATACACTCGTCGAGATCCCACAAGATTAAGAATACCTTCACATCAAAGCACACTATGCCAAAAAAATAGTTTAATCACTGTAATAAAAAATTTTAACAACATACCAAAAGAATTAAGAGAACTGCCCTTAAAATATTTCAAATCCAAATTACATAGATGGCTTACTGATAATTGTTTTTATAGTGTAAAAGAATTTCTTGAAAAAAAAGTAATAGATAAATATGGCTATTGAGTTTTACAAAGTGTTTTATGTTGGTATATGTTTTTTTTTAAATTATAAGCATTATTGTTAAAATTTCGAATATATACGAATCCTAAATTGTAAATGTTATTCCTATTTCTTAATTATTAGATTAATAGTTGAGCAAATTGATGTTTCGTATTAAAATTCTATGTTATGTTCTAATATTTGTATGCCATTGTATGGCAAAACATGTAAGTTCACAATCCTATTTTTAAGACCTTAATGTACCATGTTTTTACACAAATAAAATTATTCTATTCTATTCTATTCTATTCAGCTAGGTACCTACACAGCCCAGCACTTGCAATTACAGCTACCTACTTAAGTATCAGAAATGCATGTTGTGCTTTGCGTTTCATATCAAATCAGTGGAAAATTACCATGCTGCGAATATTTTTTGATGAATATCGATATTATTATGTCAATAAATAACAAACCATTTGAAATGAGCGAGTACTGCACTTATCTACCACCGACAAAAATAATAAAAGAATTGCCTTCATTTTTAAAAATCAAAGACCCCGCTATGACATACCTAGTCATAGTCTACTGGACTGGTAATGCAAATGTACCTACTGTGTAAGTGAGTAGATAAATAAGTACAAATACAACGTCGGCGCTTTTCTGCGACGACTGCTATCGATTTTCTCGTGTCCATCTAGTAAAGAGGAGAATATTCATAGTCGAGAAATGTCTTCAAACAAAAAAATGGGTTAGTTAGCCACAAATTAATTATTTTCGTTTTTTTTCCTATGAATGACCGTTTGAATGCGAATGTTCTAAAAATACGGGGAATAAGTACGAGAATTTCTACTCTTATAACTCGATATTAATATGAGGTATTCCTAAGCTTGTTCCCTACACATTCATAGATAGGTACCTACATTCATTCCTATTCATATAAAAAACTTACGCCTTTTTCCCATGATGGGGGTAGGCAAAAATTACAGAATTCCACCTGCTACGACCCTTCCAAACTCCTTTCGTCTCGCCAACGTAAACGTACCTAAGTCATAATACAACACCCGAATATATGTAGACAACCGCTAACACTGATGTAAAATGAGTAAGTTAGATTGGGAATGGAAGAACAAGAACGCAATTTCAATAATAATTTCACAATATCAATAAAATTAACAAAAATCTGGAATATAAACTTAGAAAGGCTATGAATACGACTACATCGTACCTACGCAGAATCAACAGCGTTCCAATCTACGTTCGCGCATATAGAAACATAAACTTGGCTAGTACTCTATACAAAGTATATTTATTTACTTTACTCGTAGACAACTGGATTTTATGTTGCAGTTTGTGAAATACTGTCGCGTAGGATGTGATATCGTGCTGCCATATGAAGTGCATGCGACCATTCGTTTCTGTGGACATAAATTAAACACCTTGTTTTTATTGTGAGATGCTGGATGTTCGTGTGTACAACTTGAAAAGGAATGGCACTTAGGCTATATTGACATTACGATCGCGAAAATGTCAAAGTTCATCCGTAGATCCGTGCTTGGGATGTGTTTTGTGAAAAACAAAAATTATTGAATTAAAAATGCCGTGTGAAGTGTGATGTGACACTCCTCATATTTCAATCTGTTGAGGTAAATATTTGCGATGTTAGCTCTTAGCAGTTTTGCATAGAGAATAGCGTTTATGTGAAAAAAGAAAGACCGTAAAAAAAATAACGTACACAGTCATTTTATCTTGTACTATCTACGTTCAATTAAAATAAGGATTAGTACTTTTATGCGTTATTATCCCTTCCATATCATGTTAAAAGCGTGCTCAGTTTAAATAAAAGATAACAAATGCATTGATTTTCGAATGAATAAACTGTCATTTTATTTTTAAATCCTCAATAATAAATTGACGTGATGAACTGTACGAACTATTCAATGGCAAGCATTATAAAATACTTATAGTGGTTGTTTCTTTGATTTATTCGAATGCCTGCATGTTTTTTTAAGAGTACCAACTATTCCTAATTGATGAATTGCAATAGGCAGCCAGATGCTTTTCAATTGTCTCTAATTATAAGAAACGGCTATGATCAGATTTTACAAATGAGAAAGAAATCATTAAATACTTTTGTGCCCTTGATTTGTAAGTGTAAGTGGCATTGTTCCAAATATTTTAGTAATACTATAACAACCTAACAACACTATTCTCTCTCTTTGTTTCAGAATATGTTTAATTATATTGAATGCTCAAAGTAGATCGCCAAAATGCTGATTAAGGAGTATCGAATACCTTTACCTCTCACTGTAGAGGAGTACAGGATCGCACAGCTTTACATGATAGCCAAAAAGAGTAGAGAAGAAAGTTCTGGTGAAGGCAGTGGTGTGGAGATCCTAGTTAATGAACCATATGATGATGGCCCTGGTGGGAAAGGTCAGTACACTCAGAAAATCTATCATGTTGGTAGCCATTTACCTGGATGGTTTAAAAGCTTGCTTCCAAAATCTGCCTTAACAGTGTCCGAAGAAGCTTGGAATGCTTATCCTTACACGAAGACAAGATACACATGTCCATTTGTTGAAAAGTTTTCATTAGAAATAGAAACTTATTATTATTCTGATAATGGCCACCAAGAAAATGTCTTCAAACTAACTGGAAGTGATTTAAAAAGTAGAATAGTTGATGTTATTGATGTTTGCAAAGATCAGCTTTATGGCGCAGATTATGTCAGAGAGGAGGATCCTAAATTATTTGAGTCAGAAAAATGTAATAGGGGTCCCCTTACTGAGAATTGGCTTGAAGAATATTGGAGTGAAGTACAAGGCAAACCACAACCACTTCCAAATGGTAAATCTCTTATGTGTGCTTACAAACTCTGTAAAGTTGAATTCAGATATTGGGGTATGCAAACAAAATTAGAAAAATTTATTCATGATGTTGCATTAAGAAAAACCATGTTACGAGCACATCGTCAAGCGTGGGCTTGGCAGGATGAATGGCATGGTCTTACAATGGATGACATCCGCGAAATTGAGCGCCAAACACAATTAGCTTTGCAGAAGAAGATGGCTGGTGAGACAAGTGATGAACAAGATCTGTCTGAAGAGAATTCAAAGTCTCTGGCAGCTACAATGTGTAGTTTAGAAAAGAATGAAGATATGCCAACACCATTAGTCTCAAAGAAAAATGTTGATAAGAGAATTCAAAAACATCTTACTCCTGAAGGAACTCCACCATCTGAACATAAGACCTCGTCAAAGACAAATCTTAGATCATCATCTTCAGGATCTATTAAAAGTTTACAAGCCCAAGCTGCAAATTGGCGAATGGAAACTCTTGTTAGAGAATCAGAAACAGAAACAGGCTCAGAGGACGAATTTTATGACTGTGAGTCCTCATTTAATAAATGGTCTTCCATGTGCTCTCTTGATGAAGCTGACATTGATATATCACCATCACAAGGCGACAATAGTCAAGAAGATAGCATATTCAATCCATCTTTCTTAAAAAGGATGACATCTGAGAGAGGCTCACGCAGAATGCCTAATTTACAAAGTCATCCCAGTGTTGATGGTTGTCCAGAGACGCCTGTTCACAGCTCATGCCCAACAACTGTTTTGATACTAGTATTTCATGCTGGAAGTGTTTTAGATGCAAATGTTGATATGACTGCCAAGAAATCAGATGTCACCACTTTTAAAGGTGCTTTCGAATCAGTGATGCGCCAGCATTATCCAACGCTTATTGGACACATAGCAATAAAATTGGTTTCATGTCCATCTATTTGTACCGATGCTTTGGGGATCCTTTCTACACTGAGCCCCTACAGTTTCGATTGTTCACCTTCAACTATTGAATCTCCTTCGCTCACCAACGATCTTATACCAATTGGTGCCATACCATTAATTGCAACAAATTCTCCAGATTATGCAGAGTCTGTAACAAAAACGATACACTCAGCCAATGCTACTTACAATGAATTTCTCAAATCTGATGATGGAAAAGGTTTCAATGGACAAGTCTGTATTGTCGGTGACAGCATGGGCTCAGTATTAGCGTATGATGCTCTTATCAGAACTCAGCAATACCAATCCAGACACGACAGTGAAAATAGCATACTGGATACTGAAATAATTATTCCAAATGATCCATTAGAACCACATTACCTCAACAAGTCGCACTTACAAGCTCCAACACCCAGGAGACGTTCGTCTTCGACAAGTGACAATCATATAAAATTTGAATTCGAAGTGAGCGACTTTTTCACCTTTGGCAGTCCATTGTCACTTATATTGGCATCACGAAAAATTTCTGATGACAAAACTCGAGACATTACGAAACCACCCGTACAGCAAGTGTTCAACTTGTTCCATCCTACAGATCCTGTTGGCTCAAGATTAGAACCGCTGCTATCAGCAAGATTCACTAATTTACCACCAATTAATGTTGCAAGATATACGAAATATCCTTTAGGTAATGGTCAACCATACCATTTGATGGAATTGATACAGAGTCATCCACAATTATTTGGAGATCACTTGCAAATGCCGCCAACTCCTGTGTTAAGACGGCTTTCTGAAGTATCTGTACTAAGTACTGTAAGTGGCTTAGTGGATAACATTCCTTTAATTACTATGAACGCGTTACAGCAGAAATGGTGGGGTTCCAAAAGACTAGACTACGCTTTGTATTGTCCCGAGGGATTGACGAACTTTCCGACAAACGCTTTACCTCACTTATTCCATGCTAGCTATTGGGAAAGTTCTGATGTAATAGCTTTTATATTGCGTCAAATAGGTCACTTTGATTTAGCTCTATATGGACACTCCGACGATAAAGAGTGTCCAATGTTTAAACCTGGACAAGAGAGGGAGAAGTGGATGAGAAAACGAACGTCGGTTAAATTGAAAAATGTAGCTGCAAATCATAGGGCTAATGACGTTATCGTCAAGGAAGGGTGCCCGCAAACCTTTTCTGCCCGTTTCATGTACGGCCCATTAGATATGATAACTTTGACTGGTGAGAAAGTTGACATTTATATGATGAAGGATCCTCCGGCAGGCGAATGGGCAATATTGTCCACTGTTGTAACTGATAAGACTGGAAGAATCACATACACCTTACCAGAACGACAAAGTGTCGCTTGCGGCATATATCCGGTAAGAGTTGTTGTTCGAGGGGATCACACAATGTGTAATTTTCATTTAGCCGTTGTGCCTCCCCAAACTGAATGCGTTGTATTTAGTATTGATGGGTCTTTTACTGCCAGCGTATCAGTTACTGGTCGAGACCCAAAAGTAAGAGCAGGTGCCGTCGATGTAGTGCGATTTTGGCAAGATCTTGGGTATCTCATTTTATACATAACCGGAAGGCCTGACATGCAACAAAGGAAAGTAATATCATGGTTGGCAGAACATAACTTTCCACATGGCTTAGTATTTTTCTCCGATGGCTTTTCAACGGATCCATTAGGACATAAGGCAGCGCATTTAAACAATCTTATAACTGAACATGGAGTAATTATGCATGCGGCATACGGTTCGGGGAAAGACATTACGGTTTATCATAATTGTGGTCTTGCTCCAAAGCAAATTTATGCTATTGGGCGCATCAGTAAAAAGTACAGCAATATGGCGACGACTCTAAATGACGGCTACGCTTTGCATTTAGCTGATTTAAAGCTGCCTGGAGTTTCAAGGCCTGCCAGGGGCAACGCTCGCCTTCTAGTTCCTAGACGGCTGTTGGCTCCTGTAAGTGGCGGGTCTATATCACGAATTCGTCGTTAATTTAGTGAAATCTTCTATTATAGTATACTTAAAACGCTTATTCTTCCTCGGGTTAGACGGTGTTTGTGATAGAATAGTGCTAAATGTACAATCGTCATTATCATTTCATTTTGTTTGGGCAGACTAAATTTATATGCACATTTCCAATTCGGGTTTGGTTATTTATTCAGATTTGCGTATGGATAAGGATGGATTAACAAGTTTTATAAAATAAGTAAATCGGTATGGGGAAAGCGCACGTCTATTTATCCTCATTGTATATTACATAAAAATGCTAAAATATTGTAACGACTGTTTTAATATTCTAACTGTAAAAACTTGTTACGTACTTCTATTGTAACTGATAATATTATAATGTGCAGAATATAATTAAAGATCTTTATGACTTTATATTAGGTGTGTATGTTAGATTGGAGGAGCGCAATCTCTGCACAGAATTTCATTCTGTTTCTAGTCTATTCGCCATTTGTAGATACTATGCTTGCATCTTTACTTTTTATTGATGGCGAGTACCTATAGGTAAAATTTAAAGTTTTATATTATATCGGCGTCTTAACAAGAAGGTTTACCGATCTTGTCTAGTACTGTAACGTCTCGAAATACATTGCAGTCATAATATTAGATTTACCCTTGATCTTTTGTTTAAAAAACTTATACACTTTTTGTCTTATCAGTTTGTTTGTATATTTTTATATCACTACGAAATTACAATGTATGTAAGATGGGTATATATTTTACTTACTTTTTAGCGAGTTCTCCATTGTTTTTGACACGTATGTAATGGTACAATACATTATAAGTAATATTAAGACGTTGTACTATATTAAGTGATATTATATCTTGTTATTTATTTATAGTTCTCGATAGTTTTTGATCAAATAATATATTATTAATATTTCAATGCATTTGCAACTTGCTACCCGACTACAGTTACGTATTGATCGTTTGATAAAATATTTACCGGAAAATATAAATATATTCCGAGATATAGGTACCTACTTATAAAAATTTAGCGAGTATCTAAATTACTAGGTACCTACTCATAATTTTTTGTTAAAATTGAGGTTAATAGTAGAACTGTAATCTGTTCTAGAATATTGATGTTTAGCTATAACTGAATTCGTCGCAGTAGACGTCTTACAATTAGAAAAGTGCGTATTCTAAATATTTGTGTAATGCTATTTATTTTTGCATACCGTAGGTACTAGGTATGCGTCTATCCTATTTTTCATAAATTACCTAATATTTCAAATTATTTCATAATAAATATGTAACTACTTGTATTTTACAGTGTAAAAATTGGGCTATTGTCATACCTGGATAATTAAAAGTGTCACAAACAACAAATGTGTTATTATACATAACTTATAAATTATCTAAGGTTACAAATAAGTAGGTAAATAACTGAAAAGGCAATATCGTTATATTCTTAATTCAATTTATAATTAAAAATATATAATTCTAACGTTGATATTATAAATGATAAACCAGATAATAACATTATTTTTCTAGTTCACAATTATTTGAGTTCATACGGAACATATTTAAATAAGTAAGTAAATTATATTAATTATTATTATCTATCATAAAGAAAATTGTATAATATAATCATTATTATGTACATTCCTGTTTCAGAGATATTTCTATTGTTATGATTTTTTTTTAAACTAATTATTATAATAATGTACCTACCTAATCGTAAAATATTTATATGTTAACTAAATGTTCTCATTATAGTATTTTATTTGGGTCCGTGGCTTAGGCCCCCAGTGGTCGACGCACCCGTGGTCGGCGCCCCTGATTCGATTAATTTGTTTTTTGTTCTTTTTCTCTTAGTACAGTCATCAGCAGGTCTGTACAAAAAAAAAGTTTTCGACCTCGAGGAGCCTGTGGGTGCAGGATAAAAAAAAAAATTTTTTCGACCGCGATGTACCTGAAAACTTCGAAATTTTCGGACTGTTAGTATTTTTCCTCGGTAGGTACAAGACACAATTCCCAAGTTAACGAAATTTTGGGATATTGTTTCGGGGTGGTGTAGGAGCAAAAAAAAAATAGACACTCAGGCTTTAGCAATTTTACTACACCACCACACTAGCCATGTCTTTTATTGCCTCATAAACAAATCTTTGGTGTCAAATGAACAATAATAATTACAAATCTTAATTTTCCATAAAAATATTTGCTTATCTTAATTTTAACTACATAAAGATCATCTAGCTAAGACTAAGACTTTTGTTAAATATATATATATATATCAGATAGAGCCTCTTGCGGCGATATATAAATACTTACTATCAATATAAGTAAGTACATTTATTATTTTTGTAAAACATTTTGTGATTTCCAATCCAAAAAAAAAAAGGGATATCGTATTACCCAGTACTAACTGGGTTGTGGAGGTAAGATAGGCAGTCGGTCCATGTAAAATACTAGTATTAGCTGCATCTGGTTAGACTGGAAGCCGACCCCAACATAGCTAAAGGCAGATGATGATGATTTTTGTGCCTAATTGCTTTGAATTAAATTTATCGAATCGGGGGCGTCGGCCACGGGTGCCTCGACCACTGGGGGCCTAAGCCACGGACCCTTTTATTTAAAGGTTCAACAAATTATTTCTAAAACTCTGGTAAATTAGTGAGTAAAATTAAGAAAAATCTGAAAAGTCGTTTTACCACACACAGTTTTTTGATCAGTGTATTGTATAAATTAGTGTGTTAGTAACATTGACAGTTTTAGTATTGTGGAAACAGAGATAATGAGACCTAGTATTAGCGAGAAGGAAAAATGTTTCGTAGTCAAATGATCAGATAAAAATATTACCTATAATAACTCATTTTAATCGCTTATTCGTAATGATTATGCTTAAATAACTGATTTCCTCTAAAACAATGCAGTAAATTATGTATGCTCTACTACAATAAGTCCGTACGCGTAGGTATTTGAATTTGTTTAAAATTTTCCGAAGGTTTATTCAAGGTCCCACGTTATAATTTTCTTACAATACTAGTGTATGACATAAACCGGTTTGTAGTACTATAGTCGGTTAGCGTTGGATATAAGTGCAACCTGTAGATAAGCACATAGCCACTTGCATGGCTTCATGCGAGGTCGGCCACTCTTTACAAATCTAAAATTATCCGTTTGGTATAAACCTGAAGCCGTGGCATCAATGCTAACACGGGAGAATATGATCTATTTGATGTTTATATCCGAAAGCCGTTACGTGTTGCCCGTTGTTGCGCAAATAGACAGCTAACGCAAAGGCGCCCTTGTATGTTGATACGATGTGCAGACATTAGCTATCAATCTTTATACCTACCTACCACGTGGCTAGATACAGTTTTAACTGATACATCTGTTGCTGGCGCTCTATGTATACCTAATCTCATCTAAAAGTTCTTTAGATTATTTTTAGCGGTTTTATTTAAATGCTTGAACTATCGTGGATCTCTCTGAAGGTCAATTACTTCGTCTAGACCAGCTAGGAGACTGAATATAAAATATATCGTATATTCTTATAATATAAACTGTATTTAAACGTTATATCAAGAAGAAGAATGCCAATGGATTATGTATTTACTCGATCAAGTATGACCATGTAAGCATGTTCACGGTTAAAGTTCAAAGGGTCTAACTGTTTATTTTTATCCATATGAGGTCAGTTAGGTGTTATATATTCCAGTATAAACCGCTGTTCTACTTTTTACGTTTCAATGGTCAACCATTTCATCCGCGATAGTCCGCTTCCTACTAGTATTTATTGATCGGTAGTTGGGTACAGTGTGTTTATATAATAGAGAACAGATGTTCATTCTCATAATACATGGTAGGCATCACAATCATTTCCTATAAATGGATACTTACAACATCTCATACATAAATGTTGTACCGCTGAATTGCGAAGTTGCATAAATTGACTAGATAATTATATATAACTATACAAAATTAAACATTTGTAAATAGGCAGGTAGGTACGCTAGGTGTAAGAGCGAGGTTATTGAACTGGACAAAAATTTGAGTGTAGAATTATAATGTGGTTAGCATTGGAGCCCGCCTGAAACCGGTACTTATAAGCCGAGACAGTTACAAAATAACTCAACGCGATTTATGAGTGAGTAATGACCATATTTTTTCTTCGACATACGGTTGCACCACGAGTTTTTAATAATTTTGAGTTTGTTAGATATCAGCACATAAGGCGTATGTGAGGTTGACAGTGCTTGTTGTGAAATGGGGACACGGGGATGTACATAGGTTCGCATTGTTAAAGGGGCGGCTTCCCGGGCTTCCTGTGAGTGCCACTATACCGGGCTATAGAAAAATATGTTGCTAACAAACTGACAATAGGTTCATGGGACATTGACGGAGGCTATCTAGTCAATGAGGACTAGGTTTACTAGTCTCAAGAAGTCATATTTCTGAGCAAGTCATTTCCACGTACGGGTGGTAAAAAAAGTTTCGCTAAGGGTCAAATCAGGACGCATCATCATTTTCGTAATAAATAATGAGAGTAGGTTTTTTTTTGTTTTATGTAAACGTATTTTGTGCACTTCGTGGCTGACTATACCCCGTACCTATAGGTACTGGTAAGGTGGTTAGAAAGCGGAAAGCTTTTATGGAACAGAAGGTCTACTCTCTATAAGCACAAAATCCGTAGTTTCGGCCGAAGTTACGGTCGTTTCCTACTTCGTATCACTTACGGACATAAGATTCGTTCGGGGCCCGAACTAAAAATGTATGACAACACGATTGGTCCTCTGTCCTTCTCCTTACTCCCGATATGTTTTCAAAACTCATGAAACCGATAATATTAGGGAGTAGGGTTTATTTCAAAGTATAAGCTACTTTCGGATGGACCACGTATCTTCGTTGACGGACTTGGAGAGTAGTCCCCCAGTAGACGGCTTTAGGGACATACCTAAGTACAGAAATGTAAACCAGTGGCGTGCCAGGGGGGGGCAGCAGGGGCGGCCTGCACCGGGTGTCACCCGCTTAGGGGTGACACCCGACCGTGAACATCACTAGTGCCACTTATAAAAACCGGCCAAGTGAGAGTTGAACTCGCGTGGAGAGGGTTCCGTACAATACCAGTCTTATATTGAGTTTACCACTTTATTCTTTTTTTCAATTGATAGAATTTTCTGTTTAAATCGACAAAATGACTCCTTGTACGAATAGACAAACGTAATTTTTATTTTAACTGATTTGATTGGTTTTTGGGGTGACACCTACAATATCCGCACCGGGTGTCACCCATGCTAGCTACGCCACTGATGTAAACCAAGCTTCTAAAAAGTTCAATCAATTTTCAAATAGCTAGGTACTTTATTTCTTGCTTTTTTTTTTCGCAGTCATTGCTAATTAAGTAGTAACTTTACCTATAGGTACATTAGACAAAGTACGGAGACAACGCTTGATAGCATGGGCGCAGCCATAATGGGATGGGGGAGTGGAGGCATTGGAAATGGAAACCTTGGCACGCCCTAGTCCAGAAAACTGTAAACACGTCAAAGCGATGGATTAGATCCCTTGTGCAATGAATATAGTACGATTGAATAGGGATGATGTCTGACTAAAAAAAATATGATTCTGTTTAGTCCGTCTGTTAGATTATCGAAATATATTGGATAAGTACGTGTTTTTTTTTAATTAATAAAAATTGACGAAGATAAAACGTGTGAGTGATGAGTGGAAAAATGCACTCAAATGTGACGTCACACGAGTTTTCGACGCACTGCATCGTCTTCATTTTTTTGTTTACTTAGGTACGTGAAAAAAGAAAAAATAAGTGTCCAATATTTTTTGGAAATATCTCTGACGGACTATAATAATTGTTTTTTTTTGTCATCTACCTTATTGTAACGGTGAAGATTTTTAGTTTACGCCACTTCTGTCTGAGATCCAACAAAAGTAACAGATTATAATTAAGAGCACATTTACTTTTTGCCCCATTCTGTGAAAATCCTGCGTACCTAAGCCCATTTAAATAGCAACTATTATATAATATTGAATAATTGACTGTTTGTTAATACGAATAGTGTAATATATGAATGAATCGGTCTTGTATTTATCCAAATAAGCTATTTACGCAAATTCATGTAGGTAATCTCATATCTTGTTTCCTAATTTAATCAGCAGACATAATTTTCAATCAGTATTTAAATAATTACATAGTTTATTCATTTGAAAATTTCATTAGAGTTTAAAGGTATTTCCGATAAGTATTATATTATATGACTTAATGTGTATGTACCTGGTCTCTCTAAAACCTATACATTTAGGAGTTACGATTTTAAATGTATTTATTTGTACCTGTTATTAATTAATTTCTCCTCTAAATTATGCTAGCTTCAAATTCTTTTATGATGTATGTACTAGTGTGTGGGAAAATAAATTATTGTTGTTGGCAATTTATTGTTGTTTTATTTTACAACATAACATCATGCCTGTAATTCCCGATGGGTTTGGCAGAGCAATTATATTACACCCACATTTCACCAGTTATGTTTAGTCCCATATAATAGGGAGCGAGCCTATTAACAACAACCGGGCACAAATCCAAATTCCGTAACTGCTGCTGAGAAAATTCCTGATGGACAAAACCTGATAACACTGCCTGACCCGGGAATCGGGTGTCCGTTTCGACCGCGCGGCCACGGCGTTTTTTTTAAAAAAAAACCGGCCAAGTGCGAGTCGGACTCGCGCACGAAGGGTTCCGTACCATTATTTAAAAACATTAGACAAAACTGCAAAAAAATCACGTTTTTTGTATGGGAGCCCCCCTTAAATATTGATTTAATTCTGTTTTTAGTATTTGTTGTTATAGCGGCAACAGAAATACATCATCTGTGAAAATTTCAACTGTCTAGCTGTCACGGTTCATGAGATACAGCCTGGTGACAGACAGACGGACAGACAGCGAAGTCTTAGTAATAGCGTTCCGTTTTTACCCTTTGGGTACGGAACCCTAAAAAAACTTCCAAGATTTTGTAAAAGTTGATTCCCAAATTTGTCAAAGTTATGGTTAAAAAGTTATAAGGGTTTGAACGTGGCCGCGCCATCGAAACGCGGATAATCGCGTCCCGGCTGTCATTTGTAGATCTGTGACGGTCGTTAGGTAGTCAGAGAGGCCCAAAAAGTCTGACAACCAGTCTTACCAAGAGGTATCGTATTACCCGGTACTAACTGGGTTGTGGAGGTCATCTATGCAATCGCTCCATGTAAAATACTGGTATTCAGCTGCATCCGGTAAAAACTAGAAGCCGACCCCAACATAGTTGGGAAAAGGCTAGGCAGATGATGATGATAAGTTACAAAAACATGTTTAATTCTTAAAAAATCACAGATTACTAACTTAAATATTTCTGACAAAACCACAAATTACAGATTATTTACTTACACTAAGAATTTTTTTTATATTATATTTTTTTAATACGACTGTGAAGTATGGTTAGTTTAAAATTACTTAGTTTTTTTTTTAGGTTCCGTACCCAAAGGGTAAAAACGGAACCCTATTACTAAGACTTCGCTGTCTGTCCGTCTGTCTGTCACCAGGCTGTATCTCATGAACCGTGACAGCTAGACAGTTGAAATTTTCACAGATGATGTATTTCTGTTGCCGCTATAACAACAAATACTAAAAACAGAATAAAATTAATATTTAAGGGGGGCTCCCATACAAAAAACGTGATTTTTTTGCAGTTTTGTCTAATGTACCTATAGATAATGGTACGGAACCCTTCGTGCGCGAGTCCAACTCGCACTTGGCCGGTTTTTTTTTAATATCTTAATCATCTATGTATAGACCATAATTATGTTAGATTTATTATAATTATATGTATAGATTATGTATTGTCATAGGTTGTTCAGAACTTGCGTGCTTTTCGGTTTTACCATCGTCATAACGAATCATTCTGGAACATAGAGATAGAAAGAAATATTCTGGAAATACTATGCAATGACACTTATTTCTGTCATCTATATACCTACATATAAAAAAACAGTAGAAAAACTGTGTCTGTACATTGAATATATTAAAAAAGAAATAATTGAGGGGGGTTTAGAAACAGCAATAGAGCACGAATACAAAAAAAAAAACTGTCTGTTTGTCTATGTGTCTGTTTGTTTGTACACGCTAATCTTCGGAACTACTGGATGGATTTGAATGATTTTTCTTTTGTTGTATAGGTATTAAGTCTGGGCAACATATAGGCTATAATTTATCTTGGAAACTTGCACACCTGATGCAGAACCGCAACAGACCAGCTAAACTATAAGAGATACAAAAATGGTACCATAGCAAAAATTGTTCCACGTGATGAGAATTTTCTGCTGAGAGAATAAATTTGAAGATCTGGAACACCTGATGTGGAACTCCAAGGGCCCAGCTACACTAACATATACATAGGAATGACGTTTTAGCAAAAGTTGTTCAATCTGATGAGCACTCCCTGTTGACTTATAAAAATCGAAGATCTGGAACACCTGTTGTGGAACTCCAAGAGCCCAGCTACACCATAACACATATAGGAATGACGTCTTAGCAAAAGTTGTTCGGTCTGATGGGCATTTCCTGTTGACTTCTAACATCTGATGTGGAAATCAAAGCTATTACTAATTTCAATGTATAATAACATAAGCTTGGAGTACCTCCACGCGGTGAAGGTGGTAACAGTTTAGGACTGATTTTCAATGACGATGGTATATCATTGAAAATTTGACTCTACTGGCCAAAACTCCCTTTTATTTTTTTATTTTATCGAATAAATATGCCTTCCGGCTTATGTTATTTTAGTTTTTAATTTCCTTTTCCATTTATCTTCGTGATACGGTAGCCTACCCGGTAATGCAGCGGAGTAGTCACTTAGATTTTAATAAAACTTTAATCATGCCTAGAAAGAGGTCAAATCTTTTTCAATGTTCCAAAGGAGCTAAAAGATTGAGGATCATAAGATCCCAAGAATCTACCGAAGAGCGTCAGGAGAGACTTGATGCTGTTCGAGAACATCAGGCTTCAACTCGCTCCGTGGAAACCTCTTCGGATCGCGAAATACGCCTGCGTTCTCAGCGTATTTACGCATCTAGATCCAGGTCTCTTAGAGACCAGTGAAGAATATGATGCACGACTGACCGCTGATCGTGAACGTCTGCATTGTCTCGCGAGTTGGAGTCGTTCACGAAAAGAGAATTACGCTTGAGTTCTCAGCGTATCTTCACATCGACTTCTAGGTATCTAGAGACAAGTGGGGAACGTGATGCGCGACTGACTGCTGATCGTGAACGTCACGCATTGTCTCGCGAGTCGGAGACGTTCACGGATAGAGAATTGCGCTTCGAAATCAGACGTATCAGATCTTCGATTTTGACGACCCCGTTGTCGCTGACATAAGCAACAGGATCCGCGTACAATGTCGCGGGCAGAAGCTAGTAATACATATATTTCAAATCCTATAAACAAATTCAAAACAATTACTTTTTTAATTTAGATGCTTTTTCAGCTATTAAGCAATGGACCCCGTTATTGCTTGATAGCTGAAAAAGCATCTACTTAACTGATTAATCTGTGATTCATGTTTTTTTTTATAATTCATCATCAGCCTATTAATGTTCCCACTGCTGGGACACAAGCCTCCTCTGATAGGGAATGGGCTATAATCCACCACGCTGACCCAGTGCGGATTGGTAGATGTTACACGATGTCAAACGATAAGATACAAAAACATAATTATGTTTATAAGAAATAAACATACGACTCTTCATTTTTATTTAAGATCCTTGAGAAATAATTTCTAATACTATAGGTGGAAAGTTTTCTGTAAACAATAAGTCATGGTCACTCTATCGAAACATTCAAAACGTTATTACAGGGTTTATATTATTAAAAAAAAAACTTTTTTGCCTATCGTTAGTTCTACTTAATTAGGTTTTGTTTACAAAAAAAAATTAAGCTAATACCTACCTACTTACTTTCTTCGATAAATAATCATGCACGACTTATTTCTAAGCAATACCGTACTACAGCTCCTGAAATATAAACCTAGGATTTTTTTGTGTATTTTTACAAGTTTTGACAAATTCTAATCTAGGTTTTACAAAAAACTTCAGACCTCTGCGATGCTTTTTCAGCGAGACATCGGCGATAACGTGTTTTTCACCATTTCAATGGCGCGACCATGGGGGTTTAGTCTTACAGCTCCTAAAATATAAACCTAAGATTATTTTGTGTATTTTTACAAGTTTTGCCAAATTCAAATCTGTGTTTAACAAAAAACTTTAGACCTCTGCGATGCTTTTTCGGCGAGATATCGGCGATAACGTACGATTTTTCACCGTTTCGATGGCGCGGCCATAGGGTTTTAAGTCTTACAGCTCCTAAGATATAAACCTAGTATTTTTTTGTATATTTTACAAATTCAATCTGTTATTTACCTAAATTTCAGGTCTCTGCAACGCTTAGTTTTAAAGATCTCCGTGGCCGCGCGGTTTTCCGCGTTTAGATGGCGCGACCACGTTCAAACCCTGATAACTTTTTAACCATACATTTGACAAATTTATGGTTTTGGGAATCAACTTTTACAATATCTTGGCATTGTTTTTTTTTAAAAAAAAAAACGCCGTGGCCGCGCGGTCGAAACGTACACGGGAATCGAACCCAGCACCTCATCCTCAGCAGACGCGTTCGCGACACTCGACCAACGAGGCAGTTGGTTTTACAACTTTATGGGTCTAAAATGACCGCTTTATCAGAATCATAATATGAATCACGTTAAAAAAAATAAATTAAAATTTTTAAAATGACATGATAGTCATAAAATTTTAAATTCTTAAAATGTACTTTAGAATTTAAATTTTATGATATTTAAAATTTTTAACGTAATTCATATTACGATTTTGCGAAAGCGGTCATTTTAGGTCGGCTGTTCTCACACAGAATCATCGAGCAAGCAGAAATGTTACTTTATTTTGTTAGAAAATGTTTTTTTCGTTCACCGTTAGAAAACAATTCCGCTAACTCCCAGCTACTCACATCTGCGTTCACTACGAATTTATCAGGCCGGTGATTGTCGGCATTTCTTGAATAAGAAAACTGTCTATCGGTCTTCAACAAGCAGTTGATTTTCAGATATAGCTAAACCCGCTAAGCAATCTTTATCAGATTATTACTAAGTTAAAGTGTCAGTCACAGAACATGCGTCGTCACAATATTGTTGAATTGACTGATAGATTGTGTACCCTCCTTGAAAGCGTTCGTTAATACAACTGGGGGGTAGGTACAGGTACCCAATTGATGCCATTTAGCCCACCGTACGTAATGCTACGTTATAGGCACCGATAAAAGTACGTCGTACAAGTACCTACATAAATTCGTCTCAATTAACTGAGCACTTGACAACCGCGGCATTAAATTCGCATTAATTATCTAGATTGACTAATGCTAAAGTGGTTATGTGCTCGAACTCTAAATATCATTCGTAGGTACTTATCGAATAGCTAATAAATATGAGGTAAGTGGCGACTCACGATGATGTTTGCTCTTTAGCTCTAACTCGATAAGTATACAAAAGAGGTGTGAGAGTTTCATACAACGTAAGTACTGCGAACATACTTAGGTACCTACTTAGGTAGGTAGGTACCTTTTTTTTCGGCTCGGAAATCATCAAATGACTCCTCCCGCTCTGGGTGGATCAGGAGGGAGTGTCACACTTTTACTGACGAAACGTCCATTTTCATTTCCTTCATCGCCCTTTGTGTTCCCGGGCCACGGTATCTCTTTCGAACAGTCCATTCCTAAGGTTATGTTTTGTAGCTTGGGGACCTTCTTGGGGACAGTCACAGAGCGCTCTAGGTAGAGCAACTAAGACGATTCAACTGTAGGTATTACCTACAGTTGAATCGTCTTAGTTCTGATACGAAACGGAACGTTGAAAGAAATACTAGCAGACTCCCAATAAAAACAGCAGACAACTTGTTGGAATAGTGCCCTCAGCCGCAGAGCATCAAGTCAATCGTAGTAAGTAGGTACTGTTAAAATTCATGAAATATTTGCAAAATACAACACGATGACTGGCTTTTGACGAGTAGTCTTTAAAATCAGTACCATACACGGGGTACCTATGTCAGAAAACCGGACCCTAACGAATTAGGTTAAGTATATCGTCTGACATTAATAACTACAAAACTATTCATCGTAGAAACATGTATTTAGTGTGATTATTTAGCGTATCTAGTCAGCTCGCTGGTGTGGCTGACTCTGGCAGAGCCACCATCAGGGATTTTAATTTTGATAACACAAAAATTTAGTCGCTAATTAGTCGTCAAATATCAGATTTGGTCGGTCACTGGTTCAAAAGATATAAGGGCTTATTGTTGGCTACTATTGGGTTGGTAAACTAGAAGTATATTACACATATTAATAGAAATATTTTTTCTTGGCAATTTTTCGTGAACTCTTCGATCTAGCTCTTGGACTATACCTTAATAATTGAACTCATTATATCTTCTGAACTAGGACCTGATTAAATCTGTAACTTGGCGACTAATTTCGACTAATTAGCGAGTAAATATGGGAGAAAACAGATCTTCGCTAGGTGCCCTAGTTTTTGAGTTATTAATGTGGCTCTGCTGGGGTAGGCTCTCTCCAGCAGGGCCACCAATAAGCCCTTATATCTTTTGAACCAGTGACCGACCAAATCTGATATTTGGCGACTAATTTCGACTAATTAGCGAGTAAATATGGGAGAAAACAGATCTTCGCTAGGTGCCCTAGTTTTTGAGTTATTAATGTGGCTCTGCTGGGGTAGGCTCTCTCCAGCAGGGCCAACAATAAGCCCTTATATCTTTTGAACCAGTGACCGACCAAATCTGATATTTGGCGACTAATTTCGACTAAATAGCGACTAAATTTTTGTGTTATCAAAATTAAAATCCCTGATGGTGGCTCTGCCAGAGTCAGCCACACAGCTCGCTGCTAAGACCTTGAGTTTGCATCGGAGCTGGGCGGGGCGGCGAGGAAAGGGCACTTCGTAGAATGCGCTCTCGCTGGATTCTATTCAGTATAACTCATGACTCATACGTCATAGCGCGGTGATTCTTTCGTGTATTAACAGAGGTGTGCATAACCCTAGCAAAATGTTGTGCATTTGAGAGATGAGACCATAAAAAATAATTAGTGTATCATGAGGAGCAATTTGTTTAATAGTAGCAAAATTTGTGTGAATTGTAGTTTTAAAGTTATTTGAGAAAAACACATTTTGCTGGAGTAACGTTAAGAAACGTTATCCTGGCAAAATCGATTTTCAAAAATTCGTTCAGCCCGGAACCAAATACATGATTAGATAGTTTTGTTGCATAGTAAATGTTTGTAAATAGCAAAATTTGTGTGTGGTATGGTTCTTGAGTTATTTAAGATTTTGCTGCGGTAACGTTTTGTGATTTCCCAGATCTCGAAAACGGCTCAACGCAGAAGATTGAAAAAAATATCAATAAGAGACCTTAATTTGTTTAAATTAGTTTAAACATTAGTTTTTGATTTGGTTGTCGTAAACCAATGAAATTAAATGGTTTCAAAAATCAGATAAAAACGGATTTGCAAGTAAACCAAAACACTTATAACCAAATAAACAGCTGTAAAAAATACCCATGTTAGACACGTATCACGTCAAGTAAAATGGATTATGTAACTTTATACGATACGAAGATAAAAACAAAATTGATTAATTTAGACTGGTCATACTTTAGCGATGAAATACGCAGTTCCCAAAACATTAAGAAACGTGGCATACTTTAAACTAATTAAAATGATACATGAACATTAATTCCTGTTAATTTCAGCTTTCAATTACGGCTGTAATGAAAGTTATATCAAAATCAAGAATATGTCAGAAATTCTCTAATAGCCGACCAAATTAAAAAGGTCACGTAAAAGCGGCCGCACCATACGTACGAGTAGTCTTCGCAAATTAGCAACTTAGTGTCCGATGTTTTGTACAGTTAAGCAGAAAAACGTTTTACGAGTAGGTAACCGATTTTTTAATGTTCGAAGTGCAGGTAGGTACCATAACACACATTTTCTACTAGTTTTCTATTTTATAAATGAAAATCATGTTAATTAACAGTAGTTTAACAATTTAATGGATCATAAGTAATTATTTAAAGTCAAGTAACTTTAAAAAGGTGAGTAATAATCTCAGTAAATAATTTATAGTGTGATTTTGATTGACGACGCGTGGTTCACACGTTGATCACCTGTAACTGTCACATGTAATGTTGAAATAACCACTAAGTTATACGTTACAAAGCTCATGTTTAAATGCCATACTGTGAGTCGAGGGGAAATTGAGTCCACCTACCTACCTACGTATTTAGTAGGTGCCTATCTCCGTCCTAAGGAAAATTGTACAAACTATGAATCAACATTGTATTTTAAGTTTAAGCATTGGTACTTGACAAACAGAAAAACATTTATGCCAAATATTAAAATTAAGTACGTACGTAACTTATCTGAGATTTTTTCCTCAATATGTTAATGCTAAGGCAAATATATACAATAATTTGTATGAGACTGATTTTTAAATAAAAATAATGAACACCATGACCAGCAACCTACGCAACAGTAACAACAACGTACGTACGCAACTGTACTAACAAAACATCCATATTATCCCATTTATTTAAGATGGTTACGATTATGTATAGTGCGGCTGCTTTTTCGTGACCTTTCCGATTTGGTCAGCTTATTAGAGAATTGCTGACATTTTCTTGTTTTTGATATAACTTTAATTACAGCCGTAATTAAAAGCTAAAATTAACAGGAATTAATGTTCATGTATCATTTTAATTAGTTTAAAGTATGCCACGTTTCTTAATGTTTTGGGAACTGCGTATTTCATCGCTTAAGTACGACCAGTCTAAAAAGAATCAATTTTGTTTTTATCTTCATATCGTATAAAGTTACATAATTTATTTTACTTGACGTGTTAGGTGTCTACCATGGGTATTTTTGACAGCTGTTTATTTGGTTATAAGTGTTTTGGTTTACTTGCAAACCCGTTTTTATCTGATTTTTGAAACCATTTAATTCCATTGGTTTACGACAACCAAATCAAAAACTAATGTTTAAACTAATTTAAACAAATTAAGGTCTCTTACTGATATTTTTTTCAATCTTCTGCGTTGAGCCGTTTTCGAGATCTGGGAAATCACAAAACGTTACCGCAGCAAAATCTTAAATAACTCAAGAACCATACCACACACAAATTTTGCTATTTACAAACATTTACTATGCAACAAAAGCTATCTAATCATGTATTTGGTTCCGGGCTGAACGAATTTTTGAAAATCGATTTTGCCAGGATAACGTTTCCAACGTTACTCCAGCAAAATGTGTTTTTCTCAAATAACTTTAAAACTACAATGCACACAAATTTTGCTACTATTAAACAAATTGCTCCTCATGATACACTAATTATTTTTTATGGTCTCATCTCTCAAATGCACAACATTTTGCTAGGGTTATGCACACTTAACAGAGTTCGTTTAGACCAATCAATTTAAATAAAAAAATACCAGTAAGAAGTGTTAAAAACAAAATAAAAAAAAACAAAATTAACACTTCGTGGTTTTCTTTCAATCTTTAACACTAAAATCGACTGGCTGATATAGACGTTTTAAGTTAAAACCAACGGCCGTGTGCACCAACACATCCCAATCAATATTTTTGGTCTGTATTAACCGAAAAGTTTTTACGCTTTTTACGTTAGGTACATTCCGTATAATGAGGGATTTTCTTTTTAGCTCTTCCCTAGTCGCTGGATTGATGGCGCTAGGAGTTAGTATGATAAAATGCAAGGAACGGAACCTAAACAAACTGATTTTAATAAAGCGCGAGAAAATTAGGTTATATTCGTAAGGTTAAGCAAATGAACGTGTCAGTCAACGAGAGTATGTGACGTGACACAATGTTTTTTTTTCCAAGCGTTTTGGCTTTGGCACCAACTATCATAGTAAGTTCAACGCCATCTATAGAGTTCTTGGAAACTAAGTTTTTTTTAATACCTCAAAAAGAAAACCTCTCATTACCTTCAACGGTTAGTAAGACCTTATTCAAACACAAAATTAAACAACGACATGTGTACATAATAAGAAAGTTTATTTACATCAATTTACACCTACAAAGGCTTATAGAAATAACTATATAACACTACGTATAAAAGTGGATTTTACACAAAATATAAAACGTTACAGGTAGGTTAAAATAACATTAACTATTAAAACAATACTTTTATTTAGGAATAGGCATAAGTGAGAGCAGGTTCTAGAAGTAAAAAATAAACCTAATTATACAGGATTTATATGAAAACTCGAGGTTTGACAGCACATGGGCATCAGCATAAAGATGCTAACCAACCAATTACCTACTTCTTTACAAATCGTGTAGTCAGAAGCCTGAATGCCTGACATCCACTCTTACCAAAAACCCTATTGCTGGGTTGTTGAGGCCAGATAGGCAGTCACTCCATGTAAAATACAGGAATAGGGAATATGCAAAAATTTGCTTTTTTTATTCCGATACGGAATGATAAAGTATTATAAAAATAATGACAAAAACCGAGTTTTGAGTTAATGTTTTGTTTCTAACTCTTTTTATATAAACGGAATTAAGTATGATAAATGATGTTTATTTTGCAAGTAGGTTTTTACAAACCTACACGTCATTTTTTAAAACTAGATGGGTCCGGTGTTTCGTACCTGACTACTCTGAGAAGAAACAGCCGAAACAAACTCACGAGGTCATAGTCTCTTTTAAAGTCCAGACAATCTTGCTCAATTCACATGAGGACTATGCAGATTAGTGTCTGATATGGTCTTTTGAAGAAAGAACCATACAGTTTTGAGTGGACCTGTCCAGTCAGTGCAAGCATTTGTCAGTTAACGTGTAGCTCGACTTATAACTCAAGGAGCTCAACGAAACGACGAACAATACCAAAGAAAGGACATTTGGGAAGGTCGCGGTATGGATTTTGTACGTCAATGCAGCGAATGACGTCATTCGCTGTATCGGATCTCTCTGTCTAATCAGCATATTCAAATGCTTATAACTTAGTAGGTATTTTTATAGATGTTAAAAAAATAATTTCACTTTGCTACTTCTCATGTTAATACGCTTTGTTTAGAGTGATAAAAAAATCGGAGCAATCTTTGAGGACTACCGACAGAAGTGAAAACAAAAAGTACACAGGCCCCGCCCCAGTCGTAGCACTGGTAATGCCCCGCGCATGCCTATGTGGTGCTACGCCGTAGCGGATGCTACGTGTTCTACGAACGGCTACGAAGCGTGATCGCACGTTACGTTACGTGACGATGAGTTCAATGTTATTCCTTCACCCAAAAAGTGCTCAACGCGCTTAGAGAAGTTTTCACTTGAAAAATCATGCATATACCCTATTCAGCTGCATCAGGTTAGACTGGAAACTGACATACTTTGGAAAAGGATAGGCTTTCGCTGAGGCATCTAAACAGTGGACTCGAAAAAGTCGTTGGGACATTTTTAATAGGCTTTAGTTTTGTACCTCAACGCTCCTCGACTACCTCTCGTCACCCTTCAATAAATTCCTTTATTTGGATCGATCTACTTATTACCGCCTTTCATCATCAGTATTCTTCTATAACAATGGCCTCGAATTTAAATATACACCTGTATATAACTTGCAGGCAAACAGTACTGTTTTGTATGATTTATGCGCCCACTGTTAGCATTAAATAAAACAAAACAGTTTACATCTAATCGTGATTTAAGTTCAATAACTTTGTAAGGAAACAAGTTCCGTTTTATTTTGTTATTCAACAAATACAGGTCGCGGCACGTAACTCTAGCGCTGACCGTTATTGCGCAGAAGTAACAAATAAAAATGTCTTGGGGAGTGCGTTGCGCCGACTGGCTCTCCAGTCGTATAACATGCGTAGTTATCCCCTCCACGTTTCGTTCTGCGCTAGAGTTACGTGCCGCGACCTGTATCACAAATAAATACTGATATTTATAAAATCTGTTGTATGTTTACCACATCTTGTACATTTGTAAAGGGCAAAAATAATTCATGATTAACAAAATCATAATGTGTAAACAGGTCATTATGTGATATAACTTAGTCCATAAATCTCATTAAAATTCGATAAAAAAATAAATAAGCTCCATTTTTGTCCTCAACGGACACAACACTCCGGACTCATAGCAAACTGTTATCAAAATGTAGTTATAGTTAAACATGGCTCTTTGGCGCGTGGTCTTAATCGGATCTAATGCTGCTATCATGTTTTTTCAATACAATGGGGAAGGCTGGTCATAGCTGATTGTAGATGGCGCGTTTGCAGCTTAGACCCAATCTGACCAATGAGGTCAAACTATTTTGAAATATAAAATGACATTGTCAGATTTTCAACCAAAGACGATGTTAGGTACAAGCGATGCTAGCGCCATTAGTTCCACAGTTGCCATCCCCATTTGACAAATGTTTACCGACAGCGTCCTCCTATCAACGCCATTCAAGCGCCAAAAGAACCAGCACTGCATAAAGCAAACGCGCACATACACTGCAGGGTCCAATCGTCCTACATTCTGTTCCAATGGGCAAGACCGTTAAAAGCTAATTGTAGATGGCGCGACTATAGCTAGGTCCCAATCTGACCAATAAGGCCAAGCTATTTTGAAATACAGGGTTAGTTTTCAATGACCGGCCAAATTTTCAGAAATGGTTTAGAATCGATAATATTTTCGAGAATAAAAAAACAACATTTTTTTAAAATAAAACTTCGTTCCTGTCCACCACTAAAAAGCAAGTGTGATTACAACAGTACAATTCAGTTCAACAGCCTAGATAGGTCGCAGTTAGCACACACGTAGATTTTGTGGTGCATGCACGCACACAGGTGCATTGATTCCCACTAGGTTTATGATTTAAGAAATTTTTAGGGCACTTTCAAATGAATGCAATTATTTTATTTTATATTTTTCGACAATAATATTTAAAATCCACTTTTGGTTTGATATCTAGATTTTAATTTTAAATTTTGGCTGGTCATTGAAAACTAACCCTGTATATAAAATAACATTACCAAATTTTCAACCAATAATGATGATTAGAACCAGCTATGCTGGCCATTGGCTGAACGAGTTAGTCCAGTTACTAAAACGTCATAATAAAGGTCAGCTACAAAGAACAAAAACGCATGTGGACACGCATTTAGGTACAGAGTGCAAGACAAGTGCACTTGCAGGTGGTATTCGTATGAGAACTTTTCTATGTATTTGCTCTTTGTACGGAACCGGCCTTATGCATCCATTGTGGTTAAAAGCAATAGGCTCGTGTCCTGAAAAATTCTAATTAGTCCGTCAGATTATCAAAAATATTTGACACGTATTTTTTCTTATCTTACGTAAACCAAAATTGACGAAGATACGACGCTATTAAAATTCTCCATACGTCACGCTGTGCTATTATTTTTAGTGCGTTATGACGTCACGTGCCCCCACTCCCAAGTTTTGATGCGTTTTATCTTTGTCAATATTCATCGTATTTTTTCTTATCTTACGTAAACCAAAATTGACGAAGATAAGACGCTATTAAAATTCTCCATACGTCACGCCGAGCTATTTTTTTAGTGCGTTGTGACGTCACGAGCCCCCACTCCCAAATTTTGATGCGTTTTATCTTTGTCAATATTCATTAATTTACTAAAACAAAAAATACGTGTCCATTACTTTCCAATACTCTAACTACCGGACTAAATAGATTTGCAATTTATTGATGGTGGAAACTAGCCTATTCTGTGGACTCTTGGAAACAGCATGTGTGCGCGACGTAAAAAGCTCAGCAAAAGCATTAGTTGAGCGTTACTCCAATTTGTTCAATGCTACTGAGCTCAGTTTTGTAATGCAAATTACATCAGTACTTTTGTGATCCTTTTTAATTTAGCAATAGGTACTTGAGTAAACTTAAATATTTTTGGTTCAGCTAATAGGGTAGATGACAAAAAAAAATCTAATTAGTCCGTCAGATAGATTTCCAAAAAATATTGGCCACATATTTTTTTTTTTCACGTCAGCAAAGAATGAAGACGATACAGTGCGTCGAAAGCTCGTATGACGTCACATTTGAGTACATTATTTACTCAAATGTTACGTCAAATGCACCCACTCATAATCTTTGACACGTTTTATCTTTGTCAATTATTATTAATTTGATAAAACAAAAAAACACGTATACAATATTTTGGATAAACTAACTGACGGACTAAACAGAATCATATTTTTTTTAGTCAGTCAACATCCCTAGTCATTTACACATTTCCATACATTTTTTTAAATGTTGAAACCAACTCTATAGCCTCCTATTGGTAAATTAAAGTCTCAATTATTTATGTTACATAGTAATAATGCACAATAACGGTGTCGTTCACATTATTCATAGACATCGTTTGTGCTTCAAAGTTTAGAAATCAGCATTCTGCTAACTTTATAAAATAAAATGTCATAACCAAAAATGTACATCACTAGCATTTCTATTCTTACGCTACATTGACACGACATTATTTTTGAAACAATAACGTTTTACTTCAATAGAGAATAGAGCATGCTTTACACCACAGAGCACAGAATCGGCTGCTTCTAGAGATAACAGCGGGCCTAAGATGGCCGCTATAGCACAATCATAATAAGAATTACGATAAAAAATTTAATTCTTAAAATGGGCTTTATTGACATAACCATAAAGTTCATTTTAAGCATTTTAAATTTTAACGATTTTTTTTTTGGCTGCTTCTAGAGATAACAGCGGGCCTAAGATGGCCGCTTTAGCACAATCATAATAAGAATCACTTTAAAAAATTAAAATTCTTAAAATGGACTTTATGTTCATAAACATAAAGTCCATTTTAAATTTTTTACGAGTTTCATATTACGATTCTGCTAAAGCGGCCATTTTAGAACCCCAGTACCAATAAAATTCGCAATATTGAAAATGCCTCAAGCACACTTTTGCACACGGCATTAATGCCATTGTGCGAGTAAACGAGTGACACTGATATAAGTATTGTACTCTTTGAGTGACTCGCTTGGTTTGTATGGCAAGTTTTGTCAACACCACCTCTAGCACCGACGCTCCATGCTCTATGCTTTACACAAATTATATCTGTGACTAAAAAAGCGAGTCTGCTTTTAATTTCCATGACCACACTAAAATAAGATGACCATCGAATCTATTCTAAAAGTTTTAAAGAGCATGCTCTGCTATAATAATTAATTTATTTTATGTCCTAAAGATCGCTAAAAGAATGCATTAGAAACTATTTTTTGCATAATAATTTTAATAGTGTGTTAGTTTGATAATTTAGTTAATTTGGCGACTATACAAATAATTTATACACAATAATTAGACAGATAACACGAAAAGCAAATTAATTTAGACATTGGCAAAAATATAACTCAGCTGCCGTTTCGTTATAAAAATCACAATTATAACATCAATTTGAGATCTAATTGTACTTTAACATTTCTAGAAGTCACTGTACATCACGAATCTATTTGTTATATTCAAGTAACTATTTGTATACAAAATGTATCAGCGTTTTTTTCATAAGAATTCGATTTCACTAGCGAACCTTTAACACCAGCCCATAGGATTATTCGATCTCATTCCGAAATAATGCATAAAACTTAATCAAACGGAACTCAATATCGTACGTTCTGATACTTTGTTGAATATAGTGTTAATAACAAAATAATTATAGAGTTTAACGCCTAACTCAAGTGACCTGGCAAAAAGTCATAAAAACCATTGTTAATATCATTTCATATATACTGCGGTTTAAATATGGCTAATCAGTGCAGTGAAATATCTCAGTGCTATGCAAATAATTATCATATTTTATAATACTCAGGTACATCCAGGATCCAAAATGATTTAAGTAAACAGTAAATAAGTACCAGAAGTAGGTAATCGAACATGAATCTATTTTAGAGTGCATCAGAACAATACAAACCAATACATACAAATTCACACAATAAGAAAAACCTCATTCAACTTTAACAGCACTTTTAACACCCATTTTCTTAAATATATTTTGGTAAATTCAGACATTTTTCACAAAGACACAATGATTACGAATACGCTTATATTATAGGTATCTGCAATATTTTCTTCGTATTACATAATAGTTGATTCAATCGTTGGCACATAGTACATTTGTGATATTTTTGTTCCACTCTTAGTGTCCTATTATCGTGAAACTGATGAAAATAAACTTGTTAATTGACACTGATACGATCGCTTTGAGACCGGAACTATAACGCTTACATATAATTATGTATTCTTAGTTATATTCAATTAATTTTGTGCTTTCAACGATTTCTTTGCTAAGTAATCAATGTACTTGAATATCACACAGCAGGATACATCGATTTAAAATTTACTATTGGCTAAATAAATAGCCATTATATTCGATTTTTTCTATGACTCATTCATAAACTCCTTCGCTCAACAACATTCGTCTCTTCATAATAAATATTACAAATAACAATATTTATCTCGACACAATCAACATGACTTTTTACTACTTAGATATTGGAGACAAATCGTTCAATGAGACCAATATTAGTAAATAATTTCGATCGTGTTAAATTCATAATTTCATTCGTTCGGGTGTGAGCCCTGAACATTATTTGACGGGATCCTCTCTTACTTGTTCGCATTGCTATGAGAATGCGGTGCCGTTTTTGTGCGTCGCTCTGGTGAATATGATATCTTCGTCGTCTGCGTTGATGCTTTCGGCAGTTGTGAGTGCGACGGTGTCGCTGTGAACTACGTGAGGGGATTCGTTGAATTCGTCTAGCTCTTCAATGCCTGCTGGAAAAATTGCAAATAGGAATTGAAATATACCAGTCCAAGCGCCAAGCAAACAAACGGTAAAGATGAAATAGTTATTGCATTTTCCATGAGCGCGTCAACCATTGTGATTCAAACCTTATAAAAATGTTAATAAAAGTTACAGTACATAATATCTCTTAATATTTTTTGGTACGACTTTACACATAATAATATGAATAACTGTGATAAGTTGGAGGAAGAAACAGGAAGTGGGAGTCCAGAACAGGAAATGCATATCCTTAGGGGTCAAAGTAAAGGGAAACACCCTAGAAGTAATTATCGATAAGAGTAAGCATAACCCAAATAACTGTTTGAAGCAAAACTCTATAGCAGTCATTTTATTGTACGCTCATGTACTCAATCAGGCACGCGGCCTTTTCCATTACAAGATGATGGTTCGCGATAGATGAAGTGTTTCGATAAATGTACAGATAAAATCATGTGTATTATAAGGAACGAAAAAGTGATAGCAATCAATATTATGCCGGCGATGCGAATAATCCAGCCTACAGATATGTAAGATTACTTTTATTATGGTTTGATTATTTTCTTTTGTCAATAAATCAATAGGATATAATAGACCCATAAATCTATGTATTTTATAACGTCACTAATATGCTCTGGATCAAATAAAGTCCTGATCAAAGTCAAGTCAGTTTTAACATAATATCATATCAGTTTTGAACATGAAAGGTGGTCTTTATATCTACATGATTTGCCAAATATACCGCATTAACTGTGCGTTTGCACCAGCGAAATATTCATGGAAAGTATGTTGAAATCTCTAACAAAGAGTTACGCGCGTACACGCGCTTTTTCCAGCGTGTTCATACTGTTCATTCGAAGCGGTGTGTTCAGTCAGCAGGCAACATGGATTCTGACGAGAAAACATTTGCTTTTTGCGCTTATACGAGTTTAAAACGTCGTCAACCCTCGTACGAGTATGCGCGTGTGGCAAAAGGCGCTCCTGCACGCACTTCCAAAAACGACCTAATATTCGCCGAAAATACGCTAACCTGACACACCACACTTCGTTGAAATCTTTGATCTCTCGTTTTTATATGAATTTTTTGCCTGTGCGAACCATAGGCATAGAGAACGACCGGCCCGTGGTGCTGCTCGACGAGGTGGGCAAGCTCTTTGAAAGAGTAATTGCAAACCGCCTCGCCGAGCACCTTGCGGGGACTGGGCCGGACCTTGCGGAACACCAGTTTGGTTTCCGCAAGGGGCGCTCTACGGTGGACGCCATCATGCGCGTGAGAGCCCTCACGACGGGGGATGCGGTGTCCAGGGGTGGGGTTGTCTTGGCGGTGTCTCTCGACATCGCCAACGCATTCAACTCGACTATGGAACCGGCGAGAGATGTCGTGCGGTGTTCCGCAGGGATCGGTCTTAGGGCCGTCCTTGTGGAACATCGGTTACGACTGGATGCTGCGCGCCGACCTCCCTAGCGGCGTCAGCGTGGTTTGCTAAGCAGACGACACGCTGGTGCTAGCACAGGGGGGGTCGCACGAGGCGGCGGCCGAAGCGATGACACGCGGGGTTGCGATAGTCGTTGAGAGGATCCGGCAATTGGGTCTCGAGGTGGTATTGCACAAGTCCGAGGCCATGTGCTTTCATGGGCCTCGGAATGCGCCACCTCCGGGATCCTCACTGACGGTAGGAGGGGTATCCATCGGCGTTGAGTCGACGTTGAAGTACTTGGGACTTGTCCTTGACAGCCGGTGGAACTTCGTAGAACATTTCCGACGTTTGGCCCCCAAACTGGAACGGACTGGGGCTGCCTTCAGGCGGCTCCTGCCCAATCTGGGGGGGCCAAACGCCGCCTGCCGGAGGCTCTACGCGGGAGTCGTGCGGTCAATGGCCCTTTACGGGGCCCCGGTGTGGGCGCGTTCATTGAGTCTGCGAGCCGCCCACTATTTGAACGCGCCCCAAAAGGTAGTAGCCGTAAGGCTGGCCCGGGGGTACCCGGACCCCTACGGAGTGTTCGGGAGGTTCCTGCACCGAATCGGGCGGGAGGAGACGCCCGGGTGCTTCCATTGTGAGGATCGACCGGAGGACACGGTGGAACACACGGTGGAGGTGTGCCCCGCGTGGGCGGAGCACCGCTGTGTCCTCGAAGCGGCGATCGGCGGCGGCGACCTCTCGCGTCCGGCCCTGGTGCAAGCCATGGTCCGGAGCGAGACGGAATGGGATGCCGTCACCTCCTTCTGCGAAGCAGTAATGGAGGAGGTGGCGGAACGTGAGAGGGAGAGAACCTCTCAACGTCCCGGCCGCCGCGGGAGACGCCCCGGGCGTCGGGGGCCACCACCACGTGGCCCCCGGCCACCGTAGGCGCGGGCCTGTGGACGGTGGGCTATGGGCTAGCTCGCCGTCCGTCCGTCTCATGACGACAGGCCGTGTCGACGGCGCGTTCGTGTTCCACGCGCGCCTCAAAGAGAGTCAGCAAAAGGGAAAGGGTCTACTCTTTATTATGTACACCATAAAAATTACAGATACAAATGTAAATCATTTTACAAGGGGTGACACAATAGCTGCGGGACTGTTCGAAAGAGATACCGTGGCCCCGGAACACAAAGGGCGATGAAGGAACATGGATGGGTTTTAGTCAGTAAAAGTCTGACACTCCCTCCTGCTCCGCCCAGAGCGGGAGGAGTTATTTGATTTTGATTCACATCCGAAAAAAAAAGGCATAGAGAACGAACTATACAATACCCGCATGAAAGTGGCCACTCTGTAGAAAGTGAGAAAGCGATCGTGCAGCCAATACCTGTCTCTTCTGTAGGTCTGTAGTGACTCATCTGCTTCTGCAAGGGTCTGGCGTGGACCAATCAACATTTTAGAAGAATACAACTACTGGCCTCACGATCGCTTCGTCTCTCTCACACTTTTCTACCCGTACTTTACTTTACAGCTGAATAGGGAACGCTCACTACATTCTCAATGTCTGTGGTGCGAATGCACAGCATTACCTAGGATTTCACATGTTTTCCTAGCCTTATACTTCTCCACTCTAACGGATAGACAGCTTTCTGACCGGTCTTTTCGAAATAAATGCCATCATCGACATTACGCCCACAGCCACTAATTAGCAAATGGACTGTTCTTTACTTTACAGGTGGATAGGGAACTTCCATTCTCAATGTCTGTGGTGCGAATGCACAGCATTACCTAGGATTTCACATGTTTTCCTAGCCTTATACTTCTTCACTCTAACGTACCTATAGACCTTCTGACCGGTCTTTGCGAAGTAAACGTCATCATTGACATTACGCCCACAACCACTAATTAGCTAATGGAATGGACTGATCGATAGATAAGAACACAACACAATAATAAAGACTACATCGTATTTATAACGCATTTCATTTACTGAGGCATTCAACTATGTAAAGTAATTTGTTTCTATTTCATGGTTGACCATTATTGATACGGTTTGAGCTTGTTATCGTTACGTGGTTTATACAATTAGGCTAACCAGAAATTACGATGATATCAAAGTACATTAGACGATCTAGTTTTGCCACATACATTGTGTTTTTATTGTAATCTTTATTTATAATTTTAATCTGTATTAGTAAACAATAGTTTTAAGTGTTAAATGGGTTAATTGCTGCAGCATTATTTACCTACGTGTATATGTCCTTCCTCTACCAAATTGAGGACAAAATAATATTACGCATGTATTTCCGAAAGGAGTATAGTCATAATTCTTGGTATTACAGTAGGTACCATGTATTAGGGCCGTGACCAATCCAGGCTGCTATTTAGATATTCGAAAGCACTGCCTGACCTGGGAATCGAACCAAGGACAACATGCACAACTGTTGTGGACTCGTTACCGACGTTTACAACATTATTACTTGATAAATGATAATGATAAATGATGTTTATTTTGCAAGTAATAGGTTTTTACAAACACTTTTACACGTCATTTTTTAAAACTAGATGGGGCCGGTGTTTCGTACCTGACTACTCTGAGAAGAAACAGCCGAAACAAACTCAGAGGTCATAGTCTATTTTAAAGTCCAGACAATCTTGCTCAATTCACATGAGGACTATGCAGATTAGTGTCTGAGATGGTCTTTTGAAGAAAGAACCATACAGATTTGAGTGGACCTGTCCAGTCAGTGCAAGCATTTGTCAGTTAACGTGTAGCTCGACTTATAACTCAAGGAGCTCAACGAAACGACGAACAATACCAAAGAAAGGACATTTGGGAAGATCGCTTATAGTAAGTACTCAAACTGCCAGACAGTTGTGGGAAAAAAAAAACAAACAAAAAATAAAAATGTGACCCACATGGTCCCCACATTCACAATAATCAAATAAAATTAATAACAAATTCTTTTCAAATGAATGAAAGTAAAAAAAAATCACAAAAATCATTAAATGTCGCAATGATAATAAAATAAAAAAGTAAAATACTTAATAAAATAAGTATTCATGTCAAATCAGTAAAAGTCACATAAAAAAATAAAAAATAAAAGTAAAATAATAAAATACATGTCAAAAAAATTCAATGTCAGAGTGTTTAGAAGAAAGGAATCAATAATAAACAAGCGAAGTCCGAAATTTCGACAGACACTTGAAGGAATAAGTTCCTTTTTGTCCTATAAGCTTGCGTTTGAACATTGTCATATTATTATTAAGAACAAGGCGCACATACAGTTTCACATAGGCATACAACTACAGTTACACAAAGAGCTGCTAATTAGTTATTTACTGTTCATTTTTAATTTTTTTATTTAATTTTTAGTCACTTTTTGTTATAACTTGTGCATTAGTCTCAATATTGTTAATATTAAGGGAAAGAGCGAGATACCCCCAACACAGGTATTATTAATTACCTACTGGGGATGTCTCATTTATATAATCCATGTAACTGTTTGAGACAAATAAACATTTTTAATTTTAATTTTTTAAATTTTTCATTATAAGGTAAATAAAATAGTAATAGGTACATATTTATTTCATACCTGTATAGTCAGAAGGTGCTAGTAATAAGTACTGTTCTGAGCGCGTCGGCCATAGCAGGTGAGCCATCACACAAAACGCGAGGCAGTCCGCTGAGTATGTGATACCTGGAAACCAACAAAGGATTTTCTTTAAGACTGCCATTGGAGCTAAATTAGCAACTCTATTTGTGGTGGTAACTGTTAGAATAAAGTTCTAATCAGCTTGCACTACAAAGCGGTTGTTACGTCAGTCACTAAATATTAACATTTTGAAGGGGACATTTGCTATTGGCGTAATTTTTCTGGTTTATTTGTATAAACCAGAACGCAATGACGCTGTTTTGATTTCAAAAGTGTTAGGTATTTCTAATAATAAAAACCGCAAATTCCTTTCCCAAATAAACCTCTAAATCAATGAACCCTTTCCTTATAAGTCATAAGTCCCGAGACGAAAGAACCTTACGCACGTCACATCCTCGTGACGTAGAAAACGGATAAGAGCTGAACGCATGCGTACATCAGTAAACTACTACCTATTATGGTAATCCCATTGAACCTTGATTTGCGTAATTTTAATGACGCAAAAATCAACTAAGTACTATGTAGAAATTCGTTTAAAACATCGACTAATACAGAATCGGACACGTTTTAAAACAACTACTGAGTGTTTTGTTGAACGTAGGCAATACTTTGGGGGCGGTTAGTTAGTACTCATGAAAATAAACAACTTTTACTATGGAACCATTACTGTTAGCCTGTCTCATACCACTGCTAAGCAAAGGCGAAGGATTTAGAAGTCATGAAGAGACTCATGACTTCCAAATCCTTCGATCCAGGGCCAACACTGGAACCAATCAGGAAATCGTAAAAAAGAAACAGTTGTTGTTGTACATTATAAGTCGTTTCATACATTATAGAGTCCCATAGTAAAAGTTGTTCATATTTATGACTACTGCACTCCTTTAAAATATGACCCATGTTTTAATCAATCACCCTTTATAATTGCGATAAACAGATCGATTTAAGATTCATCTATACTAATATTATTTATACTCTAAAACTTCTCGACCGATTTTAAAAATTCTTTCAGCAATGGATAGCTACATTATTAGCGAGTAACTTAGGCTATATTTTATCCACGTACTCCCACGCGAACGGGAACTACGCGGGTGAAACCGCGTGACGTCCGCTAGTTCCTTATAACTTAATAGTTTTACAGAATACCAACAAGTTTCACAAACACGAATGTTCAAGATAATTGTCGATACGTGACCGGACAGTATTCAGTTAACACTGCTGTTATGGCTGTCGCAATTTTAACGAGATCCCTTTACTGAACTGCTACAAGAAAATATATTCACATGTTATTCAGCTACTCTAATCAGCTATTTTGCATTTAAATGAAAGTTATAAAAGCAAATAGCGTAATATTTAAATGAATGGTAAACGCTTTGGCAGCGAAAGTGTAAGTACAATGCAAATAAAGAGAATAATTATGTTGTCTCTGATATATATATAATAAAACAATTATGTAATTTGTAAAACAAACCCAGCTTTCTATTAGCTACAAAATTGGACCGCAACTGAGGTGAAGCAATAAAGAAAATAAAAGAGTAGTGCAATGACGCTGGCCTTACATAATTAAAAAAAAACTGTAACACTCACCCAATAAAAACTTGAACCTCCACAGAGGGCTGATCTGTAGCGCAATGAGCGCAATAATCGGCAAGTACACAAACCATACGAGACTAGATGCGCCGAAGTGCAGTAAAAAGTTTAGCTTTGGCATATTGTGTTCGTACATCATCGTATATCTGAGTTCTAGCACGAACCAAGTCATTATCGCTACGCGTAGCGCAAGGATCAACCAGCCGGGCCATGTTTGGTATTCGTCTATCTCTTCTATGATATCCACTTCAGTCTATAAATAAATAATATTGTGTTGTAAAAGAGATTGTTTCGAATAAAGGTCACTGTTACAATACTTACAATATAATGGTATGGTAGTTATTTAAACATTTTGCACACAATAAAAGTAACAAGTGTGTTCTAGTTTTGCTGGTATTTTTCGATCATCTATAGAATATAATAGAATAGAATACTCTTTATTATGTACACCATAAAAATTACAGATACAAATGTAAATCATTTTACAAGGGGTGACACAATAGCTGCGGGACTGTTCGAAAGAGATACCGTGGCTCCGGAACACAAAAGGCGATGAAGGAACATGGATGAGTTTTAGTCAGTAAAAGTCTGACACTCCCTCCCTCCAACTCCGCCCAGAGCGGGAGGAGTCATTTGATAATTTCCCATCCGAAAAAAAAAAGTGGTGACACAATGGGCGGTCTTATCGCTAAAAGCCACACCAATACACTTAACACACAACACACACACACACACTACACTAATATTATAAAGAGGTAAAGTTTGTAAGGTTGTAGGAGGTAATCTCTGGATCTACTGATCCGATTTCGAAACTTCTTTTACCAATAGAAAGCCA
The DNA here is from genome assembly GCA_905147715.2 of Xestia xanthographa. NCBI lineage: Eukaryota > Metazoa > Arthropoda > Insecta > Lepidoptera > Noctuidae > Xestia > Xestia xanthographa. The sequence goes on from LR990656.1 coordinate 13,194,903, forward strand.
CGTTATTTGTGAGTATCAGCCAAGGAAAATAGATTTCTACCCGTGCGAAGCCGGGACGGGCCGCTAGTACCTCATAAAAAACTTCACCTTCAATGTCCAAGTCTACAAATATTTTTAAATTTCATTCAAACAATACTCACTGTATTCCAAACATAAAGTAGAATATGAACGATTCCATATGCAAGCCAGACTCCAAATACTAGTGGTTTGTATGTGAGCTCCAATCTAGTCACTGCCCAACCTTTTGCTAACAAAAGTAGGAGCAACATGAACAGCGTCTGAAATAAAACAAATATTCATTATTGCTGTTGTGTATTTTTATGGCAGATAAGTAACAATAGGTATTTGTAGAATGCGATAAAATGCATGTAAATAATTAAAATTGCATAAGCAAATCAAACAAAACAGATATGAAAGGCTGTTATTCTAGGTACTATTCATTCATCTCTGCCTAGCCTTTTCCCAACTGTGTTGGGGTTGGCTTCCAGTTTTACCGGATGCAGCTGAATACCAGTATTTTACATGGAGCGACTGCCTATCTGACCTCCACAACCCCAGTTAGTACCGGGTAATACGATACCCCTTGGTAAGACTGGTTGTCAGACTTTTTGGGCCTCTGACTACCTAACGACTGTCAAAGATCTACAAATGACAGCCGGGACCAACGGCTTAACGTGCTTTCCGAGGCACGGAGGAAACTCGGTATGTAATGGGTGGTCACCCATCCACAGACCAACCTAGGCAAGCACGGCTTAACCTAACGATTGACCCGAGCGGCTGTTATTATTTAGCCACGAGCTCCTCTAGGTACTATTCATTCATGTTATTATTATTTTTTTTTGTTATGTATGGTAGGTATTGGAAATGGTGGACTTGTTGTTAGTAGTACTTAGAGTAACAGGACCCTGGCTGATACAAGGTAATGTTTATTGAAAGACTTAAGTATGTGCTAATATGAGACTGAATTTAAAAGAAAGAAAAAGGCCTCAAACAAATGTGATCACAAATTCCCTCCCTCAAGCTTATCCAGCAGTAAAAATGACGAAAATAATATTCAAAAGCTAATAAGGAAACTTCTATGGAATTTTCTATATTAGGATAAAGGTAATGAGGAAAGCCACAATGTAATAATATTGATAAAAGTCTATGCTGCTCATTATGGAAATAGGCAATCAAAATACAAATAAACATCAGTATTTGTGTTGAATACAATGACCCTTATGCCCAGTACTAGCAGTTATTAGTGGATCATTCTGAATGGCAAACAAACAGAGGTAATAAGGTTTTTTGAGGTGTCAAGTCAACTATTAATAAATTATTGTATTTTTTTTTTATTAATGTATTCTCCTCTTCTTTGCGTGTCGATAACTCAAATAATACCCGACCAGTATCTACATACTGGTCGGGTATTATTTGAGTTATCCGAAGCCAATGACAGAGCTGTGCAAGTGGCTACCCACTTGCACAGCTCTGTCATTGGCTTCGTTTAAATCCTGGAAGGTGCAGGTGGCTGTGCAGGATGGGCAAGAAAGGAGGTGGGGCATATCCTGCAGAGGGGCTCCACACTGACATCGTATTTGGGACGGGTCGATGATACCCCATTTGGCCAGATTATTTCTACAGCGGCCAACCTGGGCCCGCAAACGGTTAAGAGATTTCCAGATTGGTCACTGCAGTTCCTGTCCAGGAAGATGTTCTGCTGGATTGATGAAGTGAGGAGGGGTGGGATATCTGTTCCTCCACAATTCGCATCTTTCATGACGCACTGTCCTTTGAGGAAATCGTGTCTCACGAAGCTTTTACGGCTTTTTAAGCGTGAAGATGGCATTTGATGCCCGTACAGGTTGCCTGACGGTTGCGGAGATGGAAAGCACAGGACTGGGTCTTGGGCAGATTTGGCCGTAGGGTATTTTCATCATAGAATTTCCCTAGTGTTTCCGTCAGTTTATCTTCTTCGGCGGCCAGAGCAAGGCAATGTATTGTATCAACTGTATAACTTGCCAAAATTAATGTAATGTTTTTGAAATAAAAAGTTTTTTTTTTTTTTACGAAAACATTACTGTGTATGGCATGTAACAACGTTGTCAAGTTGTACTATTAATTAATAACTTCAATAATAACTGAGTCTACATGGAATTAATTTAAAATGGATTTACTGTTTTTAGTATCACTACATATTATAAAGTTGTCCGCCGCATATGTCCCTATGTATGCATATATATCTAAAACTACGCAACGGATTTTGATGCGGGTTTTTTTAATAGATAAGGCGAAGCCGCGGGCATCAGCTAGTTTACCATACAGTATAAAATTTACCATATAATACAAATAAATTAAAAGCATGTTAATGCACTTAAAGATTTAAACATAATAAATATAAACATCCTAAAATAATGAATAACACACCACAACACTTTGTTATTATATTTACTGTAAATATTAACAAGTTTTTTGAACTTGGTCCGAGGCTAAGAATGTGATGGGCTGATCATATAAATAAAATCATCACATGAGGTAATGATTTTATTTTTACTTACTAGGTAGTATATTTTTATTTCTACTTAACATCATCCTCATCACTGACCTCAGGACTAGATCAGAGCCAAGAGTAGACCCATTAAATATTAAAAAAATAAAAGTGTTGCAGTCATCATTATTATTATATTTTGGTTGAAACTAAACAGTAATAATGTCCCTTACAATCAGCCATATTGATTAGTGGACATGGATACATAACATTGTGACTCACTCTGCTCATAATGTCTAAAACATCCCCAGCCGCAGCCAGTCCAGCAAACCCTACACCATCCACAGCAAACTTCACAGTATGCAGCACATTGAAGCATAGAGCAATAAACTCCAGGACAAGGCTGAATGTGAACAACTTCGTCACTGGATGCTTTTGTGTTCTGAAAATAAATTGTTTGTTTACTATAAATTTTTGTTTCAAAATCCAAAGCAATAATAATGCAATAGAAAAAAATATAGGTATAGCAATAAGAGGAATAGGTATAAATACAGGTTAATTATATATTCAATGAAATATCAGTTGAGAAAGCTCTACAGATGTTGCATTGTGTTACACAAATAATCACAGTAATACATAAAATACTGCTTACTCTATTGATCTAAAATTTTTGGAGTAAATATCTCTGAAAATGTATTAATAAATTTAAGGTGTATTTCAACAATCATTAATTAATTAATAAAAATAGGTTGAAATCTTACCTGACAGCATAAATTTGTACTGGTAATAGGATAATATAGCACAGCCAAAAAACAAGATACAATTCCAGGGTGTTCTGCCTATCAAATGAAAACTGGTACAGTAATGTGTTGTAGAATGATAAATTGGGGCTTCCATTGACTAGCCAGAAGTCATAGTTTATAGTCTGTGGTATATTTGACAGGGTCTTGTTGTCCTTTGACGGTGCTCCGGTGTAATGGTGCCATGTACAGGAATCCTCATCTAGGTAACATGACACCATTGAAACATACCAAAATCTGTATGAAAATAAAACATGATAAAAGGCCAAGAATTTTCTTCTTATTTATAACAGGAAAAATCTTAAATAGGTGAAACACTCACTATTTATAGCTAATATTGGCTCAAGGAAAATTTACCACCGATGATTATATGACAGAGATGACTATATTAAGAATGACATTTACCTTGGTTGTCCAGAGTTTTGAATAACATAAGTAAACTGATTCTTCTTTATCACATTCCAGGGTGTGTCTTCATCTACACACAAATCTCCTTTCGGACATGGGATCCTTCTAAACAGGTCTTGACCGTAAGCATTACATTTGGGATGATATGCAGTTCCATTCAAATTTTGGAACATAATCTGGCATGCTAACTCTTTGTCAGCAATATCACGGTTTTTATAATAGTGTAAGAAGTGGCCCCTGTCTAAAACAGCGAACGTTATGGGGTATTTGAATTGAACATTCGCTGTTAGGTTCCCGAAAATATAGCCATATGTTTCCTTTTGATAATGAATATCTGTCTTCTGGAATCCGAACTTCACTAGGAACTTGAAAAATTCATTCGTAGAAAATTCTCCCTTTATATGCGTGGATGAAACAAAGAGGAAGAAAGAGCAAAATATTATTGTACCAGCTTTGATACACATTTTGAGAATCGGTGGTAAGCACCGCAGTAAAATAACATTTCAGTAAAACACGGCAGTTCTTGATGATTTCCTTTCTGTTATTTCATATCACCGAAATTTCAATACACTGGTACATTATTAATTTATTAATTTCACAATGTCCAAGCAAAAATATAAATAAAAAAACATTTTTGATTAGACAGATGTACGAAATTTGAGAGACACTTCGCACGCCAATCAGTTGCCAGGTTGCCACCCGTCTCACTGCGAATGTTGCCAGGTTATATAACCTCACAGTGAGACGATTTTTTGGATTTTTTCGAGAATGGTCAAAAACCCGATTTTGTATATTATGGAACTTTCGTGGGTTGCGGACGTCTCACAAGCGGAGCAGTGCGGAGCTGCTATGCTGCCTCATCATTGCCACTAATTCAATGGGGGTGGCAATTACTGTGGAACTAATGGCGCTAGCATAGCTTGTACCAAGCATCGTCATTGGTTGAAAATCTGTCAATGTCATTTTAAATTTCAAACTATAAACTATTGTCCTCATTGGACAGATTGGGACTAAAGATATGGACATGCCACCTACAATCAGCTTTGACCAGCCTTTCCCATTGAAGATCCATATTGTTATACAGGTTACGATTCACGAAGATGACCACTGCGCAGAAGGCATACTTTAAGTCCCTTTGGAGGTGCGGGGTGAAGCGCAGGCGGAATGCGTCAAGACCGGAGCATACATAAATTATCTAACTAACAATATTATTTTGTCATATGTCTTTTCTTCATGAGTATACAATCATGCGCAGACGGCCGCCATTTGTGGTCATCTTTTGTGAATCGTACTGTACTGTATGTTAAATGTTGAATGTTAAAAAAAAGAAAAAAAAATGTCGTTTTTTTTCTGTTACAACATTCAATAGTGATGTCGGTTTAGTAAGTTTTTAGGGTGGCAAGCGCACTGTGACTCACTTTTCAGCATTTGATTTCATCGAGTGTCTTAGCGTGGATTTCATCTTTCTACGCACATCTGACATATCGGCATTCAGCGCATCACTTGCACCTTTTTTTAATAAAATTTATGGCGATTTTAGATAGATGGCGGACGGGTTTGGTGCTAGTGTTTGACTTAAAAAAAGGAAGTGATCGAAGTTTCATTGAGTTAATGTATAAAACATGGATTCTCCATGTCCATTTTCCTGGATAAAGAAATGAAATCCATTAACACGAACTCCCATGTATAGATTTGAGGAAATAAAGTGCCATAGCAACAATCATCATACTCTTGCCCATTTCCTTTGTGATCTAGATACCTCTATTTCGGAGTGTAGTTCAAGATTTGCCGTGTTAAAACTGATTGTGTTTATATAAACGCTCTAATATAATGTTATAAGTGATTTCAAATGTATTTAGAGTGAAATAATTGGTTTTTTTTCTTCGTAACCTCGAACGCGGAAGTTTTGTGATCTAGCCGCTTTTACAGTAGAATATCCTCGGAAGATGTGTTAGAGGATGTTCAGTTTATCTTAGCTATTGATGAATAAAGTGAAAATCTCATTATGTACGAACTTTGAGTGCCAATTATGAAATAATGGTTGAAATAGGCGCTCCTCAGCAGTCAGCCGAAGAGAGTTTGGAGAATGCCGATTGGTATTGGGGTGATATCACTAGGTAAGTCTCTAACAATCATGTATGAGTTTGTTTATCGCCGCCCACATGCTACAGACTTTATCATAAAAATCAGGAAGCATGATAGATGAATTTATCATTAAATTGATTTTGTTCTCGAAGATTGTCATCTCAGGTAGGTCTGGCGGCTGCATACGTTTTTGCCCGATGTAAGACTAAGAGAATGTGTATGTAGTTTACCAAACTTCTTTCATATTCCAATATAAACTGTTATGGTAAAATACATAGGTAGTATGTTAGAATTCAGGGTTACACAGGGTTACTGAAAGTGAATGGTTTATTAAATACAGGTTAAGCAACTAATAAACCATTCAGATTGGTCATAAAAATACTGGATGGTCACATACAACCCAATTGTTGTGAAATATTACATCTTCAGGAGCAATTCATATGTCATAACTTAGATTAAGTAAGGGTGTAGACAGGTACCTACCTGCCTAAGTGTATACACTCTTCCATGTAATTTGCGTGATCTTGCAATGAAACATTTTAGTTTTATTATCCTTCTCTCATTGATGGTAATTGTGTGTTCCAGAGATGAGGCTACAGAGAAATTGCGGGACACCTGCGATGGTACCTTCCTGGTGCGCAACGCATCTAACAAAGATAGTGGTTATACTCTGACAGTGAGGAAAGGGGGTATGAACAAACTTATCAAAATCTATAGCCATGAGGGGCGCTATGGATTTTGTGAACCATTTGACTTCAAGTCAGTGGTGGAGCTTGTTCGCTTTTATAGGGAATTCTCCCTGGCACATTGCAACAGCAGCCTTGACATCAAACTTATGTACCCGCTTTCTAGATACCTCGAAAATGAAGGTGGGGAAAACATGAGTGATGATACCCTAGAAACTAAGTTTAAGGAAATCCACAAAAAATATATATTGAAAACAAAAGACTTTGAGGGCTACTCCTACAAATATACAAGGTTACGAGAAGAAGTAAATATGAAAAAGCAAGCACTGGATGCCTTTAGAGAAACAGTTAAAATCTGTGAAGATCATTTAAAATTACAAGAGAAGATGCAAGCTGAAGCACAGCCCCATGAAAAGAATCCTGTTTTAGAAAATAATAAAAATTTAATATCGAGAGTTCAAAATTTAAAACAAGCCAAAGCCGAACTTAATGACATTTTGAGAAATACAGTAACAGCTCAATTGCTGCTTGAGAGAAAAATTGCTAAATTAAAGTCAGATGTTACAGATCTCTACAAAATCAAAGACCGCTATAAAGTGTAAGTAATATTCTTATAAATAAATATTGTAGGATTACAAACAATTTTCTGAAAACCAAAATACCCTCTTGCAATGCAAATGGTATGCACATTGTGACAAATAATGATAAGTTCCAGTGATATAAAAATCAATGTCTATTTATCTGTTCGAAAAAATCTATAGATTTCTAAAGTACTGAACCGGTATAATGAATTTTGCACAGTTCTACTTACACCAGAGAAGGTTCCTGAGAAAAATAACCTAAAAAAGGCATTGCAATGCATACTGGGCCCAGTTAGTCTTTAGATTATTGAGTTAGCATAAATTACGGCCCTTTAACATTTCTTCACCCTGTCATAAGTATGAATAGGTACCATGAAGTTATACTTACTTATTTTTTCCTAAACTTTTGTTAGAAACCTAATGGTTATTTTTTAAACTATGCTCAGATGAATTAGGTCATTGCTCTAAGTTGCAATTGTTTATGAATTTTGCATATTTCTAAAGTATATTTATGTTTTGGTACCTGATTATTATTCCTATGCATTTTAACAATCATTATAATGGAAAATGGTTGTTACTGTATGCGTCTTCAGATAATAGGGATATTTTCCAATATTGAATATTATTTATTATACCTTTTACATTCCATACAATGCTGCTCCAAAATTGTTCTATATAATATTAATTTAATAAAACAGGGAAAATATATGTTTTTCCTGATGTTACCTTTAGGACTGCTGTATATTATAACCACTTGTATAATAAACTTGCTGTATATTGTAAGTACCAGGATCATACTACCGGGATAAAATTATCTGTGTGCCAAATTTCACCCAAATCTGTTCAACCGTTATCGCGTGAAAGAGAAAGAACATAATATAAAATAGTAGTAAGATATAAAGCACATAATTCTAGAAAAATTTTTTTTGCAGTGTAACAAATTTCAAATATTAATGAGATTCAGATTGGCATAAGAAATTGTTGGTAATTCATTATGATTTGTCTCATTAACTTAATTTTTATTAACAAAGGAGTTTTTAATATTGAGGACATAATTTAAGTAGTTTATTTATTTTATTTTTCATTACAGATGGCTACAAGGACGAGGAAAAACAGAAGAATATCTGCATTTATTAGAAGATGGTGGCAATATTCACAAACTTGAAGAATTGTATGCACACAGGGAGTGTAGTAGTTGGAAAGTTAATTGCACAAGAGAAACTGCAGAAAAACTCCTCACGGGGAAACCTCAAGGCACATTTTTAATTCGGCCTAATTCCACTGGTCAATTAGCTTTATCAATTTGTTGTAACGACATGGTCTACCACTGTATTATCTTTAAGACTGAACGAGGTTATGGATTTGCGGAACCATATAATGTTTATGAGTAAGTTTCTTAGTTGCATTTTTTTGCTAATTTTAAAAATCACTGATAAAGAATGGCTTGTGAGTATGTTTGGCTTAGATCTTTAATAAAATTTAATACATTAATGGTGATGCATCATTATGTTTTGACAGAGTGCCAACCCATTGAAGATTTATTTGATATTTAACTAAATATCAAGTAATGATTGTTTATTATTAATGCATTGTATACTGTATAACGGGCTGGTGTCCGCAACTCCACGTCAACGCGCGTATTTTGCGTATCCACAACGCGGGCCCAGTGCGGATTGGTAGATGTCACATGTCTTCCAATTTTTGGTTCTAGGACATGCCGGTTTCTTCACGATGTTTTCCTTCACCGTTTTGAGAGCAGTGGTGATGAAATAAATTACACAAAGTAATGGGCCTGTCTGGGTTCGAACCCGCGACTTACTGTTTGTAAGTCGGGGCCGCCACTACTGGGCCGGCCACCGCTGCTCTCTTATTATTAAGGCTGATGCTCCAGAGTAGCCCGCGAAATTCAAATTTTCTTACGTTTTTGGCAAATTGCAGGCCAGTGCTAGGTTGTATGTTGATTAAAATATTGGACGCGATTGTAAGACGAATGTAGTTACAGAATTATAATCATCAAAACCATCAATACAACCCTCCAAGTTCATAAAGGTCGAGAAACATTTTTTTCAAGGTCAAAGTCATTGCTAGACCTTTATGAACTTGGAGGGTTGTATTGATGGTTTTGATTATTATAATTCTGTAACTACATAAGTCTTACAATCGCGTCCAATATTTTAATCAACATACAACCTTGCACTGGCTTGCAATTTGCCAAAAACGTAAGAAAATTTGAATTTCGCGGGCTGGTCGAAGCATTCACCATTGTGAAATGAAAATTGATGAAAAAATTAAATAATAATTATGTTAATATCCAATGTGCCGTCTAATATGATATAACAGTTTAACTTTTTTCTTGTAATGTTTCAGAACTTTGAATGAGCTGGTTCTCCATTATGCTGTGAACTCATTAGAAGAACATAATGATCAATTGAAAACGGAACTGAAGTACCCAGTGAATGCATATCTTGTCAAGAAACCTGAGAAGAAGCAATAAAATGGTTAATGCTGAAAAATTGTGGCTGCCAGTTTTGTCTTCTATTTGTAGACATAGGTCATAATGACAACATTGAGACCTAATACTAATGGAAATAAAGTTGAAATTACCTTCTTGTGTCCTTCAAGTAATCAACGATAAAATAAAAAGGTTCAAGGTAAAACTTCTTAGCATCGAAAACTCAACAGCTAAGGATGATTTTGAAGTTATGATACCAAAAAAATATATATCAAAATGATGCAAAAATCTCCCGACGAAAAAAGGGATGCCTTTAAATTGCTCTTGATTGTATCTTTAAATGTACTGTGAGGGATCATAATAATACGACAAGAAAGTATTCATGTACAGGAAAGTAATATAAGTTGATATTTCCGTTTATAGCTTTATAGTGTCGTTATAATATGATCAAATAATTATTGTACAAATAAAATGCTTTGGTACCCATGTACTATGGTACTTACCATATAATTTTAGATTTGTGCATGATTATTATAGACTTAGATTTGAAAACTGCTTTCAATTGATTTGGTTTTATTTTTATTGTGATAATATTGTGATAAAACCATGATCAGTTTGAAAATCCCAGTTTCATTGTTTGTATGAACATGAACATTAAAAATGATTCTCAGGAGCTTTTAAGAGTAGGATACTCTGTACACATATTTTTATATTTGTTGTATTTACAAAGATTGGAAAAGTGTTCTTCCTTATTAATATTGATGTTATTAAATTGATCGGGGCCTTTACGGATCGGCGGCAATGGAGGAAGGATATGAATAACAGCTGATTCGAAATTGGAGACTGTTGAGAACAAAATTACTTTGAAATGTAAACTCAGTTCAATTTGATATTGAGTCTGCATCCATGTTGACACTTAGGCTCTGGCAATTAGAGTGACTTTTGAATGACAAGCATTGATCATTGTGTATACCTGGGTGAAAATCTTGAATGGCCTAAAGTAATGTCTCATTTTCACTTTTCCATTCATTCATGACACATTGCAGTAATGTTGAGCGTTGTTTAGTCTGTCTTGTGTGTTAATAAATGCAGATGCAGACTTAATACATACGAAGTTCTCATAGAGATATGTATATTATGTATGTGATAGTAATGATTAGCATTTTAGAGTTCTGGTATTTGTGTATATTATGTGATTGATTTTTGTTACATTGTTTTTAATGGTTTATGTGATGTGATGTGAGGAAAAAATTATTCCATATCAATGATATATATCCAATGTTAATTGAAATAATTCCCGATAACATTTTTAATGGTGGGGGTGGGGTTTCGCGTGCAGTACTTATTGTTTCATTATTATAAATCTGCAATATATTTTTGTTTAACTACAAAATTACATGAAGCATTACATATTTGGGTATATATCTTAAATGGCGGTTATTTTTAAATATATGTTGAAAGACCTGCTTTGATACTGCGCAATATTGTGCTGTTATTTATATTATTTGCATCGTGGTGTTTAACTGACGTCATTGTACGAATATAACTCATTTTACCTTAGTAAGTAATAAATAGATGTGATCAGATTTTTTCCTCGTAACTCGATAAACATGTTAATTTCAACTCTCGTACCGTAAGATTTAAGTGTGTAAGTCCAATGTCTGTATTTTAAATCACATAATGTAAAATGTTGCATTTTATGAAAGCAGGTACTTTTACATAATATTAAGACGTATCGAATGCATGGGTGATAAGTTAAATGTTTACTTGTCGCAATTATATTACATCGAATGTTTTACATAAAGTAGTATCTCACTGTTTAATCGCAGTAGGTATAGATTTCAGTAAAAACATTGATAATATTTGTGCCACAGTGGATGTCTTTTATGAGTTCAGTGCGTTTAAGTACTGATATTTTACATGGATGTGTGTATATTAGTGTGCGAGTCTCGTCAATTAATGTTTTTTTTTGTTTAATTTCTTTGTAACAATGTGTAAGAAAAGATGATATGTATTGCTATTGCTATAATAGTAGATAGATCGTAAGTAGGACTAACCAATTCGTAAAAAGTTATGTTTCTATTTAGTTTCATTTAATTCAAAACTTAATAATCATTTCCATTTAATATCTATTTAAAATTAACAGATCTTTGATACAAAACGGTACAGTAAAATAGGTTTCACGAAGAAAATTACAAGTCGCGTTTTACACAGTTTCTTCTCCGACTCGTGTTAGCCATATAGGAATGTGATGAATCATTTTCTAAAAACTTCTGCTTATTAATATCATGTGGTTGCATTAGTATCCATTATTTATTTCTGAAAATGTACGTCCCTGAAACCCCAGTGGCAATAAACAGCGATCAATGTACGACAGCCCTAGTTGATGCAGTAAAATAATCACCATGATAAAATTCTATGTACCTACTGATAACCGCGGGCCCTATGATAACTATGACGATGCACTGTATTATGTAATTATATATTTATTTTTGGCTTATTGTGTAACATTAAATGCCGGATAGCTTTTTGATGCTGGCCAGTGACCGTATAAATACAAAGCTCTTGCCAACTTTAAACGAAGCCACTTTTATGGAGTTATTCAAACTGAGATGAATAATCGCGTAACTATGCGATTCTCTTCAGTGTAGAGCGTCTCATGTTAATAATCTTTCACCAATCAAGTATTGCAACTTACAAAAGGAACCTATAACTTCTTGTAAGATTTAAAGTAAGTTATTGAGGGCACGACATTAATCTATGGCTTTTCTCCTAATTTTGTAACTGTTCACCTAATTCTATATTAAAATCAGAGCTCATTGCAAAATTATCTGAATATTGCCAGTTTCGCCACACTGTTATCGTATTGTCTCACTATTTTTTAGTCTGTTAAAATGCTTATTAATATTAAAAAAATAGGTGAACAAATAATTCAAATTCAACACAGAAAATTGTGAATATCGGAATAGTTTTTTCGCAAAATAAATAATTAATTTAGATTAAACATCATAATATATACCTATTTACTTATAAGTTTAAAGATTATATAAGTGAGATTATTGATCGCGTTATTTTTGTATTCAAGTCAATAATACACTAATATCATTAAAATGCAAAATATTCAGAATTGCAATTTTATGTAAAACTAAATATCATTAAATGATCTCAAGAGTGAATTATATCCTAAGGTAATTCAGATGTTTGTTTGATAGTTTTTAGACACCATAATAATATTAACTAAAGTCAATAGCAGCCAAATTCGAAAAATTACATAAATTAGTTAACACTCAGTCGCCATTTTATAAGTGTAATAGTAGAACGTTCTAATAAGTGTTATTAAACAACTATCAATGAAAACGGAGTTTTCTTCGCATGCCTACCATACCCTGTAATGGGAGCGGAGTTGTCGCTAAGTCGCACTGCATCCGCACCGAATTGGAAATTATGTTAATTTCGGACTGATGGAATTCCGTTCCGATGTTGGGCGCAACTAGGGTTGCCAACCGTACTATAATATATAGTATTGTACTATATTTCGGGTCTGCGTACTATAATACTGTTGAAGAAATATATAGTACGCAAAAATACTATATTTTCAACTCCGAAATCAATCAAACAAATCCTTCATTTAAAAAAATATTAACTTTTGACTGATGCCATCATCAACAAACATGATCTGTCAAAAGTAAACGATTGTAGTGAGTTTACTGACAAAACTACAGGCCAAAATGGCGACATTTGTATATTTTTTTTTATTTTTACCGAAAACAACTTCCCAAAAAAGTAATTTCCTGTGTCCTGGCTCTCTATTCCCGTCACTTCGGCTTTCACAGAAAGGACATATTCGGTCATGAATTCGAAATGGCGAGAAGAAAGAAACACAAGTATAACCCGGTTCATTAAAGAATTAAAGAAAGGAATCTTAAATGGCGGCGCTTATCATGTCCTCTCGCTCACACACTAGTGCCGTCTATACTTACTCTCGCGCGTACCGTCAGACGAAAAATAAAATAGTCTCGATTTGCTAATTGCTTTTGTTTTTTTTGTATTGTTAAGTTTCGTTGTTTGGTCGTGTGGACTATGCGGAGACAGTAATTGTGTCTTCTCGAAAGCGAGGGAAGATTATGCATAGTGATACACGTCAAATAGTGTCATCAATAATAATAATAATATATTTATTTTCTCATCACAAACGTTACAGTGAACATGAATTATTTAATCTAACAATACATGGTAAACATTTGTGAGAGACTGGTGCCTGAAATAGGTATACAATACCTGTGTTACGGGTCACCAGGCCCCCAAGACTTAAAGGTATAAAACTAATTTAGATTAATACTTTACAACTAATGCGTGACGATTTAACTTAGATACGTACAGAATAATTTAAAAATTAAAAATAAGAAAAATTATAATTACTCTAGTGGGACATACTGTATGTGTGATTTATGTGTATGAAATAGTGTGTGTTTGTGTAGTAGATAGATGTTTAGCGGATTGGAATCAATAGACTTTCAGTTGTATGATAGTCTAGATTTTTTAACCATTTACAGACAGCTAACTTACATACTGGTCTCCGTAGCGGGTAAATTGAAAGTGTTGTGTTGATTTTGTTGTACAAATATCCTCCGAGAAAACAGAAAAATCTTTGGGAGAGAATAGTGCGAAAATAGTTTGTAGGGCAGACAATTACCTTTCTTACGCTTATCTTTTTTAAGATTCGGGTCATATTCTAATTGTATATGTTTTTTGTAAACTATGGAAAGTATGAAGCTCTGCCTGACTGTGAGAACATCCCAACGTTTATAAAGGTCACCCGTTGGGTATCGAAAAGGAAGTCCAGCTCCTACCTTGAGAACAGCTCTTTGTGCTCTTTCAACCTCCAGAAGGTGAACTTTGCCTGCTCCTCCCCAAAAGGTAATGCAATAATTTACTATTGACTGACAGAGTGCTGAGTAGACCATTTTGGTAGTCCTAAGATCAGCAACATGTCTTAATGTCTTAAAAATGTAGATCAGCTTACGAATCCGAGTAACAAGAATGTCGGTGTGAGGCTTAAAGGTTAGTGTTTGATCGATAGACACTCCAAGATATCTAATGACCTCCGTATTTTGAAGAGGTGAACAAAGGCATGAGGTATTGGACAAAGAACAAGTGTGAGCCATGATACTAAGATTTGGAGGTGGAAGAAGATTTCTCCTGGGCGCAAAAGCAACGTATTTCGTTTTTGATAAGTTTAATGTCAAAACATTATGTTTAAGCCATTGACAAACCTCATTGAAACCATGTTGAGCACTTTGGAAAACTTCTTCCCAATTTCTACCACTAAAAAATAGCGCAGTATCATCGGCAAAAGATATTAGTTTACCGTGTTTAAGATGAAGCTGAAGCAAGTCATTAATATAGACAAGGAAAAGGCTAGGACCCAGGACACTGCCCTGCGGCACGCCATAATGAACAGAGAGCTCATCACTTATCCAGTTGTCTATTTTCACTCTTTGCTTCCTACAACTTAAGTAATCTTTGAGCAGTTGCAATGGGAGGCCTCTAACTCCTATTCTCTCGAGTTTTTGCAATAGCAATGGAATAGGAACCGTGTCAAAGGCCTTGGCTAGGTCTAGAAATACTGTTACACACTTCCTCTTATTGTCAAGATTAGTAACAATATGGTTAGTGAGTTCATGTACAGCGTCATCAGTCGACCTACCCGATCGAAACCCAAATTGCACAGGTGACAGGAGGGTATTTGTCTCCAGAAAGTTCATGAGGCGTTTATTTATTAGACGTTCTAGGACTTTGGACATCGTAGGCAGGATCGAGATAGGCCTGTAATTTGAAATGCAGTCTTTGTCTCCTCCTTTATGGATAGGTTTAACAAGAGCTATCTTCAAAGCTAGTGGAAAAGTACCAGTAGTAAAGGCCAGGTTGCAGATGTGAGTAAGTGGAAGTGTAAGCTGCTTAATGTAGCGTTTTAGGATTTTGGCCGAAATCTGATCTACTCCCACTGCCGCACCCTCCCTCAAGTCCATTATTAGATGTTCAACCTCATTTTCATCAGTAGGGAGTAGGACAAAAGAGCTAGGTGATATAGGAGTGGTGGTTCGGTAGCTATTCGACAGATGAGCGTTACCAATTATTTCTTCCGCCAGCCTCTGCCCGATACCTGTAAAATATTTATTAGCATCATCAACACTGCTTTTCGGATTATCAGTGTTGATTAAGGCCGGAGAATGGTCTGACTTTTTGGAAGTATTACAGATACTTTTGATAACATCCCACAACTTTTTACTATTATTTTTGGACTTGTCAATTTCCTGTCTCTCATAAATTCTCTTCTGTTTCTTAATGATAGTGTTGCAAAAGTTTCGGTATCTTTTGTACGTTAAATTAAGTGCTTCATCATGGGGATTCTTTTTCGATTTTTTGTGCAAATTGTCTCTATTACGCATGCATCGTATTAAACCAGCAGTTATCCATGGTTTGTTTATTCTTTTCCTATTAGCCAATTTCACCACATGCGAGTTGTCTTGAATGGCCTTGTCTAGTTGGGAAATGAGTAGTTCAGTAGCATCGTTGGCATCACTGCAGTCAAGTATAGGTTTAAAATTTGTTTCTTTAATAGTGTTATCTAATTCAGTAAAATTAATACGTCGAAGCGTAGAAGAAGGATGGTTGAGTTTTGTATGTAGGTTAATAGCAATGCCAACACTTTCGTGATCAGTGACTGAAGATTCTACAACAAAACAGGTGGCTTCTAATTTCGTTTTAATCATTATATGATCCAGACAAGTTAAGCCATGAGTAGGTGTAGTATGAGCGGGAAGTATACAGTGACTAGCTAAGATGTTGAGGTATTCAAAGGATCGCTTATCATTAGTATTAGGAGTAATGTCAATATTTATGTCTCCACAAATAATTATATTTTTGTAGTTGGATAACTTTCTAAGCACTGCATCCAATGAATCACAGAAAGCACTTGTGTTACGCTGACCAGGAGGGCGGTAGATGCCAATAACGCATATATCTGGGCTCAATTTTAATATAAGACAATTAGCATCTATCAAATGTGGTTCCTCTATTAAAACTTTATAACTATTTTTATGATAGATGACAACACCTTCATTTTGTGTTTTATTAGCCGTCGTTGAGGTACAAATATAACCCTCCAGATCAGGGACAAATTGGGTAGATTTAAGCCAGCACTCCGTCAAAATTAGTATATCCCACTCAATGTCTGCTCGAGTCAATAATGTATTAAAACTGGGCATATTACATTTTATGCTCCTCATGTTTTGAGTAAGAATTTTCAGAGAGTTGTTTGGTGCACGAATAATGGATTTGATATCTTCTGCAGCGCACGTCATAGAATTGGCCACTACTAAGGAATCGAGACTGTGGTGAATAGATTCAATACCAATGTTATCGAATTTTAAAACAAATCTATTATGTATCGATATACTGAAACACTGAAGTTTATTCTGTAGAAAACTTTATTTAACATCAAAATAAGAACACAAAACTTCACACACAGAGGATCGCCATTACAACCATAGAGTATCGTTTTTGCTGTCACGTGACATACTGACTATAGACTATTATAAGGACCGATACACAACATTCGTCCCCTTTTTAAAGAATGTAGCTTACTATGTATAATTTAAAATCTTAAAGTAAAATATAATTACAAATCTAACCGTTGAGGAGTTTTTCTTATCCTACTGGATCTTCTGATTTCAACTGGTTCACTTGTATTTACGTTCATACCCGGCATCTTAATCGGATCTCCTATACCCCCTCTTTCAACCCGCACAACCTCTTCATTACAGGCGCTCTCAGCTTTCTCATTATTAAAATCGTTCCGACCCTCATTTACAAAAACTTCTTCATTTTCAAAATGCTCACTCATCTCCACAACCCTGTCACTATACTCTCTGTCTCTATCATTTTCCTTTCCTTCTATTTCTAAATTATTGAAGTCAACAAGAGGCAACAATATTTCTGCATTAGAGCTTGAAACAGTATTAGAAACTGTATTTAATCTCAATGCTGAAGCATGATAATGTTTTTCTATACCTTCCACATTTACCATATATCTGACATTGCTAAGACATTTAGTTATGACCCCCTTCATCCAAAGTTTCTCTCCATGCAAATTTTTACACCAAACATTATCTCCTACTTTAAACACATGTTTTACTGCAAGCCTGTGGAATGTTTCAGTTGACTTTTTAGTGACAACATTATTTGGCTTAAGCATATCAAATCGTGACCTAGGCTTATATTTAAACAATATTTCGTTAGGTGAATACCCAGTTGAATTTGGTGTGTTGCGATAGTTAAATAGAAAGTTTTGCAAAATTACTTCTTTTGACATCCTTGAATTGGAGTGGTATTCCCATAGCCTTTTTAAAGATTTCTTTATTGTCTGCACAGATCTTTCTGCTAAACCATTAGCTTGTGGATGATAGGGAGGACTTTTTAGGGGTTGACAACCATTAGCATTTAAAAAATTTAAAAACTCTTGAGAAGTGAATGGTGGCCCATTATCACTCACTAACTCAGAAGGTACTCCCATTACTGCAAACGTTTTACACAGTTTTTCTATCACTAGAGCTGCAGTAGTATTTTTCATCAAGTGAACATCTAACCATTTGGACTTCGAATCCACTATCAACAGATAAGTATCAGCCTCTCTCATAAAAAAATCAACATGGACTCTTTCAAAATTACTTTTGCTTGGTTTCCAAGATACCAATGGAAAATCATTAACAAAATTTCGGCTGGCCTGACACAAATCACATTGGGCTATGAATGTTTCTACATCATCATTCATTTTAGGCCACCAACAGTACTCTCTCAGAATCATTTTAGTCTGTACAATTCCATTATGACCCTCATGAAACAAACTTAATACATGAGATCTTAATTTTTCAGGGATGATCACCCTATTTCCCCATAAAACACACCTTTGTTCTGTTACTAATTCACCTCTTTTTGAAAAATATGGTTTCATTTTTTCTTCCTTCATGTGATTTGGCCAACCAGTCATTATATGCTCAAAAACTCTACATAATATACTATCATTCTGTGTACATTTAGCTATGTCTTGAAAATCTAAAGGTATGTCTGTTGTAAAATTAAAAGAATTTATACAATCTGTTACTTTAGTCTCTTTCGGAAGGGGCAATCTGGATAAAGCATCTGCATTTCCTAACAAAGTGCCCTTCCTGTACTTAATGTCATACTGGTACCCTGACAATAACAAGGCCCACCGCTGGAGTCGTGCATTTGCAGTTACTGGTATTTTCCTTAATGGGTCAAAAATAAATTGCAGCGGCTGGTGGTCAGTTACCAATGTGAACTCCCTACCATACACAAACTTATGAAATTTTTGAACTGCAAATATAATGGCCAGAGCTTCTTTTTCCACTTGGGAATAATTTTTCTGAGCACTATTTAAAGTAGCTGAAGCAAAATATATTGGTTCCTCATCAATTTTATGACTCATCACTGCACCCACACCATATTCACTAGCATCCGTTGTCACAAATAAAGTTCTTTTTCCATCATAATGTACTAAAAGATTATTGTTTACAATACTTTGTTTGCTATCCTCGAAAGCAGCATTACATTCTTCCGACCACACAAATGGTACATCCTTTCTTAACAGTCTATGTAGGGGAACCAACTTTTCAGATAATCGAGGAATAAACTTGCCATAGTAATTTAACAACCCTAAATATGCTTGCAACTGTGCAACCGATTTCGGCGCCGGTGCATGTGTTATAGCCTCCACTTTATCTGGCAAGGGTTGAATTCCCTCCTTATTAATTTTAGATGTGCTTTCATACTAGCAATGTGAGAAGATCTATCCTTTAAAAACACCACCTCAAACTGTTTCTTGACTGACTCCACCAACTTATCAATACTCAAATCACACATACCTGTATTTTTAACCTCTTGAATAACAGACTCTTCTCCTTTTTGAAAACCTTTTTGCCAATTCGGAAACAACACTTTCAACCAATTCCTTCCCATTAAGGGTGCAAAATACTTACATTTATCCAATACTATTAAATCTAATATCTTATCTAACTTATTTACTTTAATTTTAAGAATACCCGCTATGTTTAACTTTTCCCCAGACACTGAACTTAATTTAGAGAAACAGTTTTGCAATCTCTTGTCTTTCAAATATTTATGATAGTCCACTATATGTATCACAGTACTACATGCTCCGGTGTCCACTTGCAATTTAATGTTCCTTCCGTCTAGTCACAAGTTGACTTCTGCTGGTCCCTCTCCATCATTATAGATGCTCATAATAGAGCCGATGATTATCTCCTCTGCATCATCCTTGTTTTCAGACTGATCCAACGTCTTGTCACTTTCTTTAACATTTTTAACTGCATTCCGGTTCGTCCTGTGACGGCACTTAGCTGCAATGTGACCTGGTTTTTTACAAATATAACATGTCCAGGTTTTCTTGAAACACCTATCCGCCGAGTGATGTCCTCCACACCTTGAGCATTCAAATTGTGCTGTATATGTCACTTTCCTTGATTTTTCATTGACACTGCACACATTCGATTCCGGTTGCATGCTTTTCGATTCTCGTTCAGCCGATTCAAAGGCTATTGCTATTTTGTAAGCCTTTTCGAATGTTAAATCTGTACCTTCTGTCAAAAACTTTTTGATGAGAGTCTCATTAGTCACGCCGCACACTAATTTGTCCCGCAATGCTTGATCCAGGAAGTCGCCGAAGTCACACCCGGCTGCTGTTTTTTTTATCTCAACAACAAAATCTTTCACTGATTGCCTTTCTGTTTGCTTGCATCTATAGAAATCATATCTTTCAGCTACTGCTGATTTCTTGGTAACGTAGTGAGCCGTGAGGCATGTAATCAGCTCGTTGTAAGTTTTCTCACTTGGCTTCTTTGGAGCCACTAGATTCTTTACCACATTATATGGTTCAGGCCCCATCAATGTTAAAAACATTGCCACCTTTTTTTCATCCTCCACATTGTTCACTATAAAAAACTGCTCCATTCTATCCACATAATCTCGAAAATCCCTTTCCGCCGTGTAAGGCTCTATGTGCCCAAATAATGCTTTCATCCTCGTCGCCAATTTATTATGTATCGATATACTGAAACACTGAAGTTTATTCTGTAGAAAACTTTATTTAACATCAAAATAAGAACACAAAACTTCACACACAGAGGATCGCCATTACAACCATAGAGTATCGTTTTTGCTGTCACGTGACATACTGACTATAGACTATTATAAGGACCGATACACAACAAAATCTTATTAGTTAACTTTAAGGATATGAGATGTACATAAGATACATCGTGCTGAATACAACAGTTAAGTGAGAATCGGTTCCAGTGATTGTAAATGGTATTTTTATATGTACAAAGAGACAGAGTAATAATAATTGGTAAGTATTCGTGTTTGATGAGAGTATGCCCATAAGTAATTAAATTAAATATTAGAAAAAACATGCAAAAAAGGATTTTGTTTGAGGACAATATTTTCATGACTGAAGTTTTGCATTCGTTGGTCGTTTTCACAACTACGTCATAATAATTATACAATATACGAGCAAGCGCGACTACACCTATTTTAAATGAATGCTGTGTATATTTATAGCGTGAAGTATTGCTTATACAATGTATTATAATAAATGAGACTACGATTGCTTGATAGAACATCGTTAAAACATGACTAATGGGAACCATGCACACAAAACATAGAAATAATAATGATACTGTAGACAAAAGATAGTTTAAAGTTAGTCACATTACAATCTTGAGAATTTCACTTTCTTCTTGTATACGAATAGGGGCCTGACCCTCCTCTTTCTTCACGTATACCTTGCCGTAGGACGTCCACGTAGCTGCGAGTTTTTTGGTTTTAACATAACCCCTTGTCATGTAGTACCTACAAACGTTGAGCTTTAGTGGTAAGGAACTCGGATAAGAATATTGGTTTGGCTGGTCCAGGTAATTTTAGAAGGGCTGTATTTAGTTGGGGCTCCTTTGCTTCGCGCTGCGATTTATTAAACTTTTTCGATGTGAACACCATTGCTTCTTTCCTAGTTACGGAAGTGAAATCAACAATAATAGCCTCAGACTTAGATCGGTAAATATCTCTGATTTCCAGGTCCTGTATAGTGGTTTCCAATCCCACAACCGAGCCGATATCTGTGATAATATTGGTCAAATCCTTTTTTTGTTCATTGTTTTGCTTTGGGATATTTCTTATCTCCACGGTAGTGGAACGGACATTATTCTCAAAGTACTCTAATTTATTTTCCAAGGTCTTAATGCGGGTTTTGTAATCAGTGTTTTCTTGAACCAAACAATTGATTTTAGACAATAATTCGTCATATTTGCCTGACATAAATTGAACTGATTTATGCATTTCTTCGTTTTGTTGAGTTAAAGTAAACACAGAAGCAGTCAACGATTCAAATCGGAGATTTATTTGCTCTTTGAGCTCAGAGAACATCGATTTAATTCCATCATCTGTTGGATTAGTTTGGACACGATACTCATTGAAGTTACGCTTAGGTATATCTCTTTGTAACGTTTTCTAAGGCATCTTCGTTCGCAGATTTGTTGATGGCAGAGTCAGAACCATAATGCATCGAAGTTGGAGACTTTACTGGTAAAGTCGATTTATCAGTCGGCGAACGTTGAACCATCGCCATAGCGATAAGAAATATAAAATTCTAAATCCTAAAAGCAAATGTTGTCGAGCGGAGTGAGAGAGAGAATCAAGTATTTTGAAGAAAAAAAAATGTTCTATCAAATTTCGTTTTTCATGCGGGCGAAGCCGCTGGCAGAAGCTAGTTTGAAATTAATACGACCCGGTCTTGTTTTAATAATGTTTAATTAAAAAAAAAAACTTTGATTTGAAATATTATAAATGCTAACTGTACTATCTGTCAACGTAAGTACAAGCCGCCATTTAAGATTCCTTTCTTTAATGCATCGGCTTATATAAACATTAATAAAAGAACCGGCCAAGTGCGAGTTGGACTCGCGCACCGAGGGTTCCGTACAAACTTGTAGGTATTTTGTTATTAAATTAAATAGAAAGAAGTGCAAAATTTTTTTTTTTTTTTAATTAAAAAACAAATATATCTTTGTTTATTTTTTGCTTTTTCCATAAAATACTATACTTTATTGAGGTGTACTATATTTTTTAAAGATTATTTTGAAAAATACTATATTTTGCCGAAGAAATATTGGCCACCCTAGACGCAACCCACCCTAGTAATAGTTCTCCTGCTGCACACCACCTGCACGTTTGTGTAGGTAAATTCATAATCAGTTGGTGAGGCACGCTGCTAAAAAATAATCATGTGTCGTAAAATTTTGGTATCTTGCTGTTAACCGTACTTTAGGGCGACATTCTAATTTATACCATTATATATATGGTCAACGATATAGGAGTCATACTGTAAGGATTTAATTATTTTTAGAGTGATGCCATTTGGAACGAAGCCGCGCGTGCTTTCTGCTTAGTGTCCACACATTTGATTTCAGCCACTTCGGAGTCTGCCCAAAATATGAGGAGCAAGTAAGAGCGAAGATCCATTGACGAAAGAAATCGACGACGCTTCACTCGCTCTTCGGGAAGGTAATAATAATAATTATTCAGTGGAAAACAAACCGCCGCGTCGATAGTGATAATTTATTTGTGATAGAATTCACTCATTTTGAGAAGTGCACATTCTGCGTCAAACCCCTGCCAGCCTACGTGCCTTGTTGAGAATTCTACCTCTACTACTAGGTACCGTAAGGAACATGATAAGTGTAGTCGGCAAGAGATGCGTCGGTACAACCCGTGTCAAAGAAGGAGCTGGAGAGACAGCATGGCGCCAGGCCCTCACTTTCCGGCTGAAACAGGTGCTCTCCCGGGTAATGATGCTTCAAAAAATACCTTTGCCCGTGTCCCGCTTGTTACCACTGCGGTCTGCCCCGACGACACGGGGCAGCACACTTCTAGAGGAATTTCCAGCTAACAGCTTGGGCAATGCAGCGCCGTCATCTTGTTGCGCTTGCTTTTCGCTTTTTCTAATTACTTTTTTCATTAATAGTAATTCATTGGGATAGAACTTCATACAACCTGACAGACTGACCTACAAATAGCAAAAAAACGTAAGAAAACTTGAATTTCGCGGGCTACCCTGGCGCTTCCACCTTAGTGTAGGAACACAGTGGTCGCTCGCGCTCGAATCGAGCGTGCGGCGGGGCGGCGCGTGCAGCGTTCTCAAACACATGCATTTATACGTGAGTGGCCACAGTAGACGCCCGCCGCGTTGGTCGGCAGCTCGACGCCCCGCAGAACGCGCCGCCCGTCGCTATTGCACTGTGTAAGACCTCGGCCTCGAATTTTGCGGGCAGCGGGGCGGCGGCGGCGCACAGTGGTCCGGAAATCGAGCTCCATACTCATAGAAACTCAAAGTCAGGCATTCAAACGTATGGATGGTATTAGTAGCTCCACAGGTGAGAAAAAAAAGATTTGCGTTTTTTTTGTATGGGAGAAAACACAAAGTAGATTTTTTTTAAACTGAATGGACCTGCAGGGCTGGTGCTCATACGAGCTATTGTACCATACACGGCATTTGACATTTAATTTATACGCCTTTGGTTGCCGCTTTGCGCGTAGCAATTTTTTAAAATTTTGAATTTTTAATAAGAGATTTTTCAAATCTATGACGTGGTTAAATGAAGTTGCCGATCGAATTACTTATACTAACGTCAGTTTATAGCCTGTTAATGACTTTTATGATAATGCTATGACTTTTTTCCAACTTATTCATTTCTGAAGGAGTAGCTTTACATACATCACAAGTCTGCGATGAGGTATTTGATAGCTGTGATGTGATTTTACCATATATCATGGTAATAAGCATCGAGTGCTTAACAGCAAAGCTTCTCATAATAGAAGCCTGCAATTCTGCAATCTCAGCTTCAATCAGAGCCTGTTCTCCCACGATGATTGACTTGTTTTCGTTCGAAAACTTAAAATTTGTCTGCAGAACATTGTTGAAGATCGCTTTGGATTCTCTTCTCTCTTCTCCTTTCTTTTTTTCCGCCACAAACTCAGCGCAGATGCACAAAAAATAAAACCGACTTCAAAAAACACAAAACACAAAAAAGTGAAAAATAACTTTAGCTTCAGAAGTCGGTGACCTTTGTTTGATTCATTTTGTTTTTTTTTGTCACTGACTTATGAAGCTAAAGTTATTTTTCACTTTTTTGTGTTTTTTGAAGTCGGTTTTATATTTTTTGTAAAAAGTTTTTTTTTATTTTTCATTTTTAGTTGTAATATCCTATAAAAATATATGCTATGCATTTATTTTACATTGTTAACAATACATTTCATGGTAATAGGCTTATCTAAATATATAAAAGAAGAAACTGACTGACTGACTGACTGACTGACTGACTCATCTATCAACGCACAGCCCAAACCGCTGGGTCTACAGATTCCAAATTTGGCAAGTAGGTTCCTTATGTGGTCTAGGGGTGCATTAAGAAAGGATTTTTCAAAATTCATCCCCTAAGGGGGTTAAACGGGGCTCCAAAGTTTGTATGGGGAAACAAGATTAGTTAGACTATTTTATTCGAAAATTTACAGGAGTGCTCCTATTAATAAATGAGTAGAAACGGGTTTCAGGGTTTTTCAGAATTCAACCCCTAAGAGGGGGAAATGGGCTGGCAAAGTATAAAAATCAATGAACAGCCCAAACCGCTGAGTCTAGAAATTCCAAATTTGGCACATTGGTTCCTTATGTGGTCTAGGGGTGCACTAAGATAGGATTTTTCAAAATTCACCCCATAAGGGGGTTAAACAGGGCTCCAAAGTTTGTATGGGAAAACAAAATTAGTTACACTATTTTATTCGAAACTTCACAGGAGTGCTCCTATTGATAAGTGAGTAGAAACGGGTTTCAGGTTTTTTCAGAATTCAACCCCTAAGAGGGGGAAATGGGGTGGCCAAGTATAAAAATCAATGCACAGCCCAAACCGCTGGGTCTACAGATTCCAAATTTGGCAAGTAGGTTCGTTACGTGGCCTAGGGGTGCACTAAGAATGAATTTTTCAAAACTCACCCCCTAAGGGGGTGAAACGGGGCTCTAAAGTTTGAATGGGGAAACAAGATTAGTTAGACTATTTTATTTGAAACTTCACAGGAGTACTCCTATTTAGAAATGAGTAGAAACAAGTTTCAGGGTTTTTCAGAATTCAACCCCTAAGAGGGGGAAATGGGGTGGCAAAGTCTAAAAATCGAGGGAAAAAAGAGATTCCAAATTTGGCACATAGATTCTTTATGAGATTTAGGGGTGCATTGAGAAAAGATTTTTCAAAATTTACCCCCTAAGGGGTTGAAACGGGGGTCCAAATATTACATAGGAAAATAAGATTGGTTAGACTATTTGAAACTTAACAGGAGTACTCCTATCGCTAAATGAGTTAACATTTGTGTTTCAGGTTTTTTCAGAATTCAACCCCTAAAGAGGGAAATGGGGTAACAAAGCCTGAAATTCAACATAGGTATTGTTTGTATGGAAAATTGGGTCAGGTGTATTACAAAAACAACGATTTTAAGATTTAATGTGGCGGACCTGAAATGCCATCATTCCCTGTTGGGGTCTTGGGGTGCGATTGGGTTGAAATGTCTAAAAATCAACGTGGGTGTCGATACCGAGATTATCAGGGGTGCTGATTACGAAAATGGCATTTATAATGAGATCCAGAAGATGGCGGATTCGACTTCTGTACAGGGTTGCTTCTGTATTGTTGATTTATTGTGATGATTGTGATAATGATGATGATGATTGTGATAATGATGATGATGATTTTGATTACGATGATAATGATTGTGATTACGATGATGATGGTGATTGTGATTTTGATGGTGATTGTGACAGTGATGGTGATTGTGATAGTGACGGTGATTGTGATAGTGACGGTGATTGTGATGGTGATAGCGATGGTTGTGGTTACAAGGATGGAGATTGTGATGATGATGATTGTGATTACGATGATAATGGTTGTGATTACGATAATAATGATTGTGATAATGATGATAGTGATGGTGGTTGTGGTTGTGATAGTGATTGTGATGATGATGATTCCGATTAAGTTGATAATGATTGTGATTACGATAATAATGATTGTGATAACGATGATGGAGATTGTGATAGTGATTTTGATGGTGATTGTGATGGTGGTTGTGATAGTGATTGTGATGGTGATTGTGATTGTGATAGTGATTGTGATTGTGAGGTGATTGTGATGGTAATAGCAATGGTGATAGCAATGGTAATGATGATTGTGATTATGATTGTGACAGTGATGGTGATTGTGATAATGATGACGATGATTGTGATAATAATCATGATGATTGTGATGATGATGATTGTGATTACGATGATAATGATTGTGATTACAATGATAATGAGTGTGATAACGATGATAGTGATTGTGGTTGGGATTGTCACAGTGATGGTGATGGTGACGGTGATTGTGATTGTGATAGCAATGGTGATAGCAATGGTGATGGTGATTGTGATTATGATTGTGACAGTGATGGTGATTGTGATAATGATGACGATGATTGTGATAATGATCATGATGATTGTGATGATGATGATTGTGATTACGAAGATAATGATTGTGATTACAATGATAATGAGTGTGATAACGATGATAGTGATTGTGATTGGGATTGTCACAGTGATGGTGATTGTGACGGTGATTGTGACTGTGATAGCAATGGTTATTATAACGAAGATGGTGATTGTGATGATGGTGATAGTGATTAAGATGATAATGATTGTGATGACGATGATAATGATTGTGATAACGATTATGGCAATTGTGATAGTGATTTTGATTTTGATGTTGATTGTGATGGTGATGGTGGTTGTGATAGTGATTGTGATAGTGACGGTAATTGTGATGGTAATAGCGATGGTGATGGTGATAATGATTTTGGTTGTGATAGTGAACAATCATTATTATCGTAATCACATTACGATAATAATGATTGTGATTACGATGAAAATGATTGTGATAACGAGGATAGTGATTGTGATGGTGATAGTGATTGTGATAGTGACGGTGTTTGTGATGGTGATAGCGATGTGATGGTGATTGTGACAGTGATGGTGATTGTGATATTGATGAAGATGATTTTGATTACGATGAAAATGATTGTGATAACGAGAATAGTGATTGTGATGTGGATTGTGATGGTGATGGTGATCGTAATGGTGATGGTGATTGTCATGGTGATTGTAGTAATGATTTTGGTTGTGATAGTGATGACGATTGTGATCATGGTGATTGTGATTAAGATGATAATGATTATGATGATAATGATTGTGTTTGTGATGGTGATTGTGATTGTGATGGCGATTGTGATGGTGATTGTGATGTTGATTGTGATGGTGATTGTGATAGTGATGGTGATTGTGATAATGATTGCGATTACGATGATAATGATTGTGAAAACGATGAGGGTGATTGTGATAACGAGGATAGTGATTGTGATGGTGATAGTGATTGTGATAGTGACGGTGTTTGTGATGGTGATAGCGATGTGATGGTGATGGTGATTGTGACAGTGATGGTGATTGTGATATTGATGAAGATGATTTTGATTACGATGAAAATGATTGTGATAACGAGAATAGTGATTGTAATAGTGATTGTGATGTGGATTGTGATGGTGATGGTGATCGTAATGGTGATGGTGATTGTCATGGTGATTGTGGTTGTGATAGTGATGACGATTGTGATCATGGTGATTGTGATTAAGATGATAATGATTATGATGATAATGATTGTGTTTGTGATGGTGATTGTGATTGTGATGGCGATTGTGATGGTGATTGTGATGTTGATTGTGATGGTGATTGTGATAGTGATGGTGATTGTGATAGTGATGGTGATTGTGATAATGATTGCGATTACGATGATAATGATTGTGAAAACGATGAGGGTGATTGTGATAACGAGGATAGTGATTGTGATGGTGATAGTGATTGTGATAGTGCCGGTGTTTGTGATGGTGATAGCGATGTGATGGTGATTGTGACAGTGATGGTGATTGTGATATTGATGAAGATGATTTTGATTACGATGAAAATGATGGTGATAACGAGAATAGTGATTGTAATAGTGATTGTGATGTGGATTGTGATGGTGATCGTAATAGTGATGGTGATTGTCATGGTGATTGTAGTAATGATTGTGGTTGTGATAGTGATGACGATTGTGATCATGGTGATTGTGATTAAGATGATAATGATTATGATGATAATGATTGTGTTTGTGATGGTGATTGTGATTGTGATGGCGATTGTGATGGTGATTGTGATGTTGATTGTGATGGTGATTGTGATAGTGATGGTGATTGTGATAATGATTGCGATTACGATGATGATGATTGTGAAAACGATGAGGGTGATTGTAATAGTGATTATGATGGTAATTGTGATGGTGATGGTGATTGTGATAATGATGTTGGTTGCGATAGTGATATTGTTTGTGATAATGATGGTGGTTGTGATAGTGATGGTGGTTGTGATAGTGATGGTGATTGTGATAATGATGGTGGTTGTTATAGTGATTGTGATTGTGACAGTGATGGTGATTGTGATAATGATGAAGATGATTGTGATTACGATGAAAATGATTGTGATAACGAAGATAGTGATTGTGATTACGATGAAAATGATTGTGATAACGAAGATAGTGATTGTGATAGTGATAGTGATAATGATTTTGGTTGTGATAGTGATGGCGATTGTGATCATGTTGATTGTAATTAAGATGATAATGATTGTGATTACGATGATAATGATTGTGATTACGATGAAAATGATTGTGATAACGAGGATAGTGATTGTGATAGTGATTGTGATGGCGATTGTGATTGTGATTGTGATGGTGATAGTGATTGTGATAGTGACGGTGTTTGTGATGGTAATAGCGATGTGATGGTGATTGTGACAGTGATGGTGATTGTGATATTGATGAAGATGATTTTCTTTACGATGAGATGAGATAGTGATTGTGATGTGGATTGTGATGGTGATGGTGATCGTAATGGTGATGGTGATTGTCATTGTGATTGTAGTAATGATTGTGGTTGTGATAGTGATGGCGATTGTGATCATGGTGATTGTGTATAAAATGATAGTGTTTATGATGGTGATTGTGATTGTGATGGCGATTGTGATGGTGATTGTGATGGTGATTGTGATGGTGATTGTGATTACGATGATAATGATTGTGAAAACGATGAGGGTGATTGTAATAGTGATTTTGATGGTAATTGTGATAGTGATGGTGATTGTTATGGTGATGGTGATTGTGATAATGATGTTGGTTGCGATAGTGATGGTGATTGTGATAATGATGGTGGTTGTGATAGTGATGGTGGTTGTGATAGTGATGGTGATTGTGATAGTAATAATAAATTGTGATGATTATGAAATTTGGCACATAGATAGTTTATAACCTGGATTTACATGTAGGACAACTATTTATCCCTTTAGTATAATTCAGTGGGACAGTTACCGAACTTCACGCGGGCGAAGCCGCGGGCAACAGCTAGTCCTCAATAAATGTAACTTAACATACCTAAACTGTCGAAATTTGCGTGTATTGTACACATATGCGTACCCCTCAGAGCATACAGGCGTGATGTTACGTCATGATGTTGTCTAAACAATAAACATCCAATCGATTGCAGCAATCACGACCGATTTACAGTCTAGTTTTGAAGAGTTCCATTGTATATCTCCGAAGATCAGCATCAGATCTTTACCAAATTTAAATGCAACCATCTCAAGAGTATACTCTCACTAAGACCTTGTGCAAAAAAGAAGGAATACCACTGTATCCTTTTTATACAGCTGCCATCCATGAGGCGAAGAAAGATTGTTATCCCCCAAAAGATATCATAGGTAGACACATCATGGAAAGAGAGGTAAACGTAAAGCTTCAAGAAATATTGGACAAAACTGTGGCTATAGGCTTGGAAAATTGCTACATGTGGAATAACAAAGAGTTGACACTGATATGCAAGTAGAGCTTTGATGGTGCTTCAGGAAAAAGTTAGAATAAGCAAACTATGGCAGGCAAAGATATGCAGCATACTTAGATATTTTACTTGTTCTTTAGTGCCTCTGCGCTTAGTATGTGGCGGAAAGAAAAAAAAAGAAAGGAGAAGAGAATCCAAAGCCATCTTCCGCAATGTTCTGCAGACAAAGTTTAAGTTTTCGAACGAAAACAAGTCAAACATCGTGGGAGAACAGGCTCTGATTGAAGCTGACATTGCAGAACTGCAGCCTTCTATTATGAGAAGCTTTGCTGTTAAGCACTTAATGCTTATTACCATGATAGATGGTAAAATCACTTCAACAACAACATCAGCCCATAACGTCCACTGCTGGACATAAGCCTCTCCCATGATGGGAGGAATTTGCCGTAATCTCCACGCTTGGCAGGCGGATTGGAGATCGCAGTGATGAAAGATTAACAGAAAACGCTGCTGCCCATTCTCTGGTCTACGGAGGCGCAAGGTGTTCTGCCTCAGACATTAGTCGCCTATATACGACACCCGTGAGTGTAATGGGTTGGATCTATTCTACTCTGCCGGATACCACACGGCTATCAATCAAAATCACTTCACAGCTATCAAATACCTCATCGCAGACTTGTGATGTATGTAAATTTAAGCTACTCCTTCAGAGATGAATAAGTTGAAGAAAAGTCATAGCATTATCATAAAAGTCATTAGCAGGCTATAAACTGACGTTAGTATAAGTAATTCAATCGGCAACTTCATTTAACCACGTCATAGATTTGAAAAATCTCTTATCAAAAATTCAAAATATAAAAAAATTGCTACGTGCAAAGCGGCAACCAAAGGCGTATAAATTAAATGTCATCTTGATCGCCATGTACTGTACAATAGCTCGTATGAGCACCAGCCCTTTAGTTCCATTCAGTTTCAAAAAAATCTACTTTCAAACACAAATCTTTTTTTTCTCACCCGTGGAGCTACTAATACCATCCATACGTTGATATGACGTAAAGGGAGGTATACCAGAGCCATTTTTTATTTTTTGAATTCCTGATTTTGAGTTTCCTATGAGTATGGAGCTCGATTTCCGGACCACTGTGCGGCGGCGGCGCGGGAGCGGCAGGATCTTATGCGTAAAATCAAATGGACCGGTTCTCGAAAACAGCGGCGCGGGGGCGGGCAACGAGCGGTGCACTCCAGTCAAACGGTGACCGCCCGCGTTGCGCGTCTGCATTATAGTATAGTGTTGTACAATCATATAATCGAGCGTTAGAAATAAATTTGAATCAAAAAGATGTTGTCGCCGTTTTTCAGACATTTCGTTCGCGAATAAAAACAAATATCTCGACAACACAACCACGAAAACAACACTACACCCAATGATATTACATAGTAAAAAAAAACTTTTTTGCAAAAAAATAAAACCGACTTCAAAAAACACAAAAATGTGAAAAATAACTTTAGCTTCAGAAGTCGGTGACCTTTGTTTGATTCATTTAGTTTTTTTTGTCACCGACTTCTGAAGCTAAAGTTATTTTTCACTTTTTTGTGTTTTTTGAAGTCGGTTTTATTTTTTTGCAAAAAGTTTTTTTATTTTTCCATTTTTAGTTGTAATATCATAAACAAATATTTGCTATGCATTGATTTTACATTGTTAAAAATACATGTGATGGTAATAGGCTTATCCCCAATAAATGGAACTTAACATACTTAAACTGTCGAAATTTGGGTGTATTGTACACATCTGCGTACCCCTTAGAGCATACAGGCGTGATGTTACGTCATGATGTTGTGTAAACAATAAACATCCAAGCGAATGCAGCAATCACGACCGATTTACCATCTAGTTTTGAAGAGTTCCATTGTATATCTCCGAAGATCAGCATCAGATCTTCACCAAATTTAAATGCGACCATCTTAGGAGTATATTCTTTCAAATAAAAAAAGAATTTTGAGAATCGCTACACAAATCGAGGAGAAATCAGTGAACATACATGAACATTATACCACACAACTGACGTAAAAATGTTCATAAAATGAAAACTACTGGGCCAAACCATGTTAAATTTTTATGGGACCAAATGGCAACTATTCCGCATCAAACTAAAAAAGAATCACGTCGGATCATAAATGGCAGCGTAATCGGTGTACATACATAAAAAAAAAAAAAAACCAATCGAATTGCGAACCTCCTCGACCTTTTTGGAAGTCGGTTAAAAAGAGGTAGATATCGCACTAGCACGCACAAATTGTTGAGGACAAAGTGATACAATTGTTGCACTTTGATAGCTAGCTATCTCTTTCTATCTTATACGTTCCGTATTATCTATCGCTGTCGTAGTTTTAAATTACTCGCAACGATATCTGAACGCCATTCAGTATGAACATGGCGTATCTTCTTTATAATATCATTGACTACACCGCTATAGTGCCGCGCGATCTGCCCGCTGGTTTGGAGAACAGGTATGCGTTGCCCGCCCCGCTGCCGCGGCGCGCTGCCGCCGCCGCCCCGCTGCCCGCAAAATTCGAGGCAGAGGCCTGTGTACGAACACAGTGGCCGCTCGAATCGAGCGTGCGCCCGACGCTATAGCGTCGGGCGGCGCGTTCTGCGGGGCGTCGAGCTGCCGACCGGCGCGGCGGGCGTCTACTGAGGCCACTCACGTATAAACGCATGTTTGACATGAACGCTGCACGCGCCGCCCCACCGCACGCTCGATTCGAGCGGTCACTGTGTTCGTACACTTAGGCCTCATTCACGAAGTCAGCGGCGGCGGCGGCGGGCAGCGGCGCGGCGGCGCTGTAGTGTTCACGAAGTCAGCGGGTAGATCGCGCGGCGCTAGAGCGGCGTAGTGTTGTGTTACGAGAAATTAATATCTTTAATCGCGAACGAAATTACGAACGTTTGCCCTGTATGTATGTTTGTATGTATATCCGTTTCTTTGTTCCCTCGTAACTCCTCAACGGATGGAGGGATTTGGATAGATTAAATGTCGTTATTTTCGCCTTGATGGCGCGAGTGTCACTGGCTACATTATAATAAAAAAACAATTAAAAATCGTGGATTTGGGGAGCCATATTGTGGAGTTGAATTTTTTTTCTTCTACTTATACCATCGAGTGGGGTATCAAAATGAAGGGTTTTAAAAGGTGATTACAAAAATATATGCAACTTATATGTTTGATTGTAATTTGAAATGACAAACCCATATAATGATAAAATGCTAAACTGACCGACTGACTGGGTGATATATCAACGCACAGCCCAAACCGCTGGGTCTACTGATTCGTAGGTTCCTAATGTGGTCTAGGAGTGCACCAACAAAGGATTTTTCAAAATTCACTCCTTAAGGGGGTTAAACGGGGCTCCAAAGTTTGTATGGGGAAACAAGATTAGTTAGACCATTTTATTCGAAACCTCACAGGAGTGCTCCTATTGATAAATGAGTACAAACGGGTTTCAGGTTTTCTCAGAATTCAACCCCTAAGAGGGGGAAATGGGGTGACAAAGCCTAAAAATCAATGCACAGCCCAAACCGCTGAGTCTAGAGGTTCCAAATTTGGCACATAGGTTCTTTGTGAGGTTCAGCGGTGCATTAAGAAAGGATTTTTCAAAATTCACCCCCTAAGGGGTTGAAACGGGGGTCCAAAAATTACATGGGGAAATAAGATTAGTTAGACTACTTTATTCGAAACTTAACAGGAGTACTCCTATCGATAAATGAGTTAACATTTGTGTTTCAGGTTTTTTTCAGAATTCAACCCCTAAAGGGGGAAATGGGGCGACAAAGTCTGAAAATCAACATGGTTATTGTTTGTATGGTGTATTGGGTCGGGTGTAAAAGCAACGATTTTAAGATTGAATGTGGCGGACTTGAAATACCATCATCCCCTGTAACGTTGGGGTGCGATGGGGTTGAAATGTCTAAAAATCAATGTGTGTCGATTTCGAGATTATCAGGGATGCTGATTACGAAGGGCTCATCATGAGGATTTTAAAATAGTATGATAGTATCTATGTAACTAAAAAGTGTAAAAAAATAAAAAAAAAATAAAAAAAATACCCGACTGCGTAAAAAAATAATTAGATAACTTTAAATAAAAAAACTGAAAAGAATAAAACAAGTTCAGGAGACCGGACATATTGACTGCAACAGTCGGGACTCGGGACCCATTAAATAATCTCGACATTACCATCCATTATGGGTCCCGAACCTGTTTTATTCTTTTCAGTTTTTTTATATAAAGTTATCTAATTATTTTTTACGCAGTCGGGTTTTTTTTTTTTTTAAATTATTTTTTTATTCTAATTCCTTCCTAAAGTTGGATTTATTGTGGGCAAAAGAAAATATAAATTCCTACAACCAAACAAAAAAAAGAGTTTCTTCGGAGTTACGAAGAACAGAGACAAAATCCCGATTAATTCTTTGACTATACCAGAATGGAGTACGGAAACATTTGATTATTTTCTTAAGAGCGGGCCGAGCTTCTGGCGCTAATAGAGTTTAGGTATTCTATTTGCTCTATGTATGTGTGCGTAAGGCACACTCGCGCGCCGCAAGATATAATAAAGAAGGAGATATTATGCCCCAACCACAGGGCAACTACTACACATGCAGATCAGTAAAAGTAATAAATACAAAGCCTCGCACACACCCGCATTTTTTTAAACTGAACGTATTACACAATCTATTATAAACCTTATGCCATCAAACGCAGCGTCTATTTACTATGCACCGTACAACTCACTCACACAAAAACATCGGCCGCTATCGTTGTGCTGTGCAAAATCACTGTACGCTAGTGATTGACTAAATCAGAAAGTTATCGATCTTCCATTTATTATTGTACAATTTTTTTTTGAGGTCCTGAAAATAATTAAATAAAACATAATGTCCGGAATATAATATTATAATAAAAATAAACAATATGTAGCTAAAAAATATATTATTAAGTAAATTGTATTAATATGAAATGTATTTTTGATAATCGCAATGTAAAAGCCAAGTGTAAACAATTGTTGGTTAACCTAAATAAATAAATAAATAAATTAAAACAATAAAATATCCGGTTACGTTGGTTTAAGCCAGCGGTCGGCAACCCGCGGCCGTCTCACTTGCGGCCCGTAAAAGTTTTGTAAATAAGTTATAATTATCAAAATAAAATAAATGCATGAACAAACCACAATCGACCGTATAGTGTGAATCCAGCCTTAAGGTAGTCGATATTTTTTCCATAGAAATTTCGGGAGGGAATTACTCCACTGTTGGACACTGTACATCCAAACTCCAAAGTTATACATGATATCGTTTTGTCTCAATAATAATTTTACACACACACAACACAGAAAAGCACAACAGGAAACAGAATAGTAAAATAAAAAGCCATTAAGGCTGATGCTCCAGGGTAGCCCGTTCATAAAGGTGCAAGAATGATTTTGACCTTGGAAAAGTAATTTTTCCACCTTTATGAACTTTGAGGGTTGTATTGATGATTTTGATGAATATAATTCTGTAACTACATACGTCTTACAACCGCGAATAATATTTTAATCAACATACAACCTAGCACTGGCCTGCAAATTGCAAAAAACGTAAGAAAATTTGAATTTCACGGGCTACCCTGAAGCATTCGCTTTAAAGAGTTACGAGCTACCAAAGATTCGTTTTACTTTTTATTGCCAATTTTAACGCAACTTTGGGCGTAAATTAGTAATAAAAGATGTGTCAAATTTCCAAAACAAGTCGGTACTGACAAAGCACAATATTATCGAAGAATTCAATCAATTTGATTTGTACTTGATTTATGCGCTGGTTTTTTTCATAAAACTCGATTTTCCAAAGTTCTTTTCGTATTTTTTTACGCACCTTTTACTATGAATTATCTTGCATCTCACTGAGCTCATTCTGTCGGGCACGATGCCAGGTGAGACAGCGTGCTTTTTGGGCACGCGCAACAGTGAGTTCGAGCCCGCGACAAGTGCAACCTCAACAAGCGCTTTTCATTTTTTCTATGGGATATGATACGTAGGTATATTGGGCTTCTAGAGTTAATATCACAAGTGCGGCCCGCCTTTAGTTTATTTTGCCACCTTGTGGCCCTTGCCTGCCAAAAGGTTGCCGACCGCTGGTTTAGGCTGTCATGGCCTATTGAATCAGTAGTTAGTAGCACGAGGATAAGGCATAATATACGATAATTCAAAGCCAAAAACACTCCACCGATTTAACCTCAAATTTAATTAACTTACTTTACGAAAGTAGGTTACGCGTTTCTCTACTATGCTGTAAAATAATCAAAATACGTAAAAACATTATTACAAATCGATATTCCAACCGGGTTAAAACGGTTTACAAATTAAAAAATCGACTATAATAGCAATATTTCATTCGTCAGTCGATATTGTCGACAGCCTACGTCAGTGGATCTCCACACGTACATCCCTAACTAGTCGCAAGAAGAAGCGGCTGTACTACGCGAAGTATCCACTTAATGAAGTATCGTTTTGTGATTTTTACATTGCTTGTCCAGTGACTTAGCGACAAACTTACGTAGTGGTCAAAGAGCAATGTATTTATTGCAAAAATAGTACAGTCGTCACGTTGTTGTTTGTTGTGATTTTGACCTTGGAAAAGTAATTTTTCCACCTTTATGAACTTTGAGGGTTGTATTGATGATTTTGATGAATATAATTCTGTAACTACATACGTCTTACAACCGCGAATAATATTTTAATCAACATACAACCTAGCACTGGCCTGCAAATTGCAAAAAACGTAAGAAAATTTGAATTTCACGGGCTACCCTGAAGCATTCGCTTTAAAGAGTTACGAGCTACCAAAGATTCGTTTTACTTTTTATTGCCAATTTTAACGCAACTTTGGGCGTAAATTAGTAATAAAAGATGTGTCAAATTTCCAAAACAAGTCGGTACTGACAAAGCACAATATTATCGAAGAATTCAATCAATTTGATTTGTACTTGATTTATGCGCTGGTTTTTTTCATAAAACTCGATTTTCCAAAGTTCTTTTCGTATTTTTTTACGCACCTTTTACTATGAATTATCTTGCATCTCACTGAGCTCATTCTGTCGGGCACGATGCCAGGTGAGACAGCGTGCTTTTTGGGCACGCGCAACAGTGAGTTCGAGCCCGCGACAAGTGCAACCTCAACAAGCGCTTTTCATTTTTTCTATGGGATATGATACGTAGGTATATTGGGCTTCTAGAGTTAATATCACAAGTGCGGCCCGCCTTTAGTTTATTTTGCCACCTTGTGGCCCTTGCCTGCCAAAAGGTTGCCGACCGCTGGTTTAGGCTGTCATGGCCTATTGAATCAGTAGTTAGTAGCACGAGGATAAGGCATAATATACGATAATTCAAAGCCAAAAACACTCCACCGATTTAACCTCAAATTTAATTAACTTACTTTACGAAAGTAGGTTACGCGTTTCTCTACTATGCTGTAAAATAATCAAAATACGTAAAAACATTATTACAAATCGATATTCCAACCGGGTTAAAACGGTTTACAAATTAAAAAATCGACTATAATAGCAATATTTCATTCGTCAGTCGATATTGTCGACAGCCTACGTCAGTGGATCTCCACACGTACATCCCTAACTAGTCGCAAGAAGAAGCGGCTGTACTACGCGAAGTATCCACTTAATGAAGTATCGTTTTGTGATTTTTACATTGCTTGTCCAGTGACTTAGCGACAAACTTACGTAGTGGTCAAAGAGCAATGTATTTATTGCAAAAATAGTACAGTCGTCACGTTGTTGTTGTTACGATCGCGGTCCGAAATTTAATAAATTATATTTCTATGGCGCGCCGCAAAAAACAAGCGACACAAGCTCCCCGTCCAACAGCCGAAGCAGGACTAAAGCGGATAGGGGGGAAGCGTGGCGGCTCTGGTTAGAACGGGCGGAACGCACGCTAATTTAGGTATTTCCTTCATAATATTCAAACAAAGACACATTTCGAAAATGTAAAACGTATACGTTATAGAAAACATGTAGTTTTGTTATTATTCAAAATCTGATGATCTTCCGTGAAGTATTTACGCCGTACTTAGGGTTTATTTTGTTTTTTAGAGATTACTTTGGATTTTTTTTCTATCGAGGAAACTAAAAGTAATCGTGTTTCTAAAGCGTATGATGTATTGAGTGAATCCTTAAATATCTTAAATATTAATTGCATAACTGAAGGATAAGTAATAACGATGCAGTAAGGGATCAAGCGAATGCAATTATTTTGGAATTACGTATCGTTTGCTCGGTAGCAGCTCTCGAAAGTGCGATTTAGAATCTGTCATTATTTTTTTTTTATAAATCCAAAATCATACATTTAATTGCTCCAACACGTCGTCGGCGGGCAATTTGAAATTTTTGTCGATAATTTATTCTGCACAACACTACGTCAATGCAGTCTCGAGGGCACCGCTCGTTTGCCGCTCGCCGCTCGCGCTCGCGCTCGTACGCCGCTCGACGCCCGCTGCCCGCGCCGCTGACTTCGTGAACAGCTCCATTTAAATGTATGCATTGGAACGCCCCGCGCCTGCGCCGCCGCCACAGCCCGCCGCGCCGCTACCGCTGACTTCGTGAATGAGGCCTTTTTTTCGGATGGGAAATCATCAAATAACTCCTCCCGCTCTGGGCGGAGCAGGAGGGAGTGTCAGACTTTTACTGACTAAAACCCATCCATGTTTCTTCATCGCCCTTTGTGTTCCTGATACCGTGGCCGGTATCTCTTTCCTCTTTCGAACAGCAACCCCGGCAGGCATCGGTCCTTACGGACCCCTTCCTTTTTGCTGACTTTCTTTGAGGCGCGCGTGGAACACGAACGCGACGTCCACATAGCCCATAGCCCACCGTCCACAGGCCCGCGCCTACTGTGGCCGGGGGCCACGTGGTGGTGGCCCCCGACGCCCGGGGCGTCTCCCGCGGCGGCCGGAACGTTGAGAGGTTCTCTCCTTCTCACGTTCCGCCACCTCCTTCTCTAGCATTACTGCTTCGCAGAAGGTGACGGCGTCCCATTCCGTCTCGCTCCGGACCATGGCTTGCACCAGGGGCCCTACTCTCTAACGTCCGTCCGTCCGTCCGTCTCTATCCATCTCTCTCACTCGCACTCATATGCAGACGTGCGCGAAAGAGACGGATAGAGACGGATGGACGGACGGACGTAAGAGAGTAGGGCCTGCCGGACGCGAGAAGTCGCCGCCGCCAATCGCCGCTTCGAGGACACGGGGCGGTGCTCCGCCCACGCGGGGCACACCTCCACCGTGTCCTCCGGTCGATCCTCACAGTGGAAGCACCCGGACGTTTCCTCCCGCCCGATTCGGTGCAGGAACCTCCCGAACACGCCGTGTCCGGTGAGGATCTGCGTCAGGCGGAAGGTGAGGACACCGTGGCGTCGCTCAAGCCACTCCTCAAAGAGGGGACTTATCGCCACTATCGTGGCGTGCCCTGCACGGGGTTGCGACAGTCGCTCTCTCCATGTCGCCATGAGATCCCGCCGGAAGTCTGTCCGCTGAGCGACAATTTGCCGCGGCAGCGGAGTTTCCCGCCGGCGTAGCGCCTCCGCGCGCCATTCATGTAGGCGCGCGAGGACTATTGCCTCCAGATCCCATGGCGGCAATCTGGCAAGGAGGCTCGCCGCCTCGCGGAAGATCGCGCGGTAGCCCCGGGCATTCTTACGGCTACCACCTTTTGAGGCGCGTTCAGGTAGTGGGCGGCTCGCCGCCTCAATGAACGCGCCCACACCGGGGCCCCGTAAAGGGCCATTGACCGCACGACTCCCGCGTAGAGCCCCCCCAGATTGGGCAGGAGCCGCCTGAAGGCAGCCCCAGTCCGCTCCAGTTTGGGGGCCAAACGTCGGATATGTTCCACGAAGTTCCACCGGCTGTCAAGGACAAGTCCCAGGTACTTCAACGTCGACTCGACGACGGTGGATACCCCTCCTACCGTCAGTAGGGATCCCGTCGGTGGTGCATTCCGAGGCCCATGAAAGCACATGGCCTCGGACTTGTGCAGTGCCACCTCGAGACCCAGTTGCCGGAATGAGGCCTTAGGGCTTGCGCAGACGAGGGACAATATTAGTTCGCGAACAATTTGCAACAACCAATGGACATCACCAATAGATGAAAAAACTACACTACCAATGAACAGGAACAGTCATTTCTATCCGGCGGACAAGTCCCTAGTCGGCGCAGGCCCTAAAGCAGAGAGGCCTTACTCTCTAACGTCCGTCTCTCTGCATGTCTGCAGATGAGTGCGAGTGAGAGAGACGGACGGACGTTAGAGAGTAGGACCCACAGAGTACTTTATATTTAAAGATAGTAGGACCCCAGGTTTAGTTACTATACTCTATGACCCCAGAGTCGTCGAGGAATCTGCGGATGGTCCGTGTTGGTGTGTCCAAGCTCGCTTCGGTCACTCCTGAACTCTTGGACAGTTGATATTTTGATTAGAACAGTAGGTGTTTGTTATGTACCTTGATATTTTGAACTTACGGGTTTTTCATTTGTAATTCTGAATTTATACATTTTGAAGGTGTGTGAATACTCACACACCTTCAAAATGTATGGTCATACATGGTCATACGACCATGTGGCAAAATTCTTTCGATATTTAGATTTTCAGCATTCAGATATTAGTAGGTATGTACGGGGGTACCTACCTACTAATATCTGAATGCCGAAAATCGAAATCGAAAAGGTTTTGAAAGAGGGGTCTTTCGCAAGACGCTCTTGGTATAGACGGTCATGGTATTGACAGAAGAAAGTGTGAAGGGGCCATTATTGGTCAGGTACTGTATAAAAATAATAACCATAAAATATTTTTAAAATGTCAATTTATTGATCTTAAAATCAATCGTTCTTCAACTTAAAAGTCAATACACATACACAGGAATGATAAATTCTTACATCTGACAAACAGGTGGAGAGGGTAATTACACTCGATTTGAGTGACTGTTGTACACAAAGAATAACGGATATTAATATAAGCAAAACTTAATTTGTTCAATGTAGGTATGCACAGAACTAGTGTAGGATGTTTAGTTAGATTTTTTAGAATCTTTGGATGGAGAACGAGATCTTGACCGCGACATAGACCTTGCCTTCGAGCGCGAGCGAGAGCGGCTGCGGCTACGGGAGCGAGAGCCAGAGCGTGGAGAACGGGAGCGCGTGCGACGACGGGACCTCGAACGGCTGCAAATTTACAGAATATTGTATTAGAAAAGTTACCATTGAGGTTACAACTTTGTGTTTAACCTAATTTAGTAAGTATTAAACAAGTGCAGTCAACAAGGACTAATCAATCTGGTTAACCAATTAGACCCATGTTTGATTAACCATTACATTGGTTAACCCTTATAAATAGTAACTATTACAAGGGTAGCCTTATTTAATAAATAATATGGGTTAACAATTTGAATTTTGCTGATTAACCTCAACTCAACTCACTTTCTGGCATATTTATATTTATGTACAAAAAATGAACTCTGTGTGTGAACCAGTTATAGGCTGATTAACCTTATATAACAGATTAAGTTTTACTGTAAGGATCCTGAACCCTTAAAAATAAAGTTACCCGTATAGACAGGTAACCTTTTCAGTAGTAGTAAATTCGCTCTCTTTTATTTTCTCTTTCGGCAGTATATTCTCATTGCTAAACACAGAACTAAAGACGTTACTGTTATTTGGTATTCATATTTACTAAATTAGGTTACACACAAATCTTGTAACACTATTGCTAATAAACTAGATGTAATTTTTTTAACACCTGTTTAGTAACAATAGTATATACTTCACCTTTTTACCATTTAATTCCCATTGTTTAAGAAGTACCGTAATGAAGAAGCTTTCTCATTTAACGGGCTACCTAAACAGTGGTGCTTTTCTTCAATGGTGTTTTATATCTTCAGGTCCTCAAGAATCTTCAAGATCTGCGCTTAATCTATGTCTATTCTAAACATACTACCTTCCTACTAAAAAAAAGGACTGGCTTAACAGCGCAGGCTTTCTCTGAACACAAAAATGGGATAGTAATGTGTAACTCACTGAGTGCGCGCAGTGATTACATTAGACGTGCGTTGCGACGCGCAGAACGAACTTTACTCTCAATGACGGTCTCGACAAGTGAAGTGTGCACGTAGGCTGTAGCTACGTAGTTCGCAGAGCGAGCGAAGTTACCGATGCAACCAACTCAATTGGAGTACACGACGCGGAGTGAAAGCTACGTAGCGCAGACAATAAGAAGTGCAGACACTGAAGAGTTCGTTCTCGGCGCACAGGCCAATGATAACCTATAACATAGTTATCATTGGTATAAGTGAGTCCAATACAGTGGGATGGAATCTTTGAATAATTTAGATCAGTTCGCAATAACCAGTCCAGTTAATATCTTGTGTTTCTGGCACTAAGTTTGGTATAGTTCCTTTTACCTTGAAAGATTCCATGCCAAAGATAGGTTCCGTCACACAAAAGATTTGTAAATGAATTTCAAATTGTCACCTGCGGCGGCGGCGGCGTGTACAATCACGAGCGTAATGTCCTCTGTCTCCACAGTCATAGCACCGGTCATCATACGGCCGAGGCGGCAGGCGAGAGCGAGGTGGTGGTCCCCGTCCTCCATAACCTCGTCCGCCGTTGGACATTTCTACACGAGCGCGCCGACCACATATCGTTCGTCCATCTAAACCACGTATCTATAAATAGACGAACAATAAATCAATAATTATCATAACTCTGTGAAAGCCATAATATTATTCAGATCAAGTAGAACTTACGGCATCTTCAGCATCACGAGGATCTTCAAATTCTACAAAAGCGAATCCGGGGGGGTTTCTAGCTACCCAAACATTTCTCAATGGTCCGTAATATGAAAATGCATCTTCAAGTTCAGGTTTGCTTGCATTGTTGCCTAGGTCTCCCACATACACTTTACAGTCACCGTAACGTGACATTTTCTCTGAAAAAATACCACGTAATTTTTTAGTAAAGGCACAAATTACCGAAGTCAAAAACAAGTGTGGCGGTGGATAGATGGATCGGATGGATGTTCGACGCGGAATGCATAGTTAGACCCGGATTAATGTAAGTATAACGAGAAATCATTAGATTGTAATTAATAAACATAAAAAGACTTCATTGCACTTTATTCTGTTAATTAAAACTCTGAATTATATGAATTACCTGTTAAAAAGCAACACAACCGAACAACACAAAATTATTATGAACAAAATGGCGACGAGACGCCACCGGAAGGAATTGCTTAACTTTTTTTTTGTATAATTTGGAGTTTGGAGTCATTGGTTTTTTGAAGCAGCGAAAGTACAGTACAGACAACTAAAGTAAGAAATATTTGGCCTGTACTACTTCGATCAATGATGTGGCCAGTGCTGCCAACTCCTATAACTTGATAACTTCAAGTCGCTAGACTCACTCAATGTCAAAAGTCACCAGAAAGTCGCTAAAACTGATTTTACCAGGACCGGACTAAGGATTTTGTTCTTGGAGGGGCACAAGAAGCTAGTGGCGGTATTTACATACTCATAAAATACTAATGTTTAATTAAATATATATTACCATCATTGTATTTCCTTAAATTTTATTTTATAATTCTACAAACATGCAATAAAAATAAATAAAAAATAAATAGAATTCTTAACAAATTCAACTTTAATTACATAGACATGAAACTGGCGCGCAAGCGCTTTTTCGTTTTCCTTTTAAATCTCTTGGCAC
Organism: Xestia xanthographa; assembly: GCA_905147715.2. Lineage (NCBI taxonomy): Eukaryota > Metazoa > Arthropoda > Insecta > Lepidoptera > Noctuidae > Xestia > Xestia xanthographa. The sequence continues at coordinate 13,239,258 of LR990656.1, forward strand.
TGTGTAATTCTGTGTCGAGTTAACAAAAAACGTATAAAGTAATGGCCCTAAAATTGTTCTGATTTGTACTCCAAAAGTCGTCAGATAAGTCGCTAAACCATTTTAGTCGCCAAATCTTTTTTTTTGTCGTTATGACTTAAGGTGAATGCTTCGACCAGCCCGCAAAATTTAAATTCTCTTACGTTTTTGGCAAATTGCAAGCCAGTGCAAGGTTGTATGTTGATTAAAATATTGGACGCGATTGTAAGACGTATGTAGTTACAGAATTATAATAATGAAAACCATCAATACAACCCTCCAAGTTCATAAAGGTCTAGCAATGACTTTGACCTTGAAAAAATCGTTTCTCGACCTTTATGAACTTGGAGGGTTGTACTGATGGTTTTGATGATTATAATTCTGTAACTACATACGTCTTACAATCGCGTCCAATATTTTAATCAACATACAACCTAGCACTGGCCTGCAATTTGCCAAAAACGTAAGAAAATTTGAATTTCGCGGGCTACCCTGGAGCATCAGCCTTAACAAAAGTCGTCATTTCTATCAAAAAAGTCGCTAAATTGGCAACACTGGATGTGGCTTCACCAGAGCGTCAACGTCATCATCAAGAAATGGTGTTTTCAGGACTAGCTTCCTTCCACAGAAAAACGATATTTTATTTTAAGGTGGATGCTCAAGCGTAGCCCGCGAAATTCAAATTTTCTTACGTTTTTTGCAATTTGCAGGCCAGTGCTAGGTTGTATGTTGATTAAAATTTTGTTTGCGACTGTAAGACGTATGTAGTTACAGAATTATATTCATCAAACTCATCAATACAACCCTCAAAGTTCATATTGGTGTCAAAATCACTTTTCCAAGGTCAAAATCATTCTTGCACCATTATGAACTTGGAGGGTTGTATTGATGATTTTGATGATTATAATTGTGTTACTACATACGTCTTACAGTCGCAAACAATATTTTAATCAACATACAACCTAGCACTGGCCTGCAAATTGCAAAAAACGTAAGAAAATTTGAATTTCGCGGGCTGCCCTTGAGCATCCACCTTAAGGCATATTGAATGCCAGCTCCACAGCAAAAAAAAAGTTTTTACAGCGCCATCTATCGTTTTTCAGTGGAAGCTGGCCCTGAAAATACCTCACTGTGTATTTGATCACACAGAGTACATTGAATAAAATAGGGTTGATAGCCTATGAATATTCAGACGATATCTTGATGCCAAATCATATAAATGATGCGTACCTAATGGCTCATGTGTCTGTATTATTTTAAAGTAACCCTTGCATGATCGATTGAACATTGTCGGAAAGGAAATGTACAATGAGGGATTTTCTTTTTAGCTCTTCCCTAGTCGCTGGATAGATGGCGCTAGGAGTAAGTATGATAATGCAAGGAACGGAACCTAAAAAAACTGATTTTAACAAAGCGCGAGAAATGTTGGTTATATTCGGAAGGTTAAGCAAATGAAAGTGTCAGTCAACGAGAGTATGTGACGTGACACAATGTTTTTTTTTTCAATCGTTTTGGCTTTGTCATAGTAAGTTCAACGCCATCTATAGAGTTCTTGGAAACTAAGTTTTTTTTTAAAACCTCAAAAGGAAAACCTCTCATTATAGGCATGCAAATAATAGGCAGTACAAATTTCTTTACGGCATGCGCCATAAAGAAGGGATACGAAGCGATACGTTCTCTAAGCCTACGGCACGGTTCTTGAGCGCTCGGCGGAAGAGTGGGGATCGCTTTGCGCATCGTGCACCTATACGCGCCCCACTTCATACCACCAAAGGGACCCAATAACTCACTTTTGCGCAGGTGAAGGTCAGCGCTCAAGAATCGTGCCGATGATGTACGTAGTCTTTGGGACGTTTATAAGTTCTGTATTAGGCCCCGTTCCCACTGTCGTGATGATCAATTTTTCTTTGGTATAATTAATCGCGTGAACACCTCCACGACACTTAAAACTACACGATTATCTGTCGTCACGACATAGTGGGAACGGGGCCTTACGTATTCGGATAACGACCGTTTCGCGCCTTTGGCTCCTGAAGTCCTGACATTCCTGGTGGCGCGAAATTTGAATCGAGCTCGAGTCACGACATTGTTGTAACCCAGTGCTCTGTTGGTTGGGATTGTTCGGGATGTCAGGAACCGCGAGTCGGTCCTTTCAGATGCATTTTATATAAATTTCGTGATAGACCTCTCAAGCGCGTCAACCGCGCTAAAAAAAGTCAGACCGCGGCATACCGCGCATGCTTGCGAAAAATTTGCACGTAATTTGACACTTTATATAAAAACATTTGTCGATCGCAAACTGCAAGAGTTAGAGCTCTAGAAAAATTACAGTGAATAGCAGATGGATAAACTTTCCATTACAGGACATGAGTTTCGAAGTTCATATTTTTTTTGTAGATAGTACACTTAGTTATAAAGCTTTTCACAAAATTTCAATACGCGGCCGCCCACGGTTTACGAGATTTAATTCTCTAAAGTTTCTATACAAATACGAACTTAACACACCGATTTCCATTACTAGACAAAACTTTCGAAGTTCATATTTTTTTTGTAGATAGTAAACATGTTAAATTATTAAATTGAATAGAAATACATTGAAAGGAAAAGATAGTTTTATTTTAAAGACACACAAACTTCAAAATATCAACATACAAGTGTTGCGTAGCAATGTAGTCCATAGAGTAGGTGTTATAAGAAGGTGTGTATACCTTCACATCCTCTCACGTTTTTAAGAATTTACAAATAAATTCTTGAGTCCCATTCTGGAACTTAAATCTTGTAGCCTAGGGCCAAACAGTGGCTTCGTTAGCATGTCGGCCAACTGCAACTCCGACGGAACGTGTTGGACATTTAAGTCTCCGTTGCTAACACATTCTCTCACAAAGAAATGTTTCAGCTTGATGTGCTTAGTCCGTTTGTGATATTCATATTGCGGATTTTTAGCAAGTTTAATAGCTGACTCATTATCTAGGTTTAGCACCGGCTTCTCTGTGTTCTTGGACAGATCCTTGAGTAGTCTATTTAACCATATAATCTCTTGAGCAGCTTCACTGGCTGCAATCACTTCCGCTTCTGTTGAGGAAATGGCGACAGTCTTTTGTTTCTGGCTTCTCCAGCTAATAGCAGCTCCAGAGAATAAGCACATCGTTCCAGATGTCGATCTGCCGGTAGTCTGGTCTCCTGCATGATCTGAGTCACTATAACAGACCAAATATGAGGGTGACTCCTTCATGTAAGTCAGCCCGTTCTGTTGGGTCCCTTTCAAATATCGAAACATGCGTTTTACCAGCATGACATCTTGTTTAGTAGGTGCTCCAAGATTTCTGGATGCGACACCCACAGCATATGAAATATCAGGCCTTGTGCCTACTGATAAATATGCTAAAGCACCCACGGCTTGTCTGTACGGGAAATTCGTGTTCTCATCCTCTCCCGTCTCATGTTCTTTGATGATGGGCGTTGGTGCTGATTTGCAATTGGACATTCCATATTTTTCCAAAACTTTCTTTGTGTAGGCCTTCTGACATAGTGTAATGGTCTGGTCCTTGCGCACGTCAATTTCCAACCCAAGGAAATATGATGCAGGTTTAGTAGTTATCTTGAATCGTGCTTTTAATTCCTTAGTGAACTCGTCTCCTGCTTTGGTTGTGTTGTACGCTACTAGTCCATCGTCAACGTAAAGACCAATAAAGACTTTGGATTGTCCTTTGACTCGAACATACAAGCATGGATCCGCTTTACTTTGTTGAAAGTTAGATTTCTTTAAGAACTCTGCAATGCAGGTATTCCAACAACGCGGCGCTTGCTTTAGTCCATAGAGACTGCGTTTCAGCTTGCAGACTCGTTTTGTGCCATCCTGATAACCATCAGGCTGTTTCATATAAATTTCTTCTTCGACTGTGCCGTTTAGGAAAGCTGTTGACACATCGAACTGACATAATTTTAGATTTTCTTTTGCAGCTATGGCAAGTAGTGCTCGCACAGTGCTCAGGCGAACCACTGGACTGAACGTTTTATCGTAGTCTACTCCAGGTTGCTGAGAGTAGCCCTTGATAACCATTCTGGCTTTGTACCTTTCGACGGAACCATCAGGATTCATTTTAACTTTATATACCCATTTACAAGGCAGGGCTTTTCGTCCTATAGGTAAATCAACCAGATCCCAGGTTTGGCTTTCGTTCAGAGATGCCATTTCATTTTTCATAGCTTCTTGCCATTTGTTTCGGTCAGGACATTCTAATGCTTCTTTGAAAGTGATAGGTTCTTTAGGCTTGTGAAGGTTTTCGATTTCTTCAACAGCTGCCAAAATAAAATCATCGTAGCGCTTAGGAGCTGTGATTTTAGTCCTATCTCTCAAAGATCTCGCTTCATTAGTCCCGTTTTCAGCAACAGCATTATGAACAGGTTCATCATCATCGTCATCATTGGATAACCCGGAAAGAGATTCGTATTCACTTTCAATGTTTACTGGTTCGATCCGTTGAGTGTTTTCATCTAAATGTGGTGATGAAGTTCCGTTGTCATCTTGATCATCGGTGTCTGTATCACTGTGCTGGTTATCTCCTTTGTTATCGTCAAACGTAATAGTCACTTGCTTGCGTGATGTTTGTTGTGACGTTTGTTTGTGTTGATCTGATGAACTTTGGATTCCATTGAACAGTTTGGAAAGTTCAGTTTTATTATGTTCATCGTAGAACATGTTCTTCACCACTCGAATATCTTTCGATGTAACAATACTGTTCTTCGAGGGTATGAAAATTCTGAAACCTTTGCTTGTTTCAGAGTATCCCGCAAACATGCCAGGAATTGCCTTTGGTGCAAATTTGTGAACGTTGATGCCTTTCTTCAAGACAAAAGTCTTGCAACCGAACACGTACAAATGATTGATACATGGCTTTCTGCCAACCCATCGTTCGAATGGCGTTTCGTTCTGGATAGCGCTGTTAACACTCCTGTTTGATAGGTAGTTTGCAGTGAAGACTGCTTCGCCCCAGAATTTTAATGGTGTATGTGCGTCAATCATCATTGCTCTCGCTTTCTCCACGAGGGTGCGGTTCTTTCTTTCTGCAACTCCGTTTTGATTCGGGGTATAAGGTGCGGTGAGCCTTCGCTGTATTCCGCAATGTTTTAAGTAAGTGTCAAACTCTTTATTGACATATTCAGTACCATTGTCTAACTGTAAAAACTTAATTTTGTTTCCAGTTTGTGTCTCCGCTAGATGTTTGAACTCTTTGAACTTGTCGAATACTTCGTTCTTGGTTTTGATGAGGTAAATTCGACTGTACCTGCTATAGTCATCAATAAAGGTAACGAAGTATTTGTTTCCGCTGATTGTGGGCGTTTGTATAGGTCCACACACGTCGCTATGAACGATTTCTAAGCGTTCTGTTGTTCTTTGAGTATTTTTCTCACGGGGAGCTGGTACTCGATGCAGTTTTGCTTGGATGCAGATTTCACATTCTGGCAAGGTTTCAGAAGCATCGAAGTTCAAGCCAACTAAGTTCTCGTTTATGAGTGCAAGTTTCATATCTTTGGCGTTCATGTGACCAAGTTTTCTGTGCCAGTCGCTGATGTTTGATGAGTTCGTTTTCTTCGTAGTAGTTGTAACGTCATCGTTATCATTGGCCAGGTTGTTGCGCTCATGTTTATTTGGTTTAATGTAGTAGAGACCATCTTCTTCTTTGTAAGCAGTGAGCGTTATTCCAGCTTTTGTGTTTCTGACCGTTGCTTTGTTCTTCGTAAAGAGGACAGAGCATCCTGCATCTGTCATTTTACTAACGGACATCAAATTAGTACAAAGACTAGGTACATACAGCGTGTCTTTTAGGTGTGTACGGGCAATACCGCTACCATTTTTGGATAAAAAAGTTACTGTGCCTTTACCTTCAATCTTTGCAGTATGTTCTTCAGTGGCGAAGTTTAATTTTCTGGATATTTGCTCAATGGTCGTAAATAATTCTCGTTGGTATGTCATGTGAGACGTACAACCGCTGTCTAAGACCCAAATGCTGTTTCTAGGCTTCTCGTTTTGTGTGAGGAGGCACTGTGTAGCATAATTGTTCTTATGAGAACCATTGTTGTTTTTGGTTGGTTTCTCATTGTTTTTCTTCCAGCAGTTAGTACAGATTTTGTGGGTTTTGCGTTTAAAGATGTTACCTCTTTGTTTGCAAATTTTACATGTGGCGTATAGCGCTTCTTCATGAGTGAAATTTTCAGGTTTGTCGTTGTTTTCTAAAGTTTTGCTATGACGAGCTTCACATTCTTCGATAATTTTGTTTTTCAGCTCATCTGGCTTCGGAAGAGTGTCTCGTGTTTCAATAGCGACTCTGAAATTCTCGTATTCGGATGAGAGACTGTACAACATCATGATTGTCAACAAGTCCTCGTTTATGGCTATATCCATGTCTGCCAGTTTGTCAACTATGTCCATAAATTTGTTGAGATGATCACGTACGTCGTGTCCTTCTAATTTTGTTAGGATCAGTTGTTTCAAGAGGGATGCCTTTCGTGCAGGTCCCTTGCTGGCGTAGGTATCTTTCAGTTTTTCCCATAATGCTTTAGCTGTTGTACATTTTTTAATTTGTTTGAGTTCAGAAGGAGCGATTAAAAGAATCAGTTCTGATCTTGCTTGTCTGTCACCTTCTTTGTCAGCTTCAGTAGCATTATTTTCGATGTATTTCCACAGTTTTTGTCTTACTAGTACGGCCTCAGCTTGTATGACCCATGTGTCGTAGTTTTCTCTCGTAAGAGAGTCGATTTTTGTGCTCGACATTTTAAAAACAAATGCGACAGGGTTACTCACTTAAATCTCGTTACTTCGTACACGCTCTGCTACCATGTTAAATTATTAAATTGAATAGAAATACATTGAAAGGAAAAGATAGTTTTATTTTAAAGACACACAAACTTCAAAGTATCAACATACAAGTGTTGCGTAGCAATGTAGTCCATAGAGTAGGTGTTATAAGAAGGTGTGTATACCTTCACAAAACATAAATAGAAAGCTTTTCACAAATTTTCAATATGCGGACGCCCACGATTTACGAGATTTAATTCTATAGTTCCCATTTTCACATTTTTAGCACAGATTCACAGATAATCTAGTACTAGTCAGATTTATTATTACAATCGATTATTAAATAATCGATTATTTTTTCTTAGCAGAAAAATCGATTATAAATAATTCGGTTTTTCTAAAATAATCAATTATTTTATAATAATCGATTTTGTCAAATATTATCTAAAATAAACGCCAAAAATATTATACTATTCAATGATTTTAATCGAGTTTTTGTAATAATTAAACAAACTAGTTCTGCCTAGGCCGACTTGGGGCACCCCGACACGGATAGATTAGGTTAGAAGGGTATGGCGGGGTCGAATGAGCGAGCGAGGCGAGCGAATAGACCCCGCCATACCCTTCGTGGTTATTTTTTTATTAACCATTCAGAAGTAGGAGCCCCACGAAGCGGGGCTCCGTCGACCGGGTCTCCCTCGACTCGGATGCAAGAGCTTATAAGTTCAATTTATATAATTTGTTTTTCTCAAGAACGATGCGTCGCCTTACATGTGAGTGGTGTCAGGGCACAGGGGGCACCTCCCCCCTCCCTCCTCCTGCCAAACGATACTAATTTTTTATTCTAAATAACTATAACCCCAAAACTTTAACCATGGATATCTCCATAACCATTGGGCTCCGCGGGGTGGGGGTGGTACAGGGGGTACCACCTCCCCCCCTCCCCCTCCTCCCCACCCCTTAAATCGATGTCCAGTAATGGATATTTTAACCAATACGTAACTCGTAATTACTTGAAATGTGACACTAATGCTAACACGATGACGCTAAAAATGGCGCGGTCTGTTGACGTAACTTTGTTTATGTTATTTAACAATTTGTCAATGGAGTAGAGCTGTGATTTTTGGTACGGCGTTTGGAAATGTTATAGAGATGTGAAATAAACTATTGAAAACATGAACAGTGCAAGTTTTAGTCGATTTTTTATTTAAAATATCTTCATAAAGCCACGTGCAACACATGTGACACTCCGCGGTTAAGCTCACAGCCGGTTGTAACGAGTGTGACAAAACACGCTTGAGAGGATGTGACGAGTGGTCATCACATCCATGAATTTAATGCCAGTTCCACACGCTTGACAAACCATGACAGTCAGTCACAAATTCAAATTGGTTTGCAAGAAGTTACTGCCAATCCGCCAATACAAATCGAGGTTCGAGAATTCCTTGAAAAGGCTGTGAGCACTCTGATCCCACGGTCCTAGAGTTTCAACCCCTAACGGCTCGAAAATATAGTTGCCACTATGGTTACTGTATTTAATTAAGCCGCTTGAGGTTCTCCGCAGCCGCAGCGGCAACCCCCAGCACGATGAACTCGGAAGATTGGAGGGCGCAAGAGTACCTATCGCTATCGACACATGTTTGTTAGTGGGGCAACTCACGTCTCACTAAGGTGCACAGCGCGTAGCCAGTACGAATTTGGAATTAAACGGTATTTGAATAAAATAAAAGTTTAGATGAAAACTTTAGATGGTTTTTATTCACGCTGACACATTTGAGTGACAAGAGAAAAAAAACAAAACACAGGTAGAAAATTAAACTTACAAAGAACAAAAAGATCATTATAAAAAGTAAATACTCTTTTTATTCTAACACTCCTCCGTAAGTTCATTTCTCTACTTTCATCCATCACACAATTACACAACACCCATATTAAGGGCCTATACTACCTCAAATGGCTTAGCATGATCCTCCGTTACGCCTAAAATACTGCAGCATTAATTTTGAAATAAATATATGCTAAAGTTGAGGATTAATGTTAGGTCTTATATTTGGCGAAAACACGATTTCATAAAAAATTCTCGATAGAAAAAAAACCCAAAGTTACCTCCAAATCGAACAATAAACCGCTGGTATTCAAAAATTACTTCAAATTAGATCATGAAACTTTGCATACTAACTGAATTAACTATAAAGCAGGTCTTATGTTTTCTATTTTTTCCAAAAGACGAAAATTTGATTTTATAAAGAATAAAAACCACTCATTTCGCACTATTCGGCCGCAGTGACTGACGTAACAACCGCTTTGTAGTGCAAGCTGAGTAGAACTTTATTCTAACAATATTAAAAACGAAGTTTGAACCACCACAAATAGAGTTGCTAATCTGAGGTAGTATAGGCTCTTAAGAGCACACCACTTAAAACTTCCCTTTCAACAAAGGTTTCGTCAAAGCATCTGCAATCATATGAGCTGTCTCTAGATACTCAAGAACAATATGTCCATTCTCGACAGCCTCCCTTATAAAATGGTGTCGCACATCTATGTGTTTTGTGCGTTGGTAGTGTACAGGGTTCTCCGCAATGGCCACAGCAGATTGGCTATCACTGAGAATTTTCATTGGCGTCTCAGCTTGACCAGTGACTTCTGAGTGCAATCTTTTTAGGAATATTGCCTCCCTAGCAGCTTCAGATATTGCAACATATTCCGCTTCCGCTGTGGATAGAGCAACCATCCTTTGTTTTCTGCTTTCCCAAGAGATTGCAGCTCCCATATGCAGAAAAACCATACCCGAGTATGACCTACTATCATAACAGGTGGCATGACTTGCATCTGCGTAACCCTGCACTTTACTTTTTCCTTCTCTCTTGTACTGTAGCCCAAGGCATTTATTACCCTTCAGATATCTTAGCACTCGTTTAGCAGCTATCCAGTGTTCCTCAGCATAGCAGGTATTAAATTGGCTAAGATAATTAACTGAATGTGCAATATCTGGTCTCGTGCACACAGATAAGTACATCAGCGAACCAATTAAATTCTGATATGGAATCGCTGGATCAGGTTTGTGTTCAGATCCAGGTTTCTCTAGCTTTTGACCAGGAACTGATGGTGTTGATGCAACTTTGCAGTCAGTCATCCCAAAAACTTTCAACATTTTGTTGACATACTTCTCTTGATCAACTTTGATTCCAATATCGTTCTGTGTTATGTGCATTCCCAGAATATCCTCTGCCTTCCCAAGATCCTTCAATTCAAATTTTGTCATGAGGTCTCTTTTGACTTTGCTCAGCTCTTCACTGCTAAAATGATGATCTTTTCACCCTGGGATCTCGTGTATATGCACGGTTCATTTTTACATCGTTTAAATTTTAACTGTAACAACTCAATGTTCAGCTTATTGTTCCATGCTCTAGGGGTTTGTTTTAACCCGTAAAGTGAACGTTTAAGTAGACACACATAGTCTTCTTTTCCTTTTTCATGAAAACCTTCTGGTTGTTTCATGTAGACATTTTCCTTTAAAACTCCATTTTGGAACGCAGTTTTTACGTCCATTTGGTCTATAATTAAGCCTTTTTGTGCTGCTATTCCCAGGAGGACTCTTAATGAGCTATGTCTCACCACGGGGGAGAATGTCTCGTCGTAATCGATGCCACATCTCTGGCTAAAACCTCTGGCAACAAGTCGAGCTTTGTATCTTTGTTTATTTCCCGGCTCTTGTTTGATTCTAAATAACCATTTTGAATCTACTATGTTGCTCGCTTGTTCAGGTTTTATCAAAATCCAGGTATTATTCTTCTTTAAAGCATCAATCTCCTCCTGAATTGCTGCTCTCCATTCTTTACTATCAGGTCTTGATAGTGCTTCTTGAACTGTTGTAGGATCCAGTTCTGATTCTGCAGCTTGATACAGCAAATAATCCGGGAACTTTTTGGGTTTTCTAGCTCTAAGTAGATACCTCCGTTCTATTTCATGAGGTTGATCATTGACAGATAAGTCAGGCTCACAGTCTAGAAACTCTATGTCCTCTTGAGTTTCATTATTGACAGTTGACTCAGGTTCAGAGACGGGACTGTGTACTCCACACATGTCTTCATGAGTATCCGATTGTTCCACCTCTTGAGGCTGATCATCCATAGTTATATCAGGCTCCAGACCATGAAGAACACAAACTTCTTCAGGAATATAAGTTTGTTCCACCTCTGGAATCAATATTTCATGTTCAGTCTGTTTCTCCATTTGTTTATCTCTCTCTGTTTTTTGGGCTTCTATAAACACAACATCTCTAGCCCTAAAAAGTCGATGCGTTTTTGTATCAACTAGTCGATAGCCTTTGGAATCTTCACAGTATCCAACTAGAGTTAACTCCATGCTTTTTGCATCCAGCTTCTTTCTCTTTTGGTTAGGTATGTGTGCATATATGCCTTGCTCCCAAAAACTCTAACAAAACTGAGATCAACTTTCTTGCCTGACCACGCTTCCTCAGGAGTTTTTCCTTTGACGGCAATGGTCTGTGATCTATTTTTCAGAAAAACAGATGTATGCACTGCCTCTGCCCAATAAGCCTTCGATAAATTTCCTTCCTCGAGCATACTTCTCGCCTTCTCGATGATAGTCCTGATAGATCTATCGTGACTTGATGTTGGATTCCATTTTTCCTCAGAAAATCATCCATCTGTTTATTGACGAACTCGGTTCCATTATCAGTGCGCAGGATTTTAATCTTTCTGCCGCATTGATTCTTGGAAAATGCCTGAAAATTTGCAAATTTTTCAAAAACTTCACTCTGTTGTTTCAAAAAATATACAAATGTTTTCCGTGTAAAATCGTCAATAAATGTCACAAAATATTTATACCCACTAATAGAAGGTATATATGCATAGGTCTGCATAAATCTGAATGCACTAGACCTAATGCTTGCTTAGCTCTCGTCGCAACACCCTTGCGAAACGGTTGTTTTGTTTGTTTTCCCATAATGCAGGATACGCACTCCAGTTTAGAAGAAGTATTAGGAAAACTCACCCCTATCGCCATCTTATCTCTAAGAAGTTTGAGATTGTGCATACCAAGATGTCCCATCCTGCGATGCCATAACCTCTGCTTGTCGCAATCCGTTGTTGCCAGTGCGGAGCCCCTTCTGGATCGTCATGTGCGTCGACGCGCCAGAATCGATGATCCAGTCTCCGGCTTGCGGTGACGGCGGCGGCGTACTCAATGCGTAGGCTTGTAAAGCTTCTTTTTTCCCTTCTGGTTTATCAGGACAATCCTTAACTTTGTGTGGTCCATCACAAATATAGCATTTAATTTTATATTTGATCTTCTTGGGTTTGGTTTTACCCGCGTATTTGAAAGTAATGCTGATGTTGGTTGGCTCGCACTTGAGCTTGCCGAATAGTTATCTTCCATTTGATATAGGGAACGTGCAGGAACTATAGGTGGCAGCACTAATCGACAAAAGAGACACTATGCGGACAGAAAAGGAAACTTATCACTTCTCATCGTGCTTTCAATTTACTTAAACAAAATTGTCTCTTCAATTATATTATTCTTGAATATGCTAAAAGGTATAAAATATGAGTTCTGGTTTATCAATAACGATCGTCAGCGTAATATAAATGTTTAATAATATGAATTTTATATCTTTCGTTTACTTTCTGATGAAAATTGTGGTGTATGAAGACATGGTGGCTGGCATAACTAAGATAGCTTTCTTATTTTCAACACATGTTATAATGGAAGGGAATCCTTTATCAGCGAGAACAGTATCTCCAGGCTCTTTAAATCAATTAGTTCACAATCATTTGATGAAGCAATCAATAAAATGCAGTCCGTAGCATTTAGATACAAAACTTAAAAAACCAAAGGAGTGCAGCCGACTAAAAACATTATTGTGGGTATAACCATGTTTATATTCTGAGTACATGTGGAGTATTTGATTAACAGAACTGTTGAGGGATATTCGGTGTGAACTTTAGTGCGGTCTATTATAACACGTGCATGGTGAAGTCGTGAAGTCTAAATGGTTCTGGTATGTTTGCATGGACGGTTGATTTTGAGGGCCTTTTCAATGCAGAGTGTAACAAAAACAAGTTGTTTTCAAATATTTTTCTTTACTGCGTTTATCCATTTTTGCGTTTTTCACCAAAACATGGTATGATAGTAGTATTCTTTGGAAAGTAATAGAATTTTACGCTAATTGATTTATTTTTATTTTTGTGGATGTATTGGTACCTACCTATCCAGAAATGCAACAATGCAGATTAGTTAATTAATTTTCACTATAAAATTAATTCTGTTTACTTGTTAGAAAAGTCTATGTCAAGCATTAATAGAGCACAAGATTCGGATTGGCGACGCCAGTTGGCAGCACCGTCGTTGTGCACGTTCCCTATAGCTTCGTCTTTACATAGTCCGTAGTCCGTACCACATTACTATTTTTTAGGGCTAATCTCATTGGTTGGAATTCTGCCGTGAGACCTAGTAGAAGTAAAGCAGCCAACAGTTCATCATCTACTTCTTTACCTAAGTCTTGCAGTTCATCCTGACATCATCACCGATGTCAGGTACTCTCTCACAGTTGGGAATTGTTCCAGCTTCATGCTTACTAATTTTGATAGTAATCGGCAACGATTATTGAGACCTTTGTCTTCGAACGCATTTCTTAATGCTTCCCTGCTTGGGAAGCATTAAGAAATGCCTTTAGCCGTTGTAGATTTACGTATATGCACCAAACAATGAGGTTTCACTATCAAGCAAATCTTGGCTCTAGCTCTTTGGTCCTTTTTTGTACCCTGTGTGTCGGCTATTACTGGCGTGACACTTGTATACTCCCACAAGTCATCGTGTACCAGATGCATCTCCTTACGAAATTTCCATGTTGTATAGTTACTACTGCCTTCTAATTTCTCCATAGAAAAGGTACCACTACCAGACCCACCTTCTAAATGTGCCATTGTCGAGTTCTGCTCTCTTTGCATACTCCCGTTACCAACCGACATTTCTTTGTAAGTCCTGGGCATGTCCTGGCCTGGGCCCATAACCTGTTAGTGGGGCAACTCACGTCCCACTAAGGTGCACAGCGCGTAGCCAGTACGAATTTGGAAATAAACGGTATTTGAATAAAATAAAAGTTTAGATGAAAAGTTTAGATGGTTTTTATTCACGCTGATACATTTGAATGGCAAGAGAAAAAAAAACAAAACACAAGTAGAAAAATAAACTAAACAAAGAACAAAAAGATCATTATAAAAAGTAAATACTCTTTTTATTCAATGTTGCGTCCCACACTAAATATGTATATATATAGGCCTACCCATTAGTGACAAATCGTTGCAAAAACTACAGCATTTACTTGTAACAAAACTTCGAGCTGCTATAGTATCTCCATTTCATAAATCAAAATAGCTATGAGAATCTATCGTGCGGATCAAACTTTGATCTTTTACTTGTTTTTGAGCACTAGGCTTTTAGCTATATTTTATCATTCGTAAGGTTTATGGAAGTGCATGAGTGTACAAGTGTTGTATCCTCCTCGTAATAGTATCCTCTCACAAGCACTTCACCGGTTTCAAGGTTTGTAGTCAAGAAAAAAAAAGATTTTCTACACCGGCTACATAAAAATATTGTGAATGAATTGTCACGAAATGTATGGCAACATTGAAAAAAAAAGTAAAAGCAATGTAGCGGACGAACGTCGTTGCGACTTTTCTTTCCGTCATGCAATAATTTTTGTCATTCATGAATTCGTCGATAAAAAATATTTTAGATGGTGTCACATACGTGAACATTAGTTGAAATATAGTTTTAATAATGTGTTAGTATTTCGTTTCGCATAGTTCATCTTCGTAGTTCCCTAGGATAGGTGTGTGACAAGTAAAGTTCGGTAATGGTAATGGTGGCCATGTCATGAAAATCCCCACAGCCATGGATGATAGCTCCGTATCTCATCACAACGGAGGGCAAGTTGGATCTCAAATCGGAGTCAGTGTAAATAACAAACAAAATGACGAACCTAGTCAAAGTGTCCAGTATTCAATACCGGGCATTTTGCACTTCATCCAACACGAATGGGCGAGATTCGAGCTCGAGAGATCACAATGGGAGGTGGACAGAGCTGAGTTTGAGGTGATTTTTTTTATTTTCTTTATGTTTATTGTAACGTTCATTGACACCAGGCAATAAGGACTGAAATTTAAATCTAATTTGGCATGTCGTTTCTCCACGTAATTTTACTACAAATTCATCATTTTGAGACTTCAAAACAGTTCGAATCATACGTATTCAGATCAAAATATTGGGATACTTTTTTTTTATTTTTTTTTATTTTCCAGGGTTGGTATTTTTATTACTAGGTTGAGCCTTAATGTTATCAGTGACTGATTAATTGTGTTGTATTCTTTGTCAGTACAGTATCTGATCAGACTTAGAAGTAGCAGTGCTTGACTTCAAACTTGTGCTTCCATTTACAAATTTATTTATTTAAACTGCATGTACAATAATGGTACAGCGGACTTAATACCTCAAATGATGATTTTATTCCATTAATAATCTCACTTCTGTGTTGTACTAATCTTTTAATGGTGTTCAAATCAAGTCAAATCAAAAATGTTTTTTGTTGTTATGTATAAAATTATCTTTTGTAATTCTTATAGCTATTCAAAAAGATGTTTCTTTATCAGTTCTTTACTTTAAGTTTATGATTCAAAGTGTGAATTTTTTTCACAATCAGATGTCTTATTCTGTCTATTTATTTATTTGTTATTATATTGTGCTGTTAATTGCTGTTTTGCCAGAACTTATTTCTAGAAGTAGGATGAATAGATTGATTCAACTCAAATGGCAATATTAAGTTACAGATCAGGTATGCATTAACAGATAAAATATGATATTAAAAACATAATAAGGAGCTTGCATTGACTTTACTGTGATTTCTTATAGGATTCTTACCTGTAATCTTTGGCAATATAGCCTGAATTTTGCTAAAGTATTTCTTATCATCATATACTTGGTAAATTTGATTGATCAAATCAGAATTAAAACGAATTGATCAAAACAAAACTTGGTAACCAATCATGTCTTGTGAGTAATGACTAAGGCACGATTGTATATTGTCTCAGTACCCTAACTGTATGTGTGCCACATGCAGCATAGTTTAACAACAATGTATTCTAATGTTAATTAATTGCTTAAATAAACATTTTTGATTTGATTTATGTCAATCATTGGTATTTCTAATCATTATAAAATGAAGTAAGAATATCAATCTAATCATCAGTTTGCAAACAGAGAACTTTTCATTTTTTAATTTGGGCAACAAAACATGTAACTGGGTATGGGTACTTTTTAATATTCTAAAAATGTTGTATAATTTAGAAAGACATTGTTTAGGTATTAAAACACATTTTTCTAAGTCTTCTTTACGCTTCAGAACAGTGTTTCTTGAAACCCAGAATATATTTTTCTAACAACATCCATTGTCAGCACCTTATTATTGTTTTCTCTCATACAATCCATCCATATTTGTGGTGACTTTTCCCTCCTAATTCATATTTAAATGAATGGCCTATATACCTATTCCTAGAAATTGAGTATTGCAGGAAAGTGGTATAAATTATTGAGATTTTAGTGAATATTATTTTGTGATTTCTCATAAAATGAGAAGAGATTGTCTTTACAGATGGGTTGCTCTGCTTAAAGGATTCAAATGTTACTAGTCTTAATAATTGGTTCTCTGCGTGACTGCTACCTCAATTTGCATACTTGCTTGGTCTCATGAAGCTGCAAAGATTATAAAGTATTGATCCTATCCCTCTAAATCTAAGTATTTCTTTAAACCAGTTAAGGGCTATATATCCCTCAAATGGCTTATGATCCTCCGTTACACCTAAAATACTGTAGCATTCATTTTGAAATAAATATATGGTAAAGTTGAGGATTAATGCTAAGTCCTATGTGTGACGAAAACACGATTCCATAAACTTTTCTCGATAGAAAAAAAAAACCAAAGTTACCAAATGGAACAATAAACTGCTGGTATTCAAAAAGTACTTCAAATTAGATCATGAAACTTTGCATACTAACTGAACTAACTATAAAGCAGGTCTTATGTGTCTTATTATTTTAGTCCAATCAACAGATTTTTGTAAATCGCAAAAAAACCACTCATTTCGCACTATTCGACCGCAGTGACTGACGTTTCAACCGCTTTGTAGTGCAAGCTGATTAGAACTTTATTCTAACAGTATTTCAAACGAAGTTTGAACCACCACAAATAGAGTTGCTAATTTTAGGGTTAGAAGGGCCTTAACTGAAATCACCTAGATAAATGTTATACCCCTTAGCAAATTGCACAAATGGAGAAGTGTGAGTGAGATTAGGCATGGTTACAAGATCATATAAAAAAGAAGTGCAGGAAGAATAAAAAGAGCTTAAAACTTTAATTAATTATGGTTGTATAACAACTACTATACATTATAAAATCTTACAATATCTGTTTTAAAATGAAAATTAAACATGTTTATGTTTGTTGCTCAGTATTAAATAAGTTAGTGTTGATGTGTACAATTTAAATGTAAACAATTTTAACATTGTGTATCATTCTTAAGTACATTATGCTTTATTTTTATACAATGTATTGTGCACATATTAGTATTTTAATTCCTATGATGATATACTAAAAATGATCATGATTGATGCAATATTTTTGATCACATTTCTAAATGATTTAATTATGATCACAGGCGCGGATTGCCTTCCTCCAGGGTGAGAGGAAGGGCCAAGAAAATCTAAAAAACGACCTGGTGAGGCGGATTAAGATGCTGGAATATGCACTTAAGCAGGAGAGGGCGAAGTTCCACAAGCTCAAGTATGGGGTGGAGTTACAGCAAGGTGACGTGCGCCCGCCGCCGGAAGAGCCCCCCACGGAGCCCGAGCCGGCTGACCGAGCCCAGTGGAAGCAAGGCCGTCAGCTCATTAAACAGTACCTGCAGGTATGTGCCATGGTATTCTACTCATGGTGGTCTACTTATTACCTTTGCTTATCAAAAGTTGAGAACCGGCGCCAAGTCTCAAAGCTACTCTGCTGTAACTATTGCAGGCCACTAAGTCATGACTCACTGTCCTTCTTACAAAAGTATAATAACACACCTGTACTCTCTGAAGGCTAAGCAGAGGTGTACCCAATAATATACCCACATTTCGCTAGTTATTTTTGAGTTCCATGTAATAGGGGCGAGCCTATAACCACCAACTAAGCACAACTCCAGACCCCATGACTGTTACTGTGCAAATTCTGTTGAAAGAACTGGATAATAATTTTTCCGACCCAGGAATCGAACCCCGGATTTTATGCTCAGCGTCAAGCTTGAGACCACTAGACCAAGAAAGCGTCTTAGAAATATAAATGCCTCTAAAATCATAGACCTGGTAACTGCAATAGGGAATATTTATTTATTTATTTATTTAAGGAAAAACAAACAGTAGCACAATAAGAATGCATAACAAAAAATTACATATAAAATTTTTAAACAATTATGCTACCCACAACGTTCTCCACAGATTACAATTTAAAGTATTTAAAAACTAGCTAGTAACAACACAAATACAATACATTAACAACGGTCATTGTCCTGGAACTAATATCTAAGATTTTTAAATGTATGTGATTATACATATAAAAGAAAAAAGAAAATTTAAATTTGTGTGCTTATTTAACATTAAGTACCTACGTTATTAAAATATATCTAATTATACAGTTTTTAGTTTAGTTTATTTTAATAGATTTGTAAATTGTAAATAATGTACCTACATGTATACTAAAATCAAATAAAAATTACACAGTAATTTGCTGGTCCTTTAGGGTTGCTTGGATTTGCTTCCTAAATGCATTTTTACTTAAAAAAAGAATGTCGATGGAATGGAACTCATTGTTGTATGTCTCAACTAAACGATGAAGTGGTGAACGCGAGCCAGCGTTGGATTTACAGAGGCTAGTAGCAAATAGACGTCGAGTGCGTATCTCACGTACTTGAACTGTTCGAGGAACCAGGTAGCACAGACTCCTTACTAAGTCCGGACAGTCAAAATGATTACGGCACACATTGTAAAGAGTCATAACTTCCAGAAGTTTCCGTCTTGACTGTAAGGTGAGAAGATCATACTTTTTAAGAAGTAAGGGGTATGAATATGCATACATTTTCTTTTTTTTATTTCAATACGGAATGTTAAAGTACTATAAAAATAATGACAAAAAGCGAAAACAAGACATAAATCGGCCAAACAACACAAAAGTTATAACCATTTAAACTTTTGTTTCTGTCTCTTTCTAGATAAACGGAAATTAGTATGGATTTTTACGTCGATGCAGCGAATGATGTCATTCGCTGTATCGGATCTCTCTGTCTAATCAGCAGTTTCAAATGTTTTTTTACCTTAGTATTTATTATGGATATTAAAAAAATAATTTCACTTTGCTATTTCTGATGTTAATACGCTTTGTATATAGTGATTTAAAAAAAACCATGCATATACCCTATTGCAGTTCTCCATAATACCAGACATACCTGTGCCTAAACAAGGAGAATACTGCTAGGTGTGTACTTCCTGTACAATTTGTACTCAAACACCAATTAACCGGCAATTGAATAAATGCTGACGAAATTTGCAACTTTTTTAGGTGTTAAAATGTTAAGGCCCTAGGGTCAAAGTGTTGTGTACAGGTCGCGGCACGTAAGTCTAGCGCTGAACGAAACGTGGTGGGGATATCTGCGCATGTTATACGACTGGAGAGCCAATCGGCACAACGCACGCCCCAAGACATTCTTATTTTTTACTTCTGCGCAATAACGGTCACCGCTAGACTTTCGTGCCGCGACCTGTACCTAGAAAAAAAAATATTTTGCTCTTCCTACTTGTTATCTCTATCGGTTGTCATAAATTGCGAACGTGTTCCATAAAAATTACGCGTAAAATGTCTCCACGTACATAAATTATAATTTTTAGATTAGGTCGCAAAGTAGATAATTACAATGATAATGTTATTTATATTATCAAACTAGTTTAGTAAGAAATGCGCCCTTAAAGCCTAGCTTGTAAATAACTAGTTTGGAAATGTTCAGCAATGGTTTACAGATCATCCAATCCATCCGTACTTACATTCCATATTTTATGTAAGGATAACTCTGTAGGTATGATACCTTACTTTATTATCCCGACAGTTCGTTCCATTGGGATCGTTATGGACTACCACGCGCGCGAAGTCGCGGTAAAAGCTTGTATCCTATAATAGTATTTGATTAACAGTGCTTTTCACAGAATGTGAATATGTTATAATTAGTAAACAGGAAAATATAGTATCGCTCTTGTGGCATAATTTTTCTAGGAGCGCATGTTATGGATGACGTACGGCGGAACTGCAGCGCAGATTTTCTCGTAACCCTGCCTCCGTTTTTCGTTTGTATGTGAATCTTTTCAAAGCTAATGTCAGGGATCGCGCGGCGGCGTTCCCTCGTTTAGTGAAGCTAACATAACTGGCGATGTTAGTCCTTACTACAAATTATTTGAGACATATCCGAACATAAGTTAGCTATTAGTTAGTTTATGGTGTTGGCACTACTGGTTTTTTGGGATTTTTCCTCTCTCTAGATTGTACTTGAACTGTGTCTAACACGTTTAAAATAAAGCTTGTGAATTAAATCAATTCCGGCATTTTACTTATGTTTCCCCTAACTATGTATGGAACATAAGTTTGGTCCTTCGAGCCGGATCTGAACCAGCAACCTATGGAATCCCTAACTCTGTGTAGAATACTAATAACATGGTCATTATTCATATTAATTGTAACTATTCCTTCTGCCAAACAGGAAATAGGTTACACAGACACTATACTGGATGTTCGCTCAAATAGAGTGCGGGCTTTACTTGGCTTGAACAATGAGGAAGTAGAAAACCCAAACTACAGAAATTATGACAAGCAGCAACACGACAGATGTGATTACTCTATGAACCATATGGTTCGCAAATACGATTATGGTGAGTATACATAGTTGATATGTACCACTAACAGGTTGTTAAAACAAAAATGTGTTTCAGAAGGACGAATCCAGATTCAAAAGTTATATTACCTAATACAATTCTTCTTATCGTATCGATGTTTCTTCCAATAAGCTTGTGACCTGAAAAAATCGAATTAGTCCTTCAGTTAGATTATCAAAAAATATTTGACACGTGTTTTTTTTTTTGTTACGTAAACCAAAATTGACGCTTTTAAAATTCTAAATACGTCACGCCGTGCTATTATTTTTAGTGCGTTGTGATGTCACGAGCCGACTCTCGAGTTTTGATGCGTTTTATCGTTGCCAATATTCATTGATTTACAAAAACAAAAAATACGTTTCCATTATTTTACATTACTCTAATTGACGGACTAAATAGACTTGCAATTTATTGATGGTGGAAACTAGCCTATTACACGGTTTGGGCCCAGTAGGTGGCCACGTTTGTTGCAGCCGTAGAGGCGCTATACAGGTCGTCAAGAGTGCAGGTAAACAGACCCCTGGGACACTTAGCAGGTGGGGCATTGTTTGGTCCGGAGCGCCGATGCAACACCAACATAATACTACATATCTCTATAGAATGTTCTGAATAGAATTGAGTTAACAACTTCAGTAACAATTTCTGATGTCTTGAATAGAGATCTGGTTTCTAACCCTATGCTTTTCGATTGAAAGCTGTTCAAGAGAAAAAAGAAATCTTGGTTGAATTTATTACTGAAACATTAATGTCCTGTTATCATTCAGATACAGGAAAAGAGCCGCGTAAAAGCGGAGTTTCCGCGGGCGGCGGGTACAATGAGGAGGGGCTGTCGGTTCAGGAGACTGCTGCAGTGTTCGCCAACTTCGAGTTCCTCACCAACCAGGAGATGGATATGGACGAGATCGACGACTTAGACGCCAAGCAGTCGCACCATCCTCCTGGCAAACAAGGTATCCTTCAGAGAAACTTCATCAAACTATACTTGATAAAAACTTAATGAAGTGAAAAATAATATACAGCACATCCATGCTAATCAGCCAAGTAGCTGTAGTTTATGTAGCTTTTCTGTCACTCCCATGTGAGCTGAATATCAATTTTAAATTATACTTGCAGTTCTGTGTCTTGAAGTACTGTTTCCTGTTTCATTACAGCGGAAATACTGTTTAGTAATAACAATTATCCATTCATCAATATTAATTCACAGTGGTTTTGCGGAATAGGTAGGTAAAAGGAAATTAAGTTATGCATGGAAATAAATTGGGTTTGCTTAGGTTTTGAAGCTAAAACATTCAATTAGAATTATGAGTTTTTTCAAAGTCCTGGAAAAGTTGACATAATGCGTGATTACATAGGGGTTTGTTTACTTTATCAAAGGCGAGGAAGTCGACCATGAGGCTGAAGAGGTCCTGAACGAGCTGAACTTGCTGACTGAGAGAGAGGCCGAAGGCGGAGGTCAAGGCGACGAGTACCCAGTTGGTAAGTTATGCTTCCAGATACTAATCAATACTAATTGTTCATTAAATCATGACACATTAACGTCATCAGGGTTGCAGAACATAGTTGGCAATTTTTTAATGCCGCTATCTATCATGAGGTTTAGGTTTCCGCACTAAGTCCTTGAATTGTGCGTGAGCCATGGTGGCCGATTACTCCAAACAGCCCACCTCCCTCCAGAAGCAGATCAAACATCCTGGTCTTCTCAGGGCATCCGCAAGGGATCTTGGTGTTCTCAGGATCTCCTCGCGAATCCTGGTAACAATAAATAAATAAAAATAAATAAAATCCATTTATTTCAGGTTCTCCCATATGACCATTACACGAAACACGAGATAATACAAAATATCACAATATAACATAGAATTTAAAAATAATAATAAAAACAAAATAATAATAAATTAGGTAAATGTCAACAAATCAGAATTACACTGTCAAAGAAATCAAATTAGAGTCAATGTCACATAAAAAAAAAAAGAAAGAGTCTGAAATTAATTAATATAAAATACAAATAAAATTATGAGAGTGACAAATTTGGATAAAATATAATAACTATATAATTAATAAAGGCTCAGCAATAATGCAAATCGTTCATCGCTAACATGCCCTGGCTATATGCCTACTGCAGCACTTCCTAATATAAGGGCAGTCCAAACGTCCAGCGATCATCACCAGGACAGCATTAGAGCTGGCCCGCACCCTGCGCACCAAGGACGCGCACCGCTTGCGCATTGTGGTGTGAAAACAGTCGGTGCGCGCTTCCGCAAACATGCCCGAGGCACTGCAGAAGCGGGGCAGCCCCAATACCGCCCTGAACGCGTTGTTGTACTGTACGCGGAGGGCACTGTAACTGGCCTGTGTATAGTTAGCCCACAGGCTGCACGTGTACAAAGATGTGCAGTATGCTTTAAAAAGTGTGATCTTAACTTGATCAGAACAGCGTGCAAACCTGCGTGCCAACATATTCGCCCTCTTTGACAATGCCCTCCGCTCCCGTTCGATGTCAGCATGATCTCTGAGGTCAGCCGTGACTAAATGCCCCAAGTATTTAAATTGTTTCACCCAGTCTAGGGGAACACCATCTAGATAAACAGGTGGTATACTTTGTGGGCATTTCGCACTACTCGTCTCAAAGACCATGCACTGACTTTTGGTCACATTATACTTGAGGCCGTGTCCACTCGCGTACTCCTCACAGACTTGCATTAGCTTCCTCAAGCCACAGACCGAAGCGCTCAGCAGCACCATGTCGTCAGCATAACTAAGGTTATTGACGCAAACATCATCAACATGGCAGCCGACACGGGCACTGCTGAGCGTGACGATCAGTGCATCCATATAAAGGTTGAACAAGGTTGGGGAAGTCAATCCGCCCTGCCTCACGCCACACTCCAACTTATATGGCTCCGACATAGCCCCCGCCCATCTTACGCTGTTGACCTGGTGCGTATACCAATACTTGAAGATTCCAACAAGCTCATGTGGTAAGTTAATGTCCTCGAGTTTCTTCCATAGAACATCGTATGCTACCAGGTCGAAAGCCTTGGACAGGTCGAGGAAACACGCGTATACGGGCGTTTTACGATCCACGTAGTATCTGACGGTATGCTTAAGACACAGTATCGCACTCTCTGTAGACAGCTGTGGTCTAAATCCAAACTGATTGTCATGCAGCGCCACGAACTTATTTAACTGTGTATTAAGCAGACCGTCAAACACCTTAGCTACAATTGTGGCTAGCGAAATAGGCCTATAATTACTTTTATCCGCAAGGTCGCCTGTTTTATTTTTCACTATAGGCACTACCACAGTCCTCATTAAATCGGATGGCAGGTAAGAGTGGCTCACGCACAACGAGTAGAACATTGCCAGTACCCTAGATATATGAGGCCCAGCGTGCTGCAGGTGCTCGATGCTGAGACCATCATGGCCTGGAGACTTGCCTTTAGTCATGTCTTTAATACCGTGTAACGCATGTGCACTCAAGGAGCACATGCGCCACCGTTTCCTCCGCCTCCATGCATGCTCTGCACAGGGGACTGTTAGTGATTCCTAGGGTGTGGAAGTGTTTATTCAGTGAACAGTGTCCAGTGATGGTCCCCGCCACCAGACGCAGGCTATCTCTGTCCAGGCGCAGAAGGTGCCTAGTCAGCTTTGTATCCAGGGATGGCATAGCTTCCTTGGATTGCCTACATCCTGGTGTCGAGGTCCACCATTTCTCCGCTTGTTTTAATGCCGGTTTATTGTTATTGCAGCATAACGCGGCTATTGCACTGCAGTCGCATATGTCGTCTTGAAGAAAAACTGATTCATAACTCTTATTGTCGTCAATTATTTCACAATTAAAAAACGAGATGATAGGGAAAGGTCAATAACAGCTATTACTACTAATTTTACCGATATTATCACTTTATTTGGCAGTTGGCACTGGGATAAATAGACAACATTCAATGAAATTTGATTTTCCTTTAGATTGTGGTTTCTTTGGATTCTATAATAATATTCAATAACAATAAAATTTTAATTTCCCAGGTAGTGGATCGAGCGGCGGGAGCGCAGTGGTAGCGGGAGCGGGCGCAGGCGCCGGCGAGGCCGACGAAGAGCCGCTAGCGCTCGGCGAGCTGGCCCAGCTCACCGTCAGCAACGAGCCCGAGGCCTACGACGTGGCCAGCGCCAACAAGGAGTCCTTCCGCAAGACTTGGAACGCGAAGTACACGCTGCGCTCACACTTTGATGGAGTAAGTTCCTGGTTACTTTAGTATTTTTAAGGATAGTTATAAAATGCACGTCTTGCATTTTGGAATAGGGTAGATGAATAGATAAAACAATCATTCCAAGACCCCTATAAAAAAAACACCTCATTTTGGGGCTGGAAACCTTATTTATTTTCAATTAATTGGCAAATTCAATTTTTTATTAAATCATTGAGTTGAATAAACAGTGACGTCACAGTTTCCTATTGCTATACAAAATCTACGAGAGAATTGCGTTTTGACAGCTTTGAAAATGTATTTCAATTGATTGGTGTGTCATCTACCCCATTATCGTAGTTGTTATGCAAATATGCTAAATAGCATGTTGTAAATTTTGCAGGTGCGAGCGCTCGCTTTCCACCCCACCGAGGCGGCGCTGGTGACGGCGTCCGAAGACCACACGCTCAAGCTGTGGAACCTGCAGCGCACCGTGCCCGCCAAGAAGTCGGCCGGGCTGGACGTGGAGCCGCTGTACACGTTCCGCGCGCACACGGCGCCCGTGCTGTGCCTGGCCATGGGCGCGCCGCGCTCCGAGGAGTGCTTCTCCGGCGGCCTGGACGGAACCATCCGCGTCTGGAACCTCCCGCCCCCCACTGCCGACCCCTACGACCCTTATGATCCCGCCGTTCAGGTATAGCACTTGTGTTTTTGCTTGGAATTTTACTTCGATGGTCATTATGACTTAGTTTTATCTTCTGAGTATATCTGAAGGCCTGGTGGAGTTGCACACTCAAATAATGTTACTGTCTTCAATCATCTATTTTTTGGGTTTTAGTAGGACGTATCGCACACAGATGAGTGATAAGTCTGGGAAGCTAATGGGTCACATCAGTCACATCTACTATGCTGAAAATTGACTAAAATTGAATGAGTACCGTAACCCGCAATCCGCAGGGAGCCGTGCTGCGCGACCACACGGACGCGGTGTGGTCGCTGTCGCACGCGCACGGGCGCCTGCTGTCGGCGTCGGCGGACGGCACGGTGCGCCTGTGGGCGCCGCGCGCCGCCCGGCCGCTGCTGGCCACGCTGCGCGCCGACGACGAGCCCACCGCGCCCGCGCCCGCCGCCGCCGACTTCGCCGACGCCGCCTCGCGCGCCGCCGTCGTCTACCGCGACGGCACGCTGCTGCTATACGACCTTGAAACTGGACAGGTGAATGCGATGCTTTCAGTGATAGATGTGTCCATATAAGCCGCAGTTCCAATAATGATGTCGTGTTCGTGTTCCAGCCGGTACTGCGCGTGGCGTGCGACAGCCCGGCGCACCGCGTGCGGTCGCACCCGACGCTGCCGCTGCTGGTGACGGCGCACGAGGACCGGCACATCCGCTTCTGGGACGGCGTGTCGGGCCGCTGCGCGCACGCCATGGTGGCGCACCTGGACGCGGTGACGGGCCTGGCGCTGGACCCCAACGGGCTGTTCCTGCTGTCGGGCAGCCACGACTGCTCCGTGCGCTTGTGGAACCTCGACACCAAGACGTGCGTGCAGGAGATCACGGCGCACCGCAAGAAGTTCGACGAGAGCATCCTGGACGTAGCGTTCCACCCGCTGCGGCCCTACATCGCCAGCGCGGGCGCCGACGGGCTCGCCAAGGTGTTCGTCTGAGCGAGCCGCTCCACATATATATAGTATATATACATTACATGTAATTTTACTTTCGATACGAACTTAATGTAACGCAGTAGCGAGTCGCGTCATCGCTCGTAGACGAGCGACCGACTAGCGACTGTACGGTACTCTTGGGTTATGTGTCTAGTCCCTTCGGTACGGTTACGAGTAGCGACGTATCTGCGATTCGACGACGCCGTGTGTACGGACGGAGCCGCCGGTTCGTTTTATCGTATTTAATATTATAACGTAATGGACGCGCGCCCGACGCTCGTTATAAGCGCGTAGTGAACACTCATCTATGTATAGACATTTGAAATTTATTATAATATATTTTTAGACTTTCAGTATGTGGATTTTAGGTTTTTATCGCGACTTTTTCACCGATTTTACTATACGCAGTGAGAATATTGTTCGTTTCTATGCATCTGTGAGCGAGACTTATAAATGTCACATGGACACCGAGAATGATTCCTTGATATGTTCATTATATTTACGTGTCTGTACAGTTAGAATGTTACGCAGTATTTGCTAATATTATGCAAGAACGAATGGTGTTTCTTAGCTAGATTATTTTTATTTAAATCGATTGGATTTCTATAGATAATATTTTCTTTTGTTTTGTGACAATGTAATACATTAACATGCTCTCATGATATCTTATGCGAATGAAGAGCAATCGAACAAAAATAATGATTGAGTAGAAGTACTATATCGAAATAACATAAGTAATGTTTGTTCGTAACAAGTACTGCGATGTAGAGTATATTATGAAACATTACATATTCCTTTATTTTCCTCGAATTCATACTTGTACACATACATCCAAAAATTGATAGTAAAAAGCAACATAACCGATTTGCATGTTGTTTTTTTATATTTTGTTGTTTTTTTCTTCCCTTCATCCCTACTTTAATAATCTAGTAAGTAAGATTTTATTGACTGAATAACTTTACCATGCAAGATAAAAATAGAGTTTTGAGAAATGGATCTCCCTTATCTCATAAATACTCAATTCATACTATATAAACTCATTTGTTGCATTATGTACATTATTCAATTTATAACAATTCATTAAAGTCGGTTCATTGGGTTGCGAGTTTTAATGTAAACACTAGTTGTCGATGTTTGTAGATCTGTAACCCTTGTAGAATAACTGGCTCTATGCTATTGAATCATAAAGATTTGATCATATATCATATTGGAACTTGAAAGTGAATCATCATAATACTAAGATCATAGGGTTGAACCACATCAATCAGCACGGAATCGTATTTCTCCATGCCCTATCATTTTCTGTCGCTGAGAACCGTCTTTTGCCTGAATCGCGCTGCCGCGCGCGTCGTCAATGTTGCAGAGTGCTATAGCACTCACAATCTGTTTCTCCCTCTAGCAAACTACGGTTCTGAGCAACAGAAAAGGATAGAGCATGAAAAAATGCGATTATTAGGGCTACCGCACATTATAAACAAGACTGTCTTTAGACAGACAATTACCCTACTAGTGCGAGTGAGACAGACTATGTATTCTCTCTCGCACTAGTGGGGTAATTGTCTGTCTAAACACAGTCTTGTCTATAGAGTGCGGTAGCCCTTACACCACGAGGGGAATAAAGGCGTAAGTAGAAATCCGAATTACACACAGATTCAGGATCAAAGATTTTTTGTAACATTCTTTTGAATTTTAGAAGTGGTATAAATGTGTATGTGTTATTTAGTCAATTTGTATAAAAATAAATAAATGCAATATTACAAACGTACTTATGCCTTTGTTTCTCAGGTAGCGTTTTTTTTTTATACATTAGTCTGATTACCCGGTTGCCTGCTAGTAAATGCTATTGTGTTTAATTGAACAAATTGGAGCAACTCGCAAGTGTTGCTATTTAGTATACAATTGTCACACTCGTGCGCAAAGCACAGGATAAATGTTTCAATTTACTAAATTGACCACACCCTTTTTCTAACCAAATCATGTTTTTGAGGGCAAAGAGCAAACTTAATAAGTGCTGTAGCAAAACAGCTGTAAAAATATTTTTGAGCAAGTGGGAACCTTATGCATTCGATTGCCACGTTGGCGTCGTTGCAACAAGGCTATGTTAGTACCGACTCTAGTACCCGGTCGTTCCCGCTGGTTAATACCCCGTAGAGGACGCATTGGAAATCATGTAGTCAATGATCTCAATTTTTGTCAGTAATTACAAAACAAATGAAAATATAAGTTGGTGACCTGATAATTCATGATAAAACCCTTATTTTGTTAGTTTTCAATACATGATTAAGTAACTTTTGTAACAGAGAAAAAAATATCAAACATACCTCTTTTTAAAAAGAGATTCACATTTAATGGGCAAACGGGGCCAATTTAAGCCTCTTAACTTTCTCCGTAGATGAGCCTATACATACTCTTTAAAATTATAGAAGGAATTTCTGAAATTATCGTTCCCAACTGAATTAAATAACAAAAACCATTTTGTCGTTTACGTCCTTTAAGTTATAAGCTAGCAATCCTCGCCCCGCTCAGACGCCCAGTCCCCCGCTCAGTCCCGATGCGCGCGTGCCCGGTTTTAGAACGATGCCTCGCCTTAAGGTGAATGCTTCGACCAGCCCGCGAAATTCAAATTTTCTTACGTTTTTGGCAAATTGCAAGGCAGCCAGTGCAAGGTTGTATGTTGATTAAAATATTGGACGCGATTGTAAGACGTATGTAGTTACAGAATTATAATCATCAAAACCATCAATACAACCCTCCAAGTTCATAAAGGTCTAGCAATGACTTTGACCTTGGAAAAATCGTTTCTCGACCTTTATGAACTTGGAGGGTTGTATTGATGGTTTTGATGATTATAATTCTGTAACTACATACGTCTTACAATCGCGTCCAATATTTTAATCAACATACAACCTTGCACTGGCTTGCAATTTGCCAAAAACGTAAGAAAATTTGAATTTCGCGGGCTACCCTGGAGCATCAGCCTTAACATTATTAACTACTGGGAATGATGCGTTCTACTGGTTAACAGTTGATGAACGCGACATTTTTTTCCCAATAGTTAATACCCTCGTCTCGCGAATAGTTCAGGAGTCAGGTTTAATTATTGTAAATTTAATGATTATTTATTTCTGATACAAAAAAAAACTCAATTGATGTCAAACTTTTAATTATTGTAAATTAAGTTGATCTGTGATACAAATTACTCCCTCCTTGTTATTGTAAAATTAGATGATCTGCGATAAAAAACTATATTCTTTTTACTTTTCTTTAACCTGACTCCTTAACTATTCACGAGACGAGGGTATTAATTAGTGGGAAAAAAATGTCTCAACACTGTTAACTAGTAGAAAGCATAATTCCCAGTAGTTAATAATGTTAACCACGGGGTATTAACCAGCGGGAACGACTCACTTGGTCGAAGTGCAACGAAGTTTTCAACTTCATCGAGGTTAGTATAATTTTGAAACCCCGCTATCAACCTCACGTCCTCACCCATCTGGATACTTTGTAGGAATCTATATCTATTTTTTTTTAGTTAGCCTGAGCTGTCCCACTCCTGGGCAAAGGCCTCCCCCTATTCCTTCCACTTTTCTCGGTGTTGCGCCTCTTCTCACCAATTAACGAAAAAAGCCATCCAAGGCGTCCCGCCATCTTTTCCTCGGTCTGCCGCGACCCCGTGTAGCTGTCTCAGGGCTCCAGTTTTGTAATATGCGGGCCCACAGCTTCGCCGGCAGACATGGCCTGCCCAGTCCCATTTTAGTTTAGCGGCTTTTTGAGCTACGTCAGCAATTTGAGTTCTGGAGCGCAGTGTGGTGTTCCTTATTCGGTCAGTAAGTTTAACGTTAAGTATGCTGCGCTCCATTGCCCGTTGGCAAACCTTGAGTTTGGACTGGATGTTAGTCAAAGACCAAGTCTGTGCACCATATGTCAGTATGGGGAGAATACACATGTCCATCACGTTAACGTTTTAAGGGGATGGGTAAATCGCCCTTGAATAGCTCTTTCATGGACCAGTAGCTCTTCCAGGCGTTTTCCGTGCATCTTGCAACTTTGTCTTGTCTCGCCTGAAAGGAGACTACTTGGTCCAGGTAGATGTATTCTTAGACATAATGTATTTTCTCCCCGTCTATGTGTATGTCGGCGGCATCATGGCCGTCGTCGTTGAGAGTCACACAACATATAGGTTTGCACCGATATATAGACACAGTTACACAATTATTACTCAGCAAATAATAAACAGTAGGAAATATAAGCACCAGTTTAAAGAAAATACCTTACTCCAGTTCAGAGTGTTTATTCCATGAGGTAAAACAATGAATGCCCTTTCGTTCACATTACAACGACAGAAATTCAAACTGAGGTTGGTAGTGATAGGTAGAATAAAAATAACAATATTTAATATTACAAGGCGGGAGAGATCAAATTAACTACTTAATAATCTTCGCTCTAAACTAGACTCTTAAATAATTCTAGCGAACATATCAAAATAAACTCCTATTAAAATAAACAGAAGTAACAATTCATTCACAACATTTTACATAAATCAAACATAATCCTTATTATTGAAACAAACGGAAATTACGATTCCTTTTTAAATTAAATAGACGGAAATACAAATATTAGTTCAGTAATTCAACACATGTCAAATAGAAAACTCACTACCCTACAATAAACCTGCATAAGTCAGAATAAAAACGGAACTACCCTCAAATTACAAACTAACTTAAAATTAAAATCAAATGATGGTTTTGCGCCCATTATGTACGTTGATCGGTGAGCTGTTGGTCATGAGTTTAGTCTTCGACATGTTCATCTTTAGTCCAACCTCAAGGTTTGTATTGCTTAGCTCTTGAAGCATCTCTTCCAGTTCCTTAGCTGATAACAAACATAATTATTGAACGAGTAGATTACGGTGATCAACATAACATCTTATTTTTTAGAATACCCAATAATCCTATTATCAGGAACCGATGGATAGATCGCATTCAAAAAAGCCGCGGAGATGCCACGTGGAAACCAACAAAAACTACTGTAGTTTGAGAAACTACTGTAGAGAGAAAAATATAGAAATAGTTTATTTTAGTTTAGTTTGTGAACAAGGGAATCGGCGCAATTGTAATACTAATTTAATTAACTTAGCTGATTTAATACAACATTCAACAACTCTTTTGTAATTTAAATAGTGCAGTTTTTTTATTTATCGAAGAAAGTAACTACATACCTACTTAATAAAAATACATTACTAAAACTGAATAATACTGTTACGAGCTGGGTATGGGATAAATTAATTACTACCGATGAAACAACTGAATAACTTTAATAATCACAAAACACTTCAAACTCAATCACAAGTACACTACTGATCACTATTCGCTTAGATATCGCACTCACAAGTTCACTTTGATTCGTCCCGTACTGTAGCCAAAATGATACTGCCCGCTCCCGCAAACATGTCGACTATTTATATGACGACCGAACGTTTGAGAAAGATCCATAACTTCCCAGAATCTTCTAGGCAATTCATACTAGGTCATTGTCCTTTGAGAAACTTCCACAACTTTTGTACAAAGGAAAGAAATAGGTATTTTATGCCCTGGGCGTACGGTCGAAATTACAATGACAACTTCCTGATGTATTTTATAGGTAGTTTGCGAATTTGTACCTACATCATTCGATACATACCTACTACTACCTACCTACTTAGTTGTAGGTACCTACTATTAGAAGCTACTTGTATTGTAGGTATGGGTACGACGTAACACTGCCCCCTCCTTAGACATGCTCGTCCCGAGCATCATTAGGCCCGTAGTATCGCGCCAGTCGGTCTACATGGACAATCTTAGGCGCACCTCGTGGACCCTTCTGTATTCGGTAGGTGACATCGTTGATCCTAGTCACGACTCTGTATGGTCCATCCCAGTTTGCCTGTAATTTCGGGGACTTCCCTTTGCTCCGTACTGGGTTATGCAACCACACCAGTGAACTCTCGTCGAAACCCCTACTATTTGCCTTCCGGTCATAACGGGTCTTCATCTTCTCAGACATCTGTTGGCCGGATTGTCTAATATGCTCATAAACATCATTCAACTTGTTACGCAGGTCATTTGCGTAATCTGTTACAGTGCGTGGAGCATCAGGGGGAGTTCCAGTGATTAAATCTGCAGGCAACCGTAATTCCCTTCCAAAGTTCGCGAAGGCGGGCGTCACAGTCGTACTTTCGTGGACTGCGCTGCGGTAGGACAGAAGAAACGGCTGTATGTGCTTGTCCCAATCCCTTTGTCTGCTTTCCACGACTTTTGCCAGATATCTTTCCAACGTTTGGTTGAATCGTTCCACCATTCCATCAGATTGTGGGTGGTAAGAGGTGGTTCTGGTTTTGTGGCTACCCATTAATCGACAAGTCTCCTGAAATACTTGCGATTCAAAATTTCTTCCTTGATCGCTGTGTATTTCTAAGGGTACTCCAAAACGACAGAAGACTTCCTGAACCAATTTATCTGCGACAGTTGTAGCTTCTTGATTAGGAATGGCGAAGACTTCTGGCCACTTTGTGAAGTAATCCATGACCACCAAGAAGTACTTGTTTCCGCTCTCACTTTCTGGAAATGGTCCCGCAACGTCTAGTGCTATCCGTTCCCAGGGGGCTCCAACGTTGTACACTTTTAATGCACCTCTGCTCCGTGTGTGGGGTCCTTTCACGGCCGCACAACTGGTACATTTGCGACACCAGTCCTCCACATCATCTCGACAGTGGATCCAGTAAAAGCGTTCTCGAATTTTTAGTAAAGTCCTTTTTACCCCCATATGTCCTCCTGAACATCCATCATGGTAGAGCCGTAAAACATCCGGTACCTTAGCTTTAGGGACAACCATTTGTAGATGACAGCTGTCCCCTCGAGCGTTTTCCCATTTACGGCACAAGACTCCATCCTGGATCACCAAGCTGTTCCATTGCGCCCAATAACTCTTCGTGATGGAACTCATCGCAGCCACATTACTCCACTTGGGTTTAGGAGCACCAGCTTTGATCCACTCGAAGATCGGTTTGATGTCCGAGTCATTTTGCTGAGCCTGCTGTAGAGTTTCCTTCCATTCATCGCTGAGATCCATTCTAAGCATCCTCACGGGCACTACTTCCTTAGTCTCTTGCCTGGCACAGTGCTTACAGTCTTCAGGACAAGGTCTTCTCGACAAGGCGTCTGCGTTACCGTGAGTTCTTCCACTGCGATGTTCAGTTACGAAGTCAAACTCTTGCAATAGCTCAATCCATCTCGCCACTTGCCCCTCTGGATTCTTGAACTGTAATAGCCACTTCAATGCAGCATGGTCAGTTCTTAATTGAAATTTACGTCCCAACAAATATTTACTGAAGTGCTGCAATGTCTTTACTACGGCGAGTAGTTCCCGTCTTGTAACGCAGTAATTCCTTTCTGGTTTGGATAAAGACTTGCTGAAGTAAGCTATCACAACCTCTTGGTTTCCTTTCCGTTGAGCATCTGTGTCAACTATGAAGTCATTTTCTGTGTCAGGATATCCCAAAATAGGCGTATTGCACAGACGTTTCTTTAATTCCTGAAATGCAACGTCGCAGTTCTCGTCCCAACAGAATTGCCGCTTTTCCTCAGTGAGTTTGTGCAGAGGTTTTGCAATGTCGGCAAAATTCTTGACAAACCTTCGATAGTAGGAGCACAAACCCAGAAATGCTCTAACCTGTGTTTTGTCTTTCGGAACTGGCCAATCCTTGACGGCGACTACTTTTTCTGGGTCTGTTCGAACACCTTCCCCCGAAACTATGTGCCCTAAAAAGTTCACTTGTTGTCTGAAAAACGAGCACTTTTTCGGACTTAACTTGAGATTTGCTGTTTGGATTTTCGACAGCACTTGGTTGAGGTTTTTAAGGTGATCTTCAAATGTACGGCCCACGATGATTATGTCGTCTAGATAGACAAGACATGCGTCTCCAATCAATCCGGCGAGTACTTGCTCCATCAGCCTTTCAAATGTCGCAGGAGCATTGCACAATCCGAATGGCATAACTTTAAACTGCCACAATCCCTTCCCTGTTGAGAATGCAGTTTTTTCCTTATCCTTGGGGTCTATTTCTACTTGCCAGTAGCCACTTTTCAGGTCAAGTGTGGTAAACCACTTCATACCAGTCAGCGTATCCAGTGTGTCATCGATCCTAGGCAGCGGATAGCTGTCCTTTTTCGTGACATCGTTCAGTCGTCGATAGTCCACACAGAAGCGCATACTGCCGTCCTTTTTCTTTACCAGGACCACAGGAGAACACCATGGACTCGATGAAGGCTCTATAACACCGTCCTTCATCATTCCCTCCATCATGGTTTCCACCTCTTTTTCACGTGCAACTGGCAGTCTTCTTGGTCGCTGACGGATTGGTAACTCGTTACCCGTATTAATCTTATGCTGAACTAGTCCAGTTCTCCCTATGTCAGCATCATTTGAAGAGAAAATGTCGGCGTACTGAAGTAACATCTTCTTAGCCTTGTCCATTTCTTCTTTAGATAAATCGCAGTTTTCCAAAAGTGTTGACACGTCAAAATTTGTACTACGAATTTTATTTCCGGTAGGCAGATTTTGCAATTGACGCATCCAAGCTACTTCCTCGCAAGTGCCGATTAAGGTGCCCTTCTTAATCACTTGCTCCTTGTCACTTGGATTCAGTATGCGTACTGCTGAGACGTTGTTGGCCTTGACCAGAGTCCGTGCCATCTTCCATGGAAAGTCATTGTTCACCCTTTCTATCAGAACACTTCGATCTTTTTGTCCAGAATTCCGTGGTAAACTAATTGGCACAATCGTTTCTGATATGCGAGGAAGAACAATCTCCTTCAAGCAGTACACTTTCCCTGATGGTGCACCTTCCATGAAGACTTCCTCTGAACCACATTTCAATACTCCTTGATCAACGTCGATCTCACAACGATATTTCCGCATAAAATCCAAGCCCAAGATGCAATCGTCCACTATGTCGGCCACGATGACATTGTGCTTGTAAAATCTGTCACCCAATTTGTAAAATCTGTCACCCAATTTTAACTCCACCTCCTTCTTGCCTCGGAAGGTTATGTGCTGACCGGTAGCTGTTAGTAATCGTATACGGTCGTGGTTATCTAAGTAGTCCTCAAGAAACCGATTTGCTAGGTGAGAGTTAACGACCGTGTAAGAAGCTCCAGTATCCAACGTCAGTTTGCATGGTGTTCCGTTGACTTCACCTCTGATGGTCAGGCTGTTCCCGTCATGTGCTTGCGAGATCAAGATTCTCGGGGCTTTTTCAATACCAGCCAGCACCCGCCCCCCAGTCCTGGCATTTACTCGTTTCCCTGCTGTGGCTGGGCAGTCACTTCAGCCACCCTTCCTTGCTGATCTTCTCGCGGGGTGTTGCGCTTTGGACAGCTTGACCGAAGGTGACCCCTTTCTCCACAAGTGTAGCACCTAGGACTGTACCCTTGCGGGCGCTCGCGTACAGGTGATGCTACAACCTCCCTAACGCGGTGCGTTCGGTGGTCTTGCCTCACTGCCTCTACTTCTAAAGCATGGGCTAAGGCGTCCTTCAATGTTTCATGATGCCCAAGTCTCACAGTGGCTCTAACTTCTAAGTCACGTATTCCATCAACGAACGCTTGTACCAGAATCCCATCGATCAGTGCAGGGGCAGACTGGTATGCTTTCCGAACCAGCTTTTCAACTTCCAGGGCCCACTGCTGTAGGTTCTCGGCACTACGCTGGACACGATCCTTCAACTTAGCACGAAATACGTGCTCCAGGTGCGCGTCGCCGTATCTGGACTCTAAAGCCTCCAGCAGCTGTTCATAGGTCACATCCTTGCCAAGCGCTTCAAGAATGTTGAGGGCCTGGTCTCGGAGGCCCAAAGTGAGCGCGGTCATGGCCTGAGATTTTGTCCATCCATTCGCCTTCATAACGGCCTCAAATTGAATTTTATACGCCGACCACGAAGAAGTTCCATCGAATGGAGGCACCTTAAAGCCCCGCGCTGAAGGTGCAGGAACTACTGAAGCCACAGTCACATCTCCAGTCTTCAGTTCTCCCAAAGCCTTCTTCATCCCAGTGATCTGCACTTCGGCCTCTGAGATGCGATTCTCGTGCTGGTGAACCTGATCCTTCATTACCTTCAGCTCTTTGCCGAAAGTTGAATGAAGATCCTTTATGAGGATCATCTGTTCTTCTTGACGACGAGCCTGCTCCTCCTTATCTCGTTGCAACTGCTCTTCCA
The DNA here is from genome assembly GCA_905147715.2 of Xestia xanthographa. Classification (NCBI taxonomy): domain Eukaryota; kingdom Metazoa; phylum Arthropoda; class Insecta; order Lepidoptera; family Noctuidae; genus Xestia; species Xestia xanthographa. Next base: position 13,276,197 of record LR990656.1, read on the forward strand.
ACCGGCGAGCCTGCTCCTCTTAACGGCAAGCCTGCTCCTCCTTATCTCGTTGCAACTGCTCTTCCAGCCGGCGAGCCTGCTCCTCTTGACGGCGAGCCTGCTCCTCTTGACGGCGAGCCTGCTCCTCTTGACGGCGAGTCTGCTCCTCCTTTTCTTGTTGCAACTGCTCTTCCAACCGGCGAGCCTGCTCCTCTTGACGGCGAGCCTGCTCCTCTTGACGGCGAGCCTGCTCCTCTTGACGGCGAGCCTGCTCCTCCTTATCTCGTTGTAACTGCTCTTGTAACTGGCGAGCCTGATCCTCTTGACGGCGAGCCTGCTCCTGCAGCAGCGCCATTAAAGCTGACAAGTCTGGCGCTACTGATGCTGGAGAAACTCCAGATGGACCAGCGACTGGCACTGACGTAGGTTGAACACCACCCGGTGTCTGTGTCGGAGAATCTCCAAACCGCCTTTGGTCCATGTCCTGCTGTCGCTGACTCCTGGTACGGATACCTTCCGTGTTGTCCTTAGGTAGAACTGGCATAATTTATCCCTCACTTCTGACACCAAATTGTTACGAGCTGGGTATGGGATAAATTAATTACTACCGATGAAACAACTGAATAACTTTAATAATCACAAAACACTTCAAACTCAATCACAAGTACACTACTGATCACTATTCGCTTAGATATCGCACTCACAAGTTCACTTTGATTCGTCCCGTACTGTAGCCAAAATGATACTGCCCGCTCCCGCAAACATGTCGACTATTTATATGACGACCGAACGTTTGAGAAAGATCCATAACTTCCCAGAATCTTCTAGGCAATTCATACTAGGTCATTGTCCTTTGAGAAACTTCCACAACTTTTGTACAAAGGAAAGAAATAGGTATTTTATGCCCTGGGCGTACGGTCGAAATTACAATGACAACTTCCTGATGTATTTTATAGGTAGTTTGCGAATTTGTACCTACATCATTCGATACATACCTACTACTACCTACCTACTTAGTTGTAGGTACCTACTATTAGAAGCTACTTGTATTGTAGGTATGGGTACGACGTAACAATACCTACTACATACATACACCTAAAACTTATTTAATTAGTCGTAGTTATTTTATTTAAGTTATAGTAGTAGTTATTTTTTTAATATGTGACTTATGGGAGAATTATTGTACTAGCTGGTATCATTATTCACGCACACAGACATAGTATGACAGTGTAAAACACCGCCTGCACGCACACAGGTTTGAAATTGTTGGCTCGTATTTTATGTTTTGATTGTAGGGCGACGCTCCATCTAGACATTGGTGTCGATTCTGTTGTGCACAAACTAAACTTAATTTAGGCTATTGCTATCTTTTTCTCTCTAATAAAACGAGAAAGAGACGGACGTAATTTAGAGCTGTCAAATTTAGTTGAAACTAATTTTTCTATACAAATGAAGGGTGCACGTAAAAACATGTCGACTAAAAACACGGTGAAGCGCAAGGCAGTGGTGTCGATTCTGTTGTGCACAAACTAAAATTAATTTAGGCTATTTCTAGCTTTTACTAAAAGGCAGTGCGAGAAAAGGACGGCTATAGCTATGAACTAAGTTAGAGATGTCAAACTAGTTTATGCCTTGCACTTCACCGTGTTTTTAGTCGACATGTTTTTACGTGCACCCTGATCATTTGTATGGAAATATTAGTTCCAACTAAATTTGACAGCTCTAAATTACGTCCGTCTCTTTCACGTTTTATTAGAGAGAAAAAGATAGCAATAGCCTAAATTAAGTTTAGTTTGTGCACAACAGAATCGATACCATAAACTAGTTTGACATCTCTAACTTAGTTAATAGCTATAGCCGTCCTTTTCCCACACTGCCTTTTAGTAAAAGATGGCAATAGCCTAAATTAAGTTTAGTTTGTGCACAACAGAATCGACACCATTATACAATCAAAGACTAAAATACATGCAATCATTCTGATTTTTTGGCAAATAATTCTACAAGCAACATAGTAGCATCATAGTGTTTTACTTTTTTAGTCCAACCAATAGATTTTTTGCAAATCGCAAAAAACCACTAATTTCACACTATTCGGGCCGCAGTGACTGACGTCACAACCAATTTGTAGTGCAAGCGGATTAGAACTTTATTCTAACAGTGGTGCCGATTCCCTAGTTTACAAACTAAACCAAATTTAAGTACAGTGCATCTTTTTCTTTCTATTTCATTAAGAAAAGGACAGAAGATAAATGTTAGTTATGTTCTGTCAAATTAATCAACGCCATACAAGTTTTAGACGCGATTAAAAAGTTGACTCTTAAAATTACATCAAATTACATCAGGTAGGTACTGACTAATTTAACAGGATTAAACTAATATTTATCTTCTGTCCTTTTCATAATGAAATAGAAAGAAAAAGATGCATTCAACTTAAATTTAGTTTAGTTTGTAAACAAGGGAATCGGCACCAGTACCTATTACAAACGAAGTTTGAACCACCACAAATAGAGTTGCTAATTTAGCTCCTGTAATCGCCTTAAATGAAAGCAGTGCCTACATGTAGTTTCGGTATAGGTACAGAGCATTGATGCCTCGTGCATATCCGTTATACGATGCGTCTTCCACGACATGGATCTCGCATCGAACCCTAGTTTGTTACTTTTCTTAGCTTAATGCTCCAAACCAGACGAGATGGACAGCGATAACAGAGTTCCAGCGAGCTTATTCATCAGTAGGTATATCAAGTGGTCACCGCACTGCTGACAGCTAGCAGAACAAGACGGCAAACACAGAAAGGTCAACGAACACAGCCTAGTAATTATAAGCACTGCACAGGATCACGATCAATGACTATTCTCTATTGATCACGATCATCACACAAAGTCGTTCGGGATTACTTCTATGAAAACTTCGTAGGGTACACACAGCAAATTAGTTAGGTTTGCAGAGCACACCAATATAATGCTGGTGTGCGTAAAGTCAACTGGTGTATTACTTCGCCTCACGTCTCACAATAAGTCACCAAACACGCGTGTGTGTAGCTAATCTTCGCTAAGATTGGCAGCCGTGATTGAAAACGGTTAGGACTATTTTGTAGGCAAAGAATATTAAGAATAAATTTCACGTTGTGGCTAACTGGTCTTGTGGCATAGGTGTATTAGCAATGGGCTGGTAAAACAAATGTTGTAGGATCGAATCCCGCCACCGTCATTGACTTTTTTCTTTTTAGCTCTTCCCTAGTCGCTGGATAGATGGCGCTAGGAGTAAGTATGATAATGCAAGGAACGGAACCTAAAAAAACTGATTTTAACAAAGCGCGAGAAATGTTGGTTATATTCGGAAGGTTAAGCAAATGAAAGTGTCAGTCAACGAGAGTATGTGACGTGACACAATGTTTTTTTTTCAAGCGTTTTGGCTTTGGCATAGTAAGTTCAACGCCATCTATAGAGTTCTTTTTTAAAACCTCAAAAGGAAAACCTCTCATTGAAATTAATCCAAAATATCATTTTTGATAAAACAAGCCCCCTGCGCGTCCCATCCGTGTATTAGGCCCACCCCCTATTACATGGGACTTGAATATAACTGGCGAAATGACAGCGTACTATAGTGTAGTATACACCTTTGCCGAACCCTCCGGGGTAAAGCGTGGTGTTATGATAAAATAAGCATTTTTGCTTAATTTTTTTTTTAAATATCGTCTGTTGATTATTCTTTCATCTGTTGATATTTCCTATTGATAAATCATGGTTGATATTGTTGGTTATACTACTAGCATGACTCATCTTAAAAAGAAACAATTAGAAATAGATGTAGCCCTGAAAAGGACTATTTTAAGTAGTCCTGAAAAGGACTACAACTCAACTACTACTACTAACAAACTCAGTTCTAACATTAACAACATCACTAAATCTGTCACGTCTACATTAATGGATCATCTTCAGACTGCAACTCCTGTAGATCCATATTTTCGGTTTCTTCTGTTACTACCTCAGACAGCAAAAATAGCTCTTTAAAATCTGGAAAAAATCAAATTGCTTTGAGTTGGTGTATTTTGTGTCGAATATGGGATAAATATGGGTCTGAACTAATTAAAAAATTATGGAGCAAGTCCTCGTCGGTCTTCATCCTGTTAAATTTTCTTGTGTGATATTCACGAACTCTTCGAAATTCTTTATTTCTTGCTTCTCCTGCTTCTTCGGACAGAATGCTAATTGGTAGGCCAAAGTGATGACAAATGTCTGCACAGTGTATGGGTAGCTTTTGCACACATGCGGGCATTTAAAACCATAGGTATAGATGAATAAAGATCTCAGCCGTTTCTCTGCAATAAGTCATGAATTTTACCATTAGTACCTCATCTTCAACAGCCAATCAGCGTCCTCTAAATCTCCGGTGGTGGGGGTAAATTATTATTTTATCACAGGAGTCGTTTTAGTCAGTTACAAATAGGCAACGAATCAGCACGTGTCTTTAATTACCTAACTAAAGTTGAAGACTTTTATTACTTTTTTTTTAATTAAAATAAAATAAACAAATACTTGCCAAATGCTTGAATGCGTATGTTTTAATTCTTATATAATTAAAAAATGATATTTTGAATTCAGCTTAAATGAAAAACTGGATAATAATTAAAAAAAATCCCAATTGAAATTTTAAACTTTGAAGCATCATAGGCGTCAAGGCCGCTGGGATACGCAAGCAATTTATATGTTGTCGTATTAAGAACAATAGGTACTTACCAGAACATAAGGTTTGCTTGCTATACTTTGAACTGAACAGAGAAAAAAAAATAGATTTTCTTCCATACATTTTTTTTTTTTGACGTGAAGGAGCAGTTTTTTGAAAAGTTGTAGTAATAAGTATTAATCAGCGTTAAATTTCCTATAAGAAACAATTTTTTGTTAAGATAAATATGCATTTTCGATCCTATGTCCATCTTTTTGAAAATCCGGACCACTGTGCGTCTGTCCATTTAATATTCATTTGAGAGAATACTCTCTCCACATAACAATTCGATGTTGGTATGCACAAAGTAAAACTGAGAAAGTTTAAAATTTGCAATTTTGGGAATTGTTTCACCATCGTGGTCCACAGTTGCACACTGCTAAGTTCTGCAGTGTCTTTATTTTCGACCAACACGTCGAACTCCTCATACATACCTACTGTCCAAACAAATATTTGGGATCCGCATTACGTCCACTGCACTAGAAAAGTATATATTCGATAAATGTATTTTCGGTGAAATATTACTTACTCCTTGATTGTTTTGTTTCTTTGTCACTGAAAAATTTCATAATGCCGAATGCGGGGTATGCGGGGTGTGCGTAACCCTGGCAAAATGTTGTGGATTTGAGAGATGAGATCATAAAAAAATAATTAGTGTATCATGAGGAGCAATTTGTTTAATAGTAGCAAAATTTGTGTGAATTGTAGTTTTAAAGTTATTTGAGAAAAACACATTTTGCTGGAGTAACGTTTGAAACGTTATCCTGGCAAAATCGATTTTCAAAAATTCGTTCAGCCCGGAACCAAATACATGATTAAATAGCTTTTGTTGCGTAGTAAATGTTTGTAAATTACAAAATTTGTGTGTGGTATGGTTCTTGAGTTATTTAAGATTTTGCTATGGTACCGTTTTGGGATTTCCCAGATCTCGAAAACGGCTCAACGCAGAAGATTGAAAAAAATACCAATAAGAGACCTTAATTTTTTTTGTTTTTTTAATTAGTTTTTAAATTGGTTGTCGTAAACCAATGGAATTAAATGGTTTCAAAAATCAGATAAAAACGGATTTGCAAGTAAACCAAAACAGTTATAACCAAATAAACAGCTGTAAAAAATACCCATGGTAGACACTTATCACGTCAAGTAAAATAGATTATGTAACTTTATACGATATGAAGATAAAAACAAAATTGATTAATTCTAGAGTGGTCGTACTTTAGCGATGAAATACGCAGTTCCCAAAACATTAAGAAACGTGGCATACTTTAAACAAATTGAAATTATTCATGAACATTAATTCCTGTTAATTTCAGCTTTCAATTACGGCTGTAATGAAAGTTATATCAAAAACAAGAAAATGTCAGCAATTCTCTAATAAGCCGACCAAATCGAAAAGGTCACGAAAAAGCGGCCGCACCATACGTACGAGTAGTCTTCGCAAATTAGCAACTTAGTGTTGCCACCAAATCAAAACTTAATGTTTAAAAAAATTTAAACAAACTAAGGTCTCTTATTGGTATTTTTTTCAATCTTCTGCGTTGAGCCGTTTTCGAGATCTGGGAAATCCTAAAACGGTACCATAGCAAAATCTTAAATAACTCAAGAACCATATCACACACAAATTTTGCTATTTACAAAAATTTACTACGCAACAAAAGCTATCTAATCATGTATTTGGTTCCGGGCTGAACGAATTTTTAAAAAATCGATTTTGCCAGGATAACGTTTCAAACGTTACTCCAGCAAGATGTGTTTTTCTCAAATAACTTTAAAACTACAATCCACACAAATTTTGCTACTATTAAACAAATTGCTCCTCATGATACACTAATTATTTTTTATGGTCTCATCTCTCAAATCCACAATATTTTGCCAGGGTAACGCACACGAATGCGGGACACATACCTACTTGTCCCGGCGGGATATTATAAAAATCGCCTGTTTCGCGGGACGTCCCGCTAAAATCGGGACACTTGGCAACGCTAGTGCCATGAGTTTTAAGATCATCTTTATTACCGGAGGCATCATCATCATCTGCCTAGCCTTTTCCCAACTATTTTGGGGCCGGCTTCCTGTCTAACCGGATGTAGCTGAATACCAGTATTTTACATGGAGCGACTGCCATATCTGACCTCCACAACCCAGTTCATAGTGGGTAATATGATAGGTACCACTTGGTTAGACTGGTTTTCAGACTTTTGGGCCACTGTGACTACCTGTAACGACTGTCAGAGATGGACAAATGACAGCCGGAACCAACAGCGTAACGTGCTATTACTACCAGACGCATCGCAAGTGGATAATTATCAGTTTGGCGTGTCTGAGTGTGTCTAGCAGTAGGTACACCAAACCTAGTAGGTAGGTATAGGTATTTCGTAAGGGTTTGGCCTTCATCAAGACAAGACTTCCGCCAGGCTATTTTTGTCGTAGAACGAGTTTAATACACCGTTGGCAACCGTGTTGAGTGACTGACACTGGCAGAGCCACCATCAGGGCTTTTAATTTTGATAACACAAACACTTAGTCGCTAATTAGTCAAAATTTGTCGCCAAATATCACATTTGGTCGGTCACTGGTTCAAAAGATATAAGGGTTTACAGGTGGCCGATCTGGAGAGAGCCTACCCCAGCAGAGCCACATTCATATCTCAAAAACTAGCGCGCCTAGCGAAGATCTGTTTTCTTCCATATTTACTCGCTAATTAGTTAAAACTAGTCGCCAAGTTACAGATTCAGTCGGTGTGTAATTAAAAAGATATTAAAGAATTCAATTTCCCCATACAGTGGTACAAGCAAGTACAAAATGCTTAAAGTAGTTTCTAGACAGGTATTTACGACGTCTGGAGGAATTCTATAACTTCAACTCACCAAAGGAAAGCTGTATTCATTAGGTACCTATAAACAAGATCTACAATAAATATATGTAATTATTTCGGTATCGAACAAAATGTGCGCATTTAGTCGCTGGCAGATAAATCGATCGCTGCGCTCCGTTTCACTTACACGGTAAGTAAGAAAGAGATAGATGCGCGTGTACAGACGAGTACAATTAAAGTCAGCCAGTTTAAAGCGGAACTTAAAGAATACCATAGAATAGAAAACCCCTAACATCCAAATTCACAAACTTTATCTCTTCAGATTATTGGTTATGTAGGTATTTGTAACATTTTCTGTTAGTACAATAATTTTAAGGTACCTATGTAATAAGTAGTTTTATATTTCGACAACAGAACTTATAATATTCTTACCTAAAATATAAAATTAAAACTCAACCCGTCTGTTGCGCACAGAACGCAGTACGTGTTTTAGGTCGGGTAATGAAATGAAAGAGTTATTAGCAGTTAAAAAGTCCGAGGTCCTGCGGCGGCGACACGGCGGCGGCGCTCGCGATGCGCAACGGTACGTGCGCTCGGTACGATGGCGGAAGCGAACTGAACCGACCGATTGGTCGTGCAAACAAGGCGCGCGAATGAACTTCGCGCTTTCATTCAAGTGAACGGCGTACTAGATACTGAACTATGACCGTGTTCGCAGCGGTGGGGCCTCGGTGCTTATTTATTATTAAACAGAAATATAAAATGATTGACAAAATGTTTTCCATACGTAACACCGTCCATACAAACTACAGACACGACACAATACACACATACCCACAAAACGACACTCATAATCACCTCAAAATACAAACACAACACACATCAAACCAACTTTTTGGAAAATCATTTGTATAAAACAGTTTGATTTGATTTATTTATTATTTCTGGCATTTAGATACTGTTCAACATGTTGTATTTCTAAGAAGCAATAAATAAATTTATTAAACCTTAATTAGAGCCGTTAATGCTCATATTAGGTATTTAAGTAAGTATTTACATCTTTGATTTAAGATTATTAGGTAACTATGTATATTTTTGTAGTGTATTTCAAGCAATGGGTTGATACTTACATACCTCCAATACTTTTTCAACGGTAAGTATTTTAAACATTTTACTAAAGGTACGATAATTTTAACGTATTTATTATTCTGACGTAAAATAGAACTCAACATTGTACCTAAATTAGTAAAACAGTTGCATGCAACTGTACATCCTGACACTAAATAGACCAAGAGCAAGGTTTAATGGTTTCAAAGAAGTTTAAGCCACTCTAACCTAGTAATTTAAAACATAAAAACATGTATTTAATAGAAAAATTTTCTCTCTCGGACATTTCTAAGGACTTTAGACCGATAAAATTAGAAGTATATTACACATATTAATAGAAATATTTTTCCTAGGCAATTTTTCGTAAACTCTTCGATTTAGCTCTTGGACTAAACCTTAATAATTGAACACCTTATATCTTCTAAACTAAGATCCGACTAAATCTGTAACTTGGCAACTAATTTCGACTAATTAGCGACTAAATATGGGAGAAAACAGATCTTTGCTAGGTGCCCTAGTTTTTGAGATATAAATGTGGCCCTGCTGGGGTAGGCTCTCTCCAGATCGGCCATCTATAAACCCTTATCTTTTGAACCAGTGACCGACCAATTCTGATATTTGGTGACTAATTTCGACTAATTAGCGAGTAAATATGGGAGAAAACAGATCTTCGCTAGGTGCCCTAGTTTTTGAGATATGAATGTGGCTCTGCTGGGGTAGACTCTCTCCAGATCGGCCACCTATAAACCCTTATATCTTTTGAACCTGTGACCGACCAAATCTGATATTTGGCGACTAGTTCCGACTAGGTAATTAGCGACAAAATTTTTGTGTTATCAAAATGAAAATCCCTGATGGTGGCTCTGCCAGTATCAGTCACACGACCGTGTTTCGGCAATCATAATAACGTAGGTATTTAGGAAGCCCTCAGGCAGGCTATGTAACTATCTGGTGTCCACGACACAAGCCTCGTTGCTTAGTGTGGCACTAGATGGCGCTGTGTGTACCTAATGTCCAGCAATATTTATGTTTTGCGATCGACGATCTTCTTCTCGACGACCAGTTTCGCAGTATGGCTCGTAGCAGCTGGATAACAGTTGCCGAGAATCGTTCAGCAGTGGATTGCCGTGGGTTGATGAGAGCGACTTAAGTAAAGAGGCTTTGTTTATTATTTATTGATTGGCATCATCAGTTCCTTTTATGTTTGGAATAAACAATAATGTCATCTTTATGTTTACCAATAAGCTTACTAGCCAGTCACAGCGGAGTGCTATAGTGAGCTATGCAAAAATTTAGTATTAAGTATTGGTAGCTGTAAATTGGGTAGGACTGTAGGAGTAGGCACGTTCAAAAGGTTAAATAAGTTGATAAGTACCTACCTACTTACATACTTACTTGATGAAGTTGCACTACCACGTGGTTCCGATAAAGAGTGTCAAATAGATTAAAATTTTAGGATCGTCATCTTTTTTTTTCTACAAGACTTTTATATTGGAACAAAGAATTCTTTGCTTTTTAACCGACTTCTAAAAAAAGAGGTTTCTCAATTCGACCGTTTATATATTTTTTACTTTATTTTTATTTTTATGAGTGTTCGCGGATAACTTCGTCATTTATGAACCGATTTAGGTGATTCTTTTTTTGTTGGAAAGGAAATATCCCAAGGGTGGTACCATGATAAGGACTAGTGCGTTTGTTAATTTTTTCATTGAGTATTTTAAAGCACTACTATAATGCTACTTTAATGCAGGTCTGGAGTCGATCTGATGATGGAGCCCAAAGACAGTCGAGGGAACTCCTCAACGATTTACAGCAATTACCTGGTGTTTGGGCTTGACTTATTTTTATTGATGAGAACTTTACGCCTAGATGGGTTGTGACTGTCATTAGGAGTCTGATGATGAAGACGAAGGACAAGGTTCGAGGGAACTCCTCAACGTTTTACAGTAGCTACCTAGTGTTTGGAGTTCATTCATTTCTATTGATCAGAACTTTCCACCCAAATGGGTTATAAGTGCCAGTACAGGTCTAATGATGGAGACCATAGACAGTCGAATATATTTCTCAACGATTTACAGCAGTTACCTTTTGTTGGGCTTACTTCAAATTGAAGTTTGCACAGCAAATATTTGTGTAGGATACATTACTTACAACTAAAAATAGAAAAATAAAAAACTTTTTTGCAAAAAATAAAACCGACTTCAAAAAAAAAAAACAAATAAATAAAAAATAACTTTAGCTTCAGAAGTCGGTGACATGCATTTGTTTGATTGATTGTTTTTTTTTTGAAGTCGGTTTTATTATTTGCATTAAAGTTTTTTTTTAGTTTAACTTTAAATAGGTACACTGTGGGGGTTTGTGGATGCTTCTTAAAAAATTGTAGGTCTCGAAATCTCGAATGCAATTCATTAGGTTCATTCCTGTATTCCAGTTATTCTTTTGAATTGTACATTTTATATGCGTGTAAAATACTATGTAAAACGTTATGATGAAGATGAACAAATTGGGCTCAGTTTGAATGTGGTTTCTTTAATTTATTTTTGAATTAATTTTTTTCGATCTTCCCCTACTCAGTAGGAGAAGATCGAAAACAAATTAATTAAAAAAAAAAAAACCCGACTGCGTAAAAAATAACTGAGATCATTTTAAATAAAAACATAAAACAACAGTCGGGACCCATATTGGATGTAATGATTTTAGTCTAGATTATTTAATGGGTCCCGAACTTGTTTTATTCTTTTCAGTTTTTATTTAAAATGATTAGTTACTTTTTATGCAGTCAGGTTTTTTATTATTATTTTACACTTTTTAGTTACTTAGAATACTATTTTAAAATCCTCATGATGAGCCCTTTACCGAGCCATTCAGGCTGTAGATCGTGCCAAGTATTTGAATTTTTGTTATACTCTGTGTCACTCTCACAGTAAATACGAATCTAACGACACCATTCAAGCTAAAATCTATCGAGCCGTTCAGGCCACAGAGCGTGCCAAACAATTATACATACATTCATAGTCTCGAAAAACATAACCCTCCTTCTGGCGCAGTCGGGTAAAAACCGGGAAAGATGTAGATTTTTTCTGTTTATCACCATCTATTTGATGTAGTTTGTGCTTTACCATTACGCACCAATTTACAGTCATGTAGTATGAAATAAATATTTTCTTGTTATAATTTATTGTTCCTTTGTTTATACAGTTAACAGACACCTCGAATCCTCACTTGTGAGAATCGTGTGAATCGTGGAAAGTCGTGTATGTATAGCGTCATATATTTAAATACAGCGTAATCATTACTTTTACAAAATGTTGGGCATGTAAGTACCTATCTACATATACGTATAATAGGTACCTAGGCAGGTATCTGGTATCTATATATTAGTTACCTATTTGTTAAATATCCTCTTTGTGATCTTCTTCATGTTTTTCTTCTATTTTTTTCGTGTTTTTTTTTTTTAATTATTTTTTTATGTAATTACGTAAAGTAAAAACAGTGGATAAGTATCTACTTATACAAAAATACCAAAGTCCCATGTAGTTGTTGTACAGAGCGAGAAGATAGATTCTATAAACCTATGGTCAATGGGGTATGGTATCATTCTGTCTATGGGCTCCCCATGTTTGTACACGACTAAAGAAGTACCTACCTTCCTTTACAAATAGAAAAGTTTTATTTAGTACAACTGCAGCACCTAGGTAATAGGTACCTACTCGGAATAATTTTTTCTCCTGAAATAGGTGATAGCTTCTGTTGGATAGGTTTCAAAGGTTTATCTGTTGTAACAGACTTCAAGTTCTGAAATTAGTCTAAAAAAGACGTGTTGAACTAATACACAGAAACGTTTTATTGTAAGGATTTCAGGTCTGGGTGTGTTCGTCTACATTATGATTTGGCTTACAAAGGCGTTGAACCAGCTTCCAAGTCCGCCCACAAAATCGTCGTTAGATGTGACGCCTACAACGGAATGGAGTCGCCACAATGTGCAAGGTTGAATGAAGCATGTAGGTACCTAACACGAGTAAAAGAATAGCTAGCTAAGTGACCCTTAAACCCTTAGACACACCAGTTACAATATTGAAATAAGCAAAATATTTATTTTAGCTACTTTCTGGACTTGCGGTTATTTTGTTACGCGCTGTAAATACTGATTTAGTTATTAAATAAACCTTTTTATTTACCCAGTTCGTTTTTATTAATTATCCCAAGATTCTTAACCCCTAGCGCTGGTTGTAGTTTTGATAGTCAGATCGAAACTAGAATACCCCACGTGCTGCGATCTCTCCATATAAGTAGGTTCTATCATATTTAGGACTTACAAGGAAAAGGAAGTAGGCAGATAAAATGTATATACCTAGTATATAGATAGGTAGGTAACACCCAAAATATCAAAATCCCAATGCAGATATTGTCAGTCTCTCCTTCTCATTCAGAGAGCAACGAACTCGTTGGCTCAGTACGGTTTGGCGATTTTAGACCACTACCAGTGCAGATTCATGATGGCGCAATCCTATGCCTAACGCATACCGCACTGGTCTGGGGAGACGGTTTGGTTATGTGGGGCTTGCACCCAATAAAAAACCACCACCGTGCGCCTACTGTCGCCTTTGTGGATGAGCCGCGAAAACTGCTAACCCGCTTCCGAGAACCAAACTCCTATGGCGATGTCCGGGCTGACCTGAGACATCAACACAACTCATGAGGCCCGTGCAATGCGCCGACGATAGACTCCCCGATCTATCGCCCGCTGGCACCTCCTCGGGAGGCATCAGGTCGATATGGCGCCTCCTCCGCCGCCCTTTCATCCTGCGACGAATCGCGTCAGCGAGGATGATGGCGCAATCCTGTCCCAGGCTGGTTCAGCTACTTAGCTCAAAGTAGCACAGATAGCAGCATCCCTTGCTGCATCTACATCTGGTGACTTACAATATGTAGCATAGGTGGCGGCCTTACTGCCAATGTGGTAGAATAGTAAACGCCTTTAATTTGCCTTGGGGCCAAGAGTTGCTGATAAGCCACATTATGGACCTTATATAGCGTAGAGTACATATGCAACGAAGGCAATTGTGTGTATTTAATTAAACCACGTCTAAATAAAATTGAGTAGCTATTAAAACTAAAAATAGTCACTCAAGAAGAGTTTATAGTTTATTTTCTTCCATATTTTTCAAAGGTTTTCCTCCAAAATTCCATTCGATCTTCATTCGGTAACGTCGTCATTTGGATTCCTTTGTTTATTTCAAGAAACTCCAATTGCTCTCTACTTGATCTCCATGTAATATTTGATTTTACAGGTATCCTAAAAATAATAGTTTTAAGGTTAGGTACACTAGGTATTAGGTACAATTTTAAGAGCAATACAAAGTATGCAATGTAAAGAACTTACCCTGTTTTAGCAAAACTAGTCCAAAACGTTGTCATAGTCTTAATTACTGCAGCATCATTCGAAATGGAAGGCAGAATAGCGAAGACAGCTGGTTGGAACATGTAAAATAGCTCGTCTCCGTGACATGCTCCTGGTGTTGTACGTAGCCGGGTCAGAAATTTATTCAAGTTTCTAAACGAATCATATTTAAAATAGTAGTTATATACTGTCCTCGTCGGATTTCGAAACAAACTCTCAGATGATACCATTACTGGAAATGCAATTAGACAGTCTGTAAAGTATTCTATCAAACCGTTTGTTAAAGTTCCGTTGCTTAAGTAAAGTTTTACCACACCATCCATAAAAGTTGTTTTATCAGTATTTTTTTCAAATAACAAGTAGGAAGGTATTATAGTATCGAAACTAGCTTTGAGCTTATCAAGGGTTTGGGAACCATAGTATTGTGCCCAATAAATGCCTTCTCTATCATTGAAGCCAATAATAACAGACACGTTAAGACCGAGCTTATGAAGTAGTTGTGTTGGTTGTTCCGTGATCAATGGTCTCCTGCTCATCATAGCGGTCTCCACACATGGTGTAAAGATATACGGCCCGAATGCATTATTTGTCTGACCAACATTAGAAGCTTTCACAATATCGAAAGCAGTTGATTTTTTGAAGATTTTCAATAATTCAATTGGGTCTGTCGTGTTATAGCCTAAACGCGAGGCTACCTTAGACGCGCTTTCAACGGGTTGGTAACTAAAATCCTGAGGCATTAGAACTGACCCGCTTTGTAAAATAGCTCTATGAAATAAACCATTAGCAGAATGGGTAAGAAGTAAAAGATGGATAGAAACTGCTCCAGCACTTTCACCAAATATTGTGACGGAATTGGGATCGCCTCCGAAGTAGGCGATATTATTCTGTATCCACTTTAAAGCAGCTAATTGGTCTTTCAAACCAACGTTCCCTGGAGCTTCTTGGAGTCCCAGGCACAGGAAACCGAATGCCCCAACACGATAGTTAACAGTTACAACTATAACTTTCTCTTTGACAAAATATTTTGGATTATAAATAAGTTCGGAATTGCTGCCTGAGTAATATCCTCCACCGTGTATGAAAACCATCACAGGAAAAGGCTGTTGTTCCAGAGTAGGTGGTGTGAACACATTGAGCACCAGACAATCTTCTTGACCAACAGGTGTGTTCAATGCTGAGATGTACTGATTGCACATTATGTTCCCACGGTTTGCGGTAAGTGTGCCACTCCATGTTGGTGGGCTGCCGGGGTCCTGGTGGCAGATTTTTGTACATATATAATTATAGATAGGTACATTATAAAAGTAATGTCACTTTTTATAACATAGGTAAGAAGTGCTTTTGTTTCTTTGATATAAATGCGAGTAGTAAGTATTGCCAACTATATCAGTGTCAAGAAATTGAAAGCAATAAGAAACTGCATAAAATATGTAAAATAAACACGTAAATACCTGAAATCTCTCTTTTACAGAAGCGTAGGGTATTCCCAAAAATGTTCTTTGATTTTTGAACCAGTCGTAAGATCCCTTTATTGTTCCTTGTGGTAGATTAATCGTTTCAGAATTACTGGCACATGTTATAGTGGTCGCTTCTTCGAACATGTAACTCAGGGATATCAGGAAGAGACACTGTGTCGTAGTAGATTTCTTCATTGTAATAACACTACCTATGCTTATATAGTAAGACACTAAAGTACACGTAAAAACATCAGACTTTTAAATACTGTAACCGCCAAAATGATGTTTAATGTGAAGCAAAGAACTTGTAATAGTGATAAAACAGTAATTAGAAAGTATAAAAGAACCTGTCACTGGTTGCGCCACACAAATGTATTCTAAGTATCTACACATACAACTTTGTTACTTAATACTTAGATAGTGAGTTCAGCATAGGTTTAATAGCTTCCAAATAACATTAATTACGGTGACACACTACTTACCTAGTTAGATAATCTAGAACACACTATACTGTTATATTTGCTTATCAATACTTCAATAGGAATTACGAAACGCAAAGAAGTTAAAAGAGTTTGTTTGTTTATTTTCATGCGCGAGTTTATAAGCAATTACGTCATGTCATAATCCTTTCCTAGTGATATTTATATCATCGCCAAGGAGGTAAAAGTTGTTCTTACAAAACCTTGCTTAATGGATATGGCACCGAACGACTAAGTATGTTGTCGTATTCATACTTAATCTTACTTTGCCGAATGGCATACTAGCCAAGCTAACTAATAAGTGATTATCAACGTCAATGGAGGCTTAAAGAGCAATCCCTTTGGTATGGCATATCTCCATAGGCGTCTCATGTGATCTCATTTACCTGCAATAGTCCTTTCAAAAAAGTGCTGGTGTTTGAAGGGACAATTTTGCGCACGCTGCGCGGTTTAACTGCAAAAAACTAAAACATATTGTTTCCTTCGTCTGTTTCTTTTCTGTCTCCAGTAACTAAGGAACCAGTTTTACTTTCCGGGTCTCGGGTAAAGATTAAGCGAATATAATCTGCCTTTGGAATAGGTCTTAAGAGAATTAAATTATAAACCATAATTTATCTGGAATTCCGAGCTGATAACTGAAGGTTCGGTAATGAAACTAACTACTAAGTAAGTAGGTATGGCAGGGTATCCCAGAAGGTTTCTGAGAAACGATATTCAGCATGAAATTTTGAAAAGACGCCAAAAATATTAATGAATAGTTTGAGAATTCCCAAAAGGTCAAAAAAAATTGTGCGGGATGTTCAGCAACGTTTATTTCCATCTCATCGTACAGGGCTTGAACCAAAACGAGGTAGACAGGCAAAACTCGATGAAGCTTTAGGTAGTAGGCTTAGGTTTTCAATAACTCTGACCGACTGACTGAATGATCATTGACATTTTGAATATGTACAGTTAGTTCACTTGTCTCAGAAATACCTACATGCTATCTTAGGCCATAATAAGAATTACCGTTAGGTACCACATAAACGGTGATTCTTATTAAGTATGGTCTAAGATTTTACCGTACATATTGTGTAAACCTGCTCCGTTAACATGAAAGACATATTTCGTAGTTTCATGACTTGTATTAGCTATAGATATAATAGGGAGTCTCCGAAAGATATCAATGAGATCTAGTCAGCGATTGATCGAGAAGAATGGTTCTATTGTGAGTAATTTAATTTGACTATATCACTTTAATATTGTGTATAATTTATTTATGATGCTGAAATCGCGCAACGATAATTTTTTGGGATAAAAATCATGAGCAAAAATATTGAAGACCTACTAAAATGTTATTTTTGAATGTTTCCAGTGAGATATTGACTGCGGCGATCACTGTGTCCACCATATTCCTGTCGATAGCGGGGATGATAGACCTGTTCCCTCGTCTGGAGCCGGACCCCACCGACCCACCGCTGCCACAAAAACCATTCGACCGCCACATGCCGCCACATTTCATCAATACTCCCCGTTATGGACCGCCACTACAAGGCTAGAATCACATCATCAATTTATTCATCATCTTCATCTTCCTAGCCTCGTCCCAACTATGTTCTGGTAGGCTTCCAGTCTTACTGAATGCAGCTGAACATTTGTATAGTATCAAGGTTCGACTTGATTTGTTAGATTGTTTATAAATTAAAGCTACAATTTTTTTTTAGTATATACAGTTTTTTAGTATAATAATAATATAAGGAAGGCAGTACAACTCGATACGGCTCACATTGTGACGAGGTTCCTGTCTCTGCAGCCCTAACCACAGGTGGCTTGGTCTCTGCTCCCGACACCGGCGGACCACTATTTTTTATATTTTTGAATGTATTTTTTTAAGATAGGTACCTACATTTAAAAATATGTAAAGAAGTTAAAATGAATAAAGGAGATAATATAATAATAATAACGTTTATTGTGTCCAAAAGTTATACACAGTATATAAAGTTAAACAGTTAAACTCTCTCTATTTTTCAGTGATTGTTTAACGACAACACTCGATTGAAAATGTGACGATAACTCATTGGTCGTGACAATCGCATGAACATTGTGTTTTCATAATTGACACCCATTTTTTTTTTAGCTTGTACTGTCCCATTGCTAGGCAAAGGCCTCCTCGAATTCCTTCCATTTGCTCTTTTCCCGTGCCTCCTCGGACCAATTCTTGCGGTACGCGTCCAATCGTCTCGCACCCTCATATCTCATTTAAAATCCTAATATTTACACACCAATTGATTAGAATTGTACTCGTATGTATTCATCACCTAGATTCGATTATAAGTAAATTATAATTATAATAATACACTTGAGCAGTTTATAGATACTCCACAGTAGCACATATCAAAGTCAAAATCACTTACATCTCCTTTAATTTCGTATATTCCCAGTCGCCCCCGCGGGGATTGCCACCGGAGGCAATGTCATTTATGCAAATTTTACTTTTGCAAATTTAGACTTTCCTCAATCAAATATGTAGTTAAATTTACAGTGCAATAAAGATTTAAGCCGTGTGGTATCCGGCAGAGTAGAATAGAACCAACCCATCACACTCACGGGTGTCGTATAAGGCAACTAATGTCTGAGGCAGAACACCTTGCGCCTCCGTAGACCAGAGAATGGGCAGCAGCGTTTTCTGTTAGTCTTTCATCACTGCGATCTCCAATCCGCCTGCCAAGCGTGGAGATTACGGCAAATTCTTCCCATCATGGGAGAGGCTTATGTACAGCAGTGGACGTTTTGGGCTGATGTAGAGTAGTAGTAAAGATTTTGTTATTTATCCATGTTGTTTTTTTTTTATTTCGTACCTATTCATGTAGTAAACAGTAACATAGATAGCTTACAGTTACACACCCGACTAATACCTAGCAGCCTGCAACGGTCCTACTGCAGGGCAGAGTCAGATGCCTCTAAACTATAAGACGGGCCTCTATAAGAGTCATAAGCAGAGATTCTAACATTAAACCATGTTTACTCAAGGCGGATTGGCGATTTCAGACTTGTATAAAAGTTAACTGCAAGTCCAGGTCTCCCCACGATGTTTTCTTTCACCGATGATGTCCAAGATGAACTTAAAAAGTACATAAATTGAAAAACTCAATCACAGCGGGACTTGCCCGGATTTCTGTGGCATCACCACAGGGTCATCACAACTAACGACAATTTTATTTTGATTACTATTGAAGCTACGTAGTTTTTTTGAGTCATAAATGTAAATGTTAATAAATGTTCAAATAGCTGCGTTACGCAGTTCAAAAATAATTAAAAATATCCTTAGAAATAGATTTTTTGGGTTTCCTAACCAAATGGCAAAAAAACGGAACCCTTTTGTACGTGAGTCCGACTCGCACTTGACCAGTTTTTTTTTAATAAAAAACCAGCTTCCGCCAACAACTCAACACAATCATATCCGATGAGCGAAATAATTTTTGAAATCGAATGACTATTATATATAAGCCTGTATTGTCCCACTGCAGGGCAAAGGCCTCCCTTCCCTCCTATCTATACTAATATTATAAAGAGGAAAACTTTGTTTGTTTGTTTGTTTGTAATGAATAGGCTCAAAAACTACTGGACCGATTTAAAACATTCTTTCACCATTCGAAAGCTACATTATCCACGAGTAACATACGCTATATTTTATCCCCGTACTCCCACGGGAACGGGAACTACGCGGGTGAAACCGCGGGACGTCCGCTAGTATATAATATAATGACTATAGTTTCGGAGAATTACTAATAAATTTTATCTGTTTACATTATTAGGTGTTAGATGACATGGGTAATAAGAAGCAAGCAATGGTGGATCTGACCTATATTTCTGAATTCAATAGTTAATTAGGTGTGTGATGCAAGCAAACAGTGCGTAAAATAGGGTGCCACAGGTCATGGCGTAATTATAGACGGACTGACGGTGTGCTTGTTCGGGCTACAGGGTATGCCGTACCAATGCCTCATCATTTTATAAAGTAAATTATGAGACATCGTTGGTTGCAATAGCCAATAGTAGGCCATACACAATGGATATATTCTATTGGGTGATACTTAAAATCGTACTTGTTGTTAACATTTAAGGACTCGATCCACTACACCGTACCAAGACCGTGATCAAGTACCAAGACCAAGACCGTGCTAAGAACGCATCAGAGGCACGAAAATAAACCCCATTTCTTTGTATTGAAATGTATGAGGCTATATGCCCACTAGACTAGGGTCGCCATAGCCTAAGTACTGACCGAGACATTAGCAGTAAGTGACTGAAAATAACCATGTAATGGAAAAGAAAAAAAAACATACCTACTTGTTACCATTTTAACTTTATTATGCAGGTTAAAATAATTAAAAAGAAATTAGATATCTACAATGTAGATTCTACACATGAAACACTAATTGCTATGATATTTTTCAGATTTCTTCTCTTTATCTCATTCTAACAGGTCCGGTTTGCCCATAACATAATTATGTACTTATGAAATTCTGTAAGTAGGTAATTAAACTTGCATTGAATTATGCTTTCGACCGTGTCTACATGAAGGCGATTACGTTCTTTAGTTCACTGTGCAGCTACTAAAGGCAGCGGCGGCAGGGCCCACCGCACCGCGCCGCGCTGCCTCACCGGTCTGTGCTGTACGCGTACCTATTACACGTTGCAATTGAAATACCGGGACATTTTGTAGATGAACCGGGACGATCGGGACAGAAGTTCCAAACCGGTGACATGCCCCGGTGTACCGGGACGGATGGCAACCCTACACTAGACCCTAGACCGTTCCATCACCGACCAAGACCGTCACAAGCCATGCACGGAGCGTTAACGAGAATATTTTTCCGGTGCCGACGCTTCAATGCAAAGATTTTTTTTGTCTGACATGTTCCTATTCATGGTTTGGTGTAGTGGGCAGACTACTTTAAACCAAAAAGCTACAAGATTCAATGCATAAATGATGTTTATTTTGCAAATAGGTTTTTACAAGCACTTTTAATTTTTTTTTTTAAATTAGTTGGGGTCGGTGTTTCGTACCTGCCTACTCTGAGACGAAACAGCCGAAACAAACTCAGAGGTCATAGTCTCTTGCTCAACTCATGTGAGAACTATGCAGATTATTATACTTCGTTGCTTCGTCCTTCGAGATTAAGATAACAATGTAGTAATACGTCTAGGGTATCGCCTTTCATCCACTAAGTTTGTTTTTTTTTTTTTTTTTTTTTTTTGTGGGTACCTTGTCTTCCTGTTAGTTATGCCTGTACCGCCACTCATTCGCGTTTTAGTGCGTCGCCGATCACCACGTTATTTTCTTCTATATTTGAATTCTGCAAAAAGATGCCAAAACGTAGTCACAAAAACGACGACAGTGATTATTTAAGAAAGAAGATTCGAAAACTCGAAAGGAAACTTAATAAACGCGACAGACGGTCGCGTGTTCGAAGTTGTTCCGAGAGTAGTACCTCGTCGACGAATATTATTATGTCGCCGGTACTATCGGACCATGAAGGTAAGCTGAAGTGTTATTTTTACAAATGGAAGATATTGTGAATAGTTTTTCGGACTATATCCGTATCATAATCTGACATGATGTCATAAATATTTTAAATAGTGTTGTGTACATCTTATGGGGATGTTACCTTCACATAATTTTAGATTTGCAATTCATTGGGTATATACTATATAGTGATTGTGTACATTTGAAAGGAATGTTGCCTTCACATTAGTTAATGACCTACTTAATAATAATTGCATTTTATATCCGTACGGACACTAAAACATAGAGATGTGGGTAGTTTTAAGGACTATCGCCGCTCTTAAACCTCTAGTTGTATACTAGGAACATTGGTAGTAGTGATCATATTCACACACCTACATAACAAAATGTTATCACTCGATTACAAAATCTATTACAGAATAACAAATTCTGAATATCGGTGTGGATGATAAACTTGGTGTTGTGGATAGTTTTGAGGACTATCGCCGCGCTATTTTCTATCCGATACCTACATTTGGTACATTTTCTCTTCCAGCTGAAATGGAAGTTCAGGGTGAAGTCGCGCCATCTCCGATTATTGACTCAGGTGAGCCACAACTGGGAACGTCCACCTCGACGATACATGATGTTCCTGCTACAGACGCAGCACAGGCAGGGCAATCGGAACTACCTGTTGAAGTAACGCACCCTGAGCTGGACGATGAGATTCTGGATCTCTTGGGCGAAACTCCATCAAAGGATAAAAAATATGGACCAGACATTAGATGCGAGTTATCTGCTCGTTGGGAACACATCGCAACAACAGGCTTGACCAAGGATGCCAGAAAGGAGCTGCTTGAAAAGCATCTGGTTCCAAAAAACTGCACAAAGATTGATGCACCGAAGTTAAATCCAGAGATAAAGGCCGCTTTATCGGAGATGCTAATAAAAAAAGACAAAGCTTTAGAGAATAAACAGGTGCAGGTCGCAGCAAGTATATCTTGTATAAGTGAAGCCCTCAGTATACTCTTTTCTTCAGGTTATAAAGATCAGTCGGTAATAAAATTACTGATCGAAGGCGGTCGACTGATGTGTGACTCACAACACAGCGAGTCCATGACACGGCGCAGTTTTATATGTTCCACAATCAAGAAAGATATAAAAGATCAACTGTTTAATACAGACATCGATAATTTTCTATTTGGTGAACATCTAACCGATACTCTAAAAGCTGCAAAAGCTATTTCAAAATCAGGCGCTGAGATCAAAATAAACACACCGGTTAGAAGACCTGCACCAGCGCAGAGACCGAGACAGGCACCTGCCCAGACTTTAAACCGGACGCCTCCGTTCCCGACAGCGCGGCAAGCGGGAACAGCGAGGAGGACAGCGCCGGCGCCACGCGCGCGACCCGTGCATCAGCAGCCGCGACAGCAGCCGCGCTTGCAGCAGCGCCAAGCCCCGCGGCGCTAGACCTGGTACGTTCCGCAGGTCGGTTATCTTACTTTTATGATCAATGGCAATTGATAACCAATGACCTCTTTGTATTATCGTGGATAAGAGGTTACAAGATACCGTTTACTAAACCTGTCTATCAGTTACACGAACCAAGTTTACCTGCATTATCTTCATGTGAGTCCTTTAAATACAAGGTGGCCATCACTGACCTTATAAACAGTGGAGCCATTTCACAGTGTGAACCATGTGAAGGACAGTTTCTTTCTAGTTATTTCCTGATTAAAAAACCCAATGGCAAAAACAGATTTATTTTAAACTTAAAGTCTTTAAACAAGTACATCATAACGGAACATTTCAAAATTGAAGATCTAAGAACAACATTAAAATTAGTATCAAGAGACAGTTTCATGGCCACCCTTGATTTAAAGGATGCGTATTTTCTCGTACCTATACACCCGACGTATAGAAAGTACCTTCGTTTTAGGTACGAGGGTCAAATTTACCAATTTAATGTTTTACCGTTTGGTTTAAACACAGCCCCATTTGTGTTTACAAAGTTATTAAAACCGGTAGTTTGTTTACTGAGATCATTAGGCTATTTGTCATCTATCTACTTAGATGACATTTGTATCATCTCTAATAATTATCAAGATTGCTTAGATAATATTTTACAGACAAAACATATTTTGGAGTCCTTAGGATTCATATTAACATTAAAAAGAGTTGTATGATTCCGAGTAATGTTTGCAAATACCTTGGTTTTGTGATAGATACGAAAGAATTTCATGTTAGCCTTCCTAAAGAAAAACGAAATTTAATTAAACAAGAGTTACAATCGTTTCAATTGAAATCTCGTTGTAAAATAAGACAGTTTGCTCGCTTGGTAGGCCTACTCACTTCATCCTGCCCCGCGATTCAGTACGGTTGGCTTTACACCAAGCAGATGGAAAGATGCAAATACCTTGCATTATGTAAAACGAGTAATTATGATAGCCACATGTCAGTACCACAGTATTTGCAGGACGATTTTTCCTGGTGGTTAAAATCTATTGATACCGCAGTGAATCCTATTAGACGGGACAGCTACTGTATAGAAATATTTTCAGACGCTAGCAAAAAAGGGTGGGGGGCAGCATGCGGTGAGGAGACCGCCAGTGGCCAGTGGAGTAGCACAGAGTCTAACAAGCATATTAATTGTCTAGAACTCCTGGCTGCTTTCTTGGGATTACAAACATTTGCAAAAGGATTAAAAAATTGTCAGGTGTTACTACGCGTTGACAACACAACTGCTATTTCGTACATAAACCGTATGGGTGGAGTAAGATTTCCACATTTAACTGAAATCACAAAATCTTTGTGGCAGTGGTGTGAAGCTCGCGGTATATTTGTATTCGCTTCATACATAAGCTCAGAAGATAACGAAATAGCAGATGCTGAGTCTAGAAAATCTCACCCCGATACCGAATGGGAGCTTAAAGATCATGCTTTTGAAAAGATTGTGAGAGCCTTTGGGCAACCAGAAATTGATCTTTTCGCATCAAGATTGAATAACAAATGTGTTAAGTACGTCTCATGGAATAGAGACCCAGGAGCATGCGCTGTAAATGCTTTTACTTTAAACTGGTCAAATCTTTGTTTCTACGCATTTCCTCCTTTTGCGGTTATATTAAAAGTTTTAAGAAAACTTATATACGACCAGGCGGAGGGTATTGTTGTGGTTCCATTTTGGCCCACACAACCCTGGTTCCCACTTTATCAAAAACTTCTCTGCTCAGAATTAGTTCAGTTTAGACCCTCTGATAAAGTGTTATTTTCTATTTCCAACAGTGTCCCCAAGCTTACGTTGATTGCAGGGAAGTTATCAGGACGGCGTTACGAAACAGAGGAGTACCACCGTCATCTTTAGATATTATGATAGCTTCTTTGTCTGAAAAGTCAATAAAACAATATGACGTCGCAATTCGACGTTGGGTAATCTTTTGTAAAACTCACAATATCAAAATACATGAGGCGTCAATTCCGATGGTAATGTATTTTCTCACTGAGTTATTTCATTCCGGTTTGCAATACGGATCTTTAAACAGTCATCGCTCCGCTCTGTCTTTGATCTTAGGATCGAGAGTAGGGTCTGATGATCGCGTTGCTAGGCTATTCAAAGGTTTTTACAGACTTCGTCCTCCAGCCCCAAAATATAATATCACTTGGGACCCGTCAATAGTTTTAGAATTCTTATCAAAATGGTACCCAAATAATAATTTAAGTTTAGAACATTTAACCAAAAAG
This sequence comes from Xestia xanthographa, assembly GCA_905147715.2. Lineage (NCBI taxonomy): Eukaryota > Metazoa > Arthropoda > Insecta > Lepidoptera > Noctuidae > Xestia > Xestia xanthographa. The sequence goes on from LR990656.1 coordinate 13,301,392, forward strand.
ACCGTAACTTTGCTCATACTTGTAACTGCACACAGGGTGCAAACCATTAGCAAAATCAAATTAGAAAATATGACCGTCACTGATGGTCTTATTTTGATCAAGATAAACGATTTGTTAAAAACATCTCGACCTGGTTTATCTCAACCTTGTTTAAATATTCCATTTTACAAAGATCGGCCGGAAATATGCCCCGCTGAGGCTCTTAGAGAATATATTAATAGGACAAAACTTTTAAGAAACAATGCCAATAGCCTTTTTATAAGTATTAAAAAACCACATAAATCAGTATCCACAAATACCATTAGTCGGTGGATAAAAGATATTATATTATCAATTAGCGGAATTGACACTTCAGTATTTTCTGCCCACTCCACCAGACACGCAGCCACCTCAGCTGCTCATAGAGCTGGTGTCAGTATTGACACAATACGAAAAGCAGCTGGGTGGAGTGGCAGCTCCAATGTTTTCGCTAGATATTATCATAGAGATATTCAATGTGAACAAACTGATCAATTTGCCTTATCAATCCTAACCTCTGATTGATGTTAGATTTAATTACTTAAAGTTAATAATTTATTTTATTTATCTACCCCTAATTAAAGAAAAACTACAATTCAGTTACTGTTTAAATACATGTAATGTTTGATTAATATACATGTACCTAAGTATAAAAATTCAGTGTTTTAATATTTCACCATCTTTCAAAATCTACATTGTTATCTTAATCTCGAAGGACGAAGCAACGAAGTATAATTGGAGATTAAACGAACTTACCTGAAGTGAAGTTCTATCCAAATTATACGAGTTGCTTCGTCCGAAGAGATTAGTTCCCTCCCAACCCTATGAACCCCATACCTAAAGTGAAATATTAAAAACGGTTCCAGGCTTTCAACTAAATGAGTGGCGGTACAGGCATAACTAACAGGAAGACAAGGTACCCACAAAAAAAAAAAAAAAAAAAAAAATCAAACTTAGTGGATGAAAGGCGATACCCTAGACGTATTACTACATTGTTATCTTAATCTCTTCGGACGAAGCAACTCGTATAATTTGGATAGAACTTCACTTCAGGTAAGTTCGTTTAATCTCCAAGTATCCGAGATGGTGTTTTGAAGAAAGAACCACACAGATTTGAGTGGACCTGTCCAGTCAGTGCAAGCATTTGTCAGTTATCGTGTAGATCGACTTACAACTCAAAGAGCTCAACGACACGACGAACAATACCAAAGAAAGGACAGTTGGGTACGTCATAATATGGTATTGGTGTCGATTTTGTTGTGCACAAACTAAACTTAATTTAGGCTATTGCTAACTTTTTCTCTTTATTAAAACGAGAAAGAGGCGGACATAATTTAGAGCTGTCAAATTTAATTGGAACTAATTTTTCCATACAAATGAAGGGTGCACGTAAAAATATGTCGACTAAAAACACGGTGAAGCGCAAGGCATAAACAAGTTTGACATCTCTAACTTAGTTCATAGAAGTATTATATTATCTTTGGTTCATAGCTATAGCCGTCCTTTTCTCGCACTGCATTTTTGTAAAAGATAGCAATAGCCTAAATTAAGTTTAGTTTGTGCACAACAGAATCGACACCAATGTATTGTAGGTATAACGGGCTGGTATCCGCTACTCCACGTCTAGAGTGCGTATTTTAAAATGGTATCTTCAGAAGGGCAAGAAACAGTTAAATATCTATTATCTACAAGGTGTAAACGGACATTTCACGAAGCCGTCAACAAAGCAGTCTGTAGGTACATCACTATGTAACCCTACACAAAAATTATTGCTGGGAAACGAATTTTTTTTTTTGGGATGAAAAATCACCTTTTACGGTTAAACTCAAAGTTATGTTGTGTGCATTGAATGGTAAACGGGTCATGGAAGTCCCCATTCACGCACCAACCTAGGCAAGTGCGGCTTAACCTGAAGATCGACCCGAGTGGCTGTTATTATTTAGCTACGAGCTACTCCTCCTCCTCCTCGAATCGAGTAGCTCGTGGCTAAATAATAACAGCCGGTCGGGTCAATCGTTAGGTTAAGCAGTGCTTGCCTAGGTTGATCGGTGGATGGGTGACCACCCATTACATACCGAGCTTCCTCCGTGCCTCGGAAAGCACGCTAAGCCGTTGGTCCCGGCTGTCATTTGTAGATCTTTGACAGTCGTAGGTAGTCAGAGGTCCAAAAAGTCTGACAACCAGTCTTACCAAGGGGTATCGTATTACCCGGTACTTACTCGGTTGTGTCTGGGTTGTGTGGGTTGTGTGGGTCAGATAGGCAGTCGCTCCATGTAAAATACTGGTGTTCAGCTGCATCCGGTAAAACTGGAAGCCGACCCCAAGATAGTTGGGAAAAGGCTAGGTATATGATGAGCTACTCGATTCCATCAATATTAATGTTATTATCCGTAGTGCTAGGCAACTAGGTTTATCGTAGTTGTTAACGACCCATTGTGCCTTTTGGCCTTGTTTGGTTGTATCCTGCCTGATACGGAGGGAATTTCAAATCATGTTTTTTTTTCTGATTGTTCGCAGTGTTCTTTTCTGATTATTTTCATCGTTTCTCTGGGACACGTAGAGCTTCATTGCCACGGCGGCTGCGCAGCGCTTTTCCGGTTTCGCTCCTGTTTATTTTCGCTTTTAGTTGTTTTTGTTAGTAATGGGGAAGACTGTTAAAAGCTTATTGTAGAAGGCGCGACCACAGCTGAGTCTCAATATCACCAATGAAGTGAAGTTATTTTGAAATATAACAGTACATTATGATATAAGTGCGGTAAGTTGAAAATTACAGCCGAGGCGATATTGCTAAAGCAGAGGCTGTAATTATCAAAGCGCACGTATGTCACACAAAAAACAGCCAGTATTACTAATAAAGTAAATTAATACTTTTGTTACAGATAAAAGGGGGGGGGGGGGGGGGGTTGTAATTTATGGTCAAAATTAATTAAATTAAAGAATTATTTATTGTATTTCATCTCCCAAAGTTAACTTTATTCATAAAATGTTGACCACTTTTCTGACATAAAAACTCTGCTAAGATTTAAAAAAGTACCGTGCGTTGTACATAACATTACTGCACAAGTACGTAATGAGTTACATTACGATATTGAAATGGGTGAAATAAGAGACCCTTTACGAGCAATGTGTTATAAAATGACATTGCCACATTTTCAACCATTGACGATGTTGGGAACCAGTTACGCTAGCGCCATTAGTTCCACAGATTCCTTCCCCATTGTGTGGCGGGCTTGTGTCCAATATAGTAGAATAGTGATAAAATACCAGAACTGCAGGCTCTCAATGCTACTTGTTTTACTTGTTGGAATGTGAAAACTAGGTTGACCGACCGGCGCGCGGCGTGGCGATGCGACGGGGATTATGAAACGCAGTAGACCCATATTATCATCATCGTCATTTCAGGCGAAAGACGTCCACAGCTGGACATAGGCCTCCCCCAAGTATCGCCACATTGACCGGTCCCGTACGTCTCGCATATACCTACTATAATATGTATTTTATTTTACATACTTTCACTTGTTCGAAGTTGCAAACAATAGTTTAATTACTTTTCAAAGATCTTAAGGCTCTTCTAACCCTAAAATTAGCAACTCTATTTGTGGTGGTTCAAACTTCGTTTAAAATACTGTTAGAATAAAGTTCTAATCAGCTTGCACTACAAAGCGGTTGTTACGCCGAATAGTGCGAAATGCGTGGTTTTTTGCGATTTACAAAAAATCTATTATTTGGACTAAAAAAATAAAACACATAATAGGTACCTGCTTTATAGTTAGTTCAGTTAGTATGCAAAAAGTTTCATGATCTAATTTGAAGTATTTTTTTAATACCAGCGGTTTACTGTTCGATTTGGAGGTAATTTTGGATTTCTTTTCTATCGAGTAAAGTTTATGGAATCGTTTTTTCGCTACACATAGGACTTAGCATTAATCCTCAACTTTACCATATTATATTTATTTCAAAATTAATGCTGCAGTATTTTAGGCGTAACGGAGGATCATGCTAAGCCATTTGAGGGATAACGAATCTAGTTTTTTAAGCAGTGGTGGCTTGAATCCAGATAGAACTTTGTGTTGTTAATGAATTAAATCACCACTGCTACGAACGAGGAAACCTGGCTAAAAGTGAAGACATGAGGCATCAATCAACGCACACTCGACCCGCGTGGTGTCCGTGGTGGGTCCCAACAGTGGGCTGGTTATAAAAAGAGATTACTCTTTTAAAAAACTTTGTATGAAAAGACATCCTTCCTCTGAAAATCAGGTTCAGATTATGTGGCAGTGTTGAACGAAACTAAAGAATCTTGAAAATAACGTAACTCTTACCTAATGACTGTGTCAGAGTCAGCACATGTTTATTATTTTGTGAGGTAAACACTACGTTCAAACAATTATGTATGTTTTTGCTCATGACAATTGCGAATTTAATTCTGAAAGATATTATAACATCGATAGCGGAAAGAGTTCTTGCATTGTCAAATGGATGTGGTATGCAGAATACGGTCAAATTTTACAAATTGTCTGTGATAACCGCAGAACTACTAAATAAACAAAATAAACTAAATCAAGTACCCGCAGTAAGTACTTGATTTAGGAATAGGATATTTTGGGAATGACGGGATTCAAAAACCCGCCAAGTGCGAGTTGGATACGCGCACCGAGGGTTCCGTATAAACTTGAAGGTATTTTGTTACTAAACTACATATTTACGGTTTTCAGATTTATTCCTTTAAAAAGTAGGCTATTGTAAGACATTGCTTCTTGCCTTTCATGATTCTAGGTCAGCGGGAAATACCCATTTTTTTTGGTTCCCTTGACAGTGTCGAAATATACGTTTTTTGCGTCATTATGGGCCGTATCTTTTTTTAACGTAAACTTAGAAGTTTGAAAGTCAAAGGACTTTAAACCTGAGTATATGGTTTTTTTACCAGATTACGTTAAAGTCAAAAGGAGGGGTTATGATTTTATCAATCTATGTATGTATGTTTGTATTAACGTCCTTTATGTGCTATTCCAAGCCATAATCAATCTCTGTACCAAATTTCATCCAGCTTCGTTCAGCCGTTCTGGCATGATTGAGTAACAAATATCCGTACATGCAATTATAATAGTAGGTAAGTAAGATTAGCTTGTTCATCATCTGCTTAGCCTTTTCCCAACTATGTTGGGGTCGGCTTCCAGTCTAACCGGATGCAGCTGAATACCTGTATTTTACATGGAGCGATTGCCTATCTGACCACCACAACCTAGTTAGTACTGCAGGGTAATACGATATCCCTTGGTAAGACTGGTTGTCAGACTTTTTGGGTCACTGACTACCTGTAACGCCTGTCAAAGATCTACAAATGATAGCCGGGACCAACGGCTTAACGTGCTTTCCGAGGCACGGAGGAAACCCGGTATGTAATGGGTGGTCACCCATCCACAGACCAACCTAGGCAAGCACGGCTTAACCTAAAGATCGACCCGAGCGGCTGTTATTATTTAGCCACGGGCTCCTCGTAAGTAAAATTAACTTGTTAAACCCTGTATATTGATTTACGAAGAGTCGGTTATAGTGTTACATTTTCATTTCGACTATATGGAAAAACGCTGGAAAAACAAGTTTGTTACCTACCCGCTTAGTTACTGCTTTACACACTGATCTATTTCCGTAAATGTTTAACACGTTACTTCATGGTACATGTGGTGGTAGACAGGACCTATAGAACGCTACCTGCTATGATTCTTACGTCACATAGGTACTCCTTTCGTCTCGGCCCCATTCATACTTCCATGTTCTAAACAAATGGCAATAAGTATAAAGAGGCATTGAAACACCTAATTCAATAAGAAATTAGTATTCAGTGATTGCGTGAGAAGATGGTTTTGCCGTGAGTAATTATTTAATTTATTTCTATTAATTTGTACCGAATCATATGGCATATAGGCACTGTAACAGACCTACTTAGTTATGAGACTTTCTTCAGAAAGCACAGGCTGTTTGCCGTGCCTCTCATGTCGCACTGTTGCACGTGCTAATCGCCAATTCAAGCAATTCGTCATCTGGCGACCCGCGACTGTGAATCTCGCGACTGGTCGCGAGCGCCCACCTTTAAATTCAAATAAAAATTGAAAAGTGCCATCTCGCGACTGTCGCGAGATTGACAGTCGCCAGATGACGAATGACTCGTCAATTCCTCGCATTCTGGCTACGCTAGTACTATTATCTATTCTGTGTTCTGGCCGCGCTTAACGATCTCTTGGATTCTAATCCAACAGACAATCTGTTTGCGGATGGATGGACGAAGATTTTATTGGCATGTCAGAAGAACTGTGAGAGGAATTTATAAAAGTGTCCTTTACTTTGATATTTTGTATATTTTAATTTTATGATAAAACTCTTTTAGTTTTAGTTACTGTAATTGGTATAGAAATACTATAATAAATATATTATCCCGCGTCTGTTTCGGCTAACCTCCGAAACGGGTGGATCGATTTTGACGGGACTTTTACTGGCAGATAGCTATATGGTTATAAGGAATAACTTACGCTACTTTTAAACCCTTGAAATTATAAACAAAATTCGATTCCAGGAAATATTTTTTTTTTATATAATTCCTTGCGGACATATTTCGCGGACAAAAGCTGGGATTAAAATAAATATTGTGCAGCGTGTTTCTTTTGGCCTTGAATAACACTGCTATATACAGGGTGAAATTTTTGCATGCCACCTGGAGGGAAAGTACTCTAAATACCGGAGATAGCAAACATTACTCAAAGGAAAGATTCCTTTATTTAAAAAAAAAATCAATCTGCATTCAAAGATTTTGAAAATTCACTTGCCACACTTGGGAATCGTCCAAACAAATAATATACCCTATCGATTGGATAAAAGTACAGGTACTTTTATGGCACCAATCGATAGGGTCAATCATATGGATCACACATTATAAATTAAATGAAAGGAAAACCATGAAATCTAAAGTTATAAATTCAATGGGATAAATTCAATACGATATAGCACTTTTATTCAAAGGAGGCTGGACCTTTACAATAAAAAAAGAAGATTGCAATTTACACTTGTTTGTTTGTGCAAATTGTAATCTTCCTATCTAAATAGTTCTTCGTCATTTTAATCAATAAATGTCGTCAAAAGATAATTGTTTATTAGGTTCTAACATAAGTAATTGGATCGGACCTTTGAGTAAAAGTGCTTTAAGTTGTCCCATTGAATTTATAAGTTAAGATTTCATGGTTTTCCTTTAATTTTATCATGTTTGTAAGAGGGATTTGATCTTCATGATGGACCCTATCGATTGGTGCCATAAAAGTACAGAATGTTATTTTTTTGCAATTTAGCCGGTTCGATTCCCGAGTGTGGCACGCGAATTTTGAAAATCTTTGAATGCAGATTCATTTCTTTTTAAAAATAAAGGAATGTTTCCTTTGAGTAAAATTTGCTATCTCCGGTATTTAGAGTACTTTCCCTCCAGGTGGCATTGAAAAATTCCATCCTGTATATAGCGGGCACTGTTGGTAAACAGTTATTGTGAAATTATTTGTGGATTATTTATTGGAAATACAATATGGCGGCATTAGTTCCGATTATGGTCACGCGCCAAAATAACCATGCAGTGACTATCTGTAGTGTATACCTCACTCATACCAATTTCTTTTTTATAGTACGATGCTTGGCATCGTTATCGTCTACACGACACTATGGGTATTGAAGCAGGTGGTTGAGGACCTCGTTCCACCGAACATCTTCGCGCCACCGACGACTCCGGCGCCCGACGATCATCACTAGGGCATGTGTTTAGACATAATAACGAAGGCTAAAAAATTCTATCAAGAACCTTACTATGCACAAGCAACATCGAGTTTGGATGAATGCATTTTGGAGAAAACCAGAACCACAGAAAAAGTACCTTCAATCCTACTTTCAGAGAAAGATTTTGCAATTAAAACACAGAAAAATGATAAATCACCTGCTGGAGAAGACAATATTACGAACGAATTATTAAAATGTTTATCTGAACCTCTACAGAGACCGCTACAAATTATGTTCAACAACATACTGGAAAAAAGAACGACTCCTAAACAATGGTCCAGAGCTACAGAGTCGTTGTAGCTCTGGACCATTGACCACTACATAAAAAAGGGAATAGAGATAACCTGAACAATTACAGGCCAATTAGTCTAATGAGTAAAGTCTACAAAGTTTTTTCAAAAATCATTCTGAATAGGCTCTCCAAAATCTTAGACGAGAATCAACCACGTGAACAAGCAGGATTTAACATTTTTCAACGATCGATCATAACCACGTCATGACACAATTCATAGAGAAAAGTAAAGAATATGGAAAGACCCTGTACATATGCTTCATAGACTTCTCCAAAGCTTTCGACTCTTTGGAACACACTGCCTTCTAGAAAGCACTGATACAACAAAGCTTAGACATAGAGCACATAGTGCTCCTATGCAGAATATATTCGAAGAGTGTGGCTAAAATACGACTGGAAAGAGATGGACCGGAATTCCACATATGAAAAGGCGTAAGACAGGGCGACCCCTCTCACCCAAAATATTCTCAGCAGTTCTGGAGATGGTTTTTATAAACATCAATTGGGAAAAACAAGGCATCAAAATAGATGGAGAATACTTAAGTCACCTACGGTTCGCAGACAATATCGCTATATTTGCTAAGGAGAGTATTCAGCTAGACAGCATGGTGAACGATTTAGTGAGAGAGTAAGGTTGGTTTATCGCTAAACGCCTCAAAAATAAAAATTATTACGAATGGTAGTGTTCAAACCATCAGAGTGAACGCGGTGGAGAAAGCATTAAGTATGTTACGGAATATACCTAGGTAAGTCAATTTCATTCCAAGATCTTACAGAAAAAAAAAATAAACAGACGGATTGCAATAGCTTGGAAAAAGTATTGGAGCTTGAAGGACATTATGAAGAACAGAATCATCAGAATCAAAATAAAAAGGAAACTGTACGACACAGTAATCCTATCATGCCTAACATATGGTTGCCAAACATGGTCGTTGAGAAACATAGACGAATACTAATTAGCTATACACCAGTGTAAAATGGAGAGAAGCATGTACGGAATAAAACTGTCGGATAAAATAAAAAAAACGAAGCAATAAGAAGGAAAACCAAAGTAACTGACATTCTCGAAAAAATTAGAAATTTAAAATGGCAATGTGCAGGCCATGTATGCAGGATGACCAACAACAGATGGGCCAAGAAAATGACCGATGTAGATCAGACTGGAGAAGACAGAGTATGGACAGAGATAACTGGAGGAAGCTGGGGGAGGCCTACGCCAAAGAGGCGACTTCCACAAATTAAATAATGGAAAATATATAATAACTAGCTGACACGCGCAACTTCGTCTGCGTCATACAATATAGCTTATAACATGTTGTTTTGTGCATTCAATTACGAACAAAAACCTTTTAAAATCAATATTGCTTACCTCCATAACATACGGCGTGATAATGTGTAGCATAAAGCCTTCCTTGGTTTACAAAGAACATTTTTGTTGAATTTCAATTCAATCCAGTAGTTTTGGCGTGAAGCCGTACTATACACACAGACAAACAGACGAAAATTCTAAAAAGTCACTTTTTGTCATCAGTTACGTTTTTCTAACAAAAGCCACTTATTTATTCTCAAAAATTCTCAATGTACAGTTTTTCTTTCGTTACTGTTTTATTATATGTATAGATTACAATTCTATAATAATGCATGAAAATTATAATTTTTAAATTTAATTCTTTAATGAAATTAATTAATGTATGAAAATGGTAATTTATAATTTTTATTCTAATTTATGTATGAAAGTGATAATTTATAAATCTGTATTCAATAATGAAATTAATTTATGTACAAAAGTGATAATTTATATTTTTATTTAATAATGATATTAATTTAAAACTTAAATGCAAATGTACTAAATATAATAATTAAATAAATTGTGATTTTTTTGAAAGCTACGTTCAAATGCAATTGTTAAATTGTGGTAGAATAAAGGCTATTTTTATTTAATCCTAATATTACCCTATTCCTATTTAATTTAGGCTATTGCTATCTTTTACTAAAAGGCAGTGTGAAAAAAGGACGGCAATAGCTATGAAGTAAGTTAGAGATGTCAAACTAGTTCATGCCTTGCGCTTCACCGTGTTTTTAGTCAACATGTTTTTACGTACACCCTTCATTTGTATAGAAATATTAGTTCCAACTAAATTTGACAGCTCTAAATTACGTCCGTCTGTTTCTCGTTTTATTAGAGAGAAAAATATAGCAATAGCCTTAATTAAGTTTAGTTTGTGCATAACAGAATCGACACCAATGTCAAGTAATCGTAGTTAAAAATTTTGATTACTAACTACAAAATTGTAGTGGCAATTTGCAATCACGGTTAAAGATTACTTTTTGTAACTACCTACATTTACTTCAAACTACTTTGTTTTTTGTGTTTTACATGCAAACAATAATTGCAGGTACTACCTACAATATGGTATGATTATTTTCTATTGACAAATTTAAAAAAAAAGGTAAAAACTAGATCACAAATAGTTACAATTTTTATTTCCATTTCGTCAAAGGCATGTAAATAATTAGCTTCAATATTTCCAAGTTTTCAAGATGTTTGAGAAAAATTGTTTTTGTTTTATTTATCAATCTATCTACTTAATAATAGAAAAAAAAACGACATTTAAGTCTTGTACTTATAAATAAATCGATAATAAAAAACTTAATGATTTTTTTTTCATACCGGCCCATGTTTACAAAATAATTTTGTGGTTACATAAAATTACTTAAATTTGCTATTGATTAATTAACGAATACTCGTATAAATTAACTTGTAAACATATTTATTTACAAAACAAGATATTCTTAGAACTAAAGTAATCAGTAGATAGTTATAACAACTCGATTACAGTAATCAGATTAACGATTACATTATGTAACTTGATTACTGTACTTAGATTACATGTAATCATAACTACTTGTACTTAACTACTTTTAGTCGTAATTAGTACTTAGATAACGAAATAGTAGTTAACTACACCCTACACTGCCTACCAGTCAACCTTTGGGTGATGCAGAGACAAAAGAGTGGAAGGTGTAAATATGTTTTTTTTTTTTTTTTTTTTTTTTTTGTATAGACTAACTAAGATATAGTATAAGGAGTTCGTGGCTAAATAATAACAGCCACTCAGGTTAATCTTTAGGTTAAACCGTGCTTGCCTAGGTTGGTCTGTGGATGGGTGCCCACCCTTTTTATTTTTATTTTTTTCGGATGGGAAATCATAAAATGACTTCTCCCGCTCTGGGCGGAGCAGGAGGGAGTGTCAGACTTTTACTGACTAAAACCCATCCCTGTTCCTTCATCGCCCTTTGTGTTCCGGGGCCACGGTATCTCTTTCGAACAGTCCCGCAACCCCGGCAGGCATCGGTCCTTACGGACCCCTTCCTTTTTGCTGACTGTCTTTGAGGCGCGCGTGGAACACGAACGCGCCGTCGACACGGCCTGTCGTCATGAGACGGACGAACGGCGAGCTAGCCCATAGCCCACCGTCCACAGGCCCGCGCCTACGGTGGCCGGGGGCCACCTGGTGGCCCCCGACGCCCGAGGCGTCTCCCGCGGCGGCCGGGACGTTGAGAGGTTCTCTCTCTCTCACGTTCCGCCACCTCCTTCTCTAGCATTACTGCTTCGCAGAAGGAGGTGACGGCGTCCCATTCCGTCTCGCTCCGGACCATGGCTTGCACGAGGGCCGGACGCGAGAGGTCGCCGCCGCCGATCGCCGCTTCGAGGACACGGTGGTAGTCCGCCCACGCGGGGCACACCTCCACCGTGTGTTCCACCGTGTCCTCCGGTCGATCCTCACAATGGAAGCACCCGGGCGTTTCGTCTCACCCGAATCGGTGCAGGAACCTCCCGAACACTCCGTGTCCGGTGAGGACCTGCGTCAGGTGGAAGGTGAGGACGCCGTGGCGTCTCTCAAGCCACTCCTCAAAGAGGGGACTTATCGCCACTATCGTGGCGTGCCCTATGGGTGCCCACCCTTACATACCGAGTTTCCTCCGTGCTTCGGAAAGCACGTTAACTGTTGGTCCTGGCTGTCATTTGTAGAATTTTGACAGTCGTTACAGGTACTCAGTGGCCCTAAAAGTCTGGCAATCAGTCTTATCTTACCAAGTGGTATCGTATTATACAGTACTAACTGGGTTGTGGAGGTCAGATAGGCAGTCGCTCCATGTAAAATTTATACTGGTATTCAGCTGCATCCGGTTAGACTGGAAGCTGACCCCAATATAGTTGGGAAAAGGCTAGGCAGATGAGATGACTAAGATATAGTACAAGGATGTATAAAATACTATAGATGTATGTAGGTATGTCAAAATATATATAAACATAATATACAAAACGAATATATTACAATAAAAATACATTTACATACAATTACTACTGTTTCTGATTTGTCATACGATGTTATATCGAGTCTACGAATAGTGAAAAAATTGAGAAAACAATTTTTTTATTGTGTGCCAAAAATGTAATATTTCTTATCTGCTGTACTCTCCTACAATATGCTCCGCGATAAAGTAAATTGACTAACATTTCACATCACATTTACGAAAAATAACCATTTTAATTTCAACGAGTATAAAAAAGAACTTGATGAGCTCGTGGCTGTACGGGTCGATCTTCAAGATTAAGGACCGCTTGCAAGTTTCCCATTAAGGTCGGTCAGTAGATGGGTGACCCCTAACATGCTGAGTTTCCTCCGTGCCTCGGAAAGCACGCTATGCTGTTGGTCCCGGCTGTCATTTGTAGAACTTTGACAGTCGTTCCAGGTAGTCACTGGCCCGAAAGTCTAACAACCAGTCTTGCCAAAGGGTACCGTGTACCTACTAACTTGGTTGTGGAGGTCAGAAAGGCAGTTGCTTTATACATAATTTTGGTACTCAGGTGCATCCGATTAGACTGGAAGACGTATATAAAGGAATATCACCAAATGTCAAAATAATCACGATTTACCGTGTCATAACCGTTTATTTTACGATACGATCGTTAGAATGTCCACATTCATCCAGTTCGAATCCTTGTGGCAATCTCGGTATTGATATCACACTTGTGTTTTATCGCACATTTTACAGCGGCACTCCCGCAGCGCGGTACCAATGTGATGGCAGAACGAGTGCTGAGAAGACACCTCCGCTAAATCAAAATCTTGTTTCGATAAATGCCAACCGCTCTGAAATACAAAGATTGATTCAGGATTGATTGCACAAGAGATCATCAGCTCAATGCTTAGAGTGCGTTACATTGAGTTCTACAACAAAACATGATTGTACACCTCAAAAAGTAATTTCCCAGCAATATTTTTTGCGTAAAGTTACTTAGTATGATGTACAGAATGCTTGTTTGACGGCTTCGTGATAAGTTTTTTTACACCCTGTATATTCTTCAGGGGTCGGACCACTCACAATAATTTACCTAACTAATCTTTACAGTTTGCTAAAGAAAAATTTGTATCTCACATTTCGTCAGTCTTTGTAAACATATGGAGTAGCTCATAGCTACCTAGGTATTTAAAAGAACAGGTAAACTGTGTGAATGTGTTTCAGTACTCACAATAACAGCCATTTTGAGGCAGTATATGCGCTTCGCTTTGGGTTTTACGAACTTGCCCAGAGTTGCCCAGGCCCGCCCTGCCTGCCGGTCGATCTTGAGCGCCTGTATGCCACAGGCTATGGCGCTAGCTTTCGCTTTCAATAGCCGAGCGGTCTTCCTCATTCCCTCGTCGATGTGCCGTTCTTCAGTAATCTTTCAATCAAAGAAGAACAGTTGAGTACTTTTGATTTTTGGGGTGTGGTGTTAAGGACGCGTTTACGAATTGACGCACTTCTATTGTGCGAGCGCAGACTTATATTACATTACAACATCAAGACAGTGACAAGCAAAATAACCCTTAATTCAAGCCCTTAAGATTCATGAGATTAAGCAAAATTTGTTGAAATAAAGAAATAAACGATGTGAAACACCTCTTAACGAAGCCGAAAGGCACTTGTTCTCCCCGTCATTGCGATATTTTTTTTGTTCTACACCATACCCGGGAACCTTCTAGTTACGGACATATTGGGGGTCAAACTTACAGCTTTTTGACAAGTTTAAAAAAAAATCATCATCATCTGCCTAGCCTTTTCCCAACTTAGTTAGGGTCGGTTTAGTTTAAAAAAAAATACAAGTGTTTAATATAACATTTTTAACTTTAAACACCTCCACGACCCCCGTATTATTCAATCCATCCATCAGCACAATGTTTTGAGGGGTTGGGTTTTAAAACGTGCTGCCTCGCTGGAGGAAATGTGATAATATTAGGGGTTCCTAGGGGCCTTACTGATACCCTTGCAACACTTTTTTTTCATAGGAAACGCAGTTTTAACCAAAAAATAAATGAAGAAAAAACTTTTAGGTTAGGAACGAACATATTTAGGCCAAAAATAAACATAATTACGTCAAACTAAACGCAATTTTGTCACTTTGACAGTTGAAATTACACAATTACGTGAAACTAAACGCAATTTTTACAGTTGACTGCTAAAATTGCGTTTAGTTTCACGTAAACTACCGGTATTAGTATATTATCTATGGTTGGCACTAAAGTACATCTACCCTACTTTAGAGATGGTGAAAAGCGTGATTTTCCTATCACTGTGACTGTAAAGGAAGTACAATAAAGGTAAATATAATAGATTATTTTAATTAAATACACAGACAGGACTTGGCCTCAGAACCGACACAGGGCACCCCGACCCCACGTGGTCTTGTGGTCCCTACCCCTAGAGTGTTTTTTATAATTGCGGGAGCCAGATGCTCGAGGGAGGTCTCTCACACACACTCAGGGGTGAGCGAGAGTGTCTGGCGGGAGCGCGTCCGGAATCCGACTCAGACCAACTTGACCGGATTAGGTTAGGTCAAAAATTTTAAATCCATATTTAGTAATTTTTTATTTGTTTTAGGGCGACATATCAAAAAAGTCAATAAAAAAACATAAAACACAAAAATATACATTTCTGGCAAGCGGAAAGGGGGGGTGCGAGGTCCCCCTTTCCTTCTCCTACTCTTTCTCTCCCCTGAACCCCCAAAATGTACATTTGCTATGACAAAATTATTGCATCTAAAAAAAATCATAAAAAAAAAACTATACATTTCCGGTTAGCGGTAGGGGGGGGGGGGGGTGGGACCCCCTTCCCCTTCCCCCTCCCCCCCCGGTCCCCGGAGCCCTATCGGGGCAGCACGCTGCAAAACTTTAACCATTTTTGCGTAAAGTTACTTAGTTTGATGTACAAAATGCTTGGTTGACTATTTTCGAATAAAAAGCTACTATTATTTGAATCTATATAATCTATATAATCTATCTGCTGTAATTATTAGTTACATTGGGTTTAGTTTCATTTTTCCGCAAAAGAATCCGAAAAACTGCACATTTTTTCAAGTTTTAGTCCGATATGCAAATGCGTCCTTAACAATGAAGTTTGACAATTTTGGGTAATGTTGCAAACAATAATTGTACTTACTTTATTTTTTTTATTTGTTATTTCTGGTGGAGGTGGGTTACCCAACCAGTCTTCAGCGAGTGCCACCCATGCGTACGCGCTGGGCTTTCGACGGACGAGGTCCAATAGGTTAGCTCGCGACTCCTCGCTGTTTCCAGATGACAAAGCCATCAGTGCACTGTAATAAAAAAAAATGGAACAATTCGGTAATTTTTGTAAAGATTTGCTCATTCTACGAGTATGTGGAACCTGATAACACTAGTTAACACTATTTTTAGACCCCAGCTGAAAGTTGTTGATTATTGTTTATTATGGAAAGAGTTATGCAGAAAAAAAAATATTTGTTAACATGCAAACGACAAAATCTTATTAAATAAAAGTAAGAATGGCAAATTTTCGTCTACTTTTTTTAGAAAGATTCTCCTCTAAGATTATTTTATGACAAAAATCTTGTTATGTGATCTTCAAAAGTCTTTAGACTACTTCCTAAGTTTTCAGGAAAAAAACGTTAACTTTAGATGACCAATGCAGTAAAACGTTTCTAAAACTTTCACGAAACACTTATGAACTCAGTTTTTTTCTTGGTTTGCAACAGGAAATCCGGAAATCCTGAATAAATGTAGATATATATATGCACTTTTTAACGAATCTCTAATGGGTATTCTCATTTTTGAAATTATAAACTGTCCACCACTCTGTAGGGAAAGAGATCAGAATTTAGTAAACTCTTTCTGCTATACATTATAATACAATTTGAAACAAATTATTTATTGTTTGTGTCAAATAACTGAACATGAGTAAAAAACAACGTAGTTAAGTGTTAACATTTTGAGATGAGACAGTGGAAAAAATAAAATAAAACGTAAAAGAAAGTATCATATTTTATTTTATTTTTTCTCTTTTAGTCGTTGTTGTCTCGTTGCTTACGTGTAGGAGTTGATGCAGTTGCCGACTTTCCCAAATGACCCGAGGGCTTCTTGAAAGTTACCGAGCTTGTGTTGAATTTCAGCTTCTAGGCTTCTTAAGTAATTGATCTAGAATGTAGAATAAGATATTTAATACGCAAATTCACTGAATTATTGGTTACAAGAGAGTATTTTATATAATTATGATGATATGATATGATGCCATTTAGAGCCGATTTCGGCCACAGCGTCTACATTCGATGGCTTTCTATTTTAAATAAAAACTAAATTAAACAAGAAATTGTGTGCTTAGTACAACTAAAAAACCTGACTACTGAATTCACGCTCTAATTAAAATCGGGGTTTTCAAGGTAAATTCGACTCCTCCTATTGTTAAAGTCGGTTAAAAATGTAGCCAATGTTACCCGGGCCATAATAACAAATCAAAGGCGGATTAAGAGTTTAGGCGCTACGAAGGAACATACGTTAATACAAACATATATACACACATTGACTGCTAAAATCATTACCCTTCTTTAGTTTTTTGGCTTCGCCGTAGTTGGGTAAAATTTTAATAAAACCCCGAGACAAAAGCCTCTAAAAAGAAAAAAATATACAAAATCTTAATAATGTCCCTATAAATGTCCCTATATGACATAGTAGAATAGGGTATATGCATGCTTTTTTTATCACTCTAAACAAAGCATATTAACATCAGAAATAACAAAGTAAAATATTTTTTTCTAAAAAAATACTAAGTTATAAGCATTTGAAACTGCTGATTAGACAGAGAGATCCGATACAGCGAATGACGTCATTCGCTACATCGACGAACAAAATCCATACTAAATTCCGTTTATCTAGAAAGAGATAGAAACAAAAGTTTAAATGGTTATAACTTTTGTGTTGTTTGGCGGATTTATGTCTTGTTTTCGCTTTTAGTAATTATTTTTATAGTATTTTAACATTCCGTATCGAAATGAAAAAAAGAAAATGTATGCATATTCCCTATTGTTTTAATCGAAGAGTCATCCCGTCGCTTTTGTTTATCACCCGACGCAACGAGGCTTGAATTAAAAACAGGGTTAGTTTTCAATGACCAGCCAAAATTTAAAATTAAGATCTAGGTATCAAACTAAAAATGCATTTTAAATATTATTGTCGAAAAATATAAAATAAAATAATAGCATGCATTTGAAAATGTCCCTAAAAAATGTCCTAAATCATAAGCTTAGTTAAATCAATGCACTTGTGTGCGTACATGCACCGCCAAATTGATGTGTGTGCTAACTGCTACAAATCTAGGTTGTTGAAATGAATTGTGCTGTTGCAATACGTTCGCTTTTTAGTGGTGGACAAGAATGACATTTTATTTAAAAAAAAAATGTTTTTTTTTTTTATTATATCGAAAATATTATCGATTGTAAACCATCTCTGAAAATTTGGCCGGTCATTGAAAACTGACCCTGTATTGTAGTACTTTATCTTTCTTTTTTATTACCCCTATAAACGTAGTAATCCATCACTTTTTCCAAACTTCTCGAGACTTACATTGAGGTGGGACGTGGCCACTGAATAAAATCAGTGTAATGTAAACAAGCTACAACTAGTGCAGGTAACGTTGCTCACCTCGCCAAACTTCTTGAGCCCAAGATCGATATGGCATTTGGCCTCCTTGAATTCACCCCGCAAGCGGCAGCACAGACCGACCAAATGATAGTACTGAGTGGTCTCTCCTGACACCGAAAGAACTCGAGCTATGCACACTTCTGCCAACTATGGTAAGGAAAAGGGCCAAGGGGTTAGATTTTTGCTGCATCAGTAGGCGAGTTCTGTAAATTATGATTCGTATTCTAATGCATGATATTTATGGAAAAGGCTTGATTAAGCTAACACAAATCATCAGGCGCCATAATTCTTATTTTTCTCAAAAAAACTGGCTGTCTGTAAAGTCGGTTTACGGACTATAATTTTACGTGATAACGTAATTTTTCATGATATTAGTAATTTTAACTTAAAAAACTAAATTTCATCCCTCTTTTCACCTCCTTAAGGATTGAAATTCTAACAACGTCGCGTTAGCTTCCAACCGTACGCCTAGATAATAATTTTAACTTCGAAAATTAAGGACCTTCCATAGACAACTCCCCTTTTTAACTCTTTCGGGGTGGAATTATCAAAAACGCTGAGATACGTTTGAATTAATTTTCAATCGTCAGCCTAAGCACAAAATCTTAAGATCTTAACTTTCAAACTGACGGACTTTCATCCCCTATTTAAATCCCTTAGGGGTTGAATTAAAAAAAAAATCATTCTTTAATCCTTGTCTACATTATTAAGGGAACCCCTGTGCAAAATATCAGTTTTCTAGGTCCAAGCGTTTGGGCTGGGCGTTGATAGCGGCGCGCGTATAACGGTGTGACACTTTTCGTGCGTGCAGCCGTTGTTCATCGATTTACAAGACGTTATCACGTCAAAAACGTTGTAAATACCAGTGCCGAGTATCAGCGTGAACGTTCAACTGCATTAACGTAAATATTAGTACATTTTGATACAAGTGGAGAAAGTTTGTTATTGCAATCGAGGCGGAATTATAACACACGAGCCGTAGGCGAGGGTGTTTTTGAGCCGAGAATTGCAATAACCAATGTCCACGTGTATCAAACGACGTTTTTCAATACACTTTTGAAGAAATAAAATAAAATAACGAATAATATCTTTGTCACGAACTATGAAACTATGATTTAAATTTTCTTTTTTTTTCGCGCTTTGGTCTCGCCAGGTTGAAAGACAGGCAATGGTATGAAGCCGTTAAACAGCCTAATATAAAAAATAGATTTATTTTATATTTTTGAATTCAGAACACAAATAAATGTTAATTTGTGTATAAAAGTAACTATTAGTTTTAAATAATCATGTTTATCTATGATATTCTATTTAAAAACACAATTTTAAAATTCAAAAAATATTTATGCCGCAAAGACGCGTAGTGCTTTGACAAAATAAAAAAAAAACATTCACCTCAGACTATAGACATTGAACCAATTTGGACTAAGTATAGGTATAGTTATCTGTGGCAATTTTCATTCCCGCACACGTGCAGGAAAGTGGAAAAAATCGCACACGTGTGAAATACATTGCATGTTGTACCTAATCGTAGTGCGTTAAGGACCAGTTTTCGAGGAAGTGTATTGAAATAGTACATTTTGATACAAGTGGAGAAAGTTTGTTATTGCATTCGAGGCGGAATTATAACACACGAGCCGAAGGCGAGGGTGTTTATGAGCCGAGAATTGCAATAACAAATGTCCACGTGTATCAAACGACGTTTTTCAATACACTTTTGAAGAAATAAAATAAAATAACGAAAAATATTTTTGTCACGAACTATGAAACTATGATTTTAATTTTCTTTTTTTTCGCGCTTTGGTTTCGCCAGGTTGAAGGAGAGGCAATGGTATGAAGCCGTTAAACAGCCTAATATAAAAAATAGATTTATTTTTTATTTTTCAATTCAGAACACAAATAAATGTTAATTTGTGTATAAAAGTAACTATTAGTTTTTAATAATCATGTTTATCTATGATATTCTATTTATAAACACAATTTGAATATTCAAAAAATATTTATGCCGTAAAGACGCGTAGTGCTTTGCCGTAATTAAAAAAAAACATTCACCTCAGACTATAGGCATTGAACCAATTTGGACTAAGTATAGGTATAATTATCTGTGGCAATTTTCATTCCCGCACACGTGCGGGAAAGTGGAAAAAATCGCACACGTGTGAAATACATTGTATGTTGTACCTAATTGTAGTGCGTTATGGACCAGTTTTCGAGAAAGTGTATTGAAAAAAATTTTGTTACACATTGTGGACGTGACGAAATCGATATAGTTGGATTGCGGACACCAGACTTTGACAGATACTTTATATCTGATAGAGTCCGGTATCTAGAGGGTTTGAATGCATCCTTAATAAAAACCGCAAAGCCTCGAAGCTCCTAAATCTCCAAAGGAATACTAACAGACACAGCCCTCAGCCTGATCAACAGGTCTGCAGCATCGTAGTAGAGGCTCATGTTGGGCAATATGGGCGTGGGATCCCACCAGTCACCCAGCTCCGTCTCCCACTCGCGAGGATATGTGCTATCCTCTGCACACCCTTGGAGGCGCAAACTGACAGAAACCAAAATGAATTTATTGAGTAAGGCACGCTACAAGAATGGTCACAAAAGGTAATCACGAGTCTTCAAAGCTGTGTAAATATTTACAGGCATACACAACCTTCTTATAAGTTTTTAAACTGATGATGATCACTCATGATCACGGATAAACTGAAGTTATTGCGGGTTTATATGCGCTCGGCACCGCTACCACTGTCACTCACAACTCGATTCTGTTCCTGACCCACGGAACTCACTGTGTCCGCTCGCGAACTTTTTTCGGCACTTTTTCGGTTTTTACACAGTTGAACAACTGTATTCCAATCTATCGGCAGTTGAAACCCAACCGGAAGGATGGGTTTTAACTCCTACCGGTTGACGTTTTTATATTTGGTAATCTCAATGGCTTCTCTTACCCAGTTTAGGTATATTATAGTGGTGTTCTGTCGAGATGACTTGATTATTTAACTGAATCCAATGGTTTTATTCTGCTTCCAAAGTTTTTTTTGAGCTATGGACGTGTTCAGATATTCGACAAGCTACCTTTTTTTTTTTTTTCGGATGGGAAATCATCAAATAACTCCTCTCGCCCCCTCGCTCCCCTCTGGGCGGAGCAGGAGGGAGTGTCAGACTTTTACTGACTAAAACCCATCCATGTTCCTTCATCACCTTTTGTGTTCCGGGGCCGCGGTATCTCTTTCGAACTGTCCCGCAACCCCGGCAGGCATCGGTCCTTACGGACCCCTTCCTTTTTGCTGACTCTCTTTGAGGCGCGCGTGGAACACGAACGCGCCGTCGACACGGTCTGTCGTCATGAGACGGACGGACGGCGAGCTAGCCCATAGCTCACCGTCCACAGGCCCGCGCCTACGGTGGCCGGGGGCCACGTGGTGGTGGCCCCCGACGCCCGGGGCTTGTCCCGCGGCGGCCGGGACGTTGAGAGGTTCGCTCCCTCTCACGTTCCGCCACCTTACGTTACCTTACGTTTGGTCCGACCGATATAAACACCACACAATACATATTAACTAACACCGGGCTTTTCCAGGGAAAAGTTGTCCTTCGGCGAAGCAGCATCTGAGACAATTTTCTGAAAGGAGTGAAGATAGTGTTTACGGCGTTTTTCCGAAGAATGTTAGCAACCTTATCTGCCACTCTGCCACTCACGACGGCAAAAATGCTGACTGCTTCTCAAGCTCGCACTCGCACTACCCGCAATAACTTCACAGTTTATGTCCTGTTTTCAGTGGTAATGATAACATTCTTATTAAGGGCCTATACTACCTCAAATGGCATGATCCTCCGTTACGCGTAAAATACGGCAGCATTAATTTTGTAGTAAATATATGGTAAAGTTGAGGATTAATGCTAAGTACTATGTTTGACAAAAACACGATTCCATAAACTGATCTCGATAGAAAAAAAACCAAAGTTACCTCCAAATCGAACAATAAACCGCTCTGGTATTCAAAAAGTACTTCAAATTAGATCATGAAACTTTGCATACTAACTGAACTAACTATAAAGCAGGTCTTATGTTTTTTATTTTTTCCAAAAGACGAAAATTTGATTTTATAAAGAATAAAAACCACTCATTTCGCACTATTCGGCCTGCAGTGACTGACGTAACAACCACTTTGTAGTGGAAGCTGATTAGAACGTTATCCTAACAGTATTTCAAACGAAGTTTGAACCACCACAAATAGAGTTGTTAATTTGAGTTAGTATAGGCCATTAAAAGGTAAGCAACTATTCTAAAAACATCAATTTGAAACCTACATAAAAAACTTACTTTTTAGCGACTCTCATGGTAACTGTGGCCAGATGGAACAGCTCTCGTTCGTAGAAGTAGACACTGGCGATGGTCCACACGGTGGGCCAAGTGGGGTGCAACGTGAGCAGGGCGATGAAGAACGGCTCCGCTAGTGAGGGGTCCTCTTCGAACAGCATGGCGCCTTTGGATACGAGTCTATAGGACATGAGTGTGGCACGTATACCGTCATGAATTTTACAATAGATAATAAAGAAACGAATTGTTTTAAATCATGACAAGCAAAGCCAGAATTATGTCGAACCGTGTGATCAGACCGTTCGATCGTTTTAAACGTTTTAACAAATTGTAAAAGCCATAAAATTATACTTTTTCTTCAGGCGCTTTTCCGATGTAAATATAATAACACTCTTTTATTGAAATTACAGTTTTAAAACTATAATACCCAACGATTATAACGTAGTCGTACTATATCCTATTAATATATTTATGTGTTTTTCATTAACTGAATGGTGGTCCCGCCATTTTGATATCAAAATAACGGGACCACTTTCTTTGTAGAATATTTTGAATTTTTGTAAGTGTAGAATTTTATTATGAAAGTATGAAACAGTAGAAATGTTGTATTAAATCCTATTCACATGATATACGAAAAACTTCCCGTCCCATCATCTTGACATTCATGAATGTGAACTGGAGTTTGATATTAAATTGAAGTGCAGGTAAAAGGTAAACGCAAACATGAGTGTTGTACTCACGTCAGTGGGTGTCGAGGGTTGAGTAATACAGCGCGGTCGAGGCACACCCTGGCGCAGTCTTTGTCGACGTCTTTCATGACAGTCGACAACTCGCGCCAATAGTCAGCATTACGCGGATATTCCACAACCAACTGGACATGTTCAAAATAATACAATTTAGCATAGTAACACTGAAGACAAACAATTAGAGGCAATTGAAAATTATAGTAGGTACAGCCAACCGTACATCGGTGCTAAATATTCGATATTGGTACGTCGTAGTCAGGTCAGTAATAGGGGTAGTAAGGACGATTTTCCTAGTGCAAATGTTACTAATGATGTGCATAAGCAAAGGGAAATACCCATTCTTGGCCACGTTTTGCCCACCAATGTGTTAAGTACAAAAAATATACCCATTTTTTAACTAAAATATTGATATTACTTATTTGCAATGAAACCTCCGGAATTAAAAGCCGAATTAATCAAGAAACTCGATCGTTTGTTGCCATCTAACACTTCCGGTCGTTGTAAATCCTAAAGAAAAAATAAAATAAAAAATAAAGTCCAACCGAGTTCTATGTACAAAATAGTGTTTGTTTCTTCATCTGTGATGGCAACCCTAACATCTATAGTTGGTTTCTTTTATGGGCGTCACTTGGCCAAAACCTCTTCATCAAATGGGCATTCCCCTTTTGTAATTGACATTACATTTAAATGTGACCCTTACGACATTGTAATTTCCACAGTCGACTTGTAAAGTATTGATATTTAACTTTCCATGTGTTCATTAAGTGTGCTTATAAACGAAAAGCTAGATACAGACAAAACTGCGGTAAAAAGCTAAGTCCTAATGATAAGTTCACCCGAAAATAAATTTCCATGGCATGGTTCGAATCCTGCACCTGGCGGGCGTGTCTAGCAGCTCGTAAAGCCGGCTCCATCTCGAGCATTAGCTGATCATTCCGGAGCAATGTGTTGGAAGCCGACTTCATCAGGCAAGCGTGTGCCATCATCACCAGTTCCTGAAGGAAAATAACTAAGAATCACGCCTGAAATCCCCGAAGGGTAGAGACATTGGTGTCGATTCTATTGTGCACAAACTAAACTTAATTTAGGCTATTGCTATCTTTTTCTCTTTAATAAAACGAGAAAGAGACGGACGAAATTTAGAGCTGTCAAATTTAGTTGGAACTTATATTTTATAAGCGCAAGGCATAAACTAGTTTGAGATCTCCAACTTAGTTCATAGCTATAGCCGTCGTTTTCTCCCACTGCCTTTTATTAGGGTTCCGTACTCAAAGGGTAAAAACGGAACCCTATTACTAAGACTTCGCTGTCTGTCCGTCTGTCCATCTGTCCGTCTGTCCGTCTGTCCGTCTGTCCGTCTGTCTGTCACCAGGCTGTATCTCATGAACCGTGACAGCTAGACAGTTGAAATTTTCACAGATGATGTATTTCTGTTGCCGCTATAACAACAAATACTAAAAACAGAATAAAATTAATATTTAAGGCTCCCATACAACAAACGTGATTTTTTTATAATAATTGGTACGGAACCCTTCGTGCGCGAGTCCGACTCGCACTTAGCCGGTTTTTAAAAGATAGCAATAGCCTACATTAAGTTTAGTTTGTGCACAACAGAATCGACACCAGTGTGTACTATGGGGGTCTTTTCCGCCTGACCATTTTAATTTTTTTTCGCTTAAATCATGCGGAGGCGCCGAGTCACGCCCCCTTGAAGTTTGGGCCTATTAGGAAAGCGTCAACTTTGGCGCGCAAAATAACAATAACTCTCGTTTGGCGTGCGTCGTCAATGCGCTCGGCCGATTCGGTATCTTTTCATTCATTTTTTCTACACAAAGTCAACGGGGCGGGGCTAGAGAGCGTTTTTATGTTGCGAGTGTAAGCAAAAATGAGCTTAGTGGTGGTCAGGCGGGTGTGTCCTCGATAGTACCTATAGCACATCCACATTTAGTCAGTTGAAGGAAAATACTTCTCTCAACTCAGCTTATCGCATGCCACTGCTGGAAATAGACCTCAGCAAGCTGCGACACAGCACCCCGTCTTCTGAATCCAGTCTAATACGGCTACCTTTTTATGGTCGTTGGTCTATTTAGCTAAAGGAAAATACTTGCTATTGTTTTACTACTACTACAACAGCCCATAACGTCCACTGCTGGACATAAGCCTCTCCCTCTCTTCAAGAGAATTTGCCGTAATCTCCACGCTTGGCAGGCGGATTGGAGATCGCAGTGATGAAAGACTAACAGAAAACGCTGCTGCCCATTCTCTGATCTACGGAGGCGCAAGGTGTTCTGCCTCAGACATCAGTCGCCTTATACGACACCCGTGAGTGTAATGGGTTGGTTATATTCTACTCTGCCAGACGGCTTGCTATTGTTTTATTATTTTTGATTTCAAAACCTAGTTGTTTGAGAACCAGCTTATCTAACATTTAACGCAAAGTGCAATGGTAACTTTAAGCTGCATGTCATCAAAGGGAAAATATAATGACGCAGACTCCGTAGACATTAGACAAAATATGGTGTCTACTCTACGCGTATATTTCAGAAGTGTAGTAGGTAATCAATCCTATTACATACGACAACATAAAAACAATACGAGTAAGAACATGAAGGGATATTGTTACTTCGAAAACTTCGTCAGAGTGTTGATACTGCTGCACCACAAACTGGTTGTTGACGAAAATCGCAGCATCTTGCCAGCACGACGTGGTCAGCTCCACACGAGTCCTTGTCTCACTCAGCTGGCGGTTGAATGTGCAAAATTCTGTGGGCCCTGCAAGCAGAGGCGTCTCAAGCCCAGGTAGCGCCCGTGTGCAAACATTACCCAAGCGCCCCCTAGTAAGCGCGCGGTCAAAATGGAATGGGTACAAAGTACAAGTAACCACAAACTGTCAAATTTCCCCAATAGATAATAAACTCTATTGTTTGGAGATGAAGAAGAAATTTGGTTTTGGATACCATGATGTATTGTTGACTGTATTTAGAATTATACAGGGTGTTCTGGTGTTTACCCTAACAAGCCAAAACCTACCCATGTTAACATGTTCATAGATGTTACATCATCAACGTCCAAATGTTGAAATTTCTTCATTCTAATTACGACTTCATATAAACATACAAAGTTCAATATCAATTGGAAACATTTGATAAATTTGGGAAGGTACGCTCACTGCGAGCGAGGCCCACCGTGCACGGGTAAAAACATTTTTGAGAAAGCGCCGTGTGGAGCTCCGTAGCGAGCGGCGGCACTCGGCGCCCCCTAGGACCGCTGCGCCCGTGTGCAACGCACACCCTACACACTAGGTAAAGACGGCCCGGCCCTGCCTGCAAGATCCACACTAATGTCATAAACGCAAAAGTTACACTTTCTGTCTGTCTATCTGTTATGTGTTCACGCGATAGCGGCTGAACGTATTTAAATGAAATTCAGACACACAGGTAGGTAGACCTTTAGGTAGGTAGATTCCCTTTATCCTGATAGTGCATCCCTTTGATATAATTTAAGTACACGGGATCGAAGCTGCGGCAAAAACGCCTGAATCATATTAAAAATGGCACATTCAACAAAACGAACGAACGGCCATGGGTATGCTTTAGAAGCATACCCATGGCCGTTCGTGATGTGACATGTGCCATTGATGTGGCACCAAATCACATAGCCACCTGCCATAGGTTTTCTTATAATGCAACTGGCGACACGCTCACGCTTTGCACGGGTGAAATGTAAATATAAACCTTCCCCTTAAATCACTCTATATCTATTGCTAAAAACTGCATTAAAATCCGTTGCGTATAGTTTAAAAGATCTAAGCGTACAGACAGCGAGTGCGACTTTGTTTTATAGTATTTAAATATTTATCATGTAGTTGCTCTGTCCTACGAGGCGTGAATATGACATCAACGTACCTATAATCAATCAATGAAACTGATTATCGATGTTGGAAGACGGACCTCTCGGTAAGCAAACGGGGCTACAGCCATCTGATTAAATTAGTTACCATAATAGGGAACTTTTCGCAAAGAATTCGCAGCACTCCGAACGGTTTTCTGCCAGTCGTGCTCCAGTTGCCCACGACCCGTGCATATTCGTTTCCTTGGGGCTTCGAGTTCCATTGCTGTTAGCATGGCACCTAAATCTTCTCTGTAATTCAAATCACGTTATCTTGAATGGATTCCGAGAGATTCCGATTCCGAGATATTTGATAAATAGGCACTTATGATGACGTAAGAAGTTAGGTATCTTTTTAGGGTTCCGTAGTCAACTAGGAACCCTTATAGTTTCGCCATGTCTGTCCGTCCATCCGTCTGTCCGTACTCGCTTAATCCCTGTGACCGTTAGCACTAGAAAGCTGAAATTTGGTACGAATATGTATATCAATCACGCCAACTAAGTGGTAAAATAAAAATTGGAAAAAAATGTTTTATTAGGGTAGCCCCCCTATATGTATGGAAGTGATTTTTTTTAAAATTTCAACCCTAACGTGTGATATATTGTTGGAAAGGTATTTAAAAATGAATAGGAGTTTCCTAAAATCATTTTTTGATAATGTCAATAATTTCGGAAATAATCGCTCCAAAAGTAAAAAACAATGTGTCCCCTCTAACTTTTGAACCATAAGTCTAGAAAATATGAAAAAAAATCTGAAAAGTAGAACTTTATAAGGACATTCTAGGAAAATCATTTTGAACTTTATGGAAACAACAGTTTTTGTACAAAATAGACAAAAAGTTGTACAAAATAATTTTCCAGAAATTATTTTGTACAACTTTTTGTCTGATTTCTGTTTCTTTTTGTCTGATTCTTTAAACTCCATAAGTGGGAACACTTATTGTGTCGGACGGGAAACTACGGAACCCTACACTGAGCGTGGCCCGACACGCTCTTGGCCGGTTTTTTGAAATACACGTTAAAGTCTTGATAAGTATGACAGAACGAAGAGACCTTAACAACTAGAAAGATATTTAACGAAACGTAAAACAAAATAGAAAAAGGTCATCAAATCGAAGTATCTATGAATCTACAAGGCCTGCAACGCTCTCACATTGACAAACAAGATGAAAAGTGATTGATTTCTACTACCACTACCTACCGGGTTCCTTCTATCTGGCAGAATCTTGATGCTCCGAAATTTATTTGGCATAACACACTTGGCATAATCTTCTTTAAACGAATATTTTTAAGGCATAAAAAATATTTAATATAGTTATTGTTTGGCCGAATGTTTATATGTCCGAATTTACAATGGCATACTTTTAAGATGGCAGAATTTTATTTGGCATAATTACATTTGGCAATGTTCAAATTCCGCATAATTTCGTTTAGAATAATGTTTATTTAGAGCGACGATTATTTGGTACAATTTCACTAGGCATACTATGAAGATGACAGAATTCCATTTGGAATAATTTTATTTGGCATTATTGCCATTTCTGTAAAATAGCATTTTTAACCTTAAATTACGTAGAATTAAAATATTGTCTTAAAAAGACAATATGTTACGTTATAAAAAGTTAGTGACAGAAACGAATCGCTCCAAAACCGACTCCACGTAGTCTTGTCTGCCCTACCCCGAGAGTGTAATTTGAATCCGCGTAGGCGCGGAGGGGTGAACTGCGACGATAAGCTCGCGTGGGACCGCCGGAACCCTGCAGCGCCGGAGCCGTGACAGAAACCATGCCTGCTGCATGTTGCATGCTTGCTTGCATGCTGCATGCTGGCTGCATGGTGATGGTGGTTTGCATGTTTCCATACTGCATGCTTGTTTGCATACTGCATGCATGATGTATGCTTGCCTGATCAGAAATATGCAGCAATTAACATTATCGTCGTATGTTTGTGGCGAAAAAAAAATGTTCAATCAATTTTTATTAATATGGTAAGAAATACAAAATTATTCTATGATTTTTTTATTATGTGGTAGATGAGGCTTTCCATTATTATGAATATGAAATGTATGCCAAAAGATGATTCTAACTGTAAACTTTCTGTAATATGATAGTTCTGCCTTTTAATGACTATCGACATGAAATTTATGCCAAAAGATGATTCTGACTGTGAACTTTCTGCGTTAAGATGGTTCTACTTTTAATTCTTATGCATATGAAATTTATGCCTAAAGATGATTCTGACTTACAAAATTATGAGTTTTGTATGTATGATAAATGTGTGTCTGCCAAACGATTTTCTGCGAAATGAAGTTTATGCTATCTACTGCTATGCAAAGTAATATTATGACATAAAAAGTTCTGCTATAAAGGGTAGACCCCTACCTACCACTATTTAAAGAAATCTTCATTAATTAAAGCCACATGTAGCATTGAAACTTACGTAAGAACGGCTTGTGGTATAAAAATAGGCTTTAGGGGTCGTCCTAATTGAATTTCGAGCACAACAAATGCATCGCTATCATCAGCGCCTGTATGTTTATACATATTCGCTAAAGTGCTATCAGTATCAGTTATGTAAGACTCTGGCAGCCTGTAAAAACAATTGTATTTTAAATATTTGTATTTATACGTATGAAATGCATGTCCAGTGAAAAATAGTTTCAAAGGCTGTTGATGAAAAACTAGAGAAAATATTCCAACCTTTTTTTTTTTCGGATGGGAAATCATCAAATGACTCCTCCCGCTCTGGGCGGAGCAGGATGATGTCAGAATTTTACTGACTAAAACCCATCCATGTTCCTTCATCGCCCTTTGTGTTCCGGGGCCACGGTATCTCTTTCGAACAGTCCCACAACCCCGGCAGGAAAATATTCCACCTCAATTTAGAAGTGGCCTCTTCTGATTTTTTAAGAACATAAAATCGCATTTATGAAAAATGAATGTGTGAATATTGTAGTTAGAATAATGCTGTACTTCATTGTGGTACTGAGATGCTTTTGTTAAATCTTGCATAAGATAGATAGGTAAACCATTTATTTCATGCACACAAAACACACAGCACAACAACACAAGACGAACGGCATAATCATGACGGACGACGACGATAAGTGGTAACAATTTTATATTTGTTTTAGACTTTCACGGTTTTTAACTACACTTAAAGTACTGCGAACTGGGTTCTGCTGGGAACTCATAAATAAATAAAACCACGCATATTATCCCGTAAGTACTTTAAGTGTGATTTTATATTTGTTTGTATATAGTTATTGTATTTTAAACTGACAAGATGCAATTAAATTCTGTTCTTACTTGCTGGCTTTGCTACCTCTTACTCCAGGGGGAGCTTGGTCAGTCACGTTGGAGGAAAGTAGGACAGGTGGTTTGTCGAGCGGAATGAACTGTGGTTCACAGCCGCACTCAGCCATCATGGTTTCAGCATTTATCCATTGCAAAGGTACGACGAGGCGGATTGTTCGTTCTGAAAAATTATTTAACTTTACTTATTTTTCAAGTGCTTAGTTTTATAATTATTGAGCTATTCTCTTTATGATCACAACTACTTAGGGCCAGTTTTGTTAATTTCTAAAAAAATTGAAAATAAAAATTATATACTAATATTATTATTAATTATATTATATTATTATTTATTAATTATAATTTGAAATTTGTTTTGTTAATTTTTGAATAATCAATTATTGAAACTGCGCAAGAGCTGCCAGTGCAGTGACATCATTCCTATGGAATATTGACACAGTCGTCCCCGGGCTCTTAGAATTCGACATCAGACGTTTCAGATCTTCGATTTTGACGACCCCGTTGTCGCTGGCATAAGCAACAGGATCCGCGTACCAAGTCGCGGGCAGAAGCTAGTTACTCAATAATTAACTAAAACACTACTGAAATAACTAATTAACCTCCTGGATAAAGAAGCCGGAACAGATTTAATTTTGCCATAAAGCTGTAGCCTCCATCTTTTCCTTGAATTTGAAGTTCAAACGGCCATTTGTATTTACGGAGATGCTTCCACAACCATCTGTCACCCTTCAGAATCAGTGTGCGATGGAACGAGCCCCAAACCACAGTACCTGTTACAAAAACATAACATTTATAGGATACCATCATTTCGAAACCAAAAAAAAACTCAAAAGGAGGAATACCATTCTCTTATTGAGAATAACACCCTCAATACATACTATGTCGACAAGAGTCTTTATTAAACCCTTCAGCTGCTATTTAAGTTTGAAAAAAAATACAGTTTTATCTAACCGGTTCTAAGCGTGCTATTTACAAAGATACACAGTTTTAATTGCAAACAACATTCTGATTTTTTTTTACTGTTATGTACAACATTATTTTACAGTTAACCCGCTGGCTGCTGTCGACTCCAACTGCTGCGGTCAACAATATGCTGAACATTCGTTTAATGAACAATTTATTGAGTCGCTGGGTTTCAGTTCTAAACATGTTTTTCTCATCTAAGTAGAAATGGAGAAAAAAGAACGTCAGAACCCCAAGCCAAGTTGACAATCTACAATCGTTAACGCTAGTAGAAAACTATTCAAATGAATGGGAATGACATCATCTCGACGTTAAATCACGTTATCAACACAAACGAATAGAAAATTCGTAGACAGGTTTACATCGTTCAAAATGATAGAATAGAATGTTATCGTTTCTACAATGTTGATCGCTAAACTCTTTGGTAGGAACGCTCACCATAACTGAAGTGTAGGTTTTTTTCTACAGACATTAGAGAACGAGCGATCGACTCAGTCGTGTCAACTTGGCTACCAATTTAGCGCTTTCTATAATCGCTTACGCCGAGGCGTTTACGATTGTAGAAAGAGAATCGATACGAAACATTTGTAACTTGGCTAGGGGTGCAGGTATACTTTCTTTTTTTGCATCTCTCATACAATGTGTTTAGTCAAACATACGAGTTGAAAACATACAGAATGATTGGTAATTGGGTGTATTCCTTGTAATATATACCTACTTTAGTTGGTGACAGTTAAGATGAGAATAGCGGTCATTGACCCACCTACATTTTTTAAACTTCTTAACTGTGAAAACCAAAAATAAGCCTGTTCAATTCTTGAATCGTCATCTATCGTGATGTTCAACATTTTTTGTAATGAAAAACGACACTGGTTTATTTGATTTGGTTCGTACGAAGAGATTAGGGAAAGGGCCGCTATTCTTATCTTAGCTGGCACCAACTATAGACCTATTTTGCAATTAAGTAGTTAGCATCACCATCAAACTCGTGCCCTTGTACCAATTCATTTGGGGACGGCGCACCATGTCTTCATCTTCCATACTAATAATATTATAAAGCTGAAGAGTTTGTTTGTTTGTTAGTTTGTTTGAACGCGCTAATCTCAGGAACTACTGGTTGGAATTGAAAAAATATTTTTGTGTTGGATAGCCCATTTATTGAGGAAGGTTATAGGCTATATAACATCACGCTACGACCAAAAGGAGCGGAGCATAAATGAAAGATGTTGCAAAAACGGGGAAAATGTATTCCTTTTGTTAGCTTTTTCTCTCTTATGTGACGCAGACGAAGTTGCGTGGGTCAGCTAGTCTTCCATACTTCTCTATAACTCATCTTATCTAACACCTCCTTCCTTGCCATATCATTATATTGTAGAAATATAAATAATAATAAGAATAATTTATTGTTTCGAAAAGTACATTCAATTAATTGATTCCTGAAACTCACACTAGGATTCCCTGTGTCGTGAGTTCCAGGCTCCTTCGTTCCGTTTACATTTTATTGTTACACAAATAGTAGTATCCGCTACAATAAATTTCTAAATCTGATCAAATCTACTTGTAATCATAAAAACAAAAAAGGAATACATAAAGAAAACAGTTATTGGTTACTTAAGATATTATGTATATTTGTATGAATGTTGTGTGTGTGTGTGTGTGTGTGTGTGTGTGGGGTGAATTAAGAATTGTGTTGGTGTATATTACGAGTATACAAACATTAGATGCACCAATACCAATCTAATGTTTGTATTGAAACAACTCACGGAAAGGCACTTCTGAATTCAAGTAAAACGGAAGGTCAATTCCGCTTTCATTTTGAAAGTCTTCTAGTTGGCATTGAAACTTTTGGTCTCCGCTTGTAAATAGGTTCTGTGCATCTCTTAAACTCTCCCATTTCGGAAAGAAACTGGTACTTTTGTAACTTCGTGATTTTTTTCTACCGTGGCTAAAGGTTACCATGCTAACATTCTGAAAATTTTGTAGAAGTTATTAAATAAAGGTTACCATGCTAACATTCTGAAAATTTTGTAGAAGTTATTAAATAAAGGTTACCATGCTAACATTCTGAAAATTTTGTAGAAGTTATTAAATAAAGGTTACCATGCTAACATTCTGAAAATTTTGTAGAAGTTATTAAATAAAGGTTACCATGCTAACATTCTGAAAATTTTGTAGAAGTTATTAAATAAAGGTTACCATGCTAACATTCTGAAAATTTTGTAGAAGTTATTAAATAAAGGTTACCATGCTAACATTCTGAAAATTTTGTAGAAGTTATTAAAAGAAATCACATTTGTATAAAATAGTCGTGTAGTCGTGGTGGTTAATTTCAAGAGTTTAGTTCAATAAACTATTTTGCCATGTCCTGAACAAAGTTCTTTTTATAAATCACAAGCTTCTGCCAGCGGCTTTACCCGCGTTAAGTTTGATAATTGTCCCACGGGATCTTACCGGGATAAAAAGTACTATATGTGTTAATCCAGGTTATAAACTATCTGTGTGCGAAATTTCATCCAAATCCGTTGAGTAGTTTTTGCGTTAAAGAGTAACAAACATACATACATTCATACTCACAAACTTTCGCATTTATATTATTGGTAGGACAGCCATTATGTTTTATGAACTGACCGAAAACTGTCTCATGATGTAAAGTAGTAGGCAAAATATAAGAGACTAGCGGACGTCACCCGCGTAGTTCCCGTTCCCGTGGAAGTACGGGAATAAAATATAGCCTATGTTACTCAGGGTGAATGTAGCTTTCTAATGCTGAAAGAATTTTTGAAATCGGTGCAGTAGTTTTTGAGTTTATTCATTACAAACATACATACACACACACACACACAAAAATACAAATCTTTCCTCTTTATAATATACTAGCTGACGTCCCGCGGTTTCACCCACGTAGTTCCCGTGGGAGTACGGGAATAAAATAGCCTATAGCACTCACGAATAATGTAGCTTTCTACCAGTGAAACAATTTTTAAAATTGGTTCACTACTTCCGGAGATTACCCCCTACATACAAACTTACAAACATACAAACTTACAAACAAATGTTACCTCTTTATAATATTAGTATAGATAAGTGTAGATTAGTGTAGATTTAGATGTAGAAAGGTATTCTGTTATACTTATTTTCAAACTTAAAAGGCCTCTACAATGTATCTGCTAAAACCTGTTCAAAACGAAAAAAATATTTTTTTAAATATTTAAAAATAAATAATTGAATCTCAATTTGATATTACTTGATCGTCTTCGCCCTGAGAAGGTGCTTTCGTAGCAGCAGTATACTCGCATTCTTGATCAAACGGTATGAACATATTGTAGGAAGCCATAAGGGTCAATTTCATCCAGTTAGCTTTCCTTAGAACTTTGTGGTGGGATATGTTGTATGGATTTCGTTCCACAGTCAGCTCCATCGTGAGGAGAGGCAACGTGTCCCAACTCTTGCGCTTCAAGGCCGGAGGCCTGACCATTGGTTCCATGCGTTTTTTAATACATATTTTTTGATCGTCTGAAACGATAATAATATAGGATCCCTTGTAGAACGACCTTCACCGAGCTGGTTTAAAAGTATTTTATATCAAATTAAATACGTCAAAAAAAAAATGCAAATGGGTTATCTGCTCTCAAAAAGGTGAAGGAAAACATCTGCATCGTGAGGAAACCGGCATGTCGTAGAACCAAAAAATTCGAAGACATGTGACATCTATCCAACCCGCACCGGCCCGCGTGGTGGATTATAGCCCATTCCCTCTCATAGGGAGGACGCCTGTGTCCCAGGAGTGGGAACATTAATAAGCTGATGATGTATATGACTAAAAAATTTCAGTCCAGAAATCATATTTTTTTTTTTTTACATTTCATTGGATTATGCAAACGTTAGGTTAACCGGTTAACCTAATGTTTGCATATTCTATAGGCTTTTCATACTTTCAATTGGTATGGAATTTGTCTATTAACCAAACCAGAGAAATGTTTAAAAAATATATATAATTTTTAAATTGCTACTTAATCATATTCTGGACTGAAATTTTTTAGTCAACCCATTTGCAATATATTTACCTATTGGCATATTTAATTTGATATAAAATACTTTTCATCCATTAACCAGCTCGGTGAAGGTCGTTCTGTAAGGGATCTTACGACTATAATATTAAATCTTTAGGCAGATTATGGCGCATACAAGTTACGTAGATTGATTATTATGAAATTGTATAAACATTACCCACGTCTGGTGCAAGGACTTTAGTCATATTACTCATATGAAAAAAATGCACCAGATTCCTTCTACATAACATAACATTACGCCTTGTAATACCCGAAGGCTTAGGCAGAGGTGAGCCTAATAGTACACCTTCATTTCGCCACAGTTATGTTTAAATCCAATATAATAGGGGGCGGGCCTATTGCCACCAACCGCGCGCAATATCTCCCATATCTTCCCGTGGGTGTCGTAAGAGGCGACTAAGGGACTTACCAGAGTATGGGCAGCAGCGTTCTCTGTGCTTTTGTAACAACCGTACTGCGATCGCCAACCCGCCTGCCAAGCGTGGCGATTATGGCAAAACCCCCCTTTTGGGGGAGGCCTATGTCCAGCAGTAGACGTGTTGCGGCTGAAATGATGATGATGACGATGATGCGCGCAAATCCAGACTCCGTGTCTGCTACTGAGATATTCTTGATGGAAAAACCCAATAACACTTAGCTGAACCCCGACCCGGGAATCGAACCCAGGACCTTGTGCTCAGCAGTCTTGCTACTACTACACAAACAATGCAGCCTTTCCTTCAACTCGTATAATTATTATGCCCACTACACTACCTACAATACTTATTTACGTTTTGAGGTGACTGTGTATACAGGGTGTAAGCAACCTCCCGAAGCCGTCAAACAAGCATTCTGTACATCAAACTAAGTAACTTTACGCAAAAATTATTGCTGGGAAACGACTTTTTTTTTGGGGTAAAAAATCATGTTGAGTGGTAGAACTCAATGTAGCGCACTCAAAATATTGTGCTGATGGTTGGATTGAATACTACGGGGGTCGTGGAGGTATTTAAAGTAAAAATCTTACATTAAAAACATGTATTTAAAAAAAAAAAACAAAAAGTTGGGAATTTTGACCCCCAATATCTCCGTTACTAGAATGTCCTATGGTGTAGAACAAAAAAAAAATTATCGCAATGACTGGGAGAACAAGTGCCTTTCGGCTTCGTTAAGAGGTTTTTTACTCCCTTTATTAGAATAAAGAATTGTCAAACCTTTCATATCAGTAAAAATTGGCAGAATATCAACATTGCAGCAGCTGATATGCGAAGGGCAATACGTATACACGTCGCCATCTCCTTGGTCAACATTTAACTGGCTCTGGTATAAAGGGGTTTTTTGACCATCTATAAGGCGTTGAATTTCCGCTGTGAAAGGCAAAAGTAAACGAGTGATTTTTTTTGGTGACTAGTTTCTGCGAGCGACTTCGTCTGCGTCAGAGTAACTTAACCATGACACTCGGTGTTAGTGCAGCTTTCCGTTTGTGCAAGATTTTTTGAAGTCTTATGAGATCAGAGATTACTACACCGCCGTTACACTTATATTGACAAACAAATTAAATGATAAATAACGTTTTTCTCTAAGTTAAGGGACCTACTGTCTATGGCGGTGAGACCTCAGATCTACGGCCCGGTGCCCATGCCGCCCATAAAGGAATAAAAAAAAAATACACCCACTTTTTAATTCGGCAGTATATATTTCTTGAAGGAACCACGGGCAAAAAATACTCTTAGTCCCTTCCAGAGGCTAAGGGGATAGGGACCACGGGCGAAAACCTAATCCATCAGTTTGTTCATCATCACCATTTGTTAAGATTATAACACAACCACATGGTTTATAACAGCATTTTGATTGCTACCTTAGTTCAGTCTTATTTTGTTGACATCTGAATAGTTTTTGTGCTGTGTTTGAGAGTGCAATCAAAAAAATTAAAAAAATGTCCTATAGTTATACATGAGTGGTGCATAATCCACAGCATATCATGCCCTATAAGTGGGTTTATTTTAAGGACCTATGCGAGATTAATAATTACAATATATATTGTTAAATTATCACGTTCTCTAACTAAGGATTCAAGCTAATATATCTCACATTAAGCAATTCGTCGCTTAAGTTCTAACACCGCGGAAGTCATTTTTTTGACAAAATACGTATTGTATGTCATTCGATAGAGAATCGCAAGGCGCATCGTTTGACGAATCAAACACGAGAGTTTGAACCAAGGGTGAGTCGTTATTCAAAAAAGAAAAACACCGCGTGTGTCAGTGTTGTACAGAACGCCACAGCAACAGCGCGTAAGTCGGTTTTATTCCATAGTTAGACGTGTTACGACAAGTGCTCCGGATAATTTCATAAAAATATATTGAAATATTATATTGAATAAACCTAAATATGAACAGTTGTTTGAGGCTAAATAAAACGGATTTTTTGCTCTCCTGAAAAGTTGCGTATTTTGACTTCCGCGGTGTTAGAACTTAAGCGACGAATTGTCAAACAAACTGAAACCAAGGCAGGCAGTCTTGACAGATATAATAACAAAATCGCTAACTTTCGATTGCTAATTAATAACGAATATATTCGGTTGCAATTATAATGCTTGCGAAAGACGCACCTTGAATTATAGAGACTTTTGTTACTCGCAAGAATACTGTCGAGACTGCCTGCCAGCTTAAAGGTAAGATTTTTATCTATCATTTGACACTAATTTGGAACGTGTAACGGTTCATCAAATTGTGGGCCAACCGATGTATGGGAGATGGTCAGTGGCCTTTCTGGTCAGACATACCAACTAGTGGATAATCAGCGAAAAAACACATTTTCTCGTAATCTGCTGGTTCAAAATTCATGCTGCCATTAGCTATTGGATGTTCCGGCTCTTTATCCTTCGCGCGTATTGGTTTGATTATGGCATGCACCAACAGTTGATCTTGGAATGATACTTTTATTGCATAGTCTCCGAGATCCAGATCCGAGATTCGTAGACTAAATATTTTCAAGATCAACCTGTCTGATGTATCGATGCTTTCTTCAGTCTCAGGCTTTTCATCAGGAATTGGTTGACTAAAAGCGAAATCGGATCGCGCCTGAAAACAATCAAAATATCGCTTATTACAATTTACTTTCAACGCTATTATTATTACAGTGGTCCTTACGACGCGGACGTACCGATCTCTTCTTATTCATTTTCGTTTTAAGTTAGGAACGATTTAATTGTGAAAAGTTATTATTTTCTTTCCCGTTTTTAGCCCATTAGATGAACAAGACGTTTCTTTTGGCAGTTGTCAGATTTGACATAGAGTTTGATTATATTTTTTTATCAACAAATAGGTAGTAAATGATAAATGATGTTTATTTTGCAAGTAGGTTTTTACAAACACTTTTACACGTCATTTTTTACACGCTCTATATTATTTAAAACTAGATGGGGCCGCCGGTGTTTCGTACCTGACTACTCTGAGAAGAAACAGCCGAAACAAACTCAGAGGTCTCTTTTGAAGTCCAGACATAATCTTGCTCAATTCACATGAGGACTATGCAGATTAGTGTCTGAGATGGTCTTTTGAAGAAAGAACCACACAGATTTGAGTGGACCTGTCCAGTCATTGCAAGCATTTGTCAGTTATCGTGTAGCTCAACTTATAACTCAAGGAGCTCAACGAAACGACGAACAATACCAAAGAAAAGACATTTGGGTAGGTCGCTTATAGTACTCAAACTGCCAGGCAGTTGTGGGAAAAAATAAACAAAAAATAAAAATGTGACCCACATGGTCCCCACATTCACAATAATCAAATAAAATTAAATAACAAGTTCTTTTCAAAATGAATGTAAATAAAAATCACAAAAATCATTAAATGTCACAATGATAATAAAAAGTAAAATACTTAATGAAATAAGTATTCATGTTAAATCAGTAAATGTCACATAAAATAATAAAAAAATAAAGTAAAAAATAATAAAATACATGTCAAATCATTTAATGTCAGAGTGTATAAAAGAAAGGAATCAACAATAAACAAGCGAAGTCCGAAATTTCGCCATTCACAGAGCAAATTTGATTGGAGCAGCTTAATCCCAAGCCTTTTTATCTTCGAGATAGTGATTAACATGATAGTAGGCTTTCAGGCATAACTTCCGTTTTATGAACGATTTGAATTTATTTAGACTTAGTGCTTGAATATGGCTCGGAAGTTTATTGTAAAAACGTATACATTGGCATCTAAACGTACCCCCTATTTTTTTGAGCCTCGTTGCAGGAACAACAAATTTGTGTTTGTTCCTCGTATTTATGTTGTGGATATCACTGTATTTTTTAAACAAATTAATATTTTTGTGTGCGTACAAAAGGTTTTTATAAATAAACTGAGAGGGCACAGTAAGAATATTAATCTCTTTAATTTTTTCTCTGAGGGAGTATCTGGGTCTTAATTTATAAATTGAACGAATTGCCCTTTTTTGCAAAACAATTATTGTCTGAATATCGGCGGCATTGCCCCACAAGAGAATACCGTACGACATCACGCTATGGAAATAACTAAAGTAAACTAAACGGGCTGTCTCTAAATCAGTTAAATCACGAATTTTTCTAACGGCGTATGCTGCAGAGCTAAGTTTCTTCGACAATTTGTCTATATGCGGGCCCCACTGAAGCTTGGCATCCAAAGTTATGCCTAAGAACACTGCGCTCTCTTCCGGTTTCAACTTTTCATCCTTAATTAGTACAGTAGTTTCCACTTGTCTTACATGGGGTATCGTAAACTTAATACATTTAGTTTTTTTCTCATTAAGGAGTAGGTTATTAACATTAAACCAATTAACGACTTTTGCCAGGGCGCTATTAACATCATCCGTAAGTAACTGCTGACGTTTGAGTTTAAATAAAAGAGAAGTGTCGTCTGCAAACAATACTATGTCATGATTATCCTTTATGAGGTAAGGTAAGTCATTTATATAAATAAGAAACAAAAATGGACCAAGAATTGAGCCCTGGGGTACCCCCATTATTACTACGGATCCGGGAGATCTTTTCCCTTTAACATCAACTCTCTGAATCTCCTGACTCAAATATGAAATAAGAAGATCCAGAGAGGCGTTACGGACTCCGTAGTGGTGTAGTTTCCTGATTAATGTTTCATGAAGAACACAATCGAAAGCTTTAGATAAATCGCAAAAAATGCCCAAAGCGTCGCATTTGTCCTCCCAGGCATTATAAATGTGACCTAAAAGTTCAGTAGTTGAACGACCCCTTGTAAAACCGAACTGTTTTTTATGTAATAACTTATGTTCATTGAAAAAACTTTGCATTTGTGCCAAAATTAATATTTCAAAATTTTTACTAAAGGTAGTACTGAAATAGGTCTATAATTAGTGGGGTCAGATGTACTACCCGATTTAATATTTTACTATATTTCATTAGATCAGGAAACTCACCACGGTCAATACAATCGTTAAATATTACAGCTAATGAAGGTGCTACAATGTTTATAATGGATTTAGCAACGTCTACAGAATGACCCCATAGATCGGCGGTCTTTTTAACATTTATGGTGTGAAAAGTTTTAATCATATCTTTACATGTGACATATTGAAAATTAAATTCGGAATCACAGACTGAAACGTTTTCCCTTAGTAAAGACTCGGCAGCTAAATAAAGCAAATAAAGTTTTAACTTATTTATACTAACCTTTTAGCACTAAAATCGTAGAAAATAGCACATATTACAATCAACCATACATGATATCAAGAGAATAAAAAACTACTTTCTTGTTCGTAGGATTTGTTAAAAAGGCTAATCAATGAATTACTGAAAAAAAATGACTCCCTGGTTATGCTAAGTAATTAGTTCCATAAGTTTAACCTCTCCAATGTTTTTGGAAACAAAGTTTTGTTTTGTGGCACACGTATACGGTGCGGATTTGCGGCGTGTTGCTACGGCACCGCGGCGACGACGCTGCGACGCCGGCCGCCGGGTTCTGAATACTTACATCCAATATTTAATCAAATGAATCCGAAAAGACGGGTGTTGATGCTCTTATTACTACACCATCGACGAAGCCGACGTAGAAGCATACGACAATATTGGATTAGTCTTTTTGTTGCATTAAGAAACAGTGATGGACAGTTCTTTCATCAAGAATATAGTGTTGCTGACAGACGAACAGAGGTTGTGCCACTTAAACAACTGAACGATGCCGCTGCAGCAGCGTCGCAATCGCAAAAGACACACCCCTACTTCCCCTACGTCTCTCGGGTAACATGACGTTCGGTGTACGTGCGGCGTGACGACGGCGCCGGAGCGTGTCGCCGCGTCGTGCGGCGTCGTGTGACCTACCATGGTGCTTTATAATATGCAGGACACCGCTTCGACACCGCTCCGCTGCCGCAACACACCGTGTGTCTAGGCTAGGGCCTACAACACTACTCAGTTGTGTTGTTTGAAGTCAAATGAAGAACTTCCGGGTTGGGTTTGCAGAATAAGGTAGATTGACAGGTAAGTAGAAATGATAACTTTAATTTTTTTTAAATACATTTTTTACTGTGTTACTGAATATTGCCGTACAACTAACAAACTTATATTCTAGGTAATGTAAATAAATAGTAACTTAAATGTAAGCTTATATTATGACTATAGCATAATTATGTACACATGACGTTGAACTGTACGATATTTTACTACTTATAAAATGTTGGGATCAGAGACTTTCATATAACATTTTTTTTTGTGACCGACAATGTGCTTGTTGGCGTGTGATTCCAGCATTCTACTGTAAAATATGGTACAGTACAGCGTCGCGGGAATGGCTGCTTACTGTAAAAAATATAATGAAAAGTTTTTATGTACGAGTACCTATCTATTTACAATGGGTGACGATGGACAATTCTAGCCCTCGACAATATATTATTGCCCTCACCATAAAATTCTTAGTAAATCATAGAAACTGCATTGAATTCAATTCAATTCATTGAATGCATTGAATTCAATTCAGAGATCAACACAAAGATTCCCAATACTATGAACACGTGACGCCTAAATATGTTACTTAAACTTAGAAATTATAAAAGGAAAATTAATTAAAACTACTGACAATGCGATTTAAATCTTCCATCATGCCAATACTAGTACTAGTTCATAGAAGACTATGAACTATTCGATGTCGATGGCCAGTACTTACCGCGTGACTGGCTAAGTCACGCGGTAAGTACTGGCCATCATGAGTCGATGATCGTACACACAATGATACATCATGCTTTCATAATTTTCGAAAAACGGACCCTGAGGTCAGGTTGTTGGTTTTCCGTACGTACGGAAACCTTTAGCTGGATATGTCCTCGTGCGATCATAGGTAGTTCGGAGCTATAATATTTAGTATCACCTCTCGTAAAGGTTATGTTTCTAAGTAATTTTCAAATGGAACAGTGGTTCGTCAAAATGGGGAACCAAGTGCATTAAACTACAGAGTTTAAGGTTCCAATTCGGCTGCTCAGTCATGCTTGTTAAGTTCTTTTAACAATTTATCCTGTGACGCTGGCTTACGAGCGTAAATAACGAGTAAACGATATCTAAACTGGACGCTTTTTTCATAGTTATTGTTGAATTTTGTCATAATCTGCAATTGTTTTAGTATGTCCAGATAGTCTGCCATGAAGTCATCGTACTTTTCTTGTGGGATCTTGAACGGGTTGACCGCGGTAAAGGCACCTGCAAAAAAAGAAGAATTTTCATGAGATTTTTTTGTTTAATCGATCGGTTGGCTATTTCCTATCTAGCAGTATGGCTTTTCCTCGACAGTTTTGGTGACGTGTTTAAATTTCTTTAAGAATATGATGTTACTTCTTACCGGGATGAAACTCAATTTTGTGTATTTATTGGTTTGCCTCGTCGTTTATGGCACAAATATTAATGTTTTCCAAATATAAAAGACTAGCAGACGTATCCCCGTTCCCGTGGGAGTACGGGGATAAAATATAGCCTATGTTACTCAGGGTGAATGTAGCTTTCTAATGGTGAAATAATTTTTGAAATCGGCGTAGTCGTTTTTGAGTTTATTCATTACAAACATACACACACACAAAAATACAAATCTTTCCTCTTTATAATATTATTAGTGTAGATGTAGATTTGACTTCTCCGCACACCTCAAATACCAATTTAAGTTGCAAGTAATTAAGTTCTTTGATTTAAATCGGTTGACTGGGTTAAATCTAATGGTACCTACCGAATATTAAGAGACTGATAACGCCTTTCATAGCTGTGGTGTTTGTAGTTCAAGTGTGCTACTGTAGGTACTTGTAAATGTTGAAGGCGCTGTGACAAATATCTGATAAATGTAAAACAATACTCACTTCGCAGGACTTGCAAGTCTTCATACACAAATACGGAGTTTTTACATGCCACGTCATAGTCCACAAAACCAATCTTTTTCAACATTTTCTTTACTTCTTTTTCCGGTTCCTGAAAAATATTTTTATCAATTTGTTAGGAGGTGCGGATTACGGGTAATTTACGTAAGACACATAATAATCATCAATAATTATTTTGTTTAATAAGAAATTCTATGTTCTTCCACTATTCGAGTGCAATTAGACAAAAAACCGGCCAGGAGCGAGTCAGACTTGCGCACCGAGGGTTCCGTAAAAACTTTTTAAAGGACAAACTTAACATTGCTGTTCGATCCCTAGAAACGGCAATTGCACCAACCGCAAATTTGTTATTAAACTACATATTTACTATTTTTCAGATTTTCCCTTTACATGTGCTGTAAGTAAGACCTTGCTTTTTGCCAAATTTCTTAAATCTAGGTC
Organism: Xestia xanthographa; assembly: GCA_905147715.2. Taxonomy (NCBI): domain Eukaryota; kingdom Metazoa; phylum Arthropoda; class Insecta; order Lepidoptera; family Noctuidae; genus Xestia; species Xestia xanthographa. Next base: position 13,345,592 of record LR990656.1, read on the forward strand.
AACGGGAACTAGGTACTATATAGGTTTTCTACCCAAAAGCTATAGGGTACTTCCGGTTGACCTAGAATTGTCAATTTTGGTTAAAAGCAAGGTCTTACAACACAAGTAAAAGGAAAATTCCGAAAAATAAAAAAAATGAAAATTAAGGTAAATTTTGGTACTAACAAGTTTTCTCGAAAATCTATATTTGCACATCTTTTTATCGTGTTGACTCAGGACCTTGATTTTTATACACCTAATAGGAACTATTATAGACCTCAGTATCTAGTATACATTTCAACTTGCTAGGTACTATTAGGTACTACTATTCTTACTAGGTAAATTGCTAGGTACTTCCATTCCTGAGAAAATCGGTGGTGACAGACGGACAAGAAAGTGATCCTAAAAGGGTACCTTTTTTACCTTTTGAAGTATAGAACTCTAAAAATGTAGAACAAAATTTATAGTGGTCGGATTTTCATTGAATTTTTTTATTGATTTCCTAGAGCTGTGGAGAAGAAATTGATTCTAAAATACCGAATTTTAAGACTAAGGATTTCTTTTGTCATTGGTATATGATACTTTTACACAGAGAAGCATAAACATGTTTTAGACAATTACGTTTATGAGTAAAGTGACTAAAAATTCATTCGCAAATATATCAAGAAATCGTCTATGTTAATAAAGGCATTGTCTTTTAAAATGATTCAATGAAGTTTCATTACGCAAAATTACGAATTAAGCAAATTCATTCCATAATTTATACATTGAGTTATTGAACTCAATGTATAAATTATTGAATGAATTTGCTATATTATATTATATTATAATATATATAATTATTGAAAAAATCTTTCAATAGTTTATACTTACATGGGTAAGTATAAACTATTCAAAGGATTTTTGTGAATGAATTTTGTCGCTACACTCATGGACGTCATTTACTTGAAATTTTTTATGTCCATTTATCCGTGAAAAAGTATCAATTAACAATAAATAATTACAAACGAAGTCTGTCTTAAAATCCAGTATTTTAGAAATAATTGAAGAAAATATTAAATTTTCAATGAAACTAAGCATTTCAAGGACAACAATAAAAAAAAAGAAGTTTATTTTTAACAATAACATAAATCTTAACAGACATGATTTGGAGATCACCTTTTAAGCAAGGAGATGTTCGTGTTTGGTGACTCTGCTCTTCCGCTTAAGGCGACTACAGGAGCTAAATTAGCAACTCTATTTGTGGTGGTTCAAACTTCGTTTGAAATACTATTAGAATAAAGTTCTAGTCAGTTTTCACTACAAAGTGGTTATTACGTCAGTCACTGCGGGCCGAATAGTGCGAAATGAGTCTTTATTTTGCGATTTACAAAAAATCTATTGATTGGACTAAAATAATAAAACACTATGATGCTAAAATGTTGCTTGTACAATTATTTGCCAAAAAATCAGAATGATCGCATGTATTTTAGTATGGTATAGCATATATTTTACTCGTTAAAAGAAATTTTTAGAGATAAGTTCGTGATTTTTTTTATCGAGTAAAATTTGTTGTAATGTTTTCAAAACACTATGGTACTAGCATAATTATATCCTGAAGAATAAAATACATTTTTCTGGTTTTGTTTATTGCAGTGAATCATATGCTTTTTGCATTATAAAACTCGCGTTTAAGCTCCTGTAGTCCCCTTAACAATGAACAAATAAACAAACCAAATTGGCGTTTAATGGATGCACACCGGTCGCACTATAACGTCACAATATAACTTAGTAGAATTTCAAGTTATTGTATATAAATGAAAAAGAATACAAAATAAATATTTAATTTTAGCTTGCTTTTCCACACCTATATGAACTCAATAAAAAAAGTCTTATGAAAATATGACCGTGTAAACTTTGTTCCACGTATTTTGTATTTTGGGCTAATTTGACTTAGCTAGATGGCTAAACATACCTACTAGAAGTCTGCGTCTATTCAGTCAGTAAAACAGTGGTCAGGGGTAGGGTCGATCGTACGTTGAGCTTTGCATAATCTAGTATTTTGTGATAAAACTCAGACACATTCGTATTTTTCTGAAATACTAGTTATGTAATTAACTTCACAGATGCGATAGTTGTCTTCTCTCTGAAATATGTTTTTGTAAGATTATCTCTTTGACAGGCTCCTCCTCAGTCGTGCATTCTTGACAGAATGGTCGTGGTTGAAGATGATGCATTTTCCTTGGATGACGTAGCCCTTGCGATGCGCCTCCACTTGTTGCGGTCTTCAGCGTCTTTGAGCTTTGGACTATGGACGTTTGTGTTGCAGCTTTTATAAGGAACAATAAAGCTTTGACAACAAAGATCTTAATTATTAGCATATTGGTAGGTATTATTATTTACCTTCGAGTCGTGATAAGGCGACACGTATCTGTCGACGTCCTGCAGCCATTTGCTCCACTTATTGTTGCCCGCCAGGACACGGTACACGTCAAACACCGGCGCGCCCGCTAGGAATATCGTGAACAACTCCCCGTCTTCATTCAGCAGGTTGTAGATATTGGTGAACGCTCGTCTGAAAACATTATGATTTTCATGTTATACATGGCTTCATGTTATGGGTGGCTTCTGCCAGATCTAGCGGCTTCGCCCGCGTTAAGTTTGATAATTGTCCCATGGGATCTTAGTATCGGGATTAAAAGTATTGTATGTGTTAATCCAGGTTATAAAGTAACTGTGTGCAAAATTTCATCCAAATACGTTCAGTAATTTTTGCGTGAAAGAGTAATAAACATCCATACATCCACATTCACTTTTCGCATTTATAATGTCAGTATGATAGGATATTAGGATTAGCTACAAAAACGGGTATTTTCCGAAAGGTTTGGTAGTGGTTTACATTGCACTCACGTTCCAGTATACGGTACGATCCTATCGCTCCTAACCAGAAATTTATTGCCATAGACTCCGGAATACTAAGAAATTTCGGTTAGAAAAACATAATGGGTCTTTGTGTTCTGGACGTCACCACCATGGGAATCTTCTAGTAACGGACATATTGGAGGTCAAAGCTAAGCCAAATTTTGCATAAGTTTTTTTTCTAAATACAAGTATTTAATGTTATAACTTTACTTTAAATACCTACATGATCCCTGTACTATTCAACGCATCCCTAGGCACAATGGTTTGAGTGCGTTTCATTGAGTCCTAAAGTAAAACGTGATTTTTCATCCCAAAAAAAAAGTTTTGTTTCAAAAATCATTGCTGGGAAACAACTTTTTGCACTTTGCACTTTTTTTGCAACTTTTTTTTATGCACTTAGTTTGATGTACAGGATGCTTGGTTGACGGCTACGCCAGAAGCCCGTTGAAATTTTTTAGAATGCCATGTCCCGCAATCGCACTTGCGACAAGGCTGTTTAGTCGGATATAATTCTATTTGCTGATGACACCTCGAAGCCGTGTGGTATCCGGCAGAGTAGAATAGAACCAACCCATTACACTCACGGGTGTCGTATAAGGCGACTAATGTCTGAGGCAGAACACCTTGCGCCTCCGTAGACCAGAGAATGGGCAGCAGCGTTTTCTGTTAGTCTTTTATCACTGCGATCTCTAATCCGCCTGCCAAGCGTGGAGATTACGGCAAATTCCTCCCATCATGGGAGAGGCTTATGACCAGCAGTGGACGTTATGGGCTGTTGTTGTTGTTGTTGATGACACCTAATATACGAATATCTTACATGTCAACGAAAGTCTAACTAAATGTTTCGCAGCTAATAATCTTTTACTGAATGCAAACAAAACGAAATGTCTAAAGTTCTCTTTACCAAATGTACCACAACGGGATCTAAATTTAAATCTTGACGGCAATAAACTTGATGTTATAGCGGAAACTGGATTCTTAGGGATTACTATCGATTCAAAATTGCAGTGGGGCGCGCACATTAGAACTCTTTCGGGTAGGTTAAGCTCAGCTGCATATAATGGAATAAATGGAAAATAAGGCAGTTAACTGATGACAGCCACAGCTAGGGTATGTCTTATGGCATTATGCTGTGGGGATCTGCATCAGACGTTCACTCAATTTTCATTCTACAAAAGAGGGCAGTCCGCGCGATCTGTAAAATGGGTCCTCGCGAGTCCCTCAGAGAAAAATTTAAAGAGATCGATATACGGACTCTGCCTTCACTTTATATCTTTGAATGTATTTTATATGTCCGCAAAAATCAAGGGCTTTTCAAAATTAGAAGCGACTTCCATAATAAAAATACACGCAGTAAACATGAAATTGTAATACCCAAATTCAGATTAACAAAAACTTGCAAGTCTTTTATTATAAACAGTATTCGCTTTTATAACAAGGTGCCAAAGTTTGTTATAGAACTGACCGATGGAAAGTTCAAAGACTATATCTAACGTGTCCTTATTAAAAAAGCATATTACAAAATCAAGGACTACGTTGAAGATAAAGAAGTTTGGCTTTAGTTCCTTCTGCGCATGCGGCTTCCCTGGTAGCTCATAAACGGCGTCTCTAACTATTCTCAATCTCATTTTTTCTTTTCTTTTCATTCAGATTTTTTCAATAGTTTTCAAAAATAGTTATAGCACTGATGACAATATTTGTGTAACTTGTTTAATAGTTTTTTTTTTATATACAATATTTAATATTTTCTTGTTTTTGTATATTTCTTTTTACCTATTATTTGTGAATGTGTGAACATTGTAGGCTTAGTAGATTCCCAGATCCTTGTTAACTTTTGTTATATTTATCTTGTTTTACGTTTTTTGTATAGTAAGCAACGACCTATTTTCGTGCCTACGCTGTCCCCCCATAACTACTTAAGTACTAACTGCTGTAACATATTAATATTGTAATACCAAATGATTTGAAAAGAGTAACCATGGAGTTTTCTGCCGGTTCTTCTTTATGGAAACGACCAACCCGAAACGTGAACCTTTTTCGACGTTTTATAAGTGCCCATTTACCTCCTAAAAAATATATTTAGATTCTGATTTTTGAGTCAAGCATGGACTGATTGAACTCAAACTCAAACTCAAAGCATTTATTTCAATTAGACCATTACGGCACTTTTGAAAGTCAAAAATACAAAAAAGAAAATCAAAGCTACAGTCCCAGTCACAAGGCATAATAACTTGAGAAAGTACTGTAGTTGCCCATTCCCTAGCGTAGATCTCTATGGAGAAGAATGGGCAAGAAACTCCATGGACACTCTTTTAAAATCAAAATATTGTTACAAAATCGTGGTTACATCATTAATTTTGAGATTATACATATATGTGAGAACGATGTAGAAAGACGTGCACACTAAGAGCATCCAGAGTGAAAGATTAGATTAAAAATGTATGAATAAAGTAATTAAAATGAACATTGGCAGCTAAGAGATGACCAGTCCCAACTGACAGCGCCCGTTCACAGACATGACGCATGTACCGGCGCCATTCAACTCAACCATATTGAAGGGAACTAAATGACCCGACACACCCGCCACCATCAGCGAGACATTTAAGTGAGCATGACATTCTCTCAGTCACCAAGGCATATTCAAGTCAATGAAAGATAAATAAATGTAAATGGTGGCTGAACAGTACAAAGTACTCACACATGTGCTATGCAATTATATAATACTAAGAACTGGAATCTATACAATGCAAGTATATTTTTACAATCTTCTGCAGCTTCCACAATACATTAACATGGGAATCAATTCTTCATCTTCTTCTTTACGTGTCGATGGACTCAAATAATGCCCGTCCAGTACAAACAATTCGTTTGCCCCCCTCCCCCCCACCTATGGTTGTGGAGCAGGACCAGCATTTAGCCAAGCATTTTTATCATCAATGTAATCCCCCAACTTATAATATGCTTGCCTACATAGTGTGCGTTTTATACAAGATTTAAATTTCGTCTCATTCAGTTGAAGAATGTGGGGAGGTATTTTATTGTAACATTTCAAACAGTACCCCATGAAAGATGAATCCACTTTAGCAAGCCTGAAACCTGGCTGAACTAGTTGGTCCCTATTTCTAGTGTTATAGTGGTGTCTGTCCCCTCTCTTACTGAATAAATGCCGATTTTTTCTAACGTACATGATGTTTTCATAGATGTATTGACAAGGTACTGTCATGATATTAATTTCCTTAAACAGTTCTCTTAGAGAATCGCGTCCACGTAATTCATAAATGGCTCTGATGGCTCTTTTCTGCAGAATAAATATAGACTCGATGTCTGCAGCCCGTCCCCATAGTAAAATACCGTATGACATAATACTAAGAAAATAACTAAAATAGACCAGCCTCGCGGTATCAACATCAGTAAATTGACGGATTTTTCTAACAGCATATGCTGCTGAGCTTAGCCGTCCTGCAAGAGATGTTAGATGAGGACCCCATTGTAACCTTGAGTCGAGCGTGATTCCCAAGAAAACCGTTTTATCGACAAATTCTAGTTTCTCTTGATTCAATATTATGTCACAATCACTACTTTTGACATTTGGTAGAGCAAATCTAATGCATTTAGTTTTTTTCCCATTTAGTACTAAATTATTAGCGGTAAACCAATCGTGGACCTGCAGTAGGGCGTTATTTACGTCATCAAGATTAGTGGCACGTCTGTTTATTTTAAATATTAAAGAAGTATCGTCAGCAAACAACACCATATGCGGATGGTTGTTAAATAGATGGGGTAGGTCATTAATATATACTAAAAAGAGGAAGGGACCCAATATCGAACCTTGTGGTACACCCATTTTTACTTTTAAACCCATTGAGTTTACTCCATTTATTTGTACCTGCTGCTGTCTATCATTCAAATACGATTTTATTAAACTGAGCGCAAGTTTACCTAAACCGTAATGCTGAAGTTTCAAGATCAGGGTTTCGTGATTTACGCAATCAAATGCCTTCGAAAGGTCACAAAAGATTCCTATGGCATCTTGTGCCTCTTCCCACGCAGTAAATATGTGTTTTAATAAAGTGACACCGGCGTCAGTTGTACAACGTCCTTTGGTGAAACCATACTGTTGCTCGTGTAATATTTTATTAGTGTTAAGATGGTTAAGCATTTGATTGAGCATTATCTTTTCAAACACCTTGCTGAAAACCGGCAACACGGATACGGGCCTATAGTTATTGGTGTCTTTACTGTCCCCGGATTTAAAAAGCGGTATTACCTTACTGAATTTCATTAGATCCGGGAAGACCCCTTGATCCACGCACAAATTAAATATTGAGGCTAAATACGGCGCTACAGTCTCAATAATTGAGGTACAAGCTTTGATAGACATACCCCATAGATCTTCCGTTAATTTGATCTTGATTTGCTTAAAACCTTTTATGACTGTTATGGGGTTTATATGCTGAAATTTAAATTCATTTGGACAGGCTGAAACGTTCGCTTTCAATAAATCAATAGAGAGCAAGGGAGAGGAATTTAAGGTTTCTGTAGTTTTAAGTGGGATACTGGTAAAGAAATTTACAAATTCTTGAGCAACTTCATTGTTGGAGCTCACAAGGCCACGCGATGTCTCTAGTGTGAAGTCATTACCTTGTTTTTTATTTCTATTTGTTTCACTGTTGATGATTTTCCAAACCGTTTTTATTTTGTTGTCGGCTGATTTAATCTTGTTGCTAATGAATAAGGATTTGGCTACCTTGCAAGTGTTTTTAAAAATTTTCGAGTAAGTAGCAACATATTTATTAAAAGCTTCAGTGTTGATGTAAGGCTTAAGGCCGTACAGCTCAAACAATCGTTCCCTACTTTTCCGAATACCCTGTGTTGCCCAGTCACTGAAAATAAACTTTGGGCCAATAGTTAAGTAATTGCCATAGGTAAGTACCTATCTGAAGTACCTATTAATTATCATAATTCTGTCATTATTGCGCTGATCGATAGTTGTTAAGGCCAAGGTTTATTTTTGATATAATACGGACATATCATGACATGGGTCCGAACCCATAAACATGAACAGGTATAAAAGTCCTATCCTATACCCGAGTATAGGATAGGAGTTTTATACCGGTAGGACATTCCCGTAGGATAATTATCGTTACCCACGCAAGCGAAGCCGTGGGCAAAAGCTACCTTCAAATAATGGAAGATTTATATTTCCCTTTGTAAGCAACGTGAGCTATGTCAATAAAGCGTGCTAAAACTTCGGAAAACACTTTTGGTATAACTATACTAAGCTCACAGCTCAATGTTGAGTCTAGTTGTGAGAAACAAAGCGCCAATTCGGCCATTTTATAGGTTAGTTATAAGTAGATTCGACTACTTTTCTGGAGACGTAAATATGGCACTCACATGCGCCGGTGCAATGCATTCGATGGTGAATTTTCGTTACTAGACTTTCACAGATTACGATTGTCACTTTTTTTTTTCAGCAAACCTGAAGATTTGCTGGAAGAATTGATTTATAAGAATAAAAATAATTTATTTTAATAAAAGTAGATATTACAAAAGTGTACATTTAGGTGCAGCAGTGTTCAGTTCTTAAAGTATTGTATAATTGGTGCATAAAAATAAACTAAAACTACAATATATAATAAAGGGTGTAAAAAACCTCTTAACGAAAACGAAAGGCACTTATTCTCCTCGTCATTGCGATCATTTTTTTTGTTCTACACCATACCCGGGAACCTTCTAGTTACGGAGATATTGGGGGTCAAAGTTCCAACTTTTGGACAAGTTTTTTTTTTAAATACAAGTTTTTAATGCAAGATTTTTACTTTACACTCCTCCACGACCCCCGTACTATTCAATCCATCCATCAGCACAATGTTTTGAGTGCGTTACATTGAGTTTTACCACAAAACATGATTTTTCACTCCAAAAAAAAGTCGTTACCCAGCAAAAATTTTTGCATAAAGTTACTTAGTTTGATGTACAGAATGCTTGGTTGACGGCTTCGTGACGAGGTCTTTTACACCCTGTATAACAGACAACAGTTGCAAGTAACGAAAATGTCGAATTCAAATGTTAGGTAGCGACCTGCCTGATCTAGGTTTATTTAAACCTGAGTTTCAGGCCATCACTTTACATTGCATAATTTAATTAGGTCAGTAAAAGTTTTAAAACAAAATAAATCTATTAACATTATAATTGCAATAAAAAGCACCCACCTACAGGTAAAGATTGCTGTCCGAGTCCTGAATATATAAGACTTTAAAAAGGTGCAGTTTTGCTAAACTTTTTAATTTTAGCTGTCCTCCGAATGCTCTTTTTCAAGTTAAACGACCAGCATCATAGCAAATCAACTGGTGTTTATGTGTTTTATTTACTACGAGCCACTAATTAATATGTCCATTTGAGAATTTTGCCTATTTTCATTGTCCAAGTTTGGGTTACCGTAAATAGTGCACTAGTGTGTGTGTGTTTGTTTATTATTTCGAAACGTTTAATAATAGCGAAACGAATAACTACGACACTCTCAATACTGTTAGATTCATAATAGAATCCATGGCCGAACGCTGCTCCCTACAGGTCCAGGCCTAGTTTGGGGGTTAGGATCAGATTTGTGGAAATACACTCGTGTGCTTTCTTATTGTGACTGGCTTGTAACATGTATTTTTAAGTGTCAATTAAATGTTTTTATTTATTTATTAACTACGGCACTATTAAGATTAATACTTGAGTCGAAGCTAATCCGTGAGCTCGACAATCGCACTTACGGCCACTAGACATAACCCGGTTTTCATAATAGACAATTTATTTTAAATAGAAATCAGTGTTATGTGAGTAAGTGTACAGAAAACATTTGATGGACAAGTTGACCTCGCGAATTTCCAACGAACAAAAAGAGTTTCAAAATTAAAAAATATAACTAGTGCAATTCAGAGACCCCAGGCAGGCAAACAATGATTCAGTTTCTGACACTAATTTCCGCTATTTTATTGTGGGAATTAAAATACTTCATTTTAATTCCCACAATAAAATAGCGGAAATTATTATGATATTCTTAAATAATTTGATGACGTTAATATTTTTCATAAAAAATTCGGAAAAGTACTTACTCTTGATCTGTGATCCAGTGTAGAGCATAGAACGAAAACACGTGATCGAATTTCCCCTTCATCCCTTCAGGAACGTCTCCCACTATGTCCAGCACGGTGAAGGAAGTCTGCTCGTTGCAGTGATGATCATTGGCGAAGTTCACCATCTTCTCGCTGATGTCACAGCCCAGCAGCTTGAAGTCAGTAGGGATATACTTCTTCAGCATATTCGTGACGCTTCCATCTCCGCATCCTATGTCTAAGATATTGTTGCTACTGTTCTTCCATTTAATTTTCGACGCGTTTTCTTCTAAACACAGGAGCGCATCCCTTTTTTGCAAGCTGTTGCATTTTTCGTACAAAACGGCGTTGTTCATGATTTATATAAAAATCAGAAAGATTTTCAGCGGTTGAATTTCGTGAGTGATTGATTTTTGTTTAGAATTTTCGGGTGCGCGTGCGCGTAGCCGAGTAGCGCGGTTTCGGCGGACAGTCGCGTCGGGAGCGAGGGCTTGCGCATTTATACGTGCCACGATCGCGCCTCTAACATTCATAGCAGCATCAGCAGCGGATTTGGCAGACTTCATGTTTGCAAGGAGCGTTTAATATTACTGATTTTTCTTTCATCCCCTGTCTATGTAGAAAAAACCGAAATGAAAATTATGCGATTCGATATAAATAGTTCAGTGAACTTCATTGGTTCAGCTCAAAAGGTGGCCCAATTAAATCATATTCTCTGTCAATTTCCCAGAGGGTGACACTTAGTTTGTTGTCCACTGTGTAATTTGTGTTTCTACTCAGACCCGTTACTTGGGACTGAATAATTAGCAATTTATGACTACTTTTGTTTGCTTGGGTTTTACCAGTTAAAACAAATGTATGTGTTAATGAATAAAATAAATAAATAATTGCGTAAATGATCCATATTGTTTCACGAATCTTTCTCTCATTGTAAATAACAATTGAATATGCTTCATTACAAAAGAGAGTACTTGTAGACCACTAAAGAGCATTTAAATAAGTTTCTTCCTATACAGAGATGTAACTTTCTCTCTCTCTCTGCTCTGTACTCCTTTTTCTTTACTTCGGTTTCCTCCATCATGGTTCTGCGTAGGAGATAGAGAAGCATAAAAAGATAGGGCGGGATAATGACAATAGCCCAAAGGATAAGGCTTTGGTCAGTATGTGTAAAGAAGTGAGTTTGAATCCCGTCATTTACATTATTTCGGTGAATACACTCTTACATATTAAATAGACACAGTCACAATGAAAAGGCATGACACTAAGCCCCATATCACAGTACATCACTCAAGGCATTACCAAAAACTAGTTACAGCCAATCAAACGGCTTGATTTTAGTTTTAAGTAATGCTTGAGTTTTGAGTAACATTCTGTAATACTGGTCTAAAAGTCATTTATCTATTATTTTATAATTTATTCTCAACATCTCTCATTATGTGGTTTTGCATTGAATACACAATTATAGGCAATAGAAGGAGGTAACAAGCAGTAAATGTATGTGCTATTGATATGGAGATTTTATGTGATTGATTTCCAAATGAAAACAATCACATCATATAATCCTGTGACCTTATTTACATTTAACTATTACCCACATTACATTTAACATTACATTATACCGTTGTTCTATTATCATCATTATTCTCTTGCCCTCATCCCAATTCATTCGCGGTCGGCGCAGCACAACTTCTTCCTCCACACTTCTCTGTTACTTGACATCTCATCAGACACCTATTGCATTGCCATTGCTCTTTTTGTTTTGTTCTATCATCATCTGCCTAGCCTTTTCACAACTTTGTTGGGGTCGGCTTCCAGTTTTACCGGATGCAGCTGAATACCATGTATAATCTCAAAATTAATGATGTAACCAAGATTTTGTAACAATATTTTGATTTTAAAACAGTGTCCATGGAGTTTCTTTCCCGTTCTTCTCCATAGAGATCTACGCTAGGGAATGGGCAACTATAGTACTTTCTCAAGTTATTATGCCTTGTGACTGGGACTGTAGCCTTGATTTTCTTTTTGTATTTTTGACATTCAAAAGTGCCGTAATGGTCTAATTGAAATAAATGCTTTGAGTTTGAGTTACCAGTATTTTACATGGAGCGACTGCCTATCTGACCTCCACAACCCAGTTAGTACTGGGTAATACTATACCCCTTGGTAAGACTGGCTGTCAGACTGGGCCTCTGACTACCTAACGACTGTCAAAGATCTACAAATGGCAGCCGGGACCAACGGCTTAACGTGCTTTCCGAGGCACGGAGGAAACTCGGTATGTAATGGGCGGTCACCCATCCACAGACCAACCTAGGCAAGCACGGCTTAACCTAACGATTGACCCGAGCGGCTATTATTATTTAGCCACGAGCTCCCGTTTTGTTTTGTTTTATATTCCTTGATATTTCGCATGTTCTGAAACGGTGGGCCAAAACTCAATGCTAATCTTTTGCAGGGCGATACATCTAAAGCAGGAGCGATACGTTGCATTGCAGAAATGCGCAGGCGCTGCGTACTTTTGTTCTCTTGCAAACATAACATAACATCACGCGACTGTAATCCCTGAAAGGTTAGGCAGAGGTGTACCCATTAGTATACCCACATTTCACCACTTATGTTAAACATATAAAAGGTCCACATGTAAAAGGGAGCGAGTCTATTGCTGTCAACCGGGCACAAATCCAGACTCCGTGACTGCTACTGAGAAAGTCTTGATAGAAAAACACAATAAAACTTAAAAGAAAAAAAGTGTTTTATTGCAGGCAAAAATACCCATATACAAGAAAAATACAATTGAAACAGATAAAGTAGTAACGAAATCATTAATACCTACACCCCTACCCCCCCCCTACTTTGTTCTCTTGCAAAAAGATTTGATTTCAAGATTTTATCTAACTGTTCTATATGGATAGTCTACCTACTTCTTTTGCAAAAGCCCGACGCTGTAACCGATTGCATCGAATTTTTCTAGTAAGTATTTAGACATCAATATGTATTATTGAGTACCGTTTTAAGTAGGTAATTTTTTGCGATATCTAACAGTCTAAAACATAATACTAAATAATATGGAAATTATACATTAAACGTGTTCGTTTAACATTTCTAAAGAGATGATAATATAGTATACACATTAAGTATCTTATATTTCATCAAGTCCTGAAAAAGAATAATCAGCATAATATTATTAACAGGTATATTGTGATGGCTGGTATAATTGTGTGAAAAATGATAGCATTAAATCGAATTGATTAGGGGCTCATTGAGAAAACATCAAGTTCCGTAGTTCAGTTGCCTTTCTTCTTTGTACTTCATTTCGTTCTACTTCTCAGTTCTTTTTGAATTTTCCTAGATATGAGACCTAGCTACTCGTAGATCGATTTTTCGGCAAGTTATTTTTTAAATGAATCCACGGAACTCTCAAAAGGTGCTGTGGTTATTTTGAAAGTTGGACAACTGCCCCTAGTAAAGACCCATGGTCCAACTAATTGGACAGAGCAGTTGGACCATTGCCCCGGACTCGATTTTCATTCCTTCGCTCCTATAATGTAACTTTCACTGAAATCGTTAGAGCCGTTCTGCCGTTTTCGAGACCAAACACAAACAAATATACAAATATTGCTCATTTAATAGCATAATTTTCACAATCTAGTTTTCTTTCAAGCCTCATTAAACGGTTGCCTAAATATGGAACGCGAAAAAAGTGAAAAAGTCTTCATAGTTTCAGTATTTTTAATGGAAAAGTGATCACAACTAAAAATAATTGACAAAATGTCGCTGTGACTAGCGAACTCTTCTGTCTCTTGGCTTTTGGTGTAGTTATTGTTATTGTGAAAGACAAAGTCGCAAATAGCTATAACAATTTAATATTTCGCTGTTGATTCATTAAGAAGACCATTCTTAGAATTAATCTTCACAAAACACAAATTATGCACTTTGGCCATAAAAAAACAAGTTCGAAAATGGAGGTCCAGTACCAAAATAACAAAACTAGCGATGTAGATAGCGCAAAATTTCTAGGTCTGATAATTGATATGCAGCTCAATTGGAATGATCACATTGAAGCGCTATGTAAGCCTATGTAAGAAAATTTATAGTTCATACATGAACTACAAATTTTCTTACATAGGCTATGCCTTAAATAAACTTGCGCACTACTTACAGATTATCATGGTCTTGTAGCATCTGTACTTAGATATGGAATTATATTCTGGGGTAACTCCACAAATAGAGAAGCCGCTTTTAAAGCGCAAAAGTCCATCAGATCCATGTTTAGACAACATGTGACGGACAGTTGTGAACCATTTTTCAAAAAGTATAAAATTTGAACACTACCGTCTTTGTATATTACGAAACTGATTTGTTTGTTAAGTCGAATTCACACCTGTTTCCTAACTTGTAGATATTGTTAAACGAAACAGACGGTATGATATGCTACGCGGACGTAGAGCCAAAATAGCTTTAATGTGGAAAAGCATATTCTGCGTAGATCCACAAGTCTTGTTATGTGTGGAGAACCTTATTATAAAAGAACATCTATGTACGGTCGAACAAGCTATTTGGTATAAATTTTACAGTGTAATTTGCATCATCATCATCATCATCAGCCTATAATGTTCCCACTGCTGGGACGAGGGATTAATTTGGGTGTAATTTGCATGTTGAATTGGAAACCAAATAGCTTGGTCGACCGTACTACAGATAATATAATACTGACCGTGCTATGTACCTATTACCCATGTTTGAAAATAAATAAATGATCCCACCAAACACACCTTACATTTTCATGTAAAATGTTCCCAAGACGAGACCATTTATGACTCGCACTGTCAAAAAGTTATCAGATCTCATGTAGAGCCAAGCTTTTAAATCTACACGCCCTAATTCTGTAAGGTCTAACTTCACAAACTCTACACCTTAGTCAAAATATGTGGCTTGGGCATTTCGTAGATTTTCGTAGCCATTTGGTAGTGGCCTTGCGCTTCGCTAGTCTCGTCTAGGCGGGGACATTCCCGTGTCCCCAGATTAGATTTGAATAAATAATCAATTTCACGAAATTCTTATTATGAAAAATCGCTTCGTGTTGTACTAAAATGTTGATTATCGTGACTTTGAATACTTATTTTAAAATTATTGTGTGATTATCTAATTCTCGACCTGAGACGCATAAGGTCGAATTTCGAGATCAGAGCAAAATAACTTTAATTGTCAGCTGAAACCAGTATCTCGCGCTCTTTCTAAGCATATAACAATCATAATTCTATCTTTTTTTGTTCCGATAATATACAAATGCATAAGGTCGAATCTGTCGAATTTTTAAATTTATATCGTGGAATAAGGCTTGATAGCAACTACAGTATTTATGCAAAAAAATTTGGTTTAATAGAAGGTTGAACATTGACTTCAACTTTTATGCTTTTAAATTATTTTACGCGTAAGGAAGGGACTATTTTGTCATTCGACTTTATCCTACAAGGATTGTTAGTAAAAATAATACGTATTGTCTAGTAGAACTTTATGCCTCTTGAAATTAAATAATGAGATGTCGTACCTTGAGATGTAGTGTTATGCCTCGAAAATTTTATTTGTTTGGTTAAGGTCTACAAGCATAATTAGCCCTTATGCCTTTAAAAAGGGCTACTTAATCGTTGTACAGAAATGCATATGTGAAGAAAAAACATTATTCCATTGACTTCGTGACCGCACATCGACGCGATAGAATGACATCAGACATTATCGCCGGTCACTCAGCCGTTTTCAGCGCCACGGTGGCTTGACCTATCTAGTTTTGTTTACAAGTTATTCGCGATCGAGTCGTTATTCGTGCCGAATTATTAGTGAATTTAATTACTTCTAAATCAACCAACATATTGAGAGTAATTCTATCATGTCTGCCTCTCAGAATGGATGTAAGAACGGGTCCCGCGGTACTAAGGAGCTGCTCTCCATTAGCCAACAGGTTCGCTGCTCTCCATTAGCCAACAGATTCGCTGCTCCCGAAAGAATGTCTACATGTTGGATAGATTAAGAAGGCCTATGATTTTGAATTTGATTTTTTTTAAATTCTGGGTTAAGCTCGCCTTTGTACATAAGCTATATAATTGCAATTTTATGTATATTTGATTTTTTTTGTGTGCAATAAAGAATAAGAATAAGAATAAGAATTTTGTGCCTCATACATGGCTCATGAGGATGCTAGAGTTGTATAAAGTAGATGCAACTCTACGTACCTTCCCGATGTCATATATGAGGCACTGAAGAACGGTTCTTCGCTATCCAGAATGTCGACAGATCCTAGTGAACCGATAAGGATCGAGCGCGGTATATTCCAGGGTGATAGTCTGACTCCATTGTGGTTTTATCTAGCCTTGAATCCTCTCAACACACTGCTGGAGGGGTCAGGTCTAGGCTATCTGTTGAGGAAAGATGGTCAGGTCATACACTTTCACGGTCACACAAACTTTCAGTAGCGCCATGAGGATGAAATTTGGTGTGGACAAATGTGCAGTCATGCATGTGAAGCGAGAGGAGATTATGGAATCCGTGGGAACTCAACTCTCGGATTCGATACACCTTAGATCCCTCTCCTCAACAGAAACCTACAAGTATTTAAGTATGTCGGAAGCGTTAGGCATTAACGTAACTGACATGAAGCAATCGTTGAGGGAGCGCTTGTTAGATCGCCTGAAGAAGGTATTAAATAGCCATATATCAGGTGGGAATAAGGTGCGCGCCTTTAATGGTTGGTTCATGTCGGTTTTATTGTACTGTTTCGGCATACTCAAATGGACTCAGATGGAACTCGATGCCCTGGATAGGTACGCGCACTGCTGACCGCAAATCGAATGCACCCACGGTCGTCGATGATGAGACTGTATAATATCCTGCGGAAGTGGGGGGGCCGAAGCTTCTTAAATGCTAAGAATCTGCACAACCTTCTCAGGGAATACTTCCTAGCAGCTGAAGTGGGGATGCACCGAGATGTGATTTCAGTGGACAAGGTCTCCCTAGCTAACGCAAACTGGCGCAAACCTAGAGTATTTGATACTAATGACCGCAGGGGGAATGGCTGGGTAAAGAGCTTCACGGACGCTTTTACCAGGCCCTACACGGCCCCGATGTAGTCTTCTTAGCGTCCGTATCCTGGCTGTGCTTTGATGAATTCTTCAGGGAAACCGAAGGTTTTGTCTGTGCAATAATGGACGAAGTTATGATGACGAATAACTACTCGAAACACATTGTCTAGGACGGCACGGTTGACATAATAATATGTCGGGAATGGCACCGTCGTCCGAGAGAATCAGTCTGACACATTATTTCTGGGTGTTCTAGTCTGGCTAACGGAGAGTACTTGCAGAGACACAACCTTGTTGCCAGGATTATTCACCAGCAACTTGCTTTCAAGTACAACCTTATGGAATCAGAAGTGCCATACTACAAGTATGCGCCCGACCCAGTTCTCAATAATGGTAGTATCACGTCGTATTGAGATCGACCTATCACCACTGACGGACTGTTGTTGCCAATAGGCCTGACATTGTGGTGATAGATCGATTGGAGCGTCGTCGCACAATGATTGTTGATATTTAACGGTCCCGCATGACGAGAGCCTCGTGAAAGCAGAGAAAGATAAACAATTCAAATATCTAGATCTGGCTCGCGAGGTTGTCGACATGTGGAACGTGAATACAGCATTCATTGTGCCGCTAATCGTGTCGGCCAATGGCTTAATAGCCAAGAGCCTCGACCAACATCTTAGGAGACTCTCGCTTGGCAGCTGGATCAAGGGTTTGATTCAGAAAGCAGTACTTCTGGACACGGCACGTATTGTTAGAAGGTTCTTCTCTCAAGAGCCCTGACCACTGGCAGCTCGGACCCTGTTCCCAGCACTGGTGGGCTACTATTTTATATTTTTAAATGTTTTTATGTATATTGTTTTTATTATAAGAATATTTAAAAAGGTAAATTATAATAATGTAAAGAAATGAATAAAGGAAATTTAAACTAATATTGTCAGTTATCGCGATATCTTCCGTGATTGTAATTGTTTTGAGCTTCCGATTGGAAATTTAAATGCCCCATAAATAGATATATAACAAGATCGGACATAACTTAATTTCTGTTTTTGGTCAAACATAATGTTATATGTTTTAAAAAAGCTTACAATACGCATTGAATTTACCAAAAAATTGCAAGCATAAAGTTGGATCAGTAAATAGAATTAAAAGGATTCGTCGTTTAATAACTCTGTACAAGCATAAGGTTGGATGTCCCCAAAAAAGTAGTTTTTGATGAATAACATATTAATATTTTACTGTGACTGGTTTTATTACTGTACTATACAAAGGTACACGACTTAGCTAAAACATTATACTATTTTTGTTAGCATATTCGATAAGAAACAAAAGTTTTGACACGATTTTGTCAATAACTTTCTTTTGGCTCTCCTCTAAACTTGTGAAATTCCATATCAGACCTAATGCGTCTCAGGTCGAGAATTATTATTTCTATTATGGCTTAGTATAATATTGTGAACTGAGAACGAGAAAAACTGACCCACCGCAATACAGTTTATAACTAGTACGGGGTCAGTGTGAATCGGTTTCGTAACAACCAGAATTTGTTATTGTGTACTGAGTTTGTAATTGGGTATCTAATCTTTTAGCTTCATGGAAAATAACTACTAGTGTTAAATGTTTTGTAAGGTTGGTATTCTTTTGGAAAAATAAAGATTATAATTATGATTAGGTTAAAACTCATAAACAGTGATTCATTGCAACACAAAGCGCTTTGCTCAATTTTGTTGTGTGAATAGACCACTAAATTATATAGCTACGTCATAGCGAAAATAAAAAAAACATCTGATAGGTAAGTAAAATGCATATGTTTAAGATATTGTTTAAAGTCAGACACCACGCATTTATTAACCAAAAAGATTTTTTTTTTTAAATTATTTAACACAGACTAATTATTTATTTGAAATAGACCAGTTACGGTCGCGTTTCATCATCACGATTTCAGCCGAAAGACGTCCACTGCTGGACATAGGCTTCCCCAAGTGTCGCCACATTGACCGGTCCCGTGCGACTCGCATCCAACGGATTCCCGCAATCTCGGAATTCTCGGACGGTCACGTTTGAATTGTCGAAAACATGGATATGAAGCTACATGAAATCCAGCCACAGGCAAAATATGTGTGAAAGAACCGTAGTTGGCCATTCTAAAGTGTCGATATCTATGGAGACGAATGGGCAAAAAGTTCCATGAACACTCAATTACGAATTCATTCACTCATTATTGTTGCTGCATGAAGTGTTGTATGCATCTCCTTCCACTCTCTGGCGAACTGTCTGATAAAATAAAGAATGTGGCGAGACAGTGTGTAGAATGTGACCCCATTAGTTCCATCTGCTGATATTCTACAGGCTGGATATGAGTTGCTTTGGCTAGCCTTAAACAGGCACAGCAGGTTGGTCGAAGCCAGGGAAAGCCGCACAGGTGGGGATTTTTAGGCGATTCTAGCCTGGAGTGCATATGTGGTGCTGCTACAAATAATGGGACATGGCATCGTGTCCTGCACGCCAATATTATTGTACACTATAGGAATTGATAGACGCTAGAGATTCTGCCAGGAAGCTAAGTTCTGGACTAGTTAATAGACGATTGCAGATTGTCGACACGCTAAGTAGGAGACGAATAATAATCTTATAATATGGTTTTCATTGAATACTGTCGTGCGTGTTCCACGTCCGGTACCTACCTGTGTTGTTCTTTTAATATGAAATATGTGATGAATTTTCTGCCAATACTCTTTGATACCGGGTAAAAATCAAGTGACAATTTAAATTTATTTATTATGATAATCATAGTCAAATCATCATCATCATCATCCGCAAGAGAACCAAGGTTACCGACGTATCCCGAAGAATTGCCAAAATTAAGTGGCAGTGGGCACATTGCTCGCAGAACGGATGGCCGATGGGCCGAAAAGTTCTGGAGTGGCGACCGCGAACCGGAAGACGTTGCGTTGGAAGGCCTCCCACTAGGTGGACTGATGACCTGGTGAAGGTTGCGGGAATCCGCTGGATGCGAGTCGCACGGAACCGGTCAATGTGGCGACACTTGTCTCTCCGCTAAAATGATGATGATGATGATAATCATAGGCTAATCAGGGATATTAGTCTATCAGCATCATAATAAATCAATTTGTATTGTAATTTTGTAATAAATTATTATCATACCATACACGTGTGTTTAAAAGCCAAGCTAGTAAAAATCTCAAATAAATAATAAATACAAATAAATTATTGGAAAAATGTTTATTCATCGTGAAAAATAATAATATAAAAGACTTACACTAAGTAACTTATTTCATAATATAATTTATAAATTGCAGTACAGTACAAACAAACCGTCTAAGTACCTAAATTGTGTTTTGAAAGCCAATTGACGCTGGGATGAAAGTAAAATAATAGGTAACGAGTGCTACGGATGTTCGGTAAAATACTTGGTGTAAAAAGACTTTTAACGGAGCCTAGAGACTAGAGAGCCTAGAGAGTTTAAAAAATACAAGTTTTTAATGGCATAACTTTACTACTTACAGAGATATCACTTGGAGATCCAACTTGGGTTCCAACTTTTTCTCAAGTAAAAAAAATATAAGTTTTTCATGTCATAACTTTACTTTAAATACCTCCTTTACCCCCGTACTATGCAATGCATCCATCAGCACAATGTTTTGAGTACGTTATTGAGCCCTTACAGTGATTTTTAATCCCAAAACAAAAAGTCTTTTCCCATCAATAATTTTTGTGTAGAGTTACATAATTTGATGTACTATCGAGGACACTCCCGCCTGACCACCACTAAGCTCATTTTTGCTTGCACTCGCAACATAATAACGCTCTCTAGCCCCGCCCCGTTGACTTTGTGTAGAAAAAATGAATGAAAAGATACCGAATCGGCCGAGCGCATTGACGACGCACGCCAAACGAGAGTTATTGTTATTTTGCGCGCCTAAGTTGACGCTTTCCTAATAGGCCCAAACTTTAAGGGGGCGTGGCTCGGCGCCTCCGCATGATTTAAGCCAAAAAAAAATTAAAATGGTCAGGCGGAAAAGACCCCGATAGTACACTTTGGCGCGCAAAATAACAATAACTCTCGTTTGGCGTGTGTCGTCAGTGCGCTCGGCCGATCGATATCTTTTCCTTCATTATTTCTGCACAAAGTCAACGGGGCGGGGCTAGAGAGCGTTTCTATGTTGCAAGTGCAAGCAAAAATTAGCTTAGTGGTGATCAGGCGGGAGCATCCTCGATAGTACATAATGCTTGGTTGCAGGCTTTGTGAAAGGTCTGTTTACACCTTGAGTCGTAATTATGTTACACGAACATAATTATGTGTAGCACCCCTTGCACTTGTTTTAAAGTATTAACATTTTTTTTTTTGAGTTTCCGGAGCCAGCCTTTTAAAGAAACTACATAGTTTGTGAGCTATAACCACCAAAAATCAAATTAGTCCGTCAGTTAGATTATCAAAATATATTTGACACATATTTTTTCTTTTGTTACATAAACCAAAATTTACGAAGATACGACGCTTTTAAAATTCTCAACACGTCACGCCGTGCTATAATTTTTTGTGCGTTGTGACGTCACGAACCCCTACTCTCGAGTTTTGATGCGTTTTATCTTTGTCAATATTCATTGATTTACAGAAACAAAAAAATCATTATTTTCCAATACTCTGACGGACTAAATAGATTTGCAATTTATTGACGGTGGAAACTAGCCTATTGTATCTGTCTCATAGATTTAACTATCCGAGGCCAATATTTATGATCTACTGGATCGATTAGTTATTTTTTTTATAAATATTCCGGGAAATACATAATAAATTCAGTAGCAACACAATATAAAATATAAATACAAAATAAAATAACATTATCTAATAAAAAAATTGAACAAGTACAAATTTTTACTTGTATCTACAATGACAGTTAGATATGGCCTAACAAAACCATTACTTTCTTAATCATGATTTCATCAGTATAATTTCAGTCAATATGAAAAACTAGAAACTTAGCCATATTATACCTGAAAGGTAACCTCTTGTACTTCATAGAATTAAATCAAAATGATTATTTTGAGAAAATGTAATTCCGTCTAGGTATATTAGACGTGAGTACTCCCATTTACATATTTTTTAAACATATCGCTTGTTTACTAACAGTGTTGCGTTACATAATGAGAATATATGTAAATGATCTTACAATCCCAAAAAACACTTGAAATTATGATGTAATGTTACAACATCCATAATGCAACTGAAAAATTACAAAAAATAGGTTTTGTTCATTGAATACCAAATTAAATGCTGCGTTATTTTGATTAACGTTTAAGGTAACCAGCGAAATTCTAATTTTGAAATTTGTTTTGCAAATTGCGGCACTATTAGGTATCACGTTTTCTTTTTAAATCGTCTGTTATTAAAAATAGCTCCTTTTACATTTGGTTACGTCGCATGTTGGTCAAAATACGATTTGCTTAAATGTAACTGTGCAATGATGGGCAAGTCATCTTCAACAAATATGACAGGACGTAAAACAGCATTAATTTCCAAAAAAAATACAGAATAAAATTATAATTTCGCAAGGTACCTTTATGACCGAGAGCTTGTTAACAGTGCCGCCATACTTACAAATAATAAAACGATGATAATTAATAAATATAAGACACGAGTTTAAGTACTTAATATTAATTTCTAACTAGGAGGCAAGTATAAAAAAAATAGGCGGTACACATTAATCAGATCAGAGGCGGATTAGCCGATATAATTTCGGGACCAAGTTTGGTCATCCCGATCATTTGCTTGCACAGACGACGAGAAGGCAGTACTTGCAGTTTATTGAAGACTCTCCAATGTTATTATTGTTTATTTCTATGACGCCGATATCTTGTGCTACTGTGTAGTAATCCTTCATGAATTCTTCGTAAACGTCTTCAGGCATATCGAACGGCTCGATTGCTTTTACTGTGTCTGCAAAATGAAAGTTTCACTTTAAACTTTTGTTAGAAACATATCTTCGATTGCGTTTTCTCTACTTAGGTATTGAAACTCTAACAAAGGTAGACTGACGCGCAACGCGTAGCATAAAGAAAGGATTTTCGAAAACTCATCCTCTAGAAGTTGTACAGGCACATTTGCTCCACGTCCTTTCTAGCCCATCTTGCAAAACTGTCGTGTGGTGTCCGGCAGAGTAGAATAGAACCAACCCATTACACTCACGGGTGTCGTATAAGGCGACTAATGTCTGAGGCAGAACACCTTGCGCCTCCGTAGACCAGAGAATGGGCAGCAGCGTTTTCTGTTAGTCTGTCATCACTGCGATCTCCAATCCGCCTGCCAGGCGTGGAGATTACGGCAAATTCCTCCCATCATGGGGGAGGCTTATGTCCAGCAGTGGACGTTATGGGCTGATGTAGTGTAGTGTAGTGTTGCACAACTGTCTAAATCTTTTGGGATTTCGAATCGAAGCCGAAGATAAAGTGAAATCCACAGAAAGCGATGTTTGTAAGGTAAAAAGAACGTCATGCCGACGTCATGTGCCAGTTGGACATTGTTGAGATGCCGCCTACGGAAAATCTCAATCACTCCGTTGGCAACAAATACTTATTGCTGGAGGTGGTCTACACTGAACAGGTCCATGACCCGTAGAACACTTCAGTGTTCTGCTGTGGGACGTAATGCCTTATATATGTTACGGCTAATAGCCAAAGTGTGGCTACACCTAGTTTTAGCCGGCAAGAACTAGGTGCAGCCGGCCATATGCGGTTAAACCTAGGTGTATCCTCTTATCTTCGGTTAGAACTAGGTTTAGCCTTCATCATAGCGGCTAGAACTAGGTGCAGCAGCACACCGGTGGTTAAACTTAGGTGTGTCTTATTTATCATCGGCTAGAACTAGGTTTTTAGTTCAGTTAAGCATAATTATTGGTTTTGTTTTGAGATTCGCACTTGGTATTAGCCGTAACATATATATATTACTACGCCGATAAAGGAATGATTAGTGACTACAGCTGAAGTATGATGCTATCAGTAACTGGCGAGGATGCTGGCATTGCATTATCTAATATTATTAATCTACTTGGCAACAAGACTTGATACAGATAGGTACTACTGATGAATATTACAAAACACGTAGGCAAAGTAAAACTCACTTTTCATTGCTTCCACGCTGTCGAACACAAATAGCATTTCTTTAACTTTAACGTCAATATTTCTGAAGCCTATTTCTTCCATCATTTGTGTAACTTTCTTTTCCGGCTCCTGTGAGTAAAATACATTTATTGAATATCATCATCATTATTATTCTTTGCCTTTATCCTAATTTATTTGGGGTAGGCTATACTCGTGATCTCATCATAAAACACTTCTTTTCTTGCCATATCATGCATCTTTCACACAGTCCATCTATCGTTTCCTAAATCAATAAATATAAAGGTAGACCTCTGTATTTATTGAATAACGTTCCCACGGCTGGGAAAATTCTGTAGGAGGGAGCAGACAGCCCTGTGACCCACCACGGAGGCTAACTGGCTTGGTAGATGTAGTTCGAATGTCTTTAAATGAAAGAGTAAAAAAGAACCGGCCAAGAGCAAGTCGGACTCGTGCACCGAGGGTTCTGTACAAACTTTTTAAAGGACAAACTTAACTTTGCTGTTTGATCTCATGAAACGGTTATTGCACCAACCGCAAATAGTAACGGTTTTCAGATATTTCTTTTACATGTGCTGTAAGACATTGCTTTTTGCCAAATTTCGTGATTCTAGGTCAACGGGAGTTCCCGTTAATGGTTTATGTATATTAGGTTTTCGAGCCAAAACCTATAGGGTACTTTGGGTTGACCAAGAATTGTCAATTTTGGTTAAAAGCAAGGTCATACAGCACAAGTAAAGGGAAAATTCCGAAAAATCAAAAAAAGTAGAAAATTTATGTTAATTTTGGTACTATCAAGTTTTCGCGAAAATCTAAATTTGCCCATATCTTTTTACTATGTTGACTCAGGACCTTGATTTTTATACACCTAATAGGGACTATAGATCTCAGTATTTGGTATAAATTTTAACTTGCTAAGTCCATTCGTTCTTGAAAAAATCGGTGGTGACAGACGGAAGGACAGACGGACAACAGAGTGATCTTATAAGGGTTCTTTTTTACCTTTTGAGGTATGGATCCCTAAAAATGAGCAAATAAAGAATATACCAGTACTACACAATAACAAAGTGTTTATTTAAAATTTCCGGATTCTTTAATTGTGCCATAAAACATAGTAAGTGAATTTCCTGCTTGCAACAATGTAAGAGGTAAATAAGATCACATAGATAAGAAGACTCTAGGATGCGAATGAAGATTACGTGTGATCTTAAGTTTTAGGAATACAAAAACGTGTTGATGTTTTGTTGCCAATACTTCCCATGTGAGAATGAGATGAAGATCTTGATAATGCTAAGATATTATTTTGAATATTATTGGAGGTGGACCAAACCCCACTTTCAAATTGTCACAACATCTGGTCTGCTTTTTTGTTAAGTAACCTGACTAGGACATTTTTAGGAAATCTCATCATTTTCTCAAATCTGTTGGGGTCGGTTCAAAGTCTAGCCAGATAGAGCTAAATACCAGTATAAGCCAAGTACTAGGTAACATGATACCCCTTGCCAATATTGTAAACGTTGAATTTAATTACAGATAACAAACGGTTGTATCCCTACCCAATGCACTGTTTCAAACAACATAAAATTTTCATTGGATGACTGAATTAAAGCTTTGTTGAGAAGGTATGTGTAAGTACCTGCATGTCGTGGTAGGGTGAGATGAACATCTTCACGTCTTTGAGCCACGACTTCCACTTCGAGCACTGTGCCAGGGCACTGTATACGCTGTACACTGGTGTGTATCCCAGGAACGTTAAGAGACAGTCACCTCCTTCTTCCAGGAGATTGTAGATGTTCCTAAAGGCTTTCCTGAAAAACAAAGGACGTGTCATGTCAGTTAAAACTTCTGCTGTGAAACGTTTTGGTTGATTGTTATAAGCTATAATTAAATATGATTTTTACCTAATTTGAACCAATTGATCTAACATCTAAGTAAACTTATTACACTAGCCGCACTCGAAACCGACGGTTGCTTCATGTGAACCTATTACTTCTGTATTTATGATAAGAACATTGTTCTTCGAAAAGGCAGTGTCTGCTTATAAGAATATTCTATACTTTAGGCTCGTTCAGCTACAAAAAGCAAATTAATTATAAAGAAAAAAAAAACAATAAAACTAACTCTTGATTTCGTATCCAATGTAAAGCGTAAAAAGAGAACACATGATTGAATGCTGAATTCATTTCTTCCGGTAAGTCTCCCTGGATGTCCATAACCCTGAACATAGTGGCTTCATCACTGTGATGTTCATTTGCATACTTAACAGCTTTCTCACTGATGTCACAAGCAACTAGTTTCTTGTAGTTCCTGGGCATGTATTTCTTCAAGATAACGGTAACGCTCCCATCGCCGCATCCTAGGTCTATAGCACTATCTCCTATGATCTTCCAGTTGATTTTCTTTGCATATTCATTCAGGCATTGGACTGCAGCTTTCTTCTGTAAGGAGTTTGCAACGTTATACAATTCTGGATCGTTCATTGTGATTCTGTAAAAATGAAAATAAATAGTTTTGAATAGGGAATTATTGGCTAACACAGGAAGGAGTTACAGTGTTGCATGAATGATTGTCAACTATAGATAACATATTGTACTTTTTCAAATCTTAAATCACAACGTTTTCCTTCTTGAGTAGCGTGACAATGTTACAAGGCGATTTCATACTAAGGTAGCCGAAAATAGACCATCATTATCGGTACGGGATCAACGACGTCTGTCTTTTTGTTAATAGTCTATTGTGATGAGAAGTTTTTTTTCAATCTATGGCCTTCATCTTGGTTGTTTTATACGACTTTGTTCTAGCCCCTTGTTGGGATGAAAGTGTTGCGCAAATGTTAGGAGCATATAATGCCGTTCTATTTTAAATGACTTTTTTGACGTCATTGATTATAGAAAGGTCATAAGCTATGCTCCGGGAAAACCGAGATGGTAAGGTTGTCTATGAAAACAATCTAAAAATAACCATGATTGAATAGAACCAAGAGCGAAAATGCTGGTATGAGGGATCCTAATGGAAAAAATATTAATCGTGTCCACATTTTTTTAATTGTTCGCAAGCGTGACTGCTCAGCAAAGGGTCTCGAATTCGATTCCCGGGTCGGGCAAAGTATTATTGGGTTTTTCCATCAGGAATTCTTCGGTAGCAGCTACGGAGTCTGGATCTGTGCCCGGTTGATGACAATAGGTTCGCCCCCTATTACATGGAGCTGCAATAGCCTGCGAAATGTGTGTGTACTATTAGGTCCACTTCTGCCAAATCCTTCGGGGATTACAGGCGTGTGATACCACTAAAAATATTTAGGGGGAATCCGGGACCGTGGTCCTGGTCCCGAAAACCCCCGACCCACATAAGTGGAACAGAATTTTCTACCAGTCAGGTTTGAGTTGTCCACAATAAAATAAATAAATAAATAAAACTTTATTTCACACTGAAGTCCATAGTTTTGTTTTGTGTGTTTGTTGGTAGTACAATATGGGATCAGATTATAGGATCCGATCAGAATAAGCCTTCTATCATATGGTTTACCAATAGCACCATTAGAAGATACATATTATGAGGGATGAGGAGCTGTTTTTCTAGTTATCTAAAATTGTGGTTAGGATAATGTGTAAAAAATATATGCTGGTGTTCAATTAAGTTATTGCAATCATTTATCATTGATATCTACAATTTATTGAAGAAACCGTTGTGTCTGAGGTAAGAAATATTCTTTCCAGTGTTCCTCAGGGCAGCATTTAAGGCCCACCACTTTTTCTAATTTATATAAATGACATTTCGACAGATACAATGCACCATATGACCTTATTTGCTGACGATAGTACCATATTGTTTACCGGTAATGACAGAACTGATTTAAAACTTGACATAAATAGCACCCTATCTGCAAATATAAAATGGCTTGATGAAAATGTCTTCCACCATATCTCAGAACTATGAGCAATACAAATACCTTTAAAAAAAAACTACACGAATTATTGACAAGTAAATGTTATTACTCTATAGGAGAATTTCTAGATTACAACACATTGAAGCATATCCATTGAATAAATAATTTGTTAATATGACGTTTATTATTTTATGATTTGATAATTTTGATCATAATGTATTTGCATGACAAATTGGATGTATTGTATTTTAATTTTATTGTTATATAATCTAAGCTTGATTTCAATTTAATTATTTTTAACCGACTTCAAAAAAGGCGGAGGTTATATGTTCGTGTGTATGTATTTTTTTTTTTTTTTTTTATGTATTTTACCTGATTTCTCTCCCATTTGTGGACCGATTTTCAAAATTTTTTTTTCATTTGATAGAGTACACTCCTGAGGTGGTCGCATTTTAATTTGGTGAAGATCTGATGCTGACCTTCGGAGATATACAATGGAACTCTTCAAAAAGAGACGGCAAATCTGTTGTGATAGCTCCAATCGGTTGGATGTTCATTGTTTATACAATATCATGACGGAACATCACGCCTGTATGCTCTGAGGGGGTACGCAGAAGTGTACAATTTACCTGATTTCTCTCCCATTTGTGGACCGATTCTCAAAATTCTTTTTTTATTTGAAAAAGTATACTCCTGAGGTGGTCCCATTTTAATTTGCTGAAGATCTGATGCTGATCTTCGGAGATATACAATAGAACTCTTCAAAAAGGGACGGCAAATCTGTTGTGATAGCTCCAATCGGTTGGATGTTCATTGTTTATACAATATCATGACGTAACATCACGCCTGTATGCTCTGAGGGGGTACGCAGATGTGTACAATTTACCTGATTTCTCTCCCATTTGTGGACCAATTTTCAAAATTCTTTTTTTACTTGAAAGAGTATACTCCTGAGGTGGTCCCATTTTAATTTGGTGAAGATCTGATGCTGATCTTCGGAGATATACAATGGAACTCTTCCAAAATAGACGGCAAATCTGTTGTGATAGCTCCAATCGGTTGGATGTTCATTGTTTAAACAACATCATGACGTAACATTACACCTGTTTGCTCTGAGGGGTACATAGATATGTACAGTACACCCAGATTTCGACAGTTATGGCATGTTATGTTCCATTTATTGGGGATAAGCCTATTACCATGACATGTATTGTTAACCATGTACAATGAATGCATAGCAAATATTTGTAAGTATAGGATATTACAACTAAAAATGGAAAAATAAAATAAAACTTTTTTGCCAAAAATAAAACCGACTTCAAAAAAAACAACAAACAAAAAAAACATAAAAAGAAAAGGACAAAAAAATACACTAAAAGAAAAACAAAAAAAAAACACTAAAACAAAACCACAAAAAAGTGAAAAATAACTTTAGCTTCAGAAGCCGGTGAGAAAAACACCAAATCAATCAAAGGTCAAGTTTCAGAAGTCGGTGACAAAAACACTAAATCAATTAAACAAGGTCACCGACTTCTGAAGCTTGACCTTTGATTGATTTGGTGTTTTTCTCACCGGCTTCTGAAGCTAAAGTTATTTTTCACTTTTTTGTGGTTTTGTTTTAGTGTTTTTTTTTTTGTTTTTCTTTTAGTGTATTTTTTTGTCCTTTTCTTTTTATGTTTTTTTTGTTTGTTGTTTTTTTTTAAAGTCGGTTTTATTTTTGGTAAAAAAGTTTTATTTTTAGTATTGTATTTTTTACCGAACTTGTGACATGAATTTGGTATGCCTCAATGGCGGGACATAGCAGACACCTGTATTTAACACAACATTATTATGAACTTAAGATCCACAATAAACTGTTTCTCTTTCTGTGTTTGTGTTTGAATTTAAATTTACTTTTTGGCTTCAGTTATGGCTTTTGAAAGCTATGATAACGCTGTACCTAACGAAAATGTCATAAATTCGCCAAAAATTGGGTTTATCTCTTAATTGTTCATGAACTAAGTGCTTTTAATATTGGGTTGTCATGAGTGTGTTTTATGTGTTTTGGGGTTTTAAACCCATAAAACACTTATTATGGGCCCAATGTTAGTTTCAGGTAGCTACGTTAGCTGCTCTATCTATCTATACTTAAAATAATAAAGATGAAGAGTTTGTTTGTTTGAACGTTCACTCTGAAACTACACTGGCTATAAAATTGAAATAACTTTTTAAGTACATAAGATATACTTTCGAAACAAAAAGGACTCGAAAAAGCGTTTAATTTTGTATATAAAAACTAATAAAGCTGATAAAAATAGCTATAAAACCTTTTTTATTTTAAATCTCTAACTTCTATAGTTTAGAAAAAACGGAAATTTTAAAAGTGTAGTACTTAGTTTTGCAGACCAGTGTATCAGCAGGATTTGAAGAAATCTTTTTGGGTTTTATAGTCCAGTTCTTGAGGAAGGTTTTAGCCTATTCAACATCTCATTACTCTTGGGAGTCGAGGAAGGCGGGTAAATCCCCGGGACACTGCTAGTTATTAATATACAGAGTCTTAACTTTCATGTGAGAATTGACATTCGGTTCACGAGTACCATCGTTGCGCGGCGACGATCGTCCCGACCATCCACGAAAAAGTGCATTGCCCTGCGCCAGCGCATCGCTTTTGTTGTGTTTTTTACTTAGGTTTCTGCGTCGACGGTTTCTACTCGATTGGGTTAGGATGCCTGACCTAACATAATGTGATTTATATTGATGGGCGGGCCGCGTGCATTAGATGACGTATTTACAGCTGGTTAGTTATTATGTCACTATTAAACGGTGTATATTATTTTGTTTTTTTTTTTTAATTGAATTTTTGATAAATAATTCATAATCTACCACGCACAGTCTCACACCCCACCTTAAATGTAGAAGATACCTAGGTAGTATATTGAGTATTTTACTACAGTGTTACTAAAAAACCTAGTCTTTTGTTGTAGATTTCAATTTATACCGAAACTACTAATGTTTCTTTTTCTTATTAAAATTAACATCAGGCAAACAGCATATTGGAATGAAATGTGGAAATCACAGATAGTAAAAAAGAATCTAATTAAATACTGCCCCTATCATCAACTCTACGTAAAGTAAAAGTTCTATTGATATCCCTCGACGCACCATGCACAATTGCACATGCATTACATCGATAACTGCCTAAAAAGCCTTGAATTTTATTTCGGCTCAAACAGGTTACCCGAATTCCCATTTACATACATGCACTGAAGTAAGTATAGTGTAAGTATGCATTAAACCAAAAAATATGCGCGCCGTAATCTAAACTCGTATTTCAAGGACAAAGTTAAAAACTTGCGAAAAAAATTCAAGTTGGTGCATCAGTGCGTCCATACGCGATAGGCCGTAATGCAAGTGCATCGAACATTGAACGATGGACTGAACCATGTTGATCATTGCGGTAATTTAATAATACTTTAGTTGGATGGTTCTTCTACAATAGGCTAGTTTCGTAGTCTATTTAGTTCGTCAATTAGAGTGTTAGAAAATAATGGACACGTATTTTTTGGTTTTGTAAAGCAATGAATATTCACAAAGATAAAACGCATCAAAACTCGGGAGTAGGGGCTCGTGACGTCACAACGCACTAAAAATTGTAGAACAGCGTGACGTATTGAGAAAGAAAAAATACGTGTCAAATATTTTTTGATAATCTAACTGACGGACTCATTAGATTTTTTCAGGACACAAGCCTATTTCTACATCATCATAATTTGCCTAGCCTTTTTATAACAGTTCGGGTCGGCTTTCAGTCTAAGCGGATTACTTAGCGGTCTTAGCGGTAGGTGATTGCCAGTATTGTTGTCTGAGCGCTATGCTCCTTCTAGTTATTAAAAGATAATTTTCAGCAGTTTTCGACGCATTAGATAAAGGAGGATTCCCTAATTTTAGCCAATAACTGTAACGTCAAATTCTCAGAATCTTTTATCAAACCCTTTAATTCTATGTTAGGTATACGGTTAACAATATGAAAATAAAGTTGTTACGTAAATTACCCTCCATTTTCTCGAAGTGGCAAAAGTCGCTTGTAGCATTAGGTAATTGTAAAGAAAATGTGAAAAACAGAATTGATGTCCGTGAATTTCATGCTTTCCTTTCTGCAAGTATCAAAACTATCAACAATGCGGTTGTGGTAGGCACCAGCAATGTCACCCCGACTGGGTTCAACCGCCGAATGTGCGAGAGCAGGAAAAGGGCTCATATTTAGGGAACTTTATTGTACAAGCGACGCACTTAACGTGCTCCATATACAGAGAGATTATTTCAAATGTTGGTTTACTTTTTGTTTGTCTGATAAAGTGATAACATAAACAAAAATAATACTTATGATATTTTGAAACACAGGTGTTTCTGAGAGACACAATCACGTTCAATTTCATTTTGCTTTCTTTACAATTCAATTAGTCTCATTTTTTTTGTAATCTTTTTATTGACCAAGGAGAGATAAAGAAAAGGAACACGCTTGTGATGTCACTGTTATTTGCTATCCAAAGAAAACTGAAAATTGAGAATTTGCAACAAGTACCTAGGTGATAAAAATTCGACCACTAGATGATGATGATGATGAGTTAAATGAGGCTAGATAAATGAGTTGAGTATTCTTCTTCAACATGGCCTGCTGCCTTAAAATTCATTGTTTTTTTTATTTTATCTACACACACTTTTGTTTCGTAACAAATACTTGAATGTAATATGGGTACCAGGGTTTATCAAATACAAACAACCTCAAGTATGAACTAAGTACAACCAGTTGTGGGCTCACGGTGTTCACACTCACCTTTACGAAATCACTTTCTTCGACGACTAAATAAATATTTCTTTAAGTAGCTATTACACTAAAACAGGCTATTTTGTAAGCTATCTTTATCGTTATTAGGGATCTCATGGAAGAATGTAAAGTTTTTTTTGAAACATTTCATCATAGGGTATCTTAATTTTAAGATACGTTTGTTTTGGGAGTCTTTTGCTTGCAGTCCCAGACTGCATATAGTTTCGTACAGTTTCTTTAAAATATTGCACGACCTTACGTTCTACCTTGCAATACTCTCCTCAGAGTTCGGCTAGAATTTCATTGCCTGCAGTTCCAAGTTGAATTTTATGCGGAACCACTAAAGAGTCTCAAGCCCAATAACATTCAGCCCATCTTGGATATCCAGATCATCGACCTTACTGGTGTCACCTGCTCTAAGCCCCGTGACGCAACAGGCAAGTGAAAGTTTAGAAAAAATGTTTGTGATGCCAATGTCGTCATTTGGTAAATAGATTATCATCATTGTCATGGGAGAAAGTTGACCTTACTCAACATTTTATTATGCTTGTTTTGATGGTGCTTGTTTATCAAAGTGATAATGTCTATAGTGATAATGAGTCGTTGATTGCACGAACAGACTACTGAAGTACTTCATACTTGTAGATTTTGTTGTATAAATAGTAGATTCCTAGATAGTTGGGCAACTTCTATGATACTTACACTACTGTTTCGGCGTTTTAGTTCTAAAGTTCATATTAATGTGAACCCTGCAATGATAGAAGATTCATCATTGATCAGCAGTTGATCATTAAGAATTGGCGGATGATTTATTATCATGTTGTTCAGGTTTTTATTACTTTGAATGGTTTTGTGATGTAATAATTGTTCTTGCAAACATTTACCCGCATGTGACCCGTACATTAGCCGAACACTAAACGCATCGCAATGCGTGCCTGCACAATCTTTCTCTTGTTATTGAAAAAAAAATTCGTACTTTCGTCCTCTCAACCAGTCAGTGAGTGCAATGCCCCACGAGTTTACTGCCCAAATTTTTAAATTATTTCTTGTCTCTTTTTCAGATACTGCACTTATTGGTATGTTAGAAGGAGAGAGAAGTACGTCGTTTAGTCATCGCGACGGTTAAATTTGTCTCTTATTGACGTCCCAATGTTTCGGGCCTTAAGGCAGGTTATGACTAAGGTCATAAAAAGAGAAGTTGTCGTAGGCTTAGAAATTGCAATGGTCATTGTCGATGTTGTAAATATACGTATAACACTATTATCGGTACATGCACTATTTTTCCTTGGCAGGCTGATTGGCACTGTTTGATTAATATTAATGTCCCTTGAACGATTAGTTCATTGATAACCTAGCTGACTCTAAATTAGTCACTTATAAATCATTAGCGTATATTATTACGCAGTCGTAGTCGTCTTATATAACGACTATTACATTTTCATAACAGATATGTGATTGATTCCCGGAAGAAATAAAGTAGTCTGCGTCATTATTGTTACCACTATCACTTCAGTTTACTTATTGCTCAGGTTTGCAAAACTGAAAGGAGTAATTTTCGGGTAACTATAGCATAACTTTTCCTAAAGCTTAGTCAAAACATTTTTTTTTACAGTGTACAAATTGTAGATACTTCTGTAACCACAAAGGAAATAGAGTGAATGGATGACAAAAAAAGCCTGTATAAATAGCAAACACTCTTATTCCATTATCATATTTAGTACAAATTGTTAGGGTATGCAAAATATTGATAACTAGTGGACGTCACGTGGTTTCACCCGCGTAGTTCCCGTTCCCGTGGGAGTACGGGGATAAAATATAGCTTATGTTACTCAAGATAAATGTAGTTTTTTAATGGTGAAAAAAATTTTGAAATCGGCGCAGTAGTTTTTGAGTTTAGTCATTACAAACATACACACAAAAATACAAATCTTTCCTCTTTATAATATTAGTGTAGATGAATCTCAAAAACACTACGATCAGTTTTCAGGAAGTGTTTTAAGTAACAGCTGAACTAGTTCGATGGCCAGTTTTTACTGGACGTAGAGTAATTTTAATTAATAAAAATTGGGCAAAGTTTAAATAATTAAGTATGTAAACTCTATGTAACCGATAATTGTAAATTAGCTAGTTATTTGTTTTATTTCTCACTAGCTGACGTCCCGCGGTTTCACCCGCGTAGTTCCCGTTCCCGTGGGAGTACGGGAATAAAATATAGCCTATAGCACTCACTAATAATGTAGCTTTCTACCAGTGAAACAATTAAATTTAAAATTGGTTCATTACTTCCGGAGATTACCCCCTACATACAAACTTACAAACATACAAACTTACACACAAATGTTACCTCTTTATAATATTAGTAAGTATTTCTCATTATCATATAACCAAAATATACCTACCATTCGATTAGGTTTACCTATACCTCTGCCTACACCCTTCAGCTAACGTAACGTGTTGCTTATTCGAGTGCCATCTACCATTCCCTCAAAGAAATATCTTGAAACGCGTACGGGGCACCTAGTACAGGAGTATTTTGGGTCGAAGGCTGTTCAGTTCACACAAAGTTTCACTAACTTCGAACAGATGGCGCTGTACCTGTTACTTCAGGTACTTTGGAACTATGAAGCTGTTACTCTGAGGTCAATTTTGTGTGTTCAGGAAGATTTCTGTATTCGATGTAATTTTTGCTAGTAGAGCGGGATAGAGGTCAAGTTTACGGACGTGAATTTTTAAGTTACTTTTGGACATTACGAGTAGGTACTACCGGTTGCCACACTATGGGAACTTTTATTTTGGCTTGTTCATGTTATATTTTGATGATTATTGAAGACTACTGACTGAAAAAGTAGGCTTACTTTTTGTCACGTTGACTATTTGAGTATTTCTCAGACTAAATAGGATTTCAGCCACTTGTCTGTCAGCGTTTACTTGTGACTAACTACTCGCTCACGTTATGATAGTGCGCCGCGCGTGCGCATTGTTTAAGCTGTTCACATTTATGACCTTTGGTAGCTGCTTTACTGCATACCCGTAAATTAGTCATAAATGTAGTAACGTTAATTTTCGTAATTTATTTCATCACCTTTGCTCTAACAGCAGTGAAGGAAAATATCGAATGAAAACCGGGCGGTTGTAGAACCTAAAAATTTAAGCCAAATACAAATAAAATCACGCCTGTAGGCCCTAGGGATAGGCAGAACTAGTACCCGATAGTACATCCACATTTCGCCAGTTCTGTTTTAGGCCCATGGGATTTAATTTGATTTTATAGCCTATTACCATCAACCGGGCACAAATCCAGACTCCGTGGCTGAGAAATTCCTGATGGAAAACCCCAATAACATGTTGCCTGTCCCGGGAATCGAACCCATGCTCAGTAGTCGCGCTTGCGACCACAAGACCAACGAGGCAGTCCACGTACCAAGACCTTGGAGCATTTATAACTAATTCCTCACGTGGTGGATAGCAGCCCAATCTCTCCCAGAGATGCGACCTGGTTCCCAGCAGTGGGAACATTGGCTGATTGTACAAAGGATAGTATGACATTTAGCTACACACTGTTTTTACAAATTAGATTACGTAAGCACACTCATTTCTTTTTCTTTTTTTATCTATATCTATCTATATATACATCTATACATATAATAAATCTGTAGAAAAATAATTTTTGTACTTCGAAAATATTAAAAAAAAAAAAATTGCCAGGTGCCAGGTGTGAAAGGATAACCAACAGAATTCATTTCCAGCATTTTTGGAATTTTTGTCTGTTTGTCTGTTTCGATGATCAAGCATCACGTAAAATTTACGAAATCAATGTACATAACTTTTATACATAAAAGTTGTCCGTATCTTAAGGTATTATTTAGTTTTTGTTTCATCGTAATCGGTTAATCCTATCAAAAGATATATGAATTTAAAGTTTTCAAGAAGAACTAATCATCAAGTGTGAGATGCAGCGACATCTATGTACTAAAAATGGTACTAATGACTAAAAGGGCCCGGCAGTCTCGACAGAGATAACGACAAAATCGCTGTTGCAACCGAATTTATTCGTTAGTAATTAGCAATCAAAAGTTAGCGATTTTGTCTTTATCTCTGTCGAGACTGCCGCGGCCCAGATAACTTTTAAATCGACTGACCGCCTATGGTAGTATGGTACTCTAGATTAGTCTAAACGAAATGCTTTGAAAATTTACATAGCGTGATTTCCGTGCATTCTATTTTAGCAGTTTAACATCTTGGTGGCGGTGGTCTCGATAGATGGCGTTGTTCATTTCACTCCATTTTCTGAATCGAATGACCCTCGCCCGTGTCAGTTGCCTCAAGATTGGTTTTTTAACCGACGAAATAAAAAGAAGTAAGTTCTCAATTCGACGCGTATATTTTTTGGAACGTAGTTCCATAACGCGGCTTACTAGGGAGTGCAATTTAATAGAAATCGTCACGTAAGAAAATGCCATATGCTGTGTGTGTGTGTGTTGTGTATTATGAGGTACCACACAAGAGGAGTATGGCGGGGTCGAGTGAGCGAGCGAAGCAAGCGAATAGACACCGCCATACCCTTCGTGGTTAATAATAATATAAAATTTTCTTCATGGGTGTCGTTTTCGTGGTTTTTGGGGTTGGTGATAATGAAAATGAGGTCAAAATGGAAATCCAAGATAGCGCCGATAAATATAATATAATAATAATAATATTATTAACAATATTATTATTATTATATTATATTTATCTAATAATAATAATATAATAATAAGGAACTACGTTCCTCACGGGGGTTCATTTATCGAGGATGGCTTTAGGTTATCTAACATCACGCTACAACTAAAAGGAGCGGAGCATCAATGATTTGTTGCAAAAACAGAGAAAATTTATTTCTTTTGAGAGCTTCCGTTGCGAGCGCTACATAGACAGTTAAAGTTACGCAACAATCATGTATGAGGGAATTGTTCCTCTTAAAACGTTCTAAAACAAATCCGCGATAGCATGTCTATCTTTCAAGGTTGACTCACACTCTCTCTCTCTCTCATGTGACGAAGACGAAGTTGCGCGGGTCAGCTAGTTCCTTTAATATATCCCT
Source organism: Xestia xanthographa (assembly GCA_905147715.2). Classification (NCBI taxonomy): domain Eukaryota; kingdom Metazoa; phylum Arthropoda; class Insecta; order Lepidoptera; family Noctuidae; genus Xestia; species Xestia xanthographa. The sequence goes on from LR990656.1 coordinate 13,383,558, forward strand.
CACACATCAGGGACCAGTCTCTCACAAAGGTGGAATACAGTTGAGACATTTTTTTGAACACATTTATTTTAAGTCAGCTTTGTGAAGAGAAAATAAATGACAAAAAAATCCTTATCTACTTTTAATACATTTTAATAACCACTAGGTATAGGAATGTCTATCTATATATCTAATGAATTTTAATAATAATAAAATTGCAATTGTAATATATTATTAATAATGAATTTAATGTAAATTTACAATTTAATGTTATAAGCTATGAAAAAAAAATAATAATTGCATGATAACTTCACTGATTCACTGTGAAATTCTAAATTATGTATATATAATTTATTGTGTTGGCAATAAAGGCTTAATAAAAAAAAAAAAAAGGTATAGGATTACAGTTTCCCCTTCTAAAGGGTAGAGCAGGACTCCATGTCGTATCAACAGGTAGGTGCTATACTGCGATGGTATTGCTCAAAGTTATTTCCTATCTCAATACGCTGGAATTCAATATGCGTAAGTAGTGATATAATACATTATAATATGTATATTTATAAACAGGGTTAGTTTTCAATGACTAGCCAAAATTTAAAATTACGATCTAGATATCAAACCAAAAATGTATTTTAAATATTAATGTCGAAAAATATAAAATAAAATAATAACATTCTTTTGTAGATGTCCTAAAAATGATATATATACCCAGTGGGAATCGTTATCGATTCTAAACCATCTCTGAAAATTTGGCCGGTTATTGAAAACTAACCTTGTATAATATGTACTTATCTACACTAATATTTTAAAGAGAAAAGATTTGTATTTTTGTGTGTATATTTGTTATGAATAAACTCAAAAACTACTGCGCCAAAAAAGTTACATTCACCTTGAGTAACATAGGCTATATTTTATCCCCGTACTCCCACGGGAACGGGAACTACGCGGGTGAAACCGCGTGACGTCCACTAGTAATAAATATAAGTCTGAAATCACCAACCCGTCTTGAGCAAGCGTGGTGATCAATGCTCGTGCCTTCTCTGTATGAGAAGAGGCCTTTGCCCAACAGTGGGACAGTAATAATCTGGTATTATATGTAAGTAGTGATACTCATAATTATTACTAACGCGTTGCTAGACGCTATTGCAGTATTCAGGACCTGATTCTCAGACCAGGAACAAATTTAAGATATGCAGTTTCACAATTAATAACCATAATAAGATACTAATACTGAAAAATATAACATTTTCTTTATAAGAAAAACGTGGATGATTAATTTACAAACAAACACGGAAAGATAATTATAATATTACTAGCTATTGTCCGCGTCTTCGTTTGCCTGGAAATATTGATGTGTATGTGTGAGACTAAAAAATAGCCTACGCCCTATACTCAAAACTACCAAATATACATTAAAAATCATAAAAATTAGTCATCCTGTTTCGGAGGACTTCGATAATAAACACTGTGATTAGATTTATGGATAGGTTATCAAAGTTCTTAAGTTATTAAAATATTTGTTAAGTAGACACATGAATTCTAACGATGAAAGACAACGATTTTCTGAAAATTATTTTCCAGTTAAAAAAAAAATGTAATTTACGATATTCAATAGAGATTGGGTGAACAATACGTTAGTTTCAGTGCGACTGGAAATATTGCCGCAAACATATCCAATTTCCATTAAGTCGTGAAAGTACATCAGCAAAACAAGCCAAACAAAGAAAACCTATATAACTACCACTTCAGAAAAGAAATAAGAAACTCTGACGTCAAGAAGGTCCTCACAAATAATAAACTTATTTCCCTACAACGTCTGAAAGAGAAAAAGAAAAAATGTCTGAACTCGACATCTCGCAACACATACAGCGGACATTCGTACATACAGCATTATTTACTGACTCACACAGACACGGAGCTACCTATCAACCTAAAGAATACCTAAAAAATACACAAAAAGCTTTTTTCCCAAGAATAAGCGGGACGGAGTACGGATCTTATTTTTCTCGTGGACGTTTCAGTCGCTCTGGGGTGGGTAGGAGCCGCGGCGCCGGAGTGTGGGGCCTCCTCCGCCCCCTGCAATAATACTGCGTCACTATTTTGCGCCATTACCTACACTCGCTTCCTATTCTATAAGTAGCATGGCCTCTAGAACGTAACGTAGGAACTTCCAAGTTCCTCGGTACGGCACGTCGCGTCGTCGGTAGGCGGACAACCACTCATGTTGTAATCGAATCGATTATACAACTTTAGTATCGATTCGCGAGTTCGGGAGCCCTTGACCCCGTTTCATTAACAATCTATTTACAGTCGGTTTGGTATCAATATCAGAAGCTGCCTACTCGAGCAGAAATATTAATATTCAACTACTTTTGAAGGGGATGGAATTCCTTGAGATGTTTTTAGCTTAATCGCAGAGCCCAGTCAGTTTAGATGCCTAAATAGCGTTATACGGCTTGATGATTAATGGTTCATGCGGTCACAGCCATTCTGTTCCGGACAGCATCCCTAGCTGTTAAATCTTCCATTAGCTAGTTAATGTAATAAACGGGTGATGACAACTCATTGACCCCTCGAAAACTTTATCATTTAGATCCGGATAACACTGATCACTTGACCATTAATCAAGGATACAGGTACCTCTTACTATTTAATACGACCTACTTCTGTTTTAGGTTCTGAAAACTTACAATAAAATTGAAGCTTCAGTAGCTTTTTCGAAGAATTGTAATAAAAAAAAAACAAATGAATTCAAGAATCATCTTTTAGCTCAAAAAGCTGGGAGTTTATTTTGTTTCCGGTTGCTTTAAATCCATTTTTTGCATATATGTACCAGTATTTTTTTGGGATAGCTTTTTTCTGTAGCGTTTTCTTTGTAGCTATAATCCTTTCCTACCAACAATGAACACGGTTGTAAAGTGTAAAATAATACAATTTATCCCTAGCCTCGGATTTCGCAGAGTTACGTGCTAAATCTGTAGGATTTTGAGTGCTAGCGCTCCGTGGAGCGAGGCTGCTCTATATGTGCTGCACTGTTCCTACTGCGCGGTACAGCGCGGTACGGCATACATACCGCTATGCACCGCTTACGAGGGAAATAAATAGCATAGAATTTATTACAATGTATTCTAGGATTTGCTTCTGCGGTTGCAATTTTGGTGGGATAAGTTCTGGTTGAAGCTTGGTGATGAAGTATCTTGAATTGGAGGTATGAGGTATTTCACCGGATTTACCCATTGATAATAATGTCAATTCTAGGTAAATTGAAGTTATTTATGCATACCTAGTCACGTACTTAGACTGGGAGAAGACGAACGGAGTATACAGGCATCTAGATTTAAAAATATCTAGGAGGCTTGAACCGGACGCTTTTTTTTATTGAGCTCTACTACGTTACAGTTTTTGACCTTTCAAACTTTACAGACGAGGAATCTAATAAATAATATTTGGGTGTTTAAGTTGAAAAAATAACAAGACAATAAACTGGTACAACAGCTTTCCACGAATCTTATACTTAACTTGTCTCAATCTTTAAGACAGCAACAACTAGATTAATATGTACAACAAAATATAACCTCACAAATACCGGTGCAGGCAATAATTTTAGCAAAACAATGAGCTAAGTCTGAACAGCACAGCCGATGCCGCGCGCATACAAATTATTGACAATCGATATTTAAGTACTACACGCATCCATGCACGTTTAATTCGATAGAGTTCGCCGTATCGATGCCGCTCAAATCGATACCTTAATTATAATTTGGAGCTGTTGTTATAAACAATGTGATTTACACGAGTTGGGCAGAATTCATTAATGTGGTTTACTAGGACCGTGTAAGTTTGTTTTATTGGGAACATCTAGATTTGAGCTATAAATAACTTTCTCACAAGTTGATACAAATATGGTATACAAGCATTCAAAGACTATAAACACATAGGCGCCACCAGAACAGGACGTAGTAATGCATTACTAATCAAGAACCATCCGCGACGACTCGACAAAAACAGAAGCTGCCCAGCTATGCAGGTGTTCGTCTGTGTCAAATAGCTACAATGTTATGCTTTAATAAAACTCCAGAAATAGTTATGTATAGCAGACTGGAAATGCAACTATCTGGTCCGGGGACATCTAAACATACCTTTGGAGATATAGGCTTGGAGACAAAGTATGTACCAAGCAGGGACTTTCGAACAATTTGTACCTGTTTGACGACAAACATTGCTGTTTGGTTGCCAGGGGAGGAATCCCTGTCGCCGGGAAGTACGCAATGAATGTCGCACAAAGCGTTAGGAGCGAGGTATGTGATGTCGTACGTTTGTTTTGGGTGCAGAGGTGGGTGTGAGGCGACGGTCCTTTGATTCTGGCGAGATTAAACGTGCGGCAGACGGTGGCGCCTCTATCGATTGTTGTTGTAATTACAGCGCTATCCTCGCCCAGTCGCAAATGAAATTGTTCCGGACAGAGCTAGCTGCGGATGCCAACGCCGTGTTACACTTGTCGCTGCATCATGCCGCCACATTCTGAACTGTAAAACCTAGTACTAAGGTGTCACTCCTCGGTTTGAGCGACTCTAGAAGTACGGGCAGAGTTGCGGACGCATTATTGCATACGATGTTGTATCGTGTTTTGATGAAATTCTCACGGAATGCTTTTAGTGGTTTCACGCGGTTTTAAAACGTTTGATCGATGCTTTGTTGGGACTGTTTAAAGATGTTTGCTTAAAGTTTTTGTTAGCCATTGTTGCGGCGATGTTGACTTGTACTAGTTTTCTTGGCTTAGCTTAGCTTTGTACATGTGCAACTCAAATACGCAACTTTGAAGTTTTATATTTTGGAGATCACTGTATCTTTCTATCTCAACATTTAAAACAATTTTCTCTGCCTTTCATTACTTGACACTATGTTATCTACACATCATATCATGAAACAAAACGTTACAAAAACCTGAAATCCAATAAAATAAACTCACATTACTTCTAAACAAATATACAAACCTATATGAATGATCACGACTGCGCACTGAACGCAATTCGAGAACAAATCCACATCTGAATCTGAAATGCGAATGGGAACAGAGAGTGGAATCCAATAAAACATTCGGAGCCCTCGAAACGTATCTACGTCTACGTGACGTAGACGCCTCCCCGAAACGCATGCGCACCGCACTCGTACAGAACAAATGGACAATTCCAATTTCAATTGTAGAAAAAAAATAACCAATTCGAAATGGAGAAGGCTTCGCGGCGACCAATGGGAGCGCTCACAGTCGTAATGCCAACTGTGTGGGCGGAGCGAGTGATATCTAGCATTGGAATGTTCGTTGTATTTGTTTTGCCGGATCCGAAGGCTTTATTGCATGGTGTTTGAGCCTCTTTCCCCTTGAGGGTGGTGGCGGCGGAAAGCTCGGTATGGATTTGGGATGAGGCTCTTCACATTATGTACCGTAGTCGTTTGCAGCCTACGGATCGGTGACCTACATATTATACTATTGTGTGATGGGTTTGTCTTATTGTTATGGAATTGTAGATAAGAGATTTTCAGGAAAAGTTTCCTGAAAATAATCTAAATTACACCTAAACAAATCTCTTACTTTTAAAACAAGTTAATAACAAAGAAAATATTAATAAAAAATTAGAGCCCTTCCAAAAAACAGCCCAGAAACAAAGTCTTTAAAAGCAACTCGCAAGAATTAACCTGTAATGAAATCAAGGAGTGTCTCCGACTTTATGAAACTGTGAGTATTGATTTTTCGATAGGGAAAAAACGAAGGCAACGATCTATGCAGATCTGGAGTGCTCTCGGCACATCAGATGGCACCGGCGGGCAGCCTCCGCAGACAATCGAACGGTGGGGGGGCCCCCACTGGAGGTCGGGGAACTGCCACAGATTATATGCGCGATGATTGTGCTGGAAGACGGCTACGTAGGTTGAAACATTGTTTTCTGTGTTTATTGCTTAGGAAGTAAAAAACGACCGTGCCTTCTTCGCAGTGTTGTTACAGCTGCTGTTTCTGAGTAAACATTATTGTATCGAACTTGATAATCCAAAAGTTTTCAAATTATTAGTCATGTACTTAACTGACTGTTGACTTTTTTAGAAAAACAAGTACTTAGGGAAGCTTTGGCAATGCTAACTCTAAGCATTAAGCTCAGAAAAAGTCAAAGTTTTTGGCTAAAAACTATGTCCATTGTCCGGGCAATATTTACAAACAAAATCAAAACGTATTACCTTGCAATTGATGAGGGTCCGATTTGGTCGGCAAGGAAGCCATGGCTTTATCATTGCAGAAGGCTTTATCAACTAAATCTGAATAAACCAGGTACCACACAGAAAAATTCCACAATCAAACTGAAAACACACACAACATAATCTTTGGCGATATCGACCCGGCGGCGGCGACTTCCCATTCTCGAAGTAAAACACGGTGGGAAGGAAACCGCGGGATAAACCGCCCCCCCACACCCCCCCTACCCGATCTTTACGTTTCAGGAATAAATATTTCAGAGCGTGTGCTTCGGAAGTTAAAGTTATGTATCGCCCACGCCGGTAACAATCTGAGAATGAGAAAAGCTCGCTTTACTTTTATGTATGTTCGCTTTATGGCGTTTTTTGTAATGTATAGCTCGAGTCTTTTTTATGTTTTGTTTATATGGAAATGGAGACTTTTTAAAGTACCTACTTAGGAAGATTTCCTGTTGGTTTCTTCAGGAAAAGATCACAGCGTTTTGTTGTTATTACTTATTTTCACGAAATGAAGGAGCTCGTGGCTAAATAATAACAGCCACTCGGGTCGATGAGAGCAGCGGTGGCCCAGTGGTGACGGCCCCGACTTACGAACAGTAAGTCGTGGGTTCGAACCCAGACAGGCGCATTACTTTGTGTAATTTATTTCATCACCATTGCTCTCAAAACGGTGAAGGAAAACATCGTGAGCAAACCGGCCATGTCCTAGAACCAAAAAAATCGAAGACATGTGACATCTACCAATTCGCACTGGACCTGCGTGGTGGATTATAGCCCATTCCCTCTCATAGAGAGGAAGCCTGTGTCCCAACAGTGGGAACATTAATAGGCTGATGATGATGATGATGACTCGGGTCGATCTTCTGGTTAAGCCGCACTTGCCTAAGTTGGTCCGTGCTGGACCACCCATTACACACCTAGTTTTCTTCGTCCCTCGGAAAGCACGTTAAATCGTTGGTCCCGACTGTCATTTGTAGATCTATGACAGTCGTTAGCAAGTGGCCTGACAGCCTTACCAAGGGGTATTACCCAGTACGAACTGGGTTGTGGAGGTCAGATATGCTGTCACTCCATGTAAAATACTGGTATTCAGCTGCATCCAGTTAGACTGGAGGCGGACCCCAACATAGTTACGAAAATGCTAAAGATGATGACTTATTTAAACAAAATTGTACTGTATAGTAAGTTATGATTAAAGAGAAATTTTACTGATTTGAATGTGATCAAACGGCCTAAAGTAGGCTTACATTCAATGAAGATTCGTGATATGATAACATCTAAAAAAGTAATGAGTAGAGTTTTTTCTCGTGGTTTTTGGATTTTCTTTCATTTAGAGACACAATATTAGCAACAGAATATTATTTGGTACTAGCTGACCCGCGCAACTTCGTCTGCGTCACATAAAAGAAAGTGAGAGAGAGAGGGTTAGGTTAGAGAGTCTGCATGAGACCACCTTAAAAGATAGATATAATTATTATGCTATCGCGGTTTTTTTTTTATGAGGAACTATTCCCTCATACATGATTGTTGCGTAACTTTAACCGTTTATGAAGCGCTCGCAACGGAAGCTCTCAAAAAAAAAACCCGTTTTTGCAACATTTATCATTGATGCTTCGCTCCTATTAGTAGTAGCGTGATGTTAGATAATACTATATATAGCCTTCCTCGATAAATGGACTATTCAACACTAAAAGTTTTTTTTTTATTCGAATCAGTAGTTCCTGAAATTAGCGCGTTTAACCAACCAAATTACCAAACAAACAAACTCTTGAGCTTTATAATATAAGTATAGATTCAAGTTGGTAACAATTTAATTTATCCGATATAATCTACTTATGTTTTTCCAAATAAGGGCTTGCCTCTACAGCCTCACGTTTTCATCCTTCTCGATGACAGTTATACTCCAGCTAGGTCGAAAGTTCTAATCAAAGGTGCAGGAAATTAGCCCAAACACGATTTTTCAATTATAAATGGGACCAACTTTGAGATATACTTACGCTTTTCACAAAAAAAGGACCATGTAAATCGGACGATTTACATGGTTCTCTGTAAAAAGTTATGCGTGGTGATACATAAAAAATATACGCGTCGAATTAAGAACTTCCTTCTTTTTGTAACGTCGGTTAAAAAAACGATCTTCAGGCAACTCTGACAGGTCATTCGATTCAGAAAATGGAGTGAAATGAACAACGCCATCTATCGACCAAGAACCAAAACTGCTAAAATATAATGCACGGAAATCATGATGTAAATTTTCAAAGCAGCGTCATGTAGACTAATCTAGAGTACCTTAAATAAGCTATAATAACTTTTATAAAGCCGGTCAGTCGATTTCAAAGTTATCTGGTGAGCACATTTTAGTCATTATTACCATTCTAGTACAATAGATTTCACTGCATCATCATCAAATTCACATAACTTCTGATAGAATTAACCGATTACGATGAAACAAAAACTAAATAATACCTCAAGATACGTTAAATTTTTATGTATAAAAGTTATTATATTGGTTTCGTATATTTTACGTGATGCTTGATCATAGAAACAGACAAACAGATAAACAGACAAACAGACAAAAATTCCAAAAATGCTGGAAATGAGTTCTGTTTGTTATCTTTTACCACCCCGGCAATTTTTTTTCGAAATATTTTCGATGTACAAAAACGATTTTTCTACAGATTTATTATATGTATAGATAGTTGCTTAAAAAAGGTAAAGTTATCTGTTAACTAGATCTTCTTGTTGGTCATTGAAAGTAAAATGTATGTTTTATTACAGGAAAAACGGAAAGCCTAACGTCATAACGCAGTATAACGTCATAACGTCGTGCATTGCATTGTAATATAACGTATGTATACTTAGGTTAAGGTCTAAAGGTCTAGGTCTTTGGGTTATCTATGGGTCTTTGTTACCTGAAAATAAATGGATTATTATTGTTATTTGTTTTTATATTTTTACATATCTCGGCTTTATTGCCGGATTTATAGAATAGTACGGGCCGAAGCCAAGTACTACCCCGGGAAAGTGGTATTATGATGAGATGATGATATGACGGAATTTTGCGATGATGAGTGTCGGTGCCTGGTGAACTGTGTGTGTGCGGTGACTCGAGGTTCTGTGTTTGTAGTGGTGACTACAGATTTATTTTCATTTTGCAAAAACTTTCTGACAATCCTGCATGTATTCAGGATTGCGGCTTTTTGAAGACTTTGGTATGTGTATGGTGGTAAGTCAAGAGTTCTTAAAGACTGATGGAGTTGTTTTGGAATAACTCCTGTTGTTGATACCACAATAGGGACTATTGCGACATTGCTTAGACACCACATTCGGCTGATTTCTATTTTAAGATCTATATATTTTGAAAGTTTTTCGGCTATTGTATTTTGTAGATTGTGGGTGTTTGGTACGGCGATGTCTATAATTTGAGCGGTTTTGTTACGTTTGTCTAATAATGTGATGTCTGGTCTATTGTAGTGAATTGTTTTATCTGTGAAGATTCCTCGGTCGAAGTACAATTTGTGAGTGGCGTTTTCAAGAACAGTTTCAGGCTGGTATTTATAATAAGGTACTGGTGGTGTGGAGATGAAGTTATATTTGATTGCTAATTTTTGATGAATTATGTTCGCTGTTTGATCATGCCTGTGCTTATAATCAGTCTGGACTATTGCTTTACACGCACCTGTAATGTGCTGAATGGTTTCCGAAGAACTATTGCATCGCCTACATATGTCTACTGTTTGAGGAACTCTCATTATGTGTTTCTGGTAATTTCGGGTTTCTATGACCTGGTCCTGAATCGCTATCATAAACCCTTCGGTCTCAGGGAACAGTTCTCCACGCTTTAACCATTCGTTCGACGCTAACTTGTCGACGTTAGGTAGATTAAGGTCGTGTCGGTGTCTCCCATGCAGTGACTTTTGAGTCCATTCAGCGATTTTTGTCTGTCGGTCAGTCTGTTGTTCATTACTTTGTGTTGTCCTGTCATACATGTTCAAAGGGGTAAGTTTCTTGTCATTATACGTTATTGCTTTGTGTAGGGTTGAAGTGGAGCTTTTATTGTCAAAGTATGTTCTCAATGTTGTTATTTGTTTGTTATGTAGGTTAGTGATATCTATTATTCCCCTTCCGCCGTCGTTCCTTGGTAGCGTGAGTCTCTGTACACATGACCTAGGATGGTGTCTCCTGTGTTTAGTGAGAGTGGTGTTTATAATCCTTTGTAAGTTTTTGAGGTCGGTCTTGTTCCATTTTATGATGCCAAAGGAGTAGGTGAGTATGGGGATGGCATAGGTGTTAATAGCTTTAATGGTGTTTTTAGCGTTTATCTGAGTCTTAAATATTGTTTTTAACCTATGTTTAAATTGCTTAGTAAGTGTGGTTTTGATTTCCTTGTGCTGAATCTGTTTAGCCTGTATATACCCTAGATATTTGTACGTCCCGGTTTCGTCTAAAGAATCTATTGTCGCGCCTGTCTGCATTTGGTATGAATGTGTATATGTTTTACCTGCGCTTATTGAATTAATTTTACATTTATCAATCCCAAACTCCATAGCTATATCTTTTGAGAATTGTTCAGTTACATCCGCTAGTTCATATAAGTCATCAGGGGATGACGCGTACAATTTGATGTCATCCATATAAAGGAGATGGTTTACTTTACAATATTGTTGGTCAGTCAGTATGTCAGTCATTGTATCACTAAATTGGAGTTGGTAACCAGGTATTAATGCATTAAGTTTGTTTGAAAGAGGGTTTAATGCTAGACAGAACCATAGTGGGCTTTTATTGTAAATCGTAAATGTTCGAAATGTTTTCATTTTCATTTTTTTTGCCTTTGTTATTTAATTTATTTACGAACGTAATTTCTGTATGTTTACAAATGGCTAAAAGTTATGGACATAATTATATAGCTTCTCACGAAGTACGATAACTTTGAAAAGGTAATTTATTTCCTTAATGTAATATTTAATTTTGCATTGTCCCATTATTTTGATAATTTTATTTCTAGTTAGAATTCTAGTAGCTCAGACCAAATAAAAACTCAAGACAGCGCTGCGAACAATAAAGTGATGCTGGTTTCGTAAACATATATGTGTGCGTTTTTTGAGCGTAGTTTAATTGTAGTTTGATGTAGATGTGTGCGTGTGAGCGTGTATGCAGAGCGAAGCTTAGTTTTGCGCTGGCTTCACTTTATTTGTTCTCAGCGCTATGTCTTGGTTATTTATTTGGTCTGAGACTATAGTACTCAATAGTAATTACGTTTTAGTACATGTGTGCAATCATTCCAGGAAAAGTTTTACGTACTCTCTTATTTTAACATTCATTGTTAACTAGCTGACCCACGCAACTTCGTCTGCGTCACATAAGAGAGAAAAAGCTTTCAAAAGGAACAAATTTTCCCCGTTTTTGCAACATTTTTCACTTATGCTCCGCTCCTATTAGTCGTAGCGTGATGTTATATAGCCTATAGCCTTCCTCGATAAATGGACTACCCAACACTGAAAGAATCATTCAAATCGGACCAGTAGTTCCAGAGATTAGCGCGTTCAAACAAACAAACTCTTCAGCTTTATAATATTACTAGCTGTTGCCCGCGGCTTCGCCCGCGTAAAGTTCGGTAATTGTCCCACTGAATCATAATAAAGGGATAAATAGTATCCTACATGTTAATCCAGGTTACAAACTATATATGTGCCAAATTTCATAATCATCACAATTTATTATTATCATCAAAATCACCATCACTGTCACAATCACTATCACAATCACTATCACAATCACTATCACAATCACTATCACAATCACTATCACAATCACTATCACAATCACTATCACAATCACTATCACAATCACTATCACAACACTATCACAATCACAATCACTATCACCATCACAATCACTATCACTATCAGTATCACTATCACTATCACTATCACTATCACAATCACTATCACAATCACTATCACAATCACTATCACAATCACTATCACAATCACTATCACAATCACTATCACAATCACTATCACAATCACAATCATAATCACCATCACAATCACCATCACAATCACTATCACTATCACTATCACAATCACTATCACAATCAATATCACTATCACTATCACAAACACTATCACAATCACTATCACAATCACTATCACAATCACTATCACAATCACAATCACAATCACTATCACAATCACTTTCACAATCACTATCACAATCACTATCACAATCACAATCACAATCACAATCACAATCACTATCACAATCACTATCACTATCACAATCACTATCACAATCACAATCACTATCACTATCACAATCACAATCACTATCACAATCACCATCATAATCACCATCACAATCACTATCACTATCACTATCACAATCACTATCACAATCACAATCACTATCACAATCACTATCACTATCACAATCACTATCACAATCACTATCACAATCACTATCACAATCACCATCACAATCACCATCACAATCACTATTACTATCACTATCACAATCACAATCACTATCACAATCACAATCACTATCACAATCACTATCACAATCACTATCACAATCACTACAATCACTATCACAATCACTATCACAATCACTATCACTATCACAATCACTATCACAATCACTATCACAATCATGATCACAATCGCCGTCACTATCACAAAATCAAGTTAAAACAATCACCATTACAATCATTCTCGCAATCACTATCCTCGTTATCACAATCATTATCATCGTAATCACAATCATCTTCATCATTATCACCGTTGCTGTCACAATCACAATCACCGTCACTATCACAATGACCATCACTAACACAATCACCATCACCATCACAATCACTCTCACAATCACTATCCTCGTTATCACAATCATTATCATCGTAATCAAAATCATCTTCATCATTATCACCGTCACTGTCATAATCACAATCACCATCACCATCGCTATCACCATCACTATCACAATCACCATCACCATCACAATCACCATCAAAATCACTACCACAATCACCATCAACGTTATCACAATCATCATCATCGTAAAACAATCATTATCATCGTAATAAATATCATCATCATCACAATCATTATCACAATCATCATCATCGTAATCACAATCATTATCATCGTTATCACAATCATCACAATAAATCAACTCTTGGATCTCAAAATAAATGCCATTTTCGTAATCAGCACATCTGATAGTCTCGGTATCGACACCCATATTGATTTTTAGACATTTCAACCCAATCGCACCCCAACAGAGAATGATGATATTTTAGGGCCGCCACATTAAATTTTAAAATCGTTGTTTTTGTAATACACCCAACCCAATTCACCATACAAACAATACCTATGTTGAATTTCAGGCTTTGTTACCCCATTTCCCCCTTTAGGGGTTGAATTCTGAAAAAACCTGAAACACAAACGTTAACTCATTTATCGATAGGAGTACTCCTGTTAAGTTTCGAATAAAGTAGTCTAACTAATCTTATTTCCCCATATAATCTTTGGTCTCCCGTTCCAACCCCTAAGGGGGTTAATTTTGAAAAATCCTTTCTTAATGCACCCCTAAACCTCATAAAGAACCTTTGTGCCAAATTTGCAATCTCTAGACTCAGCGGTTTGGGCTGTGCATTGATTTTTATACTTTGCCACCCCGTTTCCCCCTCTTAGGGGTTGAATTCTGAAAAAACCTGAAACCCGTTTCTACTCATTTATCAATAGGAGCACTCCTGTGAAGTTTCAAATAAAATAGTCTAAATTATCTTGTTTTTCCCATACAAACTTTGGAGCCCCGTTTAACCCCCTTAGGGGTTGCATTTTGAAAAATCCTTTCTTAGTGCAACCCTAGACCACATAAGGAACCTACTTGCCTAATTTGGAATCTCTAGACTCAGCGGTTTGGGCTGTGCATTGATTTTTATACTTTGCCACCCCATTTCCCCCTCTTAGGGGTTGAATTCTGAAAAACCCTGAAACCCGTTTCTACTCATTTATCAATAGGAGCACTCCTGTGAAGTTTCGAATAAAATAGTCTAACTAATCTTGTTTCCCCATACAAACTTTGGAGCCCCGTTTAACCCCCTTAGGGGGTGAATTTTGAAAAATCCTTTCTTAGTGCACCCCTAGACCACATAAGGAACCTACTTGCCAAATTTGGAATCTGTAGACACAGCGGTTTGGGCTGTGCGTTGATAGATGAGTCAGTCAGTCAGTCAGTCAGTCAATCAGTCAGTCAGTTTCTTCTTTTATATATTTAGATAAGTATAGATAAATCCATTAAGTTTTTATTCATTGGTTTTTATTGTTTTTTTTTTCATCTATCTGGTGTCCACGACACAAGCCCGGTCCCTAGTGTGGCACTAGATGGCTCCAGCGATATTTAATTACCTTATTTTATTCAAAAGTGATTTTCACCACACAATTAAGGGAAAGTTAGCAAACCAATATAGTCATCGCTATTGATTTCTTGATGACTGAGTTTGTAGGTGAATAGTTATTGGGGTGTCTGTAGGTTCGACGTGTCACCGCCACTGTGCACTTTACTGGATACGACACGCAGAATTCAATTACATATCACATGTTTAGACGGTTATCTATACTATCTATACTAATATTATAAAGAGATAACATTTGTTTGTAAGTTTGTATGTAGGGGGTAATCTCCGGAAGTAATGAACCAATTTTAAAAAATTGTTTCACAGGTTGAAAGCTACATTATTCGTGAGTGCTATATGCTATATTTTACTCCCGTACGGAACGGGAACTACGCGAGTGAAACCGCGGGACGTCAGCTAGTTACTTATATTATTAGTACATTTCCGGGTAGGGACATAGAGAGACTTATTTACATGTTTCGTGGAAAACTAACAATTTGCTTTTCTTTTCATATTTTTACTTGTATTTGGATTTTACTTTAATTTAAGTGCTTTCTGCACCTTTTCTAATACAAAGAACATTTTAGTTGGTCTTTCTAGAGCACCTGGTTTGATTCTGAGAGCAGCGTAAAAGCCGTAAATTGGTTTAGAATCCACTGACCAGGCTATTTTTTATTTTCAGTAATATTTACATTATTTACATACTAAATCTATAATAGAAATAAAAATATTTACAAGTATCAAAAAGGGTTGCAGGGCGTCGAAAAATTCATCCACATCGCTGTCAATAGGAAAAGTGCCCAGAAGGCTGGCAGCATTGCCACGTTGGATGGCAATGCTGATTCTTTGGCCAAAATGTTTAGAATTGTGTTTATTTTTTCTCGATGCACTGTGAGTTGCTATACTGGTTTTGGTTACCAACAAGAGACCGAAATTTCGAGTTTCTTATATTCTTCTAACCATTGAGCGTTCATCGACAATAGGCATGACGACGGTATCAAAAAATTGCAAATCTGTTTAGTCCGTCAGTATTGGAAAATAATGGACATATATTTTTGTTTTTGTAAATCAATGAATATTGACAAAGATAAAACTCATCAAAACTCGGGAGTGGGAGCTCGTGATGTCAGAACTGGCTAAAAATTATACCAAGGCGTGATGTATTGAGAATTTTTAAAGCGTCATTCTTCGTCAATTTTGGTTTACGTAACAAAAGACAAAAAATGTGTCCAATATTTTTTGGAAATTTCTATCTGAGGGACTATTAGATCTTTTTTGTCGTCTCGCCTATTATGTATAGGTATTTGTTTCTGCAATCAAGAGAACTAGGGTCTTCCCCGGTCATTAATTTTCAATAACACGTATTTAAGTGTGCATCACGCCCATAGGAACAGCAGCTTGGCGCTTTTAACGCAAATAAAATTCAGCGCAATGATTGGTCAATTTCCACCTCTTACAGTTGTGATACGCATTGTAATGTTTACAAACATCATCAATGTTTCAGTATTAAGCAAGGACTAAGGCTAAAAAGTCAGACTAAGAAAAGTTTCTGCCTTAAAACCCAGTACCGAAACGTATCTCGGGAAAATACAAAGTCACCAGGGGCGGTTTTTGATGATTCGGTTGCAATGATGATGCTTGCGAGAAACGCATCTTGGATGTAGAGACTTGCGACTTGCGACCGAATTTATCCGTTAGTAATTAGCAATTGATAGTTAGTGATTTTGTCGTTACCGCTGTCGAGACGGTACAATAAAGGACAAATGGCAATACGCAAATCGATGTTACGGTGCAACTACTCGTAACGCGTATATACGCATTCAGTACGTGTAGGCGTACACGTAAATTTGCATTATCATGAATTTATTACTATACGACAAGGTCGGCCGATAAGGATTTTCTTCGCTCGTAGAAAATCTAGGCCGGCCGATTGAAAACGACGCAAGAGGTTTTCATATAAGTTTTGGACCGTACTCTTCTATCATTCCTTAAAAATGACGTATTTGGAATATAAGAAGTCTATTTTGTATTTTGGTATTTTGATCCTTTCTTTGGTGTTGTTTTCCAAATTGAAATCACATCGATGAAAATTGAATTATGGTTGTAACTGAAATAATATGAATGAAAAACCCAAACAGAAAGCTGAACAATACTTAATTCGTCCTTCAGATATGTTAAAATATTCTCCAAGTTACCAATTAACTTATAATGACCAATAAATAAATCGCACATATTCATGCAGATTTCCTGGGCATTACCTGTTAGACTGCTGATGTTAAACATCGCGATAAATATTCTATTGAGCAATAAAGAATTGATTGATGTGATACTTAAACTATTGCACAAACAAATCACACGTTTAAATATATTCCCGCTTTAAAATCACCACATATATGCAAAACATGAATTAAATAACGTCGGAAAAAACTAAGTACAATAAATTTCCATTACACTCAATAAATTAACACTTAGTTTGAATTAAAATATAGAATATAAACACTCACATTTTATTTCCTTCGACACTGAACTTTAATAAATTCAAAGTGCACTACTATCAATGATTTAAACTGAATTGATTGAATGAACTGTTCATATACGTATTTATACGGGAAAACAAACGAACGTAATGCAATAAAACTGAGTTTTTAATAATTTGGTACTGAACTACGCATTTGTAGGCGGCCAGTCACATGGACCATAGTCACTTGTATATCCTCGCATGGTGCGGTGTATTATGTCGCATAGTACGACAAATTGCATTACCCTCCAATAATCTAATTGGATATTATTGATTCATGAACAGTCATTTCATTTCTTGCTTCTCTTGCGTTTGCGGGAATTATGCGAGATTAGCGTTGGCCATTGGTATTTATTTAGTAATACTTGAAACAAAATTCTATTCTATTCTAATTTTATAAAATTATATTGAATACTAGTTACACAACAAAATTAAAATAAGTTAAAAAGTTTGCACAATCGTTAATTTCACCTGCTATGAAAAAAAAATTCTTTGTATTTTCAAATTTTTATTATTGCAAGTCGGTAAGTATGTCTTGTGGGGGTCAAACCAAGTCCTAAAGTAAAAGATTACCTTGTTTTTGCGACATTATCATGTCTGGACTGTCTTGCCGCAAATACGTCAATATTACGGGCATAACTTACGTAAGTATAATTATGTTCGACAAAAGATGAGTAATATTACCACCTAGCTAGACAGATTTACATAAGTAATGAATTATATCTAGTTGTTTTATTGCAAAATGTGTGGTGATTTATATTAATGCTGTAGCTAAGGAAAACAATGTCATTTGAGGATTCTTGGTAAATGATCTACAAACTGATTTCTTCAAGCAAGAATCAGTGTAATAATCGACAAACAGATTTTTGCTATCAAGCAGGAAATCAGTTTGTAGATTACTAGCTGACGTCCCGGTTTCACCCGCGTAGTTCCCGTTCCCGTGGGAGTACGGGAATAAAATATAGCCAATAGCACTCACGAATAATGTAGCTTTCTACCAGTGAAACAATTTTTAAAATTGGTTCACTACTTCCGGAGATTACCCCTACATACAAACTTACAAACAAATGTTACCTCTTTATAATATTAATATAGATTTGCAAACCATAGTCTATACACTTTTAATTTTAACATAATAAGTTGCAAATGAAATGGTGGGCAAGTGTTGCGGAGGTATGAAAAAAATGTCGTATGAAAAGTTATGAGTATAAATGTGGCTGTATAAGAGTGGAGGAAGACCATAGAAAAGATGGATGGACTGTGTGAAAGATGATATTATGGCAAGAAAAGATATGTCTGATGAGATGACGAGGAATAGAGAAGAAGAGAAGAAGAAGAGATGCTGCGCCGACCACAAATAATAATAATAATAATATTGCTTTGAAGTACAACCTTGTGGAATCAGAAGTGCCATACTATAGGTATGCGCCCGACCCAGTTCTCGATAATGGTAATATCACGTTGTATTGGGATCGACCTATCACCACTGACAGGACTGTTGTTGCCAATAGGCCTGACATTGTGGTGATAGATCAATTGGAGCGTCGCACAATGATTGTTGATATAGCGGTCCCGCATGATGAGAACCTCGTGAAAGCAGAGAAAGATAAACAATTCAAATATCTGGATCTGGCTCGCGAGGTTGTCGACATGTGGGACGTGAATACAGCAGTCATTGTGCCGATAGTCGTGTCGGCCAATGGCTTAATAGCCAAGAGCCTCTACCAACATCTTAGGAGGCTCTCGCTAGGCAGCTGGATCAAGGGCTTGATTCAGAAAGCAGTACTTCTGGACACGGCTCGTATTGTTAGGAGGTTCCTCTCTCTGGAGCCTTGACCGCCGGTAGCTTGGACCCTGTTCCCGATACCGGTGGGCTACAATTTTTTATATTTTTAAATGTTTTTTATATATTTTTTAATTAATATTTAAAAATGTAACAAATTTGTTTATAAATGAATAAAGGAGATAATAATAATATTGTATATTACCACAAACTTCAAGTACATTGCACTGTTTACATATTAAATTTCTTAATTAGCATTCGAAAATAAGTACAATAAAATATAAGTACCCTGTGCCCTAAACTAGGCTAGGCCTGTATCTTAGGGGGCGCAGTGTCCGGCTATGAGGTATGCTTAAATCATTCTTTTGTGGCAGACGTGCCAGGGGACTGTGTCAAGTGGGCGCTTAAATAAATTGGGATAAGGACAAGAGAATGATGATGATGATGACGAAGATGATGAAACAATATTCTAAATATTTTAAGTAAAAGAAAAAGGATTTTTACGTGACTAACTCTCATAAATAGTCAGTGACATGTTCTGGTCTCCTTTGTCAGAGCAAAACCCATGCCCATTAAATAAACCATTAATACCCATTCAAGAGTAATGTTACTGTTGAATGGGTATTACACCTCTTGGTGACAAATTTATTGTAATAATCTCAACAGCTCACGTAATTAGTAAATCCCATGAGATCACGATATCAATAAAATCGATTTTGAAAAATTATATAATCGCCATGTACGTACGGTACGGTTATATGTTTCTACGATTGTAATATACGATGACGTGCAGCCGTGAGTCCTAAGTTATGAGTCATAACAAGAGTTTGACATAATGATCGAAACGAAATCTTGGATTGACGTTGCATGTCGCTCTGCACGTACTTGTAGCGTCATCAAAATTTTGTTCGCATGCACGCAAACATGGTCGTGTCTTCAATCTTCTAGAATAGGTATTCTAGAAGATTCCGAATAAATGTACTATAGAGCTACATTTATTCAAATAAACGATGGATGGACTGTGTCAAAGATTTTTATGACTATTGAGATGACGAGGAATAGAGAAGCATGGAGAAGAGGACAAGGCGAAAGGCGAAGGTGATAGCTACAAATGTACCCATACTCCGTAAGTATCTATTTAATCAAGTTCTCTAGCGAACTCCTTTTGGCCACGTAAAATGAAATCAAGCGAGTGTAGATCACTGGGGGGCCGAACGCCTCCTGCCGGAGGCTCTACGCGGGAGTCGTGCGGTCTATGGCCCTTTACGGGGCCCCGGTGTGGGGGCGTTCATTGAGGCGGCGAGCCGCCCACTTCCTGAACGCGCCCCAAAAGGTGGTAGCCGTAAGGCTGGCCCGGGGCTACCGCACGATCTCCCGCGAGGCGGCGAGCCTCCTTGCCGGATTGCCGCCATGGGATCTGGAGGTGATAGTCCTCGCGCGCCTACATAAATGGCGCGCGGAGGCGCTACGCTGGGGGGAAACTCCGCTGCCGCGGCAAATTGTCGCTCAGCGGACAGACTTCCGGCGGGATCTCATGGTGACATGGAGAGAGCGACTGTCGCAACCCCGCGCAGGGCACGCCACGATAGTGGCGATAAGTCCCCTCTTTGAGGAGTGGCTTGAGCGACGCCACGGCGTCCTCACCTTCCGCCTGACGCAGGTCCTCACCGGACACGGCGTGTTCGGAAGGTTCCTGCACCGAATCGGGCGGGAGGAAACGTCCGGGTGTTTCCACTGTGAGGATCGACCGGAAGACACGGTGGAACACAAGGTGGAGGTGTGCCCCGCGTGGGCGGAGCACCGCCGTGTCCTCGAAGCGTCGATTGGCGGCGGCGACCTCTCGCGTCCGGCCCTGGTGCAAGCCATGGCCGGAGAAGACGGAATGGGACGCCGTCACCTCCTTTTGCGAAGCAGTAATGCTAGAGAAGGAGGTAGCGGAACGTGAGAGGGAAAGAACCTCTCAACGTCCCGGCCGCCGCGGGAGATGCCCCGGCGTCGGGGGCCACCACGTGGCCCTCGGCCACCGTAGGCGCGGGCCTGTGGACGGTGGGCTATGGGCTAGCTCGCCGTCCTTCCGTCTCATGACGACAGGCCGTGTCGACGGCGCGTTCGTGTTCCACGCGCGCCTCAAAGAGAGTCAGCAAAAACGAAGGGGTCCGTAAGGACCGATGCCTGCCGGGGTTGCGGGACTGTTCGAAAGAGATACCGTGGCCCCGGAACACAAAGGGCGATGAAGGAACATGGATGGGTTTTAGTCAGTAAAAGTCTGACACTCTCACTGCTCCGCCCAGAGCGGGAGGAGTCATATGATGATTTCCCATCCGAAAAAAAAAAAAGCGAGTGTAGATCAAAGCAATAATGATATGATTCCTCGTATTATTCACTTATAGGTTTGAATAGTAGATTAGACCGTATGACCAATACATAGATGTAGGGACAAGAATCAGAACCATACAACGGTCGAGACTAATATAGTGAAACCGAAAAATGGCTTTACAGTAAACGAAAAGAATCGATTTTCGACTTTTCGAGTCGACTTTTTGGTAACTAGTTCAACTAGTTACCAAAAAGTCGACTTGCTAAGATTTCGCCATTTATGTCCTTTATTCCCAGGGCAACTGGTAAAATTCATTAGAATTTTCCTAGTTGCCAAACAAGATGGCCATCTTAAAAATTAAAGTGAAAGACGATTAATTAAGATCAACAACAACAACAACAACAACAACAGCCCATAACGTCCACTGCTGGACATAAGCCTCTCCCATGATGGGAGGAATTTGCCGTAATCTCCACGCTTGGCAGGCGGATTGCAGATCGCAGTGATGAAAGACTAACAGAAAACGCTGCTGCCCATTCTCTGGTCTACGGAGGCGCAAGGTGTTCTGCCTCAGACAGTAGTCGCCTTATACGACACCCGTGAGTGTAATGGGTGTAATTAAGATCACTCTTTGTAAATTCAGAAATCCACAACACTTGTCAACAAAAGGTAAAGTTGATTGATTGATTATGAAAAAACGAGTGAAGCCTAGAACAACATGTGCTCATATTTCAGTTGGCAAGCGGTAAAGAAAACATCACGAGCAAAGTACAAGAAAGTTAAAAGCAATAGTTTGATGTTTGTGGCAAGTCTTATCGATGCGTATTGTTGAATATTATTAAAAGCTGTTACTATAACTAAAAGTGCTGCTACGATTAAAAGCGATTGTTGTACTTAACATAACTTAGCTTTGGAGTCTTGAAATGTTTTGGCAAAACATAGGGGTTCTTGAAGTATGTTCAGTTATATTTTTAAGTATTTTATGAGATCATCATATTGGCCATACTGCTGTATTCATGTCTTTTGGAACAAATGTGGCTAGATAATTAACAGTTAGGTATTTAGCGGACATATTGGTTTCCTATCTTTGCTACAAAACGGTTGGTTGTCAGTTCCCGTGACCCAAGGTCTGGTATTGCTTTGGCCTGAGACTAAACATTGACTTTTCAGTACGTAGTCGACAGAGATGCTGAAGGATTTTTCAGCGCCTATGATATTTTATATCTTCCTATCGTTTACAGTTATTTCAAGAGTATATCAATAGTTTTAAGTTTGACATGTTTATATTATAAAGGGTGTAAAACACCTCTTCACGAAGCCGAAAGGCACTTATTCTCCTCGTCATTGCGATCATTTTTTTGCTGTACACCATACCTGGGAACCTTCTAGTTACAGAGATATTGGGGGTCAAAGTTCCAACTTTTTGACAAGTTTTTTTCTTAAATACGTGTTTTTAATGTAAGATATTTTACTTTAGACACCTTCACAACCCCCGTACTATTCAATCCATCTATCAGCACAATGTTTTGAGTGCGTTACATTGAGTTCTACCACAAAACATGATTTTTCACCTAAAAAAAAAAGTAGTTTTCCAGCAATATTTTTTGCGTAAAGTTACTTAGTTTCATGTACAGAATGCTTGGTTGACGGCTTCGTGATGAGGTCTTTTACACCCTGTATACGTGTATAGTATACCAGTAAGTATGTTTTACCAGAAAAACAGACTGGTCTGTTCTTTTTCTGTTAGCCTGTTGTATTATCTTCAAGGGCTTTCAGGTCAGACAAAGTGATGCGTTATTCCCACAGGTTATCAAATAACGCGTAGGTGGACACTATCGGCAGGTACTTACAGTGAAATCTAAACTATAAAAGTACCTATTGAGAAGAATGGCGTCATATTGAGTAAGGTTTCGAGATGGTATTGAGTTTCATTTAAAATTTGACTTTTATTACATTAATTAGTTACTGTGATAAAAATCCTAACAAAGGTTTTGATTATTTTTTTCTATTTTCCGAGTCATTTCTTTTCTATTTTCTTCTGCTGCACTGGTTGTGAAGAATTCATTAAATTACGTTTGGGTAACTAAAGCCTTGTCAACTAATTTCTGAAGTGATTCAAAATAAATCTTCAGTTAAGTTTATCTTTTCATGTATCTAGTTATGTAGGTTTATTGCATAACAAAATCTCAGTGTTTAAAGGTTCACCTTTCTTTTTTCAAATAAATGAAGCAATTGTTTATGAATTGCCCTCAAAATCCCAGATTGTGATTGAAACTGTATTTGCAATTGGTGCTGGTTTCGATCCACGGATCGAATAGATGTCAAGTTTAGGTGGGACTTTAAATATCTAATTTAAGAAGAAAGTCGTGAATTTTCCAGTCTATAAGCAGAGGTGAAAAAATACAGAAAAATAAAACGCAATAATACTTTTTGCAAAAATTTACAAAATGATGCTGGATAATGGTTTCGCATAAAATCTAAGATCATAGATTTGAAGTTTATTACAATACTCCTTCTTACATTCAAAGATGACCTATACATTAACAATAACAATAATTTTTAATGTACAGTTAAATGCAACATTGCAATCCATTCAAACCGAAGGTCCTTTAGCAAATAAAATGAAACACATAACACTTACGTCAAATACTGATGCTTTGTCCTCTTCTTAGTAAGTAAACTATTAAATACGTAAACTGTTATCAACAAGAACAAGGTCTTTATTCACAAATATTATAATAAATCGCGGAGTGAACAATCATGAAAGCTTGTGTGCGCCACGGTTCGTAGGTCAGTTACAACTATTTCATACAATCCACAGTGGTGCATGTGATATGCATTCGTAATTACTAGAGCTACTAATATATTGCTTGAGCGAAGCGGATTTATGATATATTTATTTATGTACAGAGGGCAAATAAATAACCATGGTCGAAATATATACATGAAGTTTTCTTAGAAACCAATGGATCTTTTCGAATGCAATGAAATGAAATTGATAGAAATATTAAAATTTGTTAATATTATTAAATTTCAGCTGAAGACGTGAAATAGTTTCTAAAAAAACTGCAACTATATCTGACGACCGCTTGTTTCCTTTGCCCTCTGAACACACAAAATACTTAACATCATCATCTGCCTAGCCTTTTCCCAACTATGTTGGGGTCGGCTTCCAGTTTTACCGGATGCAACTGAATACCAGTAATTTTACATGGAGCGACTGCCTATCTGACCTCCACAACCCAGTTAGTACCGGGTAATACGATACCCCTTGGTAAGACTGGTTGTCAGACTTTTCGGGCCTCTGACTACCTAACGACTGTCAAAGATCTACAAATGACAGCCGGGACCAACGGCTTAACGTGCTTTCCGAGGCACGGAGGAAACTCGGTATGTAATGGGCGGTCACCCATCCACAGACCAACCTAGGCAAGCACGGCTTAACCTAACGATCGACCCGAGCGGCTGTTATTATTTAGCCACGAGCTCATCACACAAAATACTTAACATGACAATATAAATATATGTATACAAAGGGTGTAAAACACCTCTTAACGTAGCCAAAAGGCACTTGTTCTCCCCGTCATTGCGATCATTTTTTTGTTCTACACCATACCTGGACCCCCAATATCTCCGTAACTAAGGTTCCTAGGTTCCAACTTATTGACAAGTTTTTTTTTTAATACAAGTTTTAAATGTAAGATTTTACTTTAAACAAAGTTATAACTTAGTTTGATGTACAGAATGCTTGGTTGACGGCTTCGTGATGAGGTCTTTTACACCCTGTATATTATAACTAGCTGTTGCCCGCGGCTTCGCCCGCGTGAAGATCGGTAACTGTCCCACTGAAAAATACTAAAGGGATAAATAGTGTCCTACCAGTCAATCACGTTAATCCAGGTTATAAACTATCTATGTGCAAAATTTCACAATCATCACAATTTATTATTATCATCACAATCACAATCATTATCACAATCACCATCACCATCACTATCACAATCACTATTACAATCACAATCACAATCACCATCACAATCACCATCACTATGACCATCACAATCATCATCACAATCACCATCACAATCACCAACACAATCACCATCACAAACACCATCACAATCACCATCACAAACACCATCACAATCACTATCATCATTATCACAGTCATTATCATCGTAATCACAACCATTATCATCGTTATCACAATCAT
This sequence comes from Xestia xanthographa, assembly GCA_905147715.2. Lineage (NCBI taxonomy): Eukaryota > Metazoa > Arthropoda > Insecta > Lepidoptera > Noctuidae > Xestia > Xestia xanthographa. The sequence continues at coordinate 13,409,012 of LR990656.1, forward strand.
CATTATCACAATCTCCATCCTCGTCATCACAATCATTATCATCGTAATCACAATCATTATCATCGTAATCACAATCATTATCATCGTAATCACAATCATTACCATCGTAATCACTATCATTATCATCTTAATCACAATCATCATGATCACAATCACCATCAAAATCACGATCACAATCACTATCACAATCACTGTCATCATTATCACAATCATTATCATCATTATCACAATCTCCATCCTCGTCATCACAATCATTATCATCTTAATCACAATCATCATGATCACAATCCTCATCACTATCACAATCACAATCATTATCACAATCACCATCACAATCACCATCACAATCACCATCACAATCACCATTACCATCACTATCACATTCACCATCATTATCACAATCACCATCACAATCACTATCACAACCATTATCATTATCACAACCATTATCACAATCACTATCACAATCCCTATCCTCATCATCACAATCCTATTCATCGTAATCACAATCACTGTCACAATCACCATCACCATCGCTATCACCATCACAATCACCTTCACTATCACAATCACTATAACAATCACCATCACAATCACCATCAAAATCACTATCACAATCTCCATCATCGTTATCACAATCATTATCATCGTAATCACAATCATTATCATCTTAATCGCAATCATCACCATCACTATCACAATCACCATTTCAATCACCATCACCATCACAATCACCATCACCATCACCATCACCATCACCATCACAATCACCATCACTATCATCATTATCACAATCATTATCATCGTAATCACAACCATTATCATCGTAATCACAATCATTATCATTGTTATCTTAATTATCATTATCACAATCATCATTATCACAATCATCATCAACGTAATCACAATCATTATCATCGTTATCAAAATCATCATCATCACAATCATCATTATCACAATCATCATCATCGTTATTACAATCATCACAATAAATCAACAAAAACCCTGTACAGAAGTCGAATCCGCCATCTTCTGGATCTCAAAATAAATGCTATTTTCATAATCAGCACCCCTGATAATCTCGGTATCGACACCCATATTGATTTTTAGACATTTCAACCCCATCGCACCCCAACAGGGAATGGTAGTATTTCAGGTCTGCCACATTAAATCTTAAAATCGTTGTTTTTGTAATACAACCGACCCAATTCACCATAAAAACAATACCTATGTTGAATTTCAGGCTTTGTTACCCCATTTCCCCCTTTAGGGGTTGAATTCTGAAAAAACCTGAAACACATATGCTAACTCATTTATCGATAGGAGTACTCCCGTTAAGTTTCGAATAAAGTAGTCTAACAAATCCTATTTCCCCATGTAATCTTTGGACCCCCGTTTCAACCCCTTAGGGGGTGAATTTTAAAAATCCTTTCTTAATGCACACCTAAACTTCATAAAAAATCTATATGCCAAATTTGGAATCTCTAGACTCGGCGGTTTGGGCTGTGCATTGATTTTTATACTTTGCCACCCCATTTCCCCCTCTTAGGGGTTGAATTCTGAAAAAACCTGAAACCCGTTTCTACTCATTTATCAATAGGAGCACTCCTGTGAAGTTTCGAATAAAATAGTTTACTAATCTTGTTTTACCCATACAAACTTTGGATTCCCGTTTAACCCCTTTAGGGGTTGAATTTTGAAAAATCCTTTCTTAGTGCACCCCTAGACAACATAAGGAACCTACTTGCCAAATTTGGAATCTCTAGACTCAGCGGTTTGGGCTGTGCATTGATATTTATACTTTGCCACCCCATTTCCCCCTCTTAGGGATTGAATTCTGAAAAAACCTGAAAACAGTTTCTACTCATTTATCAATAGGAGCACTCCTGTGAAGTTTCGAATAAAATAGTCCAACTAATCTTGTTTCCCCATACAAACTTTGGAGCCCCGTTTAACCCCTTTAGGGGATGAATTTTGAAAAATCCTTTCTTATTGCACCCCTAAACCACATAAGGAACCTACTTGCCAAATTTGGAATCTGTAGACCCAGCGGTTTGGGCTGTGCGTTGATAGATGAGTCAGTCAGTCAGTCAGTCAGTCAGATTCTTCTTTTATATATTTAGATTATACCATTTTATTCTTTATCAGCTTGAGATTAAGGGTAATTTGGACTTAATGCATCTTTCGTCGTTGAAGTTCTAACACCATGTAAGCCAGAAATAGCAACTTTACAGGAGAGTGGAAAAACTGCTCAATCATACCTGTGTAATGGTACTGTTCCATTTTATTATTTGTGTTTACTTCTAATTAGATAGAGACGTTACTTGTTTCTGATTGGCTGATAGCAAAGCAAACGGCACCAAAAAACAAAATGTCAAAGTGAGAACTTCAACGACGCTTTGTTTTTTATAATTATGATTTTATGATCCAAAACAAGTCACGACTAAACTGACCTTTCAGTGTTATAGTTTTCCTCTGATTGTATACATTACAGTGACCGTTATTCTTTTTGTCATAAGGTAAGTTAAAGTAAGGTAAGGTAAGGTAAGTTAGATGTAAAGTAAATTGTTTAAGGACTGTAACGGTCTAAGGTACGTTTAAAATTGACAAGTCAGGAGTAATGTTATCAACGCTTATAACTTACTCCGGTCTATCACCGTAGCCTTCAAAGATAAATGCCACGTAATCTTGCGATTATGTATTTTAATTGTCTTGTTATATATTTACTTATATATTAGCGTTGTTTTTTTCCGATTGCGTGATTAATTATCTCACTAATAACATAGTGTTAGGAATTTTAATATAAGAGATGTTATGATTATCGCCATATCGTGTGTGTCCCTGCAATTACGCGTGACCCATGATGACTTTTCTGTAGATGTCATAATTTCTATGATTTGATTATTGAAATAGGTATTTTGATAGGAATGCGATAGGAATGGTATTTTATCGTAAGTCATTTAGTTTTATGTATTTATGACGTCTATGATTTTTAGGGTTCTGTTTAAAAATGAAATGAAGAAACCTCTGCCTGGGTTTTAAGTTCAGCGCGTCAGCATTTAAGCCAAACCTGAATGTTATACATTACTGATTATTATTCTTATACAGAATGAGTACCATCGATTATTACAAGAGTATACTTGGATATACCACAATAGTTTGGGCTAAAACGTCACCTTTCTTTTGGTCTTGCCGCAGTCAGGAAAAAAAGACATAGTTTTGACTGAGAGACTAGCTTATGCCTATGGCTTCGCCCGTACCGTGTTCAGCAATAAAATTGTCCCACCGGATCGTTCTACTGGAATAAAAAAATCAGAGCAGTCTTTGGGGACTGCCGATAGAAGTGAAAACAAAAAGTACACAGGCCCCGCCCCAGTCGTAGCACTGGTTATGCCCCGCGCATGCCTATGCGGTGCTACGCCGTAGCGGATGCTACGAGTGCTACGAACGGCTACGAAGCGTCACCGCACGTTACGTTACGTGACGATGAGTTCAATGTTTTTCCTTCACCCAAAAAGTGCTCAACGCGCCTAAAGAAGTTTTCACTTCAAAAAGTATCCAGTGTGTTAATCCAGGTTATAAACTATCTATGTGCCAAATTTCATTCAAACCGGTCAGTAGTTTTTGCGAGAAAGACTGACAAGCATTCTTACATCTATACGTCCACTGTTTCCTCATACACTTTCGCATTTATATATTACTAGCTGATGCTCGCGGCTTCGCCCGCCCGAATATTATATACTAAACTAAACTAAACTTTCCTCTTGAATCACTCTATCTATTAAAAAATCCTGCATCAAAATCCGTTGCGTAGTTTTAAAGGGGTGTACTATGCCATATCGAATGCCAAATAACCGAATATCAATTGATCGACAACTATAAATCGAACGTCTAAATATTCGAACGTTCATAATATCGAATGGTTAATAAATCGAACATTCATTATATCGTCACTCAATACATCGAGTGTTCAAACTATCGAATGTTTGTTGATCGAGCGATCAACGCATCGCATATTCATTGTATCGAAATATCACTGTACTGAATACTGTTTATACAGAGAACCAGAAACACAAATTTTACCAATAAATCACATTTTAATATTTCCGTTTATTTATTTTACCACACATCTTTTCTATTTTTACCCACCAGCATTGGGAACAAGGTTCGAACTGCCGGTGGTCAGTTCGATGTTTTGAACACTCGATGTATTGAGGGTACGATATAATGAATGTTCGATTTATTAACCATTCGATATTATGAGCGTTCGAGTATTTAGGCGTTCGATTTATAGTTGTCGATCAATTGATATTCGATTATTTGGCATTCGATATGGCATAGTACACCCCTTAGATCTAAGCATACATAGGGACAGACAGATAGACTCGGCGGGGGACTTTGTTTTATAATATGTAGTGAAGTAGGATTCTAAAAAAAAATAACGTCGGTTCTTTTATGGAGAGACAACACTGTTGTAGGAAATTACCGGTTGCACTTGCACTTGGAAACAGCCATCAGGCGATATTACAGATAATAAATAGAACATAAACATTCACCTTTGTACAGCCATTCTAGTAGAATTTATTGCAAAGTTAGGAATGGAATATCACCGGTACCTTTGTATACTATGGCATTTCAAGTATTTATCAACATGAACTATGTAACCAAGGTTTTTGTAACAATCATCATCATCATCATTTCAGCCGAAAGACGTCCACTGCTGGACATACGCCTCCCCCAAGTGTGGCCACATTGACCACATTGACGTAGTTTAATGACAATTTTTTCATTCCGGGGCAGTGGTCCAACTGCTCTGTACAATGACAATTTGTAACAATATTCTGATTTAAAAGAGTGTCCATGAAGTTTCTTGCCCGTTCTTCTCCATAGAGATCTACGCTTTGGAATGGGCAACTGCAGTACTTTCACAGTTATTATATGCCTTGTGATTGGGACTGTAGCTTTTTTTTTTGGATTTGACAATTCAAAAGTTCCTGTACCTTCTAGATCCTCCTGTGGGACTCGTTCATCTGTACTTAAAATAAATGCTTTGACTTTGATTAGATTTCAGGAATTTCCATGAATCGAAAAAATAGGTAATCCTTCCTTCCTACTAATCTAACCCTATTTAAATAGCGAAGGCCAATCGAAGGTAGTGTTGCCATCCGTCAGGGTTTACCCAAATAGGTCCTAGTTTGGAGGGTATCCGGGGACCGTCTGGGCGGCGTTTTTAACACTGTCCGGTTAAAACCTGGGCCAAGACAGATATATGTATGCAACAGCAAGGGGTGTTGCATATTTACCGAAAAGGGGGCGCAAAAGTAAGCTATTTCATGCTGCACTTTTTTGGAAAACTCTCACAAAAAAGTTCACAAAACCGTCTAAACCAAATGTTAATGTATTTATATCGTTTTTGAAGTTTTTGTCCGGTATTATCAGTATAGTTGCTGGCAACTCTAAGAAATCGTAGGCAATAAAACCTCGATTGCGAAGACTTGTTATTAATTGAAGTAAAATACCAGTTTTGTTTTATAAGTTCGTGAGACAAATACCTGAGACTTGTTGTGAACTGTCGAAGGAAACTAATTAATTGGAAATCTTTGGTACAACAAGTTCCTAGAGGAATGTCGAATGCCAAAGCGTAACGGTATGTCGTTAACATATATATGAAATACCATCATGCGGTGTCAATGGCGGAGTGAGCAAAGATCTTTAATTAAATAATACATTATAATTACACGTACTATTGAATTTACGTTGAATTTTCTATAATCACTGACTCAGTGTTTTCAATGACGGTTTTTTTTCTTAGACCTACTTCAGACCTTGGTTTCCGAAGGAAATTCCTTTAGACTGTAGGCCTTTTAAGCCTGTTTACACAATCATTTATAAATATTAAATGTTCCCAGTCCCCTCGTTACATTTCTACCTATAAGTAGATACCTTCTTTAATACTAACATCGATAATTAAATACATATATTAATGTTAATTTATCTATAATAAAATCCTAGGTTGCTTATCTAAGTATTTTTCAATAAAATACAACTTGCATCGCTTTTCCTCAAATACCACAAAACCTCCCAGAAATACCTAACAGAATTTCCGCTTCATATCTTCGTCTCTCAAAGCAGAGAGATTTAAGTAAAGTGTTCTAAGAAAAATCCCAGTAACATGTGTTGTTCAAGGAGCGAGAATCCAGAGCACCCCCACCGCATTGGACATAGATAGACGAAACGTAAAGAATGATCACGACATGAGACAGCACATGCGAGAAAAATAACGCCCATTCTCTCTCGGCGCCGACACAGAATAACTTTAGCAATTTAGGGTTGGATTGCTCGGCAAAACAATCTGAGCTCGCATTTTGGATGTCAGTTACGTTTTCCGTCGTTTTCTTTCGTATTGTGACGGAAAAATGATTGTTGGAAATGTACTAGTCATTCTCATTTATTAGGGTTCCGTACCCAAAGGGTAAAAACGGAACCCTATTACTAAGACTTCGCTGTCTGTCCGTCTGTCCGTCTGTCTGTCACCAGGCTGTATCTCATGAACCGTGACAGCTAGACAGTTGAAATTTTCACAGATGATGTATTTCTGTTGCCGCTATAACAACAAATACTAAAAACAGAATAAAATTAATATTTAAGCGGGGCTCCCATACAACAAACGTTATTTTTTTACGTTTTGTCTAATTTTGTATAGATAAGGTACGGAACCCTTCGTGCGCGAGTCCAACTCGCACTTGGCCGGTTTTTATGTTAATTATTCATGACTTTATTAAAATATGCTAAAAGAAGCAATTATTGACAATGGAAATTATTATTTTTATTTGCATTTGTCAGTCAAACATAACCTAGGATGTAATCATCATCAGCCTATTTCAGGATGTATTGCAATCAATATATTATGTACCCTTTTTAATTCAATTCATATTTTACACACAGACGTTTATAACATAAGTAGGTGCATGTAGGATCAAAATCCAACTACACTACTGCGCATCAAAAGTAATCAGGGTACTTTTTCAATTCATTTATTTAAATAAACCAGTCAGCTAACCCGCAATCGCTCGTGACATTGCGATACATTTACGTCAAAGGGTCGGAGCACAGGGTCGGAGAGACCGAGAAAAATCAGCGGCAATGACTAGACGATTCCACGTTACGTTCCTAATACCGAACCCTTCCTCGCAATATGATTTGCGTCAGTGGAGATGCGTTCAGAACAGATCACCGGCCGGTAACCGAGTGGAAAAAGCGCTTCTCATCGGGACCGTTACTGGAGATCGTAAGAATTCGAGTGGCGTCGCCGGCGAACTACGCTCAGAACAAATGGGTGCGCCGGGGACACCCAATTATTGATTGTTTTTTTTTAAAGTTCTACTATAACATTTAATAGTAGATTATGCACCGAGGGGCTAAAGTTGTGTCTTATGTCACGGGCGTCATATTGAATCTCGAGCGCAATGAAGGATTCGGAATTTAACTCACGAGCAAAGCGAGGGAGTTAAGAGTTTAACTCACGAGCGAAGCGAGGGAGTTAATACAAGAATCCTGAATGCAGCGAGGGATTCAAGCTAGCACAAGGCAAAGACACCTTTAGCCCAGAGGAGGATACTCTACTTTTTACACCTACTGTGAGAAAATAATTGCCATAGTACGAAAAACAAAGTATTTATTAAATAAACAAACAGTAAGAATAATTAACTAATGTTACAGCCAATTACTATTACGGTATTACGGCGCGGTACGGTATTTGTTATTATTAATGCCAGTTTTAATGTTATTCCATTCCTTTTAAAAAATGGTTCGTAGTTATCTAATTATTCTTACAATATTATGTCTTCGAAAACTTGGCAACGATATGAAGAAGCAGTCGTTATGATTATGTAGGAAATCGAGAATATCATCCACGCGTAGTAAGGGTATCGAGAATAGCTTTCCTCTTTCTGGCACAAAGGGTGTTTTATACTGCCAATTTAGCTGAACATGTGAGATTCCAAATTTAAATCACATTATTGACCAGCGGGTCATAATGAAATCCAGTACAACATTATTGACCGGCTGTGCCCCCGGCCACTAATGACTCACTTTAGGTTAAGGTTGCTTGACATATAATTTGACATTTTCGAGCAGGTGGTGTGAAAAATATTTTTATTAATTTCCCTGCTAGTAAAAACGTCTCGATATACGATTCATAAAGAAATGAGGAGTAAAGTACGAAATGACAATTGCCTATTCAATTTCGGCATTCGCCGCAATAAAACCTGTATATATAATTGCGGCGTACCTTTGTTTACGTCTCTATTAATTCCAAAGGCGTCCGACCACGAGGTGGGTAATGTTATCATTCCATTAATTACAACATCCACCCCCTGCTTTTTAAAAGTAAATTAATCCGATTAAGGGGGGAATCGAAGAACCCGCTCCGTCCGAGTTTATTCAGGCAACTTTCTTTAGAATAATTATTTTTTGTAATTAAATCCATCAACACGATTTTTTCCTAATGATTCCCCCGTGGGAGTTGGTGGGTGGCAACCGGGAATAGGGGAGTTTTATTTTTTCTTTAATTTCATATTTTCTTTAAGATGCTGTTTTTGTTGTAGGTATTGGATTTACTTGTAGAGTAGATGAAAGTTTTTCATTAAGAGATAGTTACTTGCATCAATGTATAGAATATAACATATCCTGTAATTACAGTGTCACTTATTCATAGAATCTTTAGCCTTTTCTTCTATTCAGATCAATCATACCAACACTAACAAATAAAGTACCTACCTTCCATGAAAATAAATAATATATGCCTTTATTTTGTAACAATATTCGTCCGGCGGGCTCGGGGTCTCTCAGACCCCCACCCTCACACCAGTGTTAATGATATCTCGCTTCTAAAGGGCACATCATTTACTTACTTTTACGAAAATTAATTGAAATGAGTTTTGACGATGAAAAGATGGCTATACAAAAGAGAATGGTGGCCGCTAGGTGTCGCTCTGAGATAACTTGTTCATCTTTAATTAATTATTTTGTGGCAAAGAATTTGTTTTCTTTGATATTCTAGGCCCTATTCATTGACTTTACCAATTATGATTTCGATTAAGAAACTGTATAAATAAAACGATTTTGAGAATTTATTTATCAAAAGTTGACAATATTACAAGTTAATTCTTGGAAGTTTTAAAATATGATTAAGCTTCTTTTATAGCTTTTATATAAAGATTGATAGAGTTGTTTTGTACTGCGTAATTAAAAGTGATTCTTACTGCGTATTTAGACAATGAGTTACAAGTTAAGCAGTAAATTGATACGTTTATACATAATAATATTAATAAGCTGACTTAATGAGCATCTTCATCTACAAATTGGTAGACTGTGTTCTCAGCAATGATAAACTTATCACAAATCAATATTAAATTATGCAACCAATAAGTATATTTGATTAGTTTTCCAACTAGCGTGGGCCTCATTTCGTGGAAGCTTTTAGGTCACATCTGCGTATGAAACCGGACCGGTATGTAGGCCACTCGTAATATATCGACATGAGGAGGTTCGCAGATTGATGAGCCGTCCTCCCCCCCCCCCCTCCTGCCTGCACCCCCGGCACCCCCTCGCGGACCCGCGGACGTCCGGTGCGCCCCCACCGGCCGTCCCGCGGGACCAACCTCTATTGCAATAGATTGAGCCTGTTTTGTTTCCTTCTGTTGGTGGTACACATGAGGTACTTATTGGACGACATGTGCGAAGTTTTCTTTTCATTGAGGAAAATGTCATGTTTCGTTTTGTGTGTATGCTCTTTTCAAGCCCTTCACTGGTTTTTGTAATTGAATGTCATTTTATTAACGAACTTTTAACGGTTAGCAGATAGGATGTGTTACTTTAAAAATAATATTGTCTTAGTGTTACTTATTATTTATTTCATCCACCGATCCAGTTAGAGTATAATGGACTAGCTACAAAGTTCTGACCATGTCACGAAAGTAGTTACAGTCAACTGGAGTTTATAGCAATTGCAGGCAATGTGCCAGTGTCCTGTCGGCGACTTTTGGACCACTCCGAATGTCGTTTGTTATCATTTAACCGTTTCAAGTTATGTCTTTCGAGTGTGAAAACTTCATAGCAATTTCTCTGTTTTATTTTGAGTAAAATCTGTCAATGCTTTCATGAAATTATAACATGTGGGAGATCTAGGCAGAAAAAATAACATCACGCCTGTGATTCCCTAAAGGTTAGGCACACATATTTTCTCAAATATGTTTGAGTTCTATGTATAGTGCGATAATAGTGGGCTTATTGCAATCACGCAGACACAAATCCAGACTATGTGGTTGCTACTGAGATATTACTGATGGAAAAATTCTATAACACTTTGCCCGACTTGGGAATTGACCCCAGGACCTCATACTCAGCACTCGCGTTTGCAGTCACCAGACCAACGAGGTAATCTAGAGCTCATTTTGGTTAATATTTTTATGGACAATACTTTGGATGTTTCATCATCATCATCAGCCTATTAATGTTCCCACTGCTGGGACACAGGCCTCCTCTCTATGAGAGGGAATGGGCTATAATCCACCACGCGGGCCCAGTGCGGATTGGTAGATGTCACATGTCTTCGAATTTTTGGTTCTAGGACATGCCGGTTTCCTCACGATGTTTTCGTTCCTCGTTTTGAGAGCAGTGGTGATGAAATAAATTACACAAAGTAATGCGCCTGTCTGGGTTCGAACCCACGACTTACTGTTTGTAAGTCGGGGCCGCCACCACTGGGCCACCGCTGCTCTCTCTTCGATGTTTATCTTCAGCTATCTTCAGATTCGTCTCCGCACAGTATTCACGTGTGCCTCGTGTTTCATGTAAGTGTACAATCCATATGCATTGTCGAGGGATCTATTTATTTTCTTCACGATAAATGTTTCAGCCCCTCGATACAGCTACTCATTTTGCTGGGAATTAGTTCGAACGTAAACTAGAATAACCCAGTAATGTGAGTACAGTGTTATGTTATTTTAGTTGTGTTTTATTAAAACGGTAATTGAGGAGCTCGTGGCTAAATAATAACAGCCGCTCGGGTCGATCTTTAGGTTAAGCCGTGCTTGCCTAGGTTGGGCTGTGGATGGGTGACCACCCAGTACATACCGAGTTTCCTCCGTGCCTCGGAAAGCACGTTAAGCAGTTGGTCCCGGCTGTCATTTGTGATCTTTGACAGTCGTTACAGGTAGGCAGTCGCTCCATGTAAAATACAGGTATTCAGCTGCATCCGGTTAGACTGGAAGCCGACCCCAATAAAACTTGGGAAAAGGCTAGGCAGATGATGATGATATTAAAACGGTAATTCGAATACTTAAGTATTATTTATTTATTATATCATAATTTGTAGTAGTCCAGTGTTAGTTTTGTAAATTCAACTTGTTAGTAACGCTTGAGTTGCTTTAAATCTAAAACTCTTTGTCTAGTTCGTGGTGGACAAAGAGTGGTTCAGAGCAAGGATGAGTTGTACAAGTTTCCAGACGTACCTACTCTCGGCTTAGTGTTTAACAAATGAAAAGCAGCAGGATCAGTGGGTGGAGTGCCATAGGGGCCAACAATGGGGTAGATGACACATCAATCAATTGAGATACTTTTTCTCTTTTTTTTTGAATCTGTCAAAGATAGACTTTGTTTGGCAATAGCCAACTGTGACGTCACTGTTTATTCCATTCTCGTTTGAGCACTTGGTGTATAGAAATCTACCAAGTGTTCCACAAACGATGGGGCACTTATTATCGTGTCCTGCGTGTCCTGTTGTTTGCTCACTGGCAAGGAACTGATGGACGCAACCGAAAGCGCCAAACTAGTGGCTCAGTTTTGGGCCGAATCAATTTAGATTGCCGTCGACACGGAAGAACTATTTATTGATTTCAAAGCAACTAAAAATCGAATTTGGCAATTAATTGAAAATAAATCGGGTTTTCAGGCCCAAAATAAAGTGTTTTTTTTTTAGAGATTGGCGTCTTGGAATTTTTGTTTTATGGTGTCATCTACTCTATACGGCAAGCCCATAAAGCAAGCAGACTGTTCAGAAACGTTTACATCATGAAGAGTAAGACAAGCCCACCACACTATTCCCAAACCAACCAACTGGCGACCACCAGAAAAGCGCCGAGACAATGAAGCTCGACAAAGTCCCAGATAACGAATTTAACTGTCAAGGATCCCGCAACGAAATATGTCAGAAAAGTATAGGGGTGGAGTAGGAAAAAACCGTAATTTCCACAAAGGCACAAAGGGACGTTTACAACTGGGATAGGCCCAGTTGCCATAAGAAGATGATCAAGAGTAGTATGTTATAAATACAAGCCAAGGTTCTAGGCTTGTATAGAAGTACTGCCACTAAGTGCATATAATTCCTTTTCCACATCTGTACCCATGGGTACTACTTAGGTTTTTGCATGACAGATATATCCATACTGGACAAGTGGGTAGATCTGACATTTGTACTGTTTCTTTTTTAATTTTGTATCAGTTTCTTTCATTTTTAGGGTTCCGTAGGGGTAAAAACGGGACCTTATTACTAAGACTCCACTGTCCGTCTGTCTGTCACCAGGCTGTATCTCATGAACCGTGATAGCTAGACAGTTGAAGTTTTCACAGATGATGTATTTCTGTTGCCTCTATAACAACAAATAACAGCACACTATATAATAACTAGAAACAGAATACAATAAATATTTAAGTGGGGCTCCCATACATTGAATGTGATTTTTTTGCTGTTTTGTTTAATGTTGTTTAGATAATGGTACGGAACCCTTCGTGCGCAAGTCTGACTCGCACTTGGCCGGTTTTTTTTATAATATTTCTTGCCTTAGAAGATAAGTGATTCTAGAAACTGTACCTAAGTAGCCGCCATTTCTAGAGATTGCACCCCGTAATAGGTTTTACTTGGAATACTTTTATTTCTTCCACTTTTATGTTCTTGTAAGTTTTCTCTACTTAGGGGCAATTTTCTATTTAAAAATAATTTTAATTAGGTGTTGAGGTTTCTAAGGGATATTTATAGAACTGATCTTTTTAAAAGACATTATGGACATGATTTCACTAGAATAGTACATTTTGATACAAGTGGAGAAAGTTTGTTTTTGCACTCAAGGCGGTATTATAACACCCGAGCCGTAGGCGAGAGTGTTTTTGAGCCGAGAACTGCAATAACAAATGTCCACGTGTACCAAACGACGTTTATCAATACACTTTTGAAGAAATAAAATAAAATAACGAAAAATATTTTTGTCACGAACTAAGAAGTATGAAGCCGTTAAACAGCCTAATATACAAAATAGATTTATTTTATATTTTTGAATTCAGAACACAAATAAATGTTAATTTGTGTATAAAAGTAACTATTAGTTTTTAATAATCATTTTACCTTTGATATTCTATTTATAAACACAATTTGAATACTCAAAAAATATTTATGCCATAAAGATGCGTAGTGCTTTGCCGAAATTAAAAAAAAAATCATTCACCTCAGACTATAGGCATTGAACCAATTTGGACTAAGTAAGTAGGTATAGTTATCTGTGGCAATTTTCATTCATCATTTCATTCATTTTCATGAAAAAAAAACGCACGTGTGTGAAATACATTGCATGTTGTACCTAATCGTAGTGCGTTATGGACCAGTTTTCGAGGAAGTGTATTGAAAAAATCTTTTTATTATTTTTGGTCTTATAAATAAGTTAGGTATCGTTTGATATTGATTAAAATACAAAACTATTTAAATTAACATTAGCAGTGTGAAGTATTCAGGGATCAGTTGCTGAAAGACAATGAAAAGACCACGCAATCAAAATTCCCATTTGAAAATCATCCTTAACAATACGGACATTACGTTCCTAAATGACACAGCCTTATTTCACACGATTAAGATCTCTCATAAAGATTAAACTAACCACAACATTACTCCAAATAAAAGCTAGTATTTATAAAGAAATACGGGGATCACGCGAGATGGGATCATTTGAGGAAGCGGCCGGAGGTCGGGGGTCGCCGCGGATACGATACGTTTCTAGCTTCCCCAGACCCCTCCAGACCCCACGGCTATGATACTCATGCCTCACACACAAATAACGCCTTTTTATGTTTTACATTGAACTTAGGATTTTCTGTAGGTATTTGTTTTAGAGTAAGAAGAGTGTATGAATATAAATATAATAGGAAATATTGATATAAGGTGTTTAATCTGAACGGTCCAAAATTAATGGACCGCGGGCCGTTCAGACGTAAACAAAAAATGTGTACGTATGAATTGCATGGCTTCTATAGTTGGTGCCAGAAGTCGGTGACAAAAAAAAACTAAATGAATCAAACAAAGGTCACCGACTTCTGAAGCTAAAGTTATTTTTCACTTTTTTGTGTTTTGTTTTTTGAAGTCCGTTTTATTTTTTTTGTAAAAAGTTTTTTTTTGCTAATGAAAAACGATACATGCGGTTTATTTGTTTTGGTTCGTACGAGGAGATATTAGAAAAAGGGCAATGACCGCTATTCTCATCGTAACTGGCACCAACTATAGAAGTCAAGAGGCAAGTAGAAGTATTTTTGCATACATAATTACATATACTGAACGCCTGGAACGAGCTTTATATACTTCTTTCACCTCATCCACGGTCATACAGTTGTGTTTTTATTAGAATCAAAATGGGCGAACCCAGTAACTTAATGGCAGGAGTCACCAGATACGAGAAACATTGATATAGAAAGTTTTACTAGCACTAAATATATCCCGGAAACTATTTTGCTGAAAGAAAAAAAGATTTATAACGAACAAAATATTTTTTAGAGTATTTTCCTATCGTGTTTTCACTCCTGTGTACAGCTTACATACAGAGTACATAAATAGTCGTGAAATAAAATATGTATATTCGAAAATAGTACAAGACTTAAATCCCAAGAGAAAGAGTTATATCATAGCATAACATCACGCCTGTAATCCTCGACGGGTAAGTCAGAGGTGTGTAAGAGTTATCTGATATAAACACAGAACGAACTGTACCTACCTTAATTCAGTTAGATCGAAGAGCAGCGAAGAGAATTTTATTCCTTATCGGACAAAGCAAAATGTTTATACACCTAATTAATAATAGTTAACCGGTGACAACCTTCTTTGAACAAAACTGGACGCTAAAAGCAAGATTAGCATAGAGTAGAAAACCTGCTTTTATCACAACACAGGTGTGTAACGTTCCGGTCTGCTTGTAATTCTATGCGAAGCATTAACGTGTTAAGTTTATCGATGGCAATAATGCATCACAAGTAGTTGCTGCTACAATACTTCGTCAGAATCTGCGATAGATCTTCGAAGCACTATGTAAGTAAAGACTTACATTTATTTCTATGGAAGAAAATCAATGTAAGTAAAGACTTCCGTATACTTACAGAGTGATGCATATAAGTGGGTGTTCGCGATGGAACAAAAGAAACACTTTGGTTTTTAATTCTTAGGAGTTTAATAGTTCACAAGATTTTACAACAGATATTTGGAACGATTAATTTAAAAGATGGCAATTTACAGAATATTTTTGAATTTTGGGTGATGCCGATGTGGCGTTGTATAGTAAGTAGTAAAGAGTGTGTCACTTGCGAGCCACGATCGCGTGAGAATCTGCTTCGACGATTGGCTGTTAAATATGACGCGATATTCGGGAGCGGCCATTGGTCAACCGATGAGCCGCAGACATGACGTGATCTCGAGCGTTGATGATTGGTCAAGCAGTGGCGTAGACATCCTCCCGGCCGTTGAAAGCTCTAGGTCCAGCTTTCAACAATCAATCATCTGTAGTTGGAAGTAAACAGAGGCGGTTGAGTGCTCGACGAATTGTACCCTTGGCTGTGTTGACATCGGCGACTCTGGCTATTCCATCGGAGCCAGGAAACAGTCTGGTAACTCGTCCTAGGCGCCAGCATAGAGGGGGCGTCTGGTCTTCCTTTATCAGCACCATATCGTCAAGCTGAAGGTCTCTGCGTTTTACTTGCCATTTGGTCCTTTGTTGGAGTTCAGAAATATACTCGGAGGCCCATCGATTCCAAAAGTGTTGCCTTGCTTGTTCGAGGCGCTGGAACCGGTCGAGGCGGTGCACGTTGGAGTCCACGAAGCTCGGCGTAGGAAGCGACGTTAGTGACCTACCGATTAAAAAGTGAGCTGGGGTAAGAGGTTGGAAATCATTAGGTGAAGGGCTGAGAGGACAAAGGGGTCGGCTGTTTAGGATTGCCTCTATCTGAGCAAATACAGTGGTCAATTCCTCGAATGTGAGGTGAGACTGGCTTAAAATTCGGTGTAGGTGGAATTTTGCTGACTTCACGCCGGCCTCTGCCAGACCGTTGAAATGAGGAGCGTACGCAGGGGAGAAGCGAAATTCAATGCCCCGGCGAGCAGCAAAATCTCTAATGGGCTCAGTATTTGCTATGAGAAAGCTACCAATTTCCTTTGCGGCAGCCACAAAATTACGACCATTGTCGCAATAAATGGTTTTAGGCAGCCCTCTACGAGCAATGAATCTATTCACGGTTTGTATGAACGCATCTTTAGTTAAGTCGCTTACGACTTCAAGGTGTAGGCATCTGTAACGGAGACAAACAAAAATGCAGAGATAACATTTTGTTATCTTGCATCCGCGACCTTTGCGATCTGTAATAAAAAAGGGGCCGGCAAAGTCAGTGCCAACAGTACTGAAAGGAAAGTCAGGTTCAATGCGATCAGTTGGCAAATTACCCATAATATTAGACATAGTCTCTCCTTTAAATCTGCGGCATACAAAACAATTGCGTGCGACGTTGCGAGCTAGTTTTCTACCTCCTAAAGGCCAATAGCGCTCTCGAATAGAGGCTAAAAGATGTTGAGGCCCTGAGTGCAGAAGGCGTAAATGTTCACTTTGAAAAATTAATTTAGTTAAACAATGATCTGCCTTTAAAACAATAGGGTGCCTTTTATCGTACGAGTACGAAGAATTATTAATGCGCCCTCCAACGCGGAGGAGGCCTTCGTCATCGAGGAATGGGTTTAGAGAACAAATGTTAGTCTTAGCCTTTAATGGTTGTTTAGATTTTAATGACGATATCTCTTTAGGAAAGGACTGATTCTGTGCTATTTTAGTGAGAATAGTCAAGGCTTCGTCAAGCTCTTGAACTTGCAAGGTTCCTGTAATTTTAACTTTAGGGTGTCGACAATTGTGTATAAATCTAATTACTGTAGCGTACACTCTCTGTAACGTGGAAAGTTTGGAAAATCGTTGAAAGTTTGGTATTGTAGGTGAAGCTTCCGTCACTATAGCGGGCATTGCCTTTAGTTCGGGTAATTCTACATTTGAAACCGAGAGTACTGGCCATGTTGACTCTGGTTGTTTGAGAAATGAGGGCCCGAACCACCACAAACTAGATTTACTTACGTCTTGCGGATCTACGCCGCGAGAAGCGAGGTCCGCTGGATTTTCCGCGGTAGGCACGTGACGCCAAGCTGCGGAGTCGGTTGACTCAATTATGGCGGCAACCCTATTAGCGACGAACGTTTTAGTTTTGTCGGGAGACCTAAGCCAGCCTAGTACCACATTGGAGTCAGTCCAATAGACTTTACGTTTTAGACCGCAACTTAGAGCCTTACTAACAGCGGAACTCAACTCTGCGCCTAGTAAAGCGCCACAAAGCTCCAATCTAGGAATAGTGCAAGCTTTAATAGGAGCCACGCGTGCTTTAGCGCACAATAAATTGACTTGCACGTTTCCATCCCTATCGACTGATCGCAGGTAGACGCAGCTTCCGTAGGCTTGTTGTGAGGCGTCACAGAAACAGTGGAGCTCAGTAGAAACTAAGTTATCGATGAGAACCTGTCTTGGGATTTTTAAAGATGACAAAACGTTAATTTGTTTAGAAAATTTTATCCAAAAAATTTGAATATCTTTAGGAACTGGCTCATCCCAGCCTAATTTGTTAATCCACAGCCTTTGGAGCAATATTTTAGCTTTGATTGTACATAAGGATAGAAGGCCCAGAGGATCAAATATTCTAAAAGTAGTTGACAAAATCGTTCTTTTAGTATACGTAGGGTTATCTGAATCATTAATTGGGAAATGAATTTCATCGGTTAAAGGAGACCAGCCAATGCCCAATGTGCTTGTGGCATTGCTAATAATTAGATTAGATTGTTCATTATTTATAAGGTTTTGACATAATAAGTCGGGTAAATTGGATCGGTATTTCCTGAGAGGAAAACAACCTTTAGCTAGTTCCGTGGCGATTGAGCGCTGAATGTAACGTAATTCGTCACTTGTATCAGCACCTGTTAATAAATCGTCACAATAGAAATCTCTTTGTATAATATTTTTGATTATAGGATTGTCACATTCTTCGCCAATCTGCCAAATACACCGAGTGGTAAGGAAACTTGCACTGGCAAAACCGTAAGTGACTGTATTTAATCTTAGTGTGCGGAGAGGCTCATTTTCACTGTCGCGCCATAGAATGAGTTGTAAGTCACGATCAGCTTCTCTTAGCCGCACTTGTCGGAACATTTTTTCTATGTCCCCTGACAAAACATACTTGTATTGACGGAAACGTAATAGGATGTTGAACAATGAATCTTGTATTGTGGGTCCTACCATCTGAAGGTTATTAACGGAAAAGCCAGAGCTTGTGGGCTCAGAGGCATTAAAAACAACTCTGAGCTTAGTAGATTCACTCTTGTCCCTGAAAACCGGATGATGAGGAAGAAAATAGGAATTAGGTGGTTTTGTATCAGAAGATTCAGAGAGATGGCCACAAACAGCGTACTCTTTAATAAATTGGGAGTATTGTTTTCTGAGCTCTGGATTTTTCTTAAGGCGAGACTCAAGACTGTAGAACCGTTTTTTGGCTATATAATAGGATTCTCCCAGACATTCTATTTCGTCTTTTAGTGGAAGACCTACAACGAAACGACCATCACTTTCTCGAACAGTGTTAGCGAGAAAGTGCCTTTCACAAAAGGTTTCTTCTTCTGATCGTGGTTGAACTTGCGGGACGTTTTCTAAGTCCCAAAATTGGGTCAATTGTTGATCTATACTTAATAATTGTTCTTCTTTAAGTAAAAAGTTACAAATAATTGGTTTGTTAGATGAAGATTGAGTAGAAATAGGCATAGGACCTGCGATGAGCCATCCAAGTTTAGAGCTACGAAGTTTTGTTTTGCTTGCCCCTATGGAATGTTGTTTATTACCTATCAAATCCCAAAACAGGTCAGCACCAATAAGCATATCAATTGGGGATGGTTCATTGAAGCTAGGGTCCGCTAGCTCGAACTCACTGAGATTAAGATGATTAGTATCAAAGCGAATTTTCGGTATGTTTTCTGTGATTGTTTGCAAAACGAGGCAAATCATAGAAACTTTGAAAGAAGTGTTAGTGGATTGTAATTGGAGAGCGCAGCGTTCTGTGCTCAAGTTGAGTTGGTTGTTACCTATACCGACAATACCGACATTTGATGGCTGAGGAGTCAAATTGAGTCTTTTCTTTACACCTTCCGTGATAAAGGACGATTGGCTCCCGCTGTCAAGTAACGCTCGGACAGTAATATTAGTATTTGTATGAGGGTTCAATAGGCGTACCCTAGCAGTGCACAGTAGTATTTCAGGTGAAGACAGCGCAGACATGGCTATTGACGTACCGCTAGGAGTATCAGATGATTGAGTAGTAGGTAAGTGTAGCAAAGAATTATGTTTCTTTCCACATTGACGACAAGAGCCTGGAAGCTTACAAGCTTGACTATTATGACCAGGCCTTAGACAGTTTTGACACAATTTCAAAGTCGTAACTACAGAGTTCCTATCTTCAGGTGTCTTTGATTTGAATGTCATGCACTCGTAGAGGCGATGACCGCCTTTGCACACGACACATTCAACTTTATGTTGTGAAGAAGGAGTAGTCTCCTTGGAAGTTACAACAAGCGACTTTGTTGTTGATGTGGTTTGTTTACCTTTATCGAACTTATCAGATTTATTACGATTGACTATTTCTAACACGTCAGCACGATTTTTCAAAAATGAAAAGAAATCTTCGAGTTTAAGTATATCGGGTAAAGTATTTCGGTGTTCTTCCCATTTAAAATTCGTACCGTTGTCTAACTTTGCCGATAGGATATGAATGACTAGGGCGTCCCATTTATCTGTAGGTAGTCCTAGGGTGCTTAGGGCACGTAGGTTTTTGTTCACATGGTCAATAATAAATCTTAGGTATTTGTCTGTGTCTCGTACGGCCTCAATTTGAAAAAGTGACTTTAAATGGTTGCTGATTAACTGCCTTTTACTGTCATAACGACTGCAGAGGATAGACCAGGCTTCATTATAATTTTTATCGGAAACCTCTAGGTTACTCAGTACTCGCGCAGCTTCACCCTCCAAATAGGATCCGAGATAGTGAAACTTATGTACATTCTTAATTTTAGGATTATCGTGAATCAGAGAACAATATATTTCCTTAAATTCCAACCATTTATAATACGTGCCATCGAACTTAGGAATGTGTATAATAGGTAATTTGAATCCTAGACTATTACAGTTACTATCATGACTATGTTGATGACACTCATTGGCATGAGAACAACTAGAAATGTGACTTTCTTCCTGTTTAGTGGGCAAGCTACGCGTTTGTATAAAGTTTTGGGCAAAAGAAATGCAATTATCAAATTCTTGTTCAATCAAATCGCGATTAGTTAATTCATTTGCTAGATTAGGCTCACTTTGAGCTTCTATTTGGTTTTGCAACTCGTCGAAGTCAATAAATAACGCCTCCATTCGCGATAACTTCATTGCAAGCTTACTAACTTCCACAGGAGAAACTGATTCTAAGGTAATTAGTGCGTCTAAATAGGTTTTAAATTTAGTTACGCGTCCTTTAATAGCACCACGTTTAATAATTAAATCTTTAAGCTTTGTTTCAGAAGTCATCGCGATTAGTTATCTACGTAAATAAAAAATAACGTAAGAATACGATACGCTCCTCGTTTCGCAGTCCGTTGTACAGCAGAGACCGGTTTCCGTCAGCGAAGACAGGTCGCACAGCTGACAGGCAAGTAGCGCGTAGACAATGGGTGACGTCGCGTAGCCGCCGATGTACTCAGCGCAGCGATCGTCTGGAATTTACCATAAAGACGACTAACTAAACAGCTGACAGCAGTAAGCGTGCGAGTGGGGCGATGTGCTATAGTGGCTTATGCATATATGTAGGCAATTAGGCAGTAATTATAGCAGCTTGCAAATGGCATGAAATGACGGGAAAAATAATGAAATAAATAGGGGGTAGACTGGCAAAATCGACTAAGTATTTAAATTGTAATATTGAAGAAAATGATGGGTAATTCGATGTGATTAGGTGAAAATGGGTTTGAAATAGTTTAGGTTAAGATTAAGTCACCAAACATTCGGCATTGAGCCTAGTATGTAGTAAGCTCAGATAGAAGAGGAGAAATCTAGGAAAGTATGATAGGAACGGGCTCACAGTTAGATCGGTAGGTCGTGCGAAGCAGGTAGCAATAGGCCCGCAGCGTGGTTCCAGGACGAAGACAGCAAAGTCGTAGGCCGTTCAGGAATGTAGGCCGCTCTGGGGTGTACGCAGCTCCAACACACCCTTGGCTTGGTGGTCCGGACCTTCCTTGTAGTTTTCACCGGCGCGGCGGGTTGATTCCTCCTGGACAGAAACTAGGCGGACGGATTAGTGATCGTGTCCTGTCACGGTCGCCACTTTTTGTTCGCGATGGAACAAAAGAAACACTTTGGTTTTTAATTCTTAGGAGTTTAATAGTTTACAAGATTTTACAACAGATATTTGGAACGATTAATTTAAAAGATGGCAATTTACAGAATATTTTTGAATTTTGGGTGATGCCGATGTGGCGTTGTATAGTAAGTAGTAAAGAGTGTGTCACTTGCGAGCCACGATCGCGTGAGAATCTGCTTCGACGATTGGCTGTTAAATATGACGCGATATTCGGGAGCGGCCATTGGTCAACCGATGAGCCGCAGACATGACGTGATCTCGAGCGTTGATGATTGGTCAAGCAGTGGCGTAGACATGGGACATAAGGGGATATTCGAATCCCTAAGAGACTTTCGGCAACTTGGGAAACTTTAGCTCTTTCTTTATGTAAACATTTTTTTGGTCAAGTGTGAGGGGTTCATAAAAATGGCAACAGTGACCTCATTTTTTTTTCACGCCGTTGGTGTCTGAGTTTGAGAATTCCATTAAAATGTCGGGACAGCGAAAGTTGGTCAAATAAGGCAAAAATAAAATTTTGTATATTTAAATGCTCGTTTTGCTAGGTACACACAGCAAATTAGTTAGGTTTGCAGAGCACACCAATATAATGCTGGTGTGCGTAAAGTCAACTGGTGTATTACTTCGCCTCACGTCTCACAATAAGTCAGCAAACACGCGTGTTTGTAGCTAATCTTCGCTAAGATTGGCCGTGATTGAAAACGGTTAGGACTATTTTGTAGGCAAAGAATATTAAGCATAAATTTCACGTTGTTGCTAACTTGTCTTGTGGCATATGTGTATAAGCAATGGGCTGGTAAAACAAATGTCGTAGGATCGAATCCCGCCACCGTCATTGATATTTGCATTTTTAAAAACTTTTGTTGTCATTTTGTTGAATTATTTTAACTGATAATAAGAAAAAAATATGGAAGTGAAAATTAAACAATTTGTAATAAGAAATCAACAATATTTATTGCCTAGGTTTTTATAATTATTATAATTACAAATTATAAAGTTTTGTGCATGACAAATATTCTAAGTCGGACAGGAAATAACGTTATTTTTCATATTCAAGAGAGTAATTTAATTATAGTGATATGAATAAACATGTTAGTAAGAAAAGGTATCCTAAATTGTTATCTCACTAACAATAACATCACTCACATAAAACAAATTACCCCTTGATATTTTTATTAATAGCCGATTGGTGCGCCTTTACTAACGGTATGCAACGCGCACACTTGGTAGCATCAGGTTATGTAAAACGTTCAAGTAACCTTCACTGGTATTGCGACCCCCTACCTGCACTAATTCACCAGGACCCATTGATGACATTCATCCCCAAAATCCCAAAGTAAAGCAGCCACTAGACCTGCATGGAAGAATATTTTTTTTTATTATAGCGTTCACCATCTTTTCGCCACAATATTTTGCGACCGTCTCTGTCCGACTTAAAACATTTTTCATCGCTAAATATAACAACATTATTGCACCAATCGAAATCCAAATATTCTCTTGCGAAGCGTACCCGGTTTTGTCTGTGAATATCTGACAGTAATATTTTCTTGGCTGGCCTACGACATTTTACATCAGCTGCACGCAAGTGGTTCCGTACAGTTTGTAATTTCACGTCATGTTTAGTCGCCGTTAGACGAGTAGTGAAGAAGGGCTCAGCGATATGTGTTGCAACTATATCACGGTGCCGTCTGTGTATGCTATGGATTAGCCTTCGCCGTCTGTGTATGCTATGGATTAGCCTTCGGTCCCGGTCGGCAAGGATCAATGCTTCCCGAATCTGCATATCGATGGACCCACAATTGCACAGTCCTTCTCTGTGAACAATAATAAAATATTGTTACAAAAAACAACAATCAATAACATGTGGATTATATAAACATTATTATTAATCTTCTAAACATATTAATAACATTTTGTTACTTACTGATATCTTTAAACGCCTCGCAATTTCACTAATTGAAACGTTTTGCTCACGCAAAACAATAATCTCAGCTTTTAAAAGTGTAGTTAAGTGATTCATAATGATTAACAAATAAAAGAACTGCTCAAAACACGCAGGGTATAATGTCTGAAAATGTAACGTAAGCCCGATAGTCAAAAACATTATGACGATGAACTTAAACTACTAACTTACACATGATTTGTAATTTTTAGAGGGTAGACCTCAAATAAATTCTAACTCAAATATAAAGAAGACTTGCCAATATTTAAGCAATGAATTGAACAAACAAATGTAAAACGTTTCATTAAAACATACAAAAACACCGATGTGTTGGCAGTCGGATTTGAACTTACGGCGCTAGGCGCTGGCGGCGTAAGATACTGTTTACCGCACGCTCGACCATTGCGCCACGGAGAAGATTGTTAAGTTGGCTAAATTTATGCTTCATATTCCATGCAACATCAAGTGACAAGAAATTGCAAGTGTGTGGGTGGACAACGGGTTATTGTAAAGCGCAAACACTAATAAATAGGCGAAGCCAGACAGCCGTTGACTTTACGCATACCAATAACTTTGTTAGTGTGCCCTGCAAACCGAACTAGTTTGCAGTGTGTACATTAGTTACTTTAAGTAGAGTATATAGTTTGTTATTTTGATTCTGGAGGTTTTCCATTTTCACGAATCAACAGTCTTGAGATCAGTTGAGTGTCAGGGTTTTTTATTAGACAGTATCTTCTAAAAATATCTTGTCCTTCGACATAATTGGTCAGCAGCTCGTTTTGAAGCATGTGGGATTTTAGTGACTTTTGAAGGCTATCTCCTCATAGCCTTCAAAAGTCACTTCAAAAGTCGCCTTTGCCCAGCAGTGGGACGATCTAGGCAAAGAAAAAAAATCGACAGCAGGCTGACCTTAGATATTACTGCATGCAGTACAGTCAGCAGCAATTTGGATATACCGCAAATTAAAAAACGATTTTCTCGTAGAATAACAACTCTGAGAAAAGATCTATTTCATAATAATATTGGTTCCAAAATACTATGTCCGTCACAACATAAAACTGCAATCAATACTGGAGGAGAAAAACGCTTTTAAATGTTGCTAAGTTTTTACATATTTATGCTTGTGACTGTATGTCTACATATTTAGCTTATCAACGTTACATTCCAACCTAGACTGTTTAGGTGAAAAAGTAATTAAATTGTGGAATTCCAATTAGAAGAAAAACAAACAACATTCTTTATAAATATTTACATAACCATTTGTTTGATATGCTTATTAACATTAAACACATGCAGTGATTGACTTACCGCAGCGCATTGGAAATCTAAATCAACATTAAATGAAAATTAAATTCACACTCATTATATAAAACAAAGAAACAATACCTACTTACATTGAAATTGTTAGTACTGTAAAACATATAATTTAATATAGACCTAGACCCTGGCGGTAACATTCTTTGTTACGGTCGCATACATATTCTGAGACATACAGGGTGTAAACAGACTCTCCACGAAGCCGTTAACCAAGCATTCTGTACATCAAACTAAGTAACCCTACGAAAAAATTATTGCTGGAAAATGGCTTTTTTTGGGGTAAAAAATCACGTTTTACGTTAAAACTCAATGTAACGCACACAAAACATTGTGCTGGTGGATGGATTAAATAACGTGGGGGTCCTGGAGGTGTTAAATGTAAAGTTCTTACATTAAAAACACAATTTAAAAAAAAAACTTGTGAAAAAGTCGGAACTTTGACCCCTAATATCTTTGTAACTAGAAGGTTCCCAGGTATGGTCTAGAACAAAAAAATGATCGCAATGATGGGTAGAACAAGTGCTTTTCAGCTTCGTTAAGAGTCTTTTTGCACCCTTAATATGTAGCGTGTATAGTGTATTCTAGCTGACGAGGATTTGTGGATTAAAGATTCTAACGACATTCAGCGTAAATGCGGTGCTCCCGACCAGACTATGCTTCATTTGCATTTGCTGGAATGTCTTGTGTCTTATGTGTACTATAGGACTTAAAATCCCAATATAAAATACATTTTTACAAAATTACATAAGAAATGTTATCAGTCCATTTTTATCAATAACACTAAAATGTCATAATATATTCGCAGGTTGTAAGGTTACTACGGAGTGTAACGTGGCGTTACGTAAGTCTAGATCGTGTGATTCACGTAGATTACCTATGATGTCTTGGCGGTTCTCGAGACACCTAATTCTTGTATCGGAGAGATAACCCTAGTCGACACGCTTTAGTAGAAAGGCTGAGTACTCACTGGTTGTTTGTAATCTACCTAGTTTATGATTTGATTTTTAATGTGGGCACTATTGAACACACTTCAGCCTAAGATCTATCTTATTTTTTTATTGTACACATTAACAGAGATACAATTAAAACAAGGACAGCTTACTTTTGGCCAACTAACAATAGACTTGTGTCCTGAAAAAATCTAATTAGTCCGTCAGTTAGATTATCAAAAACTATTTGACACGTATTTTTTCTTTTGTTACGTAAACCAAAATTGACGAAGATACGACGCTTTTGAAATTCTCAATACGTCACGCCATGCTGTAATTTTTAGTGCGTTGTGACGTCACGAGCCCCCCCCACTCTCAAGTTTTGATGCGTTTTATCTTTGTCAATTCTCATTGGTTTACAAAAAAAAAAAACAAAAATACGTGTCCATTATTTTCCAATACTCTAACTGACGGACCAAATAGATTTGCAATTTATTGATGGTGGAAACTAGCCCAGTTTCCAGCGTCCGGGTACCCTACATACCCAGGAGGTGCGTACCCCCAACCGCGTCCGGGGACCTTAAGTTCCCAGTAACATTTATAAAATACCCCGTCAATTAATCATTTAATAATCGACTAAACGTGCTTTATTCGTGAATAGGCTGATTTACTTCCCATCTCTACAATATTCCTCAACTCCATACCAAAAACCATAGATATAATCCGTCAACAAGTGTCACAATGAAGTAACAAACTTACGTCAACGGAGCGCGCCATTTTTTGCGTCATCGTTTTAGCGTTAGTGTCACACTTCAAGTAATTACGAGTTACGTATTTGTTATTGGAATGCAGTGTTATACCTTAAAATGTTCGTGAGAAGTTGTATTATCGTATTACGAGAACACAAATTAGGTTCCGAATCGCAAAATTGCAGTATTTCGCCTGTGAAAATGCAGTAGTTATATGTACCTACAGTGATTGTGTAGTGTGAAGAAATACGTGATTTAGTGATTAAAACGTGTGTGAAATGGGAAAACTAGTGTTTAATTAATGAGATGATTAGATTGTTCAACTATTTAAACCAAAAAACAAGTGTTTTGTGTTTTGTATGAGGACCATTTCGCCCACAAGCGGCAGGCCAGAGTCAGTCCGCGGATGTAAACAAACAGTGAGTACCTAGTTTCTAATTATTTGTTTTTTATGTTTGTGATAAGGTATTTACATGTTTATGGTCTTGTTGGAAAGGAAATATAGTCTAGTTTATATTAATATAAAAAAATTAGTAAAAAAGTTAATGGTTTTTCCACAAATTAATAATTTATTAGCGAAATGTACGTTTTTATCGCTGTTTTTCAAGTTCTACATTATTTTTAGGGTATCAAATTATAATTATTTATCTTTATTTTTGGTTAAATAGGTTCCATATCTATTCAGCTATTCATTGTAGAGTTTATATAGCTATATCTCTTGTAGTTTGCGATCGTCAAGTGTTTTTATAGAACTGCGAATTTTTGCGAATAATTCGCAAATCGTTAGCGCGGTCAACGCGGTTAGTTGCAAAAAATATACGCTTTTGGCGCTATCGACGCTGGAAAGTGGATGCGTATAAAATTATACATGGTTATACCAACGCCTCGGAATTACATGCGGAGCTGTGTCAATTATTTGTTCCAAATAATTATATTCGCTCTATGTAACATAAATTGTTTAATGTCCCATTTAGTCGCACTGTAGCTCGATCCACTTCCCCTATACCGCGTATGCTTACGAAGCTCAACGCGCTCATGGAGACCAACCCTGGATTGGACTTGTTTGCTGATGAATGGAAGACGATAATGTTGGAATGTTTGAGGTTATGATGAATGATGATAAATGATAAATGAATGATAAATGTTGTTTATTTTGCAAGTAGGTTTTTACAAACACTTTTACACGTCATTTTTTAAAACTAGATGGGGCCGGTGTTTCGTACCTGACTACTCTGAGAAGATACAGCCGAAACAAACTCAGAGGTCATAGTCTCTTTTAAAGTCCAGACAATCTTGCTCAATTCACATGAGGACTATGCAGATTAGTGTCTGAGATGATCTTTTGCAGAAAGAACCATACAGCTTTGAGTGGACCTGTCCAGTCAGTGCAAGCATTTGTCAGTTAACGGTTCTGCAAGAAGACCGAGTAAAAGGATTAGGTATTTAATTTAGTGTTAATGTTTTTAAATACTGTACTAAATAAATAAATAATAATTTATGAGCCTCCGTGGTAGAAGGTTTTATGGTGTAAGGTTAGAAGATGATCTTGATGAGGTGATCTTGTAATGGTATACCAAAAAGTTTCTGTGGAAATTGAAGAAAAGTCGAGTCATTAAGAAACATCGAGTCAAATACTTTTATTTATTTATTCATGCATAAAGTCTTCACATATCCATGTTTGTTTTGTACTATGAAACTAGAAATGAAGAAACTGTCTACGGGAAACCAAGAAAATCATTGAGGTTGATGGTTATCGTTTTAAATCTAAAAAGTTTTATATTTCTACAATGTAAGCAGTCACTAATTGAACGTTAAAAATATAAGTAATGTTATACGCAGACAAATACGTATTTACTTCAAGAGAATCTCGACTGAGTGTAAAGCTTTAAGATAATGAACATTGCACGTTATCTTGTATTTAGTAACGGCACGCAAATGAGGCGCACCCTGTATCATGTTGTTATTTAAGCACGCGTTAGCTTTTCATCATTTTAAACTCGTTAGATAAAATATTCTGAGTTTAAAATCTAACCTAGAAATATTGAAAAAAATATTTTCCTTTGCCTTTAATCGTATCTTTTTTCTGAGAAATCAATAATAAGTGTGATTTGTCAGCTATAATTATTTAAAACTGTCATATTTACTACAAGCTGCTATTATACGAAAAAATATGACTTTCCCATTTTCACCAGAGTGAGATTTTGTAGAGCAGCGGTGGCCCAGTGGCGCGGGCGGCGGCCCCGACTTAAGAACAGTAAGTCGTGGGTTCGAACCCAGACAGGCGCATTACTTTGTGTAATTTATTTCTTAACCACTGCTCTCAAAACGGCGAAGGAAAACATCGTGAGGAAACCGGCATGTCCTAGAACCAAAAAATTCGAAGACATGTGACATCTACCAATCCGCACTGGGCCCGCGTGGTGGATTATATAGTCCATTTCCTCTCATAGAGAGGAGGCCTGTGTCCCAGCAGTGGGAAAATTAATAGGCTGATAATGACTTCAACTTTGTTTGATTGAGATAAATATTATCTGACGCTTGAAAAGACAGAAAACGGATTTAGTTTTTTTTGTTTTAAAGTAAGATTTTTACGGTATTGATAGTGAAAGCAAAAAGGGCAATCCAAAAAGGTACTACTTTTGTGTACTTTAATCTCCAAGTAACTGTTCTTTCTATCTTTATTTTATAATTAATTTAACTAATATTTTCCTAGTTAATATTGACATGCGATCTGAGGAGGGCCGCGAGCGAACTTTCCTCTGGATGCAATTATTATGCAAAACGATTAACATCTTAACAAGTGGAAGTGTTCGAACCGACACCTCTATCGATCGATACCGATACCAACCGATACCGACCAGAATACCGATGTAATACTACCCTGGAATATACTCGACATATTTCCCATGGACCAAGATCATATGAACGAAAGAAAAAAAAAACAGCTTTTATAAAATTATGTAGGTCTGGCCTACATCATTTTAGAGACGCGGTTTTTTTTCTGTCGAAGTACCTTACCATGGGTAAGCACAAGCATAGCAAATCAGCACATAATGTTCCCACTGCTGGGACACATACCTCCTATCTATGATAGAGAATGGGCCACCACATGCGCCCAGTGCGGGTTGGTAGGTGTCACCACGAATTACTTTTCTAGGCTGTAGGGAAGATTTTTCAATAGCTTTGGGTAAAAAAATCCAAAACCCGTGTAACGTTACAAAATAATTCTGAGAAGTTGAGAATTTCAGCGAATCATTATCCTTTTGTTATAGAGACTTATAGATACCGATATATTTACTGTGAAAAGAAGCTATGTTAATTAATTGAACATTTTCTTGGAATCGGTTCTCAATGATTTTTCCTGTTAAAGCTTTAAAGCTTCATTTTACTCTATGTTCTCTTCATGAAGCAATTAAGTCTGAAACATTGAGAAAAATCATCAAAAAAAATCAGAGCGCTACTTGGCATTACTCGTAACTTGTTTTACTGAAAGTATTTGGAAAAAAACACCAACAATTGATTGTCTGCCTAGTTGGCCTATAGTCTGCGCCAGATAAGTAGGAATTAAAGGTCATTAACCCGCATACATTTATTCAAATACATAATTCCGAAAACAGATATAATGACATAAACTTGTCCCGAAACGACCTTTATCGTGATCCATGACTTTTTCTAGTAATAAAAAACGATTCATAATGTATTGTCGGGGTACCTATACGCAGAGAAATTAAGGAAAGAGCAATGACCTTTAATTCCTACTTATCTGGCGCAGACTATAGTGGTCGCAATAACAACTGCTGGCTTAAGATCTTAGGTTCGATTCCCGGGTTGGGCAAATCGTTATTTGGTTTTTCCATCAGGAATTTCTCAGTAGCAGCTACGGAGTCTGGATTTTTGCCCGGTTAATGGCAATAGGCTCGCCCCTATTACTTAAACATAACTGGCGAAATGTAGGTGTACTATTAGGTAACTACATCTCTGCTTCTGCCTGCGTGATACACCGACAACAACTGAAAAATTACCATCTATCTTATTTTTTAAATTAGGCAACACTTTCCTAAAACTGGCCAAAAGCCTCCTTAAAATACTTCCTTGTACTTTTTCCTGAGCCACCTCAAAGCCACGATTCCGACTTGTACTGAAAAAAAAAACCAAACTTACAAAATGCACCTCCACATGAGTAGTGTAACTCTTCCCACTAGTCAGTTCCTACTAAAATACAAGCCAGCTTCGAAAATCAGAGAGAATTATACTCGTATGTCGGACAAAGCCTTGCAAGACGAAGTTTATGGCAAAATATCAGTAACACAAGGAGTATCGATTGATATAGCTGACGCGAGCGCTCACAGTGATCTATTTCATAAAGTACGTGCATGTGTACAAAGGTTCCCCTGTCCATGTGTGAGTGTGCTCGTTAATCATAATTTCGCATGTTTGTTCGTGTGTATGTTGGTTCATATTATTATGTTTTGGGGATAAGAAATTAGTTAGTGGACATTAAACTTGGTTATAGTACGGTGGAATGGTCTTGGTACTGGCGTTTACAAACAAACGTACGAGTATCAACAACTTCAACGATTTTCTTTGTCACATTTCAAGGGACCTACATTACAGCCTCTTAGAAAGCCTGAAAAAATGGGACTTGGGGAAATTCACCAAAGCTATCAAAATAAATCAAGTCCGAGGTAACTAATAATAATTTAAGACTGTTTGTTCTCTAGAATTTGCATAGCTCGCAATCGATAAAGCGAATTGGTAGATTGGTCTAGGTCTTTCAAACGTGCTCCCATATTAATAAACCAGGGATAAAGTAAAGTAAAGTCTTGAATAATGTAATTGGATTAATACATATTATTAGTGTAACTTTACTCGGCAGAATTCTGACTGAGCTCCTCACAAAGTATCAACCACGCCGGTCGTCGTACACGAAACTTGGCAAGAAGCATTAAGGGCTCGCACATCGTAGGGACTGACCCGTCATGAAATTTAAATCTAGATCAATAACCGCGCTTATATCATTGTCTTCATTAGAGATAATTGGGTTCGCTCCCCATCGGCCGCAACTTTGTTTGTTCGTCGATAACTTGAGACGAATTTCTTGAACATTAACCTACCTACGTCATATAGGTTAGGCAGTCGTTAGCCGAAATGGACGTTACCATCTGTTTATAATTTTGGTAAAGGAAGGTTCGCGAGGATCAAAGTGATTGGGCGGAGTTGATCTATTGTGTTTGGCACCTGTCACTACTATAGTTAGAGTTACTGAAAAATAATGAAAATTGTATTTTAATAATTTGCTCATTAATTCGATGTTTTATTCATTTTCAGCGGATGCATTTGTAAAAAATATGATAATAATCATATTAATTTAAAACTCACTGAATAGGTACGTACATGCGTGTGATTTTATTATTTTTTACGATTTCCACCAAATATAGGTTGTAAAGAAACCTATAGAGCCTATTACCATAAAGCTTGGTAATTGTATTTCGTCTAAGTTGCTTCGAGACTGGTGTGTGGGTAACGCCGTCATTTGCGTCTCATATGTTTGTACACGGCGCGCAAACACGATTACCTGAAATTAGGTTAGTACGTTTTATGTTATTTACACTATCATGAGCGTCCCTTGGTTTTCGCTCATTTTAAATTATTATTACAGCTTTTAATATGGTTGTTGCGAGTTAGGTAGGTACCTAATTGACTTTATAAATAACGTGGGGTTTAGTTTATTTGTAACATTATTTATATGTAACGTTATTAATTCTCACTTTTTAATTGCATCTGGTTTTTCTATAAATCTTTAATCAAGTCTCTGGTAATGGTTAAATGAGTATATCACTATTTATTTTGTTGACTTCTATGTATACCTAATTAAAAACATTGTTCTCACTAATTAAAACGATAACATTGTTAATACTCTTCATTGAAGATTTAAAATCCATTTCAACAAGGTACATTCCCGTTTTGCTTTGCACGTGTTGGTGCGAAGAAGCACATTGGATCACCTTGAAATATTGCGATTCTTTTCCATTACTCCTTGTTTTTTTAAACAACCGAGCAGCCCTTAAGATACACACTGTATAAACGCCAATGTTTGAACACTCTCGCATCGATTTCGACTCGATCGCTTTCTAATCCCCATTTTCTCGATGCCATTACGATTTTTCGAGCGCTCACCTCACTCCATATTTCCGTGCATATCTCGACGATTCGCAGATCCATTATTTTTTATGGCTGGAGTACACGATGCTTAGTAGGAGTATCGCCCCTGCCTACCGAGTGTTAACGTCTCGGTACACTTTGGTTAGGGGGTGACAATGAACTTACGCTGAAAAAATGCTAATATTTACTTCGAGTTGCGAGTTCGTAATAAACAATCTGAACTTGTGCATAAGTTTCGTGACCACAAAAGTGCAGCTTGCAATAAATAAGTAGGTAAGTAATTATGTACAATTATAGAGTGTGACGAAGCGGTATATACAAAGTTAAATACAAAAAACGTCTAAGAGGTTGGTAGACAACTTTAAAAATATGATACTTTTACATCATGTTAGAATATTTATCAACACTTTCAACTTTAGAAGAAATGGACTGCTCTTTCCTGAGTCAATAAACATGAAGTCTAGCAAAGCCATTAGTAAAATATGTCCTTGAAAGTTGTTTTGGTTCCACAATTTGCTAGCTACGTGTGTCAACTTTTAGTGAATGAGAAGGATAGGACCAATTCAGGAATTATTTTGAAAATATGTTCAGTCATTGGTATAGTAAGTGAAGTGTAAAACCGCCTAATCAGTTACTTTTCTCAGCGTCTAGTCACCCCAGCGTAAGTAAGTCCCGACTCAGCCATTCCACTCCATACATTTTATCGACAAACGTCAGTGACGCTGCGTGACACTTATGTAAATATTTAAATACGATCCAGTACAAGCTATGAATATTTTAAACTCTAAGTAAACCACTCGGCTTTGTACTTCCACAAAGATATTCACACGCCAATGAAAGAAAATCTATTACTATTTCGTATGCAATAAGGTTGAGAATTGTGCATAAGATCGGTAAACGACGGTTTGCTTTTATTTTATATCTATGCATAAAGCGATTTGATAAGTGCTGGCAAATTGGGGATCGATATTAAAGTGACGAGTTATGCTGATTGGATTTTTTCAAGTGGTTCTGAGGGGACGGTGAATAATTGAGTGCGATTTAGTTTTAGCGAACAAAAAATGGTTTCCGAATTAAATTCCGGATGAATAATTACTTCAATTTCTAATTTTATTCAAACCGCCATTTAGTAAGCAACTTCCTACTTTTTAATTTTGTTTTCTGCTATCGTAATTAAAAATACAGTTCCCCAAACGCCTAACAGTTTGGTCGTCAGTGTAGGTAAATCTCATTGCTATAACAAAACTACTAGGAGCGTAACTTTTCAGTTACTTGACTGTCGCGGTCGGTGTGAGTGATAAAGCTCTATTCTACCGAAAACCAAAAACAACAGGATTTTTCCCAATGAGCATTAAAATTAAAAAGCCAAGAGCATTTCTAACGCGCGGCATCAGCAAGGAGCGATTCGTGCTGGTATCAATTGATCACGCAGATCGTCCTCGATACTACTCGATACCCGCTACTCGATACCATTCACACAATCTCGGAGGGATCTATTCGAGTACCACTCGTCTAGCTTTCCGGTTCTCATTCTTTTGTTGGCAGCACTCGGTCGTTGTGGCCACTCGATACCCGAGGATGTCTTTGTTATAATGTCGCTTTGATAAAAGGGGCGCAGAATTAGTTGTGTTTCTAATAAAATTGGCTTTTGCTAAGTTTTGACGTTACATGGATAGTGGAAGTAAAATACACTGAAAACGAAAAAAGCCATATTTGCCAAAAAAAAAGATATTTGATGAACTATCATTTGGGGAATAAAAATTAAAAGCAATGTTCTTAAGTTTGTAAGTAGTCGTTCTTCTTTTTAGCGCATCGAGTCAACCCAAAATTTGACGACGAGTTCTTGTCTGGGTCCTTATTATATACGTATAGTATAGAGCTGCGTTTAAAACTATTTCAGTGTATTTGCATCCATCATGCATGCACCATGGGACTATAAGTCCAAGATGAACACAATAAGCCTTTCTTCGGCAGCAGCGTCATACCATTATTATCATGTTGGTCTCGATGGTGTCGACAGCAAACAAAATGAACGTTTCAATAACATCTAAGTAGCTTAAAATAACCTATAAGGTCTTTGTAACCGTACTCGCAGCAAGTGAAATGTAAAAGAATTTTTTTAAAGCCACTACCCCCAGGTGGCGACTGGGTGAATACAAAGTGTGCAAGGCGGGCGATCCGCCTTCGCCCCTGTTACATATCGGCATGACGATTATGATATTTGGGTCAGTAGAGAACGAGATAGTCAAAATATGGGCAGTTGGCATACAATTGGACATTGGATTAGGATTTGATTGATGCGCACTTTTTATTATGCAGGAGTTTTTTTTTATACCAGTAATTTTAATATAGTAACCACATAACGTATTCAGAAGCTTTGATAAAGAACGTGAAATAATAACTTTCTTCCTGCAATAAAAAAAAACTTAAGTGGCAGTGGGCAGGGCACATTGCTCGCAGAACGGATGGCCGATGGGGCCGAAAAGTTCTGGAGTGGCGACCGCGAACCGGAAGACGTTGCGTTGGAAGGCCTCCCACTAGGTGTAGCGGTGACCTGGTGAAGGTTGCGGGAATCCGCTGGATGCGAGTCGCACTGGACCGGTCAATGTGGCGACACTTGGGGGAGGCCTATGTCCAGCAGTGGAAGTCTTTCGGCTGAAATGATGATGATGATGATGAATAAAAAAAAACAGTTCTCGTTTGCCCTTTGGACAAGTATCAATATACCTACCAACTAAGAGACCAATATAAATAGAAAACACCAGTTTTCTTTATTGCAATCAAACAATGTTCATAACAAAAGCAACCTAACTCCGTAATAGCAACCCATCGCTTTCCGAACACGGGATAGGCGAGTTTGGGCGGGCGAATGGCATTGATCATAATATCGACGGAGGCTTACAGGAGTGATAAATGGACGACCGCAGCGTCACTGGCGGGATGACGGCGCCGCCATATTTAAATCGCTCCTGTCACATCCGCATATCGCATAGGTGCTGGCGGTTAATATGCTGGGGAATTGCAGGCTAACGTTTTTAGGGTTTTATGTTTAAGTTATGATTTGCATGTTTTCCTAAAATTAGTACCTATCTATTAAAGGTAAGGAAAATGGATTTTGAAGATCTTGGAAAAA
Source organism: Xestia xanthographa (assembly GCA_905147715.2). Taxonomy (NCBI): domain Eukaryota; kingdom Metazoa; phylum Arthropoda; class Insecta; order Lepidoptera; family Noctuidae; genus Xestia; species Xestia xanthographa. The sequence goes on from LR990656.1 coordinate 13,445,012, forward strand.
AAATAGATGGTCAATTTGCACTGAAATAGGCTTTTTTCACAAGCTTAGAAAAAGCACATACATTTTCTCAATATACAGGGTGTAAGCAACCTCATCACGAAGCCGTCAACCAAGCATTCTGTACATCAAACTAAGTAATTATACGCAAAAATATTCCTGTGAAACTTTTTTTTTGGGTGAAATGTCATGTTTTGTGGTAGAACTCAATGTAACGCACTCAAAATATTGTGCTGATGGATGGATTGAATAGTACGGGGGTCGTGGAGGTGTTCAAAGTAAAAATCTTGCACTAAAAACTTGCATTAAAAAAAAACTTGTAAAAATTGGAACTTTGACCCCCAATATCTCCGTAACTAGAAGGTTCCCAGGTATGGCGTAGAACAAAAAAAATAATTATCGCAATGACGGAGAAAACAAGTGCCTTTCGGCTTCGTTAAGAGGTGTTTTACACCATTTATAGGTACAAAAATCATGATTGATTCGTAATATTGCAAATATTTGAAAGCCATTCCATATTCTATTTACACTTGATGCACTTATAGCCAAAACCGAGCAGTGTATCCACAACGCAAAATCAACGAACCAAATAGGAAATTAAAATCATCAATCAAACTAAAAAATACAAAAGCCCCGTTTCCCATTGTCGCCGATATGTTTGCGCAAAAACGACTTTGTCGCATCACAGTCAAAGTAATAAAAAATCTATACAGAGACATGGTACTTGCTGGAAACGATACAAATACGACAATGTTTGAGGCTTTATATTTCAATTAAGCTACCATTGCAAGCACACTTACTTGAAGTGAAAATACAACAAAATATAATAAATGTTTGTGTAATACTAAGAGTGTAAAAATATGGCATTTTAACTCAAATTACATTTTTTTGAGAAAAGCTCGGTAAAAATTTGCCTCACGAGGCACGGCTGGGAACATAAGGGTTAAAAGCTTTCATTCATAAAAAGAAACTCCATTCATTGTTTACTTCCTCATTCATTCTGTTCCAAAATCAATTCAAATATTTCCAATCTAAATAAGAATTAAACCATGAACGGTAGGTCCCATTGAAAATCGGTCCATTTGTTTATTCGTTACGGTTCAGATGAAACTTACGAAAGTTATCGATTTTGCGCATTGTAATTTCATGGAATATTAATAGTTTTTTGTTTAAACGGCTTTATGGTGGCGTTTTGTGCTGGGATTTGGATCTTCAATGTTTTTTAGTCATTCCCATAGATTTCAACATCAAGTTATTGATTAAACTTTGTCGTCTTTTAATCTAGCGTAACTGATGCAGAACAGTTAATTTTATGAATCGACACAGCTTTGTAACTTGATGAGGTACTTTATCGTACTAGGTAGTACGTGTTAGGAAACTGTTATTTTTAAGGAAAGGAGAATTAAATTAATTATAATGGTTTAGATTCAATAGTAAAGAAAATTCTCTTTAGATAGAAAAAATACTACACTATATATACATGTTCATACATTTTATAGTGTGTCGAAATAGGCGTTCTTATCGCTAAAAATAAGTCATTAATGATTGTTTATACTTAATGTAATTTGTGAATCAACTTAAACTGAAAGCTTTCGTTCAGCACATTCCAGTATCCCTATATAACTCCTTGTAAAAAGAGCTCGGGGCTTTGTGATAGGACACGTAATACGCTCACAATTGGTTATTGCGCTGCAATGACTCTGCGGTTTGCCCAGCAATGATGACAGCTCCAAGGAAAGGTTCGCCAATTTTTTACTCACGGTTTTCGGACTATGCTGAATTGCTGATATTTTTAAACGACTGTCAATAGTTTTGGTCGATTGTGTCACCAATAATAACAAGTTTTTGTTACTGACCAGTGATGTCATTCGTTACAATCACGTTCGTATTGATATATTTCTTTTGGTTCTGAAGAGAGCATTGTCATGGTTCGACTTTATGTAAAAGAAAAAACTAGATACCTACTGTTATTTTACTAACGAGGTATTTTTTATAACCGGTCGGTAGTCGATCGAGTTCTTATCACAATTACCATTTATATTTGACCCGCTTATTCAAATATAAAGCCTTATTTTCCTTTGAGTTAAGTTTCGTGATTGCTTCGTTAATTACTCGGCTCTGACCAAAATAAACATTTTAAAATATGACTTAGATAAGTGGTTTAGTTTTGATTTAAAGTGACAGCTTGAAATTTGATTAATAGTAAACAGAAACGCGAGATTTCAGTCGCGATGTCGAGTCATCGCGCAACAGAATTCTTGAAGACATTAAAATGGTTGCGAACGCTAGAGGAGTACCGCGGGAACTTGGCTCAGAGAGGTAATTGGCTGCTGAAACTTGCTTAGTTTATTTCAAAGATAATTTAGTATAGGATTTTCCAGAAAAATAGTCAACCTTCAATAAATAATTATTTGTAAGATATCTTGAATGTTTAAATAAATATGTAAATAAAAAACGAAAACGAATATACGTTTTTGGCAAGTTAGTTTTTAAAATATATCGTAAACTATTGATAATGTAGCCGTGTGGTATCCGGCTTAGCCGTGTGGTATCTAATAGAACCAACCCTTTATACTCACGGGTGTCGTATAAGGCGACTAATATCTGAGGCAGAACACCTTGCGCCTCCGTATACCAGAGAACGGGCAGCAGCGTTTTCTGTTAGTCTTTCATCACTGCGATCTCCAAGCCGCCTGCCAAGCGTGGAGATTACGGCAAATTCCTCCCATCATGGGAGAGGCTTATGTCCAGCAGTGGACGTTATGGTGTGTTGTTTGTTATTGATAATGCAGGCTTTACCGAACTAATTTCATTACAAAAAATTAAACGGAAATTAAAAAAAAAACTTCTTACCCTTATAATGTAGCAAAAATAAATAATTTCATGAAACAGTACTCCTAAGTCGTGCGCAACCATAGGCTGAGTTCTTTCAGGGAGCAAGGGTTCGCAATCCTCAATGATTCAACACTTTCCATTGAAAACTTTATTCGAAGATTACTCCGTTGTATAAATGTAATAAGCTTTGCAGTGACGAGATTAGACCCCGAATTTCACTCAGACATTAATGACATTTTCTGTGGCAACGCGGGGGAGGCCTTGTTTATGTTAAGACAATCGTTCTGAAAGTCATTTTGTTGGGGAAAAATACACGTACAAAATAAATATCGTATGTATAGTATTGTACGTGTTTATGGTTGGTTAAATTTGTCAAGTGTTGTGTTATTTTCTTCTTGCTGCATTTATTATGTGTCTTGGTTCAATCTATATTACATGAACGGTTGTGTTCATGTAACATGACTCTGAAGAATTTGTGGATAATTAGTACGAAGACCGAAGTACAAAAGTTTTATATAAAAAATATTGAAATTGAAATTACTTTGAATATCTTTTAACATTATCATCATCTTCCTTGTCGGTTAAAAGTTGAACAATTAACTGGACAAAAAAAGAAGTAATTTTTAATGAATTGTTCTGCTCTTAACGTAATTATGTAGATTATGCATTATAGGAACCAGTCGGCAAAATGTTTCCAGACGACCGATTTTCTTATTATTTAGGTGCAAATTTTAATGTCATTAAAGAGATTGTTACAGTGCAACAAAAACACAAAAAAATGGAGATTTGTACGATATATCGAAACTCATTCGCTCGGTATATCGGGCGTGCATGAAATTTACATGGAATTTTGTGCTTGTAATAAAGAATGATGAATTGGATACGCATTGGTAATTATGGCCAACGGTGAGCGAGCGAGCCAATATTAAATTGCAAAATTCAATAATTTTATTATATGACTGTAGTTTTTAATGGTTTCAGTATAATGTGTATTAAATTATACAGACTAAAATATAGATCATACCGCATACGTTGGTTTACAATAAGGTATAAAATCGCGTGGATTTTGTTTCAGGTTGACTTTGTTATTTTCTACAGTTCATGAATAGAAAAAATATATATATCTATTGCTTATTTAAAGATATTTGTTCTTTTAGATTGTGTCAAAAGTTTGTACAAAAAAAAATGTTTTAGTAAAAAAGAAAAAAACTTTTGTTTGTACTAAAATTAATCAAAATACGTATATTTTCGCAACATATGAAGTAGCAACATGTACATATGTTGCAGAAAACTAATAGTTTTTTGTGTAAGTAATTGGATTTCATTGGCGCGCTGATTTACCGAGCGGTTGTGACGCATGGATGTTTGTCACGAGACCATTTCGCCGCCGCGATTATTTGCCCTACATCAAAAATGTTTTTTCCCGTATTTTTCATTTCCTTTCCTTAGCAGGTTAGTTTTCATGTATAATTTTTCATATATATATTTTTTGTTTTGATTTATAGCTGTGACTCATTTATTATTGCTTGCTTATCAACAATTACATTGGTCTAAATATATTAGTTTGTTTGTTTTATAGGAGAAATAAATTCGATTTTTTTAAAGGATATAGGATATATCCTGGGAAAGAATATGTTTTTTTTTTTTAACACATACATATCAAAATTTACACGCGGACGAAGTCGCGAGCAACAGCAAGTGTTAGAATAAAGAATTGTATTTTCACACGACACCCGCTTTGACGGATGCCTGGCTCTCCTCCAAACTTTTCTCTATTCTAATTATGAAATAGTATTTATCTTTTTCTTATTTATAACGTGCCAGACATTCTTCTTAAATTACCATAAAGGTTACATATCTCCATTACTCAAGTAAGTATGTAAGCCTTTCACGGCAAGTTTAATTTGCAATCAGTTATTCGTTTTTTTCTTGTTGGAGCCGTCTTCCTAATTCCCATCGAGCGTCCGGTATCAAAAACTACTTAGCTCCTTTATATGAAAGCGATTTTTCATCTTTTTTCGAGTTATTTGCTCGGCACAGTCAGTTGTTTGAGATAACAATGCTTTAAGGCGAATACTGTTTTAAAAGTATGACTGTTTCGTCGATAATTGCAAAGTATCATAGTTTTTATAAGGGAAATGCTTTCTTCGGCTCTTTAGTTTTAATCTAAATATTAAACATCTAAATACGCTGCCATATGAGTCATATAGGTAAATATGAATTGCTTTTGTCCTCAAGACAAAACATTTCCTCTAAAAAATTTAGTTGTCTTCCTAAAGAAAAATACAGAAAACTGTGTCAAAAACTACAAAAAGGAAGAAAAATCTCGAGGTGTTAAGTTAAAACTTGGTGATTTTCGGTGATTAATATAGATTAAGAGAGGAAGTTGTGTCTTTACAGACACAACTTCCTCTTAATCCACTTCACATTCGTAAACGATAACATAAGCGAATTTTATTCGGCGAACGCGAATTAAAGTAATATGGCGGCACGCTCCGGGCAAATGATCATCATTAAAATGTGTATTACAATCATTATGTATAAATAATACTCTCAAATTCATACCATTTAATTTGCCACCTATTTTAAATGCTCTTTACAAAATTCAGCTTTAAAATGAAAATCTGTAATTATGTTTATTGATGACATCAAAACGATTGCACTGTTGAAGATCCTTTTACTTATACAAATATATTATATTTTTACCTTAATTGATGTACCTATCTATGTTTCAAATTAACAATCAAGAGAATGTTATTTTATACTCATCTAGTCACCTTGCAGGCCACATGGAAGTGCTCTTCTCCTCCAAAACTTTTAATAAAACCGAAATTAAAAAAACATAATAATACCAATCCAAGTAAATGATAATTAGACATGTTGTTACATTCTACGCTCACATAATAACAGCCGTTACGCCGAAACCACATCAGTTCCCATAATAAACAATTAGAGTATTTAATTGCCAAGCACATCGCAGCATAGGTTCCAATCCATCAGGGTGAGGCCGTCGGCAAGGAAACCTCGTTAGAAAGGGTATCCCGATGCATGTTTTAAAATAATCAGCTTTCGTGTTAATTCTTAATTTACTGCTTCGATGGTGGCAGCACGATAATTCGATTGAGCGCCGATGCTCTGCTCGGGGCAAAAAGTCGCCGGACGATATACTGGTACACTCTCCTTACTGTATTAACTGAGCAAATAGTCTATTTATGCTGTTTAATTTTGTGCGATGTCATTTGCGTTATCTCGCAGGAAACGTGGCACGTGTTTAAAAAGAAACTGTGGAGGTAAATAAGATGAATGTAAGAAAATCATGGCATTTAGGATGTTGCCTGAACAAAAACACATTTGATGGAAAAAATTGGTCGAATCTATAATAATAATTGTAGATTATAATTTAATTACGTATGAAAAGATTCATTTATTTAGATTAAGTAGGTACGCCAAGACCACAAACATTACAAATTATTTTGGAACGTTAATAGGTAATAGTCGCATTAGTAGTTCTTATGTGTATTATGTATTGACCATAACATGCAGAGTGAAGTTTCACAAAGACCTAGAAGCATTCTACGAACGATATAATAAACTTGAAGCAAGGCGGCGATCCAAATAATTACGCGATTTAAATCAGTAACACTAACTTTTTGAGCTCTAAGCAAACAATTATATATAAAAAAAAAGGATTTAAATATTTAAATTTTTCAATGAACAAAAAAACTGTACCGTGAAGCTTTCAACTACTTTTAGTACGACTAATGTTAGGTGAACAATAAAATGCAACTGAGCGTATCTAATCTAATAATAGTACAAATACATAAGTAGGTACGTAAGTATGAATACAATATGATCGTGATTAACTCCAGTGTTGAATGCTAATGTTAGCACACTTTATAATTGACTCAATTAAATCGAATTGCTAAAAAAGTTTGAACATGGGTCTAATCCTAAGATTAGCATGATATTTTTCTACTATCGCCTCATCGATCATGTTGTTTTAGTTAACCAGTAGGGGAAATATTTTACATAATTAAAAATTGTATTCATAATAATGGGTGTAAAATAGAGGAGCTCGTAGCTAAATAATAACAGCCGCTCTGGTCGATCCTTAGGTTAAGCCGTGCTTGCCTAGGTTGGTCAGTGGATGGGTGACCGCCCATTGCATACCGAGTTTCCTCCGTGCCTCGGAAAGCACGTTAAACCGTTGGTCCTGGCTGTCATTTGTAGAACTTTGGCAGTCGTTAGGTAGTCAGAGGCCCAAAAAGTCTGACAACCAGTCTTACCAAGGGGTATCGTATTACCCAGTACTAACTGCGTTGTGGAGGTCAGATAGGTAGCCGCTCTATGTAAAATACTGGTATTGAGCTGCATCCGGTAAAACTGGAAGCCGACCCCAACAAAGTTGGGAAAAGGCTAGGCAGATGAAGATTTTTTTTTTTTTTTTTTTATTTTATTTATTAGGTCTACCAACAATTGTTTACACTAATTTACAAACAAAGATAAACATGCGTTTTAAAAACTCTACGCAGTGACAGGTAAACACCACATGGACAAAAAAGAAAACAATAATAAGTAATATCGTAAGCAACATAATTATTATTCAAGTAAACTCACTGAAATATACAACTACGAATCAATAACTTAAGCTAAGTATTAAAAGCATTATTTATTTGAAAAGTACACAAAAACTTTTACAACTAGTCTGTTAAACAGTTCAAAAATTTAAATTTTAGTTTTATATCTATTTTATATAATTGTAGACAGTCGTGTCGATTCTGTTGTGAACAAACTAAACTTAATTTAGGCTATTGCTATCTTTTACTAAAAGGCAGTGCGAGAAAAGGATGGCTATAGCTATGAACTAAATTAGAGATGTCAAACTAGTTTATGCCTTCAGAATGCTTGGTTGACGGCTTCGTAAAGGGTCTATTTACTCCTTGTATACTTGGTTCCAATATATTTACCATTATTGTAAACCTGACTACTATGTGCCATGGACAAAGGTCAGCATGGGAAAGAAAAATGAAAATGAAAACTACTTTTCAGTTTATAGTAACAATTTATTCCAATCGCACTTTATAGAGCTCTACAAAAGTCATACCATCAATAAGTGCCATTTCTATAGAACATTTCAACATATAGCAATCACTGAAACGTTATTATCATATTGTTTATGGACTCGGATGGGGGTCTACGAAAAGCCTACGAAATGGCTACGAAAGTTTCCGCCCGAAGTCAATAAAAGACATAAACGCATTTAATTTAATGCAATGGGTTTCAATACGTCAAAAAATAGGTTTAACAAAGAAAAATAAAATACCAAAACATAAAATATTTATAACCGAAAACCATCTAAAAGCGCTGCCACAAAAAAATGAAAATAAATGAACGCATTGAAAACTTAATGAAATTGATAAACCAAAAATCTCTGTCTGATAGCGTAGACAATATCGAAAGGGTTTAATGAGAACGAAGCGAACTAATAGTTCACCTTCCTGTGATACTGATCTTTAATATAGTATGAGTGGATGAAACATTAAAACTGGACGCGCACGGAAGCGCCGCGCCCGCAAAGGGTTAAGACTTCGAAACTTCGAATCAATTTCTATTTTTATTTATTAAAACTGTATTTACTTCCATACTACTCGACACGTGTAGTGTGTTATCGGATATTGCTTTATGTAAAGTCTGTACTGAGCTGATGTTATCGCTTTCTTGTGTTTTGTAGGGCTTACCTACCCGCTTTGCTGTGCTTACATGAATATCTTTGTTGGAGATAATTGTAGTAGCGTTGTTGTTGTTTTCAGTAGCATTGATTTTTGTTGTCGAAGATAAGAATATACTCCGTATATGCATATTCTTTCGAAAAAAATTGTAGATGGTGCTTAACTTTTAGTACGGAAGAAAGCCTAGTGCCTATTTAGTTATGCCGAGAGGTGACAATTTCGTCAGTTTCTTTCTTAGTTTTCTACTTTGAGTCTTGAATGTGTAAATAAGGTTTTACTTTGAGGTTTGCTGTAAGCTCGCCTTTGTACATAAGCTACAATATCAGATAAGCTAATATAAAAATAAGAATACAAATAATTAATGTATTTTTTTGACAAATATGTATGTAACTCCTGCAATTCCTGTTAGGTATATCTAAATAAGTAGAGGTAGTTCTGTAATTCCTGTTAGGTATCTAACAGGAATTACAGAACTATCTCTTCTATATGTGTGTGTGTGTGTGTTCTGTGTGTGTGTTGTGTGTGTGAGTGTGTTAGATGTATGTATATCTATCTTGTGCTTTATTTTTATACAGAAGAGGTAGTTTTGTAATTCCTGCTAGGTATATCTAAATCTGTGGCAACTCTACATATTTGTCAAGAAATTACATTATATATTTCTATTCTTATTCTTTATTATAGCTTCTTTAAGTTTATACGTGAGTGTATTGTATAAAATACACCCACGTATAAACTTACAACCGGAAGCCTTTGTTCAATCTCAAAGATCGTATCCCATTTTGTGTGATACAAGTTTAATCGCAACTCCCTCCTAGTTAAAATTTGCAAAGCCACGCGGCAAAACAATAACATATCCCTTGGGCTTCGGACCGGAACATGTAACCCTAATCCCTTATAAGTGAAACTTGGTATTTGTTACGTCAAATCTTAGTTAATAATTCTAGAAACATCTTTAAACAGGATGTGGTCCGGAGATGTATCCGAAAGGTTTGTGCGGTGTTTACTGGTCCACAGCTAAAGGTTCATCTGATATTTTGATTGAGTTTATATTAAGATTTATGTAAGGAGGTATAATACGTCGTAGTGGTATTGGTTCCTGGAAATATTCTGATATGCTAATGTCATTGTTATTATGAGAAAAGCTTACCACACTTATTTGACGTTTAAATATCTATCTTTTAACTGAATACAACTTATATATATAGGGTGACTGGAAATTAGTGACCAATACCTAAACACGTAATTCATCTCGAAAAGAAAATCTTGAAAAAATAATGTGCTGTTCAGTATATTTTGACCAGTTAGGGGAACATAAACACACAGACGGCGAATTTTTTTCGCGATTTCTGGTTTAGTCCCACAGTAAAAGTTGTTATCATGAGTAGAATCACGTATTTAAGTATCGGTCACTAATTACCAGTCACCCTATATACAGGGTAGAATTTTTCAATGCCACCTGGAGGGAAAGTACTCTAAATACTGGAGATAGCAAATTTTACTCAAAGGAAACATTCCTTTATTTTTTTAAAGAAACAAATCTGCATTCACAGATTTTAGATATTTTTTTGCCACGCTCGGGCATCGAACCCGGGATGGATCGACTTATTATTATTATTATTATAGTTCTATGTAATTATTATAAAAGAAGTAGGTACCTTCACTGTGAAATTGTATTATAAGTTTTCAGCTAGGTCCATTTTTTGTTATTTTCATTTTTGCATTATTTTTCTTAATTCCCAGAAGCAGTCATGCTTCCCAACCTATTTGAATTTAATTGCAACTATCATACGTGAACAGTTTTGCCGGTAGTACAACTTTTTTACACAAAAGTTAAATTGGACTCCAGCAGATGTTAATGGAAATGAACAGCCAGACTCCGTTTCTATAAAAAATGCAATTTAAACTTTTCCAAACGCTTTTTATTTTCACGTTAACGTTCACTACGTAGAACCATAGTTCTGTAATATGTAGAAGACTATAATTATAGAAGATTTGGGGAAATTACAGATTTCCTTTAAAACATTATATTTCTAACAGCTTGGCCACGGCCTACACGATTATATAGCAATGAAAAAAGGAAAAAAGAAATTAAAGTCTAGCTTGAAGTCCGTCACTAGTCAGAAAACTTTTCTACTTGATTATACAAATCACAAAATTGGTCGACGGATCCAGTTGACCAATTTAAACATCCATTAATTAGGTCGAATGGACCCGCGGGTCCCGCCAGTGTGGGATCAGTTGACTAAAGAGAGAAAGAAAAAGCATTTATTAGCCTGAACAGGACAAAACACAAATTAAAATGGTTAAACTAACAGTACAACAGAAAAAAAAACCTCACCCAAAAAAAATAGAAAAAAAAAAGAAAAGAAAGAGCCTCACCCCGACGAGACTTGCGAAGTGCTGGTACTTTCACGAAGGAAACAAGTGCCAAACGCACGTATTGCTAGATGCAAGTTGCGTCGCAAGTTGCATTGCCTGAGGTCGGGAATAAGGCGTATAAGATTAAGAACATACGGGGACAATCCTTTTGACGTGTTTATATTGGCATCGGTAGCCACTTTTCATCTGATAGGCCATCAGCGTGTTTGCCAACCTATAACTAGAAAGGATCTGTCTAATGAGATGTGATGACTGTTCCCGAGAATAGTAAACTAATAATTTAACTGAACCAGTTTGATATCCAGTTTAGCTTTCCGGTTTCTAGGATATCTAGCTGCATCAATCATTTGATTGGCTTCGTATCTTTCTGCACCGTGTTTATCGAGATCTTTGATAGGCGGTACTTTTAAACACAGACATCAAGCTGCCTACTTAGAGTCTCTTTATGTTCACGTTTTTATTCTACGTTTGTATACTATACAAGAAAGGTAGAGATAGCCGAAGAATGAACGTCGACTATGGAAAAAAAAGAGAAAAGTTGTAACAGATTTTCTATTTATCAGCAATGAATGATGTAGGTATTATCTATACTAATATTATAAAGAGGTAACATTTGTTTGTAAGTTTGTATGTAGGGGGTAATCTCCGGAAGTAATGAACCAATTTTAAAAATTGTTTCACTGGTAGAAAGCTACATTATTCGTGAGTGCTATAGGCTATATTTTATTCCCGTACTCCCACGGGAACGGGAACTACGCGGGTGAAACCGCGGGATGTCAGCTAGTTTTTCTAATAAATTCTCATCTCACTAATTAATTCTGTTTACTTATAGAAAATGTATGCAAGGAGAAAAAAAGCATTTAAATAGGCTTCACCTATACGAATAATCAAACCAACAGCCAGCTTAAATCACCCAACCAAGCAATAAACATCCCAACTATCATCCGAAGTGATATCAAAGTTTTACCATGTACCGAATTTTAAGGCGATTACACATTAAGTCGGATACGATAAAGCAGCGCAACTTGTGATTGCATCCTCGGTAAGTTTAAGCTGCGTTCACTAGATACCTTTTGTGTTTGCGGGTGTGCCTTTGTGGCCCGTCGTGCGTTTGCTTTACACTCGCCTGCCGGTGTACCCGTCGCTCAAACTGAAAATTTGATGACGTTTTCTCGGTATAGGGTATTTTCATAATGGTTGTCGAGGAAAAATGGATGGGTTGAGTTGGTGATTTTACCTGACAGTGTAGTTGTAATAGCAGTGGAAGATATTATTAATAAAACTAATGATATTATAATCCCGCCGACAAACTGGTGGAGTATGGTGTGTGTATAAAATGTTTGGTCCAGAATACATGATTTATTATTAACTTAGAAACTAAATTAAACACATAATATTTTTGAAAAAGCTCACCATCAGTAGGTACAAGAAGATGGTTCATCGAACCGTTATCACTATCCTTTTTCATTTTGCAAAATACGAAAAGGATTCTAAACAATGCAAGACAAAAAGATTTGTAAAGTAACTATTTACTCACAAACACTATAAGAGCTGTTCAACAAACCCTACCGCAGCAAAAGCAACAAAATAATCCTAGTACTTACACGAACGTAAACCCGCGCATCCCATGTAACGTATATCTTATCACATCAAATATTCTGAACTGACGACAAAATGCGCCGCTAAAGGCAAAAGCGATAATCTCTCCCGGCCCAGACCTGAGTTAGACACCTTCGAGAGACTAACGAAGTTCTTATAATCCTCAACACCTCCCCCTTGCTTCACCCCCTCTACAACCCCCTTGTAATCGAGTTATTGCCAGCATCTCATGTCTTACGAGTCCCCTTTTAATGACGTCTCAGTTTTTGGAGACAATATTTGTTTGATGAATATGGATGTTGATATCTTCAAGCCTCTTGCTTTTGCAGTTTACGGTAGTAATCATGTTTTATGGATTCGAAATAGTTTTTAAGATTTCTTGGACCAACTAATATTCTTGGTCTGTACTTAAGAATTTATATCAATATGAGAGCTGTATTCCACTTTAAATAAAAAGTTTTCAACGTATTTACCTGTACATTTAAGAATATGGGTCGCACTTTTAAAATTATGTTATTTTCCTAAATTAGGTAATCCCGGAATGATCCCTTTTTATTTCAAAATCATTTGAGAATCCAAATGCAGGTTTAAGCAGCCTGTCTAATTTAAGTTTGGTTGTAAGCTATAAAACCTTATAGTACCGACCTCAACAATCGTAAAATAGTACATTTTGATACAAGTGGAGAAAGTTTGTTATTGCATTCGAGGCGGAATTATAACACACGAGCCGTAGGCGAGGGTGTTTATGAGCCGAGAATTGCAATAACAAATGTCCACGTGTATCAAACGACGTTTTTCAATACACTTTTGAAGAAATAAAATAAAATAACGAAAAATATTTTTGTCACGAACTATGAAACTATGATTTTAATTTTCTTTTTTTTCGCGTTTTGGTTTCGCCAGGTTGAAGGAGAGGCAAAGGTATGAAGCCGTTAAACAGCCTAATATAAAAAATAGATTTATTTCATATTTTTGAATTCAGAACACAAATAAATGTTAATTTGTGTATAAAAGTAACTATTAGTTTTTAATAATCATGTTTATCTATGATATTCTATTTATTAACACAATTTGAATATTCAAAAAATATTTATGCCGTAAAGACGCGTAGTGCTTTGCCGTAATTAAAAAAAAACATTCACCTCAGACTATAGGCATTGAACCAATTTGGACTAAGTATAGGTATAGTTATCTGTGGCAATTTTCATTCCCGCACACGTGCGGGAAAGTGGAAAAAATCGCATGCGTGTGAAATACATTGTATGTACCTAATTGTAGTGCGTTATGGACCAGTTTTCGAGGAAGTGTATTGAAAAAAAAATTATGCCTGGCTGGGCTTTGTTCCGCAATGATTATTCTATTGGACACACTTTAGTGTTAAAAATGTAACTGCTTTTTAAACATTTAGTTTGCCATTGACACGCTAAGAAGATCGCTCCTTTAGTTTAGAAGATGGCCCTTAAGTCGTCAATGGACGCTGAAGTGTGTCCACCATGGCCCATTGCTTTAAGTAGCCATAATAACTGTTACCGTCCGATAAAATTAAAAATAAATGATTATCTGTAGGTTGTCCAAATGCCATTCACAACTATGCGACTAAAAAACATCTAATTGAATACAATTTTACAGTATTTTTAGCCGTAACTAATTAATTATGTCAAAAACTGTTGAATTAATTTGAATCGTGAAGTAATTGAATTTTCTCGGAGCTAACGTTTATGAAATTAAATAAGAACTGCTTGATGGGTTATTTGCGTATTATTTATGCGATTTACCGGGAACTCTCCGGAGGTATCGGGACGTAATCGCTGGGAAATTGCCACGATCGACTCAGCCATCGATTTTATGTTGACAGTTAAACTGAATAAGTTACGTACCTACAAGACTATTGATATTTTTCTTATTTTTACGTGAATAATTCTTTTTATCTATGGAGGTCAGACAGGCAGTCGCTCCATGTAAAATACTGGTATTCAGCTGCATCAGGTTAGACTAAAAGCCACACCAACATAGTTTTGAAAACACTAGGCGAATGATGTTTTTTAGTACCTAGTATTAAAATTAAACTTTTTAGGCTTCTTATTTTAGTGTATATAAATGTTATGATTATGATGGAATTATGAGGACAGTTAGACCTTAAAGTCAGACACAAGTTATATCTAATTACTCTAAAGATAGATACTCATATACCTTACTAATTACAGGTATGTTTAACAACTTAAATGTTTATCTTGAACAAGACACATAATAATATGCAAAAATATTTCTAGTTACTGTAAGAAACGTAAAATACCACAACAAAGCCTTGCTAAAAAGGCGTAACTAATATTTCATTAGTACTGAACAATGTCGTGACCGGGAATCACTGTTAAAATCAACTACGATGCAATTTCTTTGTTTAATAACAATCAGCTGTTTGAGGAATGTGTTGTGCTAGTACTAATGAAAACCAAATTTATTTGCACGATGCAACTGGGCAGGGGTGAATGGAATTTGATTTGGACGGGTTCTGTTGGTCACAATTGTTAGTTTTGCTTAGTTATTCAGGGTTTCCCTTATTTGGCATCACTAGCAATCGCCAATTAGATATCGCATCAGTCAGATTTCCTGTCATTCCATCTGCCCTAACCTATGTAGCGCATAGGCATGTAAGGGAAATGATCGAAAATTGAAAATGACGCTAAATAATGTTTACATTTGAACGAGGATTGCTCAATAACGTAACCAAATATTTGGTCAGTTTTTATGTTAATAATGAGTGCAAATAGTGCTTAATTGTGTATCAAATTAGCCATTTTGCCTTATCATTTTTTGGTCACGGGAACTAGTTTTCTAAGCGCCATTACACTTAACGCAACCCGAAGTAGTATGGCGCAGGCAGGACGACGTATTTGGCTTTAGGGGAAATGTCTTGACCTCCTAATCTATATGGTCTACCTTAGTTTTACCTTGGCTTACCTCACCAAGCTTTACCTTGGTTTTCCTTGTTGATCAACGTAGTAATCAGCAGACGTCATACGAAGGAGAAACCTCATTACACGAAAATTGTTTCAGGCGCTTATTATTTCCCTATAGGGATAAACTTTCTAGGAATACAGTACATTACCTTCTTTAAAATTACGGAATAATAACTGAAAATTACATAACAAAACAAGCTTTTCAAAGTTTCCAGCGAAAGGTTTAGCTCTTTCACCCACGCAACCCGAATAATAAAAATCATTAGACATAATAAATAGGTTTCTAGATAAGACGACGTGTCGCCACTCCGTACTGACCGTGGGTCCCTTATTACGTGACAAGGAGATTGAAGGCTATTTGCTGTTGTTAGGAACCAACCCGCATCGGATCAGAGTGGTGGATTACAACATTCCCTCTTATAGAGAAGAGGCCTGTGTCCCAGCTGTGGGAACAGGCTGATTATGATGACAGCTATGTTTTTGTTAGAATGATTAGCTACTGGGTCTCATGCATGAAAGTTGTTTAAATTTCAAGATCCTAAGTGGCTTTACATACTTTTAAGTATAGTGATTAGAGTGTATTACCTTATTACCTGTATGACTTCAAGATGACTCTACCTCATGATTCATTTAAAACATAATTTGTTAACTCTTGATTTTATTTTGTTTTTCTTTTTACTTATTTAAATACTTCTGATACATTCTCAAACAAAATGATGACGGTTTGAACAAACTGCATTCTTGCGAAAAGACTCGTGATTTTGTTCATGTCTTTGACCTACTGGAGGTACATTTTTGTAAAAAATACTTTTGACGCTATATTCGACGATGGTTGACGATTATATTCCGTAGCCTCTGGCTTCTTAACCTAGCTATTTGTAATAGACATGCGCAAAGACCAATAACGTAAAAAGGACCAAGTATTACGGCGAGCATTGATTTTTGTTGAACTCTATCGAAAAGAGAATTTCAATATTGTGTAGTAGTACTTACCTTGCGTATGTTGCCTTTTTATTACAATTTCTTAAAAGTGTTTACCATCTTTAAGATTTTCATTTATAAAAATCAGGATCACTTTTCTTACAGGATTTTTTCACAGGAAAACCGACGTTAGCATAGCAATAGCCTTTCCACACGGAATAGGTGATATTTTCTGGCAAACAGCCCAGGAGGGCGGGCTAATGGCAGCCAGCACGCGACTCGCACTCACTGCTACAAAATGCAATTGGCCATCGACTGCCCAACTTGTTTTTTTTTTTCTTCTCTTAATTTATTTTTTTTAGCCTAAAGGCGGCAGCAGACGATGGTGACAAATTTGACCAGTTTTTTCATGAATTTTGTTTTGTTTTTGGCTTATTTATATTTATATGGAAACACAGGTGTTCGTGTCCTTTTTTTCCAATAACTTTCGATTCAACAATTCTTAAGGTTTCCTTATAAGTCAGACTTAAAAGAACTCTTACCATATTATCCAAGTGAGTATCAATTATTCGTCTGCGCAAACATTTCACAAGACCTACCTATATCCTCATGTAAGTTTTCCAAAGGACCGAGTTTCTCCTTACATTGGAGAAGTTACACGTGATTGAAAGACAAGGGTCACTCTAATGAAATAAGACTCTATCAAGTAAAGTGGGTATTGTGAAGACATCTACCATACCAAGAATATTTACGTAATTATTTACAAACTTAAAATAATAGATAACTTGTAAAAAAAGAGAAAAGCATTAAAGAGCGTTGGCTAGTGCCTTAGAGACTGACTGATTCTTTAGCCAAATAAATATATATATATTTTTTGCAAAAAAATAAAACCGACTTAAAAAAAAAACAAAAAAAGCAAACAAAAAAAAAACACTAAAAGAAAAAACACAAACAAGTAAAAAATAACTTTAGTTTCAGAAGCCGGTGAAAATAACACCAAATCAATCAAACAAAGGTCAAGCATCGAAGTCGGTGACCTTTGTTTGATTGATTTAATGTTTTAGTCCCTCCCTGGATCTTCTTATTTCATATTTGAGTGACAGGATTCAGAGAGTTGATGTTAAAGGGAAAAGATCTCCCGGATCCGTAGTAAGAATGGGGGTACCCCAGGGCTCAATTCTTGGTCCATTTTTGTTTCTTATTTATATAAATGACTTGCCTTACCTCATAAAGGATAATCATGACATAGTATTGTTTGCAGACGACACTTCTCTTTTATTTAAACTCAAACGTCAGCAGTTAGTTACGGATGATGTTAATAGCACCCTGGCGAAAGTCGTTAATTGGTTTAATGTTAATAATCTACTCCTAAATGAGAAAAAACTAAGTGTATTAAGTTTACGATACCCCATGTAAGACAAGTGGAAACTACTGTACTAATTAAGGATGAAGAGTTAAAACCGGAAGATAGCACAGTCTTCTTAGGCATAACTTTGGATGCCAAGCTTCAGTGGGGCCCGCATATAGACAAATTGTCGAAGAAACTTAGCTCTGCAGCATTCGCCGTTAGAAGAATTCATGATTTAACTGATTTAGAGACAGCCCGTTTAGTTTACTTTAGTTATTTCCATAGCGTGATGTCGTACGGTATTCTCTTGTGGGGCAATGCCGCCAATATTCAGACAATATTTGTTTTGCTAAAAAGGGCAATACTTTCAATTTATAAATTAAGTCCCAGATACTCCCTCAGAGAAAAATTTAAAGAGACTAGTATTCTTACTGTGCCCTCTCAGTTTATTTATGAAAACCTTTTGTATGCACACAAAAATATTAATTTATTTAAAAAATACAGTGATATTCAC
Organism: Xestia xanthographa; assembly: GCA_905147715.2. Lineage (NCBI taxonomy): Eukaryota > Metazoa > Arthropoda > Insecta > Lepidoptera > Noctuidae > Xestia > Xestia xanthographa. Next base: position 13,463,291 of record LR990656.1, read on the forward strand.
AACATAAACACGAGGAACAAACACAAATTTGTTGTTCCTGCAATGCTTAAAAAAATAGGGGGTACGTTCAGATGCCAATGTATACGCTTTTACAATAAACTTCCGAGCCAAATTCAAGCACTAAGCCTAAATAAATTCAAATCGTTTATAAAACGGAAGCTGTGCTTGAAAGCCTACTATCATGTTAATCACTATCTTGAAGATAAAAAAGCTTGGGATTAAGCTGCTCCAATGAAATTTGCTCTGTGAATGTTGAAATTTCGGACTTCGCTTGTTTATTATTAATTCCTTTTTTTATACACTCTGACATTGAATTTTTTTGACATGTATTTTATTATTTTACTTTTTTTTTTTTATTATTTTATGTGACATTTACTGATTTGACATGAATACTTATTTTATTAAGTACTTTTTTACCTTTTTTTTATTATCATTGCGACACTTAATGATTTTTGTGATTTTTTTTACTTACATTCATTTGGAAAGAACTTGTTATTAATTTTATTTGATTATTGTGAATGTGGGGACCATGTGGGTCACATTTTTAATTTTGTTTGTTTTTTTTCCCACAACTGTTCGGCAGTTTGAGTACTATAAGCGACCTACCCAAATGTCCTTTCTTTGGTATTGTTCGTCGTTTCGTTGAGCTCCTTGAGTTATAAGTCGAGCTACACGTTAACTGACAAATGCTTGCACTGACTGGACAGGTCCACTCAAATCTGTATGGTTCTTTCTTCAAAAGACCATCTCAGGCACTAATCTGCATAGTCCTCATGTGAATTGAGCAAGATTATGTCTGGACTTTAAAAGAGACTATGACCTCTGAGTTTGTTTTGGCTGTTTCTTCTTAGAGTAGTCAGGTACGAAACACCGGCCCCATCTAGTTTAAAAAAATGACGTGTAAAAGTGTTTGTAAAAACCTACTTGCAAAATAAACATCATTTATCATTATCACTTATCATTCATTTATCATTTAGTCACCAACTTCCGAAGCCTGGCCGAAGGCTCCTCCTTTTTTCAAGTCGGTTAAAAATGGGTCAGCGGTCGGTAGCTTGGCGATAGCCCTAGTGGTTCAACACCGAACGGCTCAAAAACATAAATATCAAACCAAGTAACAATAATTTCATATGTCTACATATTATTATTACGATATAACCAATAAATAAACATAATTTTAATTTAATTTTCTTATCTATATTGTAATATAATAAACAAAACGTAAAGTAATCAATTGATTGATTGATAGTTTACTAGTAACAGTATAATTTGCAAATGTAATATCATTTTTAGAATTACTAGCTCCGACGAGTATCAGACTGAGTTCATCCATATTATATGAGTAATTTCGATTTTTTGTTAAAATATCAATCAGTGCGGTAATAAATTCCAATAACTATTAAACATAATTTAGTTCTAACCTTACAACCTGTATTAATATTATTTTATAAGACAGCAAGATTGCAAATACGATACTAGTTAATTAATCAATCGATAAAAAAGTGTTTGCGAATTATTTTTGTTCAAAGATCATGACTATGCTAATGCAATTAAATTAAAACTCTTTATCAGAAATAAATAACAGGTGCAATAGATTGTTGATATTAAAATTTCAGTCTTTTCTTCTACATAGAGATCTACTCTTTGGAATGGGCAACTAAAGTGCTATCACAGTTTTATACCTTGTGACTGGGACTGAAGCTTCATTTTATTTTGTCTCGTTTTTTTACCTGGCCTACCTGAAATAAATGCTTTGATTTTGATTTTTGATTATGTAAAAAATCGTAATTGATAGTTCTCAGTAAAACAGTAAGAAAGCCAATCAAGGGAAAGACAAACTAGACACAAAGATAGCAACGTACGGGGTTTTAGTAATTTAACTTTTGTGTCCAACACTTGTGTTTGTCTTTCCTTTGATTGGCTTTCTTACACGGTGACCACCGTGTAAAGAATTATTCTGGATACAAAAGTTTCATAGAATATTTAAAATAATGTTTTATAACACTACACAACACACATATTACAACTTCTTATACAAACACTCACCTGAAAACAATGCACGAAACCAAGCTACACAATAAAATACGACACAAAACACAACACAACTGCAACACAGCCATTGTTTTGTTACCAGCAAAATTCTAAATTAATTCAACGTACTCGTATACTAGTTAGAACGAATTTGTGAGCGCATGCCTTTGAAATCGACGTACAAAATTCAGTTATAATTTGTGTATTTCGCCGCCATTGATGCAAGTACGACAAACATGGAGGACAAACATGCGCGCATTGTGTGCTTCGAAGAGTGGCTGATGGAGCTGGCACTCGGGAACTCTGCTTCATCTAAAACATATTTTGGTTTGTGTGATAACTTTGTGCTGGAAGCTGTTGTCTTTGTCAACGCTTGAAATCAGCGTAGGTGCATCATTTTTAGTTAAAAACACATTGCATTTATAAAACACGTCTAAATATAATAAGGAATTTCCGGTTCCGTCTTATCGTCGTATCGTCGTCTTAAAAAATCTAAAGATCAAACTGACACAGCTGATATATTTATAATACTATTAAGTCTTATCATATTATACCTGTTTGTCTGTGAAATCCATAAAATATATTGAAGACTCGTTTTATTTTATTTAAAATTCAATGACTCCAATATGACGCTGCAAACAAAAGATGTGCCAATTTTAAACAATATATACCTAGTGTCCACGGATTTTTATAACAGTTAGTTATCTTTTGTTTGAAATAGCGCAGCAGTGCATTCACGTTGTTACTGAAAAAACTGGTAATATTTTGCTACAAAAAGTTAGTAGGTACCTAAAACGGAAACAAGTTATATCACGACTATATTGAAAGATACAAATAATAAATAACACATCATACAATATAATAAATAAGTATAACGTTAGCTGAGCAATATAATTAAATCGCCATAAAATTAAACACAAGGAGATAACCCATTTACGAACGAATTAAAAAACTAATTCGATCGTTTGAAACCGTCGAAATTAACGTATTATTACGTTTATTCGGAACAGAGATTCTGATATGGTGTTTTGATCACCGCGCGATCTTTTATTTTTGGAACCAAAAATTTTGACGTTTACGACGGCGATCAATCATTGGTTGGCGCCGAATCATCGTTATAAAGCCACATAGGCGGTTAGGTTATTGACTTAAACACTGGGTTTTTGGCACCGCAATTTATTCTAGCTTTGTCCGGCAATTATGTGATAATCTAGTTATCACACGTCGTCAATCAGGTTTGTACTAATTGCTGCTTGGCTTGATTACAAGATGGAGTTGCGATCTTATCATAGAGATGGTTTATTTATTTATTTTAATCTTTATCTTGTAGCACTTCAATACCCGCAATTACAGACACAATTAAAATAACAATGCACTGTGCCTCTGGAGGCACGCCTGGGAGCTGCTAATCCTATTTCATTGTTTCAGAAAAATCAGCTGGTGATGTTCAAATGGTCGCAGTCTTTACGATGTTGGCTCATTCATGGAAAATCATAATTAAATTTTACAGCAACAAAACATACCACAAATTAATATACAGCTTTATAATTCACTTGATACTTATGTGTAACGAATAAAACAATTACTGATTGAACATTAGATAGATCAATAGCTTTACTCAAAACTTAAACAAAAAAATAGGTGAAAAGTGTTGGAATTAGTGATTAGACTGATTGAATGGTATAGCGTCCACGGCAAAACGTTTACGGGCATAATAATCATTAAAATGTATTTCCATTTTATTCGGGCCCGAACTCGAACCTCGGAGATTATGATCTCTATCCTTTTATTAGGGTTCCGTAGGCTGCATGGTTACTAAGGACCGAGCATTAGGATCAAATATGGATAGTGGTGCAGCAGCGGTGAAGGCTTTTGTGGCAAGCAAGCTGATTGATGAGATGCAAAGACTTTCTTGAAGAATTATTAGGTAAAATAAAAGATGCGTATAGTCCAAAAGCAAAATTGAATGTATCCAAAAATATGTCGTGTACAAGAGTCAAGGAGAGGGGTCATCGGGAACAATATTAACCAATAGCGCGAGTGAAAGGCGTGTGACGTAGGTCGATAGGTCTGTTCTTGACACTGAGGTGACGCCCTCAGTCTTGAATTTAGAAAAATAATAGGATTTGGAACATGCCCCCGGCCTTGGAAGCAATGGGTTTCAATGATCTTCAGTAGCAGCATCCTGGTCTACATCTTGTAGTAAGGGACAAATCTTGGCGAATGCGCGTCTCACCACACCCGATGACGTCTGTATGTCGGCCACACGGGATATGCCATCCGTTCCTGGGATAGTACGAAGGACACGTCCCAAATGCCACTTCAACGGCGGGAGGTTGTTATCCTTAATAACCACTAAGGAGTCTGGTTGAAGCTCGCCCTTATTCGCCGTCCATTTTGTCCGCACCTGCAGCTCAGAAATGTATTCTTTCGCCCACCGATTCCAAAAGTGTTGGCGAAGTTGTTCCACCCTCTGGTACCGCTGGAGACGACTGGCAGGCACATCACGTAGGTCATCACAGGCTGGTGCAGTCAGTGGTCGGCCAATTAAGAAATGGCCGGGAGTGAGCGGAGAAAAATCCTGTGGATCGGGAGAGAGAGGGGACAGAGGTCGGGAGTTCAGTACGGCTTCTATTTGTGCTAGTACTGTGCTATACTCTTCGAAGGTAAGGTGCGCGTTACCTATTACACGTCGAAGATGGTATTTACTCGACTTTACTCTTGCCTCCCACAGACCACCAAAATGCGGGGAATAAGGGGGAATGAAATGAAATTTAATATTTTGACTTATGGCAAACTCTAAAATATCTGAACTACATTTATTTAAAAATTTGGAAAAATCGTTCATTACACCTACGAAGTTGCGACCGTTATCAGAATAAATTTCTGCAGGTTTACCACGGCGTGAAATAAATCGCTTTAAGGTTAGTAAATATGCTTCACTGGAGAGGTCACTGACTAGCTCAAGGTGGATCGCGCGTGTCGCGAAGCAAATAAACAAACAGATGTAACCCTTGATAAGCCTAGCGCCCCTACCTTTGCGGTTCAGAATGAGCACCGGCCCAGCGTAGTCCACCCCACACCGAACGAATGGAAGACTAGGTGTAACTCGCTCCATAGGTAAGTTACCCATCATAGGGGTAAGCGTCTTACCGCGAATACGCGTACAAGTGACACAGCTATGTACTACCTGACGAGCTAAATTCCTGCCTCCTACAGGCCACCACGATTCACGTAGGTGAAACAGTAATGCCTGTGGAGCAGCGTGGAGAAGCTGGATGTGCTCATGACGAAACAACAAAGTTGCGAAGTAATGTTTACTAGAAATTACAATGGGATGTTTTTTGCTGTAAATAAATTCATCTGAATTAACTAGACGACCACCCACACGCAATATATTATAGTCGTCTATAAATAAGTTCAATTTAGACAAACAACTTTTATTTTTAATAGACCCATGATTAAACAGTGCTTTATATTCTATTGGATAAGATTCAATTTGGCATAATCGTGCTAATGTTTTATCGGCAAAATCTAACTCGTCAACACTAAGACTGCCTACATGTCTTTCTTTTTTATATCTGATATTATGAATGAAACGCAACATAAAGGCCGCTGCACGCCTCATACGTTTGAATTGGGAAAACCGATGGAACGGAAACAAAGACGATTCACAAGAATCTTGGGCTACAAACGCGGTGACAGATGATTTAACCTCAGGTAACTCGACATGTTTGAATGAATCTGAACTTTTGTGATCATCTATTGAAAAGTTAGGATCTCGAAGAAATTCAGGACCCTCCCACCATAGGGTAGAAGATGGAAGTTCTTCCAACCGGATGCCGCGCGACGCCAGATCAGCAGGATTGTTTTCACTCCTCACGTGACGCCACGGGACCACCAGTGTAAGGTCATGAATTTCCGCGACCCTGTTTTGGACGAACGTTTTAAGTTGGTTCGGCCTCATGTGTAGCCAGCCTAAGACGATCGTGGAATCGGTCCAAAACACGATTTTATTGAACTTACAACGTAATGAGTCGCGTACCTTGTCATACAGACGGGCGCCTAATAAAGCCCCACAAAGTTCGAGACGAGGGACACTAATAGGTTTTAACGGCGCGACCTTAGATTTAGAAAATAATAATCTAACCGTTACCGTTAGATCAGAATTAACTGTGCGAACATAAATGCACGCGCCGTAAGCCGTTTGAGACGCGTCGCTAAAAACATGAAGCTCGATATACATAGGCTGCGTACCTATAACATGACGAGGAATGCGAATTGTGTTTAGCGCTTGCAGTGAAATAACAAACCGGTTCCACACGTGCGCCGTGTTATCAGGAACGGTGTCGTCCCAACCTATTTTTAATAGCCATAATTGTTGCAAAAGAACTTTGACCACAATTATAGCGGGACTTAACAAGCCGAGGGGGTCAAAAATTTGAGAAACTTTAGATAAAATAGCTCGTTTAGTAATCGGTTTGTCATTATCAATTTGAATTTGCGAATTAAAATAAAAGTTGTCACCTGTATTGTGCCAACCTATACCTAATGTTTTAGAACAAATATTGTCATCTAAATTTAGCGGTTTAAATAGACTAGCTGAATGACTATCATCATCGCGCCTAAAATTAAATACCCATTTCCTAAGTGGAAAACAGCCTGACTGCAACGATTTCTGGGTTTTTTCGCATAAATCTAGTAAATTTAATTTATTATCTAGACCCGTAATAAAATCATCAACATAAAAGTCTTCTTTTATTGCTCGGGCAACATCAGCATCAAGAGACTCGATAGCTAATTGTTTTAGACACCTGACACTAAGAAAGGGTGCGGAGGCAGTTCCGTACGTTACGGTATTCAATTTGAAAATACCTAAGGGCTTCGATGGATGGTCACGCCACAGAATCATTTGCAAGCTACGCTGACCCTCATCCACTAGGCACTGCCGATACATCTTCTCCACATCGGCGCATGCAACGTACTTATGCTGCCGAAATCGGAGAAGAATAGCAATGAGGTCACCTTGTATAGGAGGGCCAACCAGCTGCAAATCATTCAGAGACTTACCGGAGCTCGACGGCGCGCTTGCATCAAACACCACGCGCAACTTGGTGGTGGTGCTGAGCTCGCGGAACACGCCATGATGTGGCATAAAATAACACGGGGATTCGTAGGAATCTACCTGTGTCATATGACCTAAGCTGAGGTATTCCTGCATAAAATTAGTGTAAAGACCTTTATATTCTGATGAACGCTGCAAGCGTTTTTCTAATGCTAGAAATCTACGCTCTGCCTGGATATAAGAGTCTCCCAAGGTTTCAGGTGACTGACGAAGTGGAATGTGCACGCAGAATCTCCCTTCACTATTGCGCGTAGTTGTGCGAACAAAGTGATTCTCGCATTCCCGTTCTTCCTCAGTCTGCCCGTCTCTGACCTTGGGCAGTTCCTCAATCTCCCAGAACAGTCGAAGTTGTGTATCTAATGAATTAGTAATATTGCAATGAATTGGTGCAGGTTTGCGCGATTTAGTAACGATAGGTCCAGAAATAATCCAGCCTAGTTTGGTATTATGTAAAAACGGACCACTAGACAATCGAATTTTTCCCTCTTCTAACAGATCCCAAAACCTATCTGCACCAATTAAAATATCGATAGTTTTGTAGTCTAAGAAATCTGGATCGGCCAACCGTATGTTATCTGGAATACAGATCTTTGCGCTTAATTTACATACGGCAGGCATCGAAGCTGTGATCCTAGACAATACAAAACAATGAATACGAGTAGTAAATGAATTATCGACGCAGGATTTGATAACGATATTACAAGCTTGTGAACAACGTATTACCGAATCACCTACGCCTCGAACTTCGTTAGTGGACTGTATAAGTGGTGAATTTAGTAATTGGCATAATCCTTTAGAAATAAAACAACGCTGGCTGCCATTGTCTAGGAGCGCCCGCGCTTTATGATATGTGCCATGCGCATCGGCTACTTCCACGATAGCTGTTGACAATAACACAGATTGCACATCTACAGACTTAATACATTCCGTTTGCATGTGTGCCTTGTTTACTTGAATTGAATGGGCGGAGCCCGAGGTGCCTGGTACGGCCGCGGGGAGTGCGGCCGCGGGGACATGCGCCGGCGCATTACTCGTACTTGACGCCTCAGTGTTTGTTGAAGAATGGCAAGCGACTGAACTATTAGCATCATTATGCAATAATGAGTTATGTTTTTGGTTACAGTATCTACAAGGTCCAAACTTACAATCGATTACCAAGTGCCCCGAATTTAAACAATTCTCGCATAAGTTGTGATCGCGTACAAGTTTAAGTTTATTGTCTAAATTACTCTCAATAAACTTTTTGCACGTATACAGGCGATGCTTTGCGTTACATTTAAAACATAATCTAACGTGTTTCTCGCTCGATTTCTTGGGCTCGCTGGAAACATTGCAGTGTGACGTGTTGTGAGATTTTGTGTGTTGTTTTTTATTATCAGTGTTTTGTACGTCTTTACCATGTGAACGCTGCAATGCTTCCAACACGTCCGCTTTGTTACGAAGAAAATTAATTATATCAGTAACTTTTAATTGCGTTTTAGAACTGTTTTCGTTCGGCTTTGGTAACAATGTGTATTTGTGAGTTTCCCATTCTCTTTCGGTAACTTTGTCCAATTTCGAAACTATAATATAAATGATTAAAGTATCCCAGGTGTCTGTACATTCCCCTAGGATTTTAAGTGCACGTAAATTTTTCAAAATTGTATCTACTAAGTTCCTAATCAAAGAAGGGGACTCTTTAGTTAATTGGGATATAGTAAACAAAGCTTTGACATGATTGTGAACTAAAAGATGGCAATTATTGTATCGGTTGAGCAATAAGTCCCACGCAACCTGATAATTATTAGATGAAAATTCTATTGAATGTATGACTTGTTCTGCGTCACCTTTTAGAGAAGATTTGAGATAGTGGAACTTTTGAATGGTAGAAATATCTTTTGAATCGTGAACGAGTGAGGTAAATGTATCTCTGAACTCCAGCCAGTGCTCATAGGAACCGTCAAATGTAGGCATGGAGATAACAGGCAATTTGATAGACTTTGTGTTATTGCTATTATGACTATGATTATGACATGACCCGGAGCAGTCAGCGATCTCACCAGTGTTCAGCATAAACTCAGCACGAGATATGGAATCGTAGTAACTATCTTCAAATAGTTCTCGTTGCGTTAATTGTGCATCTAACTCACTATCTTCAACTCTTTCTTCTATTTTAGTTTGGATAACATTAAATTCAGTAAATAAACTAGCACATCCTTGAATTCTTAACCTCAAATCAATGCGTTGTTGATTTGAAAGGTCATCATCTTTTAAAGAATCTAAATAAGTACTGAATTTGGTTAGCCTACCCTTTACTATCCCACGCTTCCTAACTAAATCACGAAATATATCACTACTATCTACACTAAGCAAAGTAGGAGATCTATCACGGGATCTAGCAGATTCCGTAGGCATTTTGGTGATCAGTGAAAGGAGGAGTACTCACGGTTTTACAGTCTTCAGCCCAATCACACGACACTGATGCAAGCAACGTCACCAGATTTGTATCGGACTGGAAATCGCAATATTCCGAGAATACACTGCAGCAATTCCACTGAAATTTTAATACAGACACAGTATAGCACCCATAGAATAGGAGGTGACGGAAAAAAGTAAGGATTGGCCTCACCGATTTGCGTATGATTTTCGATGAAACTCAATTAACACTTTAGTTCCAATGTGCGCTTGGCCTCCAAACTGTTGTTATGGTTGCAGTTGTCCGTTAGGCAGCCTTTTTCTTCGAAATCTCGTCCCAATTGTCGAAAATCAGCGTTTTCTTCGATCCGCCACGTGCAAGGCGTCTACAGTCCAAAGGTCGCTCGTCGATCTTTTTGTAACGTTGACGTAGATGGCTCAAATTATTTATTGGATGCGGCGTAGAAGGACCAAATTATGGTGCAGCAGCGGTGAAGGCTTTTGTGGCAAGCAAGCTGATTGATGAGATGCAAAGACTTTCTTGAAGAATTATTAGGTAAAATAAAAGATGCGTATAGTCCAAAAGCAAAATTGAATGTATCCAAAAATATGTCGTGTACAAGAGTCAAGGAGAGGGGTCATCGGGAACAATATTAACCAATAGCGCGAGTGAAAGGCGTGTGACGTAGGTCGATAGGTCTGTTCTTGACACTGAGGTGACGCCCTCAGTCTTGAATTTAGAAAAATAATAGGATTTGGAACAGATAGAAACACTGAACTACTAAGTGTCGAATATGAAGTCCATTTTCTGTAAGAGTAAGACTTGTGTTGTGGCTGACTTGATCAGTGCAGTGTTGACAATGGTGTCGATTCTATTGTGCACAAACTAAACTTAATTTAAGCTATTGCTATCCTTTTCTCTCTAATAAATCGAGAAAGAGACGGGCGTAATTTAGAGCTGTCAAATTTAGTTGGAACTAATATTTCCATACAAATGAAGGGTGCACGTAAAAACATGTCGACTAAAAACACGGTGAAGCGCAAGGCATAAACTAGTTTGACATCTCTAACTTAGTTCATAGCTATAGCCGTCCTTTTCTCGCACTGCCTTTTAGTAAAAAATAGCAATAGCCTAAATTAAGTTTACTTTGTGCACAGCAGAATCGACACCAATATTCTTTATTTTTTAATCGTGTGGTTAGTGACTAACCTGGTGTCAGAGTTATTATATCGCCCAAGGACCTGTGACTTGGCTTTTCATGCCGTCGAGAAATATCACTTAGGCATGCTGGTTTACTCACGATGTTTTCCTTCACTGAATATATTATACAATACGCACATGAATCCCAAAACACAAACGTGCCTTGGGTTTGAACTTGAGACCGACGATGACTTGGCAGTCCGACGGTGATACCACTAGGCTATCACTGCTTATTGACAATGTTAATACCACCAGTCGTATACCAGTCTTCCCGCGACCACGGCTGGTGATAAAATTTACTGATACTGATGACTTATACCCGTTTACATGTGTTTTATAAAACCTGTATGTCCCCAGCCGTACCCGAATGGGTACGGTACATTGTTATTTTAATTGTGTCTGTAATTGCAGGTATCGAAGAGCTACTACCATTTATTTTTTTTTCGTTTGGGAAATCATCAAATGACTCCTACAATAACGCATCTATGACGCCGCCAATCGCCGCTTCGAGAACACGGCGGTGCTCCGCCCACGCGGGGCACACCTCCACCGTGTGCTCCACCGTGTCCTCCGGTCGATCCTCGCAGTGGAAACACCCGGGCATTTCCTCCCACCCGATTCGGTGCAGGAACCTCCCGAAAACACCGGTGAGGACCTGCGTCAAGAGCTACTACCATCAAAATAATTATTAGAGCTCAAGTCAGGCTAGGTTCACACACAAGGTTTAATCGACTACAAGGTAGGAAAGTACCAGGCATTTACAAGTAATACTGTCTGAATTTTCTGAATCAGAAAAAAAACCGTGGTTACTCAGATTTTCATAGTTTTTTTTTTACGGAATTTATCAACTATGGCAAATGCACTTACGAATGATTGCAGTATAGACGAATGAATGACATAGAGAAAAACTTTGAATTACTTGAATCAAGCTTTCAGGTACACTATATACATTCAGAATTCTTTTACCAACCTCAAATGCCTCCGTATCTTTCTAAAGTCATCATTCTCTTGCCCTTATCCCAATAAATTATAATAAATATATCTAAAGTAAATTATAATAATAAAATAAATTACAATAATATCCTAAATTGAAGTTCTTACAGACTTTAATTCTGATTTAACACATACAATTTTCTTGTGCAAGTTCGTATAACTGAATTGGAAGGCGCTGTTTGTAGATAATAGATTTTGCAGCATGTTCCACTAATTATAGTAATTATGAATTAATTTCTTGATTGGCGCCTGCAGATAATAAGTGCACCATTGTTTCTTCTTTTTCAAGTTCAGCTTAGTTTCAAATACGATAGATATGTTATGATATTAAATTCTCTTGTCAAGCCGATTAAAATTAGCTGGGAAAATGCAATTCCATCATTTAAACTTAAATTTTTAGCAAAAGAAGAATAATGTCCTTTTTGCCGTATAAGACGGACTCTCTCGTTTCGCTGTTTCATTTAAGATTGTCAAAATAACTTCAAGAAAACCTACGGAATCCCTTGTAAATTCAAACTAAACATGCTTGATTGTCTTTTTGTAATAAAAATCATACTTGAATGCGAGGGAATGGAAAATAAACCAAGTAAATGTTTTGTAACGTGTAATTTTGGTAAATAGCTATTCGATACGTATCAAATCATTTTTGGGAACAAAACATGGTAATGTGTCTGGAAATTATTATGTATTAAATGTGCTCTTTCTGTTATCTATTTCGTCGTATTTAGTTGTAGCGTTTGATTATGTTAATTCTGGAAAATGGACATGGACACATAATAATATGTTTTGTTAATTTATATTATTGGTGTATGATAATATAGTATTTGATTTATTTATTTGTATAATTTAACGTAAGAGCCAGGAGCTTTCGTGGAACTTGTGCAACTGAAATCGTTTATAGAAACATGTTTATCCTGAATTAATTATGAAGTTCACAATAGATGGAGGACAAGTTGTAGGTAGAGATTATAAAGTAAGAGATTTTCCATTACCTTATGCCTCCATTTTCCGATACAACATATTATTCACAAAGTTTCCGAGCACGCACACGACACTAATTGCCTGCAGTACGAATGTAAAAAGTGCACACACGTGAAGGTAAGGTGGCGTGCCGTGGGGGCAGGCCACTCCCACGGCAACGCCTGCTCATTTTAAATTGTAATTACAATTTATTATTGTCTCTGTGCCGCCTTCATAGCCCGACGCCATTTTATCGATTACGGTTATGTTTGAATGTTTCGAATTCCGAATCGAGAGGAGCTTTAGTGATGTGTGTGATGATTTAATTGTTTGTTTGTGGTGTCGATAGAGCTATGGTTCAACAGTCCTGATTTTTTTCATACTTCATTTGTTGGTTTAGTTGAAGACTATAAAGAGTATTTATATTTAATACACATGACTTAAATACTAATCTTCCAACAATTTTTTATCAACGCTCAGCTATTTTGAAATAAGTTATAAAGAGCTGGAGAAACTTCATTCACATCATCTTCATCTTTACGAACTTGTAGTCTATAAAGATGATAACACAATCCGTTAAAAGGCTACCATAGCCAATTTACCACAGTTAGCCTGATTTTTTCAGGTTTTTTCCGGTCGTACATAACGTTTATTTTTACCGAATACTGTTGTTTAACGACCTGAAAGTCCTAAAACTGAATAAAGTAACAACCTGTATCAAAATGTCGCACGTGTTTTAGTTTAACAACCACAAGACCTAGCTCTTAGCAGAAGTTAAGCAATGTCACACTGTGACCTTCTGAGCGGTGAGTCCTCAAAGATTAGTTGTGACGTCTGCGAGTTAAACAATCGAGCATCAAACAGGCGGACCCTCGTAGAGACAAACTCCTTGTGCCAGACAATTATCCGCCACTAGGCGAGGGGTATACCGAGTCCATAAAATGTTCTTTGTAGTTCCAAAAGATTGACATTCGCAGTTGATTCATTTAGTCCTGGGGGCCTAAATTGCCTGCTTTAGCAGAATCATATTAGGATATTAATATGAATTACGTTACAATTCGTAAAATGGTCACAAAATGACAATTCATAATATTATCTGTGTCTGTGACCATTTTAAGAATGTTAACGTGATTCATATTCTTATTATGAAAGTGGTCATTTAAGTCCCCTGTCCTGACGGACTGGACAAGTGGAAATCATTTTCAACGCGTTACATATTTCTACAATTATTTTCAGCACGATTGACATATTAAGCTTTTCGGCTATAGTTATGTCAATCCAATACAATACGGCTATACGTAATCTGTGGATAGGTTATGAGGAATTAAACTTTACCAATGAAAAGATAAACTTCTTTTACTTTTTTTCATAGCAAACATTCATGTACAATGTTCGTGTACAACTAAATATTAGAACTTTTCATTTTCATCACCTTCTTCGCAGTTTAGACTTAATCTTTAAGTATATCCCGGTGTGTCCCATAACTAAATCCAATTGGATTTATAAACGGCAAGAGGTCTCCGGCTTAAAAGCGAAGTAAGTTCATCTAGGTACCTTTCTTAATGCGAATTTGTGAGAGTTGAAGACGTGATGGTCGCTCTTGTCGGCCCTAGTTAATACTTTGTTTAGGTTTAATTTGTTTGTTCATTTTATCTTATATTTAGCTTCATTTTGGTGATCCATCTGAGTTAGATTGGGTTTGATTTGATGGGTAATTGTTATGTTTTGTTTTGATAGGGTGTAATTAGTTGTACAAAGCTTTATAGGTAGGGTAGGTATAACTCATTTTAGATTTCAGAACTAGTTATCGATTCCGCAAAAATATCTTCCTTTGTACTGTGAATATTTTCGTTTAGTTTATACAAAAGTCGTGTAAAAATGTCGGTGTAAAATAAAGCATAATTTCAATTCACATTTTAATATTACTGCAATTCCGTTTGCTAGCTAATTTGAATATTCAGTGCCAATTAACTAACAGAAACAACCAGACTTGTAATCAGATTTTTCACGACCTCTTAGTGGTACAAAAATAAGTCTTTGAAAGCGAAATAAGTATTTCAAATTCAGATGTAATGCAAATTGCTCCAACGGCCCCTTGGAAGTGAAGGGTTAAGATGTTTTCATAACTGAGTGTCGCCCTCGCAGTTGTTCAATCGCCTTTCCGCTGCCCTTATAATTGAAATGAATAAAGATTACAAGGGTTACAGCTCTATGACATTTCGCAACCAATTTTCAAGCTATTTTTCAAGCGTCATACAAAATTACGTAGTGTAAAATGGTAATAAGAACCTTTACGTTGAATGCTATCTAGATGCATATTTGAAATGGAAGTGTGACAAAAAATGGTCGCATTACATGAGATCTGGAGATCTATTGATAACTTTAGCTCTAGACGACGAACGGTACGACGGCGACGACGGTTTTCCGACATTAAAATAAAATTAGAACATGTCGTTTCTAGCTATCATGTTTATGAATATACACATAAACGGCGTAAGTACGCATATTATAGTATTTTAATAGTATTTAAGACAAATTCACCTGTCGACACATGTTGACCCCAATCATTGGTATTTATTGAAAAACCTGTTGGTTTTCGAGTTGCGGTTAAAGTCGACGCTACATTATTATAATTTTCATTATTTTGTGTTTACAAAGGTGCATCCTTTAGTAAAGAAAAAACGACAAGGCAAATACTTTAAGGTTTTGCTGTCTAGGCAGGACCTATCTGTCTATTTCTGCTATTGTTGCTCCAGAGAGCCTGGACAAAAACTAAAAGAAAACTGAAACTCTTGGAATGTGATCTTTTTGTTGTCAAATATTTAAAACTTTTCCATCATATTTATTGCTGGATGTATGGGATTCTGTTTATGTATTGTTCTGTATGGTGTCGCACGTAAAGAATAGCACCATCCCATATCTTCCCGTGGGTGTCGTAAGAAGCGACTAAGGGACTTACCAGAGAATGGGCAGCAGCGTTGCCCAGTACAACCGTACTGCGATCGCCAACCCGCCTGCCAAGCGTGGCGATTATGGCAAAAATCCCCTTTTGGGGGAGGCCTATGTCCAGCAGTGGACGACTTTCGGCTGAAATGATGATGATGATGATGTATGGGATTCAATGTATGAAGATCAAAATAGTTACGAAATATGACATTTGTGATGCTGTTTTGTTTAGTTTTCGAAATGGGAAAGTTACGAGATGGGCCGGAGCCGTTTAAAAGAGTACGCGGACTCTTTTAAACGGCTCCGGCCCGACACTGGTCAGTTTCCCTCACGCGTCAGTTTATTTAATTCGACAGTTTCGTTGATTCGTCACTTTCCCTGATTGGACAGTTGTGTGAATTCGACAGTTGCGTCAACTCGACAAGTTCCATAATTTGCCAGTTTCATTGACTTGTCACTTAGGTACACTCGAGGAAAAAATATAATAAATTTTTTGAAGTAAATTATATTAATACGCACGTCTAAATACTTAGCTGAAATACAAAACGCTTTGAAAGCGATGAACAGCAAAGAAACTAGCACAGGCAACGTAGACTCACGTGGAAGCCCCATTTTAAAACCGTAAACAAAACCTTACACGTAACAAGAGATACTTACTCAATATTTTGATAACATGAAAGTTTCCACGCTTTAATTAAAAGCATACAGAACATGCGCAATAATATAAAGCCCTATTCACACCCTCACGACGCGAACAAGACAATAAACACGGCCGTACATCACGCAACAACATAGCTCAAAGTTATTTAATTATCGTAAGGAAAAACTAATCCGTGGCGCTTCAGAGAGCGAAAATTGCTCTCCGAGTCCGCTATGTCAGGTGCGTGTGTCGCTGCGTTACATTACAGGGTGGTGCGTTTTTAATATTTCCATAGGAGACCTACATTTTTTATTTAATGAGTTTTCAGTGTAGATATTTGGGTTAAATGATATCTCAGAATACATAATTCAAACACTGAAACAGAACTAAACGAATGCGACGGTACTATATGTCGATTACAACGAAATTTAACTAAATAGAACTTACCATCATGGTTTCAATTTTTTTTTATCAAATATTAACCATACCTACGTTAAAAACTTAGGTTTATTTTTTTTATTTTATTCAAAAGGAACAACAAACAACTGCAATAAAAAACATAAACATAACTGCAATATAAAACATAGACATAATAATGATAATAGGTATGGTTAATGTTATCTTATTCTTATATCTTATTGTGTTGGGTGTTGTTATATACGTTTTGTCTTGTTAATTTTCTTTAAAATGAAACACACAAAAGCGACATTATCGGCGAAACAAACTACAAGAGCGTGGAATAACAGAAATACATATCATCATCATGATTTCAGCCAAAAGACATCTGCTGCTGGACAGAGGCCTCCCCCAAGTGTCACCACATTGACCGGTTCCGTGCGTCTCGCATCTAAGTCAAGATAAAACCATTATATTTATCACATACTCAAAACAGCCTCACCCTGTACCCACTGGCCATACTTCAATAGAGACTAGAAGCGGCAAGGAGCTGTCTTGTGCGACAATATTTATGCGCACGATATTAACTGTGCTCCACAGTATTAACTGGAAAACGTTTCTCAACTCACTACGTATATGTTGTCTAATTATATTATTATATATTGTTTGGTGGCAGCGTGATGCCTGAACGTACTTCCATTATTTTTAGCTTATGGGATAGGAAAATGATTGTCAATTTTTTCTTTTTTTTTCTTTATTATTTATTTAGTACAGTATTTAAAACCATTAACACTAAATTAAATACCTAATCCTTTTACTCGGTCTTCTCGCAGAACCACAAACATTCCAACAATATCGTCTTCCATTCATCAGCAAACAAGTCCAATCCAGGGTTGGTCTCCACGAGAGCGTTGAGGTTCGTAAGCATACGTGGTACAGGCGAAGTGGATCGAGCTACAGTGCGACTAAATGGAACATTAAACAATTTATGTTTATTTATGATGTCGCGTAAAACGACATGCAGTTAGCGTTTGAATGAACCATATTGATATTCTTCAGATACTTATTTGACTATTTAAAATAATTCATTATCCTATTAATTATTCAGCAACAGTGAAGGTAGTAGTAGATGAGAGGAGCTCGTGGCTAAATAATAACAGCCGCTTGAGTCGATCGTTAGGTTAAGCCGTGCTTGCGTAGGTTGGTCTGTGGATGGGTGATACCACCATACACACCACCAATACATACCGAGTTTCCTCCGTGCCTCGGAAAGCACGTTAAGCAGTTGGTCCCGGCTGTCATTTGTGATCTTTGACAGCCGTTACAGGTAGTCAGTGGCCCAAAAAGTCTGACAACCAGTATTACGAGTACCTAGGGGTAAAGTATTACCAAAGTATTACCCGGTACTAACTGGGTTGTGGAGGTCAGATAGGCAGTTGCTCCATGTAAAATACTGGTATTCAGCTGCATCCGGTTAGACTGGAAGCCGACCCCAATAAAACTTGGGAAAAGGCTAGGCAGATCACTGAAGGTAGTAGGTAAGGTAGTAGTAGGTAATTAGGTATCGTAGTTTGGACAGTGGTCTTTTCCGCGGTCTCTTGGTAAACTTACCATTCAGTCTTTCACGTGCTTTTAATACCAACTTGGCAGACTTTTCTATATGAAGTAACATAACAACACGTCTATAATCCCCGAAGGGTTAGGTAGAGATGTACCTACTAGTACTGGGCGTACTACATTTTATTTACATTTCGCTAGATATTACCTAATAGTACTGGGTGTACTACATTTTATTTACATTTCGCTAGATATTACCTACTAGTACTGGGTGTACTACATTTTATTTACATTTCGCTAGATATTACCTAATAGTACTGGGTGTACTACATTTTATTTACATTTCGCTAGATATTACCTACTAGTACTGGGCGTACTACATTTTATTTACATTTCGCTAGATATTACCTAATAGTACTGGGTGTACTACATTTTATTTACATTTCGCTAGATATTACCTACTAGTACTGGGTGTACTACATTTTATTTACATTTCGCTAGATATTACCTAATAGTACTGGGTGTACTACATTTTATTTACATTTCGCTAGATAAATTTAAGTCCCAAGTAATAGGGGGCGAGCCTATTGCCATCAACTGGGCACAAATTCAGACTCTGTGGTTGGTATTGAGAAATTCCTGATGAAAAAAACCAATAACAATTTGCCCGACTCGGTAATCGAACACAGGATCTCATGCTCAGTAGTCGCGATTGCGACCACTAGACCAGCGAGGCAATAGTAGGTATATATGAAGTATCCTAGTTAATTAATTAATTTGATAAGTTGAGAATATAAGAAAATTATGATTTTTAAGTTTTTCGTAGCAATCTCGTAGCATTTCGTAGCACCAACCGTCAAGCCAGTTTCAAATGTCTTGATCCTTGATTTATGTAGTTTTTGTTTTAAAATGAGGTACATACTACAAATACTTTTGTGATTACTAAGTAACACTTGCAGTGAATGCTGCTGTCTATTCACCTGAGACCGTCAGTCTAATTTTTAATAAATAAACACTACTGACCTCTATATAACATCACATTATGATAATGTAATAATAGTTTAAAGAATTAATAACATAGACGCCACCTAGGAGCGCAATTATATCATGTTTATGCATGTAAGTAATCATACATTAAATATTTAAAATACTTTTAAAACGGGGACAATTTATTGCTTCGTAAAAGTGATGAGTAAAAAATGGTTTTTAGTCATTTGTATTGTATGTCATCAAGAAAGACTTTTTAAAGAAATAATGCGTGAAATTTTCCATTTATCGCGAATATCGAGTAGTGAAATGAAATATTTCTGTTGCGTGGTAACGGTAGGAACCGATGATTGAGTATTGGACATACAGAGTGGTCTTTGGCATATTTCAGTTTCTTCATCAACTTTTACTTAACGAGTGTAAAAATAAATGCGGGAAGAGAGAATAAGTAATTAATTTCTTTAGACGATCGTCTTTTGTCGTATTGCAAGATACCTATAAAATAAGAAGTTTCCTTGTAATTTTGGATGCTAACTGTACTGTACAAAAAACAGTTGTTTATGGTTGACGGAACGTGACTCAACGTATGAAGATTAAAATAGTTAAAAGGACTACTAGAGTAAGATTAAAAGGACACTTTTTCACCTGTTTTGCACGTTTTTTGTTTAGTTGGCGAATCGGGAAAGTTACCAAAGGGAGGAAAGTTATTCTAATTCTTTATTGCACACAAAAAAATCAAAAATATCCATAAAAAATTGCAATTATATAGCTTATGTACAAAGGCGAGCTTAACCCAGAATATCCTACCTTACCTTAACTAACCTTTTTGACCTATCGTCGAAAGCCCGCAAATAATTTGATTGAAATCTTGACAATGCAGCAATGCATACAAAATATTAACCGACTTGATGATTTTGAGCTGTAAGAACTTGCCACTGACCACTCATAGACACTTCTACACTAATATTATAAAGAGGAAAGATTAGTATTTTTGTGTGTATGTTTGTAATGAATAAACTCAAAAACTGGTGCGCCGATTTCAAAAATTCTTTCACCATTAGAAAGCTACATTCACCTTGAGTAACATAAGCTATATTTTATTCCCGTACTCTTACGGGAACGGGAACTACGCGGGTGAAACCGCGTGACGTCCGCTAGTTACCTATATTCTTAACATTGGTCACCAGATTTGCTTCAGGTTGTAGTTACTCCAGCAGAGGTTGCAGATGCTCGTCATAGGCACGTAAATTTAGGGTGGTACGAGTCTAAATGTGGTCAAACGGATCTGAAGTCAAATTGATCATAAGGTGCTCTAATAGCGCCATAATTCTAATATCTGACGTGTTTGTGCAGATGTCGTTTTCACCTTTAGACTATTAAATTATCTCTTGAAATGACTATATGTAGTTCATGTAACTATTTATGTGTTAAGCAATTTATCTTAGAACTATCAAATGCTATCCAATTTGCTCCGTTGAATAGTGTCAGTGTCATATGTTTATCACTATTATTATGGAGTCGTTTTACATAAATTACACTTAGTATATAATGTAGTACTTCGTTAATCGTGTCACATAAACAACTTTCGCTAGAACATCAGGAAAATACGTTGGGTTCTGTACAAAAAATAAATAGTGAGTGAAAACTACTATTATATCCATGTTAAATTCTGAAAAATTGAGTGTTTGGTCATCAGAATAACAGACAGCTGAGACTGTAACAGAGTGATCATTTTTCCGCTATGTAATATGGTTTCTGATGTCATGTTTGTCATTAATTTCGGGTCGTATCGTATTTTTTGTTCCATGCTTAAATTCCCTTGTGATCAACCTCTCAGTGATCACTCCCATTCTAGCCGTATCATCTTTCACTTAGCCGGTAATACGGTTTCCGATGCCGATGCCGATGCCGTTGGTCCCGGCTGTCATTTGTAGATCTTTGACAGTCGTTAGGTAGTCAGAGGCCCAAAAAGTCTGACAGCCAGTCTTACCAAGGGGTATCGTATTACCCGGTCAGATAGGCAGTTGCTCTATGTAAAACACTGGTATTCAGTTGCATCCGGTTAGACTGGAAGCCGACCCCAACATAGTTGGGAAAAGGCTAGTCAGATGATGACGGTTTCCGATGGATAACTGCCTCATGGTTATTATTATACTAAAAATCTTTGAATAAAAAACAGCAAACAAAACTTGGTCTCAAATAATTAAGGTCCCATGGCTTCAAGAGATTGTATAACAAAACAATTTTGAAACAAATCTCACTAAAAATGTCTATAACAACCGTATCTCATTTTCCATTTTCCCTCTAAAATGCACATTGCAAAGTGAAACCAACCAACGAAGTTGATTTCGAAAATATTTTCCCAAATAGCAGGCAGGGGCCAACGATTGCATGATGTCCGAAATCGAAATCGGAAGGGCCCCTTGGTTCGCCACGTCGGGGCCCCCGGGCAAATATAAAAATCATTCATATGGACAAAATAAAATTGCATCCCAAATAACCCGGTGTTCATCGGCCGAAAATCTATTAGCAATAAATATGAACTTTTCCGATTTCACAGGATTTAAAATGGCGATGGGCGACTGAACTTTAATATAAAATCTTCTTATGACTTTTCATGTTTACGACGACGTTGTTCAATTGCTTTTGTGCTATTGGTTAATTATGTCGTATTTTAGGTTGAGTTACTGTTAGAGCTGGCCTGGTGCACAATTCATAGGGTGATAGAAAGAAGATATGGCTGGTTGTTCAGATTAATAAACTTTTTGAAAGATCAGTGTCTGTTATTTTACTTATTGTGATGTTGGTGTAATCATTTAATTCATTCTGCATCCGCTAGCTTGCGTAGATATTCATTTCGATGTTTTTTTTTTAGAGGTACTAGATACGTGCTTACGTAGGAACTTGTCAAAGTTTTTCTTGTCTGAGATTACACATCTATAGGTAGCTCTACATATAGAACGGTCAATCAGAATATTTGACACTGTATAGGTAGGTACTGTCTTTGCAATATTCTCGTGTATTGTCGTTGTTTAGGCTTGATATAAATACGATTGGTAGTATAGTGGGGTTGTATGAAACAAAACACAAACTGATAATTTTCCCTTTTAATCTTGATATTTTCATCTACGATACAAGGCACACACACAATTTTAAGTAAATTAATCATAATAATTATAATAGAAATAATAAATAGTTACACTTGCTTTCAGAACTGCATACTATTACCGAAATACAAAATAGGTACATTGAGAAGCCTCAACATCTAATTGACAAAGAAAAAACTATTTCTACGACAGTACTGGAGCCGGCCCTGGCGGGCACGTACACTACGTACAGAGTACCTACACAAGTCATGGTCTCCTGGTACTGTCATTCTATTGTAACGAAATGAAAGTAACTGATACAAAAGTACCACATTCACGCCCTTTACACAGTCACACATGCTCAGCTAAACATTTATAGTAACAACTAAGATTTATTCATTACGTCGTATTATCCTTTACAGATAATATGTAATTACTTGTATTAAGCGATCGTTTGCATCGGCGCTTGACTATTCACCGATATCTTCATAATACAATTCTTTTCCACAATCCCGAGAGGCGGATGGAATATTTCAAGAGTGAGTGGTTCCACAAAATAACAGTAGGTGTCTCAACTAGCAGACCTAGTTGCCCAATAGCCAAGCGCCAATAGTACGCCCGATACAATCTCTAAAATCTTACTTTAAGCTATTGAGACATCCAAAGTCTCGTAAACTAAGCATCAATATAAATAACACTATCATTTTATACTTTATGTATAATGTTAAACTACTGAACTTATTGTTAGGTTAACTACCCATATACATCGATCTCTGCGTTATGGATATGAGATATAGCGATTATCATTATTTATACATCTTCTAGTTTATGAAGTTTTAAAGAAAACACTTAGGTTATATTGTACGCAAAAAACTGTCTCTTCTGTTTTCAGTCAATAATATTGAATTGTAAAAATGTATCATTTTAAAACCACTAACTTAACGTATCTATCGTACACTTTATGATTTATGAAATACACTAGTATCAGTTAAATCTAATCATTGCACTAAAATTGAATAAATTACACGAGAGTGAAGATCACAATTATTTACTATTGAAAGTAAAACATCATGGGGGAAAGAAACGTGTACCTACTAATAGAAGTTTTACTGAACATATTGTAACGGTCTTTTAAACAAACATGTTAGGAACTTAAACACCTATCGTTTACAGAAATTGCGAGACTAGTGACAAACATTTTAGAAAAACTCTCGAAAAGCAGTCTTTGATCAATTCCAACAATTGTCTCAATCGATCACTGAACATTTGAATGTGACAACGCTTATGATATGTATGTAGGTACAGAATGATTCGAAATAAATCCAGATTTACAAGGGCAAATAACAATGGATACTTAATATATAAATATGGCATTTAACAATAAGTTAAAGGTACTCTTCATAAAAGATTAAAATATTGACGAATAAATTACTCGGATCGTCGATAAAACCGTACTGACTTACTCTAATAATAATATAAAGGGATATTTACAAATTTTTCTATGGAAGAAGAGTTCTTAAGACTTCGTAATAACACCACGAAATCTACATCTTACTTCGAATTCAATAACAATATTTACAGAGTAATCTCAATAACGAGAAGTAGTTTCAACTTCATTGAGATCGTTTATGCCAAAAACTTGAGTTGAATAAACAATCAGATGAACAGCTTGATTCTAAGATATTTTTGGAAGTATTTTGTTTGAGTTCCTATTGAGAGTTGTGTTATCGATCGGAACGTTTGAGACCACTGATAAGTTTATTCACCAATCTCGAATCTTTGGATTTACTTTTCCCTGAATTCGGGTTTGACGCTGATCATTGGTTTTCTCGATTCGTCGATTTCTTTATCGTAATCTTGTTGGTCGGGGTAGTCGCTGGCCCCGGAGTGCGACAGCTAAGTGGCCGAACTGAATAGCACTGAGTTCTTGTAGTAACCGGCGCGGTCCGACAGGGGGCTCTTCACGTCGCGCTCCATGGCTTGCTGGCGGGATTTACGCTCCATCTCTAACTCTTGCGCCAGAGTTTCTGGTGGGAAAGAGAAAAAGGACTTCAATTACATCGTAATATTAAAACAAAGTGTTGGACAGGATTATAATTGACCTCTAAAGAAAATAAAGTTGTAAAACGAACATAAAACAGCAACAGAAACAACAAACGTAAAGGCACTATTGAGGCAAAGGGGAACAATTTCGCACAGAGAGAACACATACAACATGTAGTTCCACGTGTGTAGCTCCGTAAAATGTCATTAAGTGTTTCGGGGAAAGCCGACTCACATCAAACGGACTTCACATCCGTATGGCACATTCTAATTTAATATTCGATATTGCCTTTGTTAAAAACGTAGCACTCACGTTCAGTGTTATTAAATTTCTCGTACAAGGGTTATTCGAACGCCAGGCTCTGTTCGGGGTAATATTCGTTATGTTACTGATGGTGATAACTGGAAATTATGAATCTGCGTCTCTTTAGTTTCTGCATTCTATAAATGATGTAGGTGGATTTCCGGAAAAAAATATTACGTTTTTAAAAATGACGTTATTTTACATTTTTTTAAAGAATAGGCTTTTACATGAGTATGAGTGCTTTTTAAATATGTATTTATGCGTTTAATATCAACTTACAACGTGAATAGATGCTGTGATTGAAGTAAAGGTATTGTTTAAAGAATCCCGTAAACAGTTTGATAAAAATTGCATGTTAAAAGACGAATTTCCGGGCAAAGGCTGCGCTGTAGCAAAACGTCGCAACAAATTAAAGCATAAAAAATGAAACACGTCTCAAGCACAGGACATCCTCTAATAAGATTTCACGAAAATTGACAAAGTTCGTGAAGAGGCAAAGAGTAGGTGAGGTAAGGCAATTGTCTCCGAAAACGTCGACGTTTTACGAAATATGCTTATTCAATTTCATGCAACGCTTGCCGCCTCCTGCAATTTACGAGATATAAAAGATATAAACGGAATCGCGTTTTTTGCTTACTTTGATGGAGCATTTTCTCAACGGGGAATTGAATTTCTCTTCCCGACATTCGTTTACAATTTATGCTGTGAGTCCCGAATTTATAACCTACACCAATTTTTGCACTTCCAAAAAATGTTTAAAACATCCCTAAACCGAAAAATAATTTGAATTTAAATTGTGTTTGCACCGCTGTGAAATTCGAATCAAAGAAACTATTTGAAAACATTCGTCAGTTGGAAAAACTCGATTATGATCCGATTTGTTTGAGTGTTGTGTTGCCGGAGGGCATCACACTCACAAGTGTCACCGTCGAGGGTTGTCCCGAAACAGAAACCTATTATCTCGGGCGAGATTATACGCCTAGGGCGTCACAATTAAATATTATACACTTAAAAGCTTCGGCCTTTGCCGTTTCACTTCGCTGCCACCCCTAAATGTCCCATTAGGTCTGTTTGAATACGTAATATTTTTGCATTTGCCGCTTCTAAAACAGAATTGCCGGTTCCTTTGAGAGCTATAATCTATTTGTTCTTTGAAACAACTGTAATGGTTGAGCGCTTAGCTTAATAAAAGTTATCCTTTAATGTTTGTTTTTTCTTTCTCCTGTCTCAAAATGTTCAACATGAAACAGTTGAGAGTTGTGAAATGTTTTACATTTCCAATCAACAGTGACATTAACTTTCACGGAGAGTAGTTAATAGACAAAAACTTGTTAAAGAAACAGTTCTTATTTCGTTTTGATCGAATGGTCAAGGAATGACAAAAAGGGACTTCACAAGGTGGACGTGAACCGATCTATTTGAAAAGTAACAGAAATAAAACGATAGTGGACACTGATCGATAGTGAGAATAAATAGTTTTTTGTAACAACAATTGTAAGTAAAGCAATAAACTTTATGTGGAACAGTTTGACTCAAGCATTTATTATTAGATGGCACGTTGTGTCTGGGATCTTTGTTTAACAGTGTTAACTTTTGTGTGTAGTTATTTGCATTTAAATTATTTTTTAGGTGCCAAATATATATTTGATATCTTGTGAAAACCAAAGACTTGTTAAATTAAATACGTATACGAATTAGTCTTGATGTAACTGTCCAATAAGAAATCGAACTATTTATGATTACTTACTAAACTATTCCGTGCAAAAACTCTGCAGTACCAAATAAATAACTATGTTTGGACAAAATACAACTCTTTGATTGCTTATTCAGCCACGGATCGTTAGATTTCATGCTAACAATTTCATGTGATTGTTGATCTGCCAAATAGGAACGAAAAAAATACAAATCGATACAAAGTCATCGATTATTTTTGAAGTGACGAATCGATTTCCTTATTAAAAGCTCAAGCAAGAAATTAGTTTGGTGCCATTTGAAAGGTAATGTTTGTGCAATTATAAAAAAGTTGATGTTATTTTAAAAAGTTTATAAGACATCTTTTCTAATTATAACATAAAACTGTAAACAACAAAAAATGTGCTTAATATTTTTTAAACGATGTATTTTCATGACATCTAATATCTTTGTAGAAATAATAGAAAGTACATCTGCTCATTATTTTTTAACAATTTTTAACGCAATCGACACCTCGGCTCGTTGTTAAAGCGAAATTAATTACTGCCGTAAAAATACAGAGAAAAAAGTGAGTTGATTAATTCTTCGTTGGAAATTTGAGAAGGTTGTGAACAAAGGGTCGGTTAAACGGATGATTGTGAAGGGAACTAAAGGTGGGCCACAACGGAGCCAACTGGTCGCCACAACTAACTACACAAGTCGAACGAATGAACGCAGTCGGGATGAAGTGCTACTGTTGCTGACTCTATTGGAGCGCGACGAATTATACTGATTGGATTGATTTTCTATTAAACACATTCTTTTGACTTTTTTATCCACAGAATCAATTCCATCGTGACTCGGATTCAGTTCGGTTTAAATCTTTATCATTGTCGGTAATATTGTATGTATTTTTATTTAGTAGCCGTCGGTCAATGTTATGTTAATACACAATAAGTTGTCTACATAAAACGTTGAACACAATGATGCGGGTGATTACTAAGAATAAATAAAAAAGTTAATATCGTCAAAGGTTTCGAGCGCACCTGTGCGGTACAATTTTATTTCCATTCATTTTACAAGCTCACCTAAAAAGTAGCATGGAGAAGTTTCCTCTTTATTAATTTTTCAACTTTATATTACTTATGTAACATCGGATGGTTTATCCGTTTTACAAGCACAGCTCTAATAACGGCATCAACAATGTTTTATTAAAATATCCTGATACAACTTGTTATATTAGAATTATAATCAATAATATTGTTTTTACATGATAAATTAGCATTGTGTGTATCTAATGGGAATTTATGACCGTCTTCTCTAGCTACTTTTGTATCAATCAATATAATGATGTTTACGATCAAAACATTATCATGATTGATTACCTGTCCACGTTTCTAAGTAAGAATTGTTATCATTTTCGTAATTTTAATATCCCTCATTTCACCTATATTATATAAGTAAACAGTAATTACTCGGAACATTTTTGACTCGTCCCGTTTTTTATGAAAAGCACGTAGAAAAAAGTTTTCTAATTTACGAATAATAAAATATGTTTTTTTCTTTTACCGAAGGCACTGAAGAAAGTTGATGAAAGGCTCCAAGTTTTAATTTTTGTTTTTCTGTTACCAACCTTTTTATATTTACAACCCTCTTGTATTTTTCTGTTTCAGCTTTATAGCGTTTTACCTCTTCTTAGATGCATGTATTTCTAAGAGAAGTTTCTTTACCAAACCTACTTTTTATTTAACATTGGGTGGCACGTGTATCAAGAAAGTTTAAAACAGAAACAGTTCTTGGAAGTAGTAAGAAGTACCCGTATAAAATAGTTGACCATGCAAATTCAAATATAGTAAAGCGATTCCGATTCAAACAATTGGTATTGCGTGTTCGCGTGCGTCTGAACACTCGGGGTAGCGTAACACTTAAATTAGTAGCAATTTCTACTTGAACAGACTGTCGGCAAAAGGCACTCGTCCGAACAAGGGAAATGCTTAAATCCGTATCAATGTTTTGCGAATTGTAAACACCTATTCGCCCCCTCAAGTTAATTTAGTACGTGGGGGAAGTAATAATGAAAAATTGGCTGCAATTGGGAATTTATTAAGTGTGTCTTGTGTTTTATATCTTGGTTTTAAGAGTCCTATTACATTTTTTACGCAAATTCATGATTTTTGACATAGTCATTTTCAGCATTCGTCAGATATTTTAATTATTTGCTTATGAATAACAACAGTGCCATTCTCTTTCTTGTAAGTTGGAGTTACACATTTTAATTTTCCTTTTCGTGTAATTACTATAAATATTTTACGAACTCAGTTTGCAAGAAAAACCGTCGGCGATGGAACTTTGACGCTCAAATTCACATTGTTATATGCAATTCTTATAAAAGCTAAAATTACTAAAAAATAAGCTGAATGTTTTACTTGTTTATTGGAGTTTTAGAATTTCTTTAAATTCCTTGAATTTTCACGGAAAAAATCGTAAAGAAAGCGTAATTTAAGCCATAAATGTCTTGATTCAGCGTCCATTATATTCCAAATAAACTAAATTTTATCAAATAAATTAATATGATATAATATAAAAGAAGAAACTGACTGACTCATCTATCAACGCACAGCCCAAACTGCTGGGTGTACAGATACCAAATTTGGCAAGTAGGTTCCTTATGTGGTCTAGGGGTGCACTAAGAAAGGATTTTTCAAAATTCACCCCCTAAGGGGGTTAAAAGGGGCTCCAAAGTTTGTATGGGGAAACAAGATTAGTTAGACTATTTAATTCGAAACTTCACAGAAGTGCTCCTATTGATGAATGAGTAAAAACAGGTTTCAGGTTTTTTCAGAATTCAACCCCTAAGATGCCGAAATGGGGTGGCAAAGTATAAAAATCAATGCACAGCCCAAACCGCTGAGCCTAGAGATTCCAAATTTGGCACATAGCTTCTTTATGGGGTTTAGGGGTGCATTAAGAAACGATTTTTCAAAATTCAACCCCTAAAGGTTTGAAACGGGGATCCAAAGATAAATAAAATTAGTTAGACTACTTTATTCGAAACTTACCAGGAGTATCGTATCGTATCGTATAAATGAGTTAACATTTGTGTTTCAGGTTTTTTCAGAATTCAACCCCTAAAGGGGAAAATGGGGTAACAAAGCCTGAAATTCAACATAGGTATTGTTTGTATGGCGAACTGGGTTGGGTGTATTACAAAAACAACGATTTTAAGATTTAATGTGGCGGACCTGAAATACCATCATTCCCTGTTGGGGTGCGATGGGGTTGAAATGTCTAAAAATCAATATGGGTGTCGATACCGAATTATCGGGGGCGCTGATTACGAAAATTGCATTTATTTTGAGATCCAGAAGATGGCGGATTCGACTTCTATACAGGGTTATTGTCGATTTATTGTGATGATTGTGATAACGATGATGATGATTGTGATAATGATGATGATGATAGCGATGGTGATTTTGATAACGATGATAATGATTGTAATTACGATGATGAAGATTGTGATAATGATGATTGTGATAACGATGATAATGATTGTGATTACTATGATAATAACTTTGATAACGATGATGGCGATTGTGACAGTGATGGTGATTGTGATAGTGACGGTGATTGTGATGGTGATAGCGATGGTGATTGTGATGGTGATTGTGATGGTGATGGTGATTGGGATTGTGATTGCGATTGTAATGGTGATTGTGATAGCGATAGCCATTGTGATTGTGATTGTGATTGTGATAGTGATAGTGATGGTGATTGTGATGGTGATTGTGATGGTGATTGTGATGGTGATTGTGATGGCGATTAAATGGTGATTGTGATGGTGATTGTGATGGTAATTGTGATAATGATTGTGATTACGATGATAATGGTTGTGATAACGATGATGATGAAAAATCACTATCACAATAGTGATTTTGATGGTAATTGTGATGGTGATGATGATTGTGATAGTGACGGTGATTGTGATGGTGATTGTGATGGTGATTGAGATAATGATTGTGATAATGATGGTGGTTGTAATAGTGATGGTGATTGTGTCAATGATGGTGACTGTGATAGTGATGGTGATTGTGATAATGGTGGTGGTTGTGATAGTGATGGTGATTGTGATGATAATAATAAATTGTGATGATTATAAAATCTGGCACATAGATAGTTTATAACTTGGATTAACATGTAGGACACTATTTATCCCTTTAGTATGATTCAGTGGGACAGTTACCAAACTGCACGCGGGCGAGGCCGCGGGCAACAGCTAGTATGATATAAAACTTCAATCTACAATGAATAAGTTTCATTAGTTTTCGTTTGTCAATATAATAAGACAAAATTACAATAAATAAAATTAAAGTACTATAATTCTGCTTCAATTCAGGTCGCTCCTCAGTCTCATGTCAGTCTCGTTTCTAATTTTCGTCAGTATCAATCGACAATCATCCGGAGATCGCTGTTACTATCGACTCGTGTACGCCGACCGAAATAATTTGATCCAGGAAGTAAAAATCAAAAATTTGCGTAAAAAATGTAATAGGACTCTTACTGATAAATCTTGAGTTTTTAGCGATTACGAAATTGCATACATAGTTTTCTTGCAAAATGAACAAGTACTTAACACATTATTCAAGAAATAAAATACACAAAATGTATTTAACTGCACATTAGAGTACAGGTGATTTTAAAGAGTATTTAATGGAAAAGTATATTTGGCATCAGTCAAGTTCCAGCAAGGGTGTGCCACTACTTTAGGTATGCAGCAGTACGTCGGTGCATTTTTAATGAAATTTCTGGGCTTTCCACAAAGCGGATATAAATGAAAAAAAAAACACGGTTTGATTCACCGATACGAGCATCAGATTTTTGCTTCTTGTTTCACCAAAGTTGAGCGCGTTGCATTTTTTTGTGATTCAAATAAAAGTGGTTTTTGCCGGAGTACTGTTTTTTGTTTCGAACAATATTAATGAATTGGAGTTATAATCAGTTCAAGTTTATGAGGTTACCGGTATTTTAGGTCTTGAACGTCACAGTGCGGACAGTTGATACAAAGTGGACAAGTTGTGTGACTTTGCAATACTGGCACACTATAATTCAAACGTTTAGTTTTCACGGTTTGTAACTAAACTTACACTGTCACTTAGGGGATATCTTCTGTGATTTTCAATTTTTGTAAGCTCCCGTAGCAAGAGTCATCCCGCGATCATGGCGCTTGCAACAGTGTCGAAATATCGGGACTCACAATAATTCAATTCAGAATGACACAACCTTTGTTGTGAGTTTTCCTGTATATAGGTTCAGTTAGCTAGTGGCTTTACTATGCTAGATATGCTGTCTTACTATGCTACTATGCTAGCCTCGAGTAGCAGAAGAGGAGACCACCGAAATCTAAAGATACAATAACGAAATATTTAATAAAAAGTATAAAGTATTCAAAATCATGTCTTTCCCCAACCATGCATTATGCATGCATAATCAGACAAACCAACATATTATATTAGAATTCGTTCATAAAAACGCGCCCCCAAAAATCACAATCCAAACCGAGAGAGCTCGCATATCGTTGTACTTTTAAATACTTGACATTCCCGATACGAAAGCTATGCAATATGATGAGTATAAATTTCATTTCGTTGGAAAAATGTTCATCTCCAACGGACCCTTTTACAATCGGAAACCATACATATCCTCGACCATGTGATTTAATCCCGGAGAATTCAATAACGTGGTCTTATTAACATTTCTTTTGGATAATTTCCTGATCATTGGGAAATTAACGTCGCAATTATTTCTCGAAGTTGAAAGTTAAAAGAAGGAGTAGAAAATATGAGGGACGTTTTTAATTAACTGGTCTGACGTATTTGAATAGAAGAAAAATAAATATTGTTAAAAAGGAATGAGATGGGGATGATTCTGTAGATGAAGATTTTTATATCCAACCATTAGATGGTCAGCTTTTTTCTTAAGAGAAAGTTTTAAATTGATACTTAGTGACTGCCGTCATTCTTTTGAACTCACCTAGAGTCTTCGGCAGAAATCGAGAGTACCAAATATTTTGATGCTCACCAGAGTAATTCTGCCAGAAGGCAGCTCCTCCACTCATGATGTCGACAGGTGGCGGTGGGTAGTTCCACTGGGGCTTGTCGGGGGTGCGCGGGGGGTCTCGCTGGAAGGGAGGTGAAGCTGACGGGGGCTCAGCGCTGGGGGGCTTGCTCTCCCGTTCCGAGCCGTTCTCCCGTTCCGAACGCGGCGTCTCTTGCGATGACGGGGCTAGGTTCTCTGTGGAATGAGGTCACGTTTGAATAAGGTCAAGGACAAATGCAGTAGAACAATATATGTCTATAGTAAAAATTGTTGACTATACTTTGCAAACTCACAATAGATTAGCAGCACTCCTATCAATCAAGTCAACACAGCCAGTAACGTAGCAAACAGCGATTATGCAACAGAATCAACTCGAATGCGTGTTAGTTCAGAACCCTCGTTTCAAATGGTCTGCGAAACGATTTCCTGACACGGAGATTAGTACAAGCCATCACCAGCGTTCACCCACCCTTCTTACATCACGCACTCGACACGCATCCAACGCCAATACGTCACAAATCACCCCCATCAGCAATCAAAAGTTAATCTTAACTACGCTACGTAAAGCTCAATGTTCTATGGAACATTAGTATGTTATTAGGTGAAATTTTCGCCACACACAGATAGTTTGACAGACGGCAAGTTAACATGTCAGGGGCACTAACACATGTTGAAACTTGTTGATAGAGATGGTATTGACAATTTGACATGTTTAAGGTAGGTAACATCACTCACATCTTAAAGGTTTCATTAAAGGTACGTGGGATGATTGGTTGTATCCAATCAGTATTTCGGAAGGCACAACTATATTTTTACTTACCAGTTACGATTCTAAGAATTTCGGAAGGTGCTCCTGACTGTTTGAGAGCCTCTTCTACTTTCTGTCGTCTTTTCAGTTCTAATTCAAGTTGCTCCTGGATCATTTGCCGCTGTTTTCTTTCCTTCTTTAGCCGTTTTTGGTACATCACTGTTGAAAGAAACACTTTCGTTACAAACGGCTTACGATTTACATCAAGGTGGAGGAAAAAAACCTTTTTAATACAGTTGCTCAAAAAGTGGTGTATTGCAGGGACGTATAGTGTTCGGGAAGTGGGCTATTACATACTAGTGCTTGTTTTTTACCTTTCCCGAACTAGTGCGTTCTCTTTCCCAACTGTCAAAATAATGTCTATTAAAAAGAAAAACCAACCATGAAGTTTTTACTAAAGAGTTTTTGTGATTCATACAAATACGTATATTTCTAAAAAGAATTTAAGCTACTAATTTATTTCAATATCAGATTTAATGATTTAATTGAATGAGTTAGGTTAGGTTTCCTTTTATTTCATCTCATTAAATTTCATTTCATATCAATATAAAAAAATCTACTGAAGACTAAGCTGTATGGATAGTTCCCTTTGTCTACCAAAATGGGTGAAGAAAAAAAACTCTGCTTATATTCTACGGTTGGCGCCATTGTCCAGAAATTTTCTTTGCGAGTTTATTGTGTTTTTATTATTTTATTAAATTGCTTCATTTTTTCGCAACTGTATTAAAAATAGTCGTTCAGTACACTTGCGGAACCGTCATTGCAACTTGTTCCGACTGTCAACCCTCGCCTTCGGCTGCACCTCGGCTCGGGTAGACATTGGTCGGAACTCTTTGCAATGACAGCCTTTCCGCACTTGTAATGAAATATACTATTTTTATTTACATGAAAACATATTTGAATAAAATTGTACATAAATATTAATGTAACATTGTAATATCCAGCCCAGTTGTACCGTATCGAAACAACAATTACTTGGAATACCGCACGCGGAGCAAAACAAAACTGCGACTAAATAAACGGTTTTGCGTATGCGTCGTGCGCCATACTTCTCTCCACCTGCATCCACATAGCTACGTATAAATCAAACTCGACTAACATTGCATCTGTCTCTTTCCCTCTTACGTCACTACATACCGATCTTTATCAGAAAACTTAAGGATTCCTTAATTCACCTGCAATAACCACCTTACGTTTGGGCCATTTCTTCGTCAATAATCGAGCGATCGGCCACGCATCGATAAGGTTTCTCTTTCTTCCTTATGCAGTAATGATATTTACGTCTTCTTTACTCCGAAGTTCGATTGACGAATGATTGAGTCGGTACACGTGTTGATAGACGCTGGAGGCCCAGCCTCCGACAAGGCAGAGGGGCGGCGCGGACAAGGGACCAAACGATAAACCGATCGCTGGATGATTACAATTTTTAACCCAAAGAAAATATGAATTTTGATCGTGATTTGCATCGTGAAATTAAGGAACTAAATACAAAAAGTTATGGCAATAGTAACAACGTTGAAGGTTTTAAAGAACACTACAGATGAGGCGATTTAACATGTACAGCTGAACATCAAGATAAAGACAAATATTACAGCGTTAACCTTTGGCAACCCAATTCTGATCCCTATCTCTTTTTAATCTCTTCCCTTTTATGAGTTGAAACAAATTTCACTCTCATTGAAAGTGTCTGTAAACAAATCTGAATATCTAAAGCTTATTACTTGTACCATCAGGTAAGTCGGGTAACAGTCTCGAGATGGCAAAAGATAGAGTTTTGATGGAGTCGAGCGGCGACCAAGATGCGAATAACTCGTGTTATGGAAACGGTATGAATAATAAACTAATAAAAATAAGACACGCCCTCTTGTCGTTGCGATGCTGGAGTGTTGGAACGAGATTTGAGTACCGCGAATTTGAATATTGTGGCCGTTTAATTTCGGTGGGAGCAAAAAAAATATTTAATGGAGTGAGAAGAATTAAAAGTAACTGCAGAGTTATAATTACATGTAATATTCAAAAAGTTACGCTTAAAGATGTTGATAATTATGAATGATGTCTATATTATCAAATCTTTATTGTTAATTACCATCCATTGCAGTTAAACATACAAAAAGAACTAACACAAAATTAACAACTCTAGAGCAATGTAGAATGAAAATAAAATGAAAGCTCGTTTTCTCATTAAAGATTTGCTAGTAATTAATGTTGTTGCTAATGAAACGGGCGAGGTTCACTAGCGATCGACTCCTACGCATCATTTGTCATCGTACGACCTCCGACACGAGCCAGTAATAACGTACGGATTGGAAAGTTCGTTTTTATTGCCATTCGCGTTTTTTGCAACAGAATCATACATATTAAATCAGAATCTTGAGTTTGTCTGATATTTCTCAATACGTTTTTTGCAGCTTCTACCGACGTTTGTTTAGCAACTTCATTAGGGTCTGCACCGTTACCCACAATGTCAAAAGGTATATTATTTACACGACCGTACATAATTACTTTGTTAACAAAATTAGGATGGAAAGGTCCGTACGTTAATTTCTCGTCAATACAAAGGTCTACGTCCAAAGATCCGTTCAGTGGAAAATTCGTCGGACCATCGAGTCCGAGTATCGATTCTCTTTAACACCTCTGAAAAACAGCTTTGCACTCGACTGAAGCTTATTTTAGGATCTTTTCATCTCACTTTTTGTGTCTATTAACGCGTAAACGTTTTATTAATTAGCCACCGGCCAAACCTTTTCCTTACTTTGTCATGTCTATATATAGTTAGTCATTCCCTTTTTCAATGTTGATCGGCGATATGAGCAGCCGAACTAAACCGTCAATCAAGTTCTTCCTACGCATAATCCAGCGGCAGAAGCGCCGTCTGCGTTCATTGTTTCTACAAGTCAATATTTGTCTATAGCTCGTCGGCACCGCTTTGTGCTCCATAATCCGGCCTATTGCTTCCTCATGCCAGTTCGGAACGATGAATCGTAATAATTCCTCAATCGATTATTTCATTTGACGCTGGCTAAACAAAAAGTTTTAATCTTTTGTGGCCGCCTTTGTAGTCGATGATGGGACCAATTTCAAATAGTAGGGATGTATTCACCGACCGATGATATTATTATTATGTTAATACTTCTTTTGTTCCAATTGAATTCGAATTCAATTTATGAAGACGTATTGAGAGCTCGATTGATCCTTAAAGTTGTATTAACTAAACTCTTTTAGTCGTTACATAGTACGAGTAGGTAGGCAATAATGTTTATGATGCAATCCATCTTGACTGCGGCAGAGTTGGCGTTAAATCGCGGTTTTATGTATTCAAAACAGGACAATAACAAGACAAGGATTAAGAGAACACAACAAAGCTGTGATATGAAGCGAAACAATTCGATGACCGAGCGTATGAATAAAAACGAACCACCAAAATATTGAAGGAATCCGTTCAAAGGGGAAAAATGCAATAAAAAGCCCGGCCCGATACAGAACGAGAGTGTGGTTAAAAAGCAACGAACGAATATGGTTGCGAACATCCGCTGCAGACAAAAGTTGGGCTACTTGACTATGCAAATTATATTTGCGGACCGCCGCGGCTGAGACCCGATCTCCGACGTTTCGTTTCACTTTTACGTATATAACGTGTATTCTTTTCATATTTTCATCCGATTTCCTACCCCTCCGTTCATTTTGTTCCGTTTTAAAAGTCGCGGAACAATACCGCTTTCCGCGAGGCTTATTCGCCGCAAGCAGTTTCCTTGCAAGCGGCTTCTTTCTCTTGTTATTATACGTATCTTTTTATATCTATCGAGTTTTCTTTTCTTTAATACTTTTTAACTCATAAATGGCTGATACGGTCCCCTAGGGTTTGTTGCCCGAATAACATGTAAATGAGTCGGTGCTCGAGTACAAATTTAAATGGGTTCCTCTGTTATTTCGTTGTTTAGTTGTTTATCATCTATAGCGATCGTTGTGTTTTAATCGAAAAATGCGTAATATGTATAATTTTTGGAACATTTTAATTTATTTAATGTTTTATTTGGTACTTAGGTTTAGTTTTTCATTATGATGATTGTCATAATGTATTTAAATTAGCTTGTTAATTTACGAACATAAGCAGAGGTACATTATTTGTAATGTTCGAGTTTTTTAAATATACCTAATTGTTGTTATTGTTATTGTCAGATTACATACGGGATTAAACTTTAAAATAACTCATGCGGTAACATTAAAAAGCCCTTTTAAATGATTTCTTATTTTCTACTTAACCATGTTTAAACTCCAAGGGTCTATTGACAATTTTCCAAAGGTAATCTTTCTTCACTAATACATATAACTAGTACAAGATATACGCGTGTCGTCTAAAGGTAAGCGTCCACCTGACCACATCGTACGCATCGGACTCATCGCATCAAACGGATCGTAGTATTCTTTGTATAGAAAGTCACACAAGTGCGTCCACTGATCCGCACCGTACGGATCGCTCGAATCTGTTCAATAATACTACGATCCATTTGATGCGATGCGTCCGATGCGTACGATGCGGACAGGTGGACGCTTACCTTTAGTAAGTAAAATTGGTGGAGGCGCCCGCGTCGCCACGCCGTGTCGCCTTATCTATGGCGTACAATGGGACCGGGCCGCGGATGCGGATGTACTTATTGCTTTATGATACACCTACCCTACGCAATACAACACTGATACTTTATTTTTTTTTTTAAAATAATACGTGGAAAAACTTTTTCGTAGAATGGTGATACGTAAGCGAAAATGTGGATCAAGAGGAAGTTTTGGAAATCAAGTTTGGTTAGATTTTCACCTCATCATCTGCTTAGCTTTTTCCCAATTATGTTGGGATCGGCTTCCAGTCTAACCGGATGCAGCTGAACACCAGGTTTTTTACATGGAGCGACTGCCTATCTGACCTCCACAACCCAGTTAGTACTGGGTAATACGATACCCCTTGGTAAGACTGGTTGTCAGACTTTTTGGGCCACTGACTACCTGTAATGACTGTCTAAAAGATCTACAAATGACAGCTGGGACCAACAGCTTAACCTGCTTTCCGAGGCACGGAGGAAACTCGGTATGTAAGGGTGGTCACCCATCCACAGACCAACCTAGGCAAGCACGGCTTAACCTAAAGATCAACCCGAGCGGTTGTTATTATTTAACCACGAGCTCCTCCTCGTTAGATTTTCATTGATAATACCAAGGTGTGTCAAATAGATCGTAAGTGTTTAATTTCTAGCTCTTTTTTACATTTTATTTAGTAAAAGATTATCGACAAAATTATTGAAAAAGGCAACGAAATCTTCGGACAAAGAAAACACAATGAAAAATATCTATCTGTTCTGAAGTAATTGAATTCAAATCACAACACTAACAACGGCAAAGAAAGCGCATTGTATAATAAATACAAATGAGAACCTTGATCAGTTGATCTTAATTGCACTAGTTATCTTATACCTTCTGTTCATTAAGAAACTATGTTCAACATGTACTTTATTTTTACCACACATGTTTTAAAAATAAAGCACACTTTACATGGTCTAAGTCACACACACACACACTCACGATAATTACAATGTAACAAAATCGAACACATGGATGAGAAATATTTTCCAAGTAATGAAAATATCAAAAGCATAAAAGCTTCAAATTTTCCAATGTTTATTTTTTTATTTAAAGAAAACTGTGTGCTACAAACAGTAGCACAATAATAATTCGTAACAATAATTTAAATATTAAATTGTAAAACAATTATGCTACCCACAACGTTCTCCACAGATTACTATTTAAAGTATTTAAAAACTAGCTAGTAACGAATGTGACTCGATATATGTATATAAAATCGGCAAAAATATATAATTATATATAAATATCGATAGAAGCCAATAGTTTTCCCACCGGTGCAATACGACGTAAATAAGCATCGACGTTTATGACAGTTGCTCCCCTACCAGTCGGAGCCGAACGATTTAGATAAGTCTTTTTATAGTTCTTTATTGAAAATAAATTGCCTAGAATAAAATCAGACACAGTTCGAATGGCTTTCCGATAGATGTGTATGAAATAATGTCTTTTTAGATAAGATGTGTCGTTATCGAGCCGACGTATGTTTCGTACGGTTATGATGAGCAGATTATTATGTCGACGTGTTTCGTTGACTTTCAATAACAATATTAATGATTTTTTGCAGAATTGTAACTTGATATTGATTTTCTTTGGGGTTTTTAAGGGATGTAATGTCTCATGGTTTAATTAATTCTTTATAAGTACTAATAATTTTAATTGCTGATTATTAAAGCAACATTATGCAAAAAAGAAGCAATAAAGTGTGAATGTAATTATAAATTACAAAGTTCAACTTATGTAGTATCTATTGATTTTAATCATATTTGCGAACAAAATTACGCCATATATTTTTTCATTAAGTTCAATTATCGTATTAAAGTAATATAAAACTGATCGAAGGTGCAATAAAAACTAACTCCACCACGTTGTCCTATAAGAACATTTGTCAAACTGTCCGCGCCACGGTCTCGTACAGTCGCTAACAGCAGTTTAGCTTTTTATCTATTTCCACTGTTTTATTTCGGTAAGCGCGATATTTATGGGGCGGGTGTCGCAATAGATAAACATTTTTCCTCAAAACTGTACGGATTATTGTTTTTGTCAGACAAGTGGGGATCTAAGTTATGAGTAGGGAATGACCTCCGCTGATAAAAACCTTATATTTTCCCCGCCCAAGATCGGACACAACTTTATAGATAATATAAATATAAACAAACAGACATACGCAGAGTGCTTCCATATTTCATGACATTCCATCGTACATTTCAAACTTAGAAAATATCAATAAAGGTACGGAGGAAATTTTTATGAAAAAAATAAGAAAAGAAGATCGCAAGCACTTTTATCAAACCGATCAAAGGGCCGGTCGGACATTCCGACTTCTTACGACGTTAGTAAAAAATACAATCTCTCTTTATAGTTACCATTCCACTGGTTATTATATCCGTATCGATACGGCTGAACTTACCGACCGTGAAATGCTCGATTCTCGATATTGCCTGCCCCCGGCACTACTACAGTAATTTCGGAGGCTTTAAAAATAAAGAATTTACACAAAAAAGTGGTATTTATTATGGATAAAACGCTTCATGGATATTTACGTAATTACTCGTAACAAAAACGTAGTAAAATATTTGTAGTAACTTATCGACAATTATCAACATTTTAAGGCCTTTCATAACTTCAGAAGATACTTTCAAAACTAGTATCACATTTTTCACATTAGCTGTTTATGATTGTTAAGAATGTCTATAACGCGAATATCACTGACGTAGATTTCGAGTAATTGTCCATAAAAATATGCCGACTAGTCGTGTCGACTTAACGATGATTGTGTCCGGAAAATAGTCGACACTTCGCACGAGTTGTCATACGCCATACAAACTTTTATTGCGTATAAAAACATTGATCACCCAGTGTTTATTTATGTTTCTATATAAAATATTGTATTTTCGAAACCGGGTCACAACATTAGTAACATAACACTTATCAAACGCGCCGGTAAAAATTAGGACGGACAGATGAAATAAAAAGTAATCGATTCTTAGTAAAAAATCGATGCAGTTCGGGATCGAATAATGTATTTATTTTCGTTGGAATGGCTCATCGGGCCATGCTTCCTGCGACATCAGTGTGGTCGTAACGTGACACCTTTTATTAATATGCCTGAATTAATAATATTGTAGATATTCGATGGCAGGGGTCGTGAGTATCGCGTGCGAATGTATCGTGAGGCTTCAGTGCATCGATTTGAAAATGAAATATCGATTTACAATATCTAAAGGTTCTAGTAACCAGTCTCGACGTAAGATATTATGCGCTTGTGTATGCACCACGCGGATTCGGCCATGGCTGTTTGTTTTACATGAAATACGACTTTATTTATTACAATATATAAACAAACTATCAAAAGTGTACGATTAGTCTGTCATTGTTAACGTTTGTGATGATATTTTATTATTATGTGACTGAGGTCATAATTGTACATGATTAGGCCCGTCGCCATAAATTTCATTTAATCACTATTTACGACTTATCATTTAGTAAGTAGGTAAGATATTAATTGAAAATTTGAATTACAACGAATGATATCAGCAAGCAAAGTTCATGATGACACTTTTAAGCTTTAATTTCTGCACTTGTTTTATATTTAAATAAATTAAAGTAAGCAATTAGTAGCAGGGTACTAATTGCTCATTAAAGAGACTTAAATTAACAGCATTAATATGAACTGACAGTTATCGTTAAAGAAATGATTATGTATTTATATGCGGCAGATATACAAAAAGGGACCAATGAAACGCGAGACTTTTCACAATAATTAATGATAATTCATAAAAAAACGAGTGGAGCTGGGAACCTCATTGTTCGTATAAAAAAATAAAGCTGTAAAACATTGTAGCTGTTTTATTATAAGTGGCCACTAGCAATTTCCAAGCAATAACGTAAAACACACGGGCGCAGGTAGACAAAACACAACAAATATTGACAGTGGATGATTGCACTACGTCCAGCCGGAGATCCCCTTAGCAAACTGCGAATTAAAATGGGGACGAGAAAAATTAATCCTAATGCGATTTTAATGAAGCTGAAATGAACGAATGCAGTAATGAATTGT
The DNA here is from genome assembly GCA_905147715.2 of Xestia xanthographa. NCBI lineage: Eukaryota > Metazoa > Arthropoda > Insecta > Lepidoptera > Noctuidae > Xestia > Xestia xanthographa. The sequence continues at coordinate 13,505,209 of LR990656.1, forward strand.
TAAGCCGCCGGTTATTCGTTTTGTGTTAAAAGGGAGAGGAATGGAAACGAGAGAAACAAAACCAACCAACGTATACCTAGGTATACAGATTCTATGTTTGTAGGTAGCGTTTTGAATAATAATCTTAGTAAAATTTGCTTTAGTATGTAAAAGCTCTTGCAGATTAAATTGATATATTATTACCCAAGCTTTAGTGTGGAGAGTGTATTGAAGCGTAGACAAGATAAAATGTAATAATAATTAAGGCTCAGCATTGCACAAAGACGCACGCCTTAACATCGAGTATAAAGCACACAAGCGCTGAAAATGTACACCTGAAGTCTGTGCTCGCTTTTGCATTAACGAATGCGGAAGCGGCGCTGTGCATACAGGACGCGTTGCACCCTCGTCCCCCCCACCACCCCTCCACCCAGGCAGCACAGTACCAGCACACCGAGCTCCCCCCCGCGCCCCCCTCACAGCTACACCTCTCGCTCGAACCAGACGCCTCCAGCAGCCTGTATGTCCCACCCGTGCGTTCATTACCTCCACGCGGCGGCGACCCAACAATTCAAGTTTGCTTTCCGCCACACAATCTACGCTACCAGACAGACTACACTACTCCCATACACCGGCCACTCGAATAATAAAGATGCAGAAATTAACCCGTCCACACTGAAAAAGAGGAAACTAAGTGAAGCTATCTCGACGTGAATAGAGGTAATGTAACGCGAGCACTCGTATGCGAATGAAAGAAACGAGCTCGGAATTGCCCGCTTGTTGAAACAGAGGGTAAATGTCAACCGCGGAATAAAAACAGTCAACAGATAAATGCAAACGATAAACACACTCGCAAACTGAAAAGGCAGAATGTGAGGAGGGAATGTTTATTTTTCTCTGCTCTGGATAAACATACTTTGCGATTAGAATAAAATTAGATTCCCGCGAAGAAGCGTTTACAGCTATGAGAAATCAATAAAGTTTCCGCACTAAATTTGGTCCAGCCCATAAAATATTCAATTACGCATAAGCACACATTTGCTAAGGCCAACAACGACCACGCGGCACCCCCATTAAAGACGCCTAAGGGCCATTTAATCGGTCAGTGGATGTAAATTCGCTGGCCCCAAAACAAATATCCCGAAACTAATAAGGAAACGAAATATGTAAATCGGCTGCCATATTGTTTCACAAGTGAAATCTTCCTTTAATCTTATAACAAATCCGCGTCCAAATGGCCGGTCCGGGCTGAATTTGAATATAGGAGGGTTGAGTGAAGGGTCAGGTCGAGGAACAACCGTGTTGTGGCGAGGAAGGAGCAAATGTATGCAAGCCACGCACGGAGGAGATAGCGCCGTAATGTTGTCCTATGCACATATTGCAGCAAATTAGTTGTCGACTTGTAAACAAGGAGGAGGAAAGTAAGGCCGCTAAGACGTCGTCGGTGGGTAGTTTGCATGGATATGAGAGCGGCAATATAGGGGTCCGCAGCTGCTGGCTGTACTCATTAAGATGTTTTATGGTCGGCCCGCCGGACCGTGTTGCCAATTTAAGATATTTCTATGCGGGACGGCACCACGTTAGTTTGGCTTCCGATTAGGGGATTAAAGTGGTCCTTTAAGGTATTAGTGTAATAATTGCTCGGCCCATTATGCGGTTAGCATTGTCCCCGATATTCCCTTGTAACGCTGTTAAGGGTAATTTAAGATCATCACATATTCTGTGTGTACATATGTTGGTGAGCGGAACGGAAAACCAATAAAATGAGGGACAGATTGGACAGACGAGTGCGACAAAACAAAAACAAAACAAGTGCGCAATAAAATCGAGTTACAATGGAAAAAGACAAAGCTCAAACAAATTCGGTCCGATCCGTCGCGCACCTATTCCCCGCGCTGCAAGTAAATCAAAGGGTGTTGAAACTTTACACCCACTTAAAGCCGGACACAGTAATAAAGCGTTCGAACCTCATCGACCCTGGACATCAAATGGGACACCCCTTCTCGCATTTTGTACGGGGGAAATTAAAACTTCTGAGATGCTAAATTGATGACTGCATGTAGCTTTATATTCGTATTCGCTTGTATTTTGCTTGAAACATTTGATATGTACACCTAGTCTACACCTAGTCCTGTTCCCTCGCAAAATGATCGATATGGGTTTGATTCTGAGTATCAGACAAGTTCTGAGTAGAGCGATGCCCGTAGAAGTCCTACAAACTACCTCTTAGTTACCAAGAGCTTAAACGGTGCACGACTTGCTTTCAGAGCTGAAGTGTCTCATGTTCATCATTGTATCTGGAACAAGTTTCCCTCGGAGGGAATCGGAGAGGGTAATAATATTGAATTGCCCTTTGAACATTATATAGATAGACATGACATCACAATTAACATGATAACTTTAGTCCATAAAATAGGAAATGAACTCCATTTAATTAATTCAAAAAGCAAACAGCGACGATTATCGTAATTGATGCATCATATCTAACGTTAAAGATCGATGAAAAACAAAAGATGATAATAACAATTAAGTCCAACATTGAAGTTCCTTTAATTAAAAATAATTGATAAGAGCAGCGTTACTGGCAATATTAAGTTTTACGAGCGTAGGAAAGGTGCAACCCTACATCTTAGGAATGAGTTACAAACTGCTTAGTGTCCACCCGACACCGGTCAGAGCAGTCGGTCACTCGGGGACAATAATTACAAATGACACTTTCAAGCTTTGAAACACAAAACCTTTGAGGAATTAGATAAACGTACTTCTCAACCTGCAGTGGTGTTTTGAGTTTAAAGGCATTTTAGTATACCTATTGGTTATAATTAATTTAAATCATTCGTTTTTGTTTCTTATATCTTAATAATTTGTGTTTAATGTGTCATCAATCGTCAGTTGTCAACGTGACAATCAAGTAGTTTGTAATCCCGACTAATTTTCTAATTAACATCCATCCGCAATAACAAAACGACATCTCGCAAACGTAGCCAAGCTTAATCACGGCCATATTAATTGTTTCTAAAGAGGTGATTTCATATGTACGCCCAGATTAAGTGCACGACCCGCACTCGGAACCGAGGGGTTATTAAATAATTTATTGTCTACTAACTATTCGTGAGGGCACTGCTCAAATGGTCCGCTAAGATTTCGCAAAGTCTTGTTATGGAATATTGCTGGCGTAAACTTTGTCTATGAAACTTAAATGGATTCGCACAGCGATACGATGAAGACGTACATATTTTAACCTTTTACTAGCGAGATTGTTTCACAGTTGAAACGCGGACGAACAATTTCATTTTAAACATCAAACAGTAAAACGGTAAAGCGGTCTTGATTGAGTTTGGTCTGAACCTTTTATAGCTTTCAATGCACATATCTGCCTGTCACTGGCAAATTACGCAGGCTGCCCATTCACGCTCAAAAATCACTCTCAATTGAGTCAAGTGGGACAAAATAAAAGGTGAATTCATCATGGGGGTGCGAACCGGTGCCCCCTGTTGGGAAACCAAGGCGGAAAACGTATGTCCGGTCCATTTGTAAACACTAACAGGTACTGGCAGCTTTTTGACAGTTTATTAAATTAAATTGTATCGGCGATTGTTTGTGTGTGAGCTTGTGAGCGAACAGTTTGTGAAGAAAACGCGTGGGAGTGAGGTGATGAATGAAGTTATCTGGGAGATGTAATCAATTTGTGTTACAGCTCTGATTGATTTGTTATGTTTGTAGAGAGTTAAATATGGATAAACTTATATGAATCCATTTGATCGTTTTTTCTTCGATACGGTGTTTCATTGTTTGTTTTTCTCGTTAACAGTCACGTCCAAAAACTTCACTTCAAAAGGGAATACAAACATTACTGAAAGTAATCTTCCATTTGCAAGTTAATTACAAATGGCACTAACTTGATTTCCGAAATAATTTACATAAATATTCCATCAGTAAACCGCGACGCAATCACGAAATATGACATTTAATGGTTTCCATCGTCACAAGCAATTATACAAAGAGCATTCTGTTGTCTGTATACAGTTTTTTAACAATCAATTTAATTCTGAAACCAAAGTAAAAACGCTGAATTTTAAAAGGCTTATTTTTCGTTTAAACCAATTACTTTGCAGGACAAAAGTATATACATATACCTTCCTACAAAAACATAACAAAGGTACAGTCAGCGTCCAAAGTTGATGAACACTTCTACTTTTAGACTTCATGATAATTATTCCATAAATTATATTTCAGCATGTCACACATAAAACCGTTGAGAGTTAAAATATTCTAGTAATTTTACTTCTGTTCTGATTTTAATAAAATTTTCAGCACAATTATATAGATTTACAAAACTGATGTTTTAATTGACTTTTCCTCCAATTATACCTACTGGAGAAGCTTCCTTTTGGCATTACATAATAATTACGAAAATTAATAATCACAATCGTAAAATATGAGTGCCTACTTATAACAACAGTCCATAAAGGTCATATTTAGTGCATTGACTGGTCAGCGATAAACGTTGGGGAAAGGTTTTCACGAATCAATTTCGGCTCACGTCATTTGATTATCCCAGTCGTGTACACGTAGTACTTACATCGAAAGGGCAGGAGATAATTCATTTTCGTCGAAATATTGTCTGGTGCCCGAAAAAATTAAATTACACGCTTGTATCATTTTGCGAGTCGCTGTTTGTAATATGATGGATTAGTTCGGAATTTATGTTCAATTTTAATGTGCTACTGTTTGAATTGATGAGACACTTTCATTCCTAAACAAATTTCGATACCTATGAAGTCAATAATGCAGAATGCCTGATAAAAGTTTTACAATATAAATAATATACCTACAGTTGAAAAACTAAACTATTAACATTTCAGTAAATAGATAAAGCTGTAAACAAACGTCCAAATATTACTACTGCCATTGATTCGTTTGCTAACAGTTAAACCGAAACCAAATAAACAGTTCAGTCAGTATTAGAAGAGCAATAACAACTTGTAGAAGATAAACAAGCAAATGAGTCCGCGCTAAAAAGCAATAAGTCGATAAAACGAGTTGAGCTAAGCTGAACTGAGCGCATAAACCTTGTGTTTGTTCGCAAATCAGATGAGAGTATAAATGGAATCATCTTTCTCACACCGACAGCACACGAAAACAGAATTGATTTTATTGTTGAAAGCTTCAATAAGTTTGATTTTTTAGTTTTGTTATTGAGATTAGTTTCGATTTATCTGATTGAGGCTTGATTGGCATTGATGTTGGGTAAAATGCAAGTACGTACTTAAAACAGTCTTAGCAAATACGAAGCTTTAAATAAATCTCTTTAATTGCAAATTCGAAACAACTCCCACAGACATGCTAACTGCAGTAATAAAACTGCAATAAAACAAAAGCACTGCATCTGAACGATGCCGGAAGTCTATTTTTGTCACTAACTTAACAGTGGCAGCAGTAAATATGATATTAGCAGCTTTAATACGATATCCTGCAATCAAATCAGCGTATGGCTTCATCGACGTCTGCTACTCGTGTGTGGTCGTGCCGTAAACAAAGATCTTAATGATCGCACACGGCCAACGTAAACAATTTATTAGCCCACAATCGACAATCGTTACAATCGGCTCGTGTATTCGATGCATTGATACATGTTCCCTGAATCGAACCACTTCTCCATTTGCAGACGTGTCGATTTTAATTGCATCAGTACGTATAATTACGTAAACACGTTCTTTACATGTTTTCGAATACGTCTCAAGTTTTATTGCTGATTCTTTGATTGTTCTTCTATGATTATGTCTTATTATTCGGTCCACTCTTTCATTGTGTTTATTGAGAGTGCCAAGAAGCTTGATTCCATCATCGTATATTCAAGTCAGTACTGCAACATGTAAACAAGATTTCTTGACCATATTAAGACTATGAACGTTTACTATGGTGTAAAATTTGTGATCAATAAGCGATTTCCCCGAGACACCGGATGTGGTCCGCCGTCCACCAAGTTCAATTATTATTGAATTTCCTATGTCCGGGGTGAGTGCCGTACCGACAACTAGGGGTGAGGCAATTCCTTTTTAACTTTCGTGAAATAATTTGCCTGTCTTTGATGCAGTTTCTTATGGTCAAAGGATTTTTGGACTCAAGTTGTTAGATTAAAATAAGATTTAATCGAATTAATTGTTTGTAAATTGTCACATTATCTACTAAAAAAAACAACCTAAGATACGATCACTATCATAGCTATAAGAAATCAGACTGTTTCAGCAAAAAACGACCCTTCTATTATATCAAATTTGATTTAAGAGGGCAACGGTGAATTACGTTTTAAGTGCACAATCGTCATGATTTACGCCGACTGTTGCTATGACTTCCGATCTCTTAACCGGCGAGTTCACCCCTATTGAAGAAAATTATTTCCACAACAAAGAGTTTTGAATTAAAGTCCCGACTCACTCCGAAACTCCACTAAGACATTGGAGATTCCTGTTTTTGTTTGTTTCTATAATTAAAACGCGACTTAAACGCTCTTCCGATAATTATAAATCTACTTGATGTTGTTATTGCAGTGAATCGGATTTACGAGGGGATGTTTTGGGCCAATTTTCTTCGATTAGTATTGTTTCTTCTGTAATATTTTGACTGGATTTTATCAAGTCACGTTTTATCCTTGCGTTGTTGGATTTAATCAACATTGTCGGGATAGCCTGCTCTTCTTAATCGATGGTTTTCGATTATTTTTGTCAGCATTTGGTCCAATTGCACCCGCTAATGTGTCACCGTGGCGTAGTCCGTCGTGACGAAGTGTAACGTTAACACATCGCGCCAGTATTTCGTGAGCAGTATTTCGCAGCGCGGCCGGCGCACGGGTGGCCAGTGTTCACATTACCTTCGCCTGGTGGCCGGCTGACTCATTCCAGTGTCGCCGACCGCCAGTTTTGAACAGAGTTCTAACTCCCAGTGGTCTGGCGCTAACACGCAACTCCGCCTCAGTAGTTCATACGCTCCGTTGGGCAATTTGGAAATTGTAGCTAAAATTTTGCAAAATTTGTTCATTTGTACTCAACTCTCATAAATACAGAAATAGTTTTGGTTATTAATTATTAAATATTGCTGATCGCGGTGCTCTCTCACCGGAACACACACGTACAAGTACATGCAGTATACACCCGCTTCATAATTATCACGAACACCGAATTCATAGACAGAGTTGCCTTGTCTTCCCGATGTTCATTAAGTCAGTAAGTATTAATATTCAACATAAATTGTGACCTCTATCAATTAGTACCGATAGAGTAGGTAGGTATTGTGAAAGCAAAGCAAGAATTTTACGATTAGACCACTGAAGCGAAAAAGAGAGCCGTGTCAAAAACTTTCTGCTAATCTTATTCAAAGCTAGACAATTATAATTACAGTTAAAAGCGACAAGTTTAGTATCGTGTTACGGACACGGCAAGCTGGCTCACGGCGCGTGCACTCAGTTGTATAATCGACAGCTCGCGGTGGACCGGACGCGGTGCGGACACGGCCCGGACACTTCTTACCATGTTGACTCCGTACCGTCACACTACCGGGGAGAGGCTTTAAGAAACATTGTCGTGATTTTGGTCAGCCATGTTTGGTTAAGTTTTGACTGAGTGCTCGATTGAATTATGTTTTGTTGTTGCTCACGATTAGGTGTTGGGCAGTTGTAGGATCTATGAACTGGTTTGCTTCGTTAATTTTATTTTTTCTTGTTTGTGACCGAATTTGAAAGGGAAATTACATAATTGTTGCCTTTTAACCATACGTAAATTGACTATTCAACATCACACTGAATCTGAAATTAAAACTCGTTGAATGCGAATGAGTTTCGTTATTCATAATACACAAATTACAAAGTTCATTAGGTATTTCACCAATTTGCCGCTAAACTTCGTTTCAACTCCATCTTATTACACGAAACATTATAATATACATTGAAACCCGTTCTAACAATTTCACATACAATCATAAATTCTAATTTAGCTCGTTGGTGGATCTTGTTACCACCTCGCCTTCGGTTTTCCGGACTCATTGTATGTTACTCCCAAGACATCGCAGCCCCACAGTACGTATATACAAAATTAATTAGACAAAATCTCGGGCTCTTGTAATATTTTATTATTATTTCCTATGTTGTGTGAGATTTTATTAGGGCATTATATTTATTGCTCTTCTCTTAGGTGTAATGAATCTGAATGGGGTCTTGATTAGTCGTTACTGTATGGATGTGTTGGCTGCAAGATTATAATTACACTAGTGGTAATTACAAGGTTGCTTACATTGTGAAACCTTCGTCGGCTTTCCGTTTCGTTATCTCACTACGAATGTTGATGGTTTGTTAAATTAAACGTCATGCAGTGGTCTGCTATTTTCTTGATTACAAAACGCCTATCTTTGGATAGTTCGCAGTGTTTTAATTTGTAAGCAATCGGCTACTTTCTTGATCACCTGGACGGAAAAATACGTCATAAACATTTTTATAATTATGTTGTGTAGATAACGCTCCATTTACAGTCGAAAACTCTTGATTAATTAAATACTTTAATCATGCAACTTTGTATCGATAAAACTTACAAAATGTTAACCGAAGCAAGTTTAAAACATTCTAGTTGCTTTTAAACGTTTAACAGGTACAAAGGGAACCGAAGAAGAATCGAACAATACTACTATCGGGGAACTAACAAGATAAATTAAAGAAGTTCAGCGCACAACAGCCCGCAGCATCCCGACATCCCGATAAGGAGAGGACATAGCACTAGTTCTTAAAAGGTAGTCAATCGGTGTGTCCATCGGAACAACGGCACGGGCCCAACATCGTATTCTACTTAGTCGTGAAATGTGTAATGCTATGCGTTTCGTTTCAACGTCTTCTCGCCGCCCTTTGGTGTTACCCACCATTTCGCGACTTGTGGGCTAAGTTATGGGGTGCTTTTATACGGTACTATTAGTTAAATCCAAAGATTATTGTGTAGGCAGAAACGACAATTAGAAATTGTATTGAGATTCAACCCTTTCGAGGCCTAAAAGAAGGAATTGAAAAACACACATGATGAAACACAAATAAATGAAAATGTCTGAAAAATACAAATTAAAATGGAATGGAGTTTTCAAATGCATAATAGTATTAGGCGGATGGATTGTATCGGAACTGGGAGCTGACCAGTCGGTGAAATCTAATCATTTGCATTACTTCCGCGCTCTGACCTCATACTGCGCTTCATTTCACGAGAGCAGCCGCGGGACTCAACTAATCACATTTTGTGTACATTCGTACGGTTCTTTTTAAATTATGTCTGTTTCGGTCTAAAATAAGCCTTAAAATTATGCTGAAATTGTATAATTTCCAGAAAACGGAAAAGTAATTATTACAAAATATTTATAGTAGAAACTGAATTATTACATATTGCCTATCCTTCCTTAGTACTCAGTTTTGTTACTTATGAACAATTTCAATTTTCATTTTTTTTTAAATATTTTTTTAATAAGTAGATGACATCTGAATGAATGGGAAGCTGCAAAGCCATCTTCATCATTGACAGTACTATTAGTATTAGATATCTTCCCTCTGTATCCTTGAATTAGATACATTGGAATCTTCAGTGTGCCACTACAGATACGATCGTGTAGCAGGGAAGCGTGTCCTGCATTCCAGAGGACACGCGTACTCGCGTATCGGGAAAAATGTCACGTAGTGGATACCGCGCCTGTAATAAGAACTGAGAAGTATGGCGGAGAATTAAATAGAACTGATGAAGAAATTATACGATCTTGTGAACCCATATGTGACGGTGAAGAAGTTTTTATTAAGAAAGACCAAAATGGCAACGTTGGATCAGTCCATATTCTATCTGAGACGGATTTTGTGATTAATTCGGCAAAAAAAGGAACAAGACGTACAAGTTTAAGAAGGAAATCCATTTCGATGAAAATTACCATGTTAACGGTCAAATTAGAGCTAAGACCGAAGAAAACGATAATTAACACGAAGCTAAAACAGATTGAAACAATTTTTCCGCGGCCACAGTCGAACCTCAAGAAAAAAACTGAATGAAACCGCCGAAGCAACGTTCCAGTGTAAATATTTACTCGACGTCGCCCACGAAAACTTTGAAGCGCCGGTAACTTCTACCAGACCTCACACTTGCAAAAAAAAACCTGCCAGGCGTGAGCAGGGTTTGAGTTGATGATTCAGTATTCTTTGATTATTTGTTTTAAAATCTTGATTCATATTTTTTGTTACTAAAGTTATAAATATCAACTTTTAGAAGTGTATCTTGGTCTATGGTCTATGCCATATTAGTGTCATTCTTCTTAGTCACATCATTGTGCAATTTTTCGGGGATTTTCATATCCTTCGTGATTCTTTTAATCTTACAAGAGTAAGTTGTGCCGTGGAAACAGCAACAACAACAACAGCCCATAACGTCCACTGCTGGACATAAGCCTCTCCCATGATGGGAGGAATTTGCCGTAATCTCCACGCTTGGCAGGCGGATTGGAGATCGCAGTGATGAAAGACTAACAGAAAACGCTGCTGCCCATTCTCTGGTCTACGGAGGCGCAAGGTGTTCTGCCTCAGACATTAGTCGCCTTATACGACACCCGTGAGTGTACCACACGGCTAAAAAACCGGCCGTGGAAAACCTCAACATAATTATCATTTTCATGATCCATTTCTCGTATATTTACATAAATCCGTATCCCTACAGTAATGTAGATAGTCGAAAACACGTGATGAAGTAGGTAGATACGTTAAATGAAACATTACTAAAGATCGCAAAATATCGTAATGAGCTGAAACCGGTCCGCGTCGGACGAACTCTATTATTATGGTTCCGTACTTATCCTATGTTTAACGGTGTACCTAAGGTTAATGATAGGAGAGACAATTGAATGTTTCTGTCTATAGAGAAATTAATTGGTTGCTTGCTTGAGAGTAGTGTAAAATAGTTACAGGGTGTGACGATATTATGAACAGTTCTAACAAAAACTACGTAGAATTTTCTCAAGAAAAATATCAATAGAACTACAAATAAATGAGCATTTACTTGCTGACTTTTCCATCAAGTAGTATTTAATAACTATTCCATCGGTAAAAATTGTGATCAAATACTTTATCCCAATTTCACTACACAAGTGACACAAAAAAGACTGTCTCTAAACACATCTTCCTATTTCTTGCAAAGTCTACAAGAAATTAAGAACTGAACCCTAATAAGTATGTAAGTGTTTTCGGTAATTGAATTCCATACACGGTTCGTATCTGGTCCGGTCCGACAGAGCGCGGGGTCGCACGTCGCCTCGCGGTCAGGATTTACCGTGTACTCGGAATATTTTTTCATTTTCCCACTCTTCGGCGTGAGATATCGCAGGTATTTTTATGAGAACTCCGACTTCATTTGCGGATTCTTTTCCGTTGCTTACATGTTAATAGGGGCTGACACCGTTCACTTCTTGTTGTTGGGGTTTGCAGGGATTTGAGTGAAATGAGTGATGACTATATTATTTGGAATGTAGGTCTGGACCTACTACCTACTTAACTTTTCTCTTTATCTGAATAAAGAGAAAAGTTAATTACTGAAAAGGTCATGCCTAGCCTTTTCCCAACTATGTTGGAGTTGGCTTTCAGTCTAACCGGATGCAGCTGAATACTGGTATTCAGCTGCATCCGGTTAGATTATTATTTTACATAGAGCGACTACCTATCTGACCTCAACAATCCAGTTAGTACTGGGTAATAATATTCCCCTTGGTAGGACAGGTTGTCAGACTTTTTGGGCCACTGACTAACTGCAACGACTGATAAGCAGCAGTAATGAAAAGGTATGATCAGTAATAAATCCACTAATCAAAATCTTAGAAGAATCAATTTAAACTTGGAACCTAGTATAAATGCAAAGCCACGGAAACCTAAACTAAATACCTATCAATCCCAACACACAAGGTCCAATTCCCATTCATCTGCAGCGATTTATCAACAATCGAAATGGCTGGTAACATAGTTAGGCTACACAAACGGACTGCCTGCCTGTAATAGGAAGCTTCCGTCTGCATCACACAATAGCACCGACGTCCAATGAGCATTCGACAGATCGTATCTATTAGGGCACAGTGTAGCCGAATTGAAGGACGTCAAATTGCAATACTGATTGGTTGCAGATGGAATATTGTTTGGTTTTAACACAGCTGTAGATATTATTTTTATGTTTGAATTATTTTAGTGAATACTTTTTGCTAAATAGTAAGAAAAGTGGTTTTACTGTATTTAAGAAGTAAGAGACCATTTACGAAATAGAAGAGATATATGTAGAAGCAGATAGAACATATTAGATATAATAACCAACATACTTATTAGGGTTCCGTACCCAAAGGGTAAAAACGGAACCCTATTACTAAGACTTCGCTGTCTGTCCGTCTGTCCGTCTGTCAGTCTGTCCGTCTGTCAGTCTGTCCGTCTGTCAGTCTGTCCGTCTGTCCGTCTGTCCGTCTGTCTGTCACCAGGCTGTATCTCATGAACCGTGACAGCTAGACAGTTGAAATTTTAACAGATGATGTATTTCCGTTGCCGCTATAACAACAAATACTAAAAACAGAATAAAATTAATATTTAAGGGGGGCTCCCATACAACAAACGTGATTTTTTTGCCCTTTTTTTGATAATAATGGTACGGAACCCTTCGTGCGCGAGTCCGACTCGCACTTGGCCGGTTTTAACTGAAGCAACCACCACCAACACTGAAGCAGTCTTACCAAGGGGTATTCGTTTTGGGGGGGTTGTATTCCCCAGTACCAACTGGGTTGTGTAGGTCAGATAGGCAGTCACTCCATGTAAAATACTGATTAATTCAGTTGTATCCGGTTAAGCTGAAAACCAACCCTTATCCCATGTTACTTGGAGTCGGCGCAACACGTTTTCTTCTTCCATTCTCCTCTGTCAACCGTCACGCAATCATTTACACCTTTGTCCCTCATATCATTCCTCACACAAAGAGCAAAAATGTTGGACAAAATAACCACCCGTAGATTTCATACACTGCATCCACTCCATACTATACACAAGTTCATAGACAAATGATAGTCCAGTCATCGTATTTGAAATGTGTATGAACTAATACAATTATCGTAGGGGAGCCCAGTCAGCGATAGATCGCACTGACTACTGACGTATGTTGATACGATTGTCCGCCTGTTAAACGATTTCATTTGAATTTGATCACTCGACTGTCCGCCAGTGATAATGTTTGTAGGGGCTGACTCACGTCAAATGTCCGTTTGCTAACAGCTTGATGCACATTCACGTACAATATGCAAATGCATATTTGCCATTGTAGCTACATGATCTATATTTTTATTTAGATTGTTTTTAGAGGAGCTCGTGGCTAAATAATAACAGCCGCTCGGGTCGATCGTTAGGTTAAGCTGTGCTTGCCTAGGTTGGTCTGTGGATGAGGGACCACCCATTACATTCCGAGTTTCCTGCGTGCCTCGGAAAGCACGTTAAGCCGTTGGTCCCGGCTGTCATTTGTATGTCTTTGACAGTCGTTAGGTAGTCAGAGGCCCAAAAAAAAGTCTGACAACCAGTCTTACCATGGGGTATCGTATTACCCGGTACTAACTGGGTTGTGGAGGTCAGATAGGCAGTCGCTTCATGTAACATACTGATATTCAGCTGCATCCGGTTAGACTGGAAGCTGACCCCAACATAGTCGAAAAGGCTAAGTAGATGATGATGATGTTTATAGGTTTCTTTTATCAATTATTACCTTGTTATCATAGAGAGTGATTAAGTGAAAACAAATGACGATTATCACAACAATGCATTAAAGACTATTGTTTCTTTAAAATCCTATAAATTATATACGTTTATACTCAGCACAGGCCACAATCATCATCAGTAATCAGTAGTAATAGCCCGCAATTATGTGACGCCAATCAATCATTTGCAATCGAGTTTTAAATCTTTTGTGTCATTCGATTCTTATTTATCACATAATTGTCTTCCTAACCATTTTAAATCTGTTAGCAAGAAAACTTACATTCTTCAGTTTCATTGTTCGTTGAATGTAAAATGTAAGATTATTAATTGAAGATAGAATCTCGTAGAAAATTCCAACTGGGTTAAGTTAGAATTATCTGCTTGGATTTTCAAACGTATGAATCCGATATTAAACAATATTTCGTAATATGGCACCCAAAATCCACAAAATCAAAGCAACGCTTACTTGTTCCACAACATACGAAGACGGAAGACGCATAATATCAAATTCCACAATTCTGTGTATATCTTTAACAGGCATCGATAACCCTTCATTCCGGACATAATGTACACATAATTGGCGTAACATTTCCATTGCGAACCCTTTCAAGACGCCTGTAATGTTGAGGCCTACATGTTATTTAATTACGCAATCTCGAGCACAATGAGAATTATACCAACTCCTTTACGTCTCGAATGCATGGAGAGGGGGCGACAGAGCCGTATTTGGATAGAGGGAGGAGAAACAGTTATGATGGCAAAGTACTATTAGATGGTATTGTAAGAGTCGGTTTGATGGTTCATTTACATGATATTATCTGTCTAATGAACTGTTGATTGTGTATAAAGCTAATAATTGTCGTACCAACTTTTAGGAATATAATATTTGTGATAGTAGTACTAATTTTCCAAGTTTGATATAACAAATACAAACTTTCATATTACAAACGGGAACAAAGCATGATTAAAACCAAATGATATTTCTAATTGCATCCCTGCCTACAAAAGGTTGAAGCCATGACCGGAACGCCTCAAAATCATAGGGCGAGAACTATGAAAGTCTTCCGATTTCCCTTCGAGCTCATAACATCCTCGGTAATGAAGGAGCACCCTCAAGGGTGTCCCTTACTGGGGGTGCACAGTCCGACTCAATTATAAACGAATATATCAAAATGACTGAGTAAGATTTAGACGGAATCCTGCCATTACCTGAGAACTCGATACAAGATTAATCAACCCAAATTAAGAAAACGAATGGTCTTGACGTTAATTAAATTCGAACATTGAAAACAGGTGGACTACTTTTAAATGGTTTAAGTCCAGTCTAAGCGAGGGCCTAGAAACTAGAGATAACAGAATTTAATGAAAAAATCTTCACAAACGGCTGCCAGGCAAAGAATTCTAATTTTCAATAGTAAATTAATTACACAGATTACAGCATAGTACACCATTTAAATAGAACCACGGTGCATTACGAAAGCGCTAGATGCCTATGCGATACTGGACTATTCAATACAATATCTATTATGAATGAACGCGGTCCGCGAAGGTTGATTAGGCTCGTAGGCTCTATTCCAATTTTCATGGTGTACTGCGATCCACGGCCTGATTGATTGTTATTGCATCGCAGTAGCCAGCGTATTCCACTTGCTCTAGAATCGCATGTAAGTTTCGAATAAATGTTTATTTTTCTTCTACTTTTTGTTTTTAGATAACGACATTGTATAACTTCATCTATTTATTTAACATGAACTTGTATTAGCATCTTATACTTAAAATAACATCGCGTTGGAATGTGTATTTTATTATGTCGATAGAAATTAGCCTCATAAGAATCTTAAGATCAATTTATCCTTATCTTCATCAGAGATCGGCTATTTCACTGTTATTATCGATCAATTTTACACTGTTCGGTTATTTTAATAATCCTAAGGCGATATTTCCAAAC
Source organism: Xestia xanthographa (assembly GCA_905147715.2). Lineage (NCBI taxonomy): Eukaryota > Metazoa > Arthropoda > Insecta > Lepidoptera > Noctuidae > Xestia > Xestia xanthographa. Next base: position 13,520,898 of record LR990656.1, read on the forward strand.
TCGATCGCTACAGTTTTACATCTTCGTTGATTTTTAGTAGAGATGGCAAACGGATCAAATACCTGTACTTTTTGTTTCATATTTTAGGAATTTTGAGTTAAAATGTGTCAAAAATTGAACAGAATGTAATAAAGAGTGGTAAATTCCGGTGGAACAGTGACTATTCATCTCAGGTTCGTGAAGCACTATTGGTTGCGCGAGCTTTTGTAACTAAAGTGGTATTTCACAGCGTCGACGCGTATACCGCTATCTGATGATTGGTTTTTGGCAATTAACAGTATTGCTCACGTCGCAATCGAGTTCATTCACCGTGTGAATTATGTATGGAGCCTCCATTTCCCTCTTTGTTGCCCCGTTCTACTTACTTACACCTATACCGCACCCGAAATATTAAATCTTGTTCATGTGGTTGTATCCCACGCAGCGTGTGCGTGCAAGTTTATAAACGCTAACGTTTTTAGATCACATTTTGCATAAAAGTGCGGGATTCTTCCAGATTACGGTTCACTGAACATTATTACAATAGAAGATAGTAATTATAAGAAGTGACAGGTTGCGTGCTCGACACCTGTTGGCAAGCGAGCTGCAGACGACCCTTTGCACTATTGTGCGAGAAGAATGATAGATAGACCCTGTTAATAGTAGAATAGGAGGAGGACAGTGTTAAGCTACAAATACAGTTCATAATAAAGCCGGATTATAAAACGGAAGAACCGTCGATAAAGGTGTTAGCACGAGTAGATAAGTTGTCAAAAAGCTTTTAAACTAGATCGAAGATCGCCAAATAGTCTAGGAAACCCATTAGCAGCGATTTCACGGCTACTATAAACACTGTACAATTTACACTGGCTTAGCACTAAGCACCCAGTTTTATGAACATTATTACAGATTGTTAGTCACAATTTTGTAGTGTGCAGTTAGCGGTCATATAATTATAATGCATGTTTCAGAAGCAATAATTATTTTCATTATACGCAACGGCAAGCTCGCAGCCTGTCGTCCCTTTATTAACATTTAAATTTATATTACATTAACACAAGAGAAATGTCTACCATGATAAAATATCTACACTACCTTTATGTCGTTTGTGACATGTAAAATCGTTCTCATGACATGATGCGAATTAACGCGGTATTATTTAAAGTGTAGAGCTCAATATGGCTCGTCGTATTGTCTTCAATAGAATTAAACCCTTTGTCTCAAGGCGTCAGTTCACCGTTGCCGTGTCGCCTGACATTTGTACAAAGGTTACCTCCATTCTGTCGGTTTTCTTTTTACCGGCTGACATCACGTTGTAGCCGAAGAAAGGGTGGTATTGTGTTGTTCGAATTAACCTTTACGTTTGTTGTGACTAGAACTGTGAAATGATATCGCACTATAATTCATTTCATTTATAGATTCAATTATGACGAACCCTATGTCTATACTTGCACTATGCAAAGTTATTTTAATTTCACAGATTACGAATTATGGCTATAGACATTTCCCAATTATGGTAGCTTTGACCCACAGCAATAAATGTACGTCGTTTATACCACAAACAAATTTAAACCTTCAATGTAGCGAAGCAAAATTGTCTTAATAAATAGCATAATTATGGTGATTACATAGACGTCAAAGGAACCCATAAAACTATCAATGAACCTATAAATCGAAGAAAACGTTGGAACACGCGAGCACCGGGCTTGGGAAAGTATAGAAACAAATAGATAACATTAACAATAAGAGACGGTGTGAGGTTATAACGTGTGAAAGTACGTATAAAAATGGAATTAATTGAACACCCACAACACATTGTAGCATAAACAATTATGGAAGAGGCGCCGATGGGTCGGTGGCACGGAAAGAAAATTGGCAACATAAGGCACGCCGTGTAATATGAGAAAATAATAGTTTTAATGTTGGAAATAAATAACGCGGCGAGGAGGAAGACAATGGTCCCGTAACAAGATCTTCTGTTAATTGTGGCCGATGCGGTACGGACCATTCAACCGTGATTTATGAACGTGTTCGAATTAAGCCCTATTTGTTCTTTACGGAATCCTTTGCTTGTTATCGACGGTTTTTCACATATTTTAGAGAAGACCGAGAATGCAGTAACATTATCCTGGGCTAGATTCAGATGTTGTATGTAATTTAATAGCACTCACCTCGCATTTTCTGCTCGTCGAGAAGTTGCCTTTCGAGGTTATCTTTCACTTCTCGTTCCCTCAACACATCCATTTTTAGTTCAGCTGTAACAATAACAATAATTGTTAAATCACGGTTAAGGAACATCTAAAAAAAAATTACGAAGAAAGTGAAAGAATTCGTTTCCTCAGAATCAATATCGTAAAGTTCAATAAGATAAATCCAATGAAAGAAAATGTTGGCATAAACAATGTTTTAAGTTAAATAAATGGTTCATTGTATATAAAAGGCATTGTATAAATTTAACAGTGAGCTAAACCGGTAACAAGGCTTCAGCAAGGGGCCGATTAGGAGCATAAACACGGATTAACTCATTCGGAATCCCGGTACTATTGTGAAGGAGTCGAATTGAGAGATTTGCATAACTTTCAATTAAACTTAACCTGACGGAAATGATTAGGGGAGGAAGTTCCGATTTGTGTGTACACCATCTCCTATTAAATGTGTAATGTGACGATTGATTGGTGAAATATTTGACAAGATAGAAGAATAAACGGATATTTAAGACATATCACATTTTGGTGGGGTACCTTAAGAATTACTGTAAGTACTTAATTATCGACAATGTAGGGCACAAAATGACCTTATAATGACACTCACGTAACAGTTTAAGATAATAACAATTTTCACACAATATCAAAATTAGCACCATTTATAAAACTATCATTGCCATAAATTCTAACTAGAAATAGTTCAGTGTCAGGCTCTAATTGGCTGCAGGTGATACACATACATTAAGTATGCAAGATAGCATATCGACTGCTAACTATAAATATAATAACACCTTAGTAATTTGAAAATTGCAATGACATATTGTTTAGGCATTTAGAAAATTATTCATTTTTATTCCAGCTCGTTACCTTCATTTTAATTTATTGAACCCATTGTGTTAGTCATTTGTTTCTTAATTGATTCTTTGCCTTGGCATATTTTAAATCGAATGTTACGTCACGGTCCTTCCAGAAAACTATGTACTTACCCAAACTTACGTGAAACATTGCATCTACTAAACACACGGGACCCCAAGCTTTCAATCAGGCTAATCTCGCCATCGATAAGCGCCTAATATCACGCCATACGTATGTAAAGTCATCTCAGGAGTTGAATTTGAATAGAAAGAGGTCATGCCCGTTTAATTTGGTCCCTTATTCAATTAGGTGCCTAAGCTGCGTCTATCTAATGGAGGTCGTAAGGGGATCTCGCTGATTAACTCGCGTTGTTAGCACCTAAGGTTACTGCAGCGCATTACTTGAAAGATTTAATTTGAAAATATAGCTGTGAGGCGCTGCGAGGTCTACAGCGAGAATGTTTTCATGGGAAAGTAGCAATAGATGCTTGAGGATAGTTTAATCAATTTTGGACCTTATTTTACTGTGCGATTTACTGTTCTACAGCAAGTATCAATAGTTCATAATAGTTCATAGTAGTTCGTAGTAGTATATCAATAGTTTACAAAGTTTGCGGTGCTTTGGAGCCAAATGCAGAAATCACTTTATGCTTTTGAGAAGTCAATAACGAAAATAATATATTCTAGCTAACGTTGCTTGGGCGGAGTCGTCTGAAGCTTGAATCAATATAACATAGCGTATCTACATTAGGATAAATACACAAATATACACAGTCCTGGTTATCGAGCCGGTCCCGCAACTATCTTGTCCAATACAGCGAGGCGAACAGTTTCGCTTAATAATTCCGTTAGCGTTTTAATTATTCCCGCAGATTCGATGTAAGGTAACAGTCTATTAAGAACCGCCGACGTATCTGATAATACTTATGTACCGACAATGTTGTGTTCAAATTGAGGTGATTTAGATGCAGGAAATTAGGTTACTGATTTATAAGATGAGCTGGTACAATCGATGTTGGAGTAAGTCAACATTGAAGAACGATTTGTTGAAGATCTTTTGGATACATGAGTGAAACTTCTGGAGAAACTCTTTCTTTTTGAACTTTCAACAGTTGAAAAGAAACTTGCAAATCAAAGACAAACAAATACAGCCCATTACCAGTAATTTCCAAAGCGTCAAAAGAACTGCTGACCAGCGATACACATCTACAATGATACGAACATACGAGCAAAGAGGTAGCCCGTTCGATACTCATGCCATGCCCTATCGACGAACAAAAATCTTCGCGATAAACCAGAGACAAGTTAACTTGCGCTCGCGCAGCTTATAATAAGGTCCCGAGATATATGTATGAATATCGCACAATAGCTATCTGGGATTGTGATCTTGTAAATTGAAACGTTGGCTTACTCATCGTTTGTTACTAATATTAAGTATTCAATCCAAGTTTTAGCCTCGAACACTTCGTGGGCTTCCAAGGCTTTTGGGCGTTTGTTTTGTTGGGTTATATATCAAGAAATACTATAGTTGGTATCAATCTCTTTTACCAATAATAAAACTTGAAAAGCTGAGATAAAAACATCATCCAAATTGTGTGCACAAAAAGCTTAACAGTTTTGTCGTAACATACAACTTGTTAAAGCAACCTCAAAAAGGAGGAGGTGCTTACTTTTTAATGGATTTGTCATAAATCCCAAGCCACAACATCTATAACAGTTTTTTTTTATGAAAAAAGCGTCAATCTCGAGACCGCATCGGTTGCGAGATTAATTTCGAATCAATCCTGGTGTATGCTGTAATTTAAGGGGCTTTTAGTTAAGAGTGGTTTCGCACATGAGACGTAAATTACCTTTGTCGAGGGATGGCCATTAAGGGCCCGCGTCGGTATGCGGCGTATCTCAGCATCTCGCGATTTGCGAGTAGAAGAGCCTTAACAAAAGGTGCTCCCGGTGGTCCCTGCGTACTTAGCAACCATCTAAGTATCTCTGTATTGTTTTAATACATCGGTAGAGATGCTTCATATCGATCGATTACCATGATTAGTTTGCTGGCCACTTGCGATACGAGTCATTATTGAATATCTTACAATAATAATACCTCGAATGAAATAAAAACGATTAAATGCTAACATCAAAATTAGCGACCCATAAATCATTAGAACACAGACACTAAGAAGGCAAAACAAAACCGATCCTATGAAAACGTTTATCGATAAAAGAGAAAACCAAAACATAAGCGGAACACTCGATTATTAAATCGATCTTTATATCGGATCAATCAAATTTAAAACCTGATCGACTTGCGTCCGACGAAAAAATTATTACTTTATAAATAAAATAACAATAAAAACGATGCGCTCCGTTCAAGGGAATATATAATTATGGACAATTATTATGATATCGATACTCAATGGTCGATAGATGATTGAAAGGATCGAGACCCATAAACAAAAGGATCAATTTTGATTACGCAATTTAATAATATTTCGAAGGTAAGTAATTAGCTGATAATCATAATCGATACTTAAACGATTTTGAACAGGGAAGATGAAAAGTCAAGTTGGCTCTTTATTTTTTTGCCGGCAGTCAAATGTGATTCCCGAGTCAAGAGGGGTCGCGGGTATAAATTCTATTTCTCTTCAATTTCGGTGCACTCAGCAAAAACAACAATAATATTTAAATTTCGAATATGACGCCCTTTGAGACATGCTCTACGAGACGAGATCAAGTGCGCACCGACTTATTTAGAATAACGACTCCTTGGAGATCCGTTTCCATTGCTTCTGATTCAAATTTGCTGAACTGATTGAGAAGGAATAAAAATATCATTAGTAGCTACAAGTTTGGACAATTTAAAAGGTGTTAGACAAAACCGAGAATTTATTACCTGTCTGTGAAATAGCTTAAGTACAAAGAACGAAAACGGTTTAATTTCAATGAAACATAAGTCATAGGGTGAGCGAATTAAGACATATTTTCACAGCCCCCGCCATCGCGAACACGAAGTTGAGCTTGCAGTTAAAATAACAATTAAAGTCTTCGTAAAATTTACGACTCAAAACTGGCAAAATAATTTAAACGAGCGTTGCGGCAGAGGCGACCGAAATGGGGCTTTGAATTGGGAAACAAAAGTATGCATTCAGATCACCCTCCGCACTGTCTTCAGACGTTTTAACACGAATGAATCGGAAGTCTTAAGGTGAAATTTTAATAGTAATAGCATAAGGAAATATTACTCACGAATATTGTTGATTTAAGCACTTTTAGAGCTTAACAAAGACGCCTGATATGATTTATACAGAATCTTTTATGCGCGGATTAAAATTTTCCCAGATATTTAGGACTCGGGCATCCCTACTTATAGATTAAGTATAAACACATTAACTGAATTGACGATCCTCTTAAAAGGTAAATTCAAAGTAACGGTAATGGTTGTCATGGCGCGGAAAACGAATTTTCTTCCCTATGCCTTCTTTTAAATTTACAAACCGGCAGCAATTTTATTTTATTGTTATTAGATTTTTCCGGCTTATGTCACACAGCGATGTCACTGCGGAGGATTATTCCCGCAGTCTCCACGCTAATAATCATAAGAATTGCTTCCCTTTATTATGTGTGAAATTTAGAACGTAAAATCTTTTGCAGCCGGTTCTTTATTGCACAAATTTTCACCCTACACAACACGTAATAAGAGTACTTTTTAAAAGGCAAGCCCACGAGTGCCCTTCATAAAAAACACACTTGCTAGTACTACTTTATTTGACGGGAAGATTTTGTCATACATGTGTAACACATAATTTTATGAATATATTATAAGGGATTTGCATTTGGTATGTCGCTACCGACTCGTAGGTTTGACGAGCGTCGTAAACCTCGCCACTCTTGTATAGCCTTATTACTATGGTAAAGGTACAAATAATGAAGATGTCGTCGCAAAATGGATTAAAAAGTAGTAGCGTATCGAGCGTGCACTGTCTGAATAACTCGTGGTGTTATCGGCGCACGCGCACCCAATCTGCGATCGAAACACACCGGATAAGATTATCCGGTAGCCCTGTATTATTTTAATGAGACTACACGACTCCTCGAGATTCGATACGATACGAAAAAGCTTAGGTAACGAAGCGAATAAAAAATATACGGGTCAAAAGAGATATCAACCGGCCGCGGCGAGATGACGGGCTGGCCGACGGGAATACTTTTCCGAGAGGGATTTTTAAATTAGCCACCGAACACGATAAACTTGTGTACATCTACATACCAGCTGACGGCAGATCGGCTGATACCATTATGTCTCTGGTAAGGCACCGATTAAAAAATATCCACATTTATAAGCGGACAACATCTGGTGGTATTTAAATAAGATATAAACGCGGAGGTCCGCGAATGTTTTGTTTTTCGACTACACATTTTCTTCCCTGGTGGATGCTCCCCTCGCCGGATATATTGGTATTAAAAATGTAAGGGAGATTTATGCGAATGGCTCTAAGCTTTCATTAGTTGTTTCTTATGCGGTGTTTTTGCGGTCGCTGCTCCCTGACCGGTAATTTTTCATTTTTGTGCAAACTTCCCGATGTTTCCGCGGCGTACCTAAATTTAACTGCATATAAAGAATATTAATGCTCCTCCGAGTTGCGGGCAGGTGTACGCTATGACTTATTTTATTTCAATTCCCCATCTGCAATGGGAATAGAAATTGCTAGAAATGTTTTTAATGAAAAATAATGGAGCAAGTTCTTTTAATGGAGGAAGTGGAAAAAAATACTTAGCTTGGAGTGCATTTTTTGTTGGCATAGATAGCACTAAGTTAGAAACAACAGATGCAAATATAACTAGAGCAATAAACAAGACTATCAAACATATTATTCCGGCTTGTAATTCCGTATGTAAATTGGCAGTAGAGCAAGCGTTACCTCTCCACCCCATAGAGACAATATACGACCACTGGAACTTGGGCTCGGATTATGTTATCAAAACTAACAATTGAGGATCTTATTCCTTAGCTAAGGAAACTACTCGTATCCTTGGGTTACACGAGTCTTAAATATTAAGAGCACTTAGATATCTAAGTTACCACAAAGTTTAAGATAACTATCAATACACTTTTCGCTTCAGCATAAATAAAATTTAACGCCTATTTTACTGGTTCATTTCGGCATAGTTTCATAAATTAATATTTTTAATATGCAGCGGGTATACTATTTTATTGAATAGTTTTTTTTAAGTCTGTTATCAGTTACTTTCTTTACGGCAGTCACCGCAATGCATACGCAGCAGTTTCACACGTACGAACGGAATCCAATTACTTAAAAAACGACGATTTTAATTAGAAACAGAAACTTCTCAATAAACTGCCCTCAACTTGACTTCAGCCCTATTTGAAGAATCCACAATAAATAAGTATAAGTTGGCGCAACCACACATTCTGTAGTAAGGCCACGCGCACACCAACGCGAACAATTCGGTGTGCGTCACATTAAATTATTTCAGCTAAGTAATTCCGAGCGGTTAATTATTGCGCAGAACCTGCGACGAGAGTTGAGAATGTAATTATTATTAAACTTTACGATTGTCTCACTTTACCCCTTTACTTTACCTTTCCGTGCTACACTGACCTATCCGACGTGAACCTACAAAGGAATTTAGACTTTAGCACAGAGACGATTAATTCAAATTTAAACACCTCATTGGTAGACTGTACGTTTTCCGTTTGCAAATCGTGTTACATTAGATCCGGAGATCCTGAGGGAGTTTCTTAGCTTGTTGCGGTACAGGATTCATATTTGAGCCTCTGTCTATAAATTTATATGTAGGTACGCATAAATATGGATTGTTATAACTTCTTAATTGAAAAACAATTCTATTTCAAACTTTATTACTTAGTTGGTAAGTAATGTAGGTGCCCTGGGGAATAGTGTTTGTCTATTCTACACAATTATTCGCAGCTTTACAGTTTAAATAAGTGTCTTTCATCATCATCTGCCTAGCCTTTTCCTAACTATGTTGGGATCTGTTTCCAGTCTAACCGGATGCAGCTGGATACCATTTTACATGAAGCGACCGCCTATCTGACCTCCACAAGGGCAATACAATGCAGTAGACGGCTTGCGGCTAAAATGATGATGATGATGAATACGATACTCCTTGGTAAGACTGGTTGTCAGAGTTTTTAGGCCACTGACTACCAATAACGATTGTCAAAGATTTAAAAATGATAGCCGGGACCAACAGCTAAACGTGCTTTCCGTAGCATAGAGGAAAATCGGTATGTAACGGGTGATCACCTATCCCCATACCAACCTGCCACGAGCTCCTATAAATAAATGTTTTTGTTAATGAAAATTTATTTTATCTGAAAGCCTTCCACCTCTACATGCTTTGCCGTGGACGTCTTGTAAATCCCTAAATAGACTCCGAACACAAGTCGGTCGTAGCAAAGACAATATCTTTAGATGGGGGTCCATGGACGGCTCAGATCTACAAAGGCCTACCTTCCACTGCTTGCCCTGACACCTCAGGCGCGGATACAGGGCAACTGCCTCCCCCTAAACCGGACCAAATACGTCATAAGCCAAGCTTGAACTAATTTGACGGAATTAAAACTAAATATTCTAGTTGTATAATTATCGTCGCCAGGAGGAGACAGCTGCCCCTAGAGGCTCAGGATTTTTAAAAGTTATAGCTTTTCCTGCCTAATACCATATAATGGTATTATAGCATAATTATCTGAGGCAATGTTGTAAAAAATTTTGAGCTCGCTACGCTCGCTCTTGAAGCCTAGTTTTTCATGAGTCTTAACTTTGTCTTAAGAAGCCCAGGTAACTCCAGTGGGGCGGTAGGAAAAATGTTAAATTTGCGAGCTCGCTCTAGAAACTACTTTCTCTTGGGTTTATCTGAAATTCGACCAAGTAGTAGCAATAGTGGATTCGAACGTTCATTAGGATATGAACGTTCGAAACGATTCTAACCTGCAAAGCAAAGAATAAATGCAAGGTGTCGTAAGCATTTCTCGCTACGCGGCCCAAAAGCCCAAAAGCTGACGGCCCGCTTATCTTAAAAATCATGGATTTCTGTAAAGTAACACCCATTTATTATCAAAAGTATATCAATTTTTTAATGAATTTTCCAAATATTGCGGCCCCATATAGGACATCCTGTATCCGCGCCTGACACCTACACGTACGCACTTGACGATCTTAAGGCCGCATCAGTGAGCGGAGTTCGCATAGCCATCGACACGCTAAGAAGAAGATTGAAAATCTGTAAAATGTAAAACGCTTTTCAGTTTTTGAAAATCATGCGTTTTTTTCCTAAAAGAAGTTATTCATAAATCGTTCTTTTTACGGATCGTTGACTGTTATTGATTGAACGTGTGTGAGAAGTTGGTAGTTCCACCACAGATTACAAATACATCGCTCGAGTGGCTTGATGAATTCAACAGTAGTGATGTACCCGCGGGCGGCAGAACATCACAAGTTCGCAACCCTTCCCTACTCGATGAAATAGGATTATCATTCTTAAGTAGATACGATACAGAACACGTTTTATCTACAATACTATTATAATGTGTGTATTTCGAATAATTTATTGAATTATGCATTATTCGCCAGTTTATGTAGGAATATTATTTAGAATTTTATGTTTAGTTACGTCTCTAATTCAGGTTGTAATGTCTGTTCAGAAGATATATTATACTGCTGATTACTAATGCAACTTTTATGAGGAAATGTAGTATTTATTCTCTACAATTTAATTTTATATAATTATTACTTGATCAAATAGAAGACTAATGTAAAATGAGAAAGTATTAGGAACAGGCTGATACAAAAATTGGCTAACAAATGCTTACTACGGGTAACAAATTAACTAAATTGGTTACCAATAACCAAATCAAATGTAACAAAACATACAGTGGTTTACAAAGCGACATATCAACAATAGACTTACGTCTGTATAAAAGTGAAATTTAATATTTCCATTGTTAATATTTGAGCATTACGCCCCGGGAGGACCACGCGTACAAAGTTTTCCCCTAAGAAAATAAGGATAATTATTTATCCTTACATAAACACGAAAGAAGCATTTTCTGATACAATAACAATAATTGACTCATGCCTTATAAAATATTCTATTTTGAAAGTGTACGAAAACATATTTATTAAGAGTACGAACCTTTTAACAGGAACGGAAAAATATCACTTTAAGGACTTCGCTGACACGTGTAGTCCTAGAAATTTAGCTTTTACGTTACTAAAAAGCTCTTTCTTTTTTCGGTAAGATCTTAGCTAATCATTGATAGGTAGTATCTTTATTACATGGAAGTCATGACACTGTATGAACGTTAGGTAAACGACTCTACATAGTCAAACCGTAATACCTGCAGTCTATGTCGTGTGATGACTTCCTGCCAAACTTAAATCAGAATCTAATTAGTGTCCGCCCACATAACAATTCAGTTCACACTACTTCACAGATTTACACATGCCTGTAATTCAGTAAGCCACATTCAATCTCCAAAGTAGGCCTCGCTAGATGGCGCGCGTGTGGTCGAGTCGCGTGCGCAATGTAACCGGAGCGACACGCGCAAGTAATCCAATATGGCCGCCCGTGTCTCTCGCGTATCGGTACATTGCAGGAATGGCATTTTAATATCCCGCACTTAATGTCACTTATTGTTTACTTAGTTCATCGAGCGAGCGAAAACCACAATGCCTTTAACTTTAGTCATATAATATAGCCAGAGTTAGAACTTGCTAAACAAGTTTCGATGCGAGCTGACATAATAGTGGATCTTGGATTTAGTAAGAATATTCCATAATGCTCGGTAAATGGATGTAAACAAACAAAGATTGCATTAACCGATTTTTGCAGCACACCTCGGTTGCACAATGGTGCGAAAGCTGGCGCGGCGCGGCAACAATGCGTCGTTGCTTGTATCTGCGCTTGCGCATCTCGCGGTGGCTCGTTAAGGCGCTGGGGGCGGTTGTTTGTACTGCGATGGGAGCTAGCTAGCACAGCTGAGTTATGAACTTATGACGGCCGCTCGTGATGAACACCTATACTGACAAATCCTGACTGTGTAGTTGAATCTAAATGTTGTGTATAATCAAACTGGCAACGCTAAATCAATTTGAGCGGCGATGTCGTAATTTTGCGCAAATGCTGCGGTTTAGCAAGCCTTTGTTGATAGTGGTAGATATTTGGTTATAATAGAAATATGGCTAATGGTATTATTGATTCGGATAGTTTATAACAGTATGAAAACCTGCACAATCATCAGTAAACGTGTCATCAAACAATACAAACTCTAATCATATCATAAATCTGGTCAATCAGCAGCACAAATGTAAAATAGCACATAAACAGTAATTTAGCTTCACCCCGATAATGTCGGGTCGTCAGCATTGTAAAAGCTTTCATATCAATTGAATCCATTAGCTGAGTACACAAGACTTGTCTGTCTATTTGCTCATCAGTTTTTATCATTGGCCAGTCCATGTTTGTTCGATCGCTCACTACGTTATTGATGGGCTGTTTCCCTATAACGTGTCATATTTGCAGTTTGGTGACGTCATTTGCGGCACAAATTACAGGTGACAAGGACTTTTGTGTTTGGACTTGGAGCCATAGGTACAGCGATTAGCCGTAGCTTATTAGCGCTACCTTTTAACTGTGTCAGTTAATTAGTTAAAAAAATAAAATTGTGTTCTCTTTGACTTGTAAAAAGATAGAAAAAGCAATAACTTCAATAAAATCAAAAACTTAAAAAAAATTGGTTCCATAGATTACGACTAGATGGCGCTGCGAGTCCGCACATACTTCAACTGAACAACACCTGCAAACTTCACCGACAAGAAGGTATCACTCGTCTTACATTACATTCTATATTTAAATTAAACGCTTTCTTAAGGCAAATAAATACGAATCTTGACCGTAGCGCCATAAAGTGCTCACGGGCTATCTGCGCGCGCGCCATTTGTCCGTTGACCAGCACTTAGCTTAACAAAAACTGATAGTTGTTAAACAAAATAGCGTAACAAAACCGAGGCAACAAGATCGGACCATTTGGTACAGAAATAAACTAAGCAGTAAGAATTAACAGGGATAAAGGCTTAAAAGAGTAGCCGAAGCAGATTTATGTCGCAATGATCGCAATCGGCCGGTTCACCGTGTTACAGGCGTTTTGTTTTTTAGTTTTGATCAGGAATGCGTTGATGTACCGCTTTCGGAATTTCGTGTAAGCAGAAAGAAAGTTTTTGTTCAGATTTAAGCTTTGCTTTCTTGAGTGTTTTTACTAAATGAAATTGTATTCATAGGCTCATTGTGAAAAACAAGACTAAAAAGCTTAAGAGCCCTCAAATTAGCAACTCTATTTGTGGTAGTTCAAACTTCGTTTGAAATACTGTTAGAATAACGTTCTAATCAGCTTGCACTACAAAGTGGTTGTTACGTTAGTCACTGCAGGCCGGATAGTACGAAATTAGTGGTTTTTATTCTTTATAAAATCAATTTTCGTTTTTTGGAAAAAATAAAAAACATAAGATCTGCTTTATAGTTAGTTCAGTTAGTATGCAAAGTTTCATGATCTAATTTGAAGTACTTTTTGAATTCCAGCGGTTTATTGTTCGATTTGGAGATAACTTTGGATTTTTTTTCTATCGAAAAAAATTTATGAAATCGTGTTTTCGCCAAATATAGGACTTATCATTAATCCTCAACTTTACCATATATTTATTTCAAAATTAATGCTGCAGTGTTTTTGGCGTAACGGAGGATCATGCTAAGCCATTTGAGGTAGTATAGGCCCTTAACAAAATTACAACTTATTGACTTTCGAAGCCTCTAAAACCTACACAAAAGCGGTGCAATCTGAAAGCTCATCACAAAACATGAAAACCCGTCAAAAACCTCTTTCGTAACATGTTATATCAAACTTCCAACAAAACGCACTTGAAAAGGCCACAATATGACACCTATTTCCCATTCATTGGCACTCTATTTACACGTACGAATCGACACCAGTTTATCACGCACTCCTTTGCTACCCCTCGCCCGTTATCTGATAAGCCGGTGAATGCAAAACATTTGTCTGCTCCAACCCATTCTGTACTAGTGTAAAAATTGTCAGCGACTGTACTAGATAGTGATCTGTCATTTGCGACTGCGAGGGGACCTAGCTGACTGTGTTTGCTTAGTCGCTCATAGTTATGAAGGTTTTTACTCCTTTTGTGGGTTAATAATGATTCCAGTTCGCGTGTTTCGAATGGAAAACAATTTCTGCATGCTTTTATAAGCCTTTTCTAAAACTATGACGGCAGAGGAATTATTTTTCTAGAAATTGCAGTAATTGGCGCCCGGTTCTCTTTGAGAAATAACTTATGACCTTTAACCGAAGCAGACGCTAGCAACACACGCGGTAAACGCAAAAAAGAAGAAGGCGCCCACAATTATGACTATACACGTAACCGAGTTGGTAGAGAGCGCAAAAGATGGACTCAGAACTGATTGCTCCTTACAGAACAGTAAAAGGATTAAAACAAAGAATCATATAGTAGGCACATAAGAAACAAAACTGACCAACTAAAGCTCGATTCAGCCAGTAACACCTATCAATTGAGTCGGAGCGGAGCGAGCGCCCGATTGCCGTAATTTATATAAAAAGAATTTCATCGGTAAAGTTCGCCAGACACATCGATTCGAAAAAATGTTTCATCAACAATAATTTTATTATCGTAATAACAAAATTACTGGGTTTGCTGATGTACGATTTTCATCCTTAAATATATGAATGTAGGGTGTTCGTTTAACTTTTACTTATATATCAGGGGGAGAAATGGAACCTTTTGTTAGCCTATAGCATTATTATTTCTCATTTTGTTTTGTTTATTAATACAATTGGCTGGAGGCGCAATATTGATATTCAAGTTTGATGATGACTCGAGCCAGTCTTCTCCCTGAGCTCTGTATTTTTATGAGTTTTTATAACAATTGAGTTTTGTTGTTTCTTTTTTATTTATGCAAACGCAAATTGAATAATGTTGTATATATTTTTATTCGAATTATCAAACCCTACATTGGAAACATTCTAGCATATTCCATAGAACTTTTCTTAGCGTGCTAATTATAAAAACAAAGAAGACTCTTTGAAGACTAGTTCACAAAAAGTAAAGCGTTTATTCACAATGAAACAGAATTATTTTTACGCGCCGTTCTCATACCATAAAGCACGGATTATTTCTCATGGAGAAAACGGAATGACGTGAATAAATAACTCGCAGAAATATCAATTAAACAATTATGCTGTCCGAATGGAATCGTGTGTAATGATAGTGGGCCCGGCTATAACTCAGGCGCATCTGTACTACGGCTATTTGCAAAAGGCACGACATGCGCGCGCGCACACTACCCTGCCCTGTCTCCGCTCTTAGCTTAGCTTATCTATTATATTTTACACATATTATACTACTAATTTAACATGGTTTCAACGCAAGGGAAATTCTACCTTATTCAACGATTTTATCGCTTAATTCTCTGCATTTAACTGCAACAATATACTATCTCGGTCATCGGTTTAAATTTTTTACAAAATGTGCAGTAAAAATATCAGAGATCCGCCTGCAATAATTACGAACATTAGAAACCCTTCTAAATGCCTAAGGCAACAGGTGTCAACGACGCAAGAATTTTTCGTGCGTCGAAACTTAACGTTAACGGCCTTATAGATATAAGAGAATATTTCTTAAGCACTAACGGCAGTAGGTCTCAATAAATAAAGTGCATGTTTACGTCGTAGTTAATTGACACAAACACATAAATACTCGTATCATAAAACTCAGCCCGGAGCGGTTTCATACGTGTTCGGCTCACATATCATACAAGTTCCTATAATGTACAACAAAACTGCTGTTTACCGACTATTTTCTAATTTTAATAATTTCGCGTAATAACGCAATAAATAGACAACATATAATGCGATGCAAATGAAACGTGTGTCGTTAATAGGCGCTCCCTACCAGAATGTAGA
Source organism: Xestia xanthographa (assembly GCA_905147715.2). Classification (NCBI taxonomy): domain Eukaryota; kingdom Metazoa; phylum Arthropoda; class Insecta; order Lepidoptera; family Noctuidae; genus Xestia; species Xestia xanthographa. The sequence continues at coordinate 13,536,959 of LR990656.1, forward strand.
ACTTACAGGTTAAAATACGTGATCTTAGATCCTAACAGCGGCTAATCAATGTTGCTTATACGTCAGATTACGCAGAATCGATTCACGCGAGATCTCGACTAATATCGATTATAACATTTACATCGATACGGCTTCCTGCATGTTACAGTGTCTCCGTATTATAATCTATGATAATTTCATATGTAAATTCTAAAACGGTGCTTCCATATTTCTGAGAAATTCGTCCCGACCTACGTATTTGCTACTCTTCAATGTTTGCAGTTTAATAATATGGACATTTTTAATCCAGAGTACACATAAGGACAGAATATGTATCATAAATGATCTGATGACTCTACATTTTCGTATGAAACAACTTTTCTCTTCAGAGATTTGATTGTTGTCACCTTAGAATGAATAAATCTTTCTTCTGAATGTGTTAACTTGATGAACTTACTGCGGAACAATAGTAATATTTCCCCCCTTGAAAAGCTGACGAAAGAGGTCCAGTAGACCAACGGGTAAATTTCGTCTAATGACCAACATTTATTTATTTATTTAAACTTCATGTACAAGGGTGGTACATAGGCGGACTTAATGCCACAAGCCATTCTCTACCAGTCAACCTTTCGGTCAAATATGATAGCATTGTGATAGAGTACAATAAAAATAAATAGGAAAAATACCATTTTGTAAGCATCAATTAAAAACACATAAATGGGTACCTACATACTAATACGAGTACCTACATATAATATTTATGCTAAAATAAATTAATATTCAAATAGTCCGAAATACGAGAAACCTTATAATAATTACTACGACACTAGTAATGACTAGAAAGTAATTAGTCTGACTTTAAATAGAACTTCCGAACTGCTTTTTTGAAAGCCAATTCACTTTCAGCTTTTTTAATGCCAAGGGGTAGCGCGTTCCAGAGTTTTATAGAGGAGATAACACATAAGAAACGTGCATAAGATACATTTCACCTATACGTATTGTTCCCTTCTCCACAACTAGGTAAGATATCAAACTGCCTACCTTTCTCATAGCTGATCTGCCTCTCCTGTTGCCTGGCATTGTCCGCTGCGACCTTGAGTAAGCCTTGTATGTTCCTCAGCAGCGTCTCGGTGGAAGACACGAGGGTGTCGGCTGTGGGGTCCACGGGAACGTTGGGTGGCGTGCTCGTCTGCGCCGCGTAGCTGACCGGCGCCGGCGACGCCGATGCCGGCATCTCACGCTCGCCATCACTCAAGTCTCCACCTAAACAAAATGAAGCTGTTGATAAAATATTGTTTTAGGTATCATTGGAATATTGTGTAATTTCAGTGTGAGTTTGGATTAATTAATATGTCTTGAGTTATTCATCTGACAGCATCAAGTTAAAAGGTTTTACATTTGCTAGCTTAAATAATATAATCAAAGCTCAAGACAGGTGATAATCAAGGTCCACCTACGCAGACTGGGATTTTTCGTAATTATGCCCTAACCGTAGATATATTCTGGTAGCAATTTAGCTTCTAAACTAACAGAAAGAACATTAACGTTGACTTCTGCATAATTTTGGCTAGTCGCGGCAAAAAACAATGGACCCAACAGAATTAACATACCTACTACATATTAAAATGAAGGCACTGAATCAGAGACCACAGATTCATACGACTATAATAAACGATTATTAATTTCAATAACAGCTTCATAAGAAGTCATAAATGGGTAGTGTATTGAACAAAAAAACCTTGCAATACCGACAAACGAGGATATTCGAGAATCGCGTGCATGTATCATTCGGTTCGCAATTATTGTTGCGATGCACATCGATATCGCGTGGTGATCATCGGCACAAGGCTTTGATGGAATTCGCCGAGCGTGGCCTGCTTATTCGGAAATACATTTCGAATGACGCAACTTTCACGATCGTAAATATTACTTGTCACACACTAACTCAATTGACAGTGATAAGGTGTGAAAGCCTGTTTTTACAAACGTTTTAAATTCTAGTACCGAAAACATTACTGTTTGTTTTAAAAAGATGCTGATCGAATTGTTGGTAAAAGCTTGCAAAAAACTCTCAAATCCAGGTACGCACTAACTAGTTTGGTAGTAATACTTCTTCGTACCGATTTCGAGATGGAATTTTCCGATAGGTCGTCTTCATGTTCACAGAATAGGGATACCACAAAGCCATTCGACACCGAATGGGCTGTCTCTAACCGATTTATATGCCCCGCTGCACTATGCCGCAAGTTATTCGCTACGAGGACGGCCCAGCTACTCGAAATATTATATCGATTTTATTCCATAATTACTCGCCTGGCATTCAGACAAAGACATTAATTTGGAAAATCTGATGTCAAAGGCACCTTTAAATTTTATGACGGCATTCACCTACTAAGAATACCACGATAATACTCTGACCAGCGAACGTGATGAAACATAATAGGTATATTTATTATTTTTAAAATGACGAGATAATTACAATAATGTACGCTTTATGTCAATAACGGACCTCACACGTAAAAAAATATCTCGGATTGGCGTCTCTCACGGTCCAAAATAATCTATCGATACATTTAATTTAACTGACAAGATAGTGACCGCTCATCAAATAATGAAGACAACATCGTTTCGTCATTGTCGATGCGCACGATAGCACTCTCGGGTTGTCACAACACCATCTCCCTAATAAGGCCAATTAACAGGATCCTAAGAATTTTAAACAAACGAACCTAAACTCTATAACTAATACTAAGGACGCAGAATCAATCGACCCGTGCGACCAACGAAAAGACTTCACGGATATAAAACAAAATTAGATCCGAGATGAGAACGTTGATTGAAAGGAAAAGGTATCTTAAGACGAACAAAGATCAAAGTTGAATGACACGAGGTTTGTAAAAAGCATTTTTATAATCAGGCTGGGGCGATCGTGACGAGCATGAATTACGTATCGACAGAATTAATTGTAAATAAACTATGAATATTAACGATTACGACACAATTAAATGTGAATTATGAAAGTATGCCAAACAGATTTCAGGATACAGGTATCGATTTTCTCATTGAACTTTTTGTTTGCTCAAATTTCCCGAGGCTCATCCCGTAATTCCGCGGCCAGGCGAGTGTTTCCTATAAATCGTAGCCAGTTATCCGTTCCCACGCTCTCTGGGCATTTTGTGTGCAGCTTGCAATAACCAATACACAATCCTTATTGTTTCACTTAATTTAGCTATTGTATGGGGCAAGTATTTACATTTGTGGATCAATGTTATGATTGGCACCGTCGCGGCGCGCCGGTTACCGCACTATGCACGCTATATCTATTCTAAGCAATAGAAAATGTTCAATAATTAAATTAAATTCTCATAGTTAGTGGAATTTCTTTATTGTTTATTTAATAAAGAAGCAATAAAAGTTTTAAATGCTATCTCTCGATCTAAATGCGCTTGCAATGTTGGACCGTTATTTCTCTCCATCAAGCAGTGATTTTATGATTTTCCCATTCTATTTTCAAATGGCTGTAATTGCGTTTATAACTTAGTGACGTCGGCCTAATAACTAGTTTTCGCTTGATTGATGATCCAGAGGAAGATAGTATACTAAATTGATTAAAATATTTAGTACAGCAATAAACTCATGAATAAAAAGCTGAGAATAAAACGAACCTAATACGTGTCGTCGGAGAAATTGTCATGCCATCCATCACTTGAGTGTAATGGTGTTAATACTTCATGATATATGATGGTTAACTAAACACTGGCCTTTCTCGTGATTAAATATTAATACTTACATGGGATGAGACATGTCCAACGGTATTGTTGGAAGTTTTCTTTTTGAAATGTCCACATTATTACTGTTTCTATGTTATTACGGGATACTTAAATTGGTATTATTACCCGAGACAACTCATTTTAAAATAAACGTATAAAACAAGAAAATGTCTCGAACTCACGTGTAAAATTGAATTGGGTCCTTTTAAGCGCTATTCATACATCATTGGGGGCAATTGCGGACGATACTCGTAATAAGATTTTATTATATAGGACCATTACAAGCAAACGTGCGGTGTCTAGGGATCAAGATGGGAAAACGTATGGGAACGCAAGCGCATGATCATTTGCTAATAGTTCGCCAGGATGCGCTGGCGCAGCACTCTCTATTGATTCTATACTATTATTTCTTTACTGCAATGTGAATTTACTATTAAAATTGTACCGACTTTATATCACTAAAAGACCAATTCAACGTGTTTGGCCGTAAAATAATTAACATCAGTCCATACCTACAATGTTTCGACGGGAAGCCATTTTACACAAGTATTTCCAGTCTAGAATAAAAGGAACCGTGGTTTTATGGCTGATAATTTCCGAACTATGAATGCTGAAGGTTCCAGGGTTATTACTGGGTAATTTCGCCGTGCATTACATGCCAAGTATATTGAACGGGTGATACCCTGCCGTGTTAATGCTACACGGACACTTTCTTGTCATGCCTACAGCCGCGCCGTGATTACAGCGGAAAGATCGACTCATTTATCGATACATCTAATTTATATGAAATTAAACAGATATTCATCGCTGTGAAATTGCGATTATTATATTCTGTACAAGAAAGTAAATTGCTTGTCTTCGTTTATTATCTAGGGAAGATATAACAAAGGCGGAGAATGTATCAATATTCCGCGGTCTTTTAAGCTGGGTGAACTTTCCTATGGTGATGATTCTAACGTATCATCTGCATAGCCTTTTCCCAAGTTTTATTGGAGTCGGCTTCCAATCTAACCGGATGCAGCTGAATACCTGTATTTTACATGGAGCGACTGCCTACCTGACCTCCACAACCTAGTTAGTACTGGGCAATACGATACCCCTTGGTAAGACTGGTTGTCAGATTTTTTGGGTTGACTACCTGTAACGACTGTCAAAGATCACAAATGACAGCCGGGACCAACTGCTTAACGTGCCTTCCGAGGCACGGAGAAAACTCGGTATGTAATGGGTGGTCACCCATCCACAGACCAACCTAGGGAAGCACGGCTTAACCTAAAGATCGACCCGAGCGGCTGTTATTATTTAGCCACGAGCTCCTCGGTGATGAATCTGACGTATAATGGGGAAAAGTTTGATTACTATGTTTAGTTTCCATATCATTAAGATTATCATTAGATTAGCAACTCTATTTGTGGTGGTTCAAACTTCGTTTGTAATACTGTTAGAATAAAGTTCTAATCAGCTTGCACTACAAAGCGGTTGTTACGTCAGTCACTGCGGCCGAATGGTGCGAAATGAGTGGTTTTTATTCTTTATAAAATCAAATTTTCGTCTTTTGGAAAAAAAAAAAAAAACATAAGACCTGCTTTATAGTTAGTTCAGTTAGTATGCAAAGTTTCATGATCTAATTTGAAGTACTTTTTGAATACCAGCGGTTTATTGTTCGATTTGGAGGTAACTTTGGGATTTTTTTCTATCGAGAAAATTTTATGAAATCGTTATTTCGCCAAACATAAGATCCCTAACTTTACCATATATTTATTTCAAAATTAATGCTGCAGTATTTTAGGCGTAACGGAGGATCATGCTAAGCCATTTGAGGTAGTGTAGGCACTTAAAACATCTTTAAAAACTTCGTTAGTTTTAGTTTAGTGGTCCTGAGCGAAACAGCTGAACATGAGGTCTTGGGTGCAATCTCCAGGTCGGACAAAGTGTTATTGAGTTTTGCCATCGTTAATTTCTCAACAGTAGCCACGGAGTCTGGTGTACCCGATTGATGGCAATAGGCTTGCTCTCTATTACATAGCTCTTAAAAATCACTGGCGTGGGTGTAGGTCTGTACTGCATAACAGCGAAACACGACGCCGACAACTTTGCGTGTATAGTTTTTAGTCTCTAATGGTTTAAAATATGTATTAGTGTATTATTGTTGTTAATTATTATTTTGTGTATTAAAATTCTATGGGCCTTAGTCGCCTGACAATAAAATGATTATTATTATTATTATAACCAGGGTTACTACTACTACAGCCCATAACGTCCACTGCTGGACATAAGCCTCTCCCATGATGGGAGGAATTTGCCGTAATCTCCACGCTTGGCAGGCGGATTGGAGATCGCAGTGATGAAAGGCTAACAGAAAACGCTGCTGCCCATTCTCTGGTCTACGGAGGCGCAAGGTGTTTTGCCTCAGACATTAGTCGCCTTATACGACACCCGTGAGTGTGATGGGTTGGTTCTATTCTACTCTGTCGGATACCACACGGCTCCAGGGTTACAGGTGTGATGTTATGTTATGTAAATGTTATCTTTAAAAACGTTGAACTTACCATCATCCTCATCCTTCACATTGTGATCCTCCTGATCTGATAGCTGTGCGTCGCTTTCATCGGAGTGTGACCTTGGACTAGCGGCTGCAGTGGCTGCGGAAGGCAGTCGAGGGGGCTGGGGGCTTCGGCGCGACGCAGCGGAGCTTCGCCCGCTCGCGGAGCCTTCGCCCCGATCATTGCGGTCACGGTCGCTCCGCTCTGACCGGTCCCGGTCGCCACCAGACCCGGATTTTGAGAGGTTCAGCACCGGACTGTGCCCTGGGGATGAACCTGTTAGATTGTATGGTTAGCAGTGGGCACTGCAGGGACTAGGCAAGATTTGTTTATCTATGGTTTAATATAGGCCCATGCCTATATTAAACCATAGATAAACAAATCTTGTCTGAGATATCCATATATCTCAGACAAAACTTGTAACGACTGACATTGTTTCGAGTGCTAGGTCAAATGTTGATTTTGCCCTAATGAGCACTTCAGTTAAATCATTCAACGGACACAAATCAGAATGGTTCTGGTCACGTTTCCTTGGAAGTGAAAGCAAAGTTATCTGATCAGAACTCTACTAATTTAGATTCAATTATACGACTGTTAGTTAAAACTAATTAGAAAGTTTTGCACCAATTCGCAATCTGTAAGAGCGGTGGTTTACTTCTAATTGATTAGTAAATTCTCAAAGATACAATTTGTTCTAAGACTACTGAATAAGTATAGCCGATATAAACCTAGCTATAGACAAAGTTTAATGACGGAAACTGTATTTGTACTAACGCAATTAAGTGCACAGTTTACGACCGTCGTATCAAAAAATTGTATGAACAACATATTTATGGCCAGTTAGATCGCAAGTTGTCGTGTCTGTAATAGAACAATCTCTTGTTTCGAACAGCGCCTCCACCACGTTCGAACATTAATGTCATAGAATGACGGAGAGCTAAACGGGACTATGATAATCTCATGACGATTATTATATCTTACCGTTATGTGAACCCTCCCGAGCCTTATCCATCGCCATTACTCGTTCCATGTCGCCTCGTTCGTCACGCAATCTACAACAATCAAATCGCACAATTAAAAACGTATATCAGTAACATTCGATATCTCGTTAACGGAATCAGATGTTGGTTGTCAGGAATTGGTCACGCTACCACGCAAAATGAATCCCAACAAAGCTACTTACAAACAATTTTATCATTTGAAACCATAAAGCATACTTCCCACTGAGTTGTGGAGCTACTACAAAGGCAGACGTATAATATTATAGAACCCCGCTGCGTTTCTTTGTGAACGGATGAAGACGGTGTATGTAATCATTTTGTATGCCGATCTCTCGTGCTGCTACCCTAATTCTGTAGGTCCTTTTTGATTGTGAATTATTGGACTTTTGATGCTTCCGTTTCGATTCTATTTTTATTAATATTTACTTATTAACTTTTGTTTTTTTTTGTTTGGGTAGGCTGTTTCAAACTTTTTGATTTGCCAGATTCTTTGAGTTTCTTTTTAGGATTTCGTCGCCAAGATATCAAAGTCGGCGGGTATCGGAGATTTGCGTAGCGTGTGAAAGGTCTTATATTCTCCAGCAATTTAAATGTTAAAATAAAACTTACTCTATAAAAGTGACAACAATGCTACGAGAATTCCAAAAGCGTTTTCACAATTAACGTGAAAAGAACAGAAGATATTGAACAATATTTTTTTCCCAAAACCAAATTAGTTCATATCAAAGGGGTTAGTCGGTACCTACTACAATTTTTGCACAGTAATGCCTTTCGAGCATTTGAATATAAATGATGTCTGAAAGTGAAATGTAACATACATAATAAGTGGCTGTTTTAAGCTTTCACGGAACCCTTTTGTGGATTACAGAGTAGTGACAAAATAGAGGGCGCAAGGAAACACGGGTTGAATTGGGAAATTCGATGGATTTGGATTTAAATCCTTTTGTGAATTCACTTTAATACTGACTGTCAAGGTAATTTACTAACATCATTTTTTGTATAATAAGCTTTTTATTTACATCTTAGTAGCTTAATCGATGCTTAGATAAGCGTAAAAAAAGAAAAGAAAACGGTTTGGGTTTTATTAAATCGATGAATTACATCAAATTAAAAAAAGATATCAAATTTATTACACTACACGTCTTAGGTACCTTGTTTCAAAGTTTGTACATCTCTGTGACGTGTGCTACTCTGTGTTAACCCTCCAAATGGAGTCGTTTGGTGCTTTACTGACGAGTCACGGAGCTCCGTTTGAATTTAATATATTTTTCATTTCCCTCACCATTAATATGTAAATAATTCTTCAGACCGTTCAAATCTTTTGATCGAGTTTTTATTATATAAAGTTGTACAAAATTTTTCAAGTGCCCTTGTACAAATATATGCATAGCATAGAAAATTAGCAATCGTTTCATATAAATTTATTATGCAAAAAGAATATTATTATTAGTTGAACATTGAACAAGAACATAAGCAGGAAGTGCTGGCATTTGTCATTTATTTGATTGTATCTTTACGAATAATTAATCAACCGTAAATTGCAAAAGGAACATTTTTTTCCTCACACATAACCAACATCACACATAATAAATATTTTTTTGTCAATTAAAAGCTCTTAACAAGGATATCCCGAACCCTAACGAATCAAAAAGAAATGATCGACTCATCGCGTCCCGATCGGACAAAAGATAACAGCTCAAATCAATAAAATAATAAATTATTTCCTCTTCCTCCATTTTATTTTTATCTTTACAAAAGTGTTGCTTTGATTGATGATGTTAGCTCACACTTAAATTAAAACAGATATGGCTTATTTCCAAATGTTTGGTTAGATACCTGATAATTTTGACTATCAATTTATTTGGTTTTACTCGTACCAACTTTTAGTTAGTATATTGTCTAATCGACTTTTATTAATTATGTATTTCTATTTTTCTCGGTCCTTGTCAAATCAAGTCAAAAAAGTTTATTTCTTAGAATATGGTAGATACAAATAGATGTTACAATTGTCCAATATGCACTTAGGATTACAACCATTTTAAATTCTCACGAACAAAAACAATAAATATCTAACTACGTACAATTACTTAAATGAAATCAATTAACCCCATGTCTAACAAACTCCATACATTAATTACTATTTTCACTAAACGATTTCGCAAATAAACAATTTTCATTAACTACAAAATGCAGTTCTAACGTAACATTCCGATGTAGATAAATTAACAAACACCCCATCTGTCGGGAGCAGCCATCATCAGTCTGCTAGCGAAATAATATTATTCATTCACTTGTCAAAACGTAAATTGGCGACGAATCGTTCCGAACACCGCGGAATTACAAAATGAAAAACAATGGAGAGGCGTGAATCATATTTTTTTTTGTCAAGGAAAAGATAATCGCGATTCACTGAGCGGAAACCAAGCTTATTTTGGTTAAATTGAAATATTTCAACGATGTTCATGCACTTTAGTATATTAGCATGGAAAACCATGTAATGAAGTCACAGGAAGGTTAACATAGTTAACGTTAACCATTGCCATTACAGAATGGGTAGTGGCCTAAACAGATATTCCGGGGCCACGAGCGCGGACAATGCGTTGCAATCTACCACCAAAGCCGACGCACGTTGATTAGTTAATACTGGACCGTTCACATAACCTAATACCGGACTACCGACCGTTCCGAACCGTTCTTGTATGCATAATCTGATTAGCGCAAGTATTAAACAAAGCTTTCGGTAATAGCGCTGTCAATTTACATAGCCGAATTCCGTAGGCACTAAAACTGCAATGTTGTTTGAAGCCGTAGAAACACAAGATCCGTTTAACTATATACGTAATTAAGTCTATACTAAACGAACCCCGAATTTGCATTCTCAAGAATCGATTAAGAAAATCAAATCCTGTCGGAGCGTCACTCCGTAAAACATTTGCTTGACACCCAAATCAAAAATCGTTTTAGCTCACCCCAGCGAGGGGAGGATGGGGAAGCGTCGACGCCTCAACATTTATTATTTCAGACATATCACTCACATGCAAAACAAACTCCGTCCGATCCATCAAAAAGTTTCGTCTCATCCTCTCCCTCTCTGCTCCGCAACACAAATCGAGTGTGTAAGTGCCGCGGTTTCAAGATATTAATGTCTATTGTTTTATGTTAAGTGGCATATTTATTTCAACTGCTCCTTCACCTTTTTATGTTGTTGAGACAGAAAGGTGAGTGAAAGCAAACCCATGTTCGAAATTATAAGTCTTTCTTTAAGAAAACTCGATACAATCCCAACCTTGAACAAAGAGCTTATAAGTTAAAGAATAAATAAGGTTGTTCATCCAAAAGAAATGAGCATTGTAACCCTCCAAACAGTCAACAAAGCTTCGAAGAAAATCGAGCGAAAAAAGGCTAAAAACACCTTAGGGGTTTACTAATCGAATAAAAAATATCAGCGACCGATGCCAATGTGTGGGGGAGAAATGGAATAAATTATAAAGAAAATACAAGTAGCAAAGGGGCTTTTGTTATGAGTAAAAAGTTCCAAGCATATGCAGATAACGTAATGTTGTTGCTTTCGAAATGATGTAAAGGCAATATTGGCGGGTAATAACGCGGTGCATCAATTTGAGGATATATTGCAGGAGGTATGTTCTGTCGTAACAAGCAGGACTTGAAATGTTGAGTAGCTAATGTACATGTGTTGTTTTATACGGGGCTTGCTAGGGTTGAAAGGCAATTGAAAGGAGATAGTTTATTGCTTCAAGGATTTGCAAATGACAAGTGAGTTTCTGTAATGAAGCAACTCAAATAAGGATGAATTTTGTGGACGCGGTTCTGAGCAGAACATAATTTTCTTTTAGGAAACTGTTGTCAAGTGGATGTAGATATGTAATGCATCCTTACTAGCCAAATAGCACCTCTTTTCATGCGGATTTCCAGCCCATTCCCAAATTGGGAAGAAGAAACCAAAACTCACGACGAAAATTACCCAAAGTAAGCAGAAGACTTACTTAAAATAAAAGTGTAATTTGCCTAATCAATATGATTGTAGGTACAAACATTTAGGGCGGACTAATGCAAAATAATAGGAAAGAAAGTAACATGATGACTTGTCGCCGGGCGGCGGGCGGCGGGCGGCGCTCCCTACGCATAAACGTCACGACGTCATTTGTAAAAATTGCGGCCTTACAACTTCTCCAATTTTATAACAGGGAAACTGTGGAGATTGTCACAATTATATTATATTATTTCAGAAATGGTACGATGGAGCATTGCACCATTTTATATAGCAATGACCTTCTTTTGTATCCGAAGGGAAATCGAAGAGATCTTGTTTATAGGCCCTGGCAAAAGTCGTTAATTGGTTTAATGTTAATAACCTACTCCTAAATGAGAAAAAAACTAAATGTATTAAGTTTACGATACCCCATGTAAGACAAGTGGAAACTACTGTACGTAATTAAGGATGAAGAGTTGAAACCGGAAGATAGCACAGTGTTTCTAGGCATAACTTTGGATGCCAAGCTTCAGTGGGGCCCGCATATAGACAAATTATCAAAAAAACTTAGCTCTGCAGCATACGCCGTTAGAAGAATTCGTGAGTTAACTGATTAGTGATTTAGAGACAGCCCGTTTAGTTTACTTTAGTTATTTCCATAGCGTGATGTCGTACGGTATTCTCTTGTGGGGCAATGCCGCCGATATTCAGACAATATTTGTTTTGCAAAAAAGGGCAATTCGTTCAATTTATAAATTAAGTCCCAGATACTCCCTCAGACAAAAATTTAAAGAGATTAATTTTCTTACTGTGCCTTCTCAATTTATTTATGAAAAACTTTTGTACGCACACAAAAATATTAATTTGTTTAAAAAATACAGTGATATCCACAACATAAATACGAGGAACAAACACAAATTTGTTGTTCCCGCAACGAGGCTCAAAAAAATAGGGGGTACGTTCAGATGCCAATGTATACATTTTTACAATAAACTTCCGAGCCAAATTCAAGCACTAAGCCTAAATAAATTCAAATCGTTTATAAAACGGAAGCTGTGCCTGAAAGCCTACTATCATGTTAATCACTATCTCGAAGATAAAAAGGCTTGGGATTAAGCTGCTCCAATGAAATTTGCTCTGTGAATGTCGAAGCTTTCCGAAGCTTAATAAATAAATAAACAAAAAACAAGCTAAATAATAAACAAGCGAAGTCCGCTTCGCTTGTTTATTATTTATTCCTTTCTTATCCTTTTTTATTGATTTTTTTCCTTTTTTATACAATCTGACATTTAATGTTTTGACATGTATTTGATTATTTTTTATACACTCCGACATTTAATGTTTTGACATGTATTTTTTACTTTATTATTATTTTTATTTTATTTTATTTGACATTTACTGATTTGACATGAATACTTATTTTGTTAATCTACTTTTTTTTATCATCATTGTGACTTTTAATGATTTTTGTGATTTTTATTTACATTCTTTTGAATAGAACTTGTTATGAATTTTATATGATTATTGTGAATGTGGGGACCATGTGGGTCACATTTATATTTTTTGTTTATTTTTTCCCACAACTGTCTGGCAGTTTGAGTACTCTAAGCGACCTACTCAAATGTCCTTTCTTTGGTATTGTTCGTCGTTTCGTTGAGCTCCTTGAGTTATAAGTCGAGCTACACGTTAACTGACAAATGCTTGCACTGACTGGACAGGTCCACTCAAATCTGTATGGTTCTTTCTTCAAAGACCATCTCAGACACTAATCTGCATAGTCCTCATGTGAATTGAGCAAGATTGTCTGGACTTTAAAAGAGACTATGACCTCTGAGTTTGTTTCGGCTGTTTCTTCTCAGAGTAGTCAGGTACGAAACACCGGCCCCATCTAGTTTAAAAAAATGACGTGTAAAAGTGTTTGTAAAAAGCTACTTGCAAAATAAACATCATTTATCATTTATTTTCTGTATTATAATACAGAATTCTTTAATCTGTTCAAGAGTTCTATTAACTAACCACTTGTTATTGAAACAATAACAAATAAAAGTCTAAGCACCTATCATTATAGTAAGTATAAGTATTATTATCTAAGTATTATTGTACAAAAGATCGTCTACCAATAACAAACATCTCTTTAGTGATGAAAAGATTTAGGATTTTTAGCATATATTAAGTAGCAAGGAGAGTCCATACAACTTTTGTTCTAAAGCGGAAATATCTAACCAAAATATCCAAATTCGGGGGCGTCGAAAAGAAACAGTAGAGACAGTGGGACCTCCGCGGGGGAAACCGGAGACAGTTATTTAAATTTGAATAATATAATATGAAAAAAATTACATCATTTAATACCGTAATAAAAGTGCACTAAGCGACCGGAGCATTACGCTTGCCAAATACAAGGAGGGACATGCAAATTCCGCTTATGAAACGTGAAATGAAATATAAAATGTTTTTGGTGGAAAATAAAATATGTCTTTCGAAGCTTAGGAGCTCATTACGATATTACAAGTACGTGAGGAGATTTAAGTTGTCGTTGGAAAAGCTGTGAAGATGGACGATTTTTTAAGATGTTTTTAGAGTTATGTGCAGTAGGGATGTGATCAGATGCGTCGTAAAAACGTGATGTTGTCGTAACTTTCATATAAAAATGTCTTTTTTCAGAATAATAAGTCCTGAAAGATATACAATGGGTATTTAAAGTTCTGGTACAAGAGAATAGAATAGAATATATTTATTGTAAAAACATGAGTATACATCAAATAATATGTGCAAGAACTTATTTATAAAAAAAACTTGAGTCTATACAGCAAACTAAAAAATAATAAAAATATTCCTAATGGAAAATAAAACTTAAAGTATTGTTTTTACAGATTTGAGGGTCAAATTTTGAAAATGTCGTAAGAAGTCAAGTTCTTATAGTACCTGCAGAATATGAAGATACTTATACAAAGTATCGGTAAGTGGATACTGCTACTGATATGGATAGCTAGCTGTACATTTCGTCAAGGCTTTAATGAAGAAAATAATAAAAGTACGTATTGAAACAGCAACGTATTTGTTCGCAGTAGATTACCGTAGCGTAACGAGATTCTGATCGGGTCCAATGTTATTAGGATTTAAGCGCCACCGCGTCGCCTCTCCGGGCGCAATGTTGGATAATTATGCAAAATTGCTCCTACGATTCGTAGACCCCCAGTTTTTAGGGGCCATTACCATTATCTGTAATGGGAATGCGTTTTGATAATGTTGAATTTCATTGCACAATTATTAGGGAAATTCGAATTGCCATTTATGTTCGGCTGTTTTTTGTCAGTTTTCCATTCCGAACTTCGACGGAGACTTGGTTCAGTGTGTATCTATGTTGGGATGCCATTATTGTGATCTCTGCATCTCCCCATCAACATAAAGGGTGTAAAACACCTCTTAACGAAGCCGAAAGGCACTTGTTCTCCTCGCCATTGCGATCATTTTTTTGTTCTATACCATACCTGGGAACCTTCTAGTTACGGAAATATCGGGGGTCAAAATTCCAACTTTTTGACAAGATTTTTTTTAAACACAAGTTTTTAATGTAATATTTTTACTTTAAACACCTCCACGACCCCCATACTATTTATATACATCTATCTATCCATCAGCACAATGTTTTGAGTGCGTTACATTGAGTTCTACCACAAAATATGATTTAACACCCCAAAAAAAAAAGTCATTTCCTAGCAATAATTTTTGCGTAAAGTTACTTATTTTGATGTACAGAATGCTTGGTTGACGGATTCGTGATGAGGTCTTTTACACCCTGTATACATAATTTGTTCGTTATAATTATCTCCTTATAACATTTCCCTTCAAAATGATATACCTACGCACATAACCCTTGCATAAAACGTATCCGTTACAACGTTTAAAAATGTGTTGTAATCCTAGCCGAACAATTCAGTAACCGCCGCGCGCCGATTGCATAAATATGGCTTGAATGCACATGCATATCGAGCGACCGCAGAAAATTCACATCCATCGGCACACTTCCAATTCAATTCCTTGGATAATGTTAAGCGACAAAGATATGTGGATCTTCTAGCCGCTTGAATACTAACTCGTCGATCCGCATGAGTTTCTTTGAGTAGACGGTTGAAATTGTGCATCGTTTGTAGCGGCTGCACGGGCCAGGACCGACGCATGGGTAATGATTGTGATCGAAGTGATCGCTCGCGTTGACCGCAACATGTTTCGAACGAGACGATAATGGTGTATCGACGTGCACCTTTTATTTTCTGCGGTGATAATACACAATTTTATGAATCCAAACGCTCTTGACTCTTTATAAACAAAGGACCATAAACAGGAAGTTATAATTAAAACAACTATATTCGTGACTTGGACATGATAGATAAACATATCTCGTGATACAAACTCCTGTCTCTTTACAGATGTTATCTGGGGGACAAACTCAGTATCTGTGTCGATTTATCTCGAACCAGAGTCGTACATTGTGCCGCATCCATCATAGTTTTGTGCACTCCATTGATAAGAATAACAACTCTATGAAGATAAATGAACATAGAGTTAGTAAAATTAATGTTATAATTTGATTATTCGAAGTTAGATAACAGATAACCAATTTTTGAACCTATAATCAATGAATGATTTAAAAAAAGACCATTTCGTTTTTTGTGCGTCAGAATATGATAATAATTATCATATTAAATCGAGCTGTCTGGTAAGATTATTACATTCGAAATTCATTAAAAACATGTGAACATACGATCATAGACTAACAAATAGATTAGCATACGGAAAACGGCTTACGTTTATTAAGAATTCACTCACTTACAAGATAAAATCAGAACTATGATAAGTATCTAACTTTCGCTAAACGAAATCGAAGGTTTATTAATGTGTAGGAGTAGTCAGTATCTGACAGTTTGTTATGTCAACTACGCGACAACTAATTACGAAAAAATAATTAAATAATAATTAACTTAACAAGCGGAATTGTTCAGCTTAATGAGTATGACAGCTCGATCAGATTGGAGCTACCTTAACGGATTAGGTCTCAGATATTATCATAAATCATTAGCGAACTGGGTTTTTGTTACAGAAAAAAGCCAACAAATTGAAACATAAAATATGCAATTTATATTTGAAAATTATTGCCGTACTCTCTAAACAAACGTGTTCATCGAACATTTAAAAAGCGTGTAAACAAATTGGTAAATGAACGCAACAGAAACAAACAGGCATCTGTTGTGCACACATACGTCACGTATCGAAACGGGGAGTTTGGCAGAAAGTAAACAGAAAATATAATTTAGAAGCAATTTGGCTCGGATATGTCCGCAATCAAATTGTCTCGTTAATACCGGTGCTATCAAAACATTTGATTTGTGGCGGCGTAGGGTTGAGCTGTTATTTAGCCATGCGATGGTTAACGTATGATGACCCCAGCTTGTTGTCAATTATTTATGACAAATACACTGTATCGTTGTTTATAAACATAAAATACAATAAATATTCATGTAGTTTGTTTGAAAATATGTACTGACGTAATTATAGTAATTTGTATTTTTCTGTTATTTTGTCATCGTTTATTAAAAAGTTAATAGGCAAGTGCAACGTCATTTTGTTAATGTATTAAGTGCTGCAAGCATGTAATTAGTTATATCCTGTCATAATATTTTATCGAACCTCTCTCGAATGTTTAATAAAATAAACATGCAGGTTACCACCTCTTAAGGAAGAAAAATTAAAAACATTTAAAAAATTGTTAAAGGGTTATTATGAATTTTGTTGGTCGCCAAAAGTATTAAAGGACAGTTCCAACGATAAAATACAGCACAATAAATCGAAAAATAAAAAGCAGAATTAGAATAATTCATACGGCAGCTAACAAATGTTTACATGGAAATAACGCGGTTTTTCCCGATTTATGCGGACTCACACTCGACTCGCACTCGACGCGAACTCAGCGAGTAAACACGTGAATACTTTTTATTCGCGTTGTATAATTCCCCCGGGAACTGGGATTTGCATAACAAAACGGGAAAAGGTCAGGAAGCGAACGAAATGGCAAGTGTCCGGTTTGATGCCCAGTCAGCAATCCTGGGTGACGAGAGTGCGGTCAGATTCGCCACTTGACTTGCTGTAAATTCGACGACTATGACTAGTGTTATTCCTACTTTAATGTTGTGTTGTGAATGTATATTGTGTAGTTTGAATGTTCTACAATCGCAAATTCAGAACGAAAACTGAAATTCAAACGACCAAAACTGATATTCGTTTCAAACAGTAACAAAAATAAAGTTTTAAATGTTACACGTTTCGAGTGTCAGTGTTAGCAAAAATATTTTAGTTTCAAGTTTTGATGTCACAAATACTTCAGCAAAGAGGTTTTGGTACCGACATGTGACACACGTTACCTAATATAAACGGCAGGAAAAAACATTTTTGGTTTGGTAACATTCGTTCGCAATTTTATGTGAGTGTTTGAACGCAGCACAGAATGTTCAAACTCAGGCGTCCCGGATGCATATTCATGGTTGCTCTGCGCCACATGCAAATTGTGATTTACACACTGTAATGAATTCTTTTGATCTGTGGATTCACATATTTGATTTACCCCATCGATGTTGGGTATTAGCATGACACGCTGATTTCATATTCATAGTTTCTGTGGTGAGCGATCTTCATTTGTTAAACGTGTTAATTACCTACAGGAAAAAAGGGATGCGCCAACCCAGTCTCAATTCATATAATCTTTTTATTGACAAATGAAAATCGATTTACCTACACGATGTCGTGTTTACGATACAAAGTACAAAAACCGAGTTATAATTAGAAACAGCTCTCAGGACTTTCATTTTTAGTTCGATCAATAAACTGAGAATCGTTGGATCGATATAAAAGCTGCGCGAGTGTTCCAAATGGAAAAAATCAACTAAAAACTTACATAATTACTTTAGTGATTCAACTGCTCGAAAGAAACGCAGAAATGACAAGACGATGACAAATGAGCATCGCTCGCCTCGCAACACAGTCGGGTGGCGGACCTCATCAAATTATTCCCCACTTAAAAAATCTCCGTAAACAAAAACGGGCCAAGGGAAAAAACACTCGAGTCGCAGGGTAAAAAATAGGTATTGGCAACATTGATTGATGTGTACTAATAGGGCGCGAAGAAATGAGGCCGCTGCGTAATTAAAGGAAAAGTGACATCTTCTGTCAATGGCAGCGTTGTACTAGAAATAGACGGTCACGCCTTTTGGTGAGGAAGTGATTAGTGTAACAAAGTTATTAAAAATTATTGAGTGAAGGCGGCTAATTGATCACCGAGTCTGTCGTCGTGTTACACTTCGCTAGATACTACCTATGTGGTTTTAATTTGCGTTAGTTTTCTCTAACGAGCCACATTATTTGTCACTAACAATAGATTTATTAAGGTGTTGCAATACTAATTAATAATAAAAAAAACTCCCAACTACCGCGAGAATTAAAAAGGGAATTGAACCCAAATTTAGAAATAGTCTTTTTTCTACCAGTAAAATATAATTTAATTTACGATTTAGCTAATCCCAAGCTATAGGAGTCAGTGTTTTTGGCCGCCCTCCGTGGAAATGACACCCGAATGAAGGATGGTATAATGAATGTTTTCCACCACGCCCGGCACGCGTCGCCGCATAAAATAACATTCGCAATTAACATAACCAGCTGTTAGAATATATCAACTTAGATTTTTGTGAAGGAATATTTTAATTTGAGTCTATTTTTCTTCTGGTGCAGTTGATGGTATAGTTTTAAAGTTATCTGCAACATTTTAACCTGAATTGTCTACGTTTTTTGCATTAGATCGTATCATGCCTCACATTTACGTCTAAACTAACCCTGAACTTTAGAAATAACGTAACTACTTTCAATTAATTCTACAGATACCTACGTATTCTTTCAATACCTACACTATACAGCACATTTCAAACCATCTAAAAATAAAAATAAGTAACAAAAGCGCGACGGTGACACTGAAGATTTTTCCTCCCATAATCTGCCTTATCGCTGTGTACATATCATTAGTAATGCAAAATAATGGGCTACAGACACCTCGTGCCGTTTGCCAGCCAATGATTAATGCCGTTCGCCATTAATTCTTATTTTTGATGAGAAATTTGACTTGTGCTGTCAGACGCCGGATCCAGATTAATATAGGCTGACGGTGCAACTTACATTATGACATCGCGAGTCCCGTTTACACTTCCCATTTATATCGAGTTTTGGAAGTTTGGGGTTTCTATGTAAAATGGGGGTAGATAAGCGCCAATTGTTAGATGTTAGTATAAAATTGTTTGACGATTTTTGCAGTACTTTCGAAAAGTGCTCTACAAGTATACAATATACAACATCAGGTAGGTGTAGGTCAAAAAATACAAGCGGGAGTTATTTTGTTAGTTTGTAATTTTCTTTGAAACAATTAATTCCAAAAACCACAGCCTGTAGCTAGTATGCACGCCACGCGGGGCACAGCCTCGTCCACGTGAATGTGACATCAAAGCCGACAAAACGAATAGTTCGGTTCGCCGACAGAACTAACCGAATAGTTCTCGCCGTAAAAGGGCAAAGTACAAAGAGCTAGATAAAATTCCAGTACGACCGCATCGGCGACAAACTCGGAAGGTATTCAAAGGGCTGACGACTGCCGTGACGCGGCACCCTTTACCGACGCCCTACGCATATTAGTCCACTGAAAATCAAAACTCGTTATTATTAATGATTCCACGGCATGACAATCTAAATATCTTCGGAAGCGCGCTGAAAGTTACGCACTAATCGCGCGAAATTACTCCCGACTAATCCCGAAGATATAAATGTACAGTCACCAGATGCGATCGTCGCCATCATCGTTCAAAATAGCAGAAGAAAAATCACTTAAGATTCAAAGCATTCAGTATCTTTATCTAACGGATACAAGAGTTCATTTTATGACCATTAATTTCGCCTTTTCCTCGGGTGTTTTATCACAACGGCTGCGAGGCTCTGTCGCGCGTCTCATTAATCAAAAGCATTTGTTTACAACGAAGGGAATTTGATTTGATTAAAATAATTCGCAATATCCTTGATAAATATCACCCTCGGTCTCCGTTTGATCTCACAGAAATTAATGGTGGAGGATTCAATCACGCAAGTGCTGACGCCACTCTTCGAGTCCTGACGATCTGTTACGTGGCGATGATGTATACGAAACTACAGTTTCAAGTTATTTGTTTTTCTATTAATTGTTTCAATCAAGAACTTTGTTTTGTGTAGAAGTGACTGACATAGTTTCAGATTTTCAGTGTTTCCGAACAAAGTTTTCCAAAGTTTCCACCGAAAAAAGTGTTCATAATAAAGGGTGAACAAACAATGCTATCTTGCCATGGCAAGGGGCACGGGGATGAATAACGATCGACGTCACAGCGATGTGTGCCGATCCGGCGCTCCGGCGGCGTATGGCGGCTCCCGGCGCCCGGCACGGCTTAACCCGCCGAGCGCCGATTAATCGCCGCCTAATTCCCACCGAAACCGAATTAAACCGGACGAATGCATTGAGCCGAACGATTTGTCCCATGTAATTGTCGTGTTTGATTTACAACTCCGTTTTTCGTAAATGGATACGTTAATTAGTGTTCATATAGAGTCAATTATGGTGCGAAATAATAGCAAATTAAAATGCATATGAAACTCCCCTGCCTGATTCTATGTATGTGCACTTAATGGAGTACCTGCCTGCATGTTGTGCTTCAACACAAACAGCACACTTGCGGTACGCATTTGTTGTGTTAGGGCCTTGTTATCTTCTGAATGAGCACTATTAACTTAGACGGTAATTAAATAAATTTGAATTTAATTGCAAATGAAACACGACCGAGTGCTCGTACAAGAGAAAACAAAACAAACAGTACGTACAAATTATATTAAATCAGAGATAATCCTGTCAATTAATTGGACTTAGCATTGAGAACCGGTCGCGAACGCATGCGCAAATTAAATGAACCAAGATAATGCGAGAGCAAGGAAGCCCGCCATTCAGACAAGGACATTAATATGACTTAACTACATTACCTGTTGTTCCACTCAATTGTAACAATGTTAGCAATAATTGATCTCAGTTATAAAAACGCTACTTATATGGGGTTCTAATGGCGATTTACGCAGCTAGGTACTGCTTTAACATCTATTACAAAACTAAACGATATTGGCTTACGTAAGTCTCTTCGAAAACCGCTTTAAAACCATATCCAGTTGAATTTTGTAAAAAAATACCGAGTAATTTCTTTAAAAACAGCCCTAATCCAGGCCGTGGCCGGCCAATCGTCGGCTGACAGTGACACATCGGTACAAGGCGCGCTGTCCGACTGTAATTCTACCCGGCCTCGATCCCCGGACCTACGTGTGTACGATTTTATATTCCAATCTACACGATTAATTAGATGGATTTGGGAACTGAACCTCATTTTACGTGTATTTTAATTAAAAGAACACGCAAACAATATCAAATTATTAAAATTAAAACATTTAACCAATATGAGCACCGTAATTTTGATTAAAACGCAGCCCCTCCAATGTGTCGGAATTTGGTATTAAATATATCCGAAATATAGCGAAATAAAATACGTATTATAAAGTAAGTAACAAAATCACCGCATAACCAATAAAAGCTTTTGACATGTTACCGTCACGTGTATGAAAAGCTTCAAACGCAGTGAAATAGAAGTCAAAACCGCGAAGTATCAAAGCGACTCGGCGATCAATCACCATCCATTAAACAAGAAAAGAAAAGTGCTTTCCCCCGCCGATTGGCCCTTGAATCAGCCCAATTTACATGAGAGCCGCTTTTTCCTCGCATCGAGATTAGCCCCTGAATGAGTTTGATGAATCGTTCGCACCCCGCAGCCGCGGCCGTCCCGCCGTCCCGCGGTCCCGCGCTGTGAGCGGTCATTTGTTAAAAATACACCCGATCCACGGATCTAATTGTCTCCTCTAATTTCACACCCTCCTGTGATATCTGCGCTCCGTTCAAATTAACAAAGATTTCGCTTTGTTTTAAAATAATGATCCCTTCTGGGAGTGGATTTGTTTGTTTTGTGTGTAATTTATGCGACCTCCTCAAGATTTGATTTTAAATCCTTATAATATTATATGTAGATTTGGTTTGATGATCATTGATGAGTGAAGTAATACTTACACAGTGAGAAAATAAAATAGAAAGAAAATTCAATAAAATCTTAAACCACCCCATATTTCTTTTGGTTTCTATCTGGTAATGTCAATGACTTTCTAGGTTCATTTCTACGGCTGTCAATTGTCTTACCTTTCCAGATGTTTTACGATGTCCTCATAAGCCGCTCTACAATTCTCCCAAATACCAGATCTGCCGACAAAAAGAAAATAAAATAAGAAAACTGAGAAAACAGTAAGTAAACTAGAATTCATAGGAATCATAAAATTAAGAAAATAAGAAAAAGATGGGAAGAGTTTTGATGGTGAAGTTGAATTGAAACTCCTACCTATTTTTGATACCTTGATGAAAAACCTGTGCAGCCTAATAATTTTATTTTAAACATATTGGTGTCCCTAGTATCAATATCGCAGCAAGTAAACCCAATTTACCCAATAAGAAGAGGTCATAAAGGGTCAGTTATAAATATCGAAATCTACAACTAATTACTCAAGTATTTGCAAAGAAAGTTTCATAAAAAGGGTTTGAATATAAAAGGAATAATTATGAGCACTCAATATTAAATGTTCCGTTGGTGAAGCGAGGGGTTGTTCAAATTATGTTTTAAAAACAATCGTTTATATTTGTTCCGTACCCACTCATGCGTGATCGTCCAAATTGTTTCTCGATTACTTTAGCTCTTTGTTTTTCATTAAACTTTTCTTCGGCGTTTGTAATCAAGGGAACGCCCTTTGTAACTAAGTATCATCCAGTAAAGGGGTCTAATTCTTTGTCTTAAACTCGAGTGCCCTTAAAAACGTCTTGTTGGTAGTTCTTTTAACAATAATGTTATGGTAACTCGGACTAGTACGTGTGTAAGAATTATTAATAAATGTGTTTTGTTTGCACTCAGTCAATATATTAAACGAAGCGTTAAATAGTATATTACCGCTATATTGTACGGTTTAATTGGTTCTGTGCGTAGTTCGGTGGAAAAACAAGGCTTTATCTATGTTTCTGTCACAAGTGGTGAGTGTGTAATGATTTAATGTAATTGTGTGTAGCAATTTGCCTTTTTCTCCTTTATGAGCATTTTAATCTGCCAGAAGACCATAATTATACAATGCGTGCAGTAACGCACGAATTCACAAAATAAAAACTTATTGAAAACAAATAGACAATTTATCTGATAAGAATTAACATGACTTTGCACGCCGCATGTCTTAGTGGTTCAAACTTCAAAAGAGCTCCCTATTACAACACTACCTGCATGCCCAAATTCCCTCCAACATACAACCACAAAAATGCATACCCCACCTAAAAATACATGGGTCTACTCTTTATAGCAGAACTTTTTATGTCATAATATTACTTTGCATAACAGTGGACAGCATAAACTTCATTTCGCAGAAAAAACAACGTAATTATGCCAAATAAAATTCTGCCATCTTAAAAGTATGCCATTTTAAATACGGACATATAAATATTCGGCGGTTCGGCCAAACAATTGCTATAATAAATATTTTTTATGCCTCAAAAATATTCGTCTAAAGAAGATTATGCCAAGTGTGTTATGCCAAATAAATTCTGAGCTTCAAGATTCTGCCAGATAGAAGGAACCCAAAATACATACCTTTATGTAGATACCTCCCCAGTACCTATACACCTAGGTACATAACGAATATGAAACTACGACAACTTTTTACAAAGACAGATGTCACATATAAGGTTATAAAGGCACACTTAAGTTACATGAGTGGCAGTAAGACAGTGGGGTAACTCAAGTGAGCATTGTGGGTCTTCGTCCGGAAGTGAGGGCATTCAGTGTTTGTACTTTTCTAACTGGATTAACTTCCCTCCCGGACATTTAACCTGAACCACTTGACCAGCTGCTTAAAGGTTTCTTTTCGTGAATTAATACTTACTTAAGCCGTTTATGACGTGTTTCGAAGATTTATTTTTTTCGTCGTTTGAATATTCTAATTTGTTTCTACTTTAAGGATTTTTCAGGTTTAATTTTTTTGGGTTTCTAATTGGATTTTTAACTAGGTTTTAGAGGAACGTGGTGTGTTATGTGAAGCACTTTACAATTGGAATTTCTCAGTAACAACCACGGTGTCTGGATTTGTGCCCGGTTGATGGCAATAGGCTCACCCCCTATTACATGGGACTTAAACAGAGCTGGCGAAATGTGGGTGTACTATTAAGTACACCTCTGCCTAACCGTTCGAGGATTACAGGCGTGATGTTATGTAATGTTTACGTTTAGATTGCTTACATTCAGATGGTGAAAAATACCTGAAATATTTGCATATTGTTTAGAAGTACTCTTACAAAAAAGCTAAAAATTGACCTATTGAAAAAACTTAAATAGATAAAAACTATAATCGGTAATACGCAACTATTGTTTTACAACGGTTGTTAAGTTGGTAATACAAATGAACCTTAACCTTTGAACAAGAGGACGATTTCGGGTGAACACTGAACAGATCATTATTTCCCGAAACAATCAGAAACAAAGTAACAAAATTTCCCTCTTTGTGTTATAAAAATCACCCGAGGTTACACGTGCCGCCGAAATTCTCAGTACAAGTTTTAATTTTCCTCCTGAATTTAAAATCTATTTGTGTATCCATTGTTTTTCGTGCCTTAACACAACTGATTTGTAAACGCCTACCTATAGAAAATGGTGTTATTTTAGTATATTAAATTAACCTGTTTCGATTTTTTTCATAAACAAATCTTACTCATAAATTATGGTGCGTCAGTTTTTATTTTTCAATCAATAAAACTGAAATAGTCTCACTTCCGGCCATAGAGTTTATGACAACCATGTATGTAGCTGCCGTGAGCCACTATATGTCCAAGCTTGTACAAAGTCATAAAAGTTGGACAGAAACTCTGGGGTGAATGCTTTTTATATTTTGTCTGTGGTTCTCAATATTATCCTTGTTTGATCATTAAAGGTAACCAAGACAAATACCATAAAAATAGTGATGTATCAATCTTTTAAAGAATAGAGCCCAAACAGCGTTGACAAAGTAGCAGTTCATTCTTGAAGAGCTTAGGTTGTTGTTGGAGTTAAGGTTGTTTTGATTATTTTCTTCTAATTAATCATACGTATTTGATCAGACAATAAAAGGACCTGTCTCAGTCGGGGATCGAGCCCGCAACCCACAACTTAGAAAGACTGGTCTTACCTTGCGAGAGCTTCCATATTGTGCATGGGCTGGCCCTTGATGATGGAGCCATCAGGCCGGGGCACGCCGTGGTGGGGCATGCCCGGAGACATGAGAGCGTGCTGGTGCATGAACCCCATGGGGCCCAGGTGCGTCGGTGGAGCGTTGTAGCCGTTGGCCAAGAGGGGTGACTTCTCCATGCGAGCCATTTCTGAAACAGAAGGTTGCTTTAGAATTTCCCGAGTTTAGTTTAGATCATATTCTAAATAACTGGAATAATATAAACGTTTGTATAGTAAAATCTCCATAAAATGGTAATATCGAAATCTGCGCCATGAAACGGCATGAGGTTTGAGGTAAACATGAGACCACTTAGGCGTAACGCTCAGGTAAAATCCAATTAATGCCCAGTATTATCATTTAATTACTCGTTCCAATAATCGAATCGCCCGTAAAACGGTGTATCAACAATAATAAAATGAGCAATGAATTTCGAGACTATTGTTTTCTGGGTACCACAAACAACCCGAGTAAACATAAGGGGGGTGAAACGCAAATATTCTTAAAATGACCCCCAGTGAGGGTGTTTTTGGAGGTGCCGGGTGGTCCTTCGCTGCCCATGACCTGTCTGCCCCCCCCGAGGTCACCAAACCTACTGGGGCGTCGGAAACAATTAACAAGGTGTCGAATTAAACACGAATTAACGGTTGGACCGTTAAAGGAAAATACCCTTTTCCATTGTGGCAGCGTTTTACAAAGGATTTTGGGATTGCTGAATATTAAATATTGTGTGTCGCTTTGTTCCGCGATTAAGGGCACAGGTATGTGATGCGGTGTGTTTAATGCGAAAATTTTAATTATAAGCAAATCTCTTGGAAGACCACTGTAAACAGAGCTCTGAATTTGATTGTTCGTATCGTTAGCCGAGAATCGCTGAACCCAAGCTTGTTACAGGCGTTCTCCATAGATAAAAAGTACCTAAGCTTGTTTCCAGTGACGTAGCTACCTAGGGGCTAGGCGGTGCAGTGCCCCGGGGCCCTCAAGCTCAGGGGGCCCTCGAATCCTTACCAGAAAACCTCGATCGAACTGAACTTTCGAAAATGTATAAAATAAACTCTTTTCTATTTCGTTTTATTGCCCAATAGGTACGTATTTGTAATTTATGTCATTACTGTTTAATATTTTTATTACCTGCTCTGCAGTGCAAGAAAAAGAGCTGATGATAAAGTAGCTAAGCATTTTTAAAGTATTTATTTATTTAATATTTTTACTTAACCAGATTAGATAGTAGTGGGGCCCCTTTTTATTTGCACCAGGGCCCTTGGTTACCCAGCTACGCCACTGCTTGTTTCGAATGAAATGAAGAGAGTAAATAAACAGTTATCAGCCAAAAACCCAGGTCAGAGACTAATTGATGATTTCAGAAAACACTAACAAATAACTTCTTTCCTTTAGGTCGGTTTTAATTGAATCAAAATCAACATTACTGCAGGACCAGCAGCAACATCCCTACACATACAGTAGGATTCTGAACTAACAAATCAATCTGTTCAACCAAAAATCAATTCAACACTGTGATCCCTACAATATGCATATTCAATATTTAGCTTACCACTCCACATCATACCGATAATTTATGAGTACACGCACGCAAATCAAACTCCAACAGAAATCAAGGGTAGCAAGTTACAAACAAACATTATGACCAATGGACCCAGAATTAATTGTTTGGGTCTATTTACTTAACTAACCGTTTCGGTTATCTTCGGAACCATACCGTCCAACTTTGTATTTATTATTGTAATTAATTATTCTACGTTTTGTGTGGCAACACTTTCAGTTGTATGGCAACACTTTCGGTCGTATGTCAACATTTTGGCTGCCATCTTGGAAGTTGAGTGAAATTATTTTGTTCAGGAATATTGGTTTTCTGCAAGTGTAAGTTGTAAGCACTCGTGATTGCCAAACTCTTGAAAACTATTTCCTTGTGAACAGATAACCTATCTAGGTACTTGTTCGTTTTAAAAGCTAACTAGTGTGAGTAAGCTTGTGTTGCCAGATCAAAGAGATAAGGAAATCTAGAAACTTGCAAAGAATGAATGAGTAGAAAAATAGAAACTGTTTATTGAATTTAAATCTCCATCTTAGTTTAAAGTTAATAAAGCTTCGGCGTCTTATAAAGTGACGCAACTCAAGTCGCAAAACATCTTTACAGAAACATTAACGTACACCTATCAAAGTTTATTCGTAAACCGCCTATTCACACACAGATAACATAATATTTTAACAGTGATGGGATGCTGCCCAAAAACCACAATTAGGTCACTAAACCAGAAAGCATATTTACAAATCCCCGGACACGAACCCACGACCGCACCGGTCAACCGCACTTATTAATTAACTAAATACGTGTTAAATCTCGTAATAACCTGCGGTTGTTACAACCCTTAGTTTTGTCTCGTTCTTATTTATGGAGTAATGTAGTAGCATCTCTTTCTAATTCGTAGAGCGGTCTGTGTGGTTGTTTTGAACGAGTTTTCTTCCACGAAGTTTTAGACTTGTTTCACTGGATGGTGGTAGCATGTTATTGGTTTCAATAAAGTTTAAAATGAAGCTTTCAATCTGATTTTTCGTTTAACTTCTTCGAAATAGAGCTTCTGGTAAAGAAGACCGCAGCGATAAGGCCAGTTATTTCTGTTTCAGAAAGCTATCTGACCGTCCCTGACTCCGCCTCAGCGTTATTTGTGCACATCACAAAAAATACAAAAGTGATCCCTCACAAATTGTTGCTCAATAACCGACAAAAATGTTCATCGTTTAACATTATGACTATTATTAAGCGAATCCACTGATCAGGGCATTTAAAGAAATGAAACGTCGATTCTGAACCGCTATTATATCGATACACATCGATTTATTGATCGAATATCGACTGTCCTCGACAAATGGTCGTACCAAATTACTGGCCATTATTTCGAATTAGAATCGATAGAATCGGGACCCCAATTATATCACTTATGTGTTTAAAGGAGGTTGGAATAAAGGCAATCATAACCGCAAAAACTTTAGGGACGCACTCTCTGCCATAAAAAATCCAATTTCTGGTGTTTAGCTGTTTGTTTTGATTTTTATAGTGGATTAAACTTTATTGAAGGAAAAACAGATGAAGGTAGCACAAATTAATTTGGAATTGTTCAGATTTTTTAATCATAACAAAAGAGGCAACATTGGCAAGTTTCGAGATAATGGAACAGGCACAATAACCGTTGAATTTTATTGCAGACAGATTACAAAATGACCAAACGAGCCGGGCATAAATGATTGGCCGTAAAGTTAAAGGAGCCAGTGCCAACACTGACATTGTATTCTTCCCTGACGCTTACATAATGTCGTTAAGGGCTTATTATTGAACAATTTTAAATACACCAATTTATTCAGATACATCAAATCTTTTGACAGTCCATTTATTTATGCTGGCAATCATTTTGATTTTACATTCTTAAGCACACACATTTTGCTCAGTTGAAAATCGAAATACATGTTTTTGAGTGTTTTTTGTGTTACATTTAAACTTAAATGCAATTAAAATTAACTATCAATATCCTTAAATACTTATAAAAGTAAAAAAATATAATGTAACAACATAATACCAGCTCTTGAAACATGTATTTTAAAATTATAGTTACCGATAGCATTAATTCGACGATTGGTCAAACGTACATGTGGTGAATGCCTCGAAACCTATATTTACATTAAAGAAATACACTGCTAAAGGATATCAAGATATGTGATAATATTCCTTCGGTCAAACAAATATGACAAGTTATTGATATTAATTTAAGGCTGGCAACTCACCCTATTCCGCACACAAGAATACATAGAGCAGGCACTTTGTACACAGTTGTAACTAAAATAAAAGGAAAACTTTATTAAAGTTTTGTTGCTGTCGTAAAATAACATTCTATCGTAAACGTAGCCTCCTAGGACTTTATAACTCGGTGGTTTTAACTGGAAACCTTAACATTACCGTAATGGCCTGTAAATCATGTGAAAGGAATAAATTATTGGATGCATTAAGTCTCAGAGAGTAAATACAAGGGTAATAACTGCAATACAATGTAGTATTTGTGATTCCTCTTCGATAAACGTTAATGAAACCTCGGCTTCATAAAAGGCAGATTACAACAAAACACAATGTACTAAACTTACAAAACGCCAATGAATCAACAAAACGACTAACTCCGAGCTTCAGAGTAACAAAGTGTTATGGAATACAACAAATCTTGGAACGGTCGGCAAAACGAAGAAACTCGAAAATGATACGAAAGAGGGCGAATTAAAAGCAAATTACAGTCAGCCGGCAATCGTAGCGTTTACAATAAATACATAATTGTACGGTCAGTATACCAATGGCATATGCGATTGGCCAAAATAACGGACCGCGCGTTTGCACGATAAATCGCTCGAGTTGACGCTTCAACTGGCTGCAAGTGAAACAAAGTTTTAAGTTGAACACTTTCTGATACACTGTCTGTCAAATTCTTATCGGGCTACTTGGCAATAAATTAATTGCACTGGCAACACCTTGGTATCATTTCTAAAATAGCTGTCGTAATTGCGCTTGTGACTTTGACAGATCTTATAATTAGCACTTGCATTACTAACACACAAAAGCTTGGTTTTTGCTTCGTTAGTGAATGGTTGGTCGTCAGTGAATAATCGCCGATTGTATTATTAGCCATCATAAAACGGATGCATAATATTAACAGCATGTGTATAAAACTATCAATAAAGATTTTCCCGATGACCGACACATAACGGTGATAAATAGACACATTAAATTGTACATGCAAGTATGTGGATTTCACATCAATCATCAATACACTTTTGTACGTATTTGTGAAATTATAAATGAAGTTTATAAAGATCCAAATTTTATTCTTGGCTTAGCTTTTTAATAAGAATGAAACAATTAATACTAAACCAAGTCATTAATTGGCAATACACACATTTGTGTATTCAAACCACATTAGATGTCTAGTCCAGTCTTATACGGTACTTACCCACAAAAGAACATTCATATATACACTGACATTTGTATTAGGTACCCAGTAATACCCACTAATACCCACTAATGAAAGAACGTTTACGATTGTAACACAAAGTGATTGACGCGTTTGGCCTGACACTTCTATACACAAGTCTTACAACTTGTTTATCAGTGGAAGTACAATCATCTACACAAGTCACGCGCCGAGTACAATCAATAACAGTAATACACCATCGCCGACAAAATGCGAACGGTCAATATCGTGAGTCAACAAGACCGACCGATAGACTGGGTTGCCAGGTGCCAGCGTAGAAAAATTGCAAGTTATTTGTTACTCTATGGTAATTTAATATGAAGTCCTGTCACAATTTTTCTAATGTAATAAAAATTATGCTCTTGTAACGACATTAGTTTGTTACTTATCTATTTTTATTATATTTATAGAACATAATATTCAATAGGACATTAAAGTGGTGTAATTTAATAGACACAATTTAATTTAAGTATATTTGAGTAATAATTCCGAAGTAATAATTTATTTCATTTAAGCTTATAATGAGACAAAACTCCCCTACATTGGCAACACCGACCGACTTATGTCTTGCCATAAACTCTTTCATTTGGCTCGGACGAGCCTTATGAACAATAAAACGTTGAGGGCTGGAGATTTGGACTGTAATAAAATATTTGCCCTAGCGCACGCTAATCCGCGTCCCTTACTTACGAACGCAATTTGAGAAGTTATAGTCCGTCTGCAAAGATGTTCATCCTTTCGAAATATTACACGTACTTACGAATAAAGAGCTGTTTTGTGATTTAGACTTGTTTAATGTTTTAGGTTGCTTCGAGATTGAAAATAAAAAATATTAATTTTTGCATTACAGTAGAATTAAAAATTGATATAGATAAGTATCGTAAAAGATAAAGAAGTTAGGAAGGAGAATCAGGAGGCCTTTGCCCAGCAGTAGGACACACGTCAGGCTAAGCAAAAAAAAAAAGATAAGTAAGAAATATTTTGACTATGATATCACAAAACTAATTGCTACAAATTGTTTTGACCTTTCGTTTTATCACTTTTCTTGCAATATGTATAAATATGTCCCGAAGTAAAGCATTCAGAGAGGAAAGCACAATCATATTGTTGCTGTCGATTATACAGTGTGCATCTTAATTGCATAAAAGGCTACAAAAAGCAATATACCTACACTACTCACAGAAACCCCGACGTACGTGTACGTTCAAATATAAATAGCAATAAAAAGAAAATTCAGCGGTTCACACCATACGAACGCATTAATCAAGTTCCCGGGAAACCGGGAAAATCTTTACGCGTTACCAGCCAATAGGATGGGAGTTTAGCGGCGATTCCGGACTATTTCAACGATCCAAATAAAAGTTCCTCCCCCGATGTGAAACGAGGGTCAGGCTTAATTACTCGTAAATTGACCGGGATACAGTTTTATCCCGGATAAATGTACGCGAGGATAACGATGTGTCATAATATGTGTTATTATGTTTGGCATTAGGAATAGAAATAGGCTGTTATGAATGTACAATTATCAAAACATTTTTTTAAGTTTTTGCTAGGTACCAAAAATATTACGTTGAATATTGTTCACATTTTCTTGCCCTACAAAAAAAAACAAAGCTGAACGCTGTATACAAACCTACTCGATGGCTTAACGTTAAAAGTAACTTGTCATTTTAAAATACAAAGTTACTTTTCAACTATTGATGGTCATAGATAATGAGCTGCTTAACGTATGATTATTGACTGTAATGGACTTAACATCCTGAGTTTAATGCCTACTTGATTAAAATAATCTAACTAACTTCTACTTTATGAGGTTTTACTTTACAAAACCTACTTCATGCTTATTATTATAATCAGTTGGATTATTAAGGGACTACAGGAGCTAAACGCGAGTTTTATAATACAAAATGGCATATGATTCACTGCAATAAACAAAACCAGAAAAATATATGATATTCTTCAGGATATATGCTAGTATGATAGTGTTTTGAAAACATAAAACAACTAATTTTACTCAATAAAAATAATCTCGAACTTATCTCTAAAAATGTCTTTTATCGAGTAAAAACCATACTAAAATACATGCGATCATTCTGATTTTATGGCAAATAATTCTACAAGCAACAAATTAGCATGATAGTGTTTTATTTTTTTAGCCCAATTAATAGATTTTTTTGTAATCGCACTATTCGATCTGCAGTGACTGACGTAACAACCACTTTGTAGTGCAAGCTGATTAGAACTTTATTCTAACAGTATTTCAAACGAAGTTTGAACCAACAAAAATAGAGTTGCTAATTTAGCTCCTGTAGTCACCTTAATAAACATCGTAACTTGCTGTCTTATAAACTTATTTGTCGTTCCTTAAAAAGTATCATTTGGACTACTCGAAACTTAAATAAAATTACAAGGACTACAATATATCCATGCGAATGTGATTTGTTAAAAACGTTACAAAAAGGATCAACTCAACCGTGAATGTTCACAAAAGGTGCCTCGCCATTGTTACATAATAAGTAGCAGAGATACTGAAATATCCATCCATATTTTTATTAATAACACACAAAAGAGAGATTATCTGTCAGTGGTTTAGGAAGCAGCTGTTATTACCGAAGTACGTTTTACTTTTAAAATTATAGTGATACTATTAAAAATGAAATATATGCCAACAGTAGCAATATAAATAACTAGCAATATATTACACACTGGCGTGCTTGGGTAAAGCTCTAATTAACGGTGTAATAATAAACTAAATATAAGACTGCGCAAACCTTTAATTAAAATATTTATTGCAAAAAAAACTGATCAGAAGTTTCATGTAAAACTGTCACACTAAAGCCTCTTATTTACACTTTAATTATTATTAATAAAACACTTCTTTATAATAATAATCGCTGTTCCGTAACCATACATTTTTTATCTATGCGCGCACTGTGCTTGCGAACGAATGAGAAACGAGTCGAATCCAAGATGGCAGCAACTGCAATTGCCTAAGTGCGCGCTCCCGGTTAAAATCCTTGCATGAGGGTTAATCGTCGGTGAACGGCTTCTATCTGGAGCCATTGTGATTCCTGAAGGCTCATACAGTGCAGTACAGACTTTGGTGCACCAACTTGTGAGTGGCTCATCAGACCGGCCGGTCGCCGTGCAACGCCAGCCACGTGCCACATCAGGACAAGATTCCCTCGAAAAGCCAGGAGGCTATCAGGTGAGTGACGCACTTTATGCTTGGAAGGTCTAACGATCTCCCCGCGAGCAAGCACAGTTAATCTTATTCAACTAAAATACCGCCACGAAAACTGAGCTTGCCCTCCAATGTACCTACCACCATCGGCTTGGTACATTTTTTGGTGCCGAAACCAGGGACCTTTAGATATAATTCGATAATATTCCTTCGTTTACCTGTAAACAGTAAAGTTCTCGTAAAATCTTAGGTAATTTTCAACATTCGACACAAAGAAATTAAAATCTTTTTTTTTTCCCACTTACCCCCAACTATTTCCCACTTTTGGGCAATACATATTCGTTTTAGGTCGATTGCTATACATTACACTAGTTTATTTCGTTAATCGTTAAAAAACAAAAAAGTGCATTTTCAAACGTGCATCGATCTTTTCAATATTTTATCATCGATAAAATTCTTTGTGTGTCCGATTCATTCTTGTTCATTTGCTGTACACTCGTGTGGCTACACGTATTTCGTTGTTATATTCTATCGAAATTGTCATACAAGTTGATATAACATCGAATCGAAACGTAATTAACCACAATTAACCATAGGTACTTAAAACAATTTTGTAAACTTCTGGTTCGCCTAGTTTTGAAATTTGTATTTTTTCATCGCCGCCATATTAGTTCGAGTAGTTCTTTGTTCAACGATTTGAAATTGAATTGAACCATAGACAAATAGAATCTTGTTCAACGTTTAGTTTCTTTTTCTATATATTTTACGACAGTATTAATTTTTTGGATTAGCGTTGTACTGATTGAATGAATGAACTGTGATTGAACAGTTTACGTACGGTAACTTCGGATTGGGCGTTTCACTCAGTTTGAAACGGTTGTTTACATTTTTTGTCTGTTTAATTGGACTTAGCGGTGCCATTACTTGTTCATTATATAGAATCTTATTGTTAAATATAGATCGTTTTAACGTTATTAAGGCTAATTAATAAACAAAATGCCTTATTATTCTAAAAGACCACTACGTAGATTGAGTAAAGGTAAATCGGTTGAAATCGAATACCCAACTGAACGCGACTTACCGGTATTGCGTAGAAAACGTACTTTAGCATTCAATAGGTTATCTAAGACGCTTGAAGTCGCTCTTTTAGCGGAAAATAATGTATGTGATTTAAGTAAATTTTTGGCACATTACTCAGACTTAACTAAAATTGTAAATAACTTTGAAGAAGCCCATGATGACATACTTAGCTTATGCGCGCTTACAGATGAACAACAAGCGGAACAAGATAGTATCAGATCCGACTTCGACGAACGATATTATGAGATTTTAGCGATACACCGACGCTTAACTAAGGTCGATGAGCACCACGAATATAACGATGAGCCAAATAAATCTCATAATGAGTCGTCGAGTGTACTCAAAGTAAAATTACCTAAAATTAACTTACCGCAATTTAGTGGTAACATTAAGTTGTGGCCCGAATTCTTCGATATCTTCACCTCGCTGATTCACGAGAATGGTTCACTTTCGGATACGGAACGCATGCACTACCTCGTCTCTAGTCTCACTGGTGATGCGTTAGCACTTATACGAACCTTTCCTGTGACGGGCTTATACTACCACGAAGCATACTCTGCATTGGTTGCGCGGTATAAAGACAAGCGGGAACTTGCCTTTACTTGCTGGAAGGAGATCTTGAACGTTAACCTAAAAGCCAACTCACCCATTGATTTGCGACGTGTCCTTGATTCTTTCAACGAAAATCTATCGATTCTCAAACGGCAAGGGCTACCGACGGATCAGTGGGATTTTGTAATCTGTTACCTTTTACTATCGAAAATGGATT
This sequence comes from Xestia xanthographa, assembly GCA_905147715.2. Taxonomy (NCBI): domain Eukaryota; kingdom Metazoa; phylum Arthropoda; class Insecta; order Lepidoptera; family Noctuidae; genus Xestia; species Xestia xanthographa. Next base: position 13,572,721 of record LR990656.1, read on the forward strand.
CAAAATTGCGTTGTGCTTTTGAACAAGTTACTGCTTCTCGTGAGTTTCCAAGGTACAAAGATCTCAACGATTTTCTGTACATCAGATGCGAGGCTTCGGTTCGCGACACACACTTCTCCGCAAGTGGTTTCGACAACCGTGCCAACGAAAAACCACATAAGCCGAGTGGTTCACGAAATTCTAACGCCGCCGCGGTCGTAAGTAAAAAACATACTTCGACATTTCTATCGAATACAGCAGTTGACAAACCTGTAGTTGCGCCCTCATCATCGAATTTAACCACATCGAACGCAACTGCACCATCGTCGTCAACATCGTCGCCTCCTTCACAAACTGCTCTTGTGCCACCAACTGAACCTCGAAAGTACAAGTGTCCGTTCTGTGGGGAAGACCATTCCATTAATCAGTGCAAATCGTTTACTGACAAATCTGTTCAGGAACGACTTGACTTTGTGAAGACCAGTCATTGGTGCTTCAACTGTTTGAAGCCATCACATGGCCTCAAAAACTGTAAATCAATGTTTAAGTGTCAAGTGTGTCGTCAAAGACATCACACCTTGCTACATCAAGATATAGATGTTTCGAAAACCGATAATACCGAAAAGGCCACTACCTCGCAGGTCAGTGTACTTACCAATATCGGTGATCGTTCCATGGTTCTGCTGTCCACAGCTAATATCGAAATTCGTGATTCATCGGGTCGTTACCAGACTTTTCGTGCGCTGATTGATTCCGGAAGTCAGGCCCACTTCATTACTGAACGTGCTGCTGAGCGTTTAGGTCTCCAACGAACGCAGTCAACGCGTAGGATTCACGGCCTAGGTCATGCTTCAACATCCGCTAGTGGTACAATCTGCTTAAGCGTAGGTGTCCACGACAACGATTTGTTTAGTATTGAAGCGTTAACATTACCTAAGATCTGCGGCAATATGCCAGTCGTTAAGCTGAACAAATCTGCGTGGCATCATATTCGAAATCTTAACCTAGCGGATCCTGATTGTCACTTACCTGGTCAAATCGATGTCCTTCTCGGTGCTGAGGTCTTCCCTTCACTACTGTTACCAGGTAGTGTTAGTGGAGGATTGCAGCAACCATCTGCAATCAACACTGTGTTTGGCTGGATCCTACTAGGAAACGTCAGTTGCAGTGATAATCACGAACTGCCAAAGTCGTTCTTCGTTTCAAACGATAATCTGCTCAATGAGCAGGTTAAGAAGTTCTGGGAAATGGGCAACATTCCTCAGTCTACAAAGTTAACACCGGACGAAGAACTCTGTGAACAGAAATTCGTTACCGAACATTCCCGCGATGCTTCAGGGAGGTATACCGTTACCTTGCCTTTCAAAGATAAAGACAAGAATCTAACTTTTCCTGGATCGCGAGAATCTGCTTTACGTCGTTTTAAATCCTTAGAACGCAAGTTAGCGGCAAATGAGGCTTTATGCGAACAATACTGCGACTTTATGTCTGACTATTTACAAAGTGGTCACATGAGTCTAGTTCTTTCAAAGGAAATCAACCAGGGTCGTTATTACATACCTCATCACTGCGTTTTGCGACCCGACAGCGCAACGACAAAGCTAAGAGTGGTCTTCGACGCTTCTGCGAAAGACGCTCGTGGTGTGTCTTTGAATGAAGCTTTACTCGTAGGTCCTAAACTGCAGGCTAACATTGCCGAGATCCTTCTGCGCTTCCGGACACATTTTGTTGTATTCACAGCCGATATTCGTCAAATGTTTAGAAATGTTACTATGTCAACTGACGATCGAGATTTCCAAAGAATTTTTTGGCGATTTAAATCAACGGACCCGATTCAAGAGTATCGATTAAATACCATAACTTATGGGGTATCATCGTCTCCTTTTCTTGCTTGCCGCACTCTCAAACAACTTGTAGAAGATGAAACTGACTTATTTCTCGCTCGCGAAGTGATGACTTCCGATACATTCGTTGACGATATCGCGAGTGGCAGTTCTGATATCCAGACAGCCATCCAAGTCAAAACTCAGGTCATCCAACTGTTAAAGAGGGGTCAGTTTGAGCTGCGTAAGTGGGCTAGCAATGAACCAGAGGTGCTTGCTGATATACCTCCGGAACACTGTCTCACTGACTTTGTGTCTATGGATATCGAAAAGTCGAGCACCTTGAAAATCTTGGGCCTGAAGTGGTGTCCCAGGAGAGATAAATTCTTGTTTGAGGTCAAACCTATCGATCGCCAATGCACAAAGCGTACGATTCTAAGTGAACTCGCACGTATTTATGACCCCTTGGGTTTCTTAATTCCTATAACTTTCTTAGCTAAGTGCTTAGTTCAGAAGTTGTGGATGTTGGGTATTAATTGGGACGATTCACCGCCGTGTGAAATCGTCGAACAATGGCGTTGCTATACTGAGCAGTTACCTCTCATCAAGTCTTTGGAGATCCCTCGATGCATCTCTGTAAAAGATATGAAATCGTGTGAACTCCATGGCTTTGCTGATAGTTCCGAGTCAGGTTATGGAGCTGTAGTCTACTTACGTGTCACTTGCGTCGATGGTATTGTATCTGTCTTCTTTCTGTCTTCAAAATCTCGCGTAGCACCTGTAAAAAGGATATCATTACCTCGTCTCGAATTGTGCGCGGCAGTTCTCCTGGCAGATCTTCTGAAGTTCGTCAGAGAAACCTATTCATCAATTTTCCCCATAGCTGACACTTGTGCGTGGTCAGATTCGATGGTGGCATTATCGTGGATTCGATCTTACTCGTCACGTTGGAAGACTTTTGTCGCCAACCGAGTGAGTCATATCCAAGATACTATTCCAGAAGCCCGCTGGAACCATGTCTCCAGTTCGGATAATCCAGCTGACATTGCCTCTCGAGGTCTTTATCCTGCTGAGTTGGTCAACAACTCGTTATGGTGGGCGGGGCCCTATTGGCTCGCTCAACCTTCTCACACTTGGCCAAACAACAGTGACAATGTTAACGAGGCTGATGTATTATCTGAAGAGCGCGCGGTCTCTCTGTTTGTTCATAACGACACCAACGTCATTGATTCCTTACTCGAAAGTTTCTCATCAATTCGTAAAGCTCAACGAGTACTCGCGTATTGCATTCGCTTTGTAGAATGCGCTCGTAAAAAATCTTCACGAAGTTCTGACCATCATTTAAATCGAACAGAGCTTCATTACGCTTTATTGCTTTTCGTACGCAGAGTACAATCATTGCATTTCGATGAGGAAATAACTCGCTTGAATGACTCAAAATCTCTTTCAAAACCTATGCAAAAACTTAACCCTTTCTTAGATAAATCGGGAATTCTTAGGGTGGGCGGTCGCCTATCTCGTTCTGGGCTCGAGTATGAGCATAAGCATCCTGCGCTGCTACCTAAGGATTCTAAACTAACGTTCATGATCATCGAAGCACTTCATCGTGAGAACTGTCATCCCGGTATAAATACAATGCAGTATCTTTTGACACAGCAATTTTGGATATTCTCACCAAAACGCGCAATCCGTCATTGTTTGTCGAAGTGTTTAAGGTGTTTCCGTACGCGCCCTACACCGCTTGAGCCTTTTATGAGCGATCTACCAGCGACTCGCATCAACCAAGTCAAGCCATTCTCAATTGTCGGCGTTGACTATGGCGGACCTTTTCGCATTAAGTTAGGACGACATCGAGGAGCTAAAATAAGTAAAGCTTACCTTTGCTTGTTTGTATGCTTCACAACGAAAGCAGTCCATTTGGAAGTCGCTTCGGACTTAACTTCAGACGCTTTTATAGCAGCGCTTCGCCGGTTTGTTGGCAGGCGGGGTCGTGTAAGCGTTATCCATTCAGATTGTGGAACTAACTTTGTGGGCGCTTGCAACCAACTAAATGAGTACATGAAGGACGCATCTAATATCGAAAACATAACATTTAAATTTAATGCTCCGGCTAGTAGTCATTTTGGCGGTGTATGGGAAATCCAAATAAAAGCAGTTAAATCCCATCTTTATCGTATTATCGGTGATCAGACATTAACGTTCGAAGAGATGACAACTTTGTTTGTACAAATCGAATCTATGCTGAACTCGCGCCCTCTTTACTCGCTGAGCTCAGATCCCAATGACTTAAACGTATTGACTCCGGGTCATTTCATAACTTTAGAGCCGCTTACTTCAGTCCCTGATGAGGATTTATCAAGCATTAATCTTACTCGGTTAGGAAGATGGCAACTCATCCAGCGATTCCAACAAGACTTTTGGAAACGCTGGAAGGTCGAATATCTGCAATCGTTGACTCAGCGAGCGAAGTGGACTAAGCATTGCAAACCTTTAGCTGTAGATTCAATCGTGGTCATCAAAAACGAAAACACTATCCCGCTGCATTGGCCTCTTGCTCGGGTCACGGAATTACATCCGGGTCCTGACGGCGTGGTACGTGTGGCCACCGTGCGTATGGCGAATGGATCACTTCTTACGAGACCTCTTGTGAAGTTGTGCCCTCTGCCAACTCAGACTGACTAGACAGACCGTTTACCGTTACTTCAATTCGTTAGATTCTAGTTTAGTTTAGGTTAGTGTTAATTTCAATTAGTGTTAATGTCAATCGATCACATCAGCTCTTCATTCGTTTTTATCCGTTGTTCTCGGGTTCCGCTCTTGTGTAGTGAAAATACTATGCATTTTGGTGGGCGGAATGTTCCGTAACCATACATTTTTTATCTATGCGCGCACTGTGCTTGCGAACGAATGAGAAACGAGTCGAATCCAAGATGGCAGCAACTGCAATTGCCTAAGTGCGCGCTCCCGGTTAAAATCCTTGCATGAGGGTTAATCGTCGGTGAACGGCTTCTATCTGGAGCCATTGTGATTCCTGAAGGCTCATACAGTGCAGTACAGACTTTGGTGCACCAACTTGTGAGTGGCTCATCAGACCGGCCGGTCGCCGTGCAACGCCAGCCACGTGCCACATCAGGACAAGATTCCCTCGAAAAGCCAGGAGGCTATCAGGTGAGTGACGCACTTTATGCTTGGAAGGTCTAACGATCTCCCCGCGAGCAAGCACAGTTAATCTTATTCAACTAAAATACCGCCACGAAAACTGAGCTTGCCCTCCAATGTACCTACCACCATCGGCTTGGTACAATCGCAATTAACAGGTGCATTCGCGCACATTCGCTCTAATTTGTTAAATAACAGAAATTGCCACGAGCTGTCGCCACTAAGAAAAAAACTGGCAACACGACAACTCTGCAGTTCCATTTTCAAACAAGGTAATAAAAAAACATTTAATTGTCAAATTAATCTTTGTCGTGGATGACACTCGGCCTCTTCGCGGCTAATAGGTGTTATTACGTGTCGTCAATTTAATAACAAACGGACTGAGTTACGGAAGAGAGCAACATGTAATTTTGAATCGAGTCGATTGATCGACAATGCGCTCGAATACGAACGTCGATCGTGCTCCGGGCGAAACCGTATAGACTTGTTGATAAGTGGTTATAAATCAATCGTATTAACATAATAATTATCGGTGTGATTGGTCGAGCATCGGATCGTGACCAAGGACGTTTCTACTAAAATATTCAAAGAACTAATCGAAAACTCGGATCGGTATGTTTATTTATTTAAACCAATCGCAATAATTATAGCATTTTTTCATTATGTTTAATTATAACTTTCGAAACGGGGAAAATCATTTAGTTAATTAAACAGAAAACAATATAATACGGACTTCAAAAAATAACGGAATATGTAGAGAATGCGGCGGGCAGACGCTTACAAAACACCGGTATTGCTAATTAAAAGAAATTCCTTGGCTATGCTTTTCCCCGGACAAAAAACGCGAATCCGCCACGACGACTCCAAGGTGTGAGCAATGTCATAAGTGGCTAGTAGAACGACATTTTAATTGTAAGCGCCGCTCTACACGACACAAAACGATGGGAATTAAACACTACGTACACAAGTTACAACGGAATTACGGAGTGTATGGAAATTGTCCCGCGATACTTACATTTCTTGTGACGCACTCACAAGAAACCTCTATTACTATGATGGCGGATGAAAAAACACGCGTTAGTTAATGTTATTATAGCTAAACATAATATAGTAAATTACATCAGTGTAAGATAAGCTCTCGTAAGAGCAGTCAATAGTACGAGTAGTATCAAGATGTGTGCGTAAGATGCGGTCAATAACACCGCTAATTTTATTATGAAACCATATAACTAGCGTCTAACCGCTCGTGGCATTTTTTTGCAATAATTATGTGGAGTAACAAACAAAGAATCATATAATATGTAGTTCTCAGCAGGTTTACCACGACTGTTTTAAAATAAGCTAGAAGTAATCCTAAGGCGAATAATGTAGTGACTACGTACAATAGTCCAGTAGTCCCTAAGGTTAATGAAAAAACTAAAGTGATGGGCCACCTGTTATTCGTTTATCTATTACACTCACAGTTGGCAGATCTATCGGTCCCTTTACGGGTACGTTTGAGGACGACATAGTTAGCAATCCACAGTGGGGGAGGGAATTCGCATAATTCCACGCATGAATCCAATGTTTGGAATTCGAAATATCGGCAGTGACACAGTGCAAAGAACCGGGACCTGCCTACCTATTGAGAATTACGCATATTTGCTTTAACCGTTTTGCAGTGGTTTATTTGGAACGCATTATAGAATGGTGTTATGATCCGGCCTACTCTTGTACTTATACTGACGTAGCAATGTTATAAAGTTCTGAGGGAAATGAATGTGTTTAAGAAGAAAATTCCGGTGTTAATCATCATAGTTTATACACTTCATATGCTAGATAAAAAGGCGTTCTTTTACAGTTGCATACCCTGACAGCGAGATGTTAGTTTAGCAAATAAATTACTGTTTTGCATTGATTTTACTGCTTTGAATAGTAGATAAAGAGCAGCAAAGGAATGCAAGAAACGTTAATCTTCCGTGCACAGTTCAGCAATCACAACTTTCCTAATAATTAGGCACGACATTGTTTATTTGACAAATCGCAGGACGTCTCACGCACACGCGGGTTGTCAAATCGATGTTTATTGCGAAATATTCCAATAATTGAAAGTTGACAATCGATTTAATCGGCTATGCTGATTGGTGACCGTAATCAGCAACTGCCGGCGCACGCGTCTAAGCGCAGGTGGACTCAAACGACCTCACTTTTCACACTCATTTACATACAGGGTTGCAACAAGTGATGCTCCCATTCAGCAAACGGCGCAATAACGACTGTTTTAATTATAATGTTAATTGCTTAATTTTTATTGAAATATCCTGTAACGAAGACTAATGGAATGGGGTTATTTATTGATGCGATTGTACTTGTATCTCTTGTTTGTTGAGTGAGCTTCGATGTCCATTGCTCTGTTTGCGTTCAAAAGCTCCGTGTAAGTGGTTAGTGTTGCATCAATGGATACCAAAGATTACTTAGCCTCACTCTTGTGAGTAATTCAGACAAACTACTTAGAAAATAAGCAAACTTCTTCTGTAGTTCCCGCTAACACATTCGAATAATTACCGAAGTATTTTCAATTAAGTCATTAAAGTAACTTACAGTGCAATGTGGTAGGTAACAGTTATTGCACGCTCGATTATCTACATACTTACTTTGAAATAAAAATATCCTCGAGGCGATCTACGAGTCCGTTGTAAGAACTTACAGGCTTATTATGCAAAAGTGGTTCAGCTATGCAAAACTATGTTTAGTTGTAGAAGTAGTAAAAACTTCGATACTGTCACCATGATGTACAGGCCGCAACTGTGTACATAATTAAGGGAAATTGCGACGGCTAGTTCTTTTTCTGGTATTTTGTCACCAGTTAGATTGAGAGTTATTTGAAGCTTCATTTAAATTGACTGCTTAAGTAGTTAAGTGCATGAACTTTATGTTGCTCCACATGTCGTTCATTGGAATTAAATGTCTTGTTATAAATGCATAACCGTTCGTTTAAGCAGTATAAATTCTCAGTTACAATGCCGATATTCAAATAACTCGCTCGCTACTTAGTATACGCACTTGTCGTAAGCTGCTAACACTTCTCGATCGTTTCGCATCACTTCGGCGTTTAATTATTTGTTGCCACCGCGTTTATTATTACGATTTCCTTATAAGGGGCAACGGCAATTTGTTTGATTACTTCCAATTGCCAGTTGATGTTTTAACCATTAAATATTGTAAACGCAGCGGTGGATAGCAAGAAATTGCTATGATTGCAGACTCTGCTAGTGTTTATCGTACTTTCTTGCCAACGTTCGATACGGAAATGGAAAAAATGGGCTTTCGATTCAGTGATTGTGGAGAATATGCGCTTTTTGCGATCCGATAAATGTGCAATAACGTTCTGCGTGGAAAAAAACGCGACTTAGATAATCATCGTCTGTTAGAGTGTGAGTTTTTACAAATGAACGAGGATAGAAGCGTTAGAAAATATAACAAGACGATTATCAGTTGTTGTCAGTACCTCTTTAATTAAATTCATATTCCACCATAAACTCATTAATTGAAAATTATCCAATGATCAGACAATTATCTTTGCTCATTAGCATAAAATAGTTGTAAATTGCAAACGAAAGTGGGAAAAACTGGTGCAACGGGTGTTGCATGAATTCGACCCAAATTGTAACTGCAAATACTATGTTACTTGTTCAAAAGAAACCAATGATTGCTAACAAAGTTTTAAACTAAAATCATCTACATGGAAGACTTCAAACTTCAGATCTAAACATCTTAATACGAATCGAACAATAATCAATGTAATTACCGACCCTCATCATGATTAGTTACAATAATCATCACAACACGAACACAACTCACAATGTAACAAACAAAGGCGTGAACATACAAGAGATTCGCAAATTGACTGATCCCTTCTTCCCTTAACATAAACAGGCAAATCCTTACTTAATTTCAGTCGCAGAATTCAATCAAAACGTAAAGCTTTGTGCCCCAGCGAGTAATGTTATAATGCCTTACATTATCCCCCCGCTGTATCCGACTCGCGGCGACACCGTGCCGAACCTTTAATTATTATCAACACATCATTTTCATGGCACTTTCTAAAATATTAGGGCTGCCAACACCGCTTTGATCATCCACCTCAATTATTCTCCTATTGCCTAAATCAATGTTGTTGATCTTTGCTATCGCAACATTAAATAACCTCAAATCGTAAGGATTCTACGATAATTTTTATGATCTCCAGACCATGTCGAACTGATAAAGTTTTGCAATAATTTGCACGTCCAAGAGCTAAATTATGACTTGTAAATGTAGCATTAAGGATGAACTGCAATCTAATGGCTATTTAAAAATACATTTACTTGAGACCTTTATCGCAAATCAGAGTCGTAACGCGGAATGAACAACCGTTTAGATTTAGCGCCTTAAGATAAACATCGGTGGGTAACCCTTTCAACGAGCACATCGGCCGACACATCCCTTTAACGCATTTCATATTCCTATTTCCATTCAGTTCAACCTTCGCAGGAGGATTATATTCTGCCTCCGATGTTTTCGTATCCTATTATTTCACGGGGTGAAAATGGGCCACCCGCCTCCTCACTCACTCACTCAAACAGTGACACCCCTCAGAAACGTGTGTGACGTGTACAGATTAGGAGGCACCTGTGTGCGTGCACCTTCCCAGGACTGTTTGTGTGGGTGTGCGTTTGTTTCATCAACTGTAAACCACTGTCAACGACTCGTCAAAATAATATTGGCTTAACGCCGGAGCCCGTACACAGATATGGTACATGGAAACTTGATACACGCACGAATTTAATTAGAATGGCTTTAATATTATGGGTGATGGAGAATTACGTAACAAAATTATAATTTGTATAATAGAAACTCATTTAATTTTTTTCAAGACAGTGTAATTTAATTTAGATTTGTTCAAGTGGGACAAAACTTGTTGATTGTCAATTGTCATAGATAGACCCAACGTGAAACACACACATTTCTACAAAAGAGCTTTTGAAGCTTTTGAATTAATTTGAACTAACCAAATAATCTCAAAAGTATCAACATCGGTTAAGATTCTCATAAAGCAATCTATACACATGTAGACTTAAGTATCGTGAGCTTGGAGTCTCAAATCAAACCCCTTGCGAGATCCATCCATCTTCCCACTAATTGTAAAATAATTAAAACTAAGCATAGATGGGATACGAAACACAATAACAAGAAATGATACGAGAATACGAACGAACGAGGGTCGCGTGTTCAACAAAAAATGTGACTTGTTTATGGAATGGAAATGCAATAAGCGCAAAACAAAGTAATGCTTATTTCAGCCATGAGAGTGTTTCGAATTGCAAATTTCGGGGAAAAAAGCGAACAAACTACACTCAAAGTCAAATGCGGCAGTGCGCGATAAGCAAGTGCCGCTTATGCAAGATCACGAATGTAATTGCTCCCTTGTCTGGCACGACACTTCATGCTGGAGCGAGACAAAATGTGCCTAATGCACACGACAAAAAGAGATGGAAAGTGGCAGTATCAACAAAGCCGTAAGCGACAAAAATGATTGATTACTAGCCGTCTTGCGCTGAGCTCTATTTAATCACTTTATTCCCTTTTCTCCGTTTGTGTTGGGATAATTTTGTATTTGTGTAATTTGTATACGAAATGAGGAGGCATACCTCCCGAGTCCCGAGAAGACGGGATTCATATCCGGCGCCTATCCGGGGCTTACACAAACCCGATTCTGATGTTATCACATGTCATGGTACCGTTTGTTTTGATTTATATTACAAAGCCAGATTAAGTTGAGATTAATCTTCGGGTTAATAACTTTGTGTTTAATTCGCATTTCAAGGCATCATTGGGATACACAGACACATTTGTAATGGTGGGAAATTTAATCGTGTTGTTTTCATATCGTATCTTAATCTTGGTGACATCATATCCGGTATTAGCTATACTCCCTCGGAAGCGGGATCCTATCCTAGAGTTACGGTTTATAGCTCTTAGATTAGGAATTAAGTATTATATGATATTAATTAAGAAACTACCTAACCTATTTGAGATTTCACTAAATCAGTAAAACTGAAAATAACTGAAATAAGTAATTTATTGATTGGTCTGTCAGAAACAGACAAAACCAGTTGATCCTAAAAAGCGAACCCATTAAGAGCGAAAAGCTACACATCAGTAACAGTTGCCTGCTGGCCATAGGTATCTCAAATTGCTCTTCAAAAAGTTCCGAACTTAAAATTAATCTTGTTTTATCTGTCAAGCAGTACTTACCACTCATATGTCCGTTTTCATAAGGCGAGTACTCCCCGTTCTCCAGGCGGTGCTTCTTGAAGGGATGGCCGGGGAACTGCGTGGCTGCGAGTGACAGTCCCACTCCTGACGCTCGCTTCGGTGGTCGGCCCGGTCTGGAGCTGCGGACATAGTAGCACGTTACTGCCGTTTAAGATGCTACACTTTACCTATGAAGGATTGGACCGGAGGACACATGGAAATAGGGGTTAAACTGTCAAAACGGTAAGAACAGATTGCGGAGTGGCTACGAACTTTGACAGGTATGTGACGACTGTCAAAATCCAATGTCCGCAACCTGTTGACCGAAATTTTAGGGGTGCTGAAAGGCAGTTCAGTTCCATGAGCTGTCAAATGTCATGATAATGTCGGTTAAACTATACTTTTTTTACTAGCCGTTGATTTCCCACTGCTGAGCAAAGGCCTGGACCATATCTTTCCAGGAACACTTTTAGTGCGCCACCTCGAACCAGCCATGGAATGACCTAGACGCGCACTGTGATGGCTGATCACATAATGGTTATTCATAATAATCAGTCGAAAGAACTTGAGATTTGACAGCAGGTTACGGATCAGCCTTTCAGAAACTAATAGTTAACTCAGACTATCGCAGTTTAGAGCAATAAAAGGGACTCGTAGAATAAACGTTCGAAATCATGATACAAAGTCAGTACTTAGAAGGTTTAGGGTATTTTTTCAACTACCCTTGTATAGAGAAGCATCGAAACATGCTCTCTTAAAAATATTAGCTGTCAAAGCAAAGTCGTAGCACTAGCTATCGTAGCGTTACTATTTGCGCAAAAATATTGGCCGCTCGGTCACTGACCCGCATTCAGGACGAGTCGACTGCAAGAAAATATAAGACATAATTTCCTCAAGTAAATTAACATACTTAGATGGATTGCGATAGATTGAGTTAGTAAATAACACTGTTAATATTTGTGTAATTATAGTTTCAATCAAAAAACTAATAATTCAAGTTTGTCAAGTGTTGCAACACAAATCACACATTCTATTACTGCAATAAAAGTCATAGACGTGTGAAAAAATTAAAACGCTAATTGATAAAAACGCTCCAACAAAAAAGCGTGCATAAAAATCAAGTAAGAAATCGATCAATCCGCTTTTACACATGATTCATTCATTATCATTCAGTACTCAGAGTAGATTCTCATAACTGCAACAAAAGAACAATAACTGAAATAGTCATTAATTAAATTCTATTAAAAGTGAGCAACGGGAGCTTCTCATGCGCTATCTATACTTATCAGATAAATCAACTTGTGTAAGGGAGGGTACAGTACAGGTTTATTTTTATTTATTTCACTCCCCTAAGATTTAATACCGCAACACGTCGGCCGCAGTTTCCACAATTTCACGCTTATTGTTTTCCCATCCGTGATTTATGTTCCCGTAATAGACAACAGTATTTCTTGGCCGCAATAAAGTTTGTCACCTAAATCTTTGCCGCTAAGCCTATTGCGTACTTCGGACCTAAAACTTTGTTTACCTTTATTGGAGTTACTATTAGTTTGTGGTGACGGTAAAAAGGTGGTGTTGCTGAGTAATTCAGACATGTGCCAATACGTTTTAATGTTGTGGAATGAGAGCAATGGATTCGCAATGGCGCACAGTGGTCTGGAAATCGAGCTCCATACTCATAGAAACTCAAAGTCAGGAATTCTAAAATTAAAAATTGCAATGGCTCTGGTATACCTCTTCATACGTCATATTAACGTATGGGTGGTATTAGTAGCTCCACGGGTGAGAAAAAAAATGTTTTGTGTTTTTTTTGTATGGGAGAAAACACTTAAAGTGCATTTTTTCGAAACTGAATGGAACTGAAGGGCTGGTACTCATACGAGCTATTGTACCATACACGGCAATCAAGATGACATCTAATTTATACGCCTTGGGTTGCCGCTTTGCACGTAGCATTTTTTTTTAATTTTGAATTTTTGGTATGAGATTTTTCAAATCTATGACGTGTTTAAATGAAGTTGCACATCGATTTACTTAGACTAACGTTAGTTTATAGCCTGCTAATGACTTTTATAATGATGCTAGGACTTTTCTCCAACTTATTCATTTCCGAAGGAGTAGCTTTACATACATCGCAAGTCTGCGATGAGGTATTTGATAGCTGTCAAGTGATATGTGTGAATACCACCCATACGTTAATATGACGTAGAGGGAGGTATACCAAAGCCATTGCAATTTTTAATTTTTGTATTCCTGTCTTTGAGTTTCTATGAGTATGGAGCTCGATTTCCAGACCACTGTGTGGCGTAGGGGGATTTTTGATGATGTCCCATCCGAAAAATAAAAAGGTATCTCTCTAGGACTTATGAGACACTTTTTGGTTACGACACTTTATGAATCATTCGAGGCTGGTTCTACCTTGAAAGTTAGAATGGACATAAAATTAAGGTGACGCAATTCTGGAGTAAATCAAAATCAGCTTTGGTTAAACCAGACCGAATATAAGTAACAACTCTAGCATAACATAAAGTAAAGAAAAATAAGAGGTCACAAAATCTTTGTCTCATTGCTTAAAAACCAACGAAACGCCTAAGAAAGGTGAATCCTGATCATTTAATAACAAGGTCAAAGGATACTGAGGGATAACTACTAGGCAAAAGAATTCCCATTCTGAATAAAATCAATTGAAATGGAAAGATACAAGAGTTGAATCCCTGAAAGCAACGGTAATGCTATTATAAGATTATAAGAATCGTAGGATTCTAAATATTCCAAAGACCTTTAATAATTTGACTAAATTCGTAAAAAAACACCTGGTAACACAGTTTCTATTTTAATACATTATAATAGAGAAAATGAAAATCAAAGTGCACCATAAGTTATCAGATCCTACCTAAAACAAATAGACCAGTCATACAGCGATTTTAATTGCCAGGAAAACCATTAGAAATAAATATATAGACAGTAGCCGCTAGTTGCGAGTCCGAACTAATTGGCGGCGCGAAATAAGATCAATTACACTGGTAGCAGCTAATCCGCACTACATTACAACTAGGTACCACATCAGAGGCGTCGGCCAAGTTCGGCAATTATCGGGGGAGCGATGCTGTTATCATAGTATCGGCTTACGCAGAAACTGAGTCTCGCCTATTTATTTTTATGTCAGCAACCGTCATTATGAGACACTCCATTAGCTTGGATTGCGGTGACACTCGTTTTCGGTTACGCTTTGGGGTGCGATTGTATGCTACGACAGTTTTTTTCTTCGTTGTCTTGCTCAGATAAAGGGTTTGTCATTTTGATGACCAATTTTATTTACGGACAACGGTAATACAGCAAAAAACTTAATAGCTTCAGTTTTTCTGTCATCTCCGAAACATTTGGCCATCGTCGCGGAACAATTATAAAGTATAAATAGTCTGAATGAACTTCAAAGGCCGCACATTAAAATTGATTTTATTTTGGGTGCAGGCGAGTACAGTTGGGAGCAAAAAAAAGCTAAACACAATCGCGGCCGCGACGAAATCGAATATTGAAAGTGTCGAGGGACAGAGATAAGGAGAGCACGTGCCGCTCCCTTGCCGCCACTTAGGCCATGCCCGTAATCTGAATACCGCAAAGCTCACTGCGATAAACTGCCATTAAAAAGCGTTCGATTTATTACCGAACGATTTCCGAACGATTTATACTGGTGTGCGAAGTCCGGAGTGTATCATAAACCAGAGGGTCCTAGAGGGTAGAAACTTAGGTACTCAATACCTAGTATCTATGAGAAGTAATGGAATAATGAGATAAACACGACTATTATGGCGATATACCAGATTGAACTAAGCTACAAGGTAAGCTTTAGAACTTAAGAAAGGGCAGAACTAATAAGTAACTGCAAATTAAAATATTCGAATAATAGACATACAAATTGGTTTCGCCTGTTGCTTTACCTACATACCTAGGTTTTCTTACCAAGTTTCCCATTTCATTCAAACCATTAGTCTATTTAATACATACAATTGTATCTCCAAATCCAACACAATTGGTCCTAAACCTATCAATTCTCAGAAATGTTAAAATCAAACAAGTTACGATTCTGCACATCGTACTCTTTCGTCCGACCAACCCTAGTGAAACTAACACCACGTATAGTTTTGCTTTTTGTATATTTGCTTGGCAATATTCATCACTCACCGCCCGTGTCACTGATCAAATAGCACCCACAAAGGAGTCCCCAGATATTTCTGACAGATATACCCTTGATAGATAGTTTCACAAACATTACGAAACAGATCCTGATCGACGGATTTTATAGAGATCGATGGAAAATAGCGGTTACAAAGAAGTTAGATAAGGTTCTAAACGAACGTGACTTTAACATTGATTCAGCAACCTTTTAATCTTCCCGACTTCATAAAAAACTAGGATCCTAAACGTATGAAGCTAATAAGTACACAAACAGTATGATCGCCATCGGCACACTATGAATAGACACCGTATTCTTTGTTATTATATTTGTAGTACTATTCTCGACGCTTAGTGGACGTGTTCACACTCACTAATAATTACTGACACTAAATCATAACATTCACGTGGCGTAAACATCCTTCCTACTTTTAAAAAAAGTGAAAAGACCAAAAGCAGCTCGCTGACAGCATATTGTAAGCTAATAGTCATAATCTGTATATATTTTATGTTTTTGTTACTGAAGCGCCCGATTATTTACACGTTACAGCACTACAACCCGTATGGGAATGTTTACACATTAAATTAAAACTCTTTTTTAAGTTTTTTTGGTCCAAATATATCCTTTTTTCGGAGGGTCTGTCATTATGAGACATTCTACCTTAACACTATTAACATAAGTTATATTTTCATACGATACCTTTGAAGATACTTAACGCTTCTGATTCAATGCCACTGTTGTTTTATTTGCATCGACTTTGTCGTTTTAGTGCTATTGGATTAGTGGCCTGGTGGATAATAAGATTTTAAGTTAGCTTTATTCGTAGAGAATATATTTATTTATAAGACCTTAATTGCGTTAGCTACTGTCGTATTGCTTACATCTGTATTGCTTTCATTGAGTCACACTATGATTTTGTCATTATTTGCTAAATCAAACTAGTTAGATGCGTTCTCAAATTTTCAATCATGAATTGGCTCTAGGTCATCTATGAACCCATTATAATCACCTAGCTTATATCAAAGATCTAACCGCTACCGAACAATATTTGAACGCACAAATTACTTTATACCCGTTTGATGCATTATTTCCTTTTCAAGTTAGTGTCTCGGAAACACCATATCTGGGTATTACACCAAACAATGAGGCTCTGTCTTAAAAATGGCCCAAGAAACGGTAGACAACGTAAAACAAACGAACGTTATCTTATCAAGAGTAAACTCAAGCGCAGTAGCAGTTTGTCGTGGGTTCAGTGCAAACATGATAAATGATTTCGGTTCAAAAAATCGTTGCTCTATTTTTTTCTAAACGAGTTCCGGTCGGAGCGAGATGTAATCTCTCCTTGAATAGAAACACCTATTCACCTTGAGAAGTACCTGAGGAAGAAGAGAGGTCCGAATTATTGATTACGTCTGATTACTAAGTTATTTCGACTACATTACAGATATTCTAAAAACAACGGAAGAAGAAACTATAAAATTCGATAATTTTGTACAGATGACGATAAAGTTTCATCATTAAAACCAATGTTTTAATAAAACCAAAGGAAAAAATGTAATTGAAGCCAAAAATTAGAGGGCACTAAGACAGTAACAATAAAAAGTGAAAGCAAAGCCGCGTTTAATTGTGTCGTAAAAATAAAAATTAAATAAAAAATGCTTTGGGGTGGAAAAGTTTTGCGACCGTAATCCTGCGCTACAATTATATCATGTTCTGTTGCAGCAAGATGTTCTCCTAATGTTACCTGTCCCTGGGGCAAGGGATGCTTTTTAATTTATTAAAACTTCTTATTTCGAGGAAGAAACTTAATACATTTTAACACAAAGAATACCTAAGCTTTTTCCATCAGCGCATCGAGCTGGAAATATGTGTTAATTTATATTTAAACATTACAAAGCGATATTTAAATTAAATTACACATTTTATTAACTTCTAAGCTATGTATTAAGTATGCAAAAGAAAAACAAACCCAGAAATTGTAATTAACATTGATACAAATCTTGTAACTAAACGCATGTAGCCGTTAAGAGCAAACTTTGTATATATTTGAATCTAGAATACCTACAATACAACATTGGTCTAACAATTTACTGAAGATTTCATCGCCGTATTCTGAGATTCAGAAAATAATAGTTAAATCATCGACTGAGGGGATTAACCTCTGTGATTCTATGGAGTTAGAGCTCGGTTTAATAACACTGTTCTATCTGACAGTACAATCATAAGTTAATGTAGCAAGTCACCGCAACAGTCAGGTAGCTGCTACGTTTCAATTTCTTCGAGGCATTTTATTTACAAAACTAATTACGTTTGTCTGATAGGGTATTAAACAGCTCCCGGTGCTTCACTTGATTCGTTGACAGTTAATAAAGACATTCCAAACGTATTTAAGATCTTAGTCTATTCCGTCTGAGATGTGATCGCTCCCTGATGAAGTTATTATCGCCTCTATTATTTGTTTCTTTTTTTCGTATTCAACTGTACTATTCTGTTAATCATCTTCGATATAAAATGTCTTATTAACGATAGAATTAGATACATAAAAATATTAACTAGGTCGGACACGTTTTTTTATTGTTACTTTTTTAAATTTTATTACTGTTGGCACGAACATCATTGTCGGCACGCCACGTGGTCCGGATAATTGAAATGTCCAAACACTAAATTTATAGTTTGTACAACGTCACTATTTCTTTTTTATTGCTCCTATCGATGTTGCTCCCATTGATCTAACGTTATTATATTGGACACAACACGTCTACCGCAGATCCGTCGCCTTTGTGACCAGAACAGATGTTTTTTAATTACTCTTTAATAAATTCACAACATGTTGATGTGTTTTATTAACATGTCTCGTAGAATTTGCATAAATTCATATTAAGTCAGAGACTGTACTTAAAATAGCAGTATATGAATATATTTTAAATTGGAACAAGTCTCGTATGAAAGCTCAGTAGAAATTATATTAATCCAACTTCAGAAACAAATGTTCTGGCGGGAGAACAATAAAATCTTAAATATTAATTGTAATAAGAGCGGCGCAGTCCCCAACATCCCTTTCTGCGAATGCTGGGGCAACAGAATCAGCCCCCAAGGGACAACCTCTTGTAATTAGCGGCTGTTCATTTCTTAATTTCAATATTTAATTACAAAGGAAACTCGATGACTGCTTCGTATAGAAGGAGACGTCATCTTCAGAAAGTCTTTCGAATCCGTTTTGTTTCTAATTCGCTTACAGTATCGTTTGATATGGCTTCTTTATTGTTTCTTTGGCTGCTGTATCAAAGGATGCTCGAGTTTAATCATTTATCTGGACAGAGCATTCGTCTTTGTAAAATTTTATTCTTTACAATTGATTTTATTGAAGCGACTTTGAGGAACGCGTAATTTTGTTTCTATAGATCTTATTGCTCAAATTTTCTTTGTGGTTTAGCAATGTGCGTAGATATTAAATGAAACTGAAGTAATCTGACAGACGAAGTAGATAGAATTAATATAACTTTATCGTGTTCGGTGAACAGCCATCTTACAATTTCCCTTTGTCGTAGCCCATTGTAAGACGGAATGGCTCCCGACATATTATCGTTTTATTTCATTCCTCCAGCCGCTATGAAATTCCCTTTTAGTATTACCTGTCTAAAGATTTCATTACTGAAAAGTCTGGCTGGATGAATTTTAAATGACTTTGTAGGCTTAGGATTGTATAAAGCTTTATGTGATCGAAGTATTTTATTAAAGACATTTGCAAGATCGCTCTTGGCGTGGATTTTCATAGCCTAGTTGGCATGGTCTAAGTAGCTTTGTGCCCTGTATTTATTTAATATCGACCTTTGGCTCTGTGCTTTGTGTGTTTTCTGTCTGTTTGTAGCGGTTTAAATTTTTGACAGGGTGCAAAAACTGGTGATAATTTTTTCTCTTTGTGGCATTTTTCATTGGGCACTTTTCAATTGATTCGGCATCAGTCGGGATGCGTGCGTTTGGCACGTTTTGTTATGAATCGTTGACGGCTGTTGGTTCGGACGTGTCCATTCACGCTCACCCTGTATTGGTGGATTGTTTTGTTGCGTAAAATTATACAATTTCTGGCCGGGTGACCACGACGCGCGCCGCCGACCGGCCAGCGCCACTGTCACGCCCTCAACCATTCGATTGAAAATGAAAAATCTATTATTATGAGCTACGACAAAAGGTAGCTATTTCTTTTATTTTGTAATTGTTTTGAATGAAAAGGTTTATGGATTGACCTTAATAATTGTGTGGACTTAAATTGTAAACTACAAGTTATTAAAAATATAAAATGTTGTATTAACAGTAGAAGTTGGATATACTTTTTAAACACGCTATGACTAATTGATTTACGTAGTTTTTGCTGTTGGCGCCAGAAGTTGTTAATTTAGCAAAATGTTTTCTCAAATTAAACTTTTGGGTCTACATCGAATGGAACACAATTTTGTTATATTTTTTTGATATTTAATAGTTTTCTATTTATATTGACACGCTTCATCAAGAATAATCGAAAAGATTTGCTACCGTTCCCGCCGTTTGTAGTTTTTTTCTTCCCAATCGGTCTTTTGTAGAGATCAAAAAAATCGTAGCGAGCTACCTGGCCAACAACAGACACAGTTAGACGGTTCCTAAATTAATTTCGTCTAATTCTGGCGACTGATACTGTCGAGTCATATAGGTCGTATGCATGCCATCGGCGGCTTTTAGCTGTACAAAGAAATTCGTTTGAAAAAAGTACTGGAGCTTGTTTTTCATCGGCCACCATTAGAGAGACACTTGAAAGATAGATGCAGTCGTATTTATTTAAAACGCGTTCGGAAACACATAAATACACCATTGCATATCGAAACATAAACATGTTTAGAATAAAAATATAATACATGCATGTCGCATAAATAACCTTTTATATTTCCTTTACAAAGATGATTACGACAATTTTATATGTATTCAGGCAAATAACATGTTCAGTGGAATGTTTATGTGTTACATTATTGTGGCGTTTCTTCCTCTATTCCACACGTTTACGTCCGCTGTTCTTGTTATAACTTCAATTTCTTATGTTCAATGAAAAATTAAAATAATCAAAACATACAAGCTTAGAGATTTGAAACAGAATAGAGTCCCGGACGTGTGATCGTTCAGTGTCGAACAAAAATAAACGTTATGATTTGTTAAACAGGTTATTAGAAAAACATCGGCGCTGTCGACAGGGAGTTTGGAAATAAACTATTAAAAAACGGTCAAGTGGGAGCTGGCTCTCCTGTAGCGAGTGTTCAGTACTGTAAACTGTAACATGACTCATTGTTTTTCTATGCTCAACTTTTTATTGTTACGGAATGTACAGAATTATCAGAAGCGCACTTTGCGCCAGTTACATACGAAACAGATGTAAACTTCATAACTAACTGTCTAATTGGTAAATGTAGCAGAACACAACGGTAGCCCGAGGTTATTTAGTATCTACCGACCACTTTGATATCACTCCACATACCTACAATACAGCACACAAAGGAAATAGACAAATATTCAAAGATAAAAGTTTCTCGAATCTTAAAACAAAAGTGGGATTTTAAAGATAAACAGAAGTTATTCATAAATCATGAACGTAATAGTTACATTCTGACGCAACGTAAGTACATCTGAAAAATCTTTTGTTTGATCAGACTCAAACATCTGGATGTTGAACAGAAGTTCATAATAAAATATGATGAAAAAATATGTTAAGTCCTTTTGTATCGACCGCTTCTGTCTATTTTTGTTCGACTAGTTAACAGTCTTGATACTTTACAATATGTTTTTACTGATTAAAATGCAACACTACTTTGAATAAGTTTTTTGTGGACTAATAAATAAAAAGGTTGCAGTAAAACTACTTTGTATGAGCAATTATTCCATTTTACAAGACAGTGCATAATAAATGAGAAGCTATTGATGTTTAATCTTTATCGTTTGATCATCGCCAATCAATGGATAAGTTAAAAAGTTAAAAAAAAACTGCAGTAAACACCCTTCGGCACGGTAGTAATACGCTAATTGCATTTGTTATATTCTGTATAAAGAATTACAATTAGTGACCGTGAATAATGTTGGCGTCGGGCTAACATTTCACTAAATGCCAAACGTCTACACTACTACTACTATACTTAGTTTGGCACCGTAACTTTTCAAGTGGTCAATCTACTGTCACAAAGTTTATGACAAAAGGAGGTTAAAAGAGCTTTCATTAATTTCATAAACAATTCTTACAATAACACACATTATATTAATTGTTATTTTACATTTATTCCGCACATTATAATATGAACTTTCTACAAGTCGGAGGGCGCCACTATCTGCACACTACATCAAAGATCAGACTGTATACTCGAATGATCTTTAATTTATTTTCTGCAAGGCAATTCATCTAGCGTGCCCTTTAATGTGTTCAAAGCATGGAGTCATTATTGAATTAATGTTGAATGTAACCCATCCGTATCCACCAATATTAACATTATTTAACTGCGGACGTAGACAAGAGGAAACCCAATTATAATGGTACTCACAAGCTATAACCATAGACCATTATGCCAATTAACTACTGTAATGTACGTATTACTGGGGCCGGGCATTGTGTGTTACGTCCAAATTCACTTGCATGTACTTGCTTTCAATTATTTTTATGACGTTGTTAACATTTCATTGATTATTGCTTGGTTGTACAAATGACAAACTGATTCTTAATGTCATGTGAAATTGAATGTTTGCAATTAAATATACATTGTTATCATTGCAGATAATTTCTCTACTTTAGTTTATTTCCCGGTTAAAAAAAAACTTAATAAAATACCTCAACTCACAAACAAAATTCGACGAAATCGTAACAATCAAATATCAAGACCGTTTGGTTAATCATCGAATTGCAGCCGAAACGTACCACAGTGGTTCATAGTAACTCGGTGAGATTTGTTTTGATAATACATCATAAAACTATTAAATATTGGATCGCTGAGTGAGACTACCCGCTACTGTTTCCACGTTCCTCTCCAAGTGATAAACGGTAGCGAGTACACGTGTTTTGTATAAAAATGTTTGACATACTGAGAATAATACCCCACGGAATGTGAAGCTTTACTAAATAACTTTCAATATGTTTATACTACGGAGGGATAAGAATAGGTAGGTGTTATATCAAAAGGGCTTGTTCACCGTCGAAGTGTATAACTTGGACCACTTAATACACTGATCATGGCGTAATCGGTTTGTTATTTCAGCGTTTAGACGATGTTTAAACCTGGTTTTGTTTTGTCAGAAGCATGTGGGAATCATTGTATTGTGTTCTGCATCCGGGTTATGATTGGTTCTTCTGATTTTTACTTTTAGATTGATTGGTCATTTCTGAGGTATTGTTTTTTATCAACTTTACACCTATGGTTTCCGCTCTACATTAGATTTTCATTAAACTAACAACTTTATTGTACAAGATTTGATTTGATTCAATACTGATTCTGATCCTGATATTTCTTTGAGAGAACCATAAAGCATAGCATGCAGACCATCACCAAGAATTTAACTTTTTACAACGTGTTCTCTTTGCTACGAATCAAAACTATTCCCAATAAAAGGAATTGGATATTGAAACCTAATACCATCATTGGCGTATTGGGGACGACCCATACATTATTCGACTCCTTTGGGAATCATAAATGTTGTTCAGCAGGATTGGTCAGTTAATAATGCCAATAGTTTATATATATGAAGCACACTTTTCTATAGTCCCGCGTCCCGCGGTTTAACCCGCGTAGTTCCCGTTCCCGTGGGAGTACGGGAATAAAATATGGATTACGGACAAAGAAAAGTAGCTGAACTAAAGATTAAGCTCCTTAATACTGCAAAAGTCAGTGGTACAAGGAAAAACTTAATGAAAGGTAACTTATGTGGCACAACACTGAGGCATTTTATTAATGACTAGCTGACGTCCCGCGGTTTCACCCGCGTAGTTCCCGTTCCCGTGGGGGTACGGGAATAAAATATAGCCTATAGCACTCACGAATAATGTAGCTTTCTACCAGTGAAACAATTTTTAAAATTGGTTCATTACTTCCGGAGATTACCCCCTACATACAAACTTACAAACAAATGTTACCTCTTTATAATATTAGTATAGATGAAGTAGAAATCGAATGTTAAGCTATTTGTTACGACAACTTTTTCATTCGACTTGTACAGTCGAAATAAAAAGGAATTATCATAATAATTGTATCAAGGTCAAAAAAAATTGATCGAGGACACCAACTAATTATTTAGATCAAACGTGTTTGGACTTAAAAAGCCACAGTTACGTCATTAGGAGTATCTGATAACAACATACTTAGAACATTATTATTACAGCCGTCTACATATTTTTATAGGGTTGCCAGAAGCTAGGTAGGTAGCTAGAATAAGCACTAACTGATAAGTATCAGTTAGAGCTTATTCTAGCTTCTAGCTCATATTACTTATCCTACAAATCGACTTAAAACGGAGACATAACTTAAGCGATAGTTGTTGTAGAGCTTTTTAAAAAAATGGAAGTTGTAGTTAAGGAGTTGTATGGTATATTTGTACAACCCTATCCAACTGCTTCTGTATTTTCAATAGTCATAGAGCGGTTTATCTGTTGACGTGTGTCATCTAGTACAGCTACCTACTGACTTCCGTTCCCATCTCTCGGCTTATCTTACACAAATATGACAAATTAAACGAATCTTAGGAAGGGTCCCCTGGTTACACTTCACAATGGAGTATTTAAACAAAGATCTAAAGTCGTTACTTGGACTTTAAGACAAAGTTCTTTTACTTGCCGCGGAGTGAGTTCAACAAGAAGTTTGGATTAATTAAGTAATTAGAAATTCATTATATAAATTGAAATGAGCAATGACATGAACAGGTTTAATAAACTACGTACTGGCGATCTCAATCAATCGGTAAAGTGAATCAATTTTTAATATGTTCAGCACTCTAGAAATCTGAATACAGCAATTCTCAACATGTACCAGTGTAAAACAGAAAAAAAATACATATTCAAACTTCTTGACCAAATAAAAGTATCATCGGACTCAAAAATATCGATTTAAACAACTGACAAACGGGATTTCAAACTTTAAAAATAGAATAAAAGCTCGGCCATCTTTAATAGTTAGGGCTGTCACTTTGAGGAACAAGTTAATAGACGTAATCAATTTGCTCGAAACCGAGTATGAGAATAAAAAACACATGATATTAAGCTGGCCGGTCACGCGAAGAGAGCTGTCAAAATTTAACCTCTCACTCCTTAAGGTTCAACCTTAACTGTACTTTCCTTTTAAAAATGGCACGTTTTAAACGGCTCCAAATGAATTTGCACGTTTTTTTTTAGAAATTCGGTTTCTACTCTTAGTAGTGTCATTTGTTTATGAACTATGTCAACTATTTACAATATTAATAATTAAAAATGTAAGAATTATTCTGAAGATAAATAACTCATTATGGCCTGAAATAATTTGAAGGTATCATAACACTCAGCTAGTTAACTTTACGGATTTGATAACACATAAGCGGGCAACATGCTTACTTTTTATAAATTTAAAGGGACTACAGGAGCTTAACGCGAGTATTATAATGCAAAAAAAGCTTAAGATTCACTGCAATAAACAAAACCAGACAAATATATCTATGATATTCTTCAGGATATTTGCTAGTAGTGATTTGAAAACATAATACGTACGGTCGAACAAGCTATTTGGTTTACAGTTTAACCCACAAATTACATTGTAAAATGTAAACGAAATAGCTTGTTCGACCGTACATACGTACTACGTACGTCGTTACGTACGTATTTGCATTAGTTAATTTGGTATATTCAATTTAATTTATCCTATCAAGTTATTAAAATTATTCGTATTCATCTGGACTGCCTACTAACTTAGTCTTAAGATATTTAATATGCTACTAACAAAGTATGGGCATTACCAAGTCTGAAATAATTTTTTTTTTTTTATAATGCAACTAATTTTACTAGATAAAAAAAAAACCGGCCAAGTGCGAGTCAGACTCGCGCACGAAGGGTTCCGTACCAATTATTATAAAAAAATCACGTTTGTTGTATGGGAGCCCCCCTTGAATATTAATTTTATTCTGTTTTTAGTATTTGTTGTCATAGCGGCAATAGAAATACATCATCAGTGAAAATTTCAACTGTCTAGCTGTCACGGTTCATGAGATACAGCCTGGTGACAGACAGACGGACAGACGGACAGACGGACAGACAGCCAAGTCTTAGTAAGATAAGTTAGTGTTTTTTTAGGGTTCCGTACCCAAAGGGTAAAAACGGAACCCTAAAAAAACACTAACTTATCTCTTAAAAATTTCTTTTAACGAGTAAAAACCATACTAAAATACATGCGATCATTCTGATTTTTGGCAAATAATTCGATAACCAACATAATAGCATCGTAGTGTTTTATTTTTTTAGTCCCATCAATAGATTTTTGTAAATCGCAAAAAACTACTCATTTTGCTACTATTTGGCCTGCAGTGACTGACGTAACAACCACGTTGTAATGCAAGCTGATTAGAACTTTATTGTAAGTCAAACGAAGTTTGAACCACCACAAATAGAGTCCCTAATATAGCTCCTGTAGTCGACGTAGGTAAAAGAATTTCTTTACATAGCAAGTGAAACTGCGGAAAACAGCTAGTAAAGCATAATTTTAAAAGCCTTACATTAGTGATTAAGTTAATTAAGACCATTTATCTGTCATGTGCAACATTATAATTAAGAAATTTGCACCGGGCTATATCTATGCGTCCGTATTTGGGAGCGGCTATGAGTGCTATTTCATAATGAAATGAATAAATGCAGGCAATTCAATTAAGTCTCATTACACCCGGCACTTTTTTCATGATATAGGGCGCCAATTGCAATGACTGAATGCGTGTCATTGGGTGCGTTTAATTCTATTAACTTTAAATGTTACTCATGGTATAGTCATGGAAAAAAGTAAGTAACATTGTTACAAAGTTGCAACTTGCAAATAAAACCGATTACCACTACGTAATCGGTTTTATTTTCAAGTTGCAACTTTGTCACTGTGTCTTTGTCTTGTCAATTATTAGCTATGTCAAATTGTCTATACAATTTGACATAACTAATAATTGACAAGCAGATCTAGAAATTCGTGTTTACTATTTTTAAGGAAAATCTCTGTATTAGCTACATATTTTTGCTCATAACTGTACTTGACATACGTAGACAATTAAAATACGCGCGTCTCGTGCAAAAATTGAATTACTGCCAAGAACACAACTAATGAACTTATTATTTCTGTTACGAATACGCGAAATAATTGGCCTTTGTAGTTTTAATTAGTACTGAAAGGCTTTAATAGGGTGTAATTGTTGATATTTCAACAAAAAATCATACGAAGCGTGTTCGGTATGTGAACTATAGGGTTCTGGTGATAAAAAGCGTTTCTAGCATTGCATTGAGTCCCTATAGTCATAACACCTAGTTAGTACTGTATTTGACATTTACATTGAAATAGACAATTCTAATCACCTTCGTTAAGACCAGAAGGTCATGATCAGCTGGACACACTACTATAGTATGACAAATGTCTCCTGCTGAACACATGACTCCCGTTATAGAGAGGACTCTAACGACCAACGCCATTGAGGACAATGGCATGGGGAAAAATAACCATGATAACTAGCTAGTCAATTTACTAAAGAGCCCTACCCAAGTAATCAGGAAGTGCTATTCCCGATTCACTTCGAAATTCGAAATGTGATTTAAGAAGAGTCACCAAAAGAAACAATGAGGGTTTTTCGGATTTTGTCTGCCACCAGATGTCGCTACGTAGTTGTCTGGTATAGACAACTGTCAAATTGTATTGAATTTGTATGCTAGTGAAACTTTTTACCGAAATTTCATCGTATTTACACTGTTTTACAATATAAATATGGATTATGGACAAAGAAAAGTAGCTGAACTAAAGATTAAGCTTCCTAATACTGCAAAAGTCAGTGGTACAAGGAAAAACTTAATGAAAGGTAACTTATGTGGCACAACACTGAGGCATTTTATTAATGACTAGCTGACGTCCCGCGGTTTCACCCGCGTAGTTCCAGTTCCCGTGGGGGTACGGGAATAAAATATAGCCTATAGCACTCACGAATAATGTAGCTTTCTACCTGTGAAACAATTTTTAAAATTGGTTCATTACTTCCGGAGATTACCCCCTACATACAAACTTACAAACAAATGTTACCTTTTATAATATTAGTATAGATTTGAAAGATAATTAAATGAAAAAATAGTCGCAAACTACAAGAAACTCGTGTATTTTGATAGATGTTTAGACCTTACACCAGTGCTGCCACCTGGTGGTTTTGTCATTCCAGAACACCCTCTTTGAGGATCGCTTTCTAATAAGTAACGGTCATCAAAATAAGGTCCGAAGTTTGTATACGTTGTTATTAGTTATTAAAAATCAGTTACAAAACATTGTTGTTAACAGTTAAATCTGAATATCCATTCCTAAATCAAATTTGCCAATTAGCCAAATCACGTCCGGAACATCTAATTATGTTCGAGTCATGATTATCCTATTGTGCAATCAATTCAGCTGTTATTCATCATTGTTCCACTGATCGTTAGCAAGCATTGGTCGGGATAGGTGCTAATTGTCCAGAGATACGTTAATAAGTAATTTGAGAGCCCTCGCTGGTCGCGTGCCGCGGTCTGTGGTTGGACTGCCCGCCGACTGGCACGGTTACCCGTTCCGTACTTAGTTTATTGGGTAATGGATATCATTGTTTCATACGAAAGCTTTTGGGGACAACTAAGAATAATATTTATAGTTGGACATTTGGGATAATTTGCGTAAGAGTTACTTTGAAAGAGTTTCTTTTAACAATTAGTTTTGTTCAGCAAGATAATGGTGTCGATTCTGTTGTGCACAAACTAAACTTAATTTAGGCTATTGCTATCTTTTTCTCTCTAATAAAACGAGAAAGAGACATCATTATAAAAGAAATAATCTTTCCTTACACTATTAAAAATCGTTAAATTAGTAAGTATTAATAGCTTTTCTTTGTAAAACATGGAAAAGCAAATCGAGCAATTAACAGAAACTAAACTTAAATAACTAAATTGAAATTAAACTCGTTGCTTAGAGTGGCACTAGATAGCTCTGTGTGTAATGTGCAGCGATATTTATTTATTTATTTAAACAACAACGAATATGTAAGGACAGAACCTTTTTTAAACAAACACCACCGACTAATTAGCGCTAACTTCAAAACAAACCTAGGCAAAGTAGGCGCAAAACTATGCAAATAAACCTCCCTACGAGCTTCGTGACAAACAAATGAACGTCGAATATCACTATTTACAATCACATTATGGAACGCACTCTTTCATATTGCTACTACAAATCAAAGCGCACCCCTTTAATTAAACTGGCGCACTAAGTCAACTTTAACTATAGTTAGGTGAATGGTGAAACTAGCCATTGAATAAAGGCACACGTATAATTTACTCCTGCGATTGTCCCGGGCTGTTTGTCAGAGGGCGAGCAGTACTGAATGTTTGTAGGAGCAATGATGTTGTCATTGGAATGGCGATGGAGGGAAGCTATACTGACGATGTGTTTTGACATGCTGTCTTTGAGTACCTAATGTCATCTGTCGTGGTTATAACGAAAAATATTTTTTTAATAAAAATCATTCAATATATTCTTTCCAATTTTAATCTAGTCAATGTAACTGTTTGACAAAACGTTCACAAAAGTAAATTATTGATCCTTGTAATTTAGCAGCGGAGCAGCGGTCGCCCAGTGGTGGCGGCCCCGACTTACGAACAGTAAGTCGTGGGTTCGAACCCAGACAGGCGCATCACTTTCTGTAATTTATTTCATCACCACTGCTGTTAAAACGGTGAAGGAAAACATCGTGAGGAAACCGGCATGTCCTAGAACCAAAAAATTCGAAGACATGTGACATCTACCAATCCGCACTGGGCCCGCGTGGTGGATTATAGCCCATTCCCTCTCATAGAGAGGAAGCCTGTGTCCCAGCAGTGGGAACATTAATAGGCTGATGATGATGTAATTTAATTTAAAAAAAATATGGTCAATTCGTTTTCCATCACATCCATTTAGTAGGTATCCAATATATCGCCTACCTGCAACTACCGTATCGAATGAAATAATAATCGAACCTACGCGATGTCCATTCAATTATCCCTGAAAATTGAGGCTCATTAAAATAATAAAACAGCCGGCGGCAGAATCAAATTGAATGATAACAAAAGCTCGTGTTAATTCGAGGCGACACACCGTTTTGCAATGTACTACCCACCCACGGACCTAACTACATTAAGGGCTAATAATCGAGCAGACAAGTACAAATACGATGCCAATTAAAATAACGAAACAGCCTAATAACGCAGAAAATAAAACTACATTCACCGAAATAACAACCAAAAGTCAAGACAAAGTTGGCTCAAAATACCGTACTCCATATTGCAATTACGATACACTTCAATTAAAACCAACGAAACACGAGCACCAATTTAAATAATTGAAAGAGAAAATCAATAAAATCATCAAGCTGTTTAACAATCATCCGCAATATCAGTGATTCACACGACAGTACTATAAAGGCCAGTCCACAAGAGCGGAAGCCCTTGTTTGCACAATAATAGCGTCCGTGTGTCAGCTCCTCAATGCAACCCCAAATGCAATTGTGTACAGTCGTGCGCGGATTGAGTTACAGTGAATGCGATGGAAACATTTGCATCTAGCGCCCGCACTCCGCTGTGGAGAGAGCCTCGTTAATATCATTATAAGTGCAGGTGATATTATTGAATGTCAACGGTATCGATGTATGGAATATGGTCTGATAGATGTAGTAGCGTATGTTCACGGGATACAAGTTTGTTCTGTCTGTAACAACAACAACAACAGCCCATAACGTCCACTGCTGGACATAAGCCTCTCCCATGATGGGAGGAATTTGCCGTAATCTCCACGCTTGGCAGGCGGATTGGAGATCGCAGTGATAAAAGACTAACAGAAAACGCTGCTGCCCATTCTCTGGTCTACGGAGGCGCAAGGTGTTCTGCCTCAGACATTAGTCGCCTTATACGACACCCGTGAGTGTAATGGGTTGGTTCTATTCTACTCTGCCGGATACCACACGGCTGTCTGTAAGTTTTCACGAAATTTACTTAAAGACAGAATGAGGAAAGTTTTGAGTATGAATGTGGATGGTTAAAAGAGTAGTGGAAGATCAAAGAAACGATGGATAGACTGTGTAAAGGATGATATGGCAAGAAAGGAGGTGTCTGATGATATGACGAGAAATAGGGAGGTATGGATGAAGAAGACATGCTGCGCCGACCTGGAATGAATTGGGATGAGGCAAGAGAATGATGACGTAAACACAGAATGAATCGTTGGTCAAAGTCGCTTTATAGACCTCAGGGCATCAAGAATATGCATATCTACAATCTTTGAACGACGGCTGTTTGGCCAATATTGAACAACCAATTTTTATTGTCATTGCCCTTTCCATATTATCGATAAGCTCGCTGCCACTATCGCAATTACAGTAACTATAAATGACAATTGCCAGCCAATAGCCCACGTACGGAACCCAACGTTCCCCTATTTGGTGACCACT
The DNA here is from genome assembly GCA_905147715.2 of Xestia xanthographa. NCBI lineage: Eukaryota > Metazoa > Arthropoda > Insecta > Lepidoptera > Noctuidae > Xestia > Xestia xanthographa. The sequence continues at coordinate 13,603,822 of LR990656.1, forward strand.
TGGCGGCACTGCCTGGTCATCCCGCAAATTGCTCTTTCCCAACAAAATTGTCAATAAAACTCATCTGATTCGCAGTTAAACAAGCGAGCGACATTATTAATTTATGCGTTGTAATATGGCGCAAACGTTGGCGTTATCCCGTGTAAATTATTAATAGTGCTGGGGTAAAAATTAAGCTTAAACCGAATGGGTAGTTTCGGCCATAACGCTCGTTTTATGTTTCCATGTGCAGATTAATATGTTGTTATATCCTGTGACGAGTCAAGCGAATCGGTTTTATTGGCAATCGAAATCGCGCGATGCTGTCATATATCGATTATGTCGACGACGTTATTGTCAATGTGTCCGTGCCGATTGGCCGTACTGTAGTATGATCCGAGTTATTTTTAGAGCTAGGGTTGTCTGTCGCTGTGAATGTACTGTTTGACCCGGAAATCTACATTGGAACCGTAACATCAAACAAATGCCCACCTCGCGGAGATGAAACACAAAAGTGAATAGCTCCCTTGAGATTCACCTCTGTTGTCTTAAGAGAAAGCGATTACACAAATCTGAAGAAGCTATTAATCCGGCTCGCTGCCCCCGAATGGCATCACGGTTTGTTTAATAAAATCGCGAATTTACATATCAAAACCTACAAAGGGGCATAATTGGACCCGATGACTTAGAAAACGTAGTGGGTGAGGCGGGCGTGCCACCCCTTACAACAAACAAAGGAATTATACCCGCCTCAAGAAACTTTTAGCAATGGAAAGCTCCTTAACAAACAGACGCGTGTGTATCTAATGAAATTCCTATGGTTGCATAACATACTCGCGTGAGCGCTGAGCGTTATTAGCGGAATTATTTCTCCGGGTAAAATCTTTGAAGGCGGTTGCTCTTTCGGAAAAGTTGTTAAGAAAATGGGTTGAGATCTTTTCGGGATTTCATTAGTTTGTAACTATGCGGTGTGCTACGCGAGGCATCTAATTTATTAGGTAGGCGTAGCCGAGGGAACGAATGGGCAGCGAGCATTTGAAAATGGAACGGAATTGCCGAATCACGCCGCTTTGAGTGGAAGCCGCCGCGACACGATTCGTTAAGAGACAAATGTTTGAATTCAATTCCAACAGTTTTTTGGTCAGTAATTAGTAACGGTATATTTACTCCTCGTTCGTTGTAGGACTGCACGGTAGCCGTGTTTTTTCTGTAATTAATTTTTGTTGTTAATTTGGGCGCGTCGCCTCCGAGACCGTCCGATTTACTTGACTGTTGCGAATAATTGGATGACCGTTTCGTCGATTATACTCATTGTAAGAGAGTACTGGAATACGTTTCCACATTCCCACACAGTACGTAAAGTGCCATTATGTTCGATGAATGAATGAAGTGCAAGCCGACGACATACGGGCATCTTATACTCCTGTTGCTCCATCAAGGATATTGACACTTGTTCAGTGTCATCAGCTTTTGTTCAGTCACGTGTTGGGTTACACATAAAATACTGCACGTGTTCATGCCAAGCCAACACGTAAGTAGTACCTACGCTAGTATTATTTTTATTGCATATTTGTCACGGCTGCAAAGGAAGTGGTGTTAATCATTTAATTCGTTTTGCTTTAAGATCATTAGAAAGGCAGGTTTGTGGTCTAGTAAGTCGCAAATACGCAGTTACTGATGTTTAATTGTGAAGTTCCATCAATTTACTTTTTTAAATCAATTTCCATCGAAAAGCGACACAGTCGGCCAGTTCCTTGGAAATCATAAGAATGATTGCTTATTGGTATTTAACTATTCCCAGGTAATTTAGATTAGTTTCTTCGCTACACGTATTTTAGCACTGTATATCATCAAGCCGTAGTTGTCTAAGTGTCAGCAGTGGTTTCGCATCGGCATCGGCAGTGGAAAGCTAATCGCGTCGCGCGTCGCTCGCGCGTTATAATTAGTACAAATCGTCTGCTCCAAGCCGCCCGAGCGTAGAACCAACAACGTGTAGACTTGATTCATGATGATCTCATAAAATATACAGAAATAGAAGTTGTCAAGTAAGATTAGAGGTATTTTGAGTGCGTTTTGAAGAGTAGTTTTTTAAGTAGAGCTGTTGGGTGTTGATTCTGACTTTTTTTGAATAAATGTTGCAGTTTTTTTTTTCACTTAACCGACCTTTTAAAGTATGTTCAGTTGCGCATTTAGCTTGTTATCCAAAATTGTGTTTGTTCTATTCCATTTGTAACTTCACACCTACTGCGGTCTGTCTATCCGTTCCACAGTCATCCTCTCGATGGAATCCGGTAATCTCGTGAGTTAATAGATTCGATAATTCATCGCGGCGCGCGTCTGAATCGATACCAGTACGATTGATGGCGCCTGTCTTAGCTGGTGAAACGCTCGACATGTCTGTCACAATGTTCCACTTCACTACATTCGAAATTTAAACTTTTAATGGCTGTTCTTTTGTTTGATGCTTGAATGGGAGTGTACGCGACTGTGCGCGGTTCATTCTGAAAGGCAACGGTGTTGTGTTTTGAATTTGGAATGGTTAGGAGGCGATGCGCGTATCTATGAAGATAGAAATAAGACGTATTTTAGTATTTCACGTACCTTTAACCTTTACAGTAGGTTTGGCTTTTTTGATTGGACACGAACTATGTAGTTTGATCAGAAAATATTAGCCATTTAGTTATTCCTATTTAAATACACATGTCTTATTAGCCAGTTACAAATCGAATTAGGATTGTTGCTTAGGATTTTCGTAGTTATTACAAAAAATGCAAATGGTACGAGAACTGAACACAGCATCTACAAATGTGTGTGACACATTAAAATAATTGTTGATACTAGACGGATGAAAATAGTGTAAATTATAATTTTAATGAACCGTCTGAAAGTTGTAACAAACTTTAATCACTGCGACTTCAAGTTCAAACAGGTTCATGTTTCATTAACTCGCTAAGTATTTAGAAATCTATTAAACAATCCAAAATTTTTCACTTTCCCATAGCGGTGGATTCTAAGAGTGACTCCAGTTGTGTCACTAAGCGATTGGCTCCGCCTCAAAATAGTGAAGTTCGATTCACATTTTTGTGAAGAAATGTCCGTTTTATTCAATTCTTTGTGGTCACATTCCAATGACGCTTCAGTGAAGATCTAGTTACGAGTTTCAATTGTTTTTTGTCCGATACAGACTACTAAAGAGGTTTTATTGTAAAGAGATAATATTTTTGTGATAAACAACTCTTAGGATGATGATGAACTCTTTAGGAATATTACATGAATTTTCGTCAACGTAGTTTTAATAAGGTATATGCATGATTTTTTTTTATCACTCTAAACAAAGCGTATTAACTTCAGTAATAGCAAAGTGAAATTATTTTTAAAATATCTATAAAAATACTAAGATAAAAGCATTTGAAACTGCTGATTAGGCAGAGAGATCCGATACAGCGATTGACGTCATTCGCTGCATCGACGTACAAAATCCATACGAAATTTTGTTTATCTAGAAAGAGATATAACTTTATATAATACTAGCGGACGTCCCGCGGTTTCACCCGCGTAGTCCCCGGTCCCGTGGGAGTATGGGGATAAAATATAGCCTATGTTACTCAGGGTGAATGTAGCTTTCTAATAGTGAAAGAATTTTTGAAATCGGTCCAGTAGTTTTTGAGCCTATTCATTACAAACAAACAAACAAACAAAGTTTTCCTCTTTATAATATTAAAGTATAGATAACTTTTGTGTTGTTTGGCCGATTTATGTCTTGTTTCGCTTTTTGTCATTATTTTTATAGTACTTTAACATTCCGTATCAAAATAAAAAAATAAAATTTAAGCACATTCCCATTATCAGATTTTATATCATGATAATGTATAGTTACATGCATAAATAAGATATTTACAATGCAGTGCAGACAAACGCAATTAACAAAATGTTTATATTTTATCTCTTACCCTTTAAAATTTCAAATAAATTAAACTGTCTGACCCATAAAAACAGCGTTTATGTCAGTTGAAAGCAAAGAAACAATACTTCCAAAAAGTTTCCTCGTAAGAAACCTTTCACAAGCCATTAATGTCTATATTCCGACCCCCTAAAGAGTTGAAAACACGAAATGGAATTATGGATTCCCCTAAAAGTCGCCATTAGAATTAGAGGCACAATTTATTCCGCACCGGGGCCCAATATTTCCGCGTTTCCTGTATCCTGTCCTGTGAGTTGTGCTCAATGCGCGATGCCACACTATCTCATCAACCATGGAACCTTAACTTAAGCTTACTTAAGAGGGTGAATAGACATTAGTATTGTGATTAGTGGGTGGTTATGTGAAAAGTAATTCAGTTGTAAGCTTTGTATTGATTGGGTGAATAAACGTTTTTTACGAAAATTATACTTGAAAGACTTTTGATTTGCAGGAAATACAGAATTTAATTAAGAGTTCCTTAAGATTTTGAATACAAAGATACATAACAATTATTTTCAAGTCAACCGCAGAAACTCAAGCAGACCAACTTCTAAATGATTTTAAAGGCCCACGAAGACATGCAAACACATTAATTTATAGGCACGAAAACAAACTTTATAAGTCTGTAACAGTCGGCCAACTTTTACATTAAGTCCCCAGTCGGGGAAGCAATTATGGTAACATCTATTACACCGACACCGTTTGTCTGATTACTACCTTGTATTCCCACTGCATTTGATACTACAATTCAGTTTCAAAGAACACATTCTTATTCATAAAATCTGTAGATTTATATTCTCTCCAATCGTAAATCTATTACAACATAATTACGATTGAGTCCAATTTGCAACAATGTACTGATGGGCACCAATAAACATTTCAACAAGCTTGCTGTCAAATAAAGCCAACAAATATTTTAATGGTTCCATGCATCGACCCTTTTTATTGGCAGTATAAAGCGTCCGTCGAGCACGTAACCATCCAGCAACCCTTAGGTACAGTCGTGTACAGGACAACGTCTCAAACTGAACTATAAAATAAATCTAGCAAGTTATCGTCCACAATAAACAGTCGCCGCGGAAGGCTATCGCCAATTCCCACGCAAAGTTGCTGTTAATAAAAGCAACAAAATTATATATTCAAGAGTTAGGAGGTGGTGGTATGGCAGTTAGGGCCTTCTACGTGGTCCGAGTTACAATGCAAATTGCCGTGGAGGGGTGCGCCGATGCCCTCTAACTGTGCGACTCGCAAAGATGGCCGCCGTAATGGCGAAATGAAATTATTAAGCATTGTCTTGTGAAATCGGCCGCAGTCGACACCTGAGACACAGGGCTCGACCACTTAGCGTGGATATGCCGCGCCGCGGGTAACGAGCTTCGCCACCACCGCCCGCGAGCCGCCCGCTACACCCAAACACTGCGCGCAGCCGGGAACGAGATACAGTTTGACTACGCCACCTTCTAAATAACAAATTAGCCAAGGCTATTATTGAATGACACCGAAGTTCCACTACAATACGGAAACTTCAAATATCTCAAACTACTTACACAAGAAATTAATGGCCAGATGAGTTTAATTTTCTTATGAATTTTGATAATGTTGCAAGTGTAAATTACTGTTGGGAAAATAGTACTGAAAAATGGTCACGGAAGCACCTCCACACTTTTCCAACGCCAAGACATTACTTACGACCCTCGGCTGAAAGCTTTGTATTAAAATTTAAATCTACTTTGCAAAGTGTATTTTATACACGTGCTCTTGCAATTTTGATCGTTCTTAAAGCTCCGAATAGCTTCTATTATTACGCTTTACCTTTGCGGTATTGGGTGTTACACATCTCTCCCCAACCATTCCTGTTAACATTTTGACTAAGTCTCCCATGAATTTGGTATGCATAATGTTAATATATTATAGATGCTTTAATTACTCGTTTGCGGTACACTTGTGGTTGCTCTGTTAATGTTCATATCTATTCGCTCGAGCTTGAAGCCGAGTTGTATCTGTGTACGTTTATTGAATATATTACAATTCTAACAGACAGATGCGTGTATGTTAATGATTTCAAAAGCTCATCATCCAAATCGATCGGAACGGAAACGACCATTAATTCCAGTAATGCGAAATCGATGTCCAAAACCGCGTCTTACGAAAATAAATTAATTTCACAATTTGTTTTCGACAACAAAGGCCGGGATCCCTCTACTTGCTGCCCAAGTGAAATTCCTCTTTAATCCAACGCATGCCCACTCCGTGTTTTTAATTTCACACAAAAAACAGCTCTGAGTCGGTGATCAATCAAAACTGCCGCTCATTTCTTTTTTCTATACTTCATTGCAATACACTTTCGCCTCTCTGTAACCGCTATAAATGTGCCTGTATTATTTTGTTTGTATAAAGGAAACGGGTATCCCTTAAATTCAATTAGTTTGACGGATTTGTCGTGATGCCAAAGATTAATTACATTTTACAAATGAGGTTTTTTAATCTTAATATGATTATGAATTCTTGTTATGATTAAGGCCGTAACGATTTGTTCTGCGAATTATATTTTGGGTGTTTAGGAACACATGTGCAGTGTTGAGGGGTATTTATTTCAGACTGTTTGTGCAAGTACGTAAAAGTGATGAAGACGTACAGTCACGAGCAAACGTCGACGTATTATTGAGCGGTCGCAAGCTGAGTGCCAATCGTAGCTCAGACGCCGCACTACGTGTTTAAGAATGTGTTAGACTCAACCACTATCAACTTTGACTAGAGCATAGAGTTAAGCGCTAGATGACGACTAAGTACCGCTACGAACTCGTAGCAAAAGCGTAGCAATACACAAACCTTTCCATCTTTAGATTTGACAATTTGAATAGAAATATTATTTCATTTAAACTTTCGCTACGATTTCGTAGCAAATTCGTAGCAGCTGACAATATTCATCTTTATATTTTTTGTATTTATTTAATGCATTTTATTTGGGGTATCTTTCATATGTTTATTGATTTAAATAATATCTATGATTTATTGATTGTAGGTGAACAATGAATGTGCACCTCCCTAAATATATAGAATATGTATGAGAGCATAAATACGTATCACCTAATTACACATTAACTGCACTACTTTTTCCCTACAATAATTTTCCCTAGCAATTTTCCTACTCAACTTTATTGCCCAATCGTTTCCATTCATAAGTCTATCGCAGATCTCACGAGCTCGTCGCAAAGTGCCCCGGAGTACCGTGTAAATAAACATTCGTATTCGTTTCACGTTCGTGATCATTCGGCCTCATTCGGCCCCGGTCGGGATTACGTGATTTATTCAACAGACTCTAATTGCTACCGAGACTTTTCTCGCTGTCTGTACTTTAACATTCTTGAGCGTTTTGGTTGGACTGTTTATTTTTTTGGTTGTTTGAAATGGTGATAGTTTTGTAGTACAGAACTGGCAATTATTAAAGTTACCGATACAATTGAAAAAATAAATTAAGTATTAGAAAAAAAAAGTAACTTGTTAAATAAAATATTTTTAAACTGCCATTTCGTAAATTTACTCAATTTACTTTCGTTATTTTCTTTATTTAGGTCGCATAATTGCGTATTATATTCTGTAATCGCATTTAAAACTTAAAATCAACACTAACAGCAAATACAAAACAGTCCCAAGTTGCAACACAAAATATCAAAACTATCTCGTCGACCTGACACGTCAAGATCACCTCCATCTCCATATTTGCTTTACGAATGGCTCCGTACGAGTACATTCAAAGCGAGCATTGGTTTCATTCATTTGCACGTTTTCATTTCAGATCTGTAAACATAAAGGTCGCTCCGCGTTGACACAGCGATTCCTGCAGAGATACAAGGCGAGCAAAAAAATCTTCTCAAAGGTTTCATAAAAAACCCAAGCTCATATGGCTTTGCAATATCATTTGAAAGGTTGGCGACAAACCGATATTTTTTACTTTAAAAGATAAGATTATGCAATCTCTAGCCGGCACCGGCAATCTGCACTAAATCCTATTTTAAAAACACGCAACGGTGGCTTTTAAAGCGCACTCGAGGACCAGCACACTCCCACACTCACACAAAACGATTTTCGTTAAGATGCAGTTTTTGCACTCTTTTGTGTGCAAGCGCATTTGTAGTGACGATACGTGTTGTCTCTTAATCCGCTTGTAATTGAATTCGGTGTTGAATCCTTTGTGAGAGGATGAAAGGATTCTCGAGTATGTGACGTAGCGTAAAATTTGAAGTAAAATGCATTGCAGTGCAATACATTCTAAGTAACCTATGGAAATCCTCTAGACTACCTGTAGAAAACATCTGACATTTTGTTTATCATAGAGACAGTGATAGACTAATTAGTAGGGCACACAGTGTAACATTGCTCGCACTTGCCCGTTTTTTCACAAACTTCGGAAGCTTCTGTAACACATTCTGAACAAACAAAGAAACACATTACAAAGCCATAAACCGAGCAACAAAGGAACCGACGAATACGTGTTGAAACTGATCCATCATGTCTCCTTTTAAAATAACAAAAAACTCATACGCTACACACAACAGATGTTTTCGTAAAAAACCGACCCCTATCGACCCTAGCATATAAAACGCTGACTATAATTTCTATTAAAATAACTGTAATTTCCTAAATTATCTTTCTATCGTAAACGTTTAAATGCAAATTGGGCATTCTGATGTATTAATGTGGTCATAGTTTTGACAAATAGGAGCAGACCTCGTGTCAAAGAATTCATTTTTGTAAAACAATTTCATCTATATCTGACAGGTGCTTACGTTTGTGATGGAGCTTTTCGAACCTTTAACAAGTTGTGTGGCTAGAGTTAACAGTATTTGTAGGAACTTTTTCCCAGATTGTGTTATCATTCCCAATCAAAAACTATAATTATTATGACTTGTTGTTTTGATGTCGCACGAAAATCTGCTTTTTGTCACGTGCATATCAGACACGGTACAGATAAAAGAACGTTATCACTTCATCTTGTTGACTTTTGATTAAAATGTAATTTGTTTTTAGCGACACTCTTTTTGATAAAATCAATAAACAAGTAATGGAAAAACATACTGCGTTTGTGAATTTCCACTATTTGAGCATTAAGCGCACACAGCCGGTTATCACTAATGAAACCGATAGGTATATTTGAAATACAATCATCAATATCGGAAAACAAACATAATATCGACCAATAAAGAGTTCAGCATATCAACATGCAAAATTCCAATTAGATTCCAAACATATGATTGTGATAAACCAACCGTTATTGAAGTTGCTTATCTATGTAATTAGAAAGGAACTAAGCTGTAACCATTTGTGTTTATGGGAACATTCGAGTGTTACAGTCATGTTTCTGATAACATTTTGTATAGCAATAGTTGTTTTATGTATTGATTGTGATCATGTTTTTGTTCTTTTACTAGGTGCACACTGGGCTAAGGAACATCATTATTCGAATGACTCTTCCAATAGATCAATGACTTCTTCATTATCTTCTTCTTCTTCTACGTTACACTGTCTACACTCTACAGAGCTTTATCAATGCATGTGTCAGCATCAGCACTAGACGAGCGACACCTATATCTTTTTCAAAAAGGGCTAAGAAGGAAAATGGATGGGTTTTAGTCAGTAAAAGTCTGACACTCCCTTCCACTCCACCCAGACCGGGGTCATTTAATGATTTCCCATCCGAAAAAAAAAGACTTGTCAACAGAAAAAATCTAATTACTCCGTCAGTTAGATTGTCAAAAAATATTTGACCTATATTTTTTCTTATGTTACGTAAACCCAAATTGACGAAGATCGACGCTTTTAAAGTTCTCAATACGTCACGCCGTGGTATAATTTTTAGTGAGTTCTGACGTCACGAACGCCCACTCCCGGGGTTTTGATGCGTTTTTATCTTTGTCAATATTCATTGATTTACAAAAACAAAAAATACGTGTCCATTATTTTCCAATAGTTTAACTGACAGACTAAATAGATTTGCAATTTATTGATGGTGGAAACTAGCCTATTGTGATCACAATGTAAACTCACAACAACAACTAAGTAAACGGACCTATTTGAACATTTGAACGCTTTAATAGCTTGTTACACGTGCAATAACATTAAACTGATGGAAATGTCAAAACTCAAAACGGTTATATACCTAGCTACCTTAACGAAACTGCATTTTAGTACTTAAACGTACTTACACCTGATCCTAGAAGTTATTACCTATTTACAACAACGCTATTAAAAATACAATTAACAGGCCTGATCAATAAGAACCCAATTGAAACTTCTTAAGTGTCTCCCGCTTTCATGCCTTTCTCCAAAGTTTTATTACTAACTCACTTTTTAAATAGAGTGCTACGAAGAAACATGATACAAATTGTTGAAATATAAATGAAGAACACCAAGTGGTACACCGGGATTAAGGGTAATGCGTGCGGTCGTTAACAGAGACATTCAAAAAATTATCTGCCACGGAATCCAGTACTTTACACCCGCCGCGGATTCGTCAGAAGGGAATAAGGCATCAAATATTCAATTTTAAAACAGCCGCTAAAAGCGAAACGTCATCGCCTACGCAACCGCAGCTGGGACTTGACGATTTAGAAATTTTGTTACAGATGGGGACACGCACTCCGCTCCGGGAAAGAGATAAGTAAAAAATTGCATTAGCAAAGTGAAAAACATAAATGAAGATGACAACAATAATGTTTGAGATGTCGCGAAATTGCCTTCCTTAAATGTTTAGAGGGTGTGTAGCTGACGCAACAGAAGTGATTCCGAGTCCCTGGAAATTATACTGTCAAGAACAAGAAAATGGCACGCAGAGTAGGAAAAATTTCATTAGCGCCAATCAAAATGACGAGGTCCAAAATGAAGCTCGCAAAGAGAGTCGTAATCACGGAGTTCAGCAGGCACCCCCTCGACGTGAGGTCTTATTAAAGGAATAATATTTACAAAACGAGACGCCTCAGAAATCCCCAAATTAAGATCTCGCCGAAACCCGCCCAACTTCCACAAAGTGGAATCATTAAATTAAAAATGTAAACTTTTCTCTTAGCAAGGTAATGGGCATCCCGATGTAGATAAATAGATGGAATAGCTGCAAAAAGGAGCATTTTCCTGTTCATTAAATTTTTCCTTCGCTTTTTTTATTTCGACCCCTGGTGCTAATTTTGTTGGAATTCACGCCCCTCGGCTCCACCCGCTGGGACTCAATCACAGAAATTTTATATCCGGAATTAAATAAGTACCCGACAGTATTACGAACAAAATCTAATATGAGCTTATTTTTAGCGGAGATCTTTCCTAATTAATCTGATACTCTTCACTGTATTTATTGGATTTAAATATTTCCCTGTTCCGACAGACAAACAGAGATCGATACTTTTCCGCGTCGTGGGGAAATTGGTTTAGAACTTGCTAAGAAGTCAACCCTGAAGGGAATATTTCCATCAGTGGTAACTTATTACAGAGGGTGGTTTGTGTTAATAACTCGATTGTCTATATTACTCAGCGATATACATTTAGTAGGAAGGAAACGTCAGCGATCTCGGCAGTAAATGCAATTACATCTGTTAATATGCCGTCTGCAACCGACGGCCGCGCCACGCTCGTCTCAGCACTGCTTCGAGCGATGCCACCCTTTAACTGTTTTGAGATCACTTTGAATTTAGTTGCGATACTTGCACCTGACTTTGTTTATTCTAGATGGGTTCATACCAAACTGTTGGCATAATTTTTGGTAAATAAACTGTCACCTCAAAGAACTTTTTATCTTCAATTTGGAGCCACATGCCAATCATTTATAAATTCCTTTGATGGTAAAACCGCACCCATATTTTCTCTTTTGATTCTCAATGTCAATATCCAAATGTCTCCGTAGTACGATATCGAGTTTCCTTATAAGATATTGATTGGTACAAATAAGGAAATCGAATTATTCAATGTCCGCCCCTCATTTGTTTCCCGCTCCCCTCACCAGAGATGAAGAAATTCTTTCTGAGTTTTCGATTACTTGTCCAATTAATTTTATAGATTCATTTGTCTTAGACGCTTTGAAATATGCACTGCAAATATTGGACGTTTATTTTTACAACGCTAATTTCGGCTTTCGGTTACCGATCCATTTATTTTCTATTGCTTCAGATTCCTGCAAAGTTATTTACTCTCTACTGTCTCCTCCGATTCGGTGTCGATCGACATTACTATGAGAACCAGGTGAACAATTAGTACAAACTGTCAAGTGCGCCAGGCGTCAGGCACCCTTGTCCCAATAGCTACATAGATTACCTGTGAGCCTCACTCTCACTTCGAGTGTGGTCCGGAGTGGGACAGGGATGTCGAGTGTTACGTAATACGAGCAGTTAGGGTATTCTGATGAGAGGGAAAGTTCACGTTCCGTTTCTCATCACGCCTGTGCGCGCAACTGGGTGAGTGCGGCTACTGGCCAGAGCAACGCACCGGCCATTCATGACATAATTGGCAATCGGGCTCATTAAACAGATGTATTTTCGCATGGTGAACATGTTAACACCTTTGTGGATGGTGTGCGTTGCGTACTGTAAGGGTGCGCTCCACTGCACTGTGCGTATTGCTTGATATTATACACTTGAGTCTATCTGTTATTTAAAATTTTCTTGTTGCTTAACATTGTAATTTAATGTTTCAATAACTCACAGTAGGTAACTATAACAAGCTATTCGACAGATAACAAGAATGTCCGTATAAGAAAAACCAAGGGCTCGATAGTAACTCATAGCTAACGAAACCTTCAATTACGTTTCAACTGTGACTGTAATAAATCAACAATTGAATAGGCTATTATTGCTCCGACCAATCGCATTACAGCTCTGACAGTGTGTCGAATTACATACACATTGATAATCAAGGACATCAGTTGCGGCATTCTGAACTTTAACTCTTAGGAGATAAACAAATGACTAGCCAAGATTATTATTCAATTATGGCCCATAATAGGTGGTACACGTTTCTAGCGATAGTGTTACTATCGGTCAAGTGAAATTAAACTTTGTGTGTGGGAGTGTTAGGAGTGGATATCTGCGTACTAAGTTTGTAGGTGTAAGATAACAATGAGTGGTCAGACAAGGTGTTAAGAGAATACCTATTGTTCAGATCGGCGTGAGCGCGGGGGCGCGCCGCGGCGAGATCAAAGCCGATTGACATTGAGACGTGACCACACCTTCGGCTTTACGTTAAGTATATCCACTATCCGATTGGAGATCTCTTCAACTGAGTTTTGTTGTTCTCAATTGTCTATTTATGACTACTAATGTTCTAAGAACTGATATGAGGAATTACATATGGAAATTTTATGACATCATTTTTATGATTGATTAATTTACTAGAGATTTGCAAAGAGTGGTTTCCAGTTTAAGATTTTTTGTCAATGCCGCCGGCATTTAATTTAATTGTAATGTTTCTTAGAAACAACCTTTTTACCTCAAATCGCTACCTACTTACGTAATTTATACATGTTTTAATGATCATTAGTCCCTTCTAACGGTCGAAGAAAGTCATAATATAGTCAGGCAAACACTGCACACTCGTACCCAACATAGGGGCATACTAAAGGGCATAATTTGCACACAAAGGCACACGTCATCAAACGGCACAGTCGGACACCTCCTTACGTCACACCGAACACTCCAGGAGGGCCCTATCTTGATATCACTCGATATATTCGTCACGGTACGAGTACTACGAATAACGACTGCATGACGCTTTGATTCTAAACCATGTTCTGTGGAAGGATTATATTTTATTTGACAGGAAATCTTTACTTCCTACATGTCACTTTGAGGAGTTTATTAGAGCTGTTTTCTCTGTATTGAAAACAGGAAGTCTTTTATTTTTAATTTTCTCACGTTTTTTCTTAGGAACTTCTTTAAAGTTGTCTTGTTTGATTTTTTGTGATATTCAGTTCCGCAGTTTTTTTTTGCGATTTAAAGCAAAAAAAAATGTTTTAACCGTATTTTAGCGCTATAAGGTAAACACTATTACTATTTTTACGAGGTAAACTTGAACTATTATATTATTATCGTTTATTTCAGGCATTAACCCATTTAACTCAGTACATAATTATTACATAAATTCCATTAACCAAACCAAAAAAAATGTTATCCTTTGGTAGTTAATCAAACTACAAAAGGATTACACGAATAAAATATTTTAATCTAACTTTCGCGGAAAATAAAATCCGACCCAAACTTAGTCGAGAAAGGCTAGGCAGATGGTAATTCGCGGAAAATAATACATCTGTCATTCAGTCACATAAATTCAATTGATTTCAATAATATTGTTGAAAATAGCCCCACTTGGCTCCAGGGTGTCGGGACTCGAACCCTTCACAAAATCATTTCTATTCCGTTTTCCGTGAAAATTGCCCACCGACGGTCAAAGGGTTAACGATTTAGTGTTTATTTGAATTCCGCCTTTGTTAGTTTAAAAGGCGTTAGAATGTAAACGGAGCCTTTGTTGTGATTGCCGTGTGTTTTGTTCCGACCGGAGCCGGGTTTATTGTTTTGTCGTTCGCAAGGATTTCGTTCGCACCCCTCTACTTGTGACGTTTCAATTTATCGACTGATGCTACTCGGATTTTGGATTGCGTTTTTAGTTGATATTTATTTGTATAAACTTTTTAGATAGTTTTACTTATTCTGGTTTATTTTGATACCAAATTAATTTATTAAACTTTATCACTAACTATTCTTTGTACGAGTATACTTTGGAACAAGTATATTAGAGGAAGTTTAAAAGTTGCGCCAGTTACAGAAAAGTTGAAAGGGAATCGACTGTCTTGGTATGTGATGAGGAGGGAAGAATCGCATGTGACTAAAAGAGTGATGAATATAAATGTGGATGGGTGGAGAGGGAGAGGAAGACCAAAGTACGATGGATTAAGTGAGGGATGATATATAAAAAAGGAGTAAATGATAATGTGTCGGTTAACAGAGGACAATGGAAGAAAAAACGTGTTGCGCTGACCCCGAGTAGGTACTTAACATGCGACAAAGGACGATGGCTGCAAATGTTCTTTGATTTTCTGTATTTCATAGGCTGCATACAATTATTTCAAACCATAAGTGCATTAGCAGCATTTTGATTTTAATTTTACTTTTAATTATATTCTTTGATTTTATCTTTTAATTTTATTTCTTTGAATTTATTAATGTTTATATGTTAGAAATCTATTTCTTATTTAATTGCAATGTACTTAATTTTTTTATGTTGTTATTATTGCAAATTATCAAAAACTTTAATAGCTTCAAATTGTTAGTATATTTTTTGGCTTTAACATATTGTATTATAGATAACCATAATTGGTGCATGTTGTTTTAGCCTGTAAGTAATTGTTGCAGATATAAAAGTACTATTCTTATGCAAGTATCATTTCAAAAATGTTCTGTGTAAACAATTGTTGGCTAACCTAAATAAATAAATAAAAAGTGTATTCAAGTACAAACTGATTCAATCAAATCCTTTCAAATCAATCATAATAAGAAATGCAAGAAATCTCCAAGTTCATTATAAAACCATTTTATCTTAATGCTCTAAAGTCTGTCAGGATTATTTTAATGTGGATGCTGACAACACACGCTCTTCATAAGTAGAGCTTTGAATTCCATTAGATAACATTATATTGAGATATTTGAACGTGATTTATCAACTGAGCATTGTGAGATGCATTAATTAAATGGAGTTATAAGAAAAAGAAAGCAATACAAAGAGAGTTTTTGTTGAGCTCTTAAGGCCCTTCTAACCCTAAAATTAGCAACTCTATTTGTGGTGGTTCAAACTTCATTTGAAATACTGTTAGAATAAAGTTCTAATCAGCTTGCACTACAAAGCGGTTGTTAAGTCAGTCACTGCGGCAGAATAGTGCGAAATTAGTGTTTTTTTGTGATTTACAAAAAATCTATTGATTGGACTAAAAAAATAAAACACATAAGACCTGCTTTATAGTTAGTTCAGTTAGTATGCAAAATTTCATGATCTAATTTGAAGTAGGTACTTTTTGAATACCAGCGGTTTATTTGATTTTTTTTTCTATCGAGAAAAGTTTATGGAATCGTGTTTTCGTCACACATAGTACCTAGCATTAATTCTCATCTTTACCATATATTTATTTCAAAATTAATGCTGCAGTATTTTAGGCGTTACGGAGGATCATGCTAAGCCATTTGAGGCATGTTAGGCCCTTAAATGGAGCTAATAGTCAAGAACTCAAGATATTTAACTTCATTTGTTTCTTTATCGGAATCTGTATTTTCATACATTGTTGTTTCAAATAACTGCATGCAGTTCCCATCTAATTGCATCTTATCTGATGTCTGTATGCACAGTGGAACTGTAAGAAGAATCCATTACACATTCACTTGCAAATCTGAATTCAACAAAGACTCTAACTACTTATTAAATTATTGATACATTTCAACAGAAGATCATACAAAATGCAAGTTTAACAAGCAATGATCAACCAAATCGGGAGTTGGAACATTCAGCGGCTTTGTGTTTCCATTGTAAGTACCGCAGCATGGTATCGTTCTTCATTGAGGCCTCTCCGTGGGGAGCCCACAGTAGCCCGACAGTCTCTTTTTGTACGTCCAACGTTTTATCAAACATTTTAATGGCCGGCTTTATGGAGCCAACAAAAGAAGTGTGCCAACACAGGCGTTAAATCCTTTACGATTTGATGATGATGATCACGCGTTTGTCATTGGACCGCACTCTGGACTCGTTGGCGGTCATGCGTGAACTAGCATATTGAAATACATTTGTTTGTTATGAGAACCTTTTCGGAATGCCTAACCTACTTTAGTTTTTTTTTTTGTTACTCAACTTTTTGTGTAAGTAAATCTTTGCTCTAGGATTTTTTAAGTAAAAAATGCAAATACTTACCCAACGCTGCCCCCGGAAGCATTATTTAATAAATAAAAAAAAAGGTCACAAACACATCATGCTTACAAAACTAAACATAAACAACTAACGCATTCAGTAATACTACTACACATGTAATTACAATGTAAATTTATCTGTGATTTTCAATTTGAATCAATAGCTAGGGTGTAACCTGGAACCAAAACAACGACATCTAACATTTCACCCACAATTATTCCAATTACACTTAGATACAGTAAAATAATCACACCATTGAGACATTATGCAATCGAATGTAAAAGGACTGATTCACGGACCAACCAAGCATTTAAGAAAATCATTGCTTAACTTCAAAATTTCAATGAAATGAAATGGGACCTACCTGGTAAGAGATGGAAATTGCGCAAACACAATCAAATAAAATAAATTAAAAGAAAATAAAACACACCAATAAGCAATTTTGGAAAGATTATACTGTCTGTAATAGTCCTGCGTTGCGGGTGTAACGTGTGGTCTTCCAGGCTACCCCCTTGGCCTGCGAGCAACCGGCCAGCGGCCGAGCCCGCTCGGACGTTTCCGAACGCAACCGAACCCGGCCGAACGAAACCGAACGCGCGGTGCAAGTGAGAGAGCGACATACCTGTCTGGCGCTTTCATTGACAGGCACCTGAAATGAAGAAAAAAATCGATCCAATTCGTTGAAAATTTTAAATTTCAAAAATTTTGATATTCTACATTTGAGATTGACACAGATAAATTTACATGCAAGGATGTGTGTAGGTTTACATCAAATCGTTTCGCTGTATCACAAACTGGATATCGAGTCTGGTGTTCAGGGTTGTTTGCATCGTAAACGAAATCGTCTACGAGCAATGGATCTGTCTACATAGAGAACAAGGGGTAACTAAAATGAATTATAAAAATTAAAAGTAAACATACTAAAAAAAAAATAAACAATAATGTGGCAAAAACAGTTAAAAACAACATTGCAAGATGTATTAGGACAGTTGTTAAAATATGGGGTAGCGTCGAGCGGCTTGACTCCGCGGCTGCGGTGTTATTGTGCGCTTGCACGCGATCTCTCTCTCGTGTTTGCATTCGCACACTGATGCAGCTACAAGCCAACGGTTTGTTCCATTTTTGAATCATGTGCATAAAATCATTAACTATCCTATTAAGTATTACAGATACATCGCATTCCGATCTTACTGTTGCCTGGTATGGCAGGTTGATCAAGTTTAACTTGAGTATTGGCAGGTCAAGCAGAGTGTTATATTAAAACAATTCCAGACTTTTTACTGTAATCGTCAGTGATTTTCTTTTAAGCTTTTTGTATTAAGTATTAATTAAACTAATTTTAACAAAAGACAACGGAGTTGACGTTCATCATCTTCTGTGCTCTGTATCATCGTCAACCCAAAATTACTATCATCACTACAAATTGCAATGACTCACTCTGCACCAGTAATCAATTACAGAAATAAGTATTATTAAATGTATATGAATTGACCAATAAAAACAGATTAATATTGAGTCATTACAATACAGCAAACCCCCCTTCCCGATGGACGAATTTATTAGATTATTACCGGACGAGATCACGCAAACGGAATCGTAAAATTAAAGGAAATCAATCCCGTTAAATTGAATCCAATTCCCTTAACATCATTTCATTATAAAGAGGGCAAAATGCACGTGATATCGGCCGGCCCTCTAACGTAGCTAGTTCATATCCAAGTGCCGCTTAGCCTTGCCATTGTATCATTAGAGGAGTAATGAAAACGTCAAAGCTAAAAATAAATTTATCGAGACAGAACAAAAATATCAAACAATAAAAAGAGCTCAGTATGAATAAAGTGGCGTAGACTAGCGGTTCGTACAATACATTTCACTTCGCGTGTGAACAACCACCGATGACTATCGTTTTGTGCTATTTTGACACAAATACTTTTCTCGTAGATATTGTAATCGATGGTATTCACCGCGTACCGACGCATACATGCAACAAAATCAAAAGTCACCTACTCGAAAAAACCAATCTATCAATATTAGAACACAAAAAATATGCAAGTCAGTTAATAATCCCGAATCGGCAATCGACAATGGAAATAAAGTCACAGTCACTTTTTTAATAATGGCAACACAGTTTTTCTTTTTATTGCCACCCTAGGTTCGTTTGACATTTGAACCGGCTGATGACTTAGCCGCCATGATTGATCGTCGCGACCCAGTAAATGAGTGCAATTTAGCGTTTATTTTCCCTTCTATTCAATGTTTGTTATTGTTAACTGCATCAAATTGTGTCCCTTCAAAAAATTATATCTCTATTTTATTAATACCTACCACAAAAAGATGATCTATTTCTCCACAGCATCTGCTACAAGATTTTTGTAAAAAAGAAATTAATTTAAAAGCAAACAATAAAACAAAACAAAATCATATTTACATACAAATTAACTGTTGAACTGTGACTGGTAATCATTTGTCAATTCCAAGTGTCATTCTGAATCCCACAGTGAGCTTTTGAATGCCACATGATGCAAAATGCTTTTACAGAGCTTACGTTTAAAGTTCAAAATAACATTTCGTTTCGAACAATATGCCCAAGTATGTTTAAGAGAGTAAAAATTACAACTTTGAGTCGTATCTTATCAGTGGTAGAGTTCAGAATTCTGCGTTTGTCTTGCAAGGATTTGAAGAAAATGAGCGACTGTATACAATTTATCATGCAGCCAAGTATCCGCCCAAACCGTAACGAATCACTAGTAAATAAATTGACCACAAACATTTCGGAGCATTTCTTTTGATGTAGCATCCAGAAACAACTTCCATATTAATTTATTAGTGATGTAAGCAATGATATTCTAACAAACAGATATGTTATACACCTACAAAACCACCGAAAAAAGTGTGCCGCGGGGGAGAGCCAGCTCACATACACGCAGTGACGCAGAATAAAGGAAAAACAGGCCAATTGACACGTTTTCGAGTCTTCACGATTGCGCGCTCATAACATATCTGTTTAATTAAATATCATTGGATGTAAGTATCTCGAAGATTTGTTGCTCGGTTGATTTGCGGTGCCCGTGGCCATAAATCAAACTACTTGCGTTCAGTTCATTCTTTCTACATTTTGTTACAATCGAAGGATGGAGTACGCAACAGCCCAACTACTCTGTTTAACTATTCTTGTGTTACAACGATTGTAAGACAGCTTATTTCGAGACAGTAATATTGCTAGATTGTTTTCTGAGTTTTCATAAGTCTAAGAAAACAGAGAACGAATATAGAGCATTAATAAAACATTATTAATCATGATATTGTTTTCGTCTGCCAACATTAATGTGATCAATGAAAACATGTAGTGGGTAGATTGTGTGCCAGTACCTATATGATATTATTTTAAGACAGTTTCACAATAATATGCCTCCCACAGGCTGGTGATGATCGAGATTATTGTAATGAGTCACAGAGTATAAATTACGTTTGACAGGTCATAGAATTAGATTGATACGTTCTCTAGGCTGCTCATTCAATTGATAGTGATGTGCCGGGATGTGGGGGTCTACTGAATCATTTTAGACCACATACTACATAACTACTTATGTATTATGTACAACGATCCATCAACAATAGTCTGATTGAATAATCACAATAGTCGAGTACATAGAGATACTTTGTATTGGGTATTTCTTGCATTATGTCAATTAACAACTAAAACAAAATATACTTATTTATCCTAAATTTCAGATTTTTCTCTTTGTCTTATAATGTGAAAGTTGTGAACAAGGGTTAAATAATTACATTTGAAAAAAAAAGTTCTAAGAATTAATTTTCAACCCAATTAAATTAAACACAACGTGATAGCAAGCCACAAGTTAGCAATCATAGAGGGTTATTCACCAACTCGACACAAGAAACCGGACACATGTGTGTCCAGTTGGTGAAACTCAAAATTACTATCACTTATTATTTCGTCATCTGGTCTCTAGAAGATTTTTACGCGTGTCCACATTGTGAAACTTAAATTAAATCATTTTTATGTTTTCGCCAACAGGACACACGTTCGCATTTTATCTGAATTCATGACAAAGTACAGTCACGCAGATTAATGTTCTGTATCACAATCATCATGGGCTACGTTCCACTGTTGGGAACGGGTGATTTTGTATGTCAGTGTAAAATATTTACGAATTCTGAATTTATTAAGTATATATTTTGGATACTGATAGTATTCGAAAGTCACTATATGATGCATGTTCTGTATTATAATCTGCGTGACTGCACTTTCTCATGAATTCAGATAAAATGCGAACATGTGTCTAGTTGGCGAAAACATAAAAATGATTTAATTTAAGTTACACTATGTGGACACGCATAAAAATCTTTTATAGTCCACATGACGAACACTAAGTGATACTAATTTTGAGTTTCACTATTGCAACATGCACTATTGAACACACGAGTGTACGGTTTCTTGTGTCGAGTTGGTGAATAACCGATCATAGATACACAGGTAAGAAGGTAGACATTTCCACTTAAGCAATGATCTGCTCAAGGGACTAGACATTTCATAGCTCTCAATTAAAACGCAGAAATAATTATTTCGAAACATCCACCCCACTTGTAAATCAATTTATTAAAGTAAATGCGAGCCTGTCCCTCCTTGAAATATCACAAGTATCCTTATTTGATATTTTAAGACTGGAAATAATTTACCGATTAAATTATATTATGATGTCTACGTAAAAACACTGTCTGTACAAGTGTACACTCGGTAAGTATTTAATTAGAGTCTGCAAATTAATTTCTGCGGTTGTAATAAAATGAAACAAGTATCATAAACAAAACATAGTAAGGACCTCGAATGGCGCGAACTCCTTCGTACCACCTGCTCTCTTAAACAAACTTTTGACACGCCCGTAACGAACATTTTTCGGGAAAAATAATTGCACATTTATCCTCCTGGGGGCATTAATTTCCCTTCAGCCGCGATTCTGTTGAGGAAACAGCCCAATTAGTGCATTACTTCTTACTTTAGCAAGGATCTGGTTTCTTTTAAAGACCGTGACACAATAAAAGATATTAGGAACGTTAATATGGCGATTGCAAGCTAAAGCTAATTTTTGGTCATAGACATAATTTTGCAGCATTTTGTTCTTTATAAACGGTTAGAATACGACGACGATACGAACGATTACGACGACGAACGACAAACGATGATATATATATTTTTTTTAATTACAATGTAATTACTATAATAATATTATAAGGCTGCCGTTAATCTCTGGAACTACTGGTCCGATTTAAATGATTCTTTCAGTGTTGGATAGTCCATTTATCGAGGAAGGCTATAGGCTATATAACATCACGCTACAACTAATAGGAGCGGAGTATAAGTGAAAAATGTTGCAAAAACGGGGAAAATTTGTTCCTTCTGAAAGCTTTTTCTCTCTTATGTGACGCAGACGAAGTTGCGTGGGTCAGCTAGTTAATGAATAAAAAGTAAACGATTACTTAAAACATACCTATAAATCAAAGGCAAATTAATAGATATTATAATGAGAAAAAAAAAAAAATTTTGGGTGTTAAGTTAATTAGAGTATTTGTTAGTTAATTAGAGTAGTTAATTAGAGTACTATGGATAGAGACAGATCTTTCAGCATACGGACACAAATTGCGGCATAATTAAATAATAACACTTCGTACGCATGAACTATACAACGAGTAATTTTATGACAAAAAATGTCTTTGAAATGACCGCTAACATTAACTTAATGTGATCAACATAGAGGTATTGACAATTTTATTCTTGACACACATTGCTTGTATCGAGTATCGATCTATAAAAATATAATTATGTAGCTTTAAATAGGTTAATGGCTCCGTCTAAGCAAGCGCAGTGTGTTACCACCTTAAAAATGTAACCCTTCCAAGTCTGTAGGACAAGATTTTATTTTTGTTATTAATAACACTCGGAAGAATTATTACTTCTGAATCGTTTAAGTCCTTGCTCAGTGCTTGTAATCCCGACCCGAGATTAAATTGCTCGCCCAACGCTAATTAAAAGGGTAACTTTTTTACCTAAGTAAATGATTAATCGAACATTTGTGTTCTTACTGTATTAAAACAAGGTAATAATAAATTGTTCTTATTTTGTTTATAACACTTTAAGTCATCCAAATTAAGTTCGGATATTTTTTTATACAGATAATACTCTCGGCTATTACCTAGGTACTAACCTAGGTAATAGCCGAGAGCTAAATGTAAAAGGTAAACCCTTAATAACCAGATAAAAGTCTGTACAATTTGACAAGGCCAATTATATTTTGGTATTTATAAAATAAACTTTTAATTCGAGTTTTAGGTGGGTTTCGTTCGTCTTAATGACCAAACTGAGTGACAAGTAAGACCTTTACGTAAACCTTTATACGTCAGAGCAATTGATGTGTCGCTCTTTGTCAAGAGTATTTACATTTTAGTATTTTTCAAGGAAATAATTCGTTCTAGTCAACAGTAGGGATGTCTCAGTGACACCTGTCATGGCGAGGGTTAGTGACATTTTGTCGGCCTTGCTCACTCTTCAAACTGGATCGCTTGTCGGCTTGTCCCAACTTAATAACTGAGGTACTTATGTGCAGTTCAGCTACTTAATATAGCTGTAACTATTTAATGGACAAAACATTCAATGAAACTGTAATAATAAGTAATGGTCTAATGTCTGCGATTAATAGGTACCTACCTAACTGTCATTGTGTTTACATTTTGTGTAGTATTATGCAATTTGCACTTAACTTAATTATTTGCTAATACATTTTTATTTGTAACAAAAAGAGACGTTTCAATTTTATTCCACAGTTAATAATTATTTATATTATATCTAAAGTTACCATAATAAAATGTGATATCTACCTAATTAATAAGAACACGAAGATCCGATATGTTATAGATGTCAGCACCTCTATTTAACGCTAGGAAGGGTTGAAGCGCCAGTAATTGCAATTGTTTAACTAATTACGAAATTAATTATGATAATTATCGAGCGGCTAGTGGTAATAATTTCGCACGGGTGCACCACAAGCTCCTTGAGTTATGAGCGCCCTTTACCGCAAACTCATCCATTTTGCCCCACTGCGGTAATGATGGGCCCTAATTGTGACTATAAAAACTGTTACAGTAAATGCATCGATGCACACAATATAATAATATACTAACAACTTATATACACAGTCTTATCGAACGGAATTAGCTCGTGAATGGAAAATGTCAGTAGCTCATCGACAGTATACTTCATTGCGAAACCAGACGCCTGTTTGTCTTATCAATTACTGCATGAAGATACATATTTTATTCAGAAACTATAACCATTTGTCAAACACAAATCTTAAAATATATATTTATTAGTTTAATATTGTTTATATGTTTTACGAGCTACAAGACGTCAACAAAGTCTGAATAAAAGGCAACGGGAGCGATTAGCCCGAGGCTCCGACTGCGTGGTCACGATTTATTGTACACTACCACCAAATTAATTTTGCAGTCACAAACTTTAAATTAAACAACCCACTCCTCTGTTCCACTGTTCTAAATGGTTCAAATTAGTTTGGCAACTGTTTTGCTGAACGCAACAATATCGTGGTCGATTCGATCCCCAACACAGTAAAGTCTGAGCTGTTTAAGGAAGATACTTGTCTAGGCTCAAAACCAGTTCTATCTGAAATGATTGGCAACGAAGCTTGGCTAACAATTTGGCATTAACAATAAAGGATGTAAAACACCTCTTAACGAAAACGAAAGCACTTACTCGTATTCTCCTCGTCATTGCGATCATTTTTTTTTTCTACAGCATACCTGGGAACCTTCTAGTTACATAGATATTGGGGGTCAAAGTTCCAACTTTTTGACAAGTTTTTTTTTTTTAATACAAGTTTTTAATGTAATTTTTTTACTTTAAACACCTCCACGACCTCCGTACTATTCAATCCATTCATCAGCACAATGTTTTGAGCGCGTTACATTGAGTTCTACTACAAAACATGATTTTTCACCATAAAAAAAAGTCGTTTCCCAGCAATAATTTTTGCGTAAAGTTACTTAGTTTGATATACAGAATGCTTGGTTGACGGCTTCGTGATGAGGTCTTTTACATCCTGTATATAGTTTAGTATTTCTATAATTTTCCTATTGCAATTGGTTTCGAAGTGACTTTTTTTGCAGTCCGATAAAAAATAAACGTGATATGGTCGAAAATATTCTGTCACAAAAAGAATTTATACTTCATGAACTTGGCACAAAAAGTGGTCAAAAAATGTTTAGGTACCATATCTAAAATCTATCGTATTAGTTACGCTATACCTTTTAACTTAAACTTGTATGAGATCCTTGTATTTTTTTATAAGTAGACAGCTGATTTTCTTGTAACACTTAACTATCTAAGTACTAACAATGTATCAAGACGAGGCAAATTTTCAAACCGTCACACACAAGCTGATATTATAAACGGCCACTATAAAAGAGAATTACGTTGTTACAACAACTGGCAACAATTTTTCTTCATACTAAGTTTGTTGTAGCACGCAAACCACGTCAGTATGAAATAAGTTTAACCCAAACAACCTACATTTTTAAAACAATCGCTAGAATAAAGAAAGCTTTTGAATCTAGGAAATAAATTGTGATGAGTTACATATTTGTAATAAACTTATCAGTCGTGAGCATGGTCTTTAACGAAATTTATTGAGGCATTTGTGTTGACTTATATTATCTTCAGTCATGGAATGCAATTCTATGGTAAACACTCATATGAAAATAATGTTATTGGAATTTTAAGTTTGTGGCGTTTCTATGTCGGCATCCATGATCACCATATGTATAAAGAGTGATCCCTTTTTCTTAAGGGTGGATATATTTTTTGAATAAACATTAATAAGTGCATATCCTGTTATCAATATACGATATTACAATCTCACCTAAATAACAGGACGTTATTAAACGTGCCAGCTTTGCATTCCGCAGTCCTTTTAAAAACTTCCTTCACCAAAATCTGCCCAAAACCAAAGTACACACAACGTCAAAATAAAGCCAACAAATTGTTGGAAATTGGTCTATTTGTATCCGGTCCACCACGACTCGTACTTCCGGACTGCATTCATCACTCGGACAATATCATTAAGACATCAGACGAGGGTAGGAACGCACACCTTATTATGTGTAGTTCAGGAAATCGTACCGACTTATTTTTGTAAAAGCCTTTCATAGTAATGTTTCATTTCCACTGAAGTAAGTAATTGTTGCTGTTTCGTGAGGAACTTGGCTTAATTATGGTATAAATGTGTCTGGCTGACTAGATTTGACACCAGATTTCGGCTTTGCTTGTAAGCATGTATACCAGAAGTATTTTTCTTACGATTTTCAGGACACACATTACCATTGGCGTTTCAATCCTCATTTACACCTGCAATAAGCTTCTATGTTAGTAAAAATCATCTCTTGATATCGTATTCAAGAGATGAATTAAATAGCTCGTGTTTCAATAGATTAATTTGAGATATTGCTACCAGTCTTTGAATGGTAGCAATATCCCCCTTAGGTCTACTTTTATGACACTCACAGAGTGATGATAAACTATTTGTCCAAACCAATTACACCCACATATCGGCAAACAAGAAACTTACTTCATTTTGACAAATTAATTACAAACACTGCCAAATTACAGTTGTAACACAACAATAAATTACACCGATTCAATAACCAGAGTCATTATAACATTAGTCCTGAGGTTATGGCTTCAGCGATCAATTAATGTAAATTGTTAATTAGAAAACACGCAAAACACTCGAGCCGTGCCGATCCAATCAACGGCCACTATCTAACCAGTAACAATGCTACGTAACCTAGGTATATATGTAAATCAATACTAATATTATAAAGAGGTAACATTTATTTGTAAGTTTGTATGTAGGGGGTAATCTCCGGAAGTAATGAACCAATTTTAAAAATTGTTTCACTGGTAGAAAGCTACATTATTCGTGAGTGCTATAGGCTATATTTTATTCCCGTACTCCCACGAGAACGGGAACTACGCGGGTGAAACCGCGGGACGTCAGCTGTTATGTAAATAAAATTGAAGTGTCTGACATGGTAACACTAGGGTAAGCCAATCTAGCTGCCCACCTCTTTGAATATCATCAAGTTTCTTTCTTAGTAATTGGTTTGGTTCACCATTTCTTTAAGTTTTTTAAGACTTGGAAAAGAAGTTAAGGCATTGGTAAAGTTGCAAAAACATTAATAGGAAGTAGTATACTCCTAGCTAACCACAATATCCTTTGCAGGTAAGCCAAGGCTTAAGAATAAACATCTTTGCATAATTTCATCTTAAAGTGAGATGCAATGCAGAAAGATCATTAATTATTGAATAACCGGAAGGTCACAGCAAAAACTTGTCCTGCTCACTTAACAGGGGCAAAGTCACAAGAGTCTATTAGTATTACGATACACACAACCATAAAAGTTAACAGACTGCAGACTGAAAAAGTTTAGCACCAACTTTTTAACGATGCTGTTACCGATGACCATAACGCAAATGGAATTAAAAAGTAATTGCTAGGTTTGCTCAACACGACGACAGTGTGTAGTGGTTTATAATCCAATTGACACGAAGAGCTAGCTAGTTACGAAAGTGTACAATAATTAGAACTGTTGGCGAATGAAAAAATACCTGAGAATTCTGATTGCCAGATAAAGCGGCGATTGTCTTGGATTGCATATTGAAAAAACATGCAACAGAGATAAGGAGTTACATGGTTGAGCGACTTAAAGGTATCGCGGGTCTACACCGGCTAATTGCATTTCCTACCTAGTTACTACACTGGTGCATAACGAGTGCAGTTATTCAGCTCGTTAAATTTTTGATGGTTTGAAATATTGCTTTTTTAGTTTGCGATGTGCTGTTGGAAATAATATGAATATAAAGAACCTCCAAATAGGTTCTTTATATTCTAAAAGCAGAATTTTCGTAACAGCCGTTTTCTTCTTAACAATAGGGTAGATGACACACCAATCAATTGACATAGGTACCTACTTTTTAAGAGCGGTCAAAACGCGGTTCTCTCGTAGACTTTGTGTGGCAATTGCTATTGCCATACAAAATCTATGAGAGAACCGCGCTGTCACGTCACTATTTTGTAAACTCAATGACTCAACTATATTGATTTCAAAGCAACTAAAAATCTAATTTGGCAATTAATTGAAAATAAATCGGGTTTTCAGGCCCAAAATAACGTTTTTATTTAAAGACTAGCTGACCCGCGCAACTTCGTCTGCGTCACATGAGAGAGAGAGGGTTAGAGAGAGTGTGAACCATAAAAGATAGCCATTATGCTATCGCGGATTTTTTTTTAACTTTTTAAGAGAAACGATATTCCCTCAAACATGATTGTTGCGTAACTTTAACCCTTAACCCGGAAGCTCTTAAAAGAAATAAATTTTCCCTGTTTTTGAAACATTTGGCATTGATACTCCGCTCCTACATTAGTGTATATCGGACTTCTCTCTCTCGTGGACAAACAAAAAAAAATAAGCGTCGAATTGTGAACTTTCTCCTGTTGTTTCGTCGGTTAAAAACTAAACTTGAGGCAACTGACACGTGCGAGGGGTCGGAAAATCTTATCAGTGCGATTCAGAAAATGGAGTAAAATGAACAACGCCATCTATCGGCATGATGTTAAACTGCTTAAATATAATGCATGGAAATCATGTGTAAATTTAAAACACATTTTTTGTTATTAGTACCATTTTAGTTCAATAGATGTCGCTGCATCTTACATTTGATGATTAGTTCTTCTTGAACACTTTAAATTCATATATCTTTTGATAGAATTAACCAATTTAGGATGAAACAAAAACTAAATAATACCCCAAGATAGGTACGCACAATTTTTTTTGAACCTATAAAAGTTATCTACATTGGTTGCGTACATTTTACGTGATGCTTGATCATCGAAACAGATAAACAGACAAAAATTCCAAAAATGCTGGAAATGAGTTCTGTTGGTTATCCTTTAACACCCTGGCAATTTTTTTCCAAATATTTTCGATGTACAAAAACGATTTTTCTAAAGATTTATTATATGTATAGATAGATAGATTGGTGTCTTGGAATGATTGTTTTATGGTGTCAGATACCGTATTATTCAGGGCGGTTTTTGACAGCAGCATTGTTTTGCACAAATACCACCCAAGTTGTCTACAAGAACCTACCGATATTATTTATCTAATTGCTTATAAGAACTTGATCTACATGTGTTGTTACACTTGCATGAACCATTCACGGCAGACAACATGACTCCCTCACATTATCATCTCGACTTACGGAAGTTGAATTACCGTATCAAACTATTTCTTGTACAAACAGCTTAGTTGGCGTCCTTACACCATTGTCACACTCACAGAACACACACTTCACATACACCATTATGTGCATTAGTACCCAACGGTAGTGAGACACAGTTCTATCTTTAATTCCATTGTGCAACGGTTATCTGTGAAATCATGAATGAAGACATTTGTCTTAATGTTCAGCTAGTTTATCTGTAATAAGATAAGTTAAGTAAGTATGTAGTATTTTGTTTAATGTTTCGTCATTCACAGTATTCTAATGAAGTTCACGTTACTTATAGAAATGTCTCATAAGTAATAAAAACTACAATAAATCTACAAGCAATTTTTAATGAACAAACACTTTTTGCATGTATAGCATAACTCATAGAACGAATAAATGACAAAATTTTATAAGATTCCCATGAAACTTATATAGCTGTACGAGCATGTGAAAATCACAAACTACCTATATATGATAAAATACCACACAGAGCAGTAAACGGGTGACAGAGATTACATCACGACAAAATTAATGATATTAATATGGCAGTTTAGGCGGCATCTTTGTATGTTGTAAACAATGATGAGTAAAACAGTAGGTTTATTCATAAATTTTTCCCTATAGCTGATAAGGTGGATTAGCCCACCGGGATGGCAGGATGTATCAGTAATCTTGTTTGCTGAGCACGTGTGAGATGTGTTTACACCTCATTACCAGTCTTGATATGATTCTGAAGGGGACACCTGTGTAAGAACTGAAACTTTTGTTTGCAGTTTTAACTCTACCTTAAATCCTGTGTTTCCATGTGCTGGTCTTAGTTGTTGATGACGTAAGAATTTATACTCTGTTAATAATGGTGGTTTCAAAATGTTGGCAATGTTGTTACCTATTACTTTAAAGTCCAAAAAAATAATCGTAGTGCGAAAGGAAGGCATCGAGATCGTGCTACGAAATCGGCAGTCAATGATTCTAAACTATTTTTAAAGACTACTTGGTTGTGGGAGAACATTGCCCTGTTTTCATTATTTTTCTGATAGGTTGCAAGAATAAAATACTTCTACGCTATTTGATTATCAAGCTCAAACCATCACGTTATCGCATTTCGTGCGCTACACCTCGAGTACATCAGTTACATCACTATTTGTCACATTATACCAGGCGACTAATTACACTGCGTTACAAATTAAAAAAAAATTTGAGTACCCGCTTTGAAATGTCATGTTTTCTTATTTATACCTATCGCTTATTAAACATACATACAAATTTTCTTTTCATCACGTCTCATTTTTCTTCTGTAAGAATGTGCCAATTTATATTAAAAATTAAAAGGCAAAAACATATTTTAAAGAAATCTAATAAAATCAACCAGAATTTTTTACATTCATCAAGTTTAATTTTATCATTTAGGTAAAAAAAACTCAAAAAAAGCCATTTTATAAAATTTTAATACAAAATATCATGAAAATTTAACTTTTTCTTTTGTGCTCTGAATGATCTTCTCGTTTTAAATGCCAACAGTAATCACCTAGCATGGTTGTGTCCCAACGACCTTGAAATCGTTCCTCAAGCTTCTTTACATCCTGGTGGAACCTCTCACCCTGCTCATCACTGACCGCACCAAGATTAGATGGAAAGAAAGAAAAATGAGAATGAAGAAAGTGAATTTTTAATGACATTCTGCAACCCAACTTTTCGTATGCCTTTAACATGTCGTTAACCAGCTGTTCCGCATTTTCGGCTCTGTGGTTCCCTAAAAACCCTTTTATAACTGCTTTAAGTGATAACCAGGCGTCAAGTTCCTTATTAGTAAGCTTTTTGTCGAAATTTGGGTCTTTCATCAATGTGCGTATTTGCGGTCCCACAAATATCCCTTCCTTGAGTTTTGCATCACTTAATTTTGAAAATACTGTCTTTAAATATAAAAATCCATCTCCCTCTTTATTCATAGCCTTCACAAAATTTTTCATCAAACCAAGTTTTATGTGGAGGGGAGGTAAAATGACATTTTTAGGATCTATCAATGGTATATGTTTCACATTAGATTTTCCGCAAACAAACTCTGACCTTTCTGGCCATACTTTTGTAGTATAGTGCTTTTCTGTGGCTCTGCTGTCGCGGCGGTAACAGGGTAGTTATAATTTTTTTTTACATCATATTTTAATAAAGGAGATAAAAACAAACAACTTTTCCAAAGTAAAGGTATTCCTACGATATAATTGACTGTACCTCGAAAACTAGACGTGATGGATACCACATATGTTTGGAACATTTCATCTGTGACTCATTACCTATTCATTCCAGCTATCAGTTAAGAGGGTACCAAAATCGTGTAACGCAGTGTTAATAGAGCTCGACAGGTACATCACTACATTCCCAGTGTTGCCAGCACTAGCCGACATGTTTACATGCGACTCAACGATCAATTGCTAGAATCGCATAATACAGTCGTATGTGTGTGCGATATACAAAACTATTCGCTGGACAATAGAGATATCTGATTCGCAACAATGCATATGTATAGGAATTTTAATTGGAAATATGAGATGCGAATGTTTGCGTTGCACGTTGTTTTGATTTAGCGCCGTTTCTATCCTGTCTACGATAGATTGTTACCAAGATATGTCTGTATTCTTTATGGCCATTGATTTCCATATGTAACGAGGTATAATTAGGGAAAAAAACACTGAGAATCGTATGCACACTTGTTTCATATTGCGATTGCCGTAATGACCCGCTGTCCGTTCGAATCGCTTATTTGCTGCGGTAACCGACTTCTATTCTAAATGATTCTTACTGATGTTTATTTAATGCTCACTGGTTATAAGTCCTTATTGTTAGATCGTCTGATAGCTCTTATTTTCTATAATCAGGTTAAGGAAAAAACTTTACAATCATCAGGTAACATATTTTGCTTCAATAATTTAAAAAGAAAAAAATGGAACAGTAATTTCTTAATTAAAAATCACAGTTAAATTCCTTTTAGCAGAAAATTAAAATAAAATTAACAACGAGTCAATTATGGCCCCAGAACAAAATGAGGTATGTCTGTTATAAAAAATGGGAGCCAAGGGTTGGCGAATTTCTTTCCGGTTCTGTACATTTGTTTAATTAATCACATTCTTACGAATGGGGCCCCTCGCCGGTCCGAATGTCCGAATATTTGGAGTTCTTTTGCTTTACAAAGTATACCTACTTCATAAAGAGAATTTGCTTTAATATTGATTTCGAAAATATTTTAGCCAATATTTATTGCTTGTAACAAAAAAAAAACGGCCAAGAGCGTGTCGGGCCACGCTCAGTGTAGGGTTCCGTAGTTTCCCGTCCGTCACAATAAGTGTTCTCACTTATGAGTTTAAAGGTGGGTATCCATTATGTAAAAATGCTTGCATATACGAATATACTACAAACTTAGTCCAGAAATTATTTTACGTACAACTTTTTGTCTTTTTTGTACAAAAACTGTTGTTTCCATCAAGTTCAAAATGATTTTCCTAGAAAGTCCTTATAAAGTTCTACTTTTCAGATTTTTTTCATATTTTCTAAACTAATGGTTCAAAAGTTAGAGGGGGGGGACACATTGTTTTTTTACTTTTGGAGCGATTATTTTCGAAATTATTGACATTATCAAAAAATGATTTTAGGAAACCCCTATTCATTTTTAAATACCTTTCCAACAATATATCACACGTTAGGGTTGAAATTTAAAAAAAATCACTTCCCACTTTACATATAGGGGGGCTACCCTAATAAAACATTTTTTTTCCAATTTTTATTTTACCACTTTGTCGGCGTGATTGATATACATATTGGTACCAAATTTCAGCTTTCTAGTGCTAACGGTCACAGAGATTAAGCGAGGACGGACGGACAGACATAGCGAAACTATAAGGGTTCCTAGTTGACTACGGAACCCTAAAAACGGAGGCTAATTTTGTTGTGAGTAATTTTATCCAAAACTTTTATAGAGGAGGATTCGAGTTGTCTAGGTAGTGTTTATGCAATGACACAAACCGCCTACGCAGGTTCTACGCAACTGCTACGTAGGTCCTACGCAACCGCTACGCACCGCCTAACAAATTGCTACACAGCTGCTACGAAGCCTTCAAATGTTAAGCGTTTTATAGACAAAATAACTATTGTTTTTCATGATCTGATTTTTCAATATTTTAGTATTGTTTTGTACTTAAGTACATAGTTTTATTTATTTTGGATAAAATCTACATACTTACAACATTATAACTATGAAAAATAAGTGCAACATTTATTCAAATATAGTATGTAATTGTAAAATTAAAAACGTGTATTATAGAAGGGGTCGTATTACAAGTCACTTCGCAACAATCTCGCTTATAATTACGTTAGACTCACAAAAACAGGGGCGCTTTTTTGGAACACCAAAGGCGTAGAATAGATGTGCGTATGAAAATTAGAAATTTATTTATAAACAAAAACTCGTGGATGAAATATGTCTTATATTTCTGTATGGAAGTGATTTCAAACTACTTATTTTAGTACTCAAACAACATTTTCAATATCCTTTGAATTTTAAAAATAAATAAATTATCCAGTGTCTGTGCGTACCTATTCATTTACTTAGATTTTTGCTTTATTTCAATGCAAAAGTACTTCATTTTTATAAAAACGTTAAACGTTACGCAATTTCGATGTATCTAATCAATTTGCAACTCCATCGCACAGTGTTGAAAACACGCACTCAAACAGGAAAAAAAAGAATAAAAAGTGCAAAATCATATCGCTGTTACATCTCGAATGGTTCTTTTTTTATTTCAATTTTCGAGGGTTCGCTAAACGTTTGTAGCGAACTCTATTATTCGGTTCCCGTTGTGACGTAAGCACATTCACCACTCAGCAGCCGTTTGTTATTAAATATAATAATGTATATCATAACGTAAGTATTCATATCTATGATCTCAATGAATATGCCAATTCCATTATTTTGTGTTGCACGAGATTAATATTTTTGTATTTTTTGCCATATGCCATAACGCGTGGTACAAGTGGCTTATTTTTAGTTGTGTTATTATGAAACAAAATCAGTTTGCTTGAAAGTACTGTTTATCAAAGCATTAAAAGTATTAGGCAGCACATTTTTTGGGAAAATCATTCATAATAATCATAATATTGTTTGAAACGCACATAAAATATTTTCGAATCAAATTAAATCCGGCTAAAGTAACCTACCGATATATTAAGCCAAATCCCGATCAAGTCACGCATAGTATCAAGTAATGTTGGAACTATAAAAATCTAATAAATCCACTAACAAAAACGATTTATAACCTTTCTTAACATCGTATTACGTCAGTTTCTATTTACCACAAAATGTTTAATTTGCATAATAGCTTTTTTTCCCGCCATTACTATTTACGTTAATATTCTGATTCGTCGGAGCGGGGGTCGCACGCACAGAAAACATAAAGACAATTTGTATGTGGCGGCCATTTATGTAAATAAATCTACGATACCGCATTATTACAACAATATGTACGAAACGGGTGTGGCCACTATGATTACCATTATATTTGGGTGTGGTTGTGTGTACGGAATAATTAAATTAGTTTAATGCGCAACGGATTTACTCACTGTCATCCTTCTCACAATTAAAATATTTTTAATATTGTTGAATGGAAGATAATTAAAATTCGCAACCCAAAACGGAATAAAAGAACAGCAGAACTTAATAACAATTTCTGTTCGTTTAATCAACAAAACATCAGAACGCAATAAGCTCTATTAAGAGTCCGATAGAATTTCTCATTTCATTCGTCTTAAGTCGTCAGAAACAAAGTGCGGCCGTCGTCGGTGGTGTTATTAACGCGTCTAAATAATTACAGGGCACATCAATCAGAGGGCATATGCAGATAGAGCATTTTGTGCGAGTCAGCGCGCAGTCGGCCCACTGTGCAACCCTTTCTTTGATATCTGTATGATATTACGAATGGAATTATTAAAACTTGTTCCAAAATGTGTGCAGTAGGGATGGGCAATAGTCGATATTTTTCATAAAACGTCGTGCTTTTTTAGTTTTTTTTTTTGTTAAAAAATTACTTTGGGTTTTTGTCTTCTCTCTTATTTACATAATAAACTGGAAGAAGTCATAATAAAATTACAGGAATCCGAGGAAAAAATAAACTGATGCACTGCAAAACACGATTTTCTATCGCTTTTATTCAAATGAGACTCAAAAAACATTGGTCTAATTTCAAACATCGAACATCAATAAAATAATATAATCAATATTCACTAGAGAGGCATGAAGCCTTTGATGTAACGGCTCACCTAGTCACCTCGACACACAATGATCGGCACATTTCGTCTAGAACGGCTCAAATTGACCGCAATTAAAAGAACAATGACTAGTTTCAATTCCCCAAACTTAATTTCCTCCATCGCAAACGTGTAACTAACCGAAAAACGCATTTATAAATAAATTAATACGCCTTGGTTCAGTGGACGTGTTTTGTGTGGGTTGTAATTATTCAAAATATCGTGACGATATCAGAATTATTGGCCCTAAAGGACGGTTCAAGGGTCTCATATATAAATCTACAATATTAACTATTACCGTTTTCATGAATAGGTAGTACCTAGGTACTTGTTGTATCATTTATTTTTATATTTATTTGAATTAGCAGAACAAAAATAACCTGAGACGTTTCTCCAATTATCATTATTTTATGTTCAAATAAATTATAACAGAGAATAATTCAATAACGTTAGCTACACTAACATTAACAATCATAAAAATAAATTGTGAGCCTAATTAACACTTTTATTAAATTCAGAATCTGAATTAATTAATTTCTGGTCCGGTAATTAAAGAAATACATAAAGTATATCGGCTTATCTCACTGTCAGTTATAAAAATCTGCCGAGGGAAACGACTTTATTAATTGATAGACAATCTGTTGTTTACTTTAACTTTTATGTGAGTAGTCTTCAAGGTGGACGATTTTATCTTTGAAACTAGACTATTTTCTATAATAAATTAATCAAACAAAAATCCTTTTGTTTCTTGCAGTACAAACATACTAATATAAGAATACGATGCATGCAATCATAAATTCGTATTTTAACAATTCAATTTATGTTTCCTAACATTTCGCTCCATTTGAAAAAACCTAAAGGGGATTGAATTAAATTGATATTTTCTATTAAATATCGTTTATATCAAGCTTTTGATGTATTGATTGATCAACAAATAAAGTGCTACATGACTAAATCAAAAACGATTACTCCGTTACAAAACCGTTAATCTGTCTATTAAAGTAACGAAAATAATAATTAGTCTTTTGGCCGTGACTGGCGGCATGGACGCACTGGGCTATCGGCACGCGTCAATACTGACGGACATCTTTACCCATCGTCACCACATTACATCAACACAAACTTACTTTTACCACCCAACAAACGAAACTGCCCCATTCCAAACTTTAAAGCTCTACAAATAAAGTTCACGTTACTTATCGAGCTTATTTTCAGCCGCACAACCGAGTTATTAGTCGATGTTACTCTGTCTTTGAAAGCAGTCTAATTAAGTTTTTTAGAACTATTGAAATTCATTTATTGATTGACAGATGGCGCTAGCGGCTATTTAATATGTATACATCGCTCGGGATGTGATTATTAGACTATTGTTTTGAAGGCATGTTTCAAGAGTATGGACGCCAATTATTACTCTTAAAGTACCTAGACGATGCAATACTTTTTCGTGTTGTGTGGGCCAGAGTCACTTAAAGAGTAAGGTTTAAATCAAATAAATTTGGTACCTACAGTAAAGTTATATTTCAATCTCGACAAAGTTTAACACAGCTGAGCTTATTTCTGCAAATAAGGGCAAATAGGTACAATAGACTGAATATAATTTCGTCCAGAAAAAACAGATCTATCACGCTAATGAAGACGCATTTTAAAATATGGCAACAATTACGTGCGTGTAATCATTAAAACTAATTCGCGATCACGTGTTGGCGCTTGCCGAGGCCTCGCAGTCGAGCCGCCATCAGTCCGCTAGCCACGGGAATCATAAAGAATCCATCAACATGAGCGCAACACCGATCACGAAATCCGCCATCAATCATAAACATCAGAAAGGATTAAAATCTACGTTGCACCTTCCGAAGCTCGAGTACCCTTGTTTTTCTCTAACCCGTAAATACTGAGGGGCGTAAGTATGGCCGGGGGGCGGTAAATATTATCAAGGGGGACAGGGGGATACCCCCGCCTCTGGAGGGGGGCACTATCCCTTATCGCGAACGTTACCCTCGCCGCCGGCGGCCGCTAGACCGCCAAAATGTGGGGCAAATCGATTTCTCTGCCCCATTTTTGTGCATCTGGACCGCTATCGATTTTTAGCTCTCGCATGACAATCGATAATTGCATACGCTGGCAACATTTTTGTTTTTTTTTAAAGAAAATAATTAAAAATCACGTGTTCCGATGTTTATGTTGCGCGCTAAAAGTATAAACATAAAAACTATTACCTTCGCAGTCATAAAACTGGTAACAAAGTTATTTTAAGTGCAGCGACGATAATTATATTAAATGTGTCCGTCGTCGAAACGAAATAGTTTTATATCGGTTGTAAATTACTTTAATCGGAGTGTGATGATCCCGGGGTGCCTTCTGCGGCTGCCTTGATCACTATCACTCTACTATGTTGTGGAAAACACGTTAAATACACCTTAAATAGTACTTATAACGACGGCAATGGTAATTACAACATTTTAATTACGTTCATAATATTCATAGTAATGTGCAAGAACGTAGACGCTCCTATAAAAATCTTCCGGTTCCACAATATCGGTCAAGGTTATAACACTAGGTAACATTTAACTTCAGATCTTCGTTTAAGATCCAAAGCATGAAACATGAACAATGTAGCAAATCTTTATTGGACAAACAATTTAAGCCTCTCGAATGAAACAGGGATTACGAAAGGGATCTGCATTTTATTGCACATTGCAACACTGTATATCATTTGGTCTGAAGTTAAATCTAACTGATATTTAGGCTTGAAGGTTGATATTAACCAAAATGGAAATGTGAAATGAATATACTACTGTAATTAATACTTTTTTTGTTGCGTCCTGTTGTATTTATACTTAAATATTTGTTGTGTATTGTATACGTATGTTTATTGTTTTTTGTCATTTTGTATGCACGTCATGACCCTGCAATATTTATTTTTTCCTTTTATTTTCTTTTTCATTATTTCTATATAAAGGAGATCAAGTGAAGAAGGCCAATTTAAAAGGCTATTTGAAATGAATACCTCCCATCTAACTTTGCACGTAGGTACACAACTTACGTTACATTGTTAAATTTCGCGTGATTTGATTAAAAATAAATAACAGGCTGGTTGTAAAACGCAATTTACTATCTTTTAACTGGCAACCTCCGACGCACATTCGATACTCGTCTACTAAGTTTTTTTATCGAAAACCCTTTTAAATTGTTGCAAATGTTTTATTAACTTTTATTATAAACCGTATATCAACGTTTAACGAGGGTTTCAGACCGACTTAAGTAGCCCTTATCTCATTTCGTTTCTTTGTTACAAACTTTTCTATGTGTTTGTATAAAGTTGGCCTTACGAACACTATTACTTGTAATTTACATCTCTACTTTTATGTTTTCTAATACTTTCTCACCTTACTATAAATTTATTATGGGTGCAATAAAGATATTTTGTTACGCTCGTAAGTATCTTCAGAACCGTTGTTTTTTCGTAGCTTTATTTTACTTTGTCTGAATTATTTTCACACATAACTGTTGGCTTAGATACGTTGTTTAGTACCTATGCTAAAAAATAAACAGTCGAACTCATACATTCATGAAAAAAAATAAAATTAAAAAGCGTTTATTTGCTGTACTAAAACAACACGCAGCACTTCCATACAGCACTGATTTCACCAAAAAAAGACGGAAAGGAAGTTAAGGAAGCTCTTCAAACTAAGTCCTATGAAGATACAGAGAAGTTATTACTTGTGCTGAAGTAAATATTGTTCATATTATTGTTAGTTTTAAATTAGCTAAGTTAAAATAGTATAATTTATATACCTTTTTACATTGGTACCAATAATATTAATATGATATATGATTATTTAATCAATTAATGTTACCTCAAATCGTCTGAAACACAGGATTACCTAGTTCAAGCTCAGAGCATGGGTGAACTTGACATACATTTATGAAAAACTGGAAACTTTTACCTTATATTTTTTGAATAAAATTTTATTATTATTATATATCATTATTCGTGGTGACATCCTAAGCATTACAATAAATGTTACATCTGCCAAACTGTAAAGCATTTTGTTGGCAGATGTAGCTCCCATATAAAATCTTATATTAGCTTCTCAATTTATCCAAACATTCGTATACATTAATTGGCCGGTTCTTTCCAACGAACACTTTCGTGACCTAACCATTAATTTGCAAAAAGCACGATTAGGTGCACAAGCTATTAAATTGATATGGTATCATGAGAAAAATAAGCAAAACCGGTACACGGGTGTAGTATCAGTTCATAATGGACTAATTGTGCGAATGCATTTCTTACATCGTCTCCACTAACACTTGTACACGTATAATGACTTTATTTTGTCACGCTGTACAGCGCACTAACTGCTTTAACAATTCAAATTAATAGAAACATTTACAATTCCATTGACGCTTGCTACTTACGAATTGTAATTAGATAAAAGGAAACATTGGTGCCGATTCCCTTGTTCACAAACTAAACTGAATTTAAGTCGAATGCATCTTTTTCTTTCTATTTCATTATGAAAAGGACAGAAGATAAATATTAGTTTAATCCTGTCAAATTAGTCAGCACCTGACGTAATTTGATGTAATTTTAGTAGTCAACTTTTTAATCGCGTCTAAAACTTGTATGGCGCTGATTAATTTGACAGAACATAACTAAAATTTATCTTCTGTCCTTTTCTTAATGAAATAGAAAGAAAAAGATGCACTGAACTTAAATTTGGTTTAGTTTGTGAACAAGGGAATCGGCACCATTATCTCTGTTATAATTGTGTGCAAGAACTAACTGCCACGTATATTAGAGTTATCGCTTTTTAAAACGAGCGCTTTTTATTGTCAATCATTGTATCAATCTCGCGGGATCCCACGATGTCGTTTGTACGTTTGAGCTTCTCTGTCTCGAATCTACGATTACGGTACGATTAATATAATTTCCTTAAACAGACAAACACGTCTTAATTTAGAGCATTATATATAAATCTCGTTTGTTTGAACTTATAATTTCGCTGGCAATTAGTGCGCGCGTCTCATTCACACAATGGCGGTTGAGCGAGTCTCGCAAAAACGTCATTCCGCTGCATTTCCGCCTCCCATTGTCTCAGCTCTAATCTGCATTGGATTAATAACCATGTATCTATGTGTGTACGGACAGAAGAAAACTTGTATTTAAATTACTGTCTCCCGTTATTCTCATCGATGCTGCATGTCTTCATTTCTTAGATGCAAGATTGGAGTTGCAAGGAAAATTTATTTTCTTGGTTTGTTTTTTTATATTAACCTGCTGGCAAGTTTTATTCTACGCCTATTTCTTACATTTTTAAGATAAGGTTTTTACTAGTAGAGACAAGAAACCAGACTGATTGCGTTTTCCAGGAAGTTAGAAGCTATTATACAAATGCTAAATCCCGCATATATATTTGTATATATTTCCTCGCGAATTCTCTCACCGCCTATTAATAAATTACGCAGATAGGCAGAGCCAATAAATACTCATATAAAACATATTTATAGCTCTAATCTATTCTAACGTTTACTAATTAATGTGAGCACCGTACTTCCATACTCGTAACTAGAGCAACGTTTAATCCATCATTTTCTCGCGGCGTTTATACGTCTGTAACAGTTCATCTCATGATAAACGGCAATGACTCCTTCTTCTCGCTATAATTAAACATGATTAGAGCTCAACACATGGTGAGCTGCAATTATAAGACGTTACAACGGCTACCGGCGCAGGCGCACTACGC
The DNA here is from genome assembly GCA_905147715.2 of Xestia xanthographa. Taxonomy (NCBI): domain Eukaryota; kingdom Metazoa; phylum Arthropoda; class Insecta; order Lepidoptera; family Noctuidae; genus Xestia; species Xestia xanthographa. The sequence continues at coordinate 13,645,082 of LR990656.1, forward strand.
CGCACGCCATGCGAGAGTTCCTATCAACCATTCAATATCTACCTAACACGGAAGCGAATTCTAATTATACACGCTCATTATTATTGTCGCTTTTTGTGAATCGATCTTGTTTCGTCAGTTGACCATAACTGTTGCTGGGCATTTACATTCAACCGGAGAACTACAACACAAAATGTCTTGACTCTGTCACAAGCATTCCCAGTCGGAAAAAGTTGTAACAAAGATTCGTAGCGGACTCAAACGGGGCGTCCCGATGTCACCCGGCCGTGCTCCTGAATGACGTCGAATTGGAGAACAGCGGGAAGAAAACGCACATTCCGAATCCATTCAAATATACAGTCATGAATGAATCGAATGCGATAGGGACGACGTTATACAGTCGCGGGCAGAGTGAGTGAGACGCGATTTCAATAGTACGCGAAACGGAAATAGAGAGGCCGAGATAATTCTGTCTAGCCGGGAGGGATTCCCTCGTGTCATTTGTGTGCGTTCGCTTTTTCGAATTGTACGGGAGGATTGGAGTGTTGGCGTGCGTTCCGAGTTCCGAGCGTGCACGGGCGCCGACACTCGGAGGGTCCTTTATCGGTGTTCGTTTCAATTCGGAGGCTCTCGCATTCATTCTTTGCTTTCTGTCTGTGGCTCGAAGTTCCCCAGCTACTTGTTGATCATTCGTAATAAATTGCCTCCATGATATTCCCATTGTGGAACAGTTTGTCGCTTTACTGCCTCGAAGGAAATTGCGTTTCCTCAAGCCACTCGAGTTTATTTGTCGTTCAATTGTGAATGTAATGTTATTTGGATGAATGTTGTACATTTATTATCGCGTTGGGTGGTATTGTTTAATCGAGGTGTTCAGAATAGAAAGGAAGTAAGAGTTTAGTAGAATAACCACATAATTTATCAGGTAGAGAAGTCAGTAAACTAGCAATCGATAATGGTATGCGGAAATCTAGAAATGAATCTCGGGTTTCATTGGTGATGGGATGTGGGTGTATGTCTGTTTGGATGGCGATAAAGCGTGCAGCGAGGCGTGAGGAAGCCGCCGCTCGCGCTGGTCCGCGCCACACCGACGCCGGCGCAACTCAACAGATGATCTAGCTAGATCACCTACCAGTAACTTATCCAACTAGGATGCTAATGCAGTTCTAGTGCTACCGTCTTTTCACATTTGGTTTGTTTGTAATTCCTCTCGTTATTTGTAGAACATATTTTGTGATTTTAAAAGTGATGTTTCGGTTTTAAGAACCCCAATAAAGTTAGGAAATGCTACAGGAAATCTGTACTGGTTCTGTAACTTGCGATTTACTAAAATACTCTTCCTATTTCACGGAAATTAGCTAATTGATCAACCAGAAAGAATTAAATTGATACAGTACAATCACGGACAAATTACTTAACAACAAATCGAGTAATTAAATGTAAAATATTCAAATAAACATGCTAAGTTCAATTAACATGATAATATTATGAATTTACAATTATTTGTATTTAATTGTTGATTTATCTACGTAAGATAACATTGTAATTAATTAATTTGGCAACATACGCGTCTCAGCGTCTGCATTGCAGTGTCTTGGTTTAATATTTCAATGAGAATCAGTGCTTGGACCAACGCCAGTCGGAGTCCGGACACAACATTCATGATAATAATGTATTCCACATATACGCTTGTATAGCTATGTGTATCTAAGCAAACAAATCATTGTGCCATCCGCGAGCTACAAAACAAAACCTAAAATAAATAATAAACTACTAATATAATAACAACTAAAGCTATTATTCTAGTTCACATTAACACTGACCTGACTAGGTATGCTACTTTTAAACAGCTATTAATATAATAGTGTTAAAATAAAGAAAAAAACATCTTGTCTAACCCGTCAAAAGGGCTTCCGCCAAAACTTTAACCTCCTTTAAGTCACCGCCTAATCATTGAACATAAATACAAATTAAACAATACAGAGAGAACCTTCATCTTTTTCATAACCAGTAAAAATACACCTATAAGTTTTTTAAACTAGCTACAAACGCTGAGAAGTGTGAAGTTCCCCGACGCACCTACCGGCTCTACAAAGGTAATGAGATAGTTATTTCAGTGCTTTGTTTATTTACAAAATATCACTCCGTTTGAAGGCGGACCATCAAAATGAGTCGTAAAGCTGAAAATTCCATAAAAAGTCGTGTTGATGACCTCCGTAATTGAACCTCGCTCTTTGTAGCAGAGACAATGGACGGAACCCTGTGCTTTGAATCTATTGATTAGAAGAAAAAAAATAAGTCGATGGCAGTAGCGCCTTTGCTTTTGTACGGCTCAAGTGCTTTCTCTACTACCTAATTAATGAAAGGAATCCGATTGACTGGAATTAAAAAAACACGACCGTGGACAATAAAAAAATGTACTGCCTAGTCCGTTTTTCTGAATTAAAAGCTTATAAAGAAAAGATTTAAACGCAACAACTGACTATCCTTTACTCATACTATTATTTCCATTTCATAAAAGAATTTTAAAAGGCATTGTACTAATACATTAAGTCACATAAAAGAGTTATAGAAGTCAGAACACCCGTGCAGTTCCTCGCCGTAAGTCCGTAACATGATACCTCTCGTTTATCTGCTGTCGAGCAATTATTGAAGCGTGAAAAGGAACGTCCTCCTATTATTTACACTGCGTTTTGTAATGCGGGCGTTCCGTTTTTATTTAAAAAATATCGCATTTCCAAATGTGTGTAGTGACATCCATTAGGTTTTTGTTTGAATTATTAAAAATAATAATCATTTGTTAGGATTTATTTATTTCATTGATATGTTATAAGATTATTATACTTACGGAAATAATTAATTATTTAAAGCCTTTCACTGTATAAAAACTTTTTTTTTTATTGTTACTAAGCAGTTCTAAATAAGTAATTATTATTATTAACCCCTTTTTTGCATTCCATCTAATATGGCTCTGTGGTTAATGTAGTATTTGTTTAAAAACTATAAATATTTCAATACCTACCAATCAAATCAAAGAAAATAATACAACTTAGCAAAAAAAAAATGCCTAGTCAAATCGAAACAATTTTAATACCGACTGTACTGCTCTAATAATAAAATAGCAGAGCGAAATAGTTGTTTTATTTTATCAAAAGAAGTCGGGTAAAAAAGCAAATTGTTATTTATGTTAGAAACAAGATTTCTTTGTCGACAGTATTAGTGGAATCGTAATACTGGAAACATGTCAATACGAATTTCGTCCGACTCATCGACCGCCGGCGAACGCGCGCGTTTTTTATTTATTTCTACTCTGATTGGTATTTCTTATGATATTTCTTGTATTCGTTTATATTTGGGAGATAAATGAGTCGTTTTAAATTAACACTTTCACTGTGATGACAAAAGTGTAATTGCTTTTTAAAGATTGAATGTAGAACTCTTTGTTTTATTGTATTGTCATTGGTTCTTCAGATTTCTAAATAAGACTTCCTTATCCCTATTTTATTATATTTTTAGTTTACGTCTATATCTTAATGTGTCAATCAAATGTCATACTTTATTTTAAGTTTATTACAAGACTTGATCTACCTATCAATCAATGAAACATTTGATTTTAGTAACACAATCTCAGTTGTAACTGTTATTTAATATGCACCCCGGATCCAACATCAATCAAATTAGCGGAATTCATGTATGACATCATTAGTCATATGAATTAGGTGGATAGTGATTTCATAAAGTCAAACAAGAATGTGAGTCAGAGAGGCGAGCAGCCGCGCGTCTGCGTCACACGTCACGCGTCCGAGCGCTTCCGCTGCCCCATAAATAAACAAACATTAAATATTACACAAAGCGACAATAACAACAAAAAAATTAAACTTTACACCTCCCAGATGCACACTTCCCGGCAACATTACATTTTTAAAAACACATTCAGTAAAAACACCGATATAGGCCTACCCGGCCGCCGTGCGACCACAACAAAACAAGATTTTTTAATCTAACTTTACCGTTTGTAAAAATTACTATTTAAATATTTAAGCCGCAGCCGCTAATTAACTGAGATTTAACCCTTCCGTCGCCGACCGAAGCCCACTTTAATATTTAACCCGGTGGAAATATTTTGCGCGTATTAAAATGTGAAAAATTAATGGATCGCGCGTCTCTCCCCGCGGGGCTGTATATGCAGGCGCACAACCGCCGCACAATTTATATTTTACCCTGACGACCTTGATCACACTTCCTGGCTCATCCTCAGCCTAATTAAATTGTGTTTTACAGCTAATTACTCAGGTATTCATCCGTGTCATGGACCTCTCTTACTAGCTATAGCTTGTTTATTAGGCCTATGATATCCAAACTGTTCATAACTTGGGTAATTTTCTGAAGAATAAGATTCAAAAGTAAACTAACGTTTATTTGTCAATTTGGTATGCACGTGCTAATCATCAATGCTTCTCTTCTGACATCTGTCATAAAACTTTCAGTCCTGTTCACATGAAGAGGTCAGTGGAGGAAAACAGTGTGTCGGGGTTCACACAAAAACAACATAAACGTAACCTTAAAATAAATAAATAAGCCAGTCACAGTTAAACCAAAGAAATACTACAGACACAGAGGTGATACCTACCGTCCTAACAGATCAGACGGCCGCCCGGCCGGTCTGTGGCCAGAGCGGTGGCGGTGACATGTGACAACAACAAGGGCAGAGTGTTCGTGTGCTGAACGTACCTTGCCGTGGTGCAGTCGCGGTACAGCACGTCGAAGTCCTTGCACGACAGCAGCTTGCAGCGGTTGACACCCGGCTGGATGGCGCCCAGCCCGCGCAGGATGCGCACCTGCTCCACGTTGCACACCAGTGGCACTATGTCCAGTCTCTTTAGCTTTGTGTACACTGTGTGCAGCCCGCCCACCAGGTGCTTCAGGAACAGCTCGAAGGCCTGCGGCAGGCACAGCATCGTGTCGCCCTGGATGATGAAGGCCGCCACCTTCTGGCCACGGTAGTCCACCAGCTTGCACTCGTTGGCGGAGGGGTCGGACGTAGAGATGGGTGGCGGGCTGCCGTAGCGCGGCGGGCCGTGGTGGTGCGCGGCCGCCATGAGCTCGAGCGGTGAGTGGTGCATCATCTGCAGCGAGCCCAGCAGGCCCAGGCCCGGCGGCGGCAGCGCCATGCGCGGCGCCAGCAGCGGCGGCGGGCTGAGCGCGCGCGCCGGCGACGCCGCCTGCTTCACTCGTGGCGAGCCCCCGGAGGAGCCGCTCACCTCGCTCGCGGTCGACGCTGAGTCCACGGCGGACTCCATGCTCGCGGGAGACTACACACGCATCACACACCCGTCGCGCGCGCTGTTCCGCGCAACAATAAATAAAAAGCCGGAGCGAAACGAGGGCGCGGCCGCGTGCGCGCGCCCGCCCCGGCCGTCTCGCGCCATTGGTCGGCCGCGGCTGCAGCTGCGCCGCGATTGGCCGACGACGCTGTCGCGGAGTCTCCGCCTCTTTTTTCGTTGCGTTGCGTTACAAACGCGCGAAGAAACGTTCCTGTTTCTTTTGGGTGTTGTGTGTGGCGGGCGCGTCGCGCGTCTGCTCGGGGTGGATTGATAACAATGTCACCGGTAATCAATATGAGCCTAGAGCCGCGGCCGCGCTCTCTGCCGCCTAATAAATACTAACTGTTTGTTACTTCACAATCTTGTTTAATTACAAACTTTGATTGTAAGGAAGAAAAGTCTCAGATTTATTTATAGACTTTATTTAGGACTTAGTTATTTTATTGAATAGGAAAACTGAACTCTACTTTTTATGCGGTTACTTATTTGGTCAGAACTTTACAAAGAATATTCAGAGGAATACTTATTTGGAAAAAAAAAACAAGGAATTGGTATGCAATAGGGAAATAGGGAAATTACTTTTATTATTGATTTTAAATTTCAGCAAGCTATGTAAAATTGTAATAAGCAGTTAAGAGTCCAAGAATTTACATTTTACAACACAATTTACAAAACTTGTTAGGTACTCTACAAAACTTGTTATTATTTAAGTCACCTACCCTGAAATGACTTAGAAGTAGGAGTTAGAGGCAAAGAAAAGAGCCTTAAACAAGATTATAATGAGTAGTTCACTCGTTACAATAACGTTTACCAATTGGATTTTTGTTATTAATCTTCATAGACACCTAGATCTTATAAATTAATTGAAAACTAGATACCTCTACATCTGCCTGAAAACTTTTTTTAGCATTTGGAACCTTAATACTTTTAAAGTATTAAGGTTCCAAATGCTAAAAAAAAGTTTCATTTGGAACCTTAATACTTACAGAGTTATTTATAAAAATGCATTCCTGCATATCATTTTATTATCCTGTGTATAAGTTCTCTAGTATTGCCACAACATTTGTTGAGCTAGGTACCCCAACAGTACAAGTACATTCTTATTCCTACATATTACACCGTGATTACAATACAAAGGGCTGAAGTGTCGAAACAATAGCGATCTCAACGATCGACAACTTAGCGATACTCCCGAAAGCCACTCCAATAGGTTCCGTCTTCTACACCGCTATAACATTTACACTGCTAAACTTCCAAACACATGCTAAAACAACCATTATTTCGCGGAGAATAAGGGTTGACAGTATTTTCAGGAGGTATTCAGAATAAGTTTGTTTTATAAAGTTCTTTGTTCAGGATGTTTTTCAATGATTATTCTTTATAATATTGGTATCAAAATCAACATATAGATGTAGGGTACTTCTGTATTATTCAATGTATTGAGTGTTTGTTTGGTTTTTCAACTTAAAACAGTATTGTTTTTGAGTTGTTTTAGTTTGAGTTGAGACTCGTTAAGTTTTATGAATGTAAAACTTAAGAAATGAGGGTAAGAGCTACATAGTTTGTTGTTTGAATGTTGCAATAACTGTCATTAAATTGTGATTGAATGAAGTTGTGTAGGTACTCACTAGTAATAAGGGGCTCTAAAAGTAAGTAGTTACTTTTCTCAACAGTTGCAGTACTAACAAAAAATAACGTTATTTGTACAGCAATTCCAAAATTTTGGAAGCACTAAATTGTATTTTAAAAAAGTTTAAAACTCATGCAGATTCATATTTATTTATGCCATTCTACGTTATGTAATAGGGTTGTAACATGAACTCTACCAAACAATGTTTAAAACAAAACTAGAAAACAAGCTACAGCTTCCTACTTAATATTATCTCTGAAAAAGTTAATGACAGAGCGCAGTTTGATAAATCATTAAAAAACTATCAAAGAATAAGACAATCGACTCATTCTTCATAAACTTAACTTCAAGACAATTCTTCTTCTAAGCAAGACAATATGCTTCAAAGACACAGATTACCTTCATATTCTTCTACTTCCGAAAAAAAACGCTTGTGTTCACGTTATGAATTCGCACGCAACTACAAAATACGTGAGACTCATTTTATATGCAGAGCAGCATGATCAGGTCACACATAACCTTATGCCTTAGAAGGCAACAACTCTAACCGTAGCCAAGCAGATAGTTCCACGTCAGATGAGTAGCTCTTCTTCTACAACTTCACTAAACTGCTACGCAACCGTGTGGTTTCACTAAGTATATGACTAATATAACTGTTGAATGGTCTGCTACGTTGAGGTGCTTTGCTGCTACAGGTCCAGAAGACTGCTACGCTAGTCAAGAAGACAGGTCTATACGACACTTGCGTAGCTCTGCGTCTACGACGTCAAGAAGAGTGCTACGCTAGCCAAGAAGACGGGTCTACGATACTTTTGTAGTTCCGAGTCTACGAGGTTAAGAAGAATGCTACGCTAGCCAAGTAGACGGGTCTACGATACTTGTGTAGCTCTGAGTCTACGAGATCAAGAAGAACCCCACGCTAGCCAAGTAGACGGGTCTACGATACTTGTGTAGCTCCGCGTCTACGAGTTCATGAACAATGCTACGCTAGTCAAGTAGATGGGTCTACGACACTTGCGTAGCTCTGCATCTACGACGTCAAGAAGAGTGCTACGCTAGCCGAGTAGACGGGTCTACGACACTTGTGTAGCTCTGAGTCTACGAGATCCAGAAGAATCCCACGCTAGCCAAGTAGATGGGTCTACGGCACTTGTGTAGCTGTGTGTCTACGAGGTCAGGAAAAATTCTACGCTAGCCAAGTAGACGGGTCTACGATACTTGTGTAGCTCTGAGTCTACGAGATCAAGAAGAACCCCACGCTAGCCAAGTAGACGGGTCTACGATACTTGTGTAGCTCCGCGTCTACGAGTTCATGAACAATGCTACGCTAGTCAAGTAGATGGGTCTACGACACTAGCGTAGCTCTGCATCTACGACGTCAAGAAGAGTGCTACGCTAGCCGAGTAGACGGGTCTACGACACTTGTGTAGCTCCGCGTCTACGAGGTCAAGAAGAATGCTACGCTAGCCAAGTAGACGGGTCTACGATACTTGTGTAGCTCTGAGTCTACGAGATCAAGAAGAATCCCACGCTAGCCAAGTAGATGGGTCTACGATACATGTGTAGCTCCGCGTCTATGAGGTTAGGAAGAGGAACGCTAGCCAATTAGCCATGGGTCTACGACACTTGCGTAGCTCTGCGTCTACGACGTCAAGAAGAGTGCTACGCTAGCCAAGTAGAGGGGTTTACGACACTTGTGTAGCTCCGCGTCTACGAGGTCAAGAAGAATGCTACGCTAGCCAAGTAGACGGGTCTACGTCACTTGTGTAGCTCTGCGTGTACGAGGTCAAGAAGAGTGCTACGCTAGGCAATTAGACGGGTCTACGACATTTGTGTAGCTCCGCGTCTACGAGGTCAAGAAGAATGCTACGCTAGCCAAGTAGCATGTGTCTACATGTGTCTACGACACGGTACTCGCAAAGCTCTGCGTCTACGAGATCAAGAAGAATGCTACGCGACAAATCTCCGACAAACTCGATACCCTGCGTCTAACACTTGTATTCAAGTTAAAGTAATTATTTGAATTTAAGTTATTACTTATGCAACCGTTTTTATGCAATAACCAAGAATTTGAACTAAGTAAGAACCGGCAAAGAAAGCAATGTTAAATTTTTTAACTTTTAACAGTTCTAACTTCAAGTAATTACTAAACTACAGAATAAAAATCGTTTTTTAAGTAAATTACTTTTACTCAAGTAATCACTTTGACTTCTTTATAATACGGGTGTAAGTTTTCAAGTAACCTACGCTACGCAGATATCAGATTTAAAAAGAGATCAATTAACGTTTGCATGCAAGCGTGAGTAACAAACAAAAAATATTCCATACAATAGGTACTAATCTAATATCAACGAAAAAATGTTTTTCAGATTCTTCTAAGTGACTCTAATCTATATTTGCTAAGCCATATTTAAGAAACCCATTTTCAATGACGTAAGTATACACATTAGGTACAAACCATCACATAAGTACATAGAGTACTTACATTGATTACAACACTATAAACCTACCTGTGGCCATGTTTGCCGTAAACAAGTAGAGGAAAAATATATTTTTCTGCGTGATTATCAATCATATATCAAAGATAATGAGATGTCACCAAAGGGGCGTTGGAAACAAAGAACGATGTTATCTACGAGTATATTTACCCACTGAAACACTGGGTAATTCATAACAGCTTTAAAATTGTTCAGCATTAAAAGTGTTTTATGCTGTTAAGGGGAATACAGCATACTGCATTGTTCCTACAAGCAAGATTCATATAAACAAGTACATTTTATTTTTATAAAATATTTTTAGCCTCAAAGGTCTTTCAAATGACGAAAGAAAAAGTTCTTAACTATCTGTTATTGGTTGGTTTACACAGCACAAAAGTACTTCAATCAATTGATTACAATACAATACATTTTTGGCCAAGACTTCAGAAATATTATACCATGCTGAAATAGTACATTTTGATACAAATGGGGAAATTCTGTCATTGTAGCCGAGGCGGACTTCACACCCGAGCCGTAGGTAAAGGTGTTATGGAGCCGAGAACTGCCAAACGCCCACGTGAATCAAACAACAAAATGATGAAATAAAATAATAAAACTAAAACTATTTTAGTCATTAATCATTATGAAACTATGAATTTGCCTTTTCCCGATTCTGAAATTAGTTGTATTTTAGAACTAGTTATTTAGAGTTAGCTAACTTTCAATTAAAGACAAACATATTAATTGGTGTTGGTATAAAACGGTTGTTAGCTTTGAACTAGCACTGTCCCTCAATCATACCTAGAGATTCAATAGAACCGTATTATAGTGGTGTAGCGGACGTTGGTTTTGCTAGTTCTTTTTCAGTTTCATGAGATGACCTTTTTTAGAATGAAAACCACCCCGGGCGGCTGGGAACGCGTGTGTGTTGCTCTGCCCACAGCTCTATAGATTTAGATAGGTATCTGTAAATACGTACACGCGTGCAAATTAAAATTGACTATTTTGTTGTTTATATCTGAATATACCTACATGAGAAAAGTGAATGAGTTTTAACTAAAAGTTGTTAATTCTTTAAGGGGGAAAATATAATGACCACCAAAAATAACTTTGTGACCACTGACATCTATCACCTAAAATATCAGTTGATCACCAAATTTGGTAAATTGAACACCAAATTTTAATGAGGTGTTTGATGACAAACTAGTTTTGCCTAGGCCGACTTGGGGCACCCCGACACGGTTATTTTTATATAAACCATTCAGGAGTAGGAGCCCCGCGAGGGGGGCTCCGTCGACCTGGTCTCCCTCGACTTGGATGCAAGAGCATAACAGTTCAATTTCTGGTGGTCATAAATAAATTTGTGGTTCTAATTTTACGATAAAATGGGGATTAATTTTGGTGACCATTTACTAACTTTGGCAATCAAAAGTGATTTTTTTGCTGTTACATTTTACTAATTCTGGTGGTTAGTTAATTGTATGCCATTCTTTAAGAATATACTTTCGGTATTAGGGTATCTTCTATGTTGCTTACAACGAATAAAATGCCACTATAGATACTTGATTAATTTATTCAAAAATAATCGTCACGAATAAGCACTAAACCTAGTACAGTCAACCGTTCATTCGAGGCAATCACTTCATATTAACAAAGCCATTAATATAATTATCCTCGCAGTTTCAGTATTTTTTGCAGTTTTAGCGTTACCACTGATGACAATGACATCTCAAAACCAAACATACAAATAACATACAGTAAATTAAAAATATAACAGACAATATCAATAACAATTAATGGGATACAATACGGGATACTGAATCATTTAATGCAAATGACTTGGTACCCAGTTCTCAAATGCCTTTAAAATGCAAGTTTAAACAGAAGCAGTTGGCTGCATATTGTCCTTAAGCAAACGTTATCTTCGTAAAAACGTGGAATATTTCCACCGGCAGATAATCTCTAGTACTCTTTATCAACAAACAAATTAACAGCTCTTAGCTACTTGTTATCTGCACATAACTTACAGAGATTTCACAACATAATCATATGATCTTACATAATTGATTAATGTTAGTTAATTACCTGCCACCTATTTATCTATGTGACTTAATTTTTTCGTAATCGGTTTCACTGTATGAATCTTTCACGGATACCTATCATAAGTTAAAAAATAATTTAACCGAATTTCATTTCACCTAAAACTTTTCAACTATACTTCATAAAAAATAGCTTGATCTCTGCGACATATGTTATACTCATACAATAAACTTCAAATTTGACGCTGAAGTTAGTTAGAAGTTATTTGAAGCTATCTTTCATGAAGTTTAGTGTCATTATCGTTTAGTTTTTTTTTCACTTCATCGAAGTTACGTCTGCCACTGTATCAGTTGACTTATTATCAATTCGATTTTTTTCGTTACTCCGACGTTTCATTTGGTCAAAAAACTTTTTACTGAATTACACTTAGCCCAAATAACATTTGTTCGATGTATTATGTTTCCGAACATGCATTATATTATAATTCATGTTTTTTTTTTAACTACTTGTTGAGAATTACGCGGCAGGGGGGTTATTAAGGGGCAAATTTTTCATTATTTTAGCGATAGGACGCACCGTTTTCGGGATATAAGCAAATTAAACTTATATTGTCACTTACGGGATATCTTCCGTGATTGTTCATTGTTTTGAGCCCCGATATTTCGACGCTGTTGCAAGCTTCGCTTAAAACAGTATAAGCAAAAGAAGAAAACCTGCTACGACTCCATGACGCGCGCTCGCTATGCTCGCATTTTACATTACACACCCACTTTCTGTCACAAACATCGTCGTCGCTCCGCCGGCCTTCAGCCTACGCTCCTCACAGTTAGCAAGACTTTTAGGAAAAGTAACCGGCTATATATATGTTACAGACAAAATTCTTAATCAGTCAAAACCACTTTTGTATGGTGTCGGTCAAAACCCTTATTAAGTTAAAAATGCGTTTTCTGCATTAAAAATATGTTGTTTAAGAACGCCTCAATCAAAGGGTCACAAAAAAAAACCTTAACCTAATACGTTTCTAAGGAAATGTTAGTTATTGTTAAATAAGTAGTTTTGACTTGTTTTCACCAGTCAAAAGTAGTTTTGACTGATTAACAGTTTTGACTGTGACATACATATTTGTGACCAAATAATATTCCGTCAAATTTTGTTTCGGTGTGGTGAAAATTAGGCAAATGAATAAAGTTCAAAAGAGGCTTCGGACAGTAGCAAAAAGTAATTTTGTAAAGCGGCGAAACGTAGTTCGGTAAAAGTATACCAACGACACAATAATACACATATATACAATATAAACAAAATATATGTCAATTAATGCATATGGAAAAAAGGGGTCTCCCTTGTTTGACCGAAAGGAATTTAACAAATTTTCACTTCCCAAAAAATTTTTCGCATTATTTCATTTGCCAAATTATTACTTAGCAAAAAATCTATTCACAAAAAATTGTAACGCAAACCTAACGTTTGGGAAATGAACGTTTAAACTATAACTTGTTTACCAACTAGTGCTTTTAACATTTTTTATTTAGTTAAATGTTTCAGTTGGAATAACAGTTTTTACGCAAAATCAAATAGGCCAAATATTTAGTATCGTCAGTTTTCAATTCACCCTTTCCTATTCAGTCAAATGCTTCAATGACAAAAATGTGAACTGCTAAGTGCGTAGGAGGTCACAGTTTTAACCTAACCTAACCTACCCATTTTGTTTAAAACAAGAAATTAACCTAATCTAAATAGTTGCTAATGACCATTGCAAACAAATATAAATTGTAATGTAAAACTTTTTTGCATTAAACAAATGATTATCTATACATATAATAAATCTGTAGAAAAGTCATTTTTGTACATTGAAGAAATTGAAACAAAAAATAGCCAGCGTGTGAAAAGATAAGTAACAGAACCCATTTCCATCATTTTTGAAATTTTTGTCTGTTTGTCTGTTTGTCTGTTTGTTTGTGCGCACATCACGTAAAATCTACAAATTCAATGCTGACAATGTTTATACATAAAAATTGTGTGTAACTTGGGGTATGATTTAGTGTTTGTTTCATTGAAATCGGTTAATTCTATCAAAAGATATATGAACTTAAAGTTTTCAAGAAGAACTAATCATCAAATGTACGATACATACATGCAGCGACATCTGTTGAACTAAAATGATACCAATGACTAAAAATGTGCTCACCACAGTCATAACTTTTAAATCGACTGACCAGCTTTAAAAAAAATTATAGCATAGGTAATATACTTTAGCAGTTTAACATTTTGGTCGATAGACGGCGTTGTTTATTTCACTCCATTTTCTGAATTGAATGACCCTCGCCCGTGTCAGTTGCCTATTTTTTGTTTTTTTTTTTTTCGGATGGGAAATCATCAAATGACTCCTCCTGCTCTGGGCGGAGCAGGAGGGAGTGTCAGACTTTTACTGACTAAAACCCAGCCATGTTCCTTCATCGCCCTTTTGTTCCGGGGCCACGGTATCTCTTTCGAACAGTCCCGCAACCCCGGCAGACATCGGTCCTTGCGGATCGGCCCTTCCTTTTTTCTGACTCTCTTTGAGGCGCGCGTGGAACACGAACGCGCCGTTGACACGGCCTGTCGTCATGAGACGGACGGACGGCGAGCTAGCCCATAGCCCACCGTCCACAGGCCCGCGCCTACGGTGGCCGGGGGCCACGTGGTTGCCCCGGAAGCCCGGGGCGTCTGCCGCAGCGGCCGGGACGTTGAGAGGTTCTTTCCCTCTCACGTTCCGCCACCTCCTTCTCTAGCATTACTGCTTCGCAGAAGGAGGTGACGGCGTCCCATTCCGTCTCGCTCCGGACCATGGCTTGCACCAGGGCCGGACGCGAGAGGTCGCCGCCGCAAACGTGTAAGTTGCCTCAAGATTAGTTTTTTAACCGACGAAACAAAAAGAAGGCAGTTCTCAATTCGACGCGTATTTTTTTATATATGACCACGGATAACTTTTACAGAGAAGTCCGTACATGGTCCTTTTGTTTGTAAAAAGCGTAGGTACATCTCAAAGTTGGTCCCATTTATAATTGAAAAATCGTGTTTGGGCTAATTTCTTGCACCTTTGATGAGAACTTTCGACCTAGCTGGAGTATGACTGTCATCGAGTGTCTAAGGATGAAGGAGGTGGCGGAACGTGAGAGGGAGAGAACCTCTAAACGTCCCGGCCGCCGCGGGAGACGCCACCACGTGGCCCCCGGCCACCGTACGCGCGGGCCTGTGGACGCTGGGCTATGGGCTAGCTCGCCGTCCGTCTGTCTCATGACGACAGGCCGTGTCGACGGCACGTTCGTGTTCGACGCGCGCCTCAAAGAGAGTCAGCAATAGGAAGGGGTCCGCAAGGGCCGATGCCTGCCGGGGTTGCGGGACTGTTCTAAAGAGATACCGTGGCCCCGGAACACAAAGGGCGATGAAGGAACATGGATGGGTTTAGTCAATAAAAGTATGACACTGCCTCCTGGTCCACCCAGAGCGGGAGGAGTCATTTGATGATTTCCCATCCGAAAAAAAAAGGCTGTCGAGGTAAGCCCTTTTTTGGAAAAACATAAGTAGATTATTTTAGCGATTAATGCAAATATATCGAAGAAATTAAATTGTTACCCACTTGGATCTACGTAGGTATATATCTACTAATATTATAAAGCTAAAGAGATTTTGGTTGGTTGAACGCGCTAATTACAGGAAAACTTTTAGTGTTGAATAGTTATCGAGGATGGCTATAGGTTATCTAACATCACGCTATAATTAAAAGGAGCGGAGCATCAATGATAAATGTTGCAAAAACAAGGAAAATTTATTTCTTTCGAGAGCTTCCTTTGCGGGCGCTGCATAAACGGTTAAAGTTGCGCAACAATCATGTATTAGGGAATTGTTCGTTTTAAAGCGTTCTAAAAAAAACCGCGATAGCATTATGTCTATCTTTCAAGGTTGACTCCACTCTCTCTAACCCTCTCTCACGCAGACGAAGTTGCGCGGGTCAGCTAGTGTTAAAATAAAATTGCATTTTTTATTATATAATTCCCAAAAAACTTATTTTTGCCTTAATATTTTTTGTCTTAACAAATCATTTCACCAAACGTTTATTGTCTGAAGATTGTTTGCTGTAATAAATCATTTGATTAAAGACCAAATGACATAATGACATTAAACTTGGTAATATTTTGCCAAGTAAAAATTTGACCAAATAAAAATTAAGCGTACTAAAGTCATTCGAAATATTGCAATGGTATAAAAAAAGGTTGCTAAAATTTGTCTGGGTAATGAAATTTTGACAAAATCTTTTCGGCAAAACGGCAGGATCCCGGAAAAAAGGAGTTGGTCAATAGTTTTTGGTAAAATGAAATTCGAGCAAACAGAATTCGGAAAAGTGATCAGTTCCCATTTTTGTCATATAAATAGTGGTGAGCATCAGAACACTTCTGTGGATTTTTTTTAATAATTTTCAGGTTTTCCTTACATTTCGTTCCGTTAAAGAATCTCTGTGCCATCATTTGTTATTAGTGTCCAACTAGATGAAACTTCAAATCTGAAAGAGCGAGATTTTATGACGAATTTTGAATGAAAGGAATCAGAATACATCAAGTACCTAACGTTTAATAAAACCTCACAATAACCTAACCTTTCACATTATTTTATTACTTTATTCCAACATTTGTTATTGAAAGAGAAAATGCTTTTTAAAAATTAATTAATTCAAGAAGCACAAGTATTTAAAGGAAAATTAACTAAACAATCTCAGCATAAACTCATCTTTCCCTCCAAATCTCAAAACTTTGCAGTTCGGTATCGCGGCTACTAGCGCCATCTATCGCCGTCAAGTCGTACCAGGACGTCTCAATGTTGTCTCTGATTTCTAAACGGTTGGGGTAGGAGGCGACATCGCATCGTGATTATTGGCAACCGGTTTATCTCAAGCTTTTACATTATAACATACTTTTTCTAATCATTACAATGTTAAATGTATATTTGAATAATTTTGTTGGTGTTTGCCGGCGGCAGCACTAACTCGTAGAAAGAAGGCGGTTATTTTATTAATTATTTAATGAAAATTACGACCCAACAATGTTTTTTACAGAATACGACGGTTAATCAGCACTTACTATTTATTTAATTCTCCTATGTTTAATTCTCCTATGTTTAATAAGACAAGTCAAACAATTGTATACGTAACAGAAACAGTAATCTAGGCAAGTACCAAATCAAAATAAACCTAATTTTTTCAAACATTCCAAATCCATCACGAAATAAGCCTAAACGGCTCTCACGTTCCCACAACACACCTTCATCATTGCTCACACAAATCGAACAGGCGTTCTAACCACTAAAGCTCATTGCAACAACAATCAAAATGCTTTATTCACAAAAGCGGCCAGTTCGCGGAAAAAAATGAAGAGATACAGGGGGATTAGCCCACAAAAAAGTATCGGAAACAAATGGTCTTTGCCGAGCAATAAATCGAGCTCAACATTGGGAAGCTGCAACAGACTGCGCATACTCGTTAAACTTTATTTTTATATTAAAACCGTAACTTTGGGATGCGACGGCCAACAACTGTAATCCTCGCTGTGAAACGTGAAAATTTTGCATAGATATTAATATTAAATGGAATGCTACAGATTTGATGGGATACGTATTGTTGAATAATTTCAGACAGTATATTTACAGCAGCTTTTCATAATTGAAACATGCAGATATAATCGTGGGATTTGTAATTTTATCACTTTTTGGCGAAAATTAATAAAAATAAATTGGTAGGTATTGGTATTGGTATAGTTTGGCAATAACATAGTGATTAATACGAACAAAATGTTCAAAAAATTAAATCAAATGAAATTGGAAAGCCCTTTTGAGCACAATAGCACTCTCTCTAACATTCAATTTTTCGCCTATACAAATGATGAGTAAGTTGCACGACGACAAAACCGCAGGCCATAACCCAATTAATTACATTGCTTTTCGAAAGTGCAGTAAATAATGCAACCAATAGATACGCGCCCCTGCCTCCCAATCCTGTTCATGCAAAATACTCGTGCTCGACTAGGAAATTAAATTTGTTCACAATGCAAGGTGCCACCGCTGCGCTTTCGATAATTTATGTTTTCACTAATTTGCTTTTGGAGGCACTTTGCGGGTAGTTGTATCACTAAACCTGATATCAGGTTGGGGCATTATTGATGAATGTTAGGATGTATCATGTTATTGTAGTTAAGGTAGTGAATGTCTACGGACAATTGAAGTCAATGTCGGTCATTAACCTAGCTGTTTATGAAGTGGACTTTATTTAGAAGAGCTATTGCTTATATTTGAACGCCGAAATTAAAGGCAGAATAAGAGAACAATTTCATATATTTTACCAACCTTCTGTACCTTATTTACCCAAATAAATGGTTTTTTTTTTACATACTTGAAATACTCACTCCCTTGTCATAACTTCCTACTTCCATCAAAAAAAGGGGTGCAAAAGAACCGTAAATAACCAACCCAGATATCAAAGCAACTGCAATTGTTGACTAAACTTAAAACTGTTATAACGCCGGGGCGGAACAAAACCGTTACCACACCTCTTATTCATCAAATGTAAATTCTCTCTGGTCTGCTTTGAGATCGTGTTGCTTTTGATGTAAAAATCATACGTCTCTCCCTGCAACCTGCAAGTGCCTGCCAATATTGACACGGCTTGTGTGAACACCTAGACGCAGTACCGACAGGGAATCATTATTCAGTTGAGAATTTACTTTCTCACGTTTTTCGTAGGCGATTTTTGTGTATAGGAATTTTAGTAAAGGCCTATTCAAAATCAATTTTGTAATTTACAGAAAGAATTTGAAAATTCGTTAATAGTCAAGTTCTCTGTGTTTGAATATTTATGAGAATAATAAAACACACTTCCGAAGGCCTAATACAAAGTTACATTCGACACGACTTATGCCACCTGCCAAAATTCAAGTCGGTATGTGATTATGATTGTCGTAGCATCAGTCGTAGCACTCGTAGCACGCGTAGCCTCAATGTCAACGTTCCTGTCTACGAGATTTTATTTCATTAGACTTATTAGCTCTAATAACCAGCCAAAGGAGGTCTGAGTAAAGTGCAGGTCACCGATCAGTGACGCTCTGTGCGCCTCAAGATCCCAGAATAGTCGTCCCTCGCGCACACTCGTAAGGGGCAACTTTATTATTTTTCCAGTTTTCATCACTTCACGCTCCGTCTGTCTTTTGATTCAATGGCTGTGTAATGTGCTGTTGCTGCATTTATTTTGCACTCTTACCTTAGTGTTGCCAGTTTATTTTGCATTCTCTTGGTGTTGCCAGTTATTCCCCAACGCTTTGAAGTCAAAGCTCTTTTGACTTTGCAAGGCGGCTTAGTCGGCGCTGACCGCAGTGCAGTATGAATGATACTTTTTACGCTGAATAGTCTCGTGTACATTTTTTTTTAGTTGCACACTAGATTTTTTGCGGCGTTGTGTACTTTATGTTCTACACTTATTTTTGTTCCCCTGAAGCTGTGTAAAGGAACGTTGACGTGGTTGAGAAAAAAGGGAAACCGTGTATGATCCGCCGCGTCCAGTGCAATGAATTCATGTGGCTAAAATGGGTCACACGGAAACTGTACTTTTCCCTACTCAGTATATACGTAGAAATAAATAATACATGACTGGCATTATTATAGGTTGTAGTATGATATTTTAAAGAACTGTAGTCCCGATATCTAATAGCGGCACTGACGTCACATTTAATGGGAATAGATGAAAAATTATTCGCACTCGCACGTATTGACTGTATAGGTGGCTGACGGGGGCGGGCGCGTGATCCCGCGAAATATGATACAGGGTTGACAACAACTGCTGTCGGCAAATAATAAACAGATAAAACAGTGATGAAATTTTATTTTGTTTTATTGAAACGAATAAATATTTGGATAGCAGATTTCTTTTGAAATGTTAAATGTTATACATATATGCCTGTCCTAGCTTGGAAAATTCTTCTCCTTCTTTTAAGGCTATTACAATTTTTCCCGTTTTTTGAGTGTTTTAAGAGCACTCAAATACAGCAAAAACCTTGAATTTTATTTTGAGCGCTCCTTAGAGAAATAATCAAACTTCCTCGGGCATATATTTTTTTTATTTTGTGGCCATATCTAAACCATAATCATACATCTAAACTGAGATTTTTGATGCGTGGTTGAATGATGAAACCACGCATCAAAAAGTAGTCAGTCAGTTTTGTAGTCATATCTAAACAGATATGACTACAAAATTTAAAAAAAATTAAATATGCTCGAGGAAGTTTGATTATTTCTCTAGGGAGCGCTGAAAATAAAAATCAAAAATTTTCTTGTATTTGGGTGTTAGACTCTTAAACACTGAAATACAAGAAAATTTGTGATAGCCCTCTTAATAAGTAATCAACAGAACACAACGAACAATTAAAAATAAAAGCTTTTAATAACTTTGCCTGTTTTTTTTTATAAACTCTTGTGAGTTTCCTTTGTTACCTTCTCTATGTTGCTGCTACGGAGAAATAGGTACATCAATCTATACTATATAATATTATAACTAGTAATATTATAAAGCTGAAGAGTTTGTTTGTTTGTTTGTTTGAACGCGCTAATCTCAGGAACTACTGGTTGGAATTGAAAAAATATTTTTGTGTTGGATAGCCCATTTATTGAGGAAGGTTAAGGTTATAGGCTATATAACATCACGCTACGACCAAAAGAAGCGGAGCATAAATGAAAGATGTTGCAAAAATGGGGAAAATGTATTCCTTTTGTTAGCTTTTTTTCTCTTATGTGACGCAGACGAAGTTGCGTGGGTCAGCTAGTATTGTATAAAATACTTCTAAGTATGCAGAGGGCCCTCCGGCCATACTTCTAAGTATTTTGGAATCATACACCCACTGCTAGGACAAATCATCATCATCTGCCTAGCCTTTTCCCAACTGTGTTGGGGTCGGCTTCCAGTTTTACCGGATGCAGGACAAATAAGTGATTAAATTCTTTATACCCTTTTGCTTAAATATCTTTTGTCAAATTAGTCTGTGGAGTTTGGCCACCTCACTTAAATTGACTTTATATAAATCACGTGGCTACAACCGAATCTGCCCGATTAAAAACCGCAGAAAGATGTTTCTGCGGTTTTTAATCGGGCAGATTCGGTTGCCACAAATCTGTGTCAGTTCAACCCTAAGCAAGCGTACGTGTTCGGAAACGCGGAGAAGTCGGATGTCAACGCGTGACGCGCTTTGAATGTACCTCCGCGGTGGCGGCGGTGGCTCGTAATAAATACAATATTTTTATCGGGCACACGCACTCTCCGCCGGCAAATATTGTGTCACCGTAATCTGACGCTTTGCTCAACTCGTCTGCTTAAAGCTCCAAGATGCTCCGCTGATTCAATGAGCAAACGCTTCAGTAAATTACTAATAACATGTGTGAGGAAGTTTGCCTTTTCAATTCGATTTGGGGTAAAAATATTGGCAGGATGAAACGCTTATCATTAGTGGCGGTACTTTCATACAAACCTTAAAGCTTGGCTTGCCGTTTTAACCTACTTCTCTTCGGTGAAAAACTAAGCAGTGTGCATCTACTATTATAGACGGTTCAGAAAACATTACATCATGAAGAGTCTACTAGCGAAAGAAGAAGAAGAGAAGAGATATCAATAACAAATTAATTTTCTTTTAGCATTGCATAAGCATAACCAGTGTGTGAGCAGCGGTGGCCCAGTGGTGGCGGCGCACTATGGGACCAAACAGTATTTTTCATCTCAAAAAGGGTTTGGACAAAAGTCGTGTTACTGAAACCGTTTTGATTGTTTTATATTCTTAGATAATAGAGCTATCCGATATAATAGTAAAAAAAAAAAACAAATGTTTTAGGTATTTAAAATTACAGCCAAACTTTATACTTTGATATTCTATTTTAACTAGATTACTCATTATGGAAGTTAAACTTAAGATATTTTCTATGTTCTTCAAGGGAATACATAAGTATTATACATTTTTGGATTGCTCAAGATCTCTAGTTTATAAGTATGTTATGTTTTTATGACAAATAATGTTTATATTTTTTTTATTTAATTTTAAGTGACATAAAGAAATTTTCCGTCTTTTTAATTTTCAAGTTGAGGTTCCCTTGTTATCGGTGTCTGCCGGTGTCGAGTTAATGACATTTTTAGATTTGTTAACTATTCAGTAATACAAGGAAATAAAAAAACCTCAGACATTGCTGCGCCATTTCGAGCAAAGAAGCAAAAACGTCGACCGAAAAATATTTTCACATAATATTTTTTTTTGCGGTGATCATTTTAACCACACTTATCACAAAAATTATGATGCATAGTTTTATATCTTGAGGTAATTATAATAAGTACTGGTAACTGCATTTCTGTGAGAACTGTTTTTATGAATTTTCTCATTGGTTTTGCACAAGTTACTGAAACTAGGGTCCTATAAATACTCGGGTTTTCAGCGTGTTCGTCAAAGTGTCCGTATACCTTCCCTCAGTAACTGTAAATTTGCTGTAAAAAAGAGTGAAAAAAAAAGTTCAAAATGAGTGTATTCGTTTGTTTTCGACGCGGTATATGTGCTCAGATAAAAAGCGGGAAAAGTACTTCAGATATTGAAAAATATTTGTTGCATTTATCAACAACGGATGTGAATACGGCTATGAAAAGTATGCAAAAAAAAATGATAACGATTTGTAACCAAAAATGGGTGAAAGCTCATAGAAAACAAGATCGTTTCGACTGCCAAAACACAAATTGATTAGTAGATACCATTGAATTCGTGCAGTACTTCAACATATGACGCGTGTTCGGAGAGTAAAAAAAAACGTAAAAACATGGAATTACTTCAGGAGTACGGAATGGGGTATGTGCATTACTCTTATGTATGTCATTATGTTTGTTTTTTCATGGCTTTTTTTTTGTTTTAATTTATGTAATTAGGTAGGTCTTAACTTATTAATAATTTTAATTTAACCTAATGTAAGCAAACAATTAATTTTAATAATCTGATTTAATTTTTGGATGAAAATGTACATCATTTTATTTTAGTATTTTTTTTACTCAATAATCATAGTTTTTAAAGTTGCAATGTTTTAATTATCTATTAGCATAAGTATTCAGGAATACGTATATAAAATTTCAATTCAAAATATCAAGAAAAAAAAAAGTTATACATTTTTGAGATGGAACGCACCGTTTGGTCCCATAGTGCGGCGGCCCCGACTTACGAACAGTAAGTCGTGAGTTCGAACCCAGACAGGCGCATTACTTTGTGTAATTTATTTCATCACCACTGCTCTCAAAACGGTGAAGAAAAAAATCGTGACGAAACCGGCATGTCCTAAAACCAAAAAAATCGAAGACATGTGACATCTACCAATCCGCACTGAGCCCGCGTGGTGGATTATTCCATTCCCTCTCACAGAGAGTAGGCCTGAGTCCCAGCAGTGGGAACATTAATAGGCTGATGATGATGATGATGATGAACCACCCTGTAATGTTCCCACATGAAAGACGCAAGCTTTCTCTCTTCGGGAGACAGTGCAGGTTGGTAGATGTCACGCCTTAGAATTGTTGGTTCAAAGACATTCTCAAGATGCATTCTTCCACCTTTAAGGAAGCAGTGGTGATGAAATAAATGACACAATGTAACAAACCCGCCTACAACGTTTATAATGGAGCCGCCGGTCGTTACCACTGGGGCATCAGGGCGCATTTTCTTTTCATAATACAATAATATTGGACAATTTCATGTAGTCCTATTAAAAACCTCTGGCACGTTCGCCCTCTATCTAAATATGTAATTCTAAATTCTATTGTAAAAGATTGGTTACAATGGGCCATCCGTCAATCGATCAGCCCCTTACCCAATAAGTGTCATGATTCTATCTGCACTTGGCATTCTCTAAGGGGTTAAAAATATAGCCATACTACTGCGTATTTTAGTTTTTAAACCAATCGTTCTGGTTCCCCATTTTAAAAATTGATAATTAGATTTTAGTTTGATTGGTATCAACCTACGATATTATTTTGCTTTGTTGTCTTTTTTTTATTCGAGGTGAATGGCACTGAAAACCGAAATGCAACCTGGATTATAAGGTAACCCATGTACTTAATCTTGACTTTCCCGAAATTAAAGCAAACATAGCAATTAGTCCCTAGTGTAGGTAAGTAGTATAGGTTAAAGTGGTCCTTACAGGCGACGTGCCAGCATAAGAACCTAGGTAGGTTCTTATGTCAGATTGTAATCTGAATCGAATACTGACCAGCATGGTGATTTCTTACAACAACATAGGTTAGATACATGGGTACTAATCTTGCAAATACCTACTTAACTACAAAGGTAGATGTTTAATTTAGTTTTACAGAGCATTATCAAGACTGAAGAGTCTTCTATCTATTCAAAGCGACAAACACTCAACAGCTCATAGTATTCTATGTTTTTTCCTCGTATATTTCCAGAAAATAGCATAACTTCCTCATTTTCCAAAAATCTCATTCGACAAAAATGTAATATACAAAAGGAGTGTTTTAATACTTGTGCGTCTGCGATAAACACGTCTGGGACAGATTTAATTTAAATTTTTGCAACACTTTCGTTATTTGGTCAAAGGGAGGCTTAAATCTTTGATTGATCACGTGCAGTTGGCAGCGTTGGCACCCAGACCGCCATACGTGGTTAGGTTGATGAAAATAATATGTTAGGTACAGAAGAGGGATCTATGGCGGCAAATGAGATTAACTAAATTATTAAAAAAACCCTCGCGTTATTTTTTTTTTTTATCACTTACTTTTTGTTGTTCTTGCTTTTAGAGGGAGATCCCGTGACCGCCAGACCCATATTTTATAAAAACTTAAACCTTTTCTGTGGAAGTATCTACCTTAATATTAATATCCAATTGTTCTTACGTGAAGTAGCACTTCGCAAGTACCTTATAATAGGTAACAACAATTGGATATTTTGAAAAGTCGGTCTTGGTGGCTTTGACAGATATCTTATTAAGTATCTTACCTATAGTAAGGATCTTCCACATTAAAAGTTTCCGCTAATGCGGTCTTTATTCTGAAAAGATTTCGATCTTTTCGTAGTGATGAAAATCCATCAAAAGGTATCCGGATATTTACAATTTCACTAATTCCCAAAACATAACACCTTGGTGTCGCGAGTCTGGTCAGAGTTCATGAATATCTCACCGATTTTAATCTAACGTTATTCAGCCGAGCTTTTGGTGCATTTTAGTGAGTTTCGGCTAACAGCGGTACTTTGCATCATACGTGAGTAATCTCATTAGTGGAACAATGGTAGAGACTAATCTGATGCGATGCTGCGATACTCACACGAAGTATTTAGTTTAAACAAAAACGTTGCATTGGAATGTTTTCAGAATATACTTATGTAAATGTTGATAGAATAACGGATACTTATAAGTTGTAGGATACCTATAAAACAAATAGGTACACACACCCATAACGTGTAAGATGATGATTAACATTTTTGTTTTTGTTGATGCAAATTGGCAAAAAGCTCGAATAAAACATCGATACAAATAAATTGTAACATCGAACAACTAACATCATTTCAGATTAACACAACACTATGGGTATGACCATCAGCTTATGATAAAGCTATAAGTTTGTTATAATTTTGTGTAGGCACGTCAACAAATATCTTACATAGTAAACATCGTAAATCAACAACACAAACTCAATGTTTCCAAACGAAAAATATTTAAAATTCCCCAAGGAAATGGCTACTCGAAATGCGTAATTCGACATAGCGATCCCCGGTCACCGGCTAAAATGTAAAATGGCTCCCTTGCATTTTTTCCTAAGTGCCATAAAGTATGACATTTATTACGGTCAGATCTGCCTCAACCACTATTGATAGGCAAATGAGAGAGTTTTTTAAAAGAAAAACGATGTCTGCTTTTTATGTGTTCTTTGGATAAGGATGTTTTAAGAAGTTGCGACTAGCTTGTTCGTAATGGCCGATTTTCTGTGTTTTTGTCTCCGCGCTGCTCTTGATGTGCGACCTTTGCGCTAAAAGTTGGGCTCTCGCCGAAGTAATGATGGAACTTGACCCTGGTGCTACTTTTACAACAACTTATGCACCATAGTTACAAAGACAGCGTAAACCACGAAAATTAAATTAGCAAGAAACCTCATTAGTGCCACCAATCTTACTTTCTATAAAGCATAGGCTATCAGGATACTTTATTCCATACTAAAGCTCTGAAAGAATCTCAAAATTGAGCTATCATTGTCGATAAGGGCAATAACTCAAAGAATAGGTCAAGCACAATAGTGAGTGCCACCGATAATCGTATATTAAGGCCCTTATCCCTATGAGCACCTTTGCCACAATAGAAAGGAATATAATGTCGAAAAGTGGCCACATAAAAATGACATACGGTTGCCGCGTAGGTTTGGATGGCGAAAAAATAGCGGGAATAAACGTCCAGCGATATGGAGATGATAAAAATATGGTTTCAATATTTTAAAGGAGTAATATTATAGAAAAAGAACGAAATATTTTAGTAAAAAAAGATATTTAGGTGTTCCTGTTCCGTTGTCGATTTCTGGGAGTGATAAGGAAAGTCCAGAACAACAAACCCTCTTTTCGCTACGATGCCGATGGAAATCGTTTTTCCCATCAGGCGGCAAATGCGAAATCGTAATAAAACTCTCCATATGATATGTAAAGTAGCCATAATATTGAAAACTTCCAAAGTCCATCAATAAATGTGGCGCTGCGTGGGGAACGTTCGCAGTCTTATGGTGGTTAGTGTTGTGTTACCATTGTCGATGTGCCATACTAATATCGATGATTGCCTGAACTTTTGTAAATTGTGAATGACCTGGCCTGTTGATGCGGATTTTTGTTTAGTCTAGTGTTACAAATAAAAAATCTGTACCTAAGTGTATGATCACTATGTAAGTGACAGACAGACAGTGTTTTTGAAGTAAAAACTTCTTTAGGCGCGTTGAGCACTTTTTGGGTGAAGGAAAAACATTGAACTCATCGTCACGTAACGTAACGTGCGGTCACGCTTCGTAGCCGTTCGTAGCACTCGTAGCATCCGCTACGGCGTAGCACCACATAGGCATGCGCGGGGCATAACCAGTGCTACGACTGGGGCGGGGCCTGTGTACTTTTTGTTTTCACTTCTATCGGCAGTCCCCAAAGACTGCTCCGATTTTTTTTTATTTATGACAGTCTGTACTAGAGAGGTAGTTAGACAGGCAAATTTAGTTTTTGGGTAGCTATCCGAAGTTCCGAATATCTAATTGTCAATGTTGTAACTGTTGGAAATGGAGGAATACCTACAAGAACTACCACCATCTTTAGATAACAACGTGACGGATCTATTGACAGTGTTTAGATTGGGTAGGTACCTACCCATAACTACCAAGAACGAAGAACAACCAACAATGAGTGGCTTGGCACTTAAACACAGATACTTTTACCAAACAAAAAATCGATAAAACATTGCTACAGCACTAGCTCAAGACGCGAGGCGTCAAAACGCACGACCGCAACTATCAAAGAGAAATCTTTTCCGTGTATCAATAACGTCGATCGAGCCGTCGACTAGACACATTGCGCTCTTTATGTCGCTGCGATGTCACATTATAGTGCCATGTCGTATACCTACGTGATACGTGCTGATATGGTTAAGATATTCTCGGATTAGGAATGGATATTTTGTCCTTGAAAGGTTGGAATTGAAAGAAGTTTAATGAAAATCAGCTTCATGATTTCGATTTTTGATTTGAAATCGTGGGGACTAGATAAAACTGTAGAAAACTGTCTTTGGTACTTACCTACTTTGGTAACCTAGACTCTTTAGTCTAGTGGTCGCAAGCGCGACTGCTCAGGTCCTGGGTTTGATTCCCGAGTCGGGCCCATTGTTATTGAGATTTTCCTTTAGGAATTTCTCTGTAACAGCCACGGAGTCTGGATTTGTGCCTGGTTGATAGCAACAGGCTCGCCCCCTATTACTATTACACTTAAGAAACGAAACCAAAATGGCAAAATGAGGATGTAGGTACTCTTATAGGTACTATGGAGGACACTCCCGCCTGACCACCACTAAGCTCACTTTTGCTTGCACTGGCAATATAAAAACGCTCTCTAGCCCCGCCCCGTTGCGCGTTGACTTTGTGTAGAAAAAATGAATGAAAAGATACCGAATCGGCCGACCGCGCCAAACGAGAGTTATTGTTACTTTGCGCGCCAAAGTTGACGCTTTCCTAATAGGCCCAAACTTTAAGGGGGCGTGGCTCGGTGCCTCCGCATGATTTAAGCGAAAAAAAATTAAAATGGTCAGGCGGAAAAGACCCCGATAGTACTCCTCTGCCTAGCGGCGATCGGTGGCGGCGACCTCTTGCGTCCGGCCCTGGTTCAATGCATGGTCCGGAGAGCGAGACGGAATGGGAGGCCGTCACCTCCTTCTGTGAAGCAGTTATGCTAGCGAAAGAGGTGGCGGAACGTGAGAGGGAGAGAACCTCTCAACGTCCCGGCCACCGCGGGAGACGCCCCGGGCGTCGGGGGCCACCACCACGTGGCCCCCGGCCACCGTAGGCGCGGGCCTGTGGACGGTGGGCTATGGGCTAGCTCGCCGTCCGTCCGTCTCATGACGACAGGCCGTGTCGACGGCGCGTTCGTGTTCCACGCGCGCCTCAAAGAGAGTCAGCAAAAGGGAAGGGGTCCGTAGGGACCGATGCCTGCCGGGGTTGCGGGACTGTTCGAAAGAGATACCTTGGCCCCGGAACACAAAGGGCGAAGAAGGAACATGGATGGGTTTAAGTCAGTAAAAGTCTGACACTCCCTCCCGCTACGCCCAGAGCGGGAAGAGTCATTTTATGATTTCACATCCGAAAAAAAGAGGTACACATCTGCTTAACCCTTCGGGGATTACAGGCGTGATTTTATGTTATGTTAGGTAAACACGTTTGCTATGTACTAATAGTGTACCTATCCTTCCTTAGTTCCGATTCAATCCTCAAAAAGACACACCTGTGTCTGGAAACCGACACATGTGTATCTAACCACTGTTTGACCAATGGTCACCGCAAGTAGGGGACAACAACTTCCTGTCAGTCTGCAAATCACTCAACCATGATGTGATTCAGTACGGCAGTTCATAAAGGTGCAAGAATGATTTTGACCATGAAAAAGTCATTTTTCCACCTTTATGAACTTGGAGGGTTGTATTGATGGTTTAGATGAATATAATTCTGTAGCTACATACGTCTTACAACCGCGAATAATATTTTAATCAACATACAACCTAGCACTGGCCTGCAAATTGCAAAAAACATAAGAAAATTTGAATTTCGTGGGCTACCGTGGAGCATTCACCTTAATATGGACTATTTAAAACTCAAGAGCTTTAGCAACAACCATAGTAAGAAATTCGAAATAGTAGTCTTGCCTCGTTAATAACACCTGCAAGACTCGCGCAGAAGCAGAAAATCCATAACAAAGAGATTCCAAATAAGCCATTTTATTGCCAATGCGAAGTTATCAACTCGACAGTGTATCGCACTACAAACACCCACGCATCAAAATTATTCATAAAATCTCAACAATGGCGTATCGTCTCCGTGTGGTTAGGGCGTGAAATTATTTTCTTGGCGTATGCAGATTAGGGGAGGGTGACTGGTGGGGCTCCCGGATTAGTTCCGGTTTACTTTTTATAGGATTCCGATGATAAATGTTACCATTGGATAGGCTAACGGGTGGTGCGTGTAACGTATCCAAATAAGCTTTTCAAATAGCTTATAATGTATTCATGCAATCGATGATGTGGAAATAAAGAAGCAAACAAAGTGTGTGATAAGCCCAGTAAAACATTTGGAAGTGTTGAGTTTTCAAAGATTAAGACCCGGACTCCACCAAAGCGAAGAAGAGTGGATATGTGCGAAACGGAGAGGAAAGGAGGTGTGTAGGTACCGCTCACCGCTCAATACGAAATATGTTAGGTTGACCGTACTTTCCCAAGACATAACTTTGTTTAGTTTTCTTTTGGTCCCAAAATACCACTCTATAATAGGGGGAAAGGGGGAATCCGGGACCGTGGTCCTGGTCCCGAAAGCCCCCCGACCCTCACAGGGGTACATGCCTCTCACCGTAAGCCGCACACAGCACACCGCTCACCAGACGCTGCTCACGAGTCTTCTCGTCTCCACTGTGCGCTTAGCAGCCGAGTGCGGAGGCTGGTCTAAACAGCTCAACTCAACTCTCCTCTCTGCTAAACCGTTTCCTCTAGGTAAAGCTAAGCGGAGACGAGAAATGTATATAATTAAATCCTATTGGTGGCACAACACATCTCCACTACTCTCCTCTCGTCTCGGCTTCGCTTCGGTGGAGTCCGGCCCTAAGACAGAGCAAGCTATACTTATGTCCCCACAATGGTATGCATTTGGAAAACTTTAGATTTGTGTTCACTGTTCACCTAGTCTTAATTTCCGTCTAAACACCATCAATTTATCAAGATACAATTGTTGACACCGTACGGCACGAACATGTGTCGCCACCCTTCTATCACATCACACGCTAACGGTTTCGGAGTCAGACAAAAAACGAGGAAAGTTGCGGAGCAGACGGGCGGATGGACGATTGCCGATCCCGAAATATGATTTATAGATCAGGCGTCATCGGCAATGCGCTTTCTATACGTCACGGGACATGTCACCGCCTCCATACCGCGGTTCAGGGGAAAAGAAAATTGCGTATATTTTGATACTACAACAAAGTATAAAAGTATTCATGATATATTTGCTATAAGGGGTAAGTCAGGTATACTGCAATGATAAATACCTATGAAACAGGAACATTAATTGTACACGATAAACGATGCAATTTACAAACACCCTCTTACAACCTGACTTGGATATGCCTTGAAATGACAAAACTCACAAAAGTTTATATTATTCAGTTCACTGTATCTACCTACAAAAGTTTTACACTGGATTAATTTCTAACGTAACTAATCTGACCTGATGAAGGTTGCGGGAATCCGCTGGTTGCGAGTCGCACGGGACCGTTCAATGTGGCGTCACTTGGGGGAGGCCTATGTCCAGCAGTGAACGTGTTTCGGCTGAAATGATGATGATGATGATGAATTTCTAACGACACGAAAATGTTAACTTCTTGTCTATAGATGTCCTATACTAGATACCAATCCCGTGAATCCCGCCAAACAGTTTTCTGGTTTTCAATAAAAGACTTCAGGAGGAGGAACTGTGTGTACTTACGAGCATCTAATGGTCCGATTAGAGACTGAAAATTATAGTGGATAGGCACTAACTAAAATTCCCAGATAACACTTTAATGCCTGTAGCGGCTGTAGCACACCTCCGCTGCGAAACAACAACTGCGAAACCGCTGCGCGAGTTTCGCTGTGCAACAGTACTTCACTTACGCGAAACTATTAGCGAAACCTAAAACTAGAACAGTTGAGAAATAACAATCGAAAGAAAATATCGTCGCTTTCGGAGTCAGAGGAGGAACTAATCCTACTGTGGTCAACAACTTTAAAAAGGCGTAGTACCTGGATGCATGATACAGTAAAGCCTGGATAACTGGGACATTAGGGGCCCTGGAAATTTGTCTCACCTATAGAGGTATTCCACTTACCCAGTGTCTCAGATATCCAGGTATAAATAAATATCTGTCTCATTTACAGAGGGTTCCATTAGTAGAGGTGAAAATAGAGGTTATTTCAGTTATAGAGGTACGATTATTAAATAAAATAAAGTTTTAGTTTTCCTTGTCCTTCTCAACATTGCGACTGAATTTTATCTTTATGATCTGAATGATTCTACAACCAGTAGATTTTGGCACATGATTAAATTGGACACAGACTTCAACGCGTGTCTTGCCACTTTCTTAGACGGATATTAACTTTAGTTTTTCAGGTACCTACTGATAAAATTTTGAACCTTCGTTTCGGCATTTTTCAAATGAACATTCGGGTGATAGCAAAACAAAACGAAAACTGGAGGTCATTGTGGCATAAAATCAGACAAGTTTTGGTAGACCAAGAATTAGTAAACAAAACGGAAAATATGCAATATAGTGCAAGTTAGAGAGGTGATAAATTGATGTTATCTCAGCTAGGTCAGTCAGTCAATGCCTATAAAAAAACAAAGAAAAAATATTGGAAAAAGTATTCTTTAAAATATAGTCTCAGTAAAAGAGGTAAAATTCACTTGTTGTCTCAATTATAGAGGTAACTCTGACGATAGAGGTCAGTCAGTCAATGCCTATAAAAAAAAAAGAAAAAATATTGGAAAAAGACAGTATTCTTTAAAATATGTATCAATAAAAAAAGAAAGAATTTGGGAGAAAATAGATTATGTTAAGACCGTTTTTATTCTTACTTCAGAATGACACCAGACAGTTTTGAAGAGTTACATAACCTTATAAAGCCTTATATTACTAATCAAGATAGAAGGTTTAGAGACGCTATTTCTAGCAAAGAAAGACTGGCTTGTTTAAGTTTTTCAGTAAATTCCAAATCCAACTTTCCTATTTCGCTCTCATAAATAGTCGATTGCTACAAACGCGTCCGAGTCACACGCGGAACCGCTCCAAAATAGCGGCCAACGGGCGGAGATGTACTTAGACGGCGCCTGAGCAAATGAGCGAAATCATGTTAGAAAGATACAACATCATAGTCAGTTTTGTACGTTAGAGCAGGGAATTTCGCTCCTGTTTCGCCGCCAAAGAACTCACAGCGAAACTATTGCGGTTTCGCCCTTTGAGTTTCGCAGCGGAGGTGTGCTACAGGCATAAAAGGCTAAACGAGCACCGGTACGGTACCTGCGAAACTAAGTCGTAAAACGTTTTCAAAACTGTCTCCTAGAAGGTTAATCGAGTCAGTTATGTACAGGGTACTAAGGTATAGACGGTGTAAATAAACCCTTAACGAAGCCGAAAGTCACATGTTCTCCCGTCGTTGCGATCATTTTTTTGTTCTGGACCAAACCTA
The DNA here is from genome assembly GCA_905147715.2 of Xestia xanthographa. NCBI lineage: Eukaryota > Metazoa > Arthropoda > Insecta > Lepidoptera > Noctuidae > Xestia > Xestia xanthographa. Next base: position 13,677,553 of record LR990656.1, read on the forward strand.
GGAACCTACTTACCTACTAGTTACAGAGATATTAGAGGTCAACGTTCCAACTTTTTCACAAGTTTTTCTTCAAAGACCAGTTTTTAAGGTCATAACTCTACTTTAAACCAGTGTTTCTCAACCTGGGGGTCGCGACCCCCGGGTTTCGCGAAGCCTTTATAGGGGGGTCGCAAGAGGTCGCGAAAACTATGTCAATAAACAAAACAATAAAGCCTAGAAAAATAGATTTAATAAGAAAATGTTAAATAGAGGATATAAACATTTGTATGTTCATAAAAAATAAAACCGACTTCAAAAAACACACAAAAAAGTGAAAAATAACTTTAGCTTCAGAAGTCGGTGACCTTTGTTTGATTGATTTAGTTTTTTTGTCACCGACTTCTGAAGCTAAAGTTATTTTTCACTTTTTTGTGTTTTTTGAAGTCGGTTTTATTTTTTTGCAAAAAAGTTTTTTATTTTTCCATTTTTAGTTGTTCCCAAACAAATACTTGCCATGAATTTATTTGACATTGTTAACAATACATGTCATGGTAATAGGCGTATCCCCAATATATGGAACTTAACTTACATGATTTTTTTTGGATGGGAAATCATCAAATTACCCCTCCCTCTCATAGAGAGGAGACCTATGTCCCAGCAGTGGGAACATTAATAGGCTGATGATGATGATGACCCCTCCCGCTCTGGGCGGAGCGGAAGGGAGTGTCAGACTTTTACTGACTAAAACCCATCCATGTTCCTTCTTAGCCCTTTGTGTTCCAGGGCCGCAGTATCTCTTTAGAACAGTCCCTTTTGCTGACATCTCTTTGAAGCGCGCGCGGAACACGAACGCGCTAACTTAACATACCTAACTGTCGAAATCTGGGTGTATTGTCTACATCTGCATACCCCCTCAGCGCATACAGGCGTGATGTTACGTCATTTGAGGCGCGCGCGGAACACGATCGCGCCAACTTAACATACCTAACTGTCGAAATCTGGGTGTATTGTACACATCTGTGTACCCCCTCAGAGCATACAGGCGTGATGATACGTCATGATGTTGTATAAACAATAAACATCCAAGCGATTGCAATATTCTCGGCAGATTTGCCGTCTATTTTTGAAGAGTTCCATTGTATATCTCCGAAGATCAGCATCAAATGTTCACAAAATTTAAATGGGACCACACGGGAAGCACCAGCTTTCAAACAAAAAAAGAATTATCAAAATCGGTTCACCCAGTCGAAAGTTCTGAGGTAACAAACAATAAAAAAAAAAAATTACAGTCGAATTGAGAACCTCCTCTTTTTGGAAGTCGGTTGAAAATATACAAAATAAAAAACTATTAGTGTTCATCCATCTTATTGAGGTTTAGCTTGTTTGTCATTAACTAATTTCTCCCATCGTGGATCCGTTTTTGCTACATTGAGAATTTGAGAATTAAATCGAATACCAAATTTTAAAAAAAAGTATTTTAAAAACATTTTTTTATATAAAATTTTGTATAGATATATTTGTAACCTATTAATACAAGAAAAAAAAAGCGAAGGGGGTCGCCAAATATTTTTTCATACTAAGGGGGTCGTGTCATGAAAAAGGTTGAGAAACACTGCTTTAAACAGATACCCACCTCCATATAACCCGTTTACCATTAGCTAAATGCGTCCACCAAAACATTGATTTGTGCGTTACATTGAGTTTTACCGTAAAACGTCATTTTCACCCCAAAAAAAAAGTATTTTACCAGCAATAATTTTTGCGTAGAGTTACATAATTTGATGTACAGAATGCTTGGTTGACGGCTCCGTGAAGGGTCCGTTTACACCCTGTATAGTTAATGTTACCAACTGGTCTGAGGGCCTACAGTCCTTTGACTTTGATCCTTTATAAAAAACGGTCTTAGGAACCCTTTTATTTTGTTTTATTTCTATGCACCTTCAATATATTATCAAACTTTCCTCCTACAAAAAGAGTCTCCACGCCAACGTGCGTTAACAATATTTCTCGGCACGGACCGAACATTTGTATCAAATCGAACAATAATCGCTCATATTGTCAGTTACAATACAATTTGTTTGGAAACTTGACGCGTGAGAGAAATAATAACAAATGATTCGCGCCCTAACACCGCCTGGCGTTGAAAGATCACGCCTATTGCTCTCCTGCTGATGAAAAAAGTATACAATATTACTCTGTAAGATACATTAAGTTGGAAAGTCGTTATGTAATACATACGAGGCCTGGTGGTGATCATGTGTATCTAGTAGATATTCTTTGGCATTTCCAACTGTACCTAAACTTAGTTCTCCTTACCAGATCGGATTAAGTGCTATGGATTTTTTTAATCAGGAATTTCTTGTTAGTACCGGACACAAGTCCTGACTCCAGGGAGTCAGGACTTGTGTCCTGTTGATGGCAATAGGCTCGCCCCCTACATGACATCAGTATCTATCTACCTTCATTATAGAAAATTTTCATCTGTCTTTTTTTAAAATCATCTGTTCCGTATAAGTAGGTATGCCTACTTTTTAACAATTGAAACATTGAACTTTTGTAGGAAAATGCAGTTTTTTTACAGATGATAAATTTCTATTTGCTCCCCCCAAAGTAAGTTGGCTTTTTCTACTCAAGACTGTCTCAAGTTTCAGCTTTTAAAATATAACATTGTTTTTTAGGAAGAAGACGTGATTACAAAGGATAGTGCTGAACATTCTTGCGAACAGGACAAAACTCAAAATCAAATTGATATATTACTCAATCAATGTGTTGATGAGGCAGCACAAGGACAAGAAGCTGCTCCAAAAGTATTCCGGAAATTCACTCTCAAAATTAAAACAAAGGGATTAGATTTAACTGCAAAACAACCTATCCCTAATTTTAATAATAAAAAAATGACAATATATCGAAAAATTCATTCTTGTACGGAAGTCGCTAAAATACATACTAACAATTATGAAGACGTTGAGGTGCCAATTAAATTTCAAATTTTTTTATTAGCAGATTTCTATGACGGCACAATCAAAATTTTAATATTCTGTAGTAAAGAAGCACGATTACTTTTGACATCCCTGAAACAATTTTTCATGGATGGTACCTTTCAGGCATCACCAGATCCTTTTCCGCAGCTATACAGCATTCATGGAGACATGGGAAGTGGCATTGAAAGCACGAATGTTATTCCATTAGCATACATCTTCATATCACACAAGAGTGTAAAAGCTTATGAGATTGCATTTCAGTTAATACAATCACAGGTGGGTACCGGAACAAGTTCATATCGACTTTGAGAGCGCCGCCATAAAAGCATTGCTGAAAACTTTCAAAAATGTGACCATTATTGGTTGTTATTTTTATTTTCGAAATGCTTTATATCGAAAGGCAAAGGCAATTGGACTAAACTCAAGAAATTATAGGCGTATCATCAGTTTGTGTTGCATACTGCCATTGCTACCTGTACATAAAATACAGGACGGTTGGCAACATATTTCATTAAACGAAATGTCTATTCAAGATGAAAAATTAATTAAATTCAGAAACTATTTTCAAAAAACATGGATGAAACCTGATTTTATAAATTGATTGTATTGTATTATAATTATGACATTGTATTCTAATTGATTTTAATTTAGTTTTATGTAATTGTATTTCTGTTATTATTGTGCAAATTTATTTTAATATGTATTTTATGGATTTTAATAATCTGAAATAAATGGATTAATAATAATAATAAATAAATGGTGCGTATTTGGTGAGCGTCATCGCATAATAATCTGAAATAAATGGATTAATAATAATAATAATAATAAATAAATGGTGCGTATTTGGTGAGCGTCATCGCACCAACAATGCTGTAGAAGCCTGGAATTTTCCATAAAAATCCAAGTTTGTTGCGTATTTTGAACGTGCTGAAGGATGATGACAATCTAGCCAATTTCAAGGTCGAACAAATGAAAAGATTTGGAACAGCAATGTCGAAACGAAGCAGAGTAAATATAGAAAAGGACGATTTTATTCAAGAAGTTCAGATGCAGTTAATTTGTGCCGAAATCGATCAATTTTTTTGTATAAAATTGCGTTGTACTTGGCTTGTTGGGAAAAGTAGCTGTTTGGCTGAGATATTTAAAGTAAAAAATATTTCTTGACATGTCGACCTTTCAGTCTTTCCTTAAGGCCCCCACACATTTGTCAGTGCGCTGGCAGTCCGCCGCGCCCGGCAGACGATCATACATACAGTTTTTGACAGTTTTTATGAATGACCGCCTGCCGGCGGACTGTGTAATGTGTCCATTTACTAGTGCAGGTCCGATATCGATACCGAACTATCAGGCTCATTAGTCCAGTCCGGTCGTATTACATCCACGAACTGCTGAGACGAAAAGTCTCACCAGTCCGGGGACCGGACTAAATAAACCGAACTACTGAGAATAGCTGTTAATTAGTTATGTGTTTGAAGATTGTTCGGTAAAGGCTACTAATTACTGCCTTATTTTATATTATAAAAACTTTATTGCAAAAAATAAAACCGACTTAAAAAAAAAATGTGAAAAATAACTTTAGCTTCAGAAGTCGGTGACCTTTGTTTGATTCATTTCGTTTTTTTGTCATTGACTTCTGAAGCTATAGTACATTGTTACCCTAGGGGTGAAAGTAACTTATTTAGTCCTGAGACGGGGTTTGGTGCCCGAGCGAAGCGAGGGCGCTAATAGTTCGAGGGACTAAATAAGTCTTTAACCCGAGGTAAACACTGTGCTTTTCATTACGAATACAAGGAAAGTAAAAAAAAAACATACAACTCGAAAAAACTAATGACCCAGGCCAAAAATAAAGTGTTTTTTTAGAGAAAGGTGTCTTGGAATTATTGTTTTATGGTATCATCTACCCTATTGCCGCTTTCCCACCTATTTTGCTTTTTTTTTTCTGTGGCCGGCCAGATATTCAGCCAATACCTATTTTTCATTTTCATTATCGAAAAATGGTAAATATTTTTCCCAAATCTATGTTATTTTAAAGAAATAGTTGAAACTTAATTATAATAAAGATATTTAAAATATATATATTCTTTAATTAATACTTAACTTTATGTTATTTCAATTTTACATCGTGGCTGTATAGAAAGTTGGAACATGGTTCGATAGAAAAACGAACCATTTTTTTTTTAAATAATTTGACAGCTGTCAGTTGAAAACGATTCTCCCTAGGGCTGAAAAGTATTACTTTCAACCAATGATATTATAAGTAAAAAGGTGTAGATACGTTACCTAAACGACATTCTATCTTCAAAAACGGCACACCGCACACATGAATAACTAAAAATATTGCAATAACACACTACATTACAATTAGTCGTCAAAATAGGATGGCATGATTCAAGTATCGCGAGTGAAAAAGAGACAAATATAATTCGCGACAGTGCGTCGTCAAGTGTACTAGAAACGATGTAGAATTAATAAATCAGATATGACATTACCTTACACCGTGATTTATGCCTAAAAATGCGATTCACTCAAGAGTTCATGTAGTAAAAGTAATGTAATAAAAATGCATTGAAAGTCAACTGACTTGTCTGTTTCGTACATATAATTTTACTCTATGATCGGTAATGACGTCTATCTCTATCGCACTTGTTGATAGAGAAATTGTTGTTGCACTCTTTCTTTTCGGACGCCATTATTTTAAAAACGTAATGTTTGTTTTGTGAAAATATTAAGATAAATAGTATACTTACGAATGATATGTGATTCCTTGACTTTTAGAAGTTTTGCTAGTATAATTTTTATAATATCTCATGACACACGACGGCATTTTCGGTAGTTTTGGGTCACTTTCACTGATAATGCACTGTGTTTACGTGAAGTGCGTCTGTCGACGCCGGCAACGTCACACTGAGGTCAAGGTTTGCTAATTAGCCACATTTTAACGTACCGCTTGCTGAGCGCTTATAACGCATCTACACCTTTTTACTTATAATATCATTGCTTTCAACCCGCTCCTCAGGCAACTTCAGACCTACTTTCAGAGTATGAGTAATGAAAAAGTTATTTTTCTCTTTTTGTTTTTTTTTTTAAGTCGGTTTTATTTTTTGCAAAACAGTTTTTATTTTTCCTTTTTTAGTTGTTATGTATCGTCATCAGCCTATTAATGTTCCCACTGCTGGGACACAGGACTCCTCTCTATGAGAGGGAATGGGCTATAATCCACCACGCGGGCCCAGTGCGGATTGGTAGATGTCACATGTCTTCGATTTTTTGGTTCTAGGACATGCCGGTTTCCTCACGATGTTTTCCTTCACCGTTTTGTGTAATGGCACGTATAACCCACATGGGTGCAAAGTTCTCATCAATAGAAATGAATTAAGTCCAAACACAAGGTAGCTACTGTAAAACGTTGAGGAGTTTCCTTGACTGTCCTTCGTCTTCAACATCAGACCCCTAATTACAGTCACAACCCATCTAGGTGTAAAGTTCGTAACAATACAAATTAGTCAAGCCCAAACACTAGGTAATTGCTGTAAATCGTTGAGGAGTTCCCTCGACTGTCTTTCGGCTCCATCATCAGATCGACTCCAAACCTGCATGAAATAGTAGTGCTTTAAAATACTTCATGAAAAAATTAACAAACGCACTAGTCAACAGTACGATTTTTGAAGGTTCCCCTCGATTTCTCTAGGATGCCATCATCAGACCCTGGATTCCTTATCCTGGTACCAGCCTTGGGATATCTCCTTTCCAACAAAAAAAGAATCATCTAAAGCGGTTCATAAACGACGAAGTTATCCGCGAACACTCATAAAAAAAATATGTAGGTATATGTACTGTCGAATTGAGAAACCTCTTTTTTTAGAAGTCGGTTAAAAACCTCTTTTTTTAGAAGTCGGTTAAAAAGCAGGTATCGACAACTATGGATGGGTAAGACTTTAGAAGCAGAACCATCTAGGCTCATCGAATGTAAACTACCATTGTCACGGCATCATGTGTGTAAGAACCTCGCATAGAAACGAGGAGGAACCATCCTCGGAAATTCAACTTATTTCTTGTAGTCCACCCAAAAAATCATAGATGACTCTTTTCGCCGTTATTATCAAGATAGGCAGTGAGGGATTCCATTGAAACGCGTGCGACAAAGATTTTAGCTAAAATATTTAGACAGAGCATGTATCTATGTTTGTAATATAAGCACTGAATCTGTATTTTTGGCAAAGAATAACGTTCGCATTTTTTGCGTAAGCATTTTTAATAGCTGTGGCAACTCTAAATTGAATGCTGATAAGCAATAATGTTTTCATTACTCATACTCTGAAAGTAGGTCTGAAGTTGCCTGAGGAGCGGGTTGAAAGTAATACTTTTCAGCCCTAGGGAGAATCGTTTTCAACTGACAGCTGTCAAATTATTAAAAAAAAATGGTTCATTTTTCTATTGAACCATGTTCCAACTTTCTATACAGCCACGATGTAAAATTGAAATAACATAAAGTTAAGTATTAATTAAAGAATATATATATTTTAAATATCTTTATTATAATTAAGTTTCAACTATTTCTAAATAACATAGATTTGGGAAAAATATTTACCATTTTTCGATGATGAAAATGAAAAATAGGTATTGGCTGAATAGCTGGCCGGCCACAGAAAAAAAAAAGCAAAATAGGTGGGAAAGCGGCAATAGGGTAGATGACACCATAAAACAATAATTCCAAGACACCTTTTTCTAAAAAAACACTTTATTTTGGGCCTGAAAACCCGATTTATTTTCAATTAATTGCCAAATTCGATTTATAGTTGCTTTGAAATCAATAAATAGTCGAGTCATTGAGTTGAATAAACAGTGACGTCACAGTAGGCTATTGCCATACAGAGTCTATTAGAGAACCGCGTTTTGACAGCTCTTAAAAAGTATCTCAATTGATTGGTGTGTCATCTACCCCATTCGAATTCAGATCTTCATTAGTTTTTTCGAGTGGTATGTTTTTTTTTTTACTTTCCTTGTATTCGTAATGAAAAGCACAGTGTTTACCTCGGGTTAAAGACTTATTTAGTCCCTCGAACTATTAGCGCCCTCGCTTCGCTCGGGCACCAAACCCCGTCTCGGGACTAAATAAGTTACTTTCACCCCTAGGGTAACAATGTACTATTTCAATACACTTTCTCGAAAACTGGTCCATAACGCACTACGATTAGGTACAACATGCAATGTATTTCACACGCGTGCGATTTTTTCCACTTTCCTGCACGTGGGCGGGAATGAAAATTGCCACAGATAACTATACCTATACTTAGTCCAAATTGGTACAATGTCTATAGTCTGAGGTGAATGTTTTTTTTTTTTTTTGTCAAAGCACTACGCGTCTTTACGGCATAAATATATTTTGAATTTTCAAATTGTGTTTTTAAATAGAATATCATAGATAAACATGATTATTTAAAACTAATAGTGACTTTTATACACAAATTAGCATTTTTTTGTGTTCTGAATTCAAAAATATAAAATAAATCAATTTTTTTTATATTAGGCTGTTTAACGGCTTCATACCATTGCCTCTCTTTCAACCTGGCGAGACCAAAGCGCGAAAAAAAAAGAAAATTTAAATCATAGTTTCATAGTTCGTGACAAAAATATTATTCGTTATTTTATTTTATTTCTTCAAAAGTGTATTGAAAAACGTCGTTTGATACACGTGGACATTTGTTATTGCAATTCTCGGCTCAAAAATACCCTCGCCTACGGCTCGTGTGTTATAATTCCGCCTCGATTGCAATAACAAACTTTCTCCACTTGTATCAAAATGTACTATTCAACCCACACAGACGACATCTTGAGAAAATGGCGTCTAAAGATAAGTTAATAGTTTTTAATTAATTTGTTAAAAAAAATGAATATTTACGGGACTTTTTCTGTAACAAATGAAATAAATATTAATTGAGTAATAGATGACTAACTGGAGAAAAGGTAGATAGTATTTCCTAAAAATGAGATTATTGTTTATTGAAAAATGTTAAACATGCTAAAATATTGTTAACTTGACACTATTTTGCTTAATGCTGATTCAAAGCCCTTATGGTGAAAAGAAATTATGTTAAGGCACATAAATGATTATGGATAAAACTATGTTCTCGCATAAAACGGCGTAAAAAAGGTTAAAAGTATTATTATTCTTTTTTAACTTTATTAAAAATCAACAAAACTGACTTTCTCTTAATAATTTCTGTAAAATCTTCAAATTCAAATGATCTTGGTTGGTGTTAGCTTTCTTCTTTCTTATGCTCAGCAGCATAAGAAAGAAGAAAGCTAACACCAACCTTCTTTTTTTCTGTTCTGGTCCTTGTATCTCCTCTTGCAGCCTTTTTTGGGTCTACTATTGGTTTTTGACGTGAGCTAATCAGAATCATCGTCGTTCGTTTCAGGTATGAAATCAGGATCTTCAACTTCACTCCGTTGATCAGAATAGGATCACCTATTCTGATCAACGGAGTTCAAAATATCAGCACTGGCTTCAATCTGTTCTTCATCATGTCCTTCCGTCGTGGTCGTTCAACTGGGGATCTTCTTGTGTATGTTACGCATTGTTGGGGCGAGGCCATCGAGAAACATGGCGAAGCCCTTGCTGTGTCACTTGATCTCGAAGGCCTTTGACAGAGGTCTGGCATGCCAGTCTGTTGGGTAAGCTTCCTGCATTCGGCATCTCTGCTGACTTTTGCAACTGGATTTCCGACTTCTTAAATGATAGATCGATCAGAGTGGTCATAGATGGCTGCTCATCGGATCATAAGGCCATTGATGCCGGAATTCCTCAGGGGTCTGTTCTTTTTGCGACATTATTTTTGCTGCACATCAACGACCTGCTACAGCTTAGCGCAATCGTATACGCAGATGACAGCACAGTCTCAGAAAGATACCTGTCCAGTGCAAGAGCCAGCAGAGAAGATACTGCTACTCTTAGAGGGGCCATGGTGGAGCGAATGAATTTGACCCTAAATCTCGTCTCCCAGTGGGGTGATGTCGATCTGGTCAAATTCAATGCTCTGAAAACACAGGCGTGTCTCTTCACTGCAAAAAGGAGCCAGTTCCAGATGTCTCCCACTTTCCGGGGTGCATCTGCAGCAGTCACTGACCACCTACAGCTTTTGGGCATGGAATTGACATCGGATCTCAACTTTGGCGCAACCATCGAGTCAAAAGCTCAGACCGCAGCTAAGAAGCTGGGAAACTTGAATAAGGTGAGGCGATACTTCACATCTGGACAGCTTTTAAGTTTATACAAAGCACAAGTCCGTTCCTGTATGGAGTATTGCAGTCACTTGTGGGATGGCTCAGCTAAATACCAGCTTGCTGCACTTGACTCGGTGGAACGCAAAGCTAAAAGGCTTATAGGCGACGAGACGTTGGTAGCTTCGCTTCACAGCCTAGCTCATCGGCGTAATGTTGCTTGCCTGTCGGTCTTCTATAGACTGTACTTCGGTGAGTGTGCGCAGGAGCTTCACGACCTGATCCCACCATCACCCTTTTAACACCGGACAAGCAGACGTACTGCGGCGTACCATCCGCACTTGGTTAATATCCCGACGAGACGTACTAAGCGCTCTTGGTTAATATCCCGACGTGTCGTACTAAGCTCCTCGACTTTTATTATGCACACAGCCAAAGTGTGGAACTCTCTGCCTGCGTCTGTGTTCCCACCCACATTTAACCCGCCTACCTTCAAAGCAAGAGTGAACAGGTATCTTCTGGGCACGCTACTTCCATCATAGATCTCATTCATCGTTTTACATCAGGCGAGATCGAGGTCAAGAGCAGGCCCATATTGTAATTAAAAAAATCAATTGATGTATGCGGTTGATTATTATCAATACAAGCAGAAATATAGGCCTCCGACGCCTTTTCTTTATTCATAGTCTCTGTATTTTCGTTATTTTCATTAATTAATATATCATTTGGTAGGTTTTCAGCAACACTGGCTTTACAAATATTTTCTCCGTTGAAATTAATCTCCATTTGTTTGTTCTCATTTTCATTTTGTTCTACGTTCACACATTTCAGTTTCTCTTCATCAATTGCAGAAAATAAAATGTCAATTGAATATAAACAGCTGTTGGGGATTATATCAACATCGCCAGACTCTGGTGCAATATTCACATTTGAATCATCCATTACTTCAATTATAATTGGTGAAATACTATTAAATAGATCTCTGCATGTGGAGTTTGGTACTTCGATATAAGATCTACATCTGCGTTAGTGTGATCATTCAGTTCAGCAGGTATATTTTGAGGTCTATCTGGATAATCAGGTTGAGTACTATTATCCTTTAAATTAGAATTTGCCATTGAGACCGGCAACTGATTCCTCGATTTTGGTAGTAGCATCTTTCTACAACAAAATAAGACTGTAGGTAAGTAAAAGATAATGGTAGTCTCCAAAAGTAATACCTAAACAATTCGACAAACACGTTTAGTAAATTCGCGGCAATTAACACTTTTTATACGTCAAAACTTTTAATACCTTCTCGCAATTTTTTCAATAATATAATAGAATACTTAGAATGCAATTTATTTCTTGTAAAAACAAACCTACATTTGGCAATAATATTATGTACACACTGCAAACTAGTTCGGTTTGCAGGGCACACTAACAAAGTTATTGGTGTGCGTAAAGTCAACGGCTGTCTGGCTTCGCCTATTTATTAGTGTTTGCGCTTCACAATAACCCGTTTTCCACCCACACACTTGCAATTTCTTGTCACTTGATGTTGCATGGAATATGAAGCATAAATTTAGCCAACTTAACAATCTTCTCCGTGGCGCAATGGTCGAGCGTCCGGTAAACAGTATCTTACGCCGCCAGCGCCTGGCGCCGTATAGGGAATGCAATCCGGACTATCCGTAATCCGAAAAGTCCGGATATCCGTACATTTTTACTCGACTTCCAATTCCGGATTTGAAAATCGAATCCGGATTTTATGAATTATAAGAAATTGTAATTTAGGGGCTAAATTATCGCGCGAATATTCGTGTCGCCTCTGGGGAAGAAGTCTTGTAAAAAAAGTTGGAAAAGAACGGAGGTGTTAAGAAGACTTTCTTGCCTCCAAATAAATCCAGTTGCTTCAAACCTACTTCGCAAGCAGGATATAAGAAGACCACTCGCTACCCCCCGCAGGGGTCAGCTTATTATAGGGCACCCTCGCAGGGTGCCCGCCAAGCATGCTGCACTGCGCCATGCTTCCAGCCCTCGCAGGGCTGTGGACACAACCACACCTCACAGAGGTCAGGTCATTGCCATCCCTCGCAGGGAAACGGCGCAATAACAATAAAGTAACACGTGGGCCTAGCCATAACTATCAGGGGCCCTTTCGTTCACGAGGAACTCACCAGCAGTCTAACAAGCAGGAGACTATCAGAAATAACAGAAAACGGGCTTCTGCCACCGAATATCCCCCGGGGGGAAAGAGAAGCAGATTTTGACAATCGGGACTTCAGAGCGGGCCAGTTAACGTTCTATGTCGATCGTTGGAGGGAACTCGGAGCACAAAAAACTCTTCTTCGCATAATAAAAGGATATCACATACCTTTCATCAAAAAACCGCCTCTAATGATACCCAATGCAAAAAGCCCATTTCAAACAAAGGTGTCCGAGGCAATGTCAACTATCATATCTCAAATGATAACGCAAGAGGTGCTAGAAGAAGTTTCACACTCTCCGAGTTTCCTGTCCTCAATGTTTCTGGTCCCCAAAGCCGATGGTACCAACCGGCCTATTTTCAACCTAAAACATTTGAACGATTTTGTTTACACGGAGCCATTCAAGCTCCTAAATGTGTTTCGTGTCCCAGACTTCCTCCAGCCAAACGACTGGCTGTGCAAAGTCGACCTGTCCCAGGCTTACTTCAATTTGCCAATACACCAGTCACACAGACGATTTCTACGTCTCAGTTACAGATGAAAATTACTACAAATGACCTGCCTTTCTTTTGGGCTCAGCACAGCCCCCAAAGTCTTCGCGACTTTAACAAACTGGGTAGCGCAGACACTAAGAAAAGAGGGTATTCGAATACTCGTTTATTTAGACGATTTTCTGCTGGTTCACCAGGACCAGCAGGTCCTGCGAGTGCACACCCAAATAGTGCTAGATCGTACCTGGGGTGGCAGACGAATTGTCAAAAATCTGTTACAACTCCGTGCAAAAGCCTCGTATTTCTAGGTGTTCAATGGAACCCTTGGACAAACGAGAGATCATTGCCACACGAAAAGATCACGAAAATATCAGGAAGGGTGCTGGATATGTTACACAAACACACAACAACGTTGAAAGCACTACAAAGCCTGGTAGGACTTCTGAACTTCGCCAGTTTCGTGGTACCAAGGGGCAGACTTCACTTTCGGGACAAACTAATGTTTTTAAACAAAAATTTAAGAGAAAATTGTGTCAGTGTAGTTTTACCTATAGAAGTAAAGGAGGAACTAAATTGGTGGCGACTAAATTGTCATCGGGCCTCTCTTATTCACAACCCACCACCATCCCATTTCCTGACCACAGATGCGTCGGATCTAGCATGGGGAGCGCAGCTCGACGGGTACGCACTGTCAGGACCGTGGACAGACCAAGAGCAACAGCTCCATTGCAATCAAAAATTGTGTCAGTGTAGTTTTACCTATAGAAGTAAAGGAGGAACTAAATTGGTGGCGACTAAATTGTCATCGGGCCTCTCTGATTCACAACCCACCACCATCCCATTTCCTGACCACAGATGCGTCGGATCTAGCATGGGGAGCGCAGCTCGACGGGTACGCACTGTCAGGACCGTGGACAGACCAAGAGCAACAGCTCCATTGCAATCAAAAGGAGATGCTCGCAATACTAAAAGCCATAAAAGAGCGGGGCCCACATTTATGTCCAAAGCTACCGCTCTAGTTCAGTGCGACAACAATACTGTTGTAGCCTTTTTGAGAAACGAGGGGGGGACCAGGTCTCCTTCACTACTAAAACTCACGAAGGAGATTTTTCAAATCCTAGATCACCAAAAACCAAAACAATCACCAAAACCACCAAATCAATCTGAAAGTCCAGCATATTCCGGGAAAATACAACTGTCACGCAGACCATCTTTCTCGTCATCGGCTTCCTCCAGAGTGGCATCTCCTACCCCAGTGTACGGAGAAAATATTCAAAAAGTTCGGAGTTCCACTGATAGATCTATTCGCGTCAGAACGGGCAAAAGTCGTAATGAATTATGTTTCACTGGATCTGAACGACGTTCGAGCAATATACCACGATGCCTTCTCCCAAAACTGGATTTACCAATTAGCCTGGGTGTTTCCTCCACCTTACCTAGTGCCCAAGGTACTAGCTCACCTCAACTCTGCGTCGGGAGTTTTTCTAATCGTAGTCCCGAGGTGGGAGAGAGTCTTTTGGAGAGCGGATCTAAAAGCCCGTGCATTAGCACCTCCATTCACAATCCAGAAACTGCATTCACAACTGGTAGACACGGTGACAGGCCTTCCACCTCCAAGAGTCCGGGAGATGACGTTAGAAGTATGGAAATGTGGGGGTGGGCTCCGACCCTAGTTGAATGGAATGAAGCTCAGTTACAGCTCTTAAAATCTTCTTGGCGGCCATCAACCAAAAAGTCTTATCAAGTAGCTTGGAATAGATGGCTTACATGGACAAAAAAGCATAAATAAAGCCCCTTCCAGCCAACAGGTCAGATTTTGGCCCGCTTTCTTGCAGATTTAAGTATCGTAGAGGGTTTGGCTTATAAAACTATTTTATTACATAAATCTGTGGTCTACACGCTAAGCAACCCTGAACAATCTGCCAAATTAAGTTCCCACGTTTTAGTTACTCATCTATACTAATATTATAAAGAGGAAACCTTTGTATTTTTGTATGTTTGTATTGAATAGGCTCAAAAACTACTGGACCGATTTCAAAATTTCTTTTACCATTACTTAGAGGGATTCTTCCGAATCCGTATAGGCTATATTTTATCACCGTACTCCCACGGGAACGGGAACTACGCGGGTGAAACCGCGTGACGTCCGCTAGTATATTAATAATAATAATAATCAATTTATTATCAGGCTACTAAGGCCCATAGATAAAATACACAAATTAACATCTAATAACAATAAACTAATACATATTTAAAACCATGAGAAACTAAAACTAGCACGTAACGTTGTCGGCGTCGTGTTTCGCTGCGAGGTGTCGCGTAACCGCCCTCGGAAACGTCGATAAACGACACCCTTCGGCCAAAAGTCCTCCTTCATGCAGGTCTGCAGATGGTGGGTTGGAACTCGCACCACGAAAGATTTAAAGTTAATGTTATGGCGCGATTCCAACCTTTCGACCCTCAGAGTCCAGTTGGTCTTCACTTTCATTACTGCACCACTTCTTCAGTTGTAGTGGAGTGATGCAGAATTGCAGACGTGAAATGTACAGCTGCGTCGTAGGCACAGCAGGACGCAGCAGCATGTTGGGTCCACTCGGTGCGGTACCGCACAAGTTACGAGAACAGGGCTTCTTCTTCTTCCTTTCTACTTTAGTGAAGCCCTCCTCATCAACTTGGCTCGTTCTTGGCACGGAGCTAAGGACCGCAGTCAGGGCAGGTTGACCACCCTCTTTCCGTATTTCCCCTTTTCTGGTTTGTCGCTTAGGCTGCGACGCATCAGATTTTCCGCTGGTGACGATAGCAGCATAGGCACGTTTTGGGGTCGACGTACCTACGCGTGACGTATCCGCAGCCGGCGTTGTGGCGCGGGCGACGACGGCGGCGAGCGGCGCTTGCTCAGCGTTATCGGCAGCTGGTGACGCACTTGTGTTCGCCGATTCAAAACTGCCGAAGGTTGCATTTTGCGCCCCTCGACGTGTATTCACCTTGGAGGCCTCTGGTGACCCAAATACCGAAGCAACATTGCGCAATAACGCTATTTCTGCACGTAGTTCGGTATTGGTTTTTTCTGATACCTCCATTCTGGACTGCATCCTGGTCATCTCCGCTTTCAAGGTAGTGATGTCCTTTAGCAGCCGTGTAACGTCGACGTGATCGAAAGTGACGGGAGGCAGTTTACTAAGCTCCTTCGCCACGAAATCTGGCACGTCGTCCGGGTCAGTCTTCTTCAACATATCGAGGATATCCTGAAGACTCTTCTCGGTTCCATCTCTGCGCCGAGAGGGCATCTGGTCCAGTTTTCCAAGAGACTGGAACAGTAACAGCTTTCCGCTGCTGATGTCGTCCTCCTTGAAGTTGGACATATGCATATCTGCAGGATGCTCACCTCGTCCATGTAGTCGATGGCATGGACTAGGAATGCCAGCAATTAATTCACTATAAGTTTTTTGGAACTCATTGTGATGTCGGGCAGCGGCTACGGCCGCGCAACACGCGAATAAAATTCGTGCCGTGCACAGTGGAAACACGTCCGTGATCGGGCGCGCATCGCACTACACTATATGATATTAAAGTACCTATATTGCTTTAAAAAACCCAGTAGCTCAAAAGTCTTTAGTCTGGAACGTTGATCAATTAGCAGAATTTATGGGAAGCTATTCTGTAGACACGAATAATGTATTTGCTACTTGTAGATATACGGCAACTTTGTTACTCCTTTGTTCCGGCAGAAGAGTTCATGATCTGACTCTATTAGCTGTAGACTCAAAACACCTGTCAGAAAGTAATGATAGTCTGATCCTATGGCCAATATTTGGATCTAAAACAGATACTGCCGATTATAGACAGTCTGGTTGGAAACTATACCTCAATCCTACTAACGAGAATTTAGACCCTGTACTTTGGGTGAAACGAACAATAACCATACTAAAAGATAAACGCCAGTCGGCGTGTCTCAATAATCTGTTTCTTAATTTTAGAGGAAAACCAAGGGTCGCTTCTCGTACAGTCATAGCGGGATGGGTCAAATCTCTGTTGTTAGAAGCAGGAGTAAAGGCTTCTCCTGGCAGTCTTAGGTCTGCTGTAGCCTCTAAAAACTGGGTTAACAACTACTCCTTAGATGAAATACTCTCTAGAGGAAATTGGCAGTCTCAGAATACCTTCCCCCGGTATTACTGTAGAGAAGTGATGCCCTGTATACCCACTAGTTCTGGCTGTGATGTATCTAGGATGTTTAATCCTGTTAGTTAAATTGATAGAGATGAATTTTACTCTTTATTTATTTTTCGTATTTCTCAGGAAGTGCTCAAAATGTTTAAATTACTAAATATCATTCAAGAAACAAATTAAGGTAGCTGTTGTGCAGTCTATCTATATCTTTTAAAAATTATGGAGATATTAGATCATTTTAAGTTATTGAAAATAATTATAAGTAGTTAATTCGCGTAGTAAGTCTATTATCTTTGTACCTAATGATTTTTTCCTTGTATGCGTTAAATAATTCATTCAATAAATGTATTTTTCTCTATGCGCATCTAATTTTTATTAATTACCATTCTGCGTTCACATTAGCGTCATTCATTCATTTCCCACCAGGTGATAACAAACACGTCTCAATCTAGTAAGCTTCAAATAACGGTCAAGTGTTTAATAGCAGTGTATTACCTAAAAATAAAACACATATTAAATACTTACCTTATTTGAAGCTTACGTTTAATTTCTACCTGGTGAAGATTTTCGACACAATGATCAGCGATGCGCTGCCATGGCTATGCCCATGCCCACATCAGGCAGCGCCACCTGGTGAGAAATCGGGGATGTGCGAAAGAGAAAGATATATGCAACTAAAGGAAAGAGCAAAAGAGAGGGAAGTATAGCGGAAACCAGTGGTGCCACTCTCAATCTAGTAAGCTTCAAATAAGGTAAGTATTGAATATGTGTTTTATTTTTAGGTAAAACACTGCTATTGCTTATCGTCCAATTATGTTGTCACTGTAAT
The DNA here is from genome assembly GCA_905147715.2 of Xestia xanthographa. Lineage (NCBI taxonomy): Eukaryota > Metazoa > Arthropoda > Insecta > Lepidoptera > Noctuidae > Xestia > Xestia xanthographa. The sequence goes on from LR990656.1 coordinate 13,695,410, forward strand.
AAGGTTTGGTAACAGCAACACTGTAGAAGCTATTCAATGATGTCAAGGTTGGCAATTCTTCGTAGCTATTGGTTTTTACTACCCACGATTTGAATCGAATTTCCCTGACATAACAATTTAGCCATTTCAACAATAACGAATAACAATGGGATAGCACTGGAAGGAAAAAAGGCAAGTTTTATTACGCGGTTCAACCAACTATAAAGCCAAAACCTTGGTTCTATGGCTACAAGAAAGTCTCCAAACCTGTCATATACGTCCTATGTCGTATTCGTCTAGGTTTTTGTTGTACTCCTGTTTTCTTGCAAAAAATCCGGATTCGGGACTCCTCTCTTTGCGAGTGCGGGTCAGAAGAAGGGCACTCTGGATTACATCTTCTTCGAATGTTCAAACAACATCCCTCCTCTAGATCTGTATAGCCGTCTCCCTAAATTTAAAATCCCTCTTCCAACTAATTTCTCTTCCTTGCTAACATATTTCTCCTCTGAACTGCTTGTGGCGCTGATGACCTTCATCCGTCATAATACTTAACCTGTGTGGGTGTGCTAGACGTTTATTCAGTCGGTGTGTGGTTGTTTATTATTTAGTCGGTGACAAAAAAACTAAATCAATCACAAAATTCACCGACTTCTGAAGCTAAAGTTATTTTTCAGTTTTTTGTTTTTTTTAAGTCGGTTTTATTTTTTGAAAAAAAGATTTTTTTCAATGAGAGGTTTTCCTTTTGAGGTTTTAAAAAAAAACTTAGTTTCCAAGAACTCTATAGATGGCGTTGAACTTACTATGCCAAAACCAAAACGCTTGAAAAAAAAACATTGTGTCACGTCACATACTCTCGTTGACTGACACTTTCATTTGCTTAACCTTCCGAATATAACCAACATTTCTCGCGCTTTGTTAAAATCAGTTTTTTTAGGTTCCGTTCCTTGCATTATCATACTTACTCCTAGCGCCATCTATCCAGCGACTAGGAAAGAGCTAAAAAGAAAATCCCTCATTCACTCGACATTGGCAGAATAGTCGACATCGGCTTTACTTGCCATTAAATAAAAATAGAATAGAAAATATTTGTCGGATCCGGTCATGAGTACGGACGGGCGAATGTATGTATCAAGAGTGGTGACATCCCGCGACCTACCTACTTACCAGTCTACCCCACCATGGTGGCTTTTACAGAGTCCTGATGTTAACACCTCGCAGCGAGGCGGACATTCTATGTCTGATCGCAGCGGAGTTAAGAAGTCTTGAAACTGTACCCGATTCATTGTGCCCAGTGTTAATGTGTGAAAGTGTAATGTCAAGTAATTTGTTAGACTCAGTGTATCTGTTTGAAAAGAGTAACCATGGAGTTTTTTGCCGGTTCTTCTCCATGGAAACTACCAACCCGAACCGTGCAATGCGAAATAAAATAGTGTACCGAATCCAGTGAGTTTTCATAGCACCAAACCCGTCTTCTGCCCACAAAATGCTCGACCCTAGCGAAATCAATCCTGACAACCCGACATATTTATTTGTCTGAGATTATTTAGAGGTACTGTCTAGGGTTGCCACGCCACCCCGCCACCTGTACTCTAAAATAGAGTATAGGGAACGTGTAGGAACTATAGGTGGCAGCACTAAATCGACAAAAGAGACTCTATGCGGACAGTAAAGGAAACTTATCACATGTCATCGTGCTTTCAATATAAGTAAACAAAATTATCTCTTCAAATATATTATTTTTGAATATGCTAACAGGTATAAAATATGGGTTCCGGTCTATCAATAACGATCGTCAGCGTAATATGAATGTTTATTATTATAAATCTTATATCTTTCGTAACGTTTACTTCCTCTGATGAAAATTGTGGTGCATGAAGACATATATGGTGGCCTAAAATGGCTTTCTTATTTTCAACACATGTTTTAATGGAAGGGAATCCTTTATCAGCGAGAACAGTATCTCAAGGCTCTAACAAATCGATTCGTTCACAATCATTTGTTATGAAGCAATCACTAAAATGCCCTCCGTAGCATTTAGATACAAAAGCTGAAACCAAAGGAGTGCAGTGCAGCCAATTAGAAACTTTATTGTAGTCATAACCATGTTTATAATCTGAGTACATGTGGAGTCTTTGATTAACTGTTGAGGGATATTCGGTGTGAACTTCAGTCTTCAGTGCAGTATAGTTATAGAACACGTGTATGGTGAAGTATATGGCTCTGGCATGTTTGCACGGACGGTTGATTTTCAATGCAGAGTGTAACAAAAACAAGTTGTTTTCAAATATTTTTCTTTACTGCGTTTATCCATTTTTTGCGTTTTTTACATAATTAAGGTATGAGAGTAGTATTCTTTGGAAAATAATATAATTTTACGCTATTTGATTTATTTTCATTTTTGTGGATGTATTGGTACATCCAGAAATGCAACAATGCAATAGGATTAGCTAGAATTATAATATTCATTATTAAAATAATTCTGTTTACTTGTTAATAATGTCAATATCAAGTATTATTAGAGTACTAGATTCGGATTGGCGACGCCAGTTGGCAGCACCGTCGTTGTGCACGTTGCATAAAGTTCTATTTTTCATGTAGGCGTAGCGTACTTTTTAATCTACGACACCAATAGAGTACACTAAAATACTTTATTTAAGTAAAACTGATTGTTAGGCTCGTTACTGGTTATGAGTACTTAAATAAACTGGTTTTTAATTTTTTGATTGCAAAGAGGCTAGATATCTTCAAGAAAACAAATATTTGTTAAATGTCGCAAAGAGCAATAGAAAATACGTTTCTAAGGACAAATAATGAAAAATAATACTGTATACCTACTCTTTTTATAAGCTGTGTACTTTATTTTTGTTCTACCAAAATGAAAAATACTTTATTCGTCCTAAAAAAAGGCTTAGACATTTTCAAAATGTCAATTTTTAAGTATTAATGGAGACCCTACATATATCGTCAACCTTATCCAAGTGTTTCGTACGGTAGTGGAAAAATCTGTTGTTGGACGTTATTACGCCAGTAAAGGCTGCTTTACACCGGGGCAACACCGTGCGGCATTGCAGCATGCTACATTTTGTGCCGTGAGTCATCTTGTGGTATGCTACAAATAACCAACATATGCGGCATTTGCGGTATGCAGCAGCCTATTTTACGCCAAGGCAACATCGTACCTAGATAATTTTCAAAGCATCATAAAACATAACCTTTAGACTGTATGACGCACCAAAAATGTAGCATGGAATCCATTGTGTTTGGATAGAAGCTGCAACTGGCTGCGATAGTCTGCCACATGACGCAAGCCATGCCGCACGATTTTTGGCACAACGTGCAACATTTTAAACTACTGTAGCAAGCGGCCGTGTAGCATGCCGCAAAGCCGCACCGTTTTGCCTCGGTGTAAAGCAGCCTTACTCTACCGATTTTTCGTTTAAAAGCAAGCAACACTGTACAGCTGTCATTGCATGACATCTGACAGTAGCAAACGATAAATCAATAAAATGAAAATTTCAATGAAAGTTTTACACAAAACTGTCAAGTGTCAACAGTGGTAGTTCTAGTTCTGTAACTCCTGATTGAAGCCTTGCAGGATACTTTTCTGAATATTTGTATCAGCGCGGTTCCAATAAGATCCGTCGCTTTCTTCCAATAAGTGTGTAAACACCTGCCAATATGCGATGGACGGTGCATATCGAAGGTGGTCCAATGCGAGTTAATCACGCCGCAGTATGCATCGGTGAAAAAATTTATTCCTTCGGAGGGTATTGTTCCACCGAAGAATATAAAGATTGGGAGCCAATACCAGTCCATGTCTTGGACACAAATAACCTGAGATGGGCACCAGTGAATTATAAGAGGACTGATGTAGCGCCTTTCCAAAGATATGGCCATACCACTGTCGCTTACGGGGACAAGGTAAGTTAAAATAATTAATGCCTCTCAAAATAGTCATCCTGATGTTGCTAAGCGTTTTCAAATAATTATGGTACTTTCTAAGATTTTTTCATTTTGTTTTATTTTCATTGCATAATTTTAATTTTTGTTAGTAAAAATGCACTTCCTTATCTACTTAATCCAAAAAGATTTGATAGGCTATGTAATAATAAACTAAGTACTTGGTCAGAGTTCTGCTCTAATTTGTTTTATTAATTATTCAGTCACAAAACAATAGGCTAATATTAACATCAATAAATATTAGTACAGGGTGCTACTTAAATCATGTCCAAAGGAATACAAAAAAACGCACATAAGTAGGTAGGTACATTTAATGGTAATTTTGTCCTGTAATTATTTGTTTTTCTTTTTTTTTTGAGGGGTTTCATTGATACTGAACCCTGAGCAATTCAATCTACACTAATATTATAAAGAGGAAAGTTTTGTATTTTTGTAATGAATAAACTCAAAAACTACTGCGCCGATTTCAAAAATTATTTCACCATTAGAAAGCTACCCTGAGTACCATTGGCTATATTTTATTCCCCTACTCCCACGGGAACGGGAACTATGGGGGTGAAACCGTGTGACGTCCGCTAGTACTGTATATTTTTTATTCTGAATTCTTTTAAATTTTATTTTGAATTCATATGCACTACAACAATGTGTGAGCACTAATTTGTATGAAAATTAATAGTTTGATTCACTGTTCACACAGACCACATTTTGCCACCAAATTTAACTGTGTGGGTGTTTCAAATGTAATTACTGCTTGACCACTTGTTGTCACTGCAATGTGGTGTGGTTGTGGTACCATGAGCTCAGACGAAATTGCTCATTTTTAAAACAAAATCCCGTGCACACAATCTCCACAAATATTTACATGAAGAAGTAGAAGAACTATTATTGGTCTTATTTTTTATTTTTACTTTCAACCCCTTTTTTCATTAACAAAAACAAGGGATCAGATGCTGCGACGCTATTGGTTGATTAGCTTAAATAAGCGCTTCAATAGCGGCCCAATGCTGCAAGCAAAAAGAGTTGTATTGCTGGTGAGATTTCATCCGAGCTCATTGTACATGTGAATTCTCCCTGATGGTTTCTCATCCGACTTTCTAATTAGATGTTTCATTAGTACTAACTTCATACAACCTCATGCTTGAGAAATACATCCTCAAAGCTCAAACTTTTATGTTAAGTACTGTATTTTGAAACTAAACAAAATATTTATAAATAGTCTCTACAACCTATTGTTTCGAGAATGCCATGTTCAGTAAGGAAAAAGGTTATTGATTACGATAATAAGAATTTTAATAAAGTACGTATTCACTTAATTTATCCTTGCATATCTAAATAAACAATTATTGTGAATAAATTACCACATTCTTCCTGTTACCTACGTACGAAGTCACTTCAATTTTATTTAATTGTAAGTATATATAAATAGTAACTCCCAGTTTCTCATACACAAAAAATTACTTAACTGCTCATCAACTGCTGTATTTGGTTGAATAAATATTATATCATTAAGCTTGCATTTTACTTTGGCATGTCGATAATTTCGTGTTAATTAATTGATAGTTGCTATACTTGAAAGTAGAAGCAATTCCGTCACCTGTACCTGTACCTCATTTAATAATTTACACTCCATGGCCTATCTGCATGTTACCTTTCCTAAAATCATTCTAATACATATCTGATTCAAACCAAATCGCTGGACATTACACACAGCGCCATCGCGTGCGTTTCGACCGCGCGGCCACGGCATTTTTTTTTTAAACTATGCCATGATTTTGTAAAAAATTGTAAAAGTTGATTCCCAAAACCATAAATTTGTCAGTTACAGTTAGTAAAAATATAATATTAAAAATATCTTTGTGTCCAAAAATAAATAATCTGTGCTATAGTCAGAAATAAACTTTTTTTTATCTTATCGCTATATTTTAATTTAATTTAGAATCCATGAGAAATAATTTCTAATGCATTAAGTGAAAAGTTTAAAGTGGAAAGTAAACAATACGTCATGGTCACCCTATCGAAACATTCAGAACCCATTGAAGGTTCTAAGCGATACTTTACTACAGCTCCTGAAATAGAAACCTAGAATTATTTTGTGTATTTTTAAAAAAATTGTCAAATTTATTCAAATCTAGGTTTTACAAAAAACTTTTGACCTCTGCGATGCTTTTTCAGTGAGATATCGGCGATAACGTGTTTTTCACCGTTTCAATGGCGCGGCCATGGGGTTTTAGTCTTACAGCTCCTAAAATATAAACAGATTTTTTTTCCATACTTATAAGATATTTTAATTTTTTTTTTACAAATTCAATCTGTTCTTTACCTAAATTTCAGGTCTCTGCAACACGTTTTAAAGATTTCTGGCCGCGCTGTTCTCCGCGTTTCGATGGCGCGGCCACGTTCAAACCCTTATAACTTTTTAACCATAACTTTGACAAATTTATGGTTTTGGGAATCAACTTAGTTCTACAAATTTTTACAAAATGTTGGCAGTTTTTTTTTTAAAAAAACGCCGTGGCTGTGCGGTCGAAACGCACACAGCGCCATCTAGTGCCACACTAAGCAACGAGGCTTGTGTCGTGGACACCAGATAGTTTATAATATACTACATAGATACTTTTTGTTTGTAAATACATAGTTATTATACATATAAACATCCATGCTCATCACACAAACATTTGCTCCTACCGGGATTCCAACAAGGCAGCTTCACTACCACTGCGCCATTCGGGTCGCCGAAAAGTACCAATAGTAATGTTACATTAATGTATGAAATACCATGTATAAAGCTGAGCAACTTGACTTACTAGAGAGCATACTGTAGGAACATGGGCTAATGTTACAGGTTTACATGTGGGGAGGCCGTAATAATGCTGTGGCCTGTGACACTCTCTCATGTTTTGACACCAAAACTTTGGAATGGAGTACCCCAACTGTAACAGGCATGGTGCCCTATGCCAAAGATGGACATTCAGCTTGTGTGATAGCTAACAAGATGTACATTTTTGGAGGGTTTGAATATCTTACTGATCAGTATTCACAAGAAGTACACTGCTTGAATCTTGATACACTGCAGTGGAGCTATATAGATGCACGGGGCACATCACCCTCACATCGCGATTTCCACACTGCTGTTGCTGTAGATGATAAGATGTACATCTTTGGTGGACGAGGAGACTTGAACAGCCCCTACAATTCCCAAGAGGAAATATACTGCCCCCAAGTATTTTATTTAGATACTACTGAAGAGAAATGGGTAGCTGTGAACCCCGGTGGAACATGGCCTGAAGGAAGGCGCAGCCACTCGTCTTGTAAGTTCTTTTCCACTAATTTCAAATTTTTGTTTAACATCATAACATGTAAAAGTCATATGTATGTTTTCAGGGGTCTACCAGGACTACATGTATATCTTTGGAGGATTTAATGGAAACTCAAAGACTCACTTCAATGATCTCTATAGATATTCTCTCAAAGATAACTTCTGGCAATTCGTCAGCGTGGGCGGCTCTGTGCCGTGCAAGCGTCGACGTCAAGCCTGCCTAATTCATAAAGACGTTGTGTATTTATTTGGAGGCACAAGGTCAGTGTTTTGCTGTTTGTGTAGTAACATAATTGTATTCTACTTCTGGTTTTACATGTCTATAGTTTAAGGTCAAATGACTAGTAAGTAAAAATTTAATTAGTAATTAACGAATCATGAATGTTATTTTTCTGCAGCCCCTGCCCTTTTATTAATCGGATACCGGAGACTGCAGATAATAACCCAGAGAGATTGATAGATAACAGTGACCTACATCTCCTTGACTACCAACCATCTCTTAAAACTTTATCTATTCTTGTTGTACTGGAAAACAACATTGACACAACAATACTTCCGCGTGATATCATGTAAGTATTCATTAGTTATTATCTTACAGGCTTAGGCAGACTTATATAAACTTGTCAATTAAAATACTAGCTATTGACTTGTCTATTATTTTGTTCCAGTGTGGATATCCGCCTCATGACTCTTCCAAACCGCATTAGCCGGCCCATTAACCAATCTGGTTAGAATAGAATTTGGTACTTGTTTGTACTTGCAGCTGAATGTATGTAGAGGCTTTACATACTTCCATTATTTATATTTAGTCATTATGATATTTCGTCTATACTTATTTATATTGTATACCCATTTGTAAGTTGTAGTATGAATAAAACCAATTTCTTAAATGTCTGTATCACATAGTTCATTCTACTTAAAATAAAATGATGTAAAACTAGATTCCCATGAATATACAAAAGTATTAATTGTATTAATTACCAAATGAAACAGGTATTAAAAATGTGAAGTGTATTTTCATTCATCCTCTTTAACAATATGTCTTTGTCGTTCTGGTACGAAAGGAACAGCGCCTGGCTTGCTGTGTGCACGCCTGTTTCCTTCTTTCCTCTTTGATTTCTCTTTAATAGTTCTGAGTTCATTTTGGGCATTCAATATGTGTTTGGGAACATGTCTATGACGCGCTATACGTTTCACTTGCGGGTGGTTTGCGAACTTTTCCTTTAATGAATCTGCATAGTTCAATGCGGTCCTTTCACGAGGTTTGAGCTGAAATATAATTGTACATAAATCATCATCCAATATTTAAATAATGAACGCCAGACCCACGTCATTATATAAAAGCTGAAACTTGTTCCACGGAAGTACCTTACTATAGGTAAGAACTATTGGCTACTGAGGAATGTCGGTCGCGGTAGTTTTGGCAGGTATCAGGTAACAAAGGTGAGCTGCGGGCCTAAAATGGCCGCTTTATCAGAATCCACGCAGAATCTTAGTATGAATCACGTTAAAAATTTAAAATTCGGAAAATGGACTTTATAGTGATGAGCATAAAGCCCATTTTAAGAATTTTCAATTTTTAACGTGATTCATAATACGATTCTGTTAAAGCGGCCATTTTAGACCCCCTGAATAGCTGCTCAATTACTTGATATTACAGCAGTTATTCAACACACCTTTGTTACCTGATACCTGCCAAAGCCACCGCGAATCACGACAGACTATATAAGTAGCAAAAGCAAAATGTAAGAGTTACTTGTGGGCACGCTAGTAACTCCTACAATCCTGGTTATTGACTGTGAGTAAGGGAGAAGCCACACGGTGCGGTGCGGTCGCGGCGCGGCGCCGGAGCGATGTCGCTGCGGCGGCCTGCATATAAATATCAATGTTACGCCACACGGTGCGTTCCGGCGCCACACCGCAGCACGGTGCGGTGCGGCGCCGGAACGATGTCGCTCCGGAGTTCTGCATATAAAAATCAATGATATGCCAGACGGTGCATTCCGGCGCCGCCGCACCGCAGGCACACCGCACTTCGATTGAGGGAGAGATTCCGATCCATTTTCCATTTTGTACTGGGACTGGCTAGGTCCCCGCTCCGCATACTACGGCGCCGCAACGGTGCCGTATTGCGGCGCCGCATACCACATGTGAACAGTGATGCGGCAAAATGTTTACGGTGCGGCGTCGCACCGCACCGTGTGGCTTCTCCCTTAAGGTAATCAACTCGCCCTCCAAATTACCTGAGTGGCCTACAGGGTGTCACGCAACAAAATTAAACCGGTATGTCGGTTAAGAGGCTAGGACGCATGTAGATACCGCACATTTTCACATAAAATGTATGCAAGAGGTCTTAACCCACCAAGAAGGAAGCTTTACGTTGCACCTACGCTACCACACAGGACTATTATCATGTGAAGTGACTAAGCTAAGTTTTTTCTAGAACGTTGCGGCTTAAACGATGCAGTTCATGCAGTGACAAAAATTGACAAGAGTATGCTTAGATGTTTTGGGCATGTGGAGAGGTTGAGTAAAAGACGAATAAAGGGCGGCGCACATATGGCGGAACGCTGCGCAGAACATTTTCACTGTCAAACTATTATCGACATGTCCTCATTGAAATAATATCTCAAATCAATTAACAGACTGCGCGCGGACGCGCGAGTCTGCGCGGATTCGCGCATTACCTATCGGATTCATTTATTTTAGCGCTCCGCAATGTGCGTCTGCCCTAACAAAAGGTTATTTACAAGGCAGATGAGATTGGGAACGCGCCGCGCCGGGAGTAAACGCCCTAGGACATATATATATACACCTTACCGGTGAGGTTCTTCAGAAAGGCCAGGTATAATTATGACCCGATGTATAAACGTAGACAAGGCAAAAAGAATGCGTAAGAATCATAGTAGGAAGTATACTGTGGTTTTGCTTACCCCCATGGATATAAAGCGTGACTTTATTTAGTGTGTTATATTATGTTTGTTAGGTGTGTATGTTCAGTAAACAATAGTTTACTTTCTAGGCTTAGTCACACGAACAATAGTGTGACTAAGCCTAGAAAGTGAGAGTAAGAGTGATTATCGCCAGGATGGATATAAGTCGCGCCAAGAAAATTGGAATAACAGTTACCAACAAGTTTAAGTGGCACCAGATAGCTTTTCTCTCAAAAGATTTTTGCAATTTACGAAAAGGGGTGACATGATCCGATTGGTTGCTGATAGATAATTTTGCAACCAAGTGGCCCAGATGCTTGTTATTCTGTGCCAGATGCCACAGTAGTTGACACACAATATTGACGATTTGTTACCAAATTATGTTGATTTCCATTGCAGAAACCAAGAAGGCTGATGCCCCAGGGTAGCCCGCAAAATTCAAATTTTCTTAATAGTTCATGTAACTTGATTGAATGACTATTTCAAGAAAAGGTCATTTAATCGAGTTACATGAACTTGCAGGGTTGTATTGATGATTTTGATGATCCGCGAATAATATTTTAATCAACATACAACCTAGCACTGGCCTGCAAATTGCAAAAAACGTAAGAAAATTTGAATTTCGCTGCCTACCCTGGAGCTTCCACCTTAAATACACCAAAAGCAGTGACACTTACCACACCAAGTTTTTCTGATGCTCTTGCTTTCCACATTCTGATGTTCATTTCGTCAGAGCCAGAGAGTATGTATTTGTTGTCTAAGGTCCACTTAACACATGTCAGTCTTTGCATTCGTTTTGTATGGTATACATCTCTAGAGTTCCCTTTGAGACTCTCAAATATTCTAACAGTTTTGTCATAGCTGCCAGCTACAAACTCTCGTCCAGTTGGAGCATAGTCTACGTCTATTACAGCTGATGTGTGCCCCATGTGGATATTTACTGGTTGCTTTAGTTTCCTTACATCAAATGTGTATAAACTGGAAATGAAAGGGAATGTTATTAGTAAAGTATAGGTACTGTGCTGGTCTGCAACAGAACGCTAAACAGAAATATACAGGGTGTAAACAACCTCATCACGAAGCCGTCAACCAAGCATTCTGTACATCAAACTTAGTAACTTTAAGCAAAAATTATTGCTGGGAAACGACTTTTTTATTGGGGTGAAAAATCATGTTTTGTGGTAGAACTCAATATAACACACTCAAAACACGTGCTGATGGATGGATTGAATAGTACGGGGGTCATAGAGGTGTTTAAAGTAAGAATCTTACATTCAAAACTTGTATTAAAAAAACTTGTCAAATAGTTGGAACTTGACCCCCCATATCACCGTAACTAGAAGGTTCCCAGGTATGGTGTAGAACAAAGAAATGATCGCAATGACAGGGAGAACAAGTGCCTTTCGGCTTCATTAAGAGGTTTTTACACCCTTTATTGTCAGTAAAAAGAATTAATTCATACTTATAATCTTCATTAGCTACTGTGAATATGAAAGCCTCCATTGGATTCCAAGATAGGGCATTAGACCTCAGTTCCATAACAACCTTCCTCAGAGGGCCTGATTCACGACAATCATACAGAATTACACTTCTGTCACTTGCACATGATGCTAGCAAGTTTTGTTCTACCTGAAAACAGTAATAAAAACAATTAATTCAAATGGCTTGCATTGTTTAAAACATACTTTATTGCTGGTTAAAATATTGCCAAAGGAATTAGATTTAGACGTTACCTGATTAAATGCAACATGATGAAGACTGTCCACTCCCCATTTAAAAACTTTCACAGGCTCATTTCTTGTATTTTCCCATAACTGACAGTGTTCACCACATGTTGCAAATATTGGTTTATTTCTGTGATGAGTTATACCCGAGACTACAGACATACTGAGCAGAGTGTTTATGGGTTCCTCATCATCAGGAGACTGGACTTCAGCCTTCCATGTTTTAATAGTTTTGTCATCACCAACACTGGTAAATGTGTCGCCTTTGGGTGTGTAACACAGTGCCCGCACCCAACCTTCATGAGCCACGAAATTTCTAGTACATTTTTTAACAGCTAAATCCCACAAACGAATTTCCCCATCAAATGCTCCACTAGCTAGAACTGATAATCTGCTAGGATGTTTAGCGATACTGGAAACGCCGTCTCTATGCCCATCAAGATTCCCAATAAAAGGCTTAGCAAACACTCTTTCAAGTTTAACAGCATTCATTGCGCGCACATATTCACGCGGCGCTTCTAAGGGATGCAAACTTGGATCATAGTTTCTTGGTACTGAAACAATCAAACAACATAGATGATTTGAGGGTAAATAAACTACTAAAAACAAATAGTGTAAACAAAAATCATCCAGGCGATCATCGTTCAGCCCTATGATGTCAGCTGCCGCCGGTCAAAGGCGTCACCCAATTATAGCCACAACAGCACAACATGCTTTCCACATTCAGCGGATTTAAAAGAGTACAGTATTAGCGAACGCGAGCGGGCTTAAAAATAATTGCAACATTATACTCACGTTTGTGTATATCCCGTTTTGTAGCACGCAAATAGTCATCTGGATTACGACTAATAACTTTTATTTTCGGTTTCGACATCTTGTACGACTATTTACCGTTTTCTGTTTATCAAATCAATCACGAAAAACGATTTATTCCACAACAACATAACCTCAAAAAGAAACTATCACGGCGAAGTTCACTGACAGCCATGCTTCGGGTGTTACCACTCCCTGGATTTTTGATTCCCCCTGACTCCGTACGACACTTTCTTTAAATCTAAAATATGACTTCAAAAAAGAAACTCATTGTTATTTTGAAGTAAAGGATTAATAGACCTATTTTTAATTAGCTTTGTTTTTTTTTTCTTAAAGACAAATGTCATTCGTTTACGCCTTTCGTTGGTCTATAAAATCTTTAAAATTTAGTGTTAAGGTGGATGCTCAAGGGTAGCCCGCGAAATTCAAATTTTCTTACGTTTTTTGCAATTTGCAGGCCAGTGCTAGGTTGTATGTTGATTAAAATATTGTTTGCGACTGTAAGACGTATGTAGTAACACAATTATAATCATCAAAATCATCAATACAACCCTCCAAGTTCATAATGGTGCAAGAATGATTTTGACCTTGGAAAAGTAATTTTGACACCAATATGAACTTTGAGGGTTGTATTGATGAGTTTGATGAATATAATTCTGTAACTACATACGTCTTACAGTCGCAAACAAAATTTTAATCAACATACAACCTAGCACTGGCCTGCAAATTGCAAAAAACGTAAGAAAATTTGAATTTCGCGGGCTACGCTTGAGCATCCACCTTAAACTTTAAATCAGTTGTACTCTGTGGTTTAAATGAATACCCGACAAGTGAATACTGTTTCAACTTTTCCCTCAGAACTGAACCTACTACTTATCGGTTATGTAATAAGTTTAAGCCATGACCCTAAATAAATTTACCCCAAAACTCTTCCTAAACATAAAAAAACCCCTAAGTTCAAGGGAAAATACCTAAAGATGAGAACACTAGATGCACCATATGAATGTGACGGATGACTTTCTGGGTGAACGTCTACACTACACGCTTGGAGGTGCTTATAGTCCATGGTGCATAAAGCTTTACAAAATATCCAAACGCTAAGGCTACGTACGCACTGTCTGATGGCTTGCTTAGCGCCTAGAGCCTAGCGAATAGCGTTCTATCGCATCCGGCCGCACTGCACGCTTGGTGTGCCTTCGCTTCGCTAGCAGGAATTATGTTCAATGGTTAGACTCTAGCTAGGCGCTAAGCAAGCAGTGGCGTAGCGAGGGGGGGCGGAGGGGCGGAGCGCCCCGGGCGCCACCATTAGAAGGGCGATAAAATTGGAATAAAATATTTTTGCGGTCACTGGCGGTCAGTTAGAGAATTAAAATTTCAAGAAGTTGGCTTTTACCCACTTGCACATATTAAATGTCCCTCCCACCCAAAACAATAAAATTGTTGCAAATCCCGAGTGGCGGGCGGCCTTTGTTTGTGTTTAGACGTGTACATGCACGGTGTTAAGCTGCGGTTCCACTGAAGCGGAGCGGAGCGGAGCGTGATTCACCAATCACATGGCTTGAAATCCACATCTCTTCTATACTCCTGCCATGTGATTAGTGAATTGCGCTCCGCTCCACTTCAGTAGAACCGCAGCCTTAAGGTGTGCGCGCGAGGCGTATGCGGGCACGCACACTGTCATGGTGTGACAGTGTGCGTGCCCGCATACGCCTTTTCCGCATACGCCAACATTCGATCGGATTGGCACCATATTTGCTAGCACCTGTGTCCCCAGCCGTGCCCGATCGGGCACGGTGCTTTGTTATTTTAGTTGTGTCTGTAATGAGAGGTTTTCCTTTTCATCATCTGCTTAGCCTTTTCCCAAGTTTTTATTGGGGTCGGCTTCCAGTCTAACCGGATGCAGCTGAATACCAGTATTTTACATGGAGCGACTGCCTATCTGACCTCCACAACCCAGTTAGTACCGGGTAATACGATACTCTTGGTAAGACTGGTTGTCAGACTTTTTGGGCAACTGACTACCTGTAACGACTTGTCAAAGCTCACAAACGTGCTTTCCGAGGCACGGAGGAAACTCGGTATGTACTTAATGGGTGGTCACCCATCCACAGACCAACCTAGGTAAGCACGGCTTAACCTAAAGATCGACCTGAGCGGCTGTTATTATTTAGCCACGAGCTCCTCCTTTTGAGGTTTTAAAAAAAAACTTAGTTTCCAAGAACTCTATAGATGGCGTTGAACTTACTATGCCAAAGCCAAAACGATTGAAAATAAAAACATTGTGTCCCGTCACATACTCTCGTTGACTGACACTTTCATTTGCTTAACCTTCCGAATATAACCAACATTTCTCGCGCTTTGTTAAAATCATTTTTTTTAGGTTCCGTTCCTTGCATTATCATACTTACTCCTAGCGCCATCTATCCAGCGACTAGGGAAGAGCTAAAAAGAAAATCCCTCATTGCGGGTATCGAAGAGCTACAGGTTTGAAATGTATAGTTGGGTCAAGGTAAGCGCTTAGATGTACCTACGGTAAGCCGAAACAAGCGTGGAAATGTAAGGAGACGAGTAGCCCGGGGTTGCGGGACTGTTCGAAAGAGATACCGTGGCCCCGGAACACAAAGGGCGATGAAGGAACATGGATGGGTTTTAGTCAGTAAAAGTCTGACACTCCCTCCCGCTCCGCCCAGAGCGGGAGGAGTTATTAAGGAGACGAGTAGCGCATTAAGCAGGGTGATTTCACCATTAGGCTATAGCTACCTGTGGTGGAGCAATGCTATTGTCCCGAGTCTTGAAGCATGAAATCAGTTTACCGAACGAAGCGTGGCCGGCGGCGGTTAGTGAACAGAGAACCTTGGACGTGTTATTTAATATTTAAATTATACCTATATTTATTATTTATGTTGGCAAGTATTTACAATTATTTCTAGGAACTTGTATGATCAAAAGTAGTTGTGTTGACTTCTTGTGATTGGTTGAAACTTTGACAGTTGTCGACGACCAATCACAAGCAAGTAACAGGGCGTATAAGTAGATGGGCATTTTGAGCGATAAGCCTCTATCAATACTTATTTTACTCTATGCCTGCTATGCTCTATTATTCGTGTCCGACCTCAGTGCTAGTCACTTGCCTTGTTTAACTAAATCAAACTGTATTGCTGTAACTATAATAAAGCTGTAGGTACTTTAAAGTTATTATAGAGTGTTTTTATATTCAAAGTCCCTGCTTCTGAGTATTAAACCAGTAAAGTTCACAGACGTGCCATCGACCACATCGTATGTCTCTGCTGTGCACCGCCCACATAATCGCCACTCAATAGTTACATCTCTGCTGCACAACAAAACATCTTTTCTCAAACAAGCATTATTTTGACAACCTTCTTCGAGGTCAATCGAAATTGCTGTACTGGCCAGATACATGCGACCAGCAGCACATGAGTAAGAAAACGGAACAGAGTATATTAAGCTTCATACAACCGCGCGAATTGGTTGCACTACTACAAGCACGCGGGGCATGTGTGCGTTACCACTGGCCGCTTGTCGCGTACGCGGTGAGACTGGAAAAAACCGGTTTACGCTGTCACAGCCAGTTGAGTATCTCAGGGTTGTCAGGGCAACACACGTTGTTTGTTTTGTGACAAGTTTGAATATTATATAAAAACGTGGTATTTATTAATAATGGTTGTTTATTGTACTGTGTGTATGAATAATACTAGAGAAAATAAAAATATATCATACTTTAACTAGCCCAAGGAGTACAATAGGTATGTAAATATTTGATTATTACTTTTTCAAGTAAGGATCTTTATTTTATTGTACAATTCTTTTTTTAATAAAAGAGGGAACTACACGGTATGTTTTTGCTTTTTATTAATAATACAAGCTTTTACTAAACATTTGTAGGTATGTGGGCAGGTTGGTATTTAATAGGTATTCGGTATGTGTGTTACGTTCAAATATTGAAAGTTAGATTTGAACATTTGAACCAATCCGATGTCTGATTGAGCTGAAAGGAAACGAAACATTTTTGTACGGGACTCCGAGCATAACATGTAGTACCTTATAGGAAAGCTGGGAAACTAACCCCTGAATATAATAAAGTAGTATTTTTTCCTTATTTATAGTATTTAGAAGCACACAATAAAAATAAAAAATGTTTGACGTTCATCGTGACAGTTGTGACAGGTTGTAAATATGACGTTTACCTACAGTTCGTCCGCTGAGAGAATGCGTTTCTGACAGGTCGCGAGTATTAGTATTATTGGTGATGTTATATAACATAAAGCTCATATAACTTACTTATTATTACCCTTTTTCCCCGTTTTGCCCTATTAACAAATAATATGATTAAAAACGATATCATTAATTCAAATAACACTAGATGTTATAATTTCGCGCTAAATTTTTGTACCACTGACAGACGTCAGGAACGATTATTCGTTCAGAAGTACATTTCAGAAAATTAAAATAAATAAGTTTTTTTTAGCATTAATACTTACATCGTTCATAATTCTCGCTACTAGTCGGTATGTCTTTAAATTAATTTTACAAATGCTTTGTTTAATTTGTCTTCACGTAATGTGACAACCCTACCTTAATAGGTAACAATTTTGAACGTTCATAAGAAGCTTATACTCTGTTCCGTTTTCTTACTCATGTGCCAGCAGCCTGCAAAAGTTGTATGAAAATCCATATCTGTCGTGTAATAGCGGCCGCAAATAAATTACTATATAATAATTTCTGTCATGTTATTTAAAAATGGAACGATCTTTTAATGGCAACCAAGGAAGTAACTTAGCAAAGGTTTTATTTAAATTTCGAATTGGCTTGCAAATAGAAAGCGGCCTAGTGAAAAAAAAAACAAAAGAACTTTTCAACGCGAGATTTTTTTTTGAAAAGTAATTGTATTTCCTCGCATTATTTGAGAAAAGTACTATACACAGGCGCGGATACAGGATTTCCTTTAAGGGGGGGCAATTTTTGGAAAATTCATTAAAAAAAAATTGATAAACTTTTGATTCTAGATGGGCGTTACCTAAAGAAATCCATGATATGCAAGATACAAGGGGGTCGCCAGATTTTGGGCCAGGGGGGGGGGAGCGTAGCGAGAACCACATCTTGCCTTGGACAGGTTAGAATGGTTTCGAACGTTCATATAGGAGTTACTTGATCGAATTTTAGATAAATTCAAGAAAAAGTAGTCTGTAGAGCGAGCATAGCGAGCTCGAAAATTTTAACACTTTTCCTACTGACCTAAGTACTGGAGTTAATTGGGCCTCATAGAGACAAAATTAAGACTCATGAAAAAGTTGGCTTCAAGAGCGAGTGTGGCGAGCTCAAATTTTTTTATAACATTGCCTCAGATAATTATGCTATATAATAAATAGCATTCTATGGCATCAGGCAGGAAAAGCTATAACTTTTAAAAATCCTGAGCGTCTAGGGGCAGCGGCCTCCTCCTGGCGACGCCCATGACAAGATATACATCTAGAATAATTAGTTTTAATTCTGTCAAACTAGTTGAAGCTTGATTATTGACATATTTGGTCCGGTTCAGGGGGGGGGCATTGCACCCATTGCCCCCCCCCCCCCCTGTATCCGCGCCTGACTATACAAGCCTTGGTCACAACTAGGCATTGATGGACCCAACCTCGGCTTAGCCTCGGCCCGCATTTACACATTCGTCCATCAATGCATTCTGTTGCTGGCCGCTCTGCTCTTCTCTGACGGTGCAAACTTTGCTTTAAAATAAAGGCTTGTCCAACGTAAAGTTGACAGTTCTTTTCTTTTCTGATAAGCAGAGAGCCAACACTCACTGGGGCGGCAGTTGGCAATACTCATGTTATTGTCAGTGTCACAGTGCTGTCACTAATATGTCTATGTGTCACTAGGTCACTAGTAGTGATGGGTCGTTGACGGTTTTTCCGTTAACGAAACATTAACGTTGATTTACGTTTGTCAACTGGTTAATCAACTAGTTAAATTCGTCAACGAGTTAACTTATGTAGGTACTACTAATGTCAACTTGCCACGTAAATTGTTCATTAATTGAACGGTTGTTATACAACGCTGCGACGTTTAATTTTAGAAACAATTTGATTCAATGTATGTATTGGAAAACCTTTGATTAATGGTTCTACAGGGGCCACGAAGGTCTGGTAGACAGACACGTACGATTTCCTGATTACTGCCAGGCCAGTTTTTCGTGATCTCGATCACTGGCAGGGGGGTACAGCTGTAGCGTGCACTTCTTAAAATGACCTTTCCTTCATACTTTTTCATCAGGCTTACGACTGACTGAATAGATTACAATCCAGGCGCGGATACAGGGCGGGGGCAATGGGTGCAATTGCCCCCCCCCCTGAACCGGAGCGAATACCTCATTAGCCAAGCTTTAACTTGTTTGACGGAATTGAAACTAAATATTCTAGTTGTATATCTTGTCATGGGCGTCACCAGAAGGAGGCTGCTGCCCCTAGAGGCTCAGGATTTTTTAAAGTTTTAGCTTGTCCTGCCTGATGCCATAGAATGACTTATACGTAATAAATTGTAGCGTAAAATGGAATCATTTATATTAAGATATTGTTTAACCCTGCGAAAAAACATTTATCAAAAAGGCTCCTTTTTTCTACCTCTGGATTGGCACTCTGGATTTTTGCATGATCGATCTATATAATAGACAGAGCCTGAAATAAATTAGGAGCCCCTTGCCCCGAGGCCTTATATATAATGCAAATATATCATAATTATCGTAAAAATTTCGAGCTCGCTACGCTCGCTCTTGAAGCCTACTATTTTTCATAAGTCTTAACTTTGTATATAAGAGGCCCAGGTAACTCCAGTAGGTCGGTAGGAAGTGTTAAAATTTTCAAGCTCGCTACGCTCGCTCTACAGATTACTTTCTCTTGAATTTATCTAAAATTCGACCAAGTAACTCCTTTAAGAAAATTCGAAACCATTCTAACCTGTCCAAAGCAAGGTGTAAGAATTTCTCGCTACGCCCCCCCGTCTGGCCCAAAAGCTGGCGGCCCCCTTATATCTTGCATATCATGGATTTCTGTAAAGTAACGCCCATTTATTATAAAAATTTATCCATTTTTTTTTTAAGAATTTTCCAAGAATTCCCCCCCCCCCCCCCCGTCAATTAAATCCTGGATCCGGGCCTGATACAATCAGCCATAAACACGTGAACAAACAAACTAATATTAACCTGTTTCTCTCGGGTGGCATGCGGCACGAGCGGGGCGCGCTATTCCACCAATATCATCCTATGTACTATTCTTAAAATGAATATTTCGAAAATCAACTCTTTAACACGTTATTATAGAGTTCAAATTGTATGACATGACCGTCGCTCCCAAGCTATGACGTTATTTTCAACGTAAGTTTTATAATTCGTTGCGTTTGCGTTCTCGATTATTAAACGAGACGCACTAGTTAAATTCATAAACGTCGTTGACGAATTCAACTAGTTGATTCATACAGTTAACGTTACGTTGACAGGAGATTAACGGTTGATTCAACTAGTTCGTCGATTCAACGCCCATCCCTACACTAGGCTCAATCAATATTCATTCATTCAAATCATTCATTCATTCGATAAAATGTCATTACATTATGTGACATAATGTCACTGTGTGGTGTGTGTGAGTGAGTCAGTGATGCCAGATCTACTGATTTAGCAGTAGATCTACCTGATTTTAAAAAAATCTACTGATCTACTGCCTTGATTGCAAATCTACCTGCTTTTTTTCAAATAAGATCGTATCATCTAGTTATTGATGACGTGTCGTTTCATCTGGCTTAAAGGCCTAAATAACATGACATTTGTTCGACAACAGTAGTAAGTATCGAAAAGTATTTAATAAGTGTTCTTTGTTTTAACAAATTAATAAAAAATTACGAAGATAAAACGTGTCAAAGATTATGAGTTTGGCTTGAACCGTCACATTTGTACTCAAATGTGACGTCACAAGCCAAGTTAATTTTTTACTAAAAATGAACTCAAATGTGACGTCATTCAGACGAGTTTTCGACGCCCTGTCTCGTCTTTATTTTTGTTTGTCTGTTGACGGACTTTGTTTTGTAATGTACCCTATTCAAGCTCAAGCCCTTTTACGTCATGTGGGTATGACTTTTTAAATCTACTGATTTTTCCTTCGATCTACTGCTAAAACTTTAATTTTTCTACTGATTTCTTCAGATTCCATCTGGCAACACTGGAGTGAGTTGAGTCGGGTGACGGACGGGTGATTTTGTGTTTGTATTTGTTTGATGCAGAGAATTTAGAGTGATCTAAACTTTCAATTGGATAATAGTCATTAGCAGTGTCTTGAGCGACTCTCCTTTCGCAATTTGAGTACCCTACTAATTCAAACTGCTGATATTGAAATCGCTGTAGCCAGTAAGTCAATAATTTATTGAACAGTAATTTGTAAAAAGCTAGAAACTTATCTCTCCCCTGCAAAATTCTAATTTACGGTGGTTTATTTAGTTTATAAAAATCAAGTATAGAAGTATCTATTGAAAACGATGCTATGGTATCGAATTATTTTTTGCATAGAAAGCTTTATCTAAAAAGCAAATAAAATAAATACTTTTCTTATTCCTTACATATTTCCTATCCATAGCTTCTATATTTTATTTTTTTCATAATAATGACCATAGGCCATTTGATTCCAATATTTCACTAAAATCCAATGAGTCCCTATTTAACACACAGCTAGAAGCTAACAACAAATCTACTGCATGGGGGGTCAGAGAGTGATCCTAAGAGTGGGTTGGCCATTAATGGATATTACAGAGAAAAATGACTTCAATACCCGCAATTACAGACATAATTAAAATAACAATGTACCGTGCCCATTTGTGCACGGCTGGGATCATAAGGGTTAATGTTTTATGATATTTGTGGGTAAACAGTCCAAAAGCCATTTAAAAAAAAATCAAATTATTCATATTCATTAAAAAAAATAATGCAGCTTTTTTGAGCCTCCCATGTGTTGTAATTTGATTGCATCTGACTTCAAAAAGTGTGGGGTAAAATCTATTTGTTGTTAGTGCTCTGTCATAAAACTGTTCACTTGGACATAGCCCAAAAAGTTCATCTAATTATATTGTAGTTTCATAACTCTGCCTATTGTTTCATACTGCAGTGCTTTGCCATTTTTCTCTTCCTTTTGCTAATTGGGCCCATTCCTACAGATATGAGTCTACTTTGTCACTCCATCTCCTTTTGGGCCTACCCCTATGTCAGATAAAACTAAAAGTGAAGAAATAAGCTGTTAGTTAAACAATCACACCATTTTTTCATTTAAATTAAAAGAATGCCTGCAACAAAGCACCATTGAAATTTTTTTGGAGAATTATCTTTCAAAGAAAAATACAATATTACCGTCACATTAAATATAGGTATGTGTTTGTAATGATACAAAGTCGCATTAATGCTGTAGCGTCACAGTTTCAGTGTTTACTTTCAAAGAATCCCTCCCACACCGCTAGATAGAGAGCTGAGGAAGCTCTTTAACTGTCTAGCTGCTATAATTATTTTTCATTTTTTTTCGATTGTAACGTTTTACGTCATCTGTACTGTACGGTCGGCAAGTTATCGATAATCCCAATGAATTTGAAAATATTGGATGGTGGTTGACTGTTTAAAAATATGGGAAAGATCACGTCCTCATCAGTTAGGCGAAAGCTCAAAGAACACTGACACAATTGTCTTCTAAACTTTTACGATCAGAACACTAAAATAAATTAAAAAATTCGCGATAACACTGACACAATTGTCTTCTAAACTTTTACGATCAGAACACTAAAATAAATTAAAAAATTCGCGATAAACACCCGTTTCCATGTTTTATAACACTGACACAGGCAGATTTTAAATCTCAGCTTTGGGTTGGCTTAACCAGGGCAAAGTACTTAACGAAAACCTATGATTTTTTTTATCAGCCAATTCTGTCCCACTGCTGGGCAAAGGCCTCTCCCATGGCTTTCCAGTTTTCTTTATCTTTTGCCTTCTCCGACCACGAAATGAGTCCAGATCGTCACGCCAGCGTTTCTTGAGTCTACCTCGATTACGACGCCCATCTATCCGGCTTCGTCCTAGCAACGTGACCCTCCCAGCCCCATTTTTACCTCGCAGACTTATCGCCAACATCGGCGATGCTTGTCTGAGCGATCACTAGTTTATTTGACGAATTTGTTTGCGTCTTGTAGGTACCTACCTATTGTGTTCATATGACTGTGTTGTCTTGTCATTGAATAGGTAAGTAAGTACCTACTTACGGTTTAGGCAAGTACTTGAATTCCGTTATATTTTACAAAAAGAAGTCCGAAATAAGTACCTAAATTAATATTAAGTAGGTACTTAGTTAAGTTGCAGTGGCATATTCAAAGGCGAAATCAAAACGAAAAAGGTATCTCCTGTAGGTACTTATCTGTTCTTGCAATTCGAAAATACCTACATGTGAGCAAGAATAAGCAAAACGAGCGTCTTAGTGAAATATTGCAAACTTTTGGCAAAGCTTTCAGTTTGTTGCCCTTTTAAGTAGGTATCTACGTAGAAACTATGCTTTTTTATGAACTTACAACATTTTCTGGGATTTAGATTGGCAGTAAAACCAGCAACAAAAGTCGACCGACAGTTTTGTTAAAACACCATGTAGGATATTTTGCTGACCGTACTTACAGAAATGTCCTGTAGGTAATTTTAACATAATTACCTACCTACTTACCTACTTTAACCGAATTACATTAAATAACCTGTCTGATGAAATCCGCAACAGCAACCTGCCGATAAGCTGAAACAATAAACTTCACGCTAGGCGGTCGCAAATCAATGTAAAATCATCAAGCTCCCCTAATGTATATAGCACGTATTAATAAAGGACGTCATCTCGTCACAGTATAGTACCTAGTTAGATAAGGTCACCGGCTCGCTAGCTGCTCAATGGCAGTATTTTGTTCGTTGACCCGCGAACGGTTGCGTGGCGTACGCTCGGATGCGAGCCGCATTTGTTCGAGGCCTAGATTTTCACATTTTGATCTCCTTTTGGTGCAATAGTGCGTTTATATTTTTGAGTCTATATTTTGGTGTCGCCTTTGTGTATTTTTGGTAAGTAAAAATATTTGGCCCACTTGTTTGTAAGTAAATACAACCTAATAAATACGCCGGCCGGTCCCATGTCTAGCAATTTTAAATAGGCATACCTAGGTACCAATTCAAAAAAAGTCGCAAAGTACTTACTTAGAAGTATCTGAATTTTCTTTGAAATGGCAGACAAGCACACATTTTATTTTTAACCGAATTGTGTTTAGTTGTACCTACCTACGTAACTGTTTTGAGAATCTCCTGCTAAAATAACACTGGCCAACAATGACGTAGTAGGTATAATTATGCCGTTATGTTTCTACGTTAAGAAAATTATCTAGGAAGTACCTACTTACCTAGGTATACCTATTAGTTTTGCAGGATTACAAAACTAATATCTGCACATAAAACATATTCTTTAATTCTTCAAACACACTGTGTTATATTATTATAAGCTCTTTACAACAAAGCTTTTTTCCTTGTCGTATTTCCTCAGCGATTAGGTCCGTAGATAACATAATTATTCTCCTCTTCTTGTTTATTATATATTTTACTGAATGTACCTAGGTACTTACATATTAATGTTGTATTATTGTAATAACCTTAAGCCCTAAATAACTATGAAGTAAGTACATCTAAATTCAAAAGTAGGTAGGTACGCACTGACTACAATAAAATATCACTTGACTTTCTACAACATAATGAGAAGAAATTTAAAACATGCCTAAAACGCACACTGAGTTGGAAGATTATAATATAACGTTAATAGAAATGCTTGGCTCAATGCTAGCCCAGTTCCAATTGTCTTTTCTATTTCTACATTGTGCTGTGCTCACATATAGGAGCGCCAATATTGTACCCAGGACTATGTACTTAATATCTAACTTCATTTGAAAAGAGTGTCCTTGAAGTTTCTTGTCCATTCTTCTCCATGAGATCTACTATTTTGAAATGGGCGACTACAGTCCGTTCACAGTATATGCCCGTGGCTGAATGTAGCTTATTTTGGACTTAGCAAAAGTGCCTGTCACGGGTCTATTTGAAATAAACACTTTGAATTTCAGACAGTTTACTCGACGAAACTTACCCAATGACTCTATTTTCTTTTAAACTCGTGTAGTTTTTGTCAAATTAGTGCCTTCCGTATCGTAAGAGTCTTCGAGAAAAATATTCAGAGAAGTAGAACAATATTCGATAGCAAACCATATTGTTATCGTTAATATACTGATAATAAAGCGGTCAGTTGCCGGCCGGCTTCCGTACGCGCCTACAATCACGTCCACCACGGCAGACTCGTGCTTTATTTTTTATGCAAAAACATTAATACCTAGTAAGAAAATAAACACGTCTAGATTTTATCAAAATCCTGCTTGTGACACGACTTATTTTAACGATAAAATCTTTTTCTGTCTGTGACACGCGAATCACGAGTTCAGGATAGGTACGGTCCGCAAAAAAGTCACAATAAATATTCGCCTCTCCAGAGATGTCACATAAACATTAAAGATTGAAGCAGAATAAAAAAAAATGATGGTAAAAGGACGCCACATTCAGTTCATTCGACTTATTTAAGCTCTTTACGAGCCCGGTCGGTCACAATGATCAATTGTAATGCCGCCCGCGAGCAGTCATTGCCCGACCGAACAATATAAATCAATCGAAATGATTCGCGCATTGTTGGCTTCATACGTAATTTCTATTGCTACAGGAGATCTGCTCTCTTAGCACGAAATCCGTAGCTTTTCGGCCGAAGTTACGGTCGTTTCCTACTTCGTATCACTTACGGACATAAGATTCGTTAGGAGACCGAACTAAAAATGAATGGCAACACGATTGGTCATCTGTCCTCACTTCCCATGTGTTTTCAAAACTCATGAATCCGAAAATATTAGGGAGTAGGGTGCATTTCAAAGTATGTATAAGCTACTTTCGGACGGGCCCCGTATCTTCGTTGACGGACTTAGAGAGTAGACCCCCTGGTACGATAAGTACTCGTAGCTTTAAAAAGTTTCAACTAGCTCGAACACTAAGTTCCTACCTGTATCTGACCTAAATCACAGGATCTATGTAATACTGAGATGTAGTAAAACTTCGGTAGCTACAAAGATTTCTATCTAAGGTCATCTTCAGGTCTTGTTGATGTCTCGAGAAAAAATATATCTACAAATCTTGGCTTAAAAATAATTTTGCCGTTAGAATATAGGGAAATAGTGGCTCCTTTATTAACAGTTTTATTTAAGCCGGTCGTTGTCCTCAAGAGTATAAAGCCAAGTTGACTTCGTAAGAAATAAATAAGAATAAAAATATCTTAAAATATTTGGCCAAAAGTTTGCTCATTTCAATCCTTACGTCAACTAAAATATTTGACTAACACCAACGTGAGGTTTTGTGTGTCGTACGGGTTAAGCCAAAAAGGTTCACTAAATAACTTTTGGGTTTCCCCGTAAGCACAAATACACCTCAACAATAATATTTGATACTAAGGGAAGTAAGTGAAAAAAAATCTGCGAAATCATACAAATACCAAAAGGCAGTTCATTACAACAAAGATTAAAATCTACCAAATAAACATACGCGTGCCTAAACTTAATTAAAGCTTCCGTAGTTAAGACTTTTGCTATATTTTTACTTGTCTATTCATTTATTGATTATATTTTATGATCAACAGTAATAAATTAAGTACTGAATCACTTATCAAAATCTCATTTAGCACCTATCAATATAATTTATGACAAAAATGTAACTGGTTTTTGATATAAAGAAGCGATTCCTTAAACCAGTTAAGATTTTAGAGCTTATTTCAAATCATTTTATCGGCAAATTTGTTATTTATCTGTAAAGGAATAATAATTTTACGATAACGTTTCGCTATTTCATATAAAATAATATCAACCGTGAACCGAATACCTATTTAAAATGACCGTAACATGGCGTAACTAATTATAACATTAGTAACGACTTTAAAATGGAGCGAGATCTAAATCTCACTTCCATCATGCAAGGTGGAAAAATGTATACTTACATGATACTCAAAAACAGCCTCTTTTCCAGGTCTTTACCCAACATCTTTATTGCTGAACATGGTGGTTCTGAAAGATAACAAAGGGAGGCTTTTTAAAAAAATGGTACATTTGTAAATGTGTCACTCTGTATTTAAAATGTATATTTTTCTTAGAAGTGGCTGTAAGCTAGCTCATGCATTTTTACTCATGTAATCAAAACCGCAGACTACCTGTGGAATATTAAACACAATATTATGACCTATGAAGAAGCAGAGTGAATGTGACACTTCACTGGAATTTATTTTAATGGCTGTTTTTGTTTCCAGGTCTGGAACGCAATGAATATGGTTCCTAATTTGAACTTGCTGCACGTAATATGTTTCGCACTGTTATTCGATCTGTGTGTGCGCACGCATGCGGAATTATTCACAGCAATCGCAGAAGTAGAACATTTGCTGGAAACACATAAAAGGATAATAGATGATTTAGATTTTTACATTGAAAAGGAAGAGAAGAGGCTTTCGAATATAAAGAGGTAAGAATTAAACTGAGACCTGGTTTCTGATATGGGAATTCGAGGGAACTTGTCAAAATATCAACTCTAGCAAGATCTAAAATGCTGTCACGCTGACGGTCGGTCGCGTACCGTCGGTCGTGACGTCAGCGAGAACAAAATACGGCTGTCGGTCGCCGCTGACGTCAGCGTCGGAGTATGGTGCTAAATAGAACACAATGTATACACGTACGCGAACGACCGTGCGCGACCGACCGTCAGCGCGACAAGAATTCAGGCTTATGTAGTTAAGAAAATGGATTTGAAATTCAAAATTTTATTCCAAAGAGAAGTTTGGAAAGTTCTTCAAATTCTCAAGTCAGAAACCGTATGTCAGAATCATGCACTAAAAAGAAAAATGGGTTCTAGATTGAAAAGTAACTTTTTATTCTCATTATTTTGCAGGCATTTGAATCTCTACAAAAAGGAACATGAAAGAGCGATGGAAGATATTCCCAATTATTTGGGTAATCCAATCAACGCTTTCACCCTTATTAAAAGACTGACAACAGATCTTGATCATATTGAAGATAGCATTAAGATAGGAACAGGTAACTTAATACTTATAATACTATTTAAAGATTTTTTTCCTGAGCTAAGGAAGTATGTACTCGTAAACTAGGCATATCTATGTAGAGACTTGATTTATATCGACGACCTGATTGGCGCAGCGGTAGTGAGGCTGCCTTACGTTCTTAGGGTTCCGGGTTCGAATCCCGGTCGGAGCAAATGTTTGTGTGATGAGCACGGACATTTGTTTCCGAGTCATGGATGTTTGTATGTATATTAAGTATGTATTTACAAAACAAAAAGTATCTATGTAGTATATCAACTATCTGGTGTCCACGACACAAGCGTTGCTTAGTGTGGCACTAGATGGCGCTGTGTGTAATGTCCAGCAATATTTATTTATTTATATTTATATATATTTTTTTTATATTTTTTGTTTTGGTTGAATCAGACAAAACATATGGGTCTTGGTTCACCAAATTATTGTATCCCTATGTGAGAACCGAGTCCGACACGATACAAAAAGGAGAATGGCGAGATTGCATGTAACTCGGGACCCAGTGATATGGGTAGCGTGCATTGTGGAAACTTATGAATAGTTAAAGAACGACTTAAGACTAAAAAAAGCAAATGGGAAGTAGATTATAGAAGTTGGGAGAAAATAGATATGAAAGGTGACCTAAGGCACGGACTTATTATTTAGTAGGAGAATGGCATAAAATAGCATTTATCCGTATTCCACGTAGTCGTTGAACACAATCAAACAATGGAATGATCCACAGATGAATTTGACACTGACGTTCCATTCCTCAGTTGTAAGAAGGTAAATGTCAAACGTTGCGTGCGAAAACTAAATGATGACTTATTTTCATATACATTAAAATCTTTCGTAACTTTTAATTCTCTTCGCCTAGTAACTCAAGATTTTTTTTTTACAGAACTCTGATAAACTCTTTACTATAATTAATATAAACTAGACCGTGAACGGCGCTCCGTTGATTTTTAAATTACGTGTGTCCTATCTCGCCATTCTCCTTTAGATTATAATTACTGGAACAGATCGTGATAAACTTTATTTGCTGCTCCAATGATTTGATCTGGTTCAATTAGATGATGTACGACCAGTTTTATTGGGATAAATCTTCATTCACACCTAACTAACACGTCAAGTTTTATTTATTCGAGACGATTGCATATTCATTTTATTTAAATCTGTTAAGATATTGGAATTTCTAAGCTGTCATGTTTTTAATGTCCCTGGGAGGTATTAACAACGACTAGGAAAAGCATAATGCACATAATGCTTTTAATCAACGCCACAGGGCCAAAAAAAAACATAATAGGCAATTTATGCCGTGGATATGTTTTATTAATATATGAAACAATAGCATTCTCGCTATCACGAGAATTGAGCTAAGTATTCACCATCATTAAAGTTGATTAAGGTTGAATTTTACTCCCAAAGCAAAATCAACAGTGTCACAACACAATAATGCTTGAATTATGTTTTGCCCATGATCTGGGAACTTTAGAACTATGAAACCTTAATGAGGTGTTTATTGTTTCCCACCAAACGTAACGAAGGTGACAGAAACTGTCAGCGTACTAAGTTTTCTCATGAAAAATTGCAATAATGTTTTGACATGATTGTAATAATAGCTCGGCTGCAGCACATGTAGCAAAAAGTCCTCGTGTAATGTTTAACGTCGATTTCAGATTACATAAAGAATATAACAATGAACCACCGAGACGTGAAATATCCTGCCCTGGAAGATTTGACGGGGGCCGCACAGGCGCTCACTCGACTTCAGGACACCTACCATCTGGATGTGAAGGACCTCTCTGAAGGATTGCTCAACGGTGTTGCTTATAGGTGAGGCTGAACAGCAAAACAAAATCATCTATGTAAAATGTTTAGTATATACTATACTTACACATACTATATAATATAATAATATTCTAAAGAGGTAAAATTTGTTTGTATGTAGGGGTAATCTCTGGAACTAATGATCCAATTCTAAAAATTCTTTCACTGGCAGAAAGCTACATTATTCGTGACTGCTATAGGCTATAAATTATATTCATTTCACGCATATTAGCTAAGCTATCACAATTTTTGTGGACGAAGTCGCGTGCGTTTGTATTTTTGTGTGTGTATATGTTTGTAATGAATAAACTCAAAAACTACTGCGCCGATTTCAAAAATTCTTTCACCATTAGAAAGCTACATTCACTCTGAGTAACATAGGCTATATTTTATCCCCGTACTACCACGGGAACGGGAACTACGCGGGTGAAACCGCGTGACGTCCGCTATTTTATTAAATAAATAAATAAGTTTTCATCTCGTACCGGAATCTGCACGCGAGTGGTGGATAACGATGGCCCATTACCTTACGCAGAAAGGAGCTCTGAGTCCCAGCAGTGGAAACTTTATAAGGAAGTTTTTGCATATTGAAAGGTCAACTAAGGTTACATATTATTATGATAAGAAGTAAAGTAGCTACTTCCTTCCCGATATAGTTTATATCAGTCGGATTCTTTGTTTTTTTATGTCACAACGACACTATATAAATAAAATAAAAAACCATACGATCTTACAGGGGTTAATTACCATATTTTATCTTATAAAACTTTGTTACACAATTTTGTTATTTTGCTATCTTTATTATACGATGTGCTAAATGTAGCTAATTCTACAGTTATGTCTTGATCACCGTGAACCATGATATTAGCACTTTAGCACTAACTCGTATACCGGTACATACCGGATAATTTTTGTTTGCATAATAACTTACATCTTGTTAAGTAATACACTGGCTTGCAAAACTAACTACTACACTTTTAAATTTATTTTTTCTAACTTTATAGAAGTTTGAGATTAAAAAAAAAACATTTTATAACAATTTTTATCAGCTTTATGAAATTCTATGTACAAAATTAAATTCTTTTTCGAGTCCTTTTTCTTTTGAAAGTATATCTATTGCAATTAGTGTGATACTTATTTTTGCAGGCCAGTGTAGTTTAGCCTGTTTTTAGATATGGTTGCCAGCTAATAGTTTAGAATTTTTGGATGTTTATATTTAATCATCATCATCATCATTTTCCTGCCCTTATTGCAATTTCTTTGGGGTCGGCGCAGCAATTCTTCATCTTCCAGACTGCTCTCTATGGTCATATTCCCCTTTCTAGTCACATCATTCTTCACTCATGTTAATATTTATTTCCCATTGTCAAACTGATTACAATAGCAAATAAATTATGTCATAATTGCAATTTATGTGTCTTTTGTCATCTTTAAGAAGATTGAATAAAATACTTGTACCGTATGCAAATACATCGCAACAATGCACCATATATACATAATACATCATATATTTTACAGTAATAGTATCGTGTTGTATCCTATGATAACGCGACATTAAAGAGTATGTATTTTTTTCTAATGTACTATCGGGGTCTTTTCCGCCTGACCAGTTTAATTTTTTTCGCTTAAATCATGCGGAGGCGCCGAGCCACGCCCCCTTAAAGTTTGGGCCTATTAGGAAGGCGTCAACTTTGGCGCGCAAAATAACAATATCTCTCGTTGGGCGTGCGTCGTCAGTGCGCTCGGCCGATTCGGTATCTTTTCATTCATTATTTCTATACAAAGTCAACGGGGCGGGGCTAGACAGCGTTTTTATGTTGCAAGTGCAAGCAAAAATTAGCTTAGTGGTGGTCAGGCGGGAGTGTCCTCGATAGTACTACAATAGGAAAGTATACACAAGCATTTTGCTGGAGTATGCAATGTAATTTCAGTTTAAAATATCATGGTCTAGCCCACATCCTCTGTTTCTTAAAGTTTTTACCTGACAAAATATCGAGATTTCTTTACTAAAGCTAATTTAAAATAAGGTGTTTATACACACAAATCTTCTCGAATAAATGATCTAAAATATCTAAATTATGGTGAAAACCATATCAAAATCCGTTGCGCAGTTATGAATAATAACGCAGTCACACAAACAGACACGAAAAACGACTTAAATTTAATGTATAGAGAGATATTTCTTATGTTCTTTCCAGTTCTCCTATGACCGCAAGCGACTGTTACGAGCTTGGGCGCGCATTGTACAACGAGAAAGATTTTACGAACGCGCGTGCATGGATGGTACAGGCATTACGCAAGTTGAAAGAAGAAAATATATCCTATTCCTTCACTGAGGCTGATATTCTGGAGTATATCAGTTTCTCCTATTATTTGCTGGGTAAGTGTAGTTTGTTTTGTTATTTAAGTGTAGCCGTGTGGTATCCGGCAGAGTAGAATAGAACCAACCCATTACACTCACGGGTGTCGTATAAGGCGACTAATGTCTGAGGCAGAACACCTTGCACCTCCGAAGACCAGAGAATGGGCAGCAGCGTTTTCTGTTAGTCTTTCATCACTGCGATCTCCAATCCGCCTGCCAAGCGTGGAGATTACGGCAAATTCCTCCCATCATGGGAGAGGCTATGTCCAGCAGTGGACGTTATGGGCTGTTGTAGTAAGTGTAGTTTATTAACAGTGTCCTTCTCCATGCTGTGCCTGTTACTCGGGTATCTTTCGTTTCTATCTTCCTTGATTATGCTACTAATCCACTCCACAATAAGGATCGACAACACGTCATTTTGCAACAAAAGTGTCACAAATCTACGAAAAAACTACCGCTTATTATATCGATCGAAACTGCTGTTACTTAATTATTCTTCCAATAGGGAAGTCCAAGGTTAGCATTACTCGTATACAGGCTGATACAATACTAATTTACTGTACAATTTATTGTTTTTCTAGGCGACACAAGAAGCGCTCTAGAATGGACCCAAAAGCTGCTAGCCGTGGACCCCAAACACTCGCGCGCTAAAGGCAACGTGCCACATTACCAGAAGAGCATCGCTGAAGAAGAACAGAGGCTTCAGAAGGAACGACGTGGGGTATGTGTACCACCTCTTTATAAATCTCTTTAAAAATTACTTACGATTCTTTATGTGAACTCTTTTCCAGTGAACTATCGCAGTGGTCTTAAAAAAAAAGGATATGAAATAAATTTTATCTGCTTTTACTATTACTGTTATAAATGCGAAAGTTTCTGGAGATGGATTGATGTATGGAATTATGGATGGATGTTTGTTACTCTTTCACGCAAAACTGAACGGTTTCAGATAAAATTCTGCTCACACATAGTTTATAACCTGGATTACCACATAGGATATTTTTATCACGGTTCTACGATCCCGTGGGACGACGGAACTCAATCTAGTATGGCATAAATCTATTCAAAAATCTATTATATTAGGCTGTTTAACGGCTTCATACCTTTGCTTCTCCTTCAACCTGGCGAAACCAAAGCGCGGAAAAAAAGAAAACTAAAATCATAGTCTCTAATAATTCATGACAAAAATATTTTTCATTCTTTTATTTTATTTCTTTAAAAGTGTATTGAAATACCTCGGTTGAATCACGTGGACATCTGTTATTGCAGTTCTTGTCTCTCCACTTGTATCAAACTACATTTTTTTTATTTTTTTGCCTATGTTTACGCTGCCGTCATTCATTTTGATCACTAGGGTTGTATCTCGTAAGCTGAAGTTTGATTTTTGGCAGTTAATTTAATTTGTTGTATTCATTCGTTATAAGTGTTAAATTCTATCACAATGTGCGAACGAACGATAGTCCCAGCGACAAGGTCACCTTGTGTTCATCTATGAGTGCGTAGTTAATGAATCATATCCATGTATTATCGTGGGCTCTCAGGCCAAGAATAGATCCCTCCCAATGTTCCTATACTGTGTGTAGCTGTAGAGTAACTCTAAGGCGCAAACGAGGGACAACTTCCAATCATTTGTTGCATTTTTATTAGTACTCCCCGAAGGGTTTGGTAGAGGACCAGCCACATTCCGCTAGTTATTAATTTCACACAATCGAACAATAATCAAATTACAATCAAATAATAACAATAAGTCTTAATAATAATACAGCAGTCATTGTGCTGATAGTCGTGTCGGCCAATGGCTTAATAGCCAAGAGCCTCGACCAACATCTTAGGAGGCTCTCGCTTGGCAGCTGGATCAAGGGCTTGATTCAGAAAGCAATACTTCTGGACACGGCACGTATTGTTAGGAGGTTCCTCTCTCAAGAGCCCTGACCACCGGCAGCTCGGACCCTGCTCCCAGCAATGGTGGGCTACTGTTTTTTTATATTTTTAAATGTTTTTTTTATGTTGTTTTACTAAGAAATATTTAAAAATGTTAAAAACATGTGAATATAAATGAATAATAACAAGAAGTATTAATAATAATAATCAGTTATTAGTTGTATATTACGGGCATTTTTTCCTCCGCGGACAAAAATACCTCGTCTGCGCAGGTCCTAGGTCAAGCATCTACTCTGTGACGACTTAAAAAGTCTAGTAAAAAACATAAGCATTATGATTAATGAACAACTTATTTTTTTACTATTTTCTAACAGAATGTTTGGTGTAAAGGTCAATAACTTAGTTGGAATTATGTAAATTATTCAATATAGTGTACATAACGATTTGAATATCAACGAGGCATTTATTATATTTCGTTATAGTTTACCTAACACCTTTGTTTTTCAACTCCGAAAGAACTAGAATTTAAGCAAAGCGATAGCATGAATTGAGTATAATAACGGATAATTTAAACCATTTTTCCTTAAAGATAAAAATACCTCCCACAACCCGAAAAACATGTCGTATTATTATGTTATTTAAACACATTCTTATAAATTAACATTTAAATTAGTCAATAACATTTTATTGGTTGGTTCACAGGAGACTGGCGCTGAGGAGCAGGCAGAAGAAAAAACGGTTGAATTGACAGGCTACGCTAAGGAGAGAAAATCGTACGAGTCGCTTTGTCGCGGCGAAGTGGACATACCTCTCGCTATCTCTACGAAGTAAATATATTTTTTACTATCGCCACTCGAAAAAGGGCATTTTATTTATCGATAACAGTGAATAAAACTCTCTTTTACACCTTGGATTATTATTAATCCATGAGAAATATAAATACTATACTTCTATTTATTTTCTCGCAGTCAATGGTAAAACGTAGAGTACACAATTCGTGAAAAAAAAATCATCTCGGTTCTTGTATCCCTCGTTCCGCTCAGGATTATACTCTAGAATCCTTCGCTACTTTCGGGATCCAACTTAGTCCCTCGAATTAAATTCTCTTTCTTTTCACTTGTTCTATAATCTACTATTTAGTACTATTATTATATAGCCATACTAAACGCCAAGACTCGTGATTGTCGCGGTCATAGAAACTGCACGTGAGACCGTGAATATTCAGTATGTGATTAAAATTATATTAGGCTATTTATCATGTCGCACCCTTTTTTTTTTTTTTCGGATGGGAAATCATCAAATGACTCCTCCCGCTCTGGGCGGAGCAGGAGGGAGTGTCAGACTTTTACTGACTAAAACCCATCCATGTTCCTTCATCGCACTTTGTGTTGCGGGGCCACGGTATCTCTTTCGAACAGTCCCGCAACCCGGCAGGCATCTGCCCTTGCGGGACCCCTTCCTATTGCTGACTCTCTTTGAGGCGCGCGTGGAATACGAATGCACCGTCGACACGGCTTGTCGTCATGAGACGGACGGACGGCGAGCTAGCCCATAGCCCACCGTCCACAGGCCCGGTGGCCCCCGACGCCCGGAGCGTCTCCCGCGGCGGCCGGGACGCTGCGGGGTTCTCTCCCTCTCCCGTTCCGCCACCTCCTTCTGTAGCATTACTGCTTTGCAGAACGAGGTGACGGCGTCCCATTCCGTCTCGCTCCGGACCATGGCTTGCACCAGGGCCGGACGCGAGAGGTCGCCGGCGCCAATCGCCGCTTCGAGACACGACGGTGCTCCGCCCACGCGGGGCACACCTCCACCGTGTGTTCCACCGTGTCCTCCGGTCGATCCTCACAATGGAAGCACCCGGGCGTTTCCTCCCGCCCGATTCGGTGCAGGAAGCTCCCGAAACAACCGTGTCCGGTGAGGACCTGCGTCAGACGGAAGGTGAGGACGCCGTGGCGTCTCTCAAGCCACTCCTCAAAGAGGGGACTTATCGCCACTATCGTGGCGTGCCCTGCACGGGGTTGCGACAGTCGCTCTCTCCATGTCGCCATAATGTCGCACCCTTGTTTTAAGATTAAGACTACGACTGCCAAGAGCGCTGGGGTATACTGGATAGATAACTTTTATCGGCAGCATGAGCTGACAGGTGGAGAGATTTTATCAGAAATACGGGAAGAAGTTCCCAAAATCGAAACCACAGTGGAAATTATTACTGCATGCAGTAATTGGTGTTAATAATGTATTATTGACTCGCCTTTTGTAATATCAGGGTCTTTAAAAGGTGGCGTTTTGAAAAACCGGAGTTTAAAAGCGTTTTGAAATCTTAACCGATGGGCATTTGATTTTCTTTAACCAGTCTGAGTTACACTCGTATATCATTAACTATAAAATACCACTTATTTCAGGGAAACTGACCAAAATACTAATATTAGCATGAATTAGGAAAAACGAAAATTTTATCAGCCTAGGGTAATTTAGGAACAGTCACATGTTAACTCCCAAGGGTTTATTTATTCATAACTTTTAAAAGTTCCTTTCCCACTGCAAGGAATAGCCTTTTTTTTACTCCTCTAGACCTCGAGCTTAGGTGAAAGCGTCAGGGTAGCCCGCGAAATTTAAATTTTCTTAGGTTTTTGCAATTTGCAGGACAGTGTCAGGTTGTATGTTGATTAAAATATTCAATTTAATCAAACAAAAACCGGCCAAGAGCGTGTCGGGCCACGCTCAGTGTAGGGTTCCATAGTTTCTCGTCCGTCACAATAAGTGTTCCCACTTATGAGTTTAAAGGTGGGTATCCATTATGTAAAAATGCTTGTATATACGAATATACTACAAACTTAGTCCAGAAATTATTTTGTTCAACTTTTTGTCTTTTTTGTACAAAAACTGTTGTTTCCATCAAGTTCAAAATGATTTTCCTAGAAAGTCCTTATAAAGTTCTACTTTTCAGATTTTTTTCATATTTTCTAAACTTATGGTTCAAAAGTTAGAGGGGGGGACACATTGTTTTTTACTTTTGGAGCGATTATTTCCGAAATTATTGATGTTATCAAAAAATGATTTTAGGAAACCCCTATTCATTTTTAAATACCTTTCCAACAATATATCACACGTTAGGGTTGAAATTAAAAAAAAAACACTTCCCACTTTACATATAGGGGGGCTACCCTAATAAAACATTTTTTTCCAATTTTTATTTTACCACTTTGTCGGCGTGATTGATATACATATTGGTACCAAATTTCAGCTTTCTAGTGCTAACGGTCACAGAGATTAAGCGAGGACGGACAGACGGACGGACGGACAGACATGGCGAAACTATAAGGGTTCCTAGTTGACTACGGAACCCTAAAAATGAAAAAAATGATGAATTTATTCATTTTTTTTTAAATTTCATATTTTGTTGTTTTATTCTACATTTTACTTCAAGTCAAAATGATACAAAAGGGATAGCATAGCTCGATAAAACCAATAAGAAAAAAAGAGATAGTTAGTGTTGTTCTATGTCTGGAGTGCACGCGTCCTTGTCGTACTCACGACAAAAATGTATTTCCCATCTCTTTCTTTTTTTATCCACCAAATATCAGAATACTTTACACTTTATAATTAATAAATCGAAGTATACTGCGTAGTTACATGTAGTATGAGATCTCTTGTGTTTTATTTACTTTGGTATCATAATTGGTACACTTTCTGAACACGCACGATGGCATTTTTAATTGTTTTATCTAAATTCGTAGCAGCGTATCGCTCGTCGCCATGCGTGTTGCAGACTAAAGGCAATACGACCCAATTGGGCCGTTTTCGAGTGTTTACGATTGCGCGCTCACAACATATCTGTTATTAGATTATCATTGCCATAAATCAATTTGAATGCATATTCTTTATTGTTATTACATAACAAAACATGTTGCATTATAAAAATGTATCATGATTTAAATTCTCCGGTTTCGGCTTTTTTGTTTATGAATTCGTTATTGTATTAGTTTGAGCATTAACAATAACTGTGTTAACATCACATCGCGTCAACCTTTGGCTGCCATTGACAAAATCTGCTAACAATTGATGGAAAGCATTTGAAGGACGATAGTGCGATAAGTACCTGTTGACAAGGTAGGTACTGGAGCATGGCATGAATTTGGCTCAAGGTCAGCTAGTATCCGTATCCTGTATGTTGTTTTTCAAAGCTGTTTTAATGAGACCGACTAATATAGAAATTCTATAAAAGTACACGTCCTTGTTTTTAATTTGTTACTTCAATTTCATTTCAATTAATTGCTTTTGTAGTGCTGTTGAAAGTCTTTTTAGGGTTCCGTACCCAAAGGGTAAAAACGGAACCCTATTACTAAGACTTCGCTGTCTGTCCGTCTGTCTGTCACCAGGCTGTATCTCATGAACCGTGGCAGCTAGACAGTTGAAATTTGCACAGATGATGTATTTCTGTTGCCGCTATAACAACAAATACTAAATATAGTCAATGGTACGGAACCCTTCGTGTGCGAGTCCGACTCGCACTTGGCCGGTTTTTTTAAGTTGTATCTGAACTGAACTTGATGTAATTAAGTTATTTGTAAAAATAACTAAAATAAACACGTGTAAATTTAATTGTGAACGCCAATAAGTTTTATAGGTAGGTACATAATTAGGTAGGTTCTTTCTGGCTATTTCGACTAAGACGTGTTGGACAGTTTAGACACGTTTAGATTAATTTTATGGTAATATCGTCTCATTAGTTTTATATCGCTTTCGGCAGAAATTCACGTTTTAGTAGCAAAGTGGAGTTAATAAAATTATCATAAACAACTAATTCATTTCTGATGTAACTGTATATGGTATAGTCATCTTCCCACGCATACAGTTACAATCACAGGTTAGAATAGACCACTTAAAACAAAATTACTAGGTAAAGACACCGTATGCCATGATGTAATTTAATGTGTACACATCGTAAACCTCTGCTTACTCTTTATGAAAAGCAGCGTTATATTCTGTTCTGTTACGAACTTCGAATATAATTATGTGTGATCAAATAAATTTACTATACCATGTATGCGGTAGAGCAAATTAATGTATGAGTTAACTCATACTGATACATTTATATTTTACCAATTTGTTAACTTGGTGAGAGGACTGCTTGAGGACCCACGTATGTCACGTTATGTTCTTTACAAATACCTTTCCCTATTTTTACGATTTTTTTTTATCTTCAGGTTGACATGTCGTTACCTCACGGAGAACCATCCGTTCCTTCGCCTGGCGCCCATCAAAATGGAAACGATGTACCTCAACCCCGATGTAGTGGTATTCTACGATGTCATCAGTGATGGAGAGATTGAGATGGTCAAGAAGATGGCCAGGCCAAGGGTAAGTGGAACTAATATTACGTACCCTGGGCTCGGATGAAAACTGCTCATTCTTAAAACAAAATCCCGTGCACACGATCTCCACATCTGTTTACCACCCTTAACGAATCATCGACACGAAGAAGTAGAAGAAGAACTATTATTGGTCTTATTTTTTTTTTTATTACTTACTAGCTGACGACCCGCGGTTTCACCCGCGTAGTTCCCGTTCCCGTGGGAGTACGGGAATAAAATATAGCCTGTAGCACTCACGAATAATGTAGCTTTCTACCAGTGAAACAATTTTTAAAATTGTTTCACTGGTAGAAAGTTCATTACTTCCCGAGATTACCCCCTACATACAAACTTACAAACAAATGTTACCTCTTTATAATATTAGTAAGCATAGATAATTATTTTTTCTTTCGACTCTTTTTTTCATTAACAAAAACAAGGGATCAGATGCTTCGATGCTATTGGTTTATGAACTTAAGGGTCCTATTACTTTTTTTACGCAAATTCATGATTTTTGACGCAGTAATTTTCAGCAGCATTAAGATATTTAAATTATTTGCTTATGGATAACGATAATGCCATTCTCTTTCTTGTAAGTTGGAGTTACTCATTTTCATTTTTCTTTTCGTGTAATTTACTATAAATATTTTACGAACTCAGTTTGCAAGAAAAACCGTCGGTGATGGAACTTTGACGCTCAAATTCACATTGTTACATTCAATTCTTATAAAAGCTAAAATTACTAAAAGATAAGTTGAATGTTTTACTTGTTTATTGGAGTTCTAAAATTTCTTAAAATTCCTTGAGTTTTCACGGAAAAAATCGAAAAGAAAGCGTAATTTAAGCCATAAATGTCTTGATTCAGTGTCCATTATATTCAAAATAAACTCAATTTTATCAAATAAATTAATATGATTTAAAACTTCGATCTACAATGAAAACGTTTCATAAGTTTTCGTTTGTCAATATAATAAGACAAAATTACAATAAATCAAATTAAAGTACTATAATTCTGCGTCAATTCAGCTCGCACGTGGATTCTGATAAAGCGGCCATTTTAGACCCCCTGGTCTCTAATTTTCATCGATAAGAATTCAAAATCCTCCGGAGATCGCTATTATTATCGACTCGTGTACGCCGATCGAAATAATTTGATCCAGGAAGTAAAAATCAATTATTTGTGAAAAAAATGTAATAGGACTCTTAAATAAGCTCTTCAATAGCGGCCGAATGCTGCAAGCAAAAAGAGTCATATTGGTGGTGAGATTTCGTCCAAGCTCATTGTACCATCATCTTTCTCCTGACCTGATCCCAATTTATTTGTGGTCGGCGCAGCATGTCTTCTTCTTTCATACTTCTCTATTTAGCCGAGTGCAATTAGACAAAAAATACTCAAAAGGTGGAACGAAGTTTATAGTGGTCGGATTTTCATGGGACTTTTATTATTGAGATCCTAGAGTGGAAAAAAAGTTTAAAAAAAAATTTCGCCGTTCGCGACTTTTTTTTTTAACTTTGTAATATTTTTTTTTCGTTTATGACCAACTTCAAATTCAACGAATTCATATTGTAGCGTAATAGACCCCCGGCGTGCGGCGGGCGTGTAGGCCTGTGTCCATCCATTAAATGCTAATTTAGTTGTTTCTTTGCTCATTGTAGTCGAAGTAATGCAATATTTCAAGTATTTTTTTAAAATGTACTATTTTCTGCAATTATTTTTTTAATTTTGAATTTTAAGACCAAGATTTTTTTCGAAATTGGTAACTGATACTTTTTCACAGATAATGGATGTAAAAATATTCAAGAAAACCATGTTTACGAGTAAAGTGACTAAAAATGTATTCAGAATTATCAGGAAATCGTCTATATAAAAGTAAAGAAGGCCATTTTTCTCAAAATATTTCTATGACGGTCAACGTAAATATTATCCTGAAAATATCCTTATTATATCTGCTATCCATAGATAACAAAAAACTAAAAAAAAAAATGGTGGTACTCGATAAAGGTTGATTAGTGCTGACAAAGGTGGAATGGGGCCGCTGGTAAATTTACAAAAATAATCGTAATTATAACGTAACCATTTCTCACGATTTCTATCTAAGATAAGTTGCAAGCTTGGGTCTCTGAGCGCAATTTAATATCAATACCGATACCAATACCACTCCCACTTTTTAGCGATAGAGGCTCTTTTGTCATGATTTACTTTTTCAGCAGTAACCAATATTTAACAAGTATCCTTAAATATGTTTCTGTTTATTATATCTCGTTAGATAGCTAATAAAATGTGGATTAAGACAAAAACTTGCACATTGAGTTATATAGCAGTGTTTGGAAAAAAACTGCTTTCATTAACAGACGATTTTCTAACATTTCCGAATGAATCTTAAGTCACTACACTCATAAAACTACACACACACATACATAAATACTTACACATTAAACATACTTACTACATTAATACTTTCTGGTCCAGTTATCTGTGAAAAAGCATCAGTTACCAATTTCAAAAGAAATCTTAGTCTTAAAATTCGATATTTTAGAAATAATTGCGGAAAATAGGAAATTTTCAAAAACACTTGAAATATACATTAAATCGACAACTATAAACAAAGAAACAGACCAAATTAGCGTTTAATGGATGCACGTAGGTCACACTATTACGCTACAATATGAATTCGTTGAATTTGAAATTATTCATAAACAAAAAAAAAATATTTCAATGAATATTCAAAAAAAAAGTTGCGAGCGTCGAATTTTTTTTTTTTTTAACTTTTTTCTCCACCCTTCTAGGAACTCAATAAAAAAAGTCCCATGAAAATCCGACCACTATAAACTTTGTTCCACCTTATTTTCTAATTGCACTCGACTAGTTACTTGTTATCTCGGCAGTCACTTTCTTTCTAGCTTCCTCGTAGATATCATCATTCACGCAGTCCATCCGTCACTTCTTTGGTCTTCCTCTACTCTTATAACCATCTACTAATATTACTCTTTTTATGAATAACTAGCGGACGTCACGCGGTTTCACCCGCGTAGTTCCCGTTCCCGTGGGAGTACGGGGATAAAATATAGCCTATGTTACTCAAGGTTAATGTATTTATGTAATGGTGAAAGAATTTTTGAAATCGGCGCAGTAGTTTTTGTGTTTATTCATTACAAACATACACACAAAAATACAAATCTTTCCTCTTTATAATATTAGTGTAGATAAAAAAAAAATATGTAAAAGAGGAAGTCCTTTTTGGGTATCGTTTATTATGAGTCACATTTGTATGTCATCGTCCTCACAGATGCCTCACCCTGACATTTACAGCACCTAAGTTAATAAATTGATACGCTCGATTAGTAAGGCTTTTAGTCGTTTTTTAAACAAATTCACCTCGATTAAGATCATTACATGTGTAAAGGCCTGGCGTCAAAAGTTTTATTCTTTTTATTTTTGAATCTTAACAGTCCCGTTAAGTTGCATTTGTGCATAAGGAACACGAAAAAAAACTTTGGACCTACTTTTTAGCCCTCTACTACCAAAGTAGCGTAACCATAGCATATTTAAAAGGGTTTTTTTTTTGGAATTTATACTATTACGAAATTGGGCCTATCTCAATATTGTAATCGAAATTCCACGAGAAAACCGTCTTTGATTAGGGTTAAACTAGCAATTTTTTTTAAATTTGTGTACAGTTCAAACGCGCTGTCGTCCACGACCCGAAGACTGGTGAGCTGGTCCCCGCCCACTACCGCATCAGCAAGTCCTCGTGGCTGAAAGACACGGAGGCCGAGGCCATCGCTCGCATCTCTCGCAGAGTGTCCCACATGACTGGCCTGAGTATGGACTCCGCTGAAGAGCTGCAGGTCGTCAACTACGGGATAGGAGGGCATTATGAACCGCATTATGACTTTGCTAGAGTAAGTCAATAAACATCATCAGTACTTTTGTACTAAATAAAAATCGGAGCAGTCTTTGGGGACTGCCAATAGAAGTGAAAACAAAAAGTACACAGGCCCCTCCCCAGTCGTAGCACTGGTTATGCCCCGCGCATGCCTGTGGTGCTACGCCGTAGCGGATGCTACGAGTGCTACGAACGGCTACGAAGCGTGACCACACGTTACGTTACGTGACGATGAGTTCAATGTTTTTCCTTCACCCAAAAAGTGCTCAACGCGCCTAAAGAAGTTTTCACTTCAAAAACTGTGTTTCTATGTTTTCTACTGTGTGTGCATAAATAAATCACTAAAAGATATTGGCCTTTCCAATCGCATTCTATATAACTCGACCCGTGGCTACTCACGTCCAGTTGCTACACCTATGAAGTTCTGCTTATCAATTTGTCAGCATGTCAGAAAAATTTGGTCATATTCAAGAGTTTAATACAGATTCTGAATAAGCTGTAAATACCTTACATAATATAACATCATTATGGCTTTGCTAGTGTAAATCAATGATTATTGTCTTCTCTGATGTATAATATACGCCTTTTCAATCGCACGAAATATGATTCCATCCATGGCTACTCACATTTTCACTAATTAATTTGACCTTACATGGAACTTATAATTAAGGTCTTAACAGACAGACACAGACTTGACGCCAATCATCCACTCCAACTCGTTGCACCGTCAAGCATTGTGTGAGCTTAGAGAAGGGTAGAGAGAGAGAGAGAGAAAGAAGTACTCTGTTAGATTTTCAACTTTACGAGCTGTGCCGAGGGTTGGAGTTTCTTGCTGGTACTTCTGCGTAGGAAACGACCAACCCAAACCGTGTACCAACCGTGATTTTCGACGTTGTATAAGTGCCCATGGAGACCTTTTTGTTGAAAATCTAACAATGTGCTTTTAATTATGCATTATTTTAGGTGTAAGTCAAAACGAACATAAACTATGTTCTTTAAATTTAAAATTTGCTTTTCTTTACAGAAACGGGAGAATGCATTCAGCAAGCATGGTGGCAACAGAATTGCTACAGTGCTCTTCTATGTTAGTATTCAAATTCAAATAATAAACAGTTGTATGAACAAACCCATTTATTCTTTACAAGGCCAGAAAAATACTCTACATATTTTTCTTTGAACATCAAAATACAAATTTTTGTACTCTACCTGAATAAACAGATGTTAAATAAACAACTTGGAGGGTTTGAAACTAATTTACTCGAACATAAATTTGGGTAAAAACATAAAAAAAAAATATTTACTTTACAATGTGTTTCAATTTTGATGTCCAATTAAGCAC
Source organism: Xestia xanthographa (assembly GCA_905147715.2). Taxonomy (NCBI): domain Eukaryota; kingdom Metazoa; phylum Arthropoda; class Insecta; order Lepidoptera; family Noctuidae; genus Xestia; species Xestia xanthographa. Next base: position 13,739,985 of record LR990656.1, read on the forward strand.
ATTATTTTATCTCTCAATATACGATCAAAGTGGTATTTATGTGGGGTTGGTATTTATGTGGGGTTCTTGATTTAATAAAAAACAACAATAGCAATTGTAGCATAAAAAAATGTAATGGGAAAAATATTCACAACAGAAACCAAACCTCACACTGACGTCAACTTCAATGCTATGTAATCCTAAAAGTTTTTTAAAAACATCTTATAAATTCTAAACTTTCCTAAATCAGAATGTTTAAAATACAAAATGAATCTTAGATAAACAACACAGACACGTCTCCTTTTTTTCTAATCTCTGTTTAACAATTTTTATTTCGTGAATTTCGTTCGTCCCAGATGTCCGACGTAGCTCAAGGTGGCGCCACTGTGTTCACGGAGCTGGGCCTGAGTGTGTTCCCGGTGAAACGCGCCGCTGCCTTCTGGCTCAACCTGCACCCTTCCGGCGAGGGAGACCTCGCCACCCGCCATGCGGCCTGCCCAGTGCTGCAGGGATCTAAGTGGGGTTAGTTAACACGCTACACTACAGTAAGGCCAATTTAATAGATCACATTTGACATCTGTCAGTTTAGTCTAGTACTGTCAGTAAAGTTACCTTCTTTTATCATTAGTACAATAAATAAGTAATCGTAATTGAAAAAAGATAAGCAATATATGCATGAAATATAAAACTCTTTTTATTTATTAAAAAGGCCTTGTATTGGCCCATAAAAACATTGTGGTACACTTGTTTAGGTTGCTAATACAATACATACTTTACAATTTACTGTTTTATGTAGCATTTTTTTGGTGAAACAGAACGCACTCTCAAAATGCGTTGTCCTAAATAACGCCGGTAGTGATGTCATAGTCTACGTGTCAAAAAACACTTTTATTTGAAAAGTGCTTAAAGTTTCACTAAGATTTTATTATAAGTAATATTGTTATTGCAATGTTTAATTAACTAGAGCACATACAATTAGTAAAATTATTCTAATAAGGGCAAAAAATTAGATGTAAAGAAGGCAGATTGTGGTAAATGACGTCACATCATGGCCGCGACAGCTGCGGGCGTTTGAACTGTCGTAGAAAATTGCAGGAGTTTAATATTATTTTTAAGCGACAAGCAGTAGTTGAACTTAACTTTTAATATTTTTCTTGGGTTGATAATACTGTATTTTATTGATATAAGTGAAGAAAAAAATTACGTGTATATTCCCTATTGTGCATTTCTAACTTCGACAAAATAAATAATATTTTATGCCAGCCGTTACAAGGATACGTTGTTGTATTTTGATGAAGTGTCAAAGGTGATCTATTAAATACCGTAGCATTCCAATTTATCATCATCACCAGTGTACCGCACTCCACTGCTAAACGTGGGCCTTTCCAATAGGGTATATGCATGATTTTTTTTTATCACTCTAAACAAAGCTTATTAACGTCAGAAATAGCAAAGTGAAATTATTTTATAAATATGTATAAAAAATACTAAGTTATAAGCATTTGAAACTGCTGATTAGACAGAATGATCCGATACCTTTCATGACGTCATTCGTCATATCGACGTACAAAATCCATACTAAATTCAGTTTATCTAGAAAGAGATAGAAGCAAAAGGTTTATTGGTTATAACTTTTGTGTTGTTTGGACGATTTTGGGTGTTTTTTTCACTATTTGTCATTATTTTTACATTCCATATCGAAAAAAAAAAAAAAAATTATGCATATTCCTTATTGCACGCTGCTCAGCTCAATTCTCATTTAACTCTACCAGCCACCCTGCGGTAATCGTCGCTCCACCTAGCTTGAGGGCAGCCCAGCTTACGGGTTCTAATTTAGAACTTATCACAATAACATAAGAATCACGCGCTCGTGAGCCTCGTGAACAGAGGCCCTACTCTCTAACGTCCGTCCGTCCATCTGTCTCTATCCGTCTCTCTCGCGCACGTCTGCAGATGAGTGCGAGTGAGAGAGACGGACGGACGGACGTTAGAGAGTAGGGCCCCTGTACTCGTGTCGGACTTAGGTTGTGTGTGTTGGTGTTTAGGCTGTGTAAAGGTATACCCGGTGAACCGCACCGTTGACAACGCCGCTCCTTCGAAGTGCATACCCCACCCCAGTACGTGCCCGTCCTGCATGCTAGGAACTAAGTAAAGTTTCAAGAAAAGCCATCAGCGCAGGAACTGCTTCAGTCAGCTTCTCTGTTGAAACATACGATATGTTAGAATTTTCATCTTTGTCTGTCATAATCAGTGATAGGAATAGGTAGTGCTTATTAGCCTAAACTTCGAAGAAGAACAGAGAAAAGAATCGGAGACTTCCTTAGACTATATTTTATTATGCGACCACGACGAGTTTTTTTTGTAAATTCTAAGAGTAGATAACTAAATGCGCAGCCATAAAAGTCCGCCCATTGTACTTTCGTTGCAATAAAGATTAAATGATGTTTTTAAAGTTTAAGTGTGTTACTAAACAATGTAACCCGGCTATTATTTTAGAATTTTGAAATATACTTCAGAAATATATTTTAGTAAGATAAAATCCAAATACCTTTTGTTTTTGAAATAATAAATCACTTGAACTTTAGAAATTTCAACAAACGTGGCCGAGAGTGAGCTAGAAAGTAGATATTTACTTCAAAACGTGTACGGCTCCTTGACAAAGATAGCGTTTCATAGTTTTATGATGAAGAAGTCGTTTCCAAAATGTTCTTAAAAAAAGAAAACTTTCAGAAATTTTGATGGTTGTAACGACTGTGTTATGTTATGTCTAGTCGCAAACTTTAGGTAAACATAGACCAATTACTTATTCCAAATAACATTAATTTTTGATGTAGGTACTTACGTGATGTCCCGGAAAAAAATACAGTCTAAGCAAGTACTATTATCTATTCTGTGGTCTAAGGAAGTCTCCGATTCTTGTCTCTGTTCTTCGAAGTTTAGGCTAATAAGCACTACCTATTCCTATCACTGGTCATAATATCTAAAATTAGCAGCCCGTCTCGGCTTCGCACGGGTGGACATTTATTTTGTTAAACATTTAAATATAGCCATGTTACTCAGGGATAATGTTGCATTCTAATGGTGAAAGAATGTTTGAAATCAGTAGTGTTTGAGTTTATTCGATACAAACATACGAATCTTATCTACCCAGGCAGGTGCATTACTTTGTGTAATTTATTTTATCACCACTGCTCTCAAAACGGTGAAGGAAAACATCGTGAGGAAACCGGCATGTCCTATAACCAAAAATTCGAAGACATTTGACATCTACCGCACTGGGTCCGCGTGGTGGATTATAGCCCATTCACTCTCATGGAGAGAAGACCTGTGTCCCAGCAGTGGGAACATTATAGGCTGATGATGAAGCGAATCTTTCCTTTTTATAATATAAGTGTGGATGGGAAATCATACAACAATGCTCCTTGATTTTTTCGCAACAACCGTAGTAAAAATAAATAATATTAATTTCTGCTTACAACATTCCAGTATGCAACAAGTGGCTCCACCAAGGCGGCCAGGAGTTGCTGAAGCCCTGCAACCTGGAGTACCAAGAAGAGGACACTATTCGCCAGATCCCGCGCCCAGTGCCCAAAACACACAGGTAGAATTACCAGTCCATATCGATGAATAAACTGTTCAAACAGTACTGATTAGTGCAAATGTAGTGACATGATTAGTGCAGCAAATGTTGTTTTTGATAAATGTAAAGTATGTATTTGTGAGGCCAACAATATTAGGAGTATTTGCAGCTATAAACGTATACGTATTTTGTGTGGCTAGTGAAATGCACAGACTGACTTATAGGTGTCGATTCTGTTGTGCAGAAACTAAACTTAATTTAGGCTATTGCTATCTTTTTCTCTCTAATAAAACGAGAAAGAGACGGACGTAATTTAGAGCTGTCAAATTTAATTCGAACTAATATTTCCATACAATTTAAGGGTGCACTTAAAAACATGTCGACTAAAATCACGGTGAAAAACATAAACCAGTTTGACACCCCTAACTTAGTTCATAGCTATAGCCGTCCTTTTCTCGCACTGCCTTTTAGTAAAAGAGAGCAATAGCCTAAATTAAGTTTAGTTTGTGCACAACAGAATCGACACCATAGTCGTATTATGTGTTTATAGCTTTAGCTTTTTTGCTTAGCTTTAGTTCTAACTAAAGGGTAAACTAATGTTAATAATGTACTGCACACTTGTTGCGTTTTTTCTGATAATGTATTATCGATATCATTGGTTAAATCTCGAAATCAATCTCAACACTAGTGAGTCGGTATTCCATTCCTATTAATTCGTTATTTAAATTTAAGTAACAGAAACTTTTTTCCTCATACATACTTTCTAGTTATCAATGTGATATTTGCTTTTTTAGTTAATTGAGTACAAGATGATATACTAGACAATGTAGTATTTAGTATGTATTACCGTGTTGTGTCATAATTATATGATCAAGTTATTATTTTAATATTGCCTACAAATATACATCTAATCAAATGAAATACATAGAGGCTTCAGAGTTGCCATTTTTCTGTAAAACTATAAATGTAATAATTTATTACCCAGTGTAGTTTAAAACTTACAAATAGTTTATTTAAATACATAGCTTATGTAGTTCTAATACGTTGATATTATGTTGATTTATATACAAAAATATTTATATTTTAAGTAAAAATGTTTATTTTTTAATTAATATTTATGTACAAATAATATTATGTTTATTAAAACCAGTCATTTAATTTAGTTTTAAGTAACAAAGATACAAATTATATGTTCAATCTCATGAAATGCATTTATTCAAAGTTTTAAAAATTATCTAATGTAAGTAACGACTAAATTGCTTTACTATAAGATAATTAACTAAAACATTATGCTTAAATTAAGTTGCCTCTAATTAAGAAATGTTTTTAAAATCGATTAAACGTAAACAAGCATTGTTTTTATTTTTTTCTATTATACAATATTAATTGATACATGGGTTTTAATAATAATGTCCAATTAAGTTATGGCGTATTAAAAACACTAGAGGTTTATCGAATCGTAGTCGAATTAATAGCTGATCATTTTAATCTTCGGTAGCGACTTTTATTATATGGACACAAAGATTTCTTTATTCACCTCAAGCTATTCAAATTCTATTAGTATTCTAAAGTAGAGACAAACTTAAAATAAAAAGAACCACAAGTTTGAAAAGATGTTTGTAAATCAGTGTCCCATAATATGTATTTATGTGTAAACTGACCGAAATAATTCGAATGTACCATAGAGGACACTCTCGCCTGATCACCACTAAGCTAATTTTTGCTTGCACTTACAACATAGAAACGCTCTCTAGCCCCGCCCCGTTGACTTTTTATAGAAATAATGAACGACCAGATACCGATCGGCCGAGTGCACTGACGACGCACGCCAAACGAGAGTTATTGTTATTGGCGTGCCTAAGTTGACGCTTTCCTCAAGGCCAAAACTTTAAGCGGGCGTGGCTCGGCGCCTCCGCATGATTTAAGCGAAAAAAAAAATTAACTGATCAGGCGGAAAAGACCACGACTGTACAGTACAATAAATAATAAATCAAGTACAATAAAATAAATACAACGCTATCCGGTGCTGGCCATCTTCTTTCTTGATTCGCTGTGAGGAGAGCAATTTAAGACAACAAAAACGTTACATATAGAATTATACGTATACTGTACATAACATTCCTGTTGTTTATACATTACCCTAAAGCTTCTGGTCTCTGGCTTCTCATTCGTGGGAAGTCTGGTCTCTGGCTCCTGATTGGTTGGATCCTGCGGCGCCGGCGACGCTCGTTAGAGTATTTCAGAACAAACAAAGTAAGTACATGCATGGTGAACTTTAGCATTGCACACTACTGTGTTTGCTATGAAACACTCTTCTTGTCTTCGATTGGTTTTTGTTTCTTCAATCTTCTTTTTGTTTCCTGCCTTTCTCTGACGGTCTGATACGTACTTAGGTAACTTTTTATTTTCTTAGCTATTTCTAAATATTCTATCGGCTAAATTACTTAGTACATCTTGAATGTGTTTCTACGACTTGTGTTTTTCATCGCCTGCTTTGGGTATTCCTAATTGTACAATTTTAACATCAATAAATTACTTTCGAAGCGCACTAGCGGTATTTTTTTCAAACACCGACTTCATCTAGTATTTTCATTTTTGACGTGTAAAAGTGTTTATCTTTGTAAGAACCAAATTACAAAATAAACATCATAGCGAGCAGCGCAACAATGGTTAAGTTTAAAGAAGGTTAACTCTTAGTTATTACTACTACATGAAATGCTGGAAAGCTGAACCATTTTGTGTTAATTTTGATGATGTAATCATTAAGTGATAATGTTAATGGCCTTGTTTGTTGTCGACCGCTTCTACTTCTAATATTTCTATAACTTTGATGTTCTTTTCCAATCTGCAAATTACTAAGATGAGTATTTATTTAATGGCAATTTAACACAATTATCTATACACTATTTTTCAAAGATATCGGCAAGGTTCTCGAACGTTAGACGTAGGCGTCAGAACAAAAATTTCAGTGAACCTACGACATCTGCAAAATGTAAGTAAAGTCATATATTTTCGTCAAATATCTCCAGTCTACATGGACTTAACCTTCGGCGTTCCATTTCATTGTCACAGTATAATGGCTCTTTGTTTTAAGGTCAATAGTGTAGTGTTTGGAAAATGTGTTCTCGGGTTGCTTCCGCGGATTCCGCATTCACGGAAACGTTAATGTTTCCTCCTGAATTCTCAATACTGCGCCGATTGATTATGGAACTTATGGGTAGCTAGTATAAGGTAGGACTTGCTTATCTAAATCTTAACAGTGGCCTGATGTTTTGCATCATATACCAGCTATTTATAATCGCTGAAGCTTATGTAGCCGTAAGCTAATATTCAGTTTGTCTCTTTGAAACAAGAAAAGGATATTAGCATCACAAATGGGCAATCAGTATGGTTGATATGCATTATGGTCAAGTTAATTTCATAACCTGCTGGTAAAGTAACGGCTATATTTAATTCGTAACACATTCATTATACAACTAAATCAAGAATCTGAAAAACAAAAACAGAAGAACAAACAGAAGGCAAACTTGAATCTACCTATGTCTCGCAGGTTTTATGGCAAAACCAAAAGTAACAGAGCAAAAAAATTAATAACTACACTAATAAAATGACACTTACAAATAGTAGAATGGATTCTTCAATTTAGTTAATGTTTGGACAAGGTTAGGCTAAAGCTTAAGCTACTGCTTGTGTACTAAAGGTGTAACACATAAACTAAAGGTAAGGTCACAATGCACCTGCTATATCATCTCTCCAATTCCCTTCTTGACTGGTAGAGAATGTCAAAGGCATTAACCTGTGTGTGCTAAACACACAAAACACATAAAAAAATTACATAAAAGTAATTGACACGACAGTAATTAAGTAGGTAGTTTTTGAATAAAACGATATAAACCAGTGTTTTTCAACCTGTGTCGCGGGGGTCGCAAAGCCTCTGTGGGGGGTCGCAAGAGGTCACGAAAACTACTTCAATAAACAAAACAAAGCCTAGAATATAAACATCTGTGTTTTAAATTGTTCATACAAATTAAGAAAATTAAAACCTATTAGTACTCAACTCATACATCTTATTGAGGTTTCGCTTGTATGTCATTAACTAATTTCTCCCATCGTGGCTCCGTTTTTGCTACATTGAGAGTTAAATCGAATTCCGAATTAAAAAAAAGTGTTAAATACTTATATTATATTTATCCGAATCCTAGTTATGCAAATGCATAAAATATTTGTGTGGATTTAATATTTGAAATATAATAAAATAAATGAAAAAAAAAAACGAAGGGTCGGGGCGTCGCGTCGCCCAATATTTTTTCATACTAAATGAAAAATGTTGTCATGAAAAATGTTGAAAAACACTGATATAAACAATGCTACCTAATTGCACGTCTTCATGTCTTGTGTTCTGAGTGTGATGAAAAATTAGACAATACAATTAGATCAAAGCAGATTATCATAATTATCTTAGCAATCATTTTACTAAGTTTCGATTCGAATCGTAAATCATGTTCTGGTCCAGTGTTCAACTAGCTAGTTCAAAGTTTAAATATCGAACAGCTGACTCTAGTAATCGTTCAAGTTTTGTCGTTGTCTCGGCTTTAGAGGATTTGATTCGAAAAGTTTAGAAGTTCTAGCTGGCTTTACGTGAACGTTATGACCGGAATGTCTGTCTATCAAAGTACGACATAGCACTCTTAGTTTAAAATACAGTTTTGGCAAGTCCGAACTAGATTTTTTTTCATAAATGTTTGGAAACTTGACCATTTTGCAACAGGTTGGACTTAATATTTTGAACGTTGGTTAGTTATTATTATTCAACCAGGCAAACGCTATTAACAAAGTGTCATACTTACACAAGTACCACTTTTTTTAGACCATCAGGTTCGTCCACTTCCACATAATTATCAGGTCGTTTGATTTTCTCTAAGTATTCCATCTTTCAACAAAGAAAATAACTCATATAAATCCAGGAAACTCATTTAAGATCGATTGGAAATCCTTAAAGCATTTCGACAAGAAGAAAGAGCACTTCCAATTCTGTTTTACGATTTCTTTTCAAAAAAAGATCACTCACCCATTCCGAAGTCTATACAGTCGTTGTATAGTTCTTCACAGGCCGAGTATTTGATACAGAATTATGAGCCTATGCAAGTGAATCTTAATGAAGTCTGTAGTATATTTTGAGCTGATTTTTATCGATCAAATTGCCAATTATTATTTTTATTTGTTGGGATGATCACGATTAATATGTAGATAGTTAACACTACACTTTCGAATCAGCCAAGTGCTGGTAACAAACTGATGGCTAGTGGAGTCGGTCGCCGATGGCTAACGATGAAACCGGAGCTGTGGACTGTAAACATCCACTGACTGGAATCCTCGCAGGCTGTTGTCGCGCCGCCGACGCTCGCGCTCAAACCTCTATAACATTTGTAATATGGTTCATAAAGATAACTGCTTGACCACCCGGTATAATTCTCGTGGCAGGCCCATGACCTTTTAATTTGTCTAGCGGCCATAAGATCAGATCACTACAAATAAAAAAAAGTCCTCCGCCGCGTCGGTCTGTCTGTCTGTTCGCGATAAACTTAAAAACTACTGCACCGATTTTCATGCTGTTTTCACCAATGGATAGAGTGGTTCTCGAGGAAGGCTTTAGTATATAATTTGTCAAGTTTTTGTATTCATCGGCTAAAATATATACTTGTACACACACACTACACTTGTACTTGTATATCTTGGACTTGTACTTGCTTTTATATTTGTTGAAGATGTCGGGACAACATAAGCCTTCTGGGAGCTTTACTTTTCGTCGCGATAACCGAGATCCACGCGGGCGAAGCCGCGGGCGTCAGCTATAGTTTAAAATAATTAATTCATTATAGTTATCATATAACTAATGGGGCAATAATAGATACTGTATACGCTTTTATGAGTGACCACACTTACGCGTCAACTTTCAATCGCTGGACCTTAATTTTGAATCTGATAATACCTAGCTAGGTTAGGTTAATATTGCGCAATGTGGCGTCGAACCCGGATACTTTCCGGGACTTCAGTTTTATTTTGCTATAAAGCGACGTTTTCTAGAAATTAGACCTTTTAGAGATCCGGTAACTTGAGTAAAAACACCTGTAGGGTGCCTCTGTGAGGAATTTATATTAAACGTTCTGACTGAAATTAAAAACGTTTAGAAGGTTTCCCAGAAAAGGTCAAGTGCTCGGTGCTGGGTAGTGCTCACGTTTGAACCCAAGTTTATACCATACTAGCTCTTGCCCGTAGCGTCGCCCTCGTTATGCTCGATAATAGTCCCAGGGGAACGTTTGAATGTAGATTATGACATTCGGGGATATAATGTAGCTTCCCATTGGTGAAAGACTTTTCGGAATCGGATTAGTATTTCTGAAGATTATCACCTATACATCGAAACTTACAAACTTGACCTCTTTTTAATATTAGTGTAAAACAAAATTTTAGCTTTTTAGGGTTCCGTACCCAAAGGGTAAAAACGGAACCCTATTACTAAGACTTTCGCTGTCTGTCCGTCTGTCCGTCTGTCTGTCACCAGGCTGTATCTCATGAACCGTGACAGCTAGACAGTTGAAATTTTCACAGATGATGTATTTCTGTTGCCGCTATAACAACAAATACTAAAAACAGAATAAAATTAATATTTAAGGGGAAATAAAATTAATATTTAATACAAAACGGAAAAAAAATCACGTTTGTTGTATGGGAGCCCCCATACAACAAACGTGATTTTTTTTCCGTTTTGTCTAATGTATAGATAATGGTACGGAACCCTTCGTGCGCGAGTCCGACTCGCACTTGGCCGGTTTTTTCTTAATTAGAATCCGAGCATACATTTTAATATGAGTTGCGTATAAGTTACTCACAATTTTTTTTTACTACCTTTATCTTTACTAACTTCCGCCCGCAGCTTGGCCCGCTTATAATATATTTTTTTAACAATATTAAAAAAAAAAAAATAAGTTAATCTGATGTATTATAATTATTCTTCTTCTGGTATATTCTTGTAAAGTTTTATTAAAATCTGTTCTGTAATTTTTGCGTGAAATAGTAACAAATATCCATATAAAATAAAAGAAAAAAATTGCTCTCATGTTTTTAAAAAGACATCGTTTTAGGTTTAATAAAAATTTGCTTACGAGAGTGAGACGTAATTGAGCTCTCGTATTGGTTGGTGATTGGGACCTTCCAAACAAAAAGACTGCGGCGGAGGCCGAAGCCCGAAAGAGGCAGGACGAAGAGGGTAAACTTAGACTGGGTGCTACGGCCAAATCCACACTAAAAAAATATGTACCGAAAAATATTCAATCGAGTCTTAGAGCCAATTTTAATTAAATCTAAAACGATATCTTCTTTAACAGGAGAGCGCCTTCGAGAGTTAAAAATGCCCCTATTATAGGACTAACGAGGGTTAAAATTAAACGGTGAGATGCACCCAATGAATGTCAGTGATTAAAATTACCCCATGGCCTTTAAAATTGTAAGACAGCTCAACCTTGCGATGAGGGTCTCCCACGCCTAATGTGGCCATCCCTAAAGCATTGCTTGTGCCTGATTTGGCAGCAGTTTACGGGTAATCGCGTATTCCAACAATTAGTTTCTACAGGGTCAAGCTTTAGCTTTAATTTATTAGCTAGCGAAACTTCGCAGATGTGATGTGTCGATTCAATGAGGAAAATTAATTTATAAATAAATTTCTTTAATAAAATAATGATATTTTATTTAAGTAACCACAGTGGATTACGGAGTCTTCAGCTATATTAATGGATGTAATATAAATAATATAATAATATATTTACTTGAAATTTATTGACCTTGTAGTAACAGCATCCGGTACTATATTTTTTAAATCGTTATTACTTAGCCAAGATTGAAGAAAGTTGCGCCAGTTACAGAAAGCTAAGCCTAAGAAAGTTGCGCCAGTTACAGAAAAGTTGAAAGGGAATCGACTGTCTTGGTATGGGCATGTGATGAGGAGGGACGAATCGCATGTGACTAAAAGAGTGATGAATAGAAATTTTGATGGATGGAGAGCGAGAGGAAGACCAATGAAAAGATGGATGGATTGTGTGAGGAATGATATGAGGGAAAAAGGTGTAAATGATTACGTGACGGTTGACAGAGAAGAATGGAAGAAAACGTGTTGCGCCGACCGCAAGTAACATGGGATAAGGGCAGGAAGAAGAAGATTACTTAGCCAAGATTTTTAGGGTATCCTTAGCGTTGTTTACGCAGTTGACTGTACCGTGCAGTTTAATGTCCATTTTATCAATGTGTGATAATAGAACTGTGCCTTTATGTCGTAGCAGTAAGGTCGGTTTTCGTCCGCGGTCAAACCTTCAGGGATAATGACGTGAAGGTTTGTGTAAATAAAATTGTGTTGATATCAAATAATTATGTTGTAGGCACGCGCTGCAGATGTTTTACAACACAGGAATCCTCATCATAACAGGATGGGGCCTGCGTGAAAACTTGTTGTTTCTTTTTCACATGTTTGTAGACATATTGGAATGTCACGCGACCTGTTTACATAATATTTTCTCTGAAAAATGCTTGTTGACGCCATAGCTGCGAGGAACCGATTTGGTTTTCCTTAGCGTTGTGTTCTTTTAAGAATCTCGAGTAACATGGATACCTGTGTGGTAGGTTGCTAATCAAAGTGGAAAGGTAATTTAATATATAAAATAATATATAAATATAAAATAATATATAAATATAATAAATATAAAATAATATATAAACTAATTCATTAAATTCAATAATTAGCAGGTCGCTGCTCGGGTCGATCTGTAGGTTAAGCCGTGCTTGCCTAGGTTGGACTGTGGATGGGTGACCATCCATTAGATACGAGTTTCCTCCGTGCGTCGGAAAGCACTTGAAGCTGTTGGTCCCGGCTGTCACTTGTAGATCTTTGCTAGTCTATACAGGTAGTCAGTGCCCCAAAAAGTATGACAACCAGTCTTACCAAGGGGTATCATATTATCCAGTACTAACTGGGTTGTGGTGGTCAGATAAGCAGTCGTCCCATGTAAAATACTGGTATTCAGCTGCATCCAGTTAGACTGGAAGTCGACCCCAACTTAGTTGGGAAAAGGCTAGGCAGATGATGAATTAGTATTTAGCTCAGGTTTATTGAAGCAGAACCTAGCCAAGCCATTATATCTAAACTAGCTAACCCACGCAACTTCGTCTGCGTCACATAAGAGAGAAAAAGCTAACAAAAGGAATACATTTCCCCCGTTTTTGCAACATCTTTCATTTATCCTCCTCTCCTTTTGGTCGTAGCGTGATGTTATATAGCCTATAACCTTCCTCAATAAATGGGCTATCCAACACAAAAATATTTTTTCAATTCCAACCAGTAGTTCCTGAGATTAGCGCGTTCAAACAAACAAACAAACAAACTCTTCAGCTTTATAATATTAAGTATAGATTGGCGATAAGGTGCAGATCGTGTAGAGTTTCATAATTAGATACAGGAATTGGAAGGAAAAAGTACCTATATGCTTAATTTATGTTTGTCTTCAGTAATTAACACTAGGCGACACCTTGATATAATACGCTGTAGAATTTCCAGCGCTCAGTTGGGCGCTGAAAGTTGTAATTCCAACATCGCGCTTTTATTTACATTTAGAGAAAACGGGAATTAGTGACGCGGTTTTACCAACTGTTTTCAAATCATTGCTAATGAAATCGAACTCGGGTGGCAACTAAATCTAATCTCACTATCGTTTGCTTTGCCGAAAAGTCAAAAGTTTTGCGTTTGAATTAGACGAGCTTCTATTGATTGTTTTGCAGGATTAGGTCCACCTAATAGTGGTTTGGGACTCGATAAGGAGTGATCTATATTTCACAGACAAGCAATTCTTTCCGAGATGCTGCATTGCTGCGTTTCGCCAATACTGTGGAACAGGGGCGTAGCCAGATATTCATCATCATCATTTCAGCCGAAAGACGTCCACTGCTGGACATAGCCTCCCCCAAGTGTCGCTACATTGATCGGTCCCATGCGACTCGCATCCAGCGGATTCCCGCAACTTTCACCAGGTCATCGGTCCACCTAGTGGGAGGCCTTCCAACGCAACGTCTTCCGGTTCGCGGTCGTCACTCCAGAACTTTTAAATTATAAATTTAGTTAACCCAAAATAAAAAGGCAGATGGGGGAGGGGGCTCACACGATGCGGGGTCATCAAAGCCAATGACTTGCTCGAGTTTTCTGGGGGTTTAAACCAGAACAAATGTAAGTTTGACTGCCTCGTTAGTCTAGTGGTCCAAAGCGCGACTGCTGAGCAAGAGGTCCTTGGTTCGATTCCCGGTTCGAGCCAATTCTTATTGGGTTTTTCCATCAGGAAACTCAGTAGCAGCCACGGCTCGCCCCCTATTACATGGGACTTAAACATATGGCGAAATGTGGGTGTACAGGTACACCTCTACCAAACCCTACGGGGATTACAGGCGTGATGTTATGTTATGTTGAACCAGAATAAAAGTGAGTTTCATTCAGGATAATTATATCGTCTTTTTGAGCTTTTCAGCAATGTCTAAGTTACTCCTTAGAAAAACTGAAAAGCAATCACTCCGCTATGTAACATTTTGCTTTTGCGCAGTGCAGTAACTTAGGGGTAGCAAACTTTTCTCGGTCTCATGGATATCAAGTCAATTTGAATTCCGTTGAAGGTATATTATGTGTAGGTAGAAATACTCCTTAGAAAAACTGAAAAGCAATCACTCCGCTAAGTAACATTTTGCTTTTGCGCAGTGCAGTAACGATAGGAAACTTTTCTCAGTCATGGATATCAAGTCAATTTGAATTCCGTTGAAAGTTTATGATGTGTAGGTAGAAATACTCCTTAGAAAAACTGAAAAGCAATCACTCCGCTATGTAACATTTTGCTTTTGCGCAGTGCAGTAACTTAGGGATAGCAAACTTTTCTCGGTCTCATGGATATCAAGTCAATTTGAATTCCGTTGAAGGTATATTATGTGTAGGTAGAAATACTCCTTAGAAAAACTGAAAAGCAATCACTCCGCTAAGTAACATTTTGCTTTTGCGCAGTGCAGTAACTTAGGGCTAGGAAACTTTTCTCAGTGTCATGGATATCAAGTCAATTTGAATTCCGTTGAAGGTATATTATGTGTAGGTAGAAATACTCCTTAGAAAAACTGAAAAGCAATCACTCCGCTAAGTAACATTTTGCTTTTGCGCAGTGCAGTAACGATAGGAAACTTTTCTCAGTCATGGATATCAAGTCAATTTGAATTCCGTTGAAGGTATATTATGTGTAGGTAGAAATACTTTTTGAGAAACAGTCGTTTTATCGACACTGTTTTATTGATCTGTATTACCTTACCTTTGATGTGGCTCGAAAGACTGCCTAACTTAAATGGGACTGAACAGGACATATCTGTCACAGCCGAACGAAATGTGGGCCTCGTAAAACTCAGGATTGGTGCCCTGAAACAGTCACACGGGATCGCGGCAGACCACGAAGAAAAGGGCGGGACGAACTGGATGTCTTCCTTGAGAATTGGAAAGAAGTAGCACAGAATCGGGACCGCTGGAATGCCACGGAGGCGTTTGCCCAACAGTGAGATAATATAGGCTATCTGTAATTACAATTACCTTACCGTATTATCTCATGTCGATGCTGGTACTTGCTTTCCACTACTTCATACTTGAATACATTGCTTGAATAGGTACCTACCAATCAGCCATGGTGTCAAAGAGATTGCCTACTTCCCGCACGATAAACAAGTTTATAAATGGACTATCTTTAGCAGCTATGCTCGATTTTCGTCTCATCAGATGTGATCTTTAAGAATTTTTCTTGCTTTAATCGACCCAACCGTGTTCTTAGGCCATCGTTTTATTGGGCTGTTACAGTACTCCCTTGCCGGGAGCCGGGAGCCGGGAGCATTCGCCTCATCGCCTGTAATGTAACAATAATGATTGTAGTTTGTACTGAAACAAGTCAATCTGAACTGTTACATTACAAGCGAATGTTCGAGGTGAAGGACTTGAAGGAGGCAAGAGCCTCTTGTGTCATAAGTTCAATAACTATTATCAGCTTGTTCGCTAGTTTCAGTAATGGAACAATAAAGGACAATAAAATAACACACATTTTTAGCGAACCTTTATTGTTTTCAAGATGATATTACATCGAAAATAAAACATCTATACATTTTGGCTTTAGCTTGTTAAAATACTTATCGAGACAAAACATTTAAAGTTTAAAATTCCACTACCCATTTATAACATTTAATTATATTTTTAAAATACATAAAGTAAATACTGATCAAACATTTAACACATAATAACATTTAGTCTCTACGTAACTATCAGGTAACACAACATTTATCTTGGAACAAATACGATTAATGATTATATGCGTCGTTAGACCATGATATTAGAAAGTAGAATTGTCAAGGTTGCAGAAGGTAAAAACAAATCAAAAGTCCTGTCTCGCAACGTTACCCTGTATATATCTCACAACAACATCCGTTATATACTCATTCTCTTTAAAAATAATATCATACCTATAGTAAGATAAAGAGGATCAAAAATATAAATCTTCAAAATATCGAGATTCTTTAAGTAGACAATATTGATCTTTAGCAGAAATGTAATAAATCAGACTCATAAGTTTATCAGGAATGTGCACAGCTTACATCTAAGGGGTAACAGCTAAGAGTGTTAAACACTAAGACATCATTCTAGGGATTGGGGCTCCTACATCAAAAAACTGTTTCTACTTACAACATAAATACATTTAGTACATCAAACACTCAAAACAGTAATTATTTTAAGATATCGAGCCACATTCGAGAAACGTACCGCGAGCTGACTTGATGAATATTGTGCCGTTATTTTATAATATATATAACTTACTAATTAATAATAATTATCCTAAATTTTAAATACAATTAATAATTTAATTGTCAAATATAACATGACTAAATTTGTAAACTTGTAATGGCAAGTGATAAAAACAGCCTGGTTGCAAGAATGTCACAATAATGTGACATGGGTAAATTTTAAAAATTAAGTACAATAATATTGGTGTATAACAAAATATAGAGATTAGGGCACAAGTAACCTCTTTTTCAATAAAAAAAAAAACGAATAGTAAAAAAAGTCCCGGTAGTTGGCCTAATAAAGTCAGTACACCTTATTAGTCGATAGAGAGTAGGACTATTTGGGTTTAGATCTCATAGTTGCGGAATTTGTTGATGACCTCAGAGGGAGGCTCTTGGTTTCCGGTTCCCCAGCGGCCCCACAGAGCTGCTCCGCCCTCGGAAGCCCGGCGAGCGGCCGGGTTGGTGGGGCCGAGGCTCGAGGGGCCCGAAGCGCGGCCACACTCGCCCTCCAGCATGCGATCCTTGGTGTTGGGCTTGGTCCAGTGCATGGACTGCTGCACGTGATCCTTCATACCGAGCCACTGCTTGTAGCCCATGGCGATGCCGCTTTGGCGCCACTTGTCGTACAGAGCGCGCTTTGACGGATCGCACAACGTCTCCTTCGCCTCCTGGTAACAAAAACACGTTTGTTTATAATGAGTAAGTCGTGCGGATCGTGCCGGGTTCCTCGCCTCGAGGAGTATGTTAAGCCAATGGTACCAGCTGTCATTTGTAGAGCAGGGTCAAACCCAAAAGTCTGAAAACCAGTGTGAGGTTGTCGAGGTCAGATAAGCTTCATGTAAATTATTGGTATTCAGCTGCATCCGGTTAAACTGGTAACCCCAACAGGCTTAGGCAAATGATTTTATTGTGACTAAGTCGTGAGGAAAATTTTGAGTTAGTACCTATGAATATAAATAGCTTTAATTAAGAGAGGGCAAAACGGAATGGAAGGATTATGTGATAGATGAAGATATATAGGAGAAGTCTTACTGCGCTTATACCAGATAATTTGGAAACAAGGATAGGAGGATGGCAATGAGAGAACCGTCATACAATACAATAGAGAGTAAAACGTTTTCTTGTCATATGAAAAAGTATTACATCAGTCGAGACGGTACGCGATAAACAATGTTTTTATTATTCAATGCGACAAACTCCGATTGGCGTCGTAAATTGTAATAATACGTCTATTGCGGTTACGCGCCGCGATACCCACCGCGATCGGTATTAATGTCAGTATTTCAATAACTAGATCACGTATGAATGGGATACTTATTTCCAATAAGTGCCGTACTATATTCATTTATGATTATCATCTCCTGCCCCTGTCCCATTCTACTTTGGGTTGGCGTAACACGTTTTCTTATTGAATTCACCCCTGTCAGACGTCACGGCATGATTTACTCCTTTTATTTATAACTAGCGGACGTCACGCGGTTTCACCCGCGTAGTTCCCGTTCCCGTGGGAGTACGGGAATAAAATATAGCCTATGTTACTCAGAGTGAATGTAGCTTTCTAATAGTGAAAGAATTTTTGAAATCGACGCAGTACTTTTTGAGTGTATTCATTACAAACATACACACAAAAATACAAATGTTTCCTCATAAAATACTAGCTGACGTCCCGCGGTTTCACCCACGTAGTTCCCGTTCCCGTGGGAGTACGGGAAAATATAGCCTATAGCACTCACGAATAATGTAGCTTTCTACCAGTGAAACAATTTTTAAAATTGGTTCATTACTTCCGGAGATTACCCCCTACGTACAAACTTACAAACAAATGTTACCTCTTTATAATATTAGTATAGATTAGTGTAGATAATAGTTTTTTTATTACGGAAAGAGTCAAGGTTAGCCCGATGTCTCTGCAAAAGATGGTGGAGAAATGGAAATTAGCCTTAGAAAAAGCAGGACTAAAGATCAGTAGAGAGAAGACGGACTACATGCATTGTAAGTTTTCTGATAGAAACGCCCAACACGCCGTATTTTGTAGGTGGGTACCTACAAAATACGGCGCTCAAAACTGTCGAGAGCTTTAAGTATCTAGACAGTTTGTTTGCGAATGACGGCGATCGATGCAGACGTCGCGCATCGCAAAAATACTGGATGGCTTAAGAGGCCGGCGACCGATGCGTAGTTCATACAAACGTAATACCTAGGTACCTAAATAATTTGTAAATCAAACATATTATTATTCTTAAGGTAATGGTGTCGATTCTGTTGTGCACAAACTAAACTTAATTTAGGCTATTGCTATCTTTTACTAAAAGGCAGTGCTAGAAAAGGACGGCTATAGCTATGAACTAAGTTAGAGATGTCAAACTAGTTTATGCCTTGCGCTTCACCGTGTTTTTAGTCGACATGTTTTTACGTGCACCCTTCATTTGTATAGAAATATTAGATCCAACTAAATTTGACAGCTCTAAATTACGTCCATCTCTTTCTCGTTTTATTAAAGAGAAAAAGATAGCAATAGTTAAATTAAGTTTAGTTTGTGTGCAACAGAATCGACACCATTGTGTATTTATTTCGATTGGATTACAGAATATCTATGTACCCAAAAATTCCAAATAGGTATATATTTTGAAAGGACAGCGATATACCTAAAGACGAGATATGAGGAATTTAAAATTTCTATAGAAAACTTATTTTTCTCATAAATATTGGATAAATCACTGTTTACTAAAAAAATATATACTTATTAGGGAACCTAGATATTGTGTATTCCAATCAGAATAAAGACACACTACCTTAAGAATATGTTTGATTTACAAATTATTTTGCTATTACGTTTGTACGAACTATGCATCGGTCGCCGTTCCTTAAGTGGAGAAAGCTAACAGGAGAGCTTTGCGATGCAAAAATGCCAATACGTGTCAAAGGCACAGTGTACTGAAACGCAATAAGATCTGCAATAACTTACGGAGCGTAATGCTGGCCGCTCAAGGAACAACAATCCGACAAACTACACGTCGCGCGTCGTCGAAATGAGAATGCTCAAATTGTCCGCCGGGGTCACCCTTTTCGACAAAGTGCCAAACATTTACATCAGAGGAACTTTCAAAGTACGACCGATACATAATACATTAGCAGAAACACGGCTGGGATGTGTGATGGGTCATTTGATGAGAAGGCCGGTAGATCACATAACAAAGAAAGTCTTGAATACAAGTCACGACCGAAACAGCGCGGAAGACCCTGACTTACATTGTAAATATATTGAATTAATGACGACCCAGAAAAGACATCTTTGGAAAATAATGATTAGGAGAGTCGACCCCAAGTAAAAATGGGATAAGGTCAGGAGAAGAAGAAAAAGTCAAGGAACATTACGCAGCTCGCCCTGTAAAGGGCGGGCGGTCTAAAGACCGCGAAATAAAGAAGAATGCAATAGGTAGAGCATTTTTTGGAATCCGATTCTTCTCACAATCTTAAGGTCTAGAAGTACTCGTCACTATTAGCCACTAGCGGACGTCACGCGGTTTCACCCGCGTAGTTCCCGTTCCCATGGGAGTACGGGGATAAAATATAGCCAATGCCACTAAGGGTGAATGTAGATTTGTAATGGTGAAAGAATTTTTGAAATCGGCTCAGTAGTTTTTGAGTTTATTCATTACAAACATACACACAAAAATACAAATCTTTCTTCTTTATAATATTAGTGTAGATGAAAAATATGCTCAATAAGGAAGATCAGCTTAGAATCTGGTCACCCGACTTCTGTCGGGGACCGACAAAATAGAAGTCAAGATAGGTGAAATTGAAAAGCTCTCGTTCCATGAAAATAACGGCCCGTCATTTCTAGTCTACCCCGCGTGAAAATGGTTGGCGATATTAGGATGAAATGTCAATTAAAAACGTACCTATTAATTTAATTACTAGCTTGTACGCTGCTTCGCCCGCGTGGCCGTTAAGTCGTTTTTCGTGGAAGAGTAACAAACATGGATGTTTGTGTTCATCCCCACAAACTTTCGCTTTAAGCACTATCACGAAAAGAACAAGCAAGTATTTACCCCAATCGGTTGGCGGGAAATGTGCACATACATACGCGATACGATCAGACTTCTACCGACGTATTGTAGATTAGGTAGATACACAACACACGGTACGGATCTGGTAGAAATAACCATATCTGGTCAAGTAGGTCTGTTAGGGAGTGCCTTATCCACGCGCAATCTGCTCCAGCACGTCCGGAAGAGCCGAGTTCACGTCGATTAGGGTGATCATTTCCTTAAAAGCGCCAACAATTTCTCAAACGAAATCACGTCGTCGAAAAATGACAAACATCGATCGGGATGAATTTAAAAAAAAAAAAATCTCGCGAGCTTGAGCGCCAACAGCTAAAGATTTTATGGAGTAATACCGGTTGAGAGAGAATGAGAAGCCTATATATACCCAGGACCACGATACTAACCATACGAATTTGAGTAGAGATCTTATAGAGCAGACTTTCCCAAGTAATATAAACAGGATCTATTTTGTTGAGGGTTAACCAACTTGCAAAGGACATGAACCCAACCATTAGTAAATGTTTTTAATCTTGCCTAAATTAAACCAAGAGAAGATTTGGGGAAAATACAACACTGTTCCATTTAAAACAAAGTAAGGAGGCACTTAAAGTATACGTCTATCAATTAAAGTCTTAACAAACTTAAACATCTAACTTGATAAGCCCGAATTTCCCGTTTCATGTTGCCCTTTTAAATATCCATGTAAAACTTTTAGCCTAAAGGAGTTGGAAAACAGTTTAAGCAGTTTCGAAACAAGAAGTTAAAATACTTAACTAAATAATATAGTCTTTAAACATCGTTATGACAGATTCCTATAAAGAGTTAAACACTCAAATTATATTAGGTAGGTAATTGCTGCAATTACTGATAGCTAATTATGCCAGTACGTGGGTAATTAAATGGATATTCAAGGTAAGTTACAATTTAAAATTAAAACCAAGTTACATTGTGATTTATCAAACAGTCAAAACATCCTTGCATTTTTGTTTGTACTCGTATCAGAAGACTTGTTCCTGTTCTTAGAAAGAAAGCTTTCATTTTTTTTCTTACCTTCAGTTGCTGGAATTTGGCTTCAGCTTCCTTGTCCCCATCATTCTTGTCAGGGTGGTGCTGCAGAGCCAGCAACTTGTACTCAGCAGTAATCTGCTCAACCTGCAATTAAAGCATTTAATTATTAGCATCATAACATTTAATTACAAACAATTACTAGACAATCACGTTTAAATTATCATTTAGATTCTCATTAGATTTTGTTGATTCATAAATCATCACTCGGTTGCGAGAAGTTCGTTCGCAACGTAATATAACGGGGAACTGGAAAACCCAAACACAAAGCATTGAGTCAACAAAAGTTGTGTTTCCCCCAACGCGGAATTACACCTTTTGCTTAATTAAAAACTTCTGCAAACGTATACATTCAATAAAAGCTGTATTTTTTATCACATGTAGGTCAACTCTCAGGGCCCTCGACAAAATAAGGTCATTGAGCAGTACAGCAGAATCAATAAACTAGGCACTAGAAATCCGAAATGAGAGCACAACTGTTATTGTATGTAAATTGAGTCAAAGTATTAATAATATATATGTACTTACGCTTGAATTCTCGTCACAGCCCAGCAAGCCGTAGAAATCGTCGTCGGGATTCCTTTGATAATTTAGTATTTCATCAACGCCAGTCATTTTCACGACCCTCCCGCACGAAACCGAAGCAGATACTAAATTGGAGGTAGCGCTGCGCTCTACAGTTACTAACACGAGTTCGTTAGTCGACTCGCGCGAATCGATTTACTTCATACCAATGTATTTAGGTGATTATCGGTTGAATATATTGTATTGAATGGCTTTACTATTTTGTACAATTTAATAAAATATGGAAGTTCGGTAACAAAGGTAAGTAAGTTGAAACATTATCTAGAATTCATTTATTTCCAAGATTTTTGAAATTAAAAAAAAACGAAATCAAGTAAATAGCTATATTAAGACAAATCAATATCTCCACTCTATACGTAATGATGATACCTTTTTGTTATTATGTATATTCGAACAGCTTGTGTTGCTTTCTAAGATCGTTGCACTCTCCACGAGTAGTCCCCATCCATTGACAGTACGCCCAGTAAATCATTGAAAGAAAATGGCGTACCCCAAGGTGGTATCGTGGGCCCAATGGCGGTTTTGCTTCCAAAGATAGAATTATCTATTTAATGTCAAATTCTTAACATTGTAACCGATTAACTAATACTGCTTCACACTAAAGAGTCGTATATTACTCGTTCGATTCCTGTCTTTATTTAGTGCTTTCAAAGCTACAGTCACACAGTACAGTTAGTCTGTGAGATTCGACAAGGGTTTGTCAGATCAACCAGGAAACTTAAAGCAAACTAGGGGTTATTACTGGAACATAACTATTTGTTAAATAACTTAGTTTTACCATAATATATGCAGCGTTAAATTTCCGCCTGCCAAGATAATCATAGCATAGACTTGACTAAAATATTAATGCTCGCATATTGCTATTGTTTTTACTTCTGATTACAGTGGGGTCAAGTAACATGTGAGCAGCGGTGGCCCAGTGGTAGCGGCCCCGACTTACGAACAGTCGTGGGTTCGAACCCAGACAGGCACATTACTTTGTGTAATTTATTTCATCACCGCTGCTCTCAAAACGGTGAAGAAAAACATCGTGAGGAAACCGGCACGTCCTAGAACCAAAAACTCGAAGACATGTGACATCTAACAATCCGCACTGGGCCCGCGTGGTGGATTATAGCCCACTCCCTGTCATAGAGAGGAGGCCTGTGTCCCAGCAGTGGGAACATTAATAGGCTGGTGATAATGATGATAACATGATCAAAATTAATCAATCAACTCTTTATTTTGTAGTTCCTGGCTGGAAATAAGCTTCGCCTAAAATGTACCAAAACATTTGGTTCTCTACATTCCCCAGCCAGTCGTCCCAATCCTTTTCGATTAGATTCTTATGAGGCAAGTATCAAGTAAAATATTCGACTATTAAGAAACGCTGATAAGTTATTTCTGCAAGCACTACTCATCTCGCATACATAACATAAAACAAGATCAAAACTTTTTAATCACAACAAGCTATTTACATAAAAACAAATCTGAGATCGTTTGAGTTATTTTCGTTATGATTACTCAGTGTTTCCATTAGGTACGTAAGAAATAAATAAATAGAGTCGGACAAAAAATGCTTAGATATAAATAAAAATCCAGTCAATTAGTGATGATCATTGCGACGCATGCAGCTTTCTAGTTCTGCTATACAATAGTAAACTCGCCCTGAATTCCCTTCCCTACAATACCCACCCCCAGGCATATCTAAGTTTCAATCTACATTATTTGCTATGCATGTATCGGTGATGGAAGATAAACAAGTAAAGCATTATAGTACAGACAATCCCACTGCTCCCCGAGCTGCGCGGCTAGTTCGGAGTTCGGAATGTTCGGATCGATGCATTCAGGTTGATAAACTGCGCAGACATAAAATCGCTACATTGCACCACCCAGTCAGTGGCCTGCACTGGGAATGGGAGAGCAGGGATGTTAATATGAAATATCTGTGGGTTGGGAACATCTGTAGTAGACACTGCGTCATATCTCGCGAAGTATTAATAAATTGTCGTTCGCACGTAAATTAACTGACTTTTATATCTCTGTCATCAACATTTTCGGACCTAGACATTTGTGCGTTAGATTAGGAAAATTTTGTAAGACCCAAAATATGATTTCGCTAAATTTTCCAGAGCGTACGATGGACTTTTCTTAAAGAGACCTTTTACGGAAAAAACGTCTGTATGATGGCGGACGTAAAGAATAGCACCATCCCATATCTTCCCGTGGGGGTCGTAAGAGGCGACTAAGGGATTACCAGAAAATGGGCAGCAGCGCTCTGTCTTTTAAAAGAACTATACTGCGATCGCCAACCTGCCTGTCAAGCGTGGCGATTATGGCAAAACCCCCCAAAAAGGATACCGCATTACGAAAATGGTCCCTACTACCCTCGACTACGCCAGCGGTCGAGGTTACGGCGTGGCAAGGGGTGCGAAGAATCCCCGGTTGTGATCTGGCTGCCTATACCAACGACTGGACCTGGCAACATATAACACGCGCACACTCCGGACCGACGAGAAGATAGCGGAACTCGAAGATGAATTGAGCAGGCTGCGATGGAGTATTGTGGGATTATCTGTAGTCCGAAGAGAGGGGGAGGACACGATAATCCTGAAATCCGGCAACCTGCTCTATTTCCTAGAGGGTGACCGGCAGTCCCAGGGTGGTGTTGGGTTTATCGTCCACAAGTCCCTTGTGAACAACGTGGTGAAGATCGAGAGTGTGTCGACCAGGGTGGCGTACATTATACTCAGAATAATCCTCAAGATATTCGCTGAAGGTCATACAGGTCTACGCCCCGACCTCGGCACACCCCGACGACGAAGTGGAGACCATGTACACACATCAAAAAAAGTTTGTGATCACTACGTAGCATAAGCAATTTTATTAAAATTGAAGTTTATCAAGAAACATTCTTTGTTGTGTGTGTTGTTTTACTGTTTTATATCCTAAATCTATATTTTTAAATAAAAAATCTAAAATGAAAAATAAATCATAATATAATGTACCGTAACAAAAAAGATTTCGTTTTTTCAAAGTGATCGCTAAATATTTTTTTTTTGTGTGTATGAGGATAGTTCGAAAGCCATGCATGGTTCCAAAACTCACTTCAACGTTGTCATAGGGGAACTCAACGCGTAACTGGGCAAACGAGGCGAGGATGTGCTGCAGGTGGGGCATTTTGGAGTTGGACATCGCAATCGCTGGGGTCACCAACTGGCTAGTTTTATGGAGAAAGAGGGCCTCTATATGATGAACTCCTTCTTCAGAAAGCGTGAGCACAGGCACCTGGCAGAGCCCAGATGGTGCAACTTGAAATGAGATTGACTTCATCATGTCAACCAAGAAGCAAATGTTCAATGATGTCTCGGTATCAATCTGGTGAAAACCGGGAACGACCACCGCATGATAAGAAGCACATTGTACATCAATATCAAGCTTGAAAGGTCTCGACTGATGAAGTCTACGCTCCGACCAGCACAAATCCAAAACCCCGAGAGCTTTCAGCTTGAACTCCAGAACCGTTTCGAGTGCCTAGGAAGCTCAGTGGACGAATACAACGATGGGTTCCTGGAAACTGTCCATATGACCGGGTCTAAGTTCTTCAAGGCACGTCGTACAGATCGGAACAAGAGACTCTCCGATCACACTCTCAAGCTCATGAAAGAGCGGCGTGAGATGATCCTGCAGACTTCAGACGAGGCGTGTAAATATCGGCAGTTCAATAGACGGATCTCTAAATCCTTGAAGAGCGACCTCCGCCGCTTAATACCTAGCGTATTAAAGACGCGATTGAGCGGAATAAAGGCTCTAAGGTATTTGCAAGACATCTGGCTATTGGGCAGAGCCAGCTCACGAAACTGAAGACCGACGATGGTAGGATCTTATCCGCCAAACCGGAGCTTCTGAGGGAGATCGAGAGCTTCTATGGACAGTTGTACACGTCATCCAGTAAACCCGTCGTAGATCTAGCAAACGACCCAAGAGCTTGACTGACCCGACACTATACCGAAGACATCCCGGACGTCAACCTGTACGAGATTAGGGTGGCTCTGAAGCAGCTCAAAAACAACAAGGCACCGGTTGATGACGGAATTACGGCTGAACTCCTAAAGCCGGGTGGAAAACCTGTACTTAAGGCCCTTCAGAAACTGTTTAATTCCGTCACACTTGAGGGAAGAATGCCACAGGCATGGTGCAGGGGTGTGGTGGTGCTACTTCTTCAAGACGGGCAATAATGCCCGGTTGAAGAATTATAGGCCCATCTAGTGAGACATGGCTTAGAAGTGTCTAAGCCATGTCTACAAGTTATTTTCTAGAGTCATCACGAATTGTTTCGCACGCAGGTTTGACGATTTTCATCAGCTTCCCGAACAAACCGGTTTCCGAAAAGGCTTTAGCACCGTGGACCACATACATACGCTGCGGCATGTTATACAGAAGACCGAAGAGCCCCTCTGTTTAGCGTTGGTGGACTACGAGAAAGCCTTCGATTCGATGGAGACCTGGGCTGTACTGCAGAGTCTCCAATGGTGCCAAATCGACTATCGGTACATCGAGATGTTGAAGTGTTTGTACAAAAACGCCACCATGTCAGTCCGACTTCAGGACCAAGCCTCGGAACCTATCCTCCTGCAGCGAGGTGTGAGACAGCGAGACGTCATATCTCCGAAACTGTTTACCGCTGCATTGAAGGATGTCTTCAAGGTTCTGGAGTGGAGAGGGCTAGGCATCAACGTCAATGTATATGATATATGATATAGTCAAGTGGTCATGGCTGAGACCATAGAGGACCTCAGTATAATGCTCGATGACCTCAGTAGTGCTTCCGGAAGAGTGGGTCTTAAAATGAACATGGACAAAACCAAGGTCATGTTGAATGCCCATGTCACACCCACTCCTATCAAGATCAGAGACTCTACACTCGAAGTTGTAGACGATTATGTGTACTATCGAGGGCACTCCCGCTTGATCACCACTAAGCTAATTTTTCGTTGCACTCGCAACATAGAAACGCTCTCTAGCCCCGCCTCGTTGACTTTGTATAGAAATAATGAATGAACAGATGCCGAATCGGCCGAGCGTACTGACGACGCATGCCAAACGAGAGTTATTGTTATTTTGCGCACCAAAGTAGCTTTCCTAATAGGGCCAAACATTAAGGGAGCGTGACTCAGCGCCTTCGCATGAATTAAGCGAAAAAATAATTAACTGGTCAGGCGGAAAAGACCACGACTGTACCTGGGACAAACGGTCCAGCTAGGTAGGTCCAACTTCGACAAAGAGTTTAATTGTCGAATCCGACTCGGCTGGGCAGCGTTCGGGAAGATGCGCGGTATCTTCTCGTCCAACTTACCGCAGTGTCATAAGACAAAGTCTATGACCAGTGTGTGTTGCCAGTGATTACCAGTGATAGGAATAGGTAGTGCTTATTAGCCTAAACTTCGAAAAAGAACAGAGAAAAGAATCGGAGACTTCCTTAGACTATATTTTATTATGCGACCACGGCGAGTTTTTTTTTTGTAAATTCTAAGAGTGCGTACCTAAGAGAGCGTATCATAGTTTTATGATGAAAAAGTCGTTTCCAAAATGTTCTTAAAAAGAAAACTTTCAGAAATTTTGATGGTTGTAACGACTGTGTTATGTTATGTCTAGTCGCAAACTTTAGGTAAACATAGACCAATTACTTATTCCAAATAACATTAATTTTTGATGTACTTACGTGATGTCCCGGAAAAAAATATAGTCTAAGGAAGTCTCCGATTCTTGTCTCTGTTCTTCGAAGTTTAGGCTAATAAGCACTACCTATTCCTATCACTGGTGATTACATACGGGACCGAAACATGGTCGCTCACAATGGGCCTCATCGAAAGGCTTAAAGTCACCCAAAGGGCAATGGAGAGGGCTATGCTCGGAGTTTCCTTGCGCGATCGAATTTGCTCGCAGAACAGATGGTCGATGGGGCTGAAAAGTTCTGGAGTGGCGACCGCGAACCGGAAGACGTTGCGTTGGAAGACCTCCCACTAGGTGGACCGATGACCTGGTGAAGGTTGCGGAAATCCGCTGGATGCGAGTTGCACGGGACCAGTCAATGTGGCGACACTTGCGGGAGGCCTATGTCCAGCAGTGGACGTCTTTCGGCTGAAATGACGGAAAAACGCGGGGGCCTAAAATAGCTACTTCAGCAGAATCATAATAGAGTAGATAAAACCGGCCAAATGCGAGTCGGACTCGCGCATGAAGGGTTCCGTAACATCGTAATAGGAGGAGCCCCATTTAATTTTTATTTTACTTTTATATTAGCGGCAACAGAAATACATCATTTATTCTGTGAAAATTTCAACTGTCTATAGCTATCATGGTTCATGAGATACAGCCTGGTGACAGTGACACGGACAGACGGACAGTGGAGTCTTAGCAATAGGGTCCCGTTTTTACCCTTTGGGTACGGAACCCTAATAATATGAATCTCGTTAAAATGGTCAAAGTCTCATTTAATATTAATTGTGACCATTTTTAAGAATTGTCTGTGTAGAATTGTGTGTAAGTAATAGGGAATATGCATGAAATACAAAACTCTTTTTATTCTGAAAAAATTACGTGCATATATATTTTTATCCTATTATGATTTTGCTAAAGCGGCCCCCGGTTTTAGTCTTCCCTTCCATTTACATCCCAGATTTAAAATAGGTTTAAGTTTCAAACTAAATATAGTTATATGATCATGACACGGTCTAGTGATTATCCCAAAAATAAACCCAAATAAAATAATATCCACATCATTACAAGCTCTAATTAAATTAGTTGTAAACAAACATTATCGTAGACACTAGGCAATAAGGCAACTGCGTAGTTACGTAGTGTACTATGTATGTTATACCTACACTGACCGCAGTTGTACCAAATATCTATTGCGTAGGTATCTATGGTCAAACTTTACCTTATAAAAGCAGGTAACACACAATCACACATCATTAAAAAGAATACCATATTTATTTATCTTTGTTGGTTCCCTTGACGTCGGGCGTCGGCTTCAGTTTTATTTTATGGTGTTGGTAAGTAAAGAATTATTTGGGCCAAAACAAGAAAAACAAAAAAAGAAATACAGGAAAACTGCTTTCCCCACTGGATGAACCAGAGCTTTCCTGTTTAGTGTCCAACCAGTAGTAAAAAATAACGCAGGTAAAGAAATTATTATACGCAAAATGTTTGGCCTCCAACAGGGGTCAATCATGGGGCCGTTTTAGTTTTCCATAAACGAAAATGTTAAACACCATTGATTAAATTTTCAAATGCCAAATACCTTAGAGCGGTTAGTAATCTGTTTTCCGACACTTAACTGCGTAAATTTAAGATGAAAAATTACATAAATTATTCGCCCACCAAAATTTTAATCTTTAACTAACTTCATTGCTCTGAGGCTAAAATATAAACAGGTTACAGGTCAAAGTTGCCCTTAGTACGAGTATGATGCTTAATGAATTCGCCCCAGTTTATAGACTTCAGTATATTGTTCCACACGCTGTTGAAGGCCTATTGCGTAAGTGGACCCTAACTACCTAATAACGTTAAGCAGAAATAGGATGGCCCACTACGACTACGAGTATATGTGACTTTACGAGCATTCAGGAAGAGCAACATCATGTAACATACGTACTATTTACTACGTTCACAAAACTAATCCCACAGGTAACTAAATTTACGGGCGTCTATTTATATTTTCTTGTTTCAGACTTTGATATTGATGTTTCTATCGTTTATAGAATTAGTAGTAGTAGTATAGCGCGTTTCTCTCGTCCATTCAATAGCTTGAATGTTAAAATCTTTGTGTAATGTCTCGTGGTTATGTGAGGCAACTTAGCTATTTGTGGCTACTATGCAAATTACCAGACAACGACCTGATATTAAAATAAATATATACCTAAGTACTTATCTAAGTAATTACTTATCATACGTGCAAAATATACATGCTATCCATGGAAATGTACGCGCCAGTGTAATCGTGAAGGCTGACGACATTGCATATTCCGTGCATGCTCTAGACATTGGCGTCCAACGCGCTTTTGCATCAAAAATAGCTACTGAAGACGCGCTAAACGTAAGTTTACGCGGCTGAGCGGCCGCCGCGGCCGTGTGCCCCGCTCCATACACATTTAATAAAGATCACAAATCGAAGTGCTGAATAAAAGTGTTGTTTTGTGAGTTATCGGGACTAAATCTCTAGTTATATTATGTTTGGGAGGGGCAGCCATCGGTAGGCGCTGTCAACGAACTATTCGCTCGAAGATCTTCCATCTTTGGCAGCGGAAGTAGCGGCGGATGTCCCGGCAATGGGTGAGCGGTGGCATATGAATGCTTAACAACAATGCTCGCATCTTCGTTCCCATATTTTCTATGCGATCCGTGTCCCTGCCGAAAGTTTGTCAACCTTTATTTTTTGTTTGTATTCGTTTATAGCTCTATAGGTAGATTTATAAAATCCTTTTGCCCTTGCTTACCCTCGCTTAATGTTTCACTTCAGATTGTAAATTGAATTTATAAGTAAGACTTGACAAGGGTATAGGCGGAGCTTTTTGGTCAATTGTCTGAACAAAATGTGTGTTGTTTTATCAAACATCGGGTGATGATTTATATTGTGAAGAAAAATCAAAAGTATATATTTACGATTCTCTTCACAGAGTGACTACTTTGAATAAAACATTTTATTTCTACACACACTTGCGTGTTTTGTAAAATTTTATTCGCGATGTTTTTTTATACAATTGATGACATGTGTTACGACCCCAAAAAAGGTTGGAGTGGGTCTGTTGAAATGCGGGGTCCCGGGTTCGCAGCCTCTTTACCCTCTGAAGTAGGTGCTTACTCATTATGCGTCATTTATACGTCTTTATTCTGTCTCTCTATGGTTCCTGATAATTTTGAATTTATTTTTGTACCCTTACCTAGTTCTTTACCCTGTAGGTCTCTCCTCTCTATACTAGGTATACCTTAACCCTGCTACTAGCTACTAGCAGTATTACTACTGTTTTATTACAAGCTATAAATTTAATTCTGTAGTTGATGTTCGGATACCTGCCATGGCCAGTAATAAAACTAACTCCCCACTCAACAGAATTGTAAAAGCTTTGTTGTGCGCTGTTAACTTTCTAACACTGATTAAATTAACTGAGGGTTACCTAAGTACAAGCCAATATAACCCTGAATTCATTTAACGCTTAATCTTATTACAAAGTTAAGAATAGATGAATCATTTATTATCAGAGCCTTATAAAAGATAAACAAATACACTGTCTGTAATCAATATCCACATCGTAAAATTAATTAGCCTACTGAGCTCAGAATAATTATGTGTGACATTGACAGTATGGGGTACTGTTAACCGCGCCAAATAGATCTCTCTACGGGTACGGTAGCCGTGCCATATTCAAAGAAGGCATCAATTAAAACTTTGATATTCATTCAATGTAGCGAGAAGTACTTTACGAGCTTAGATAACGATCCAACTTTAAAAATAAGCTAATTTGTATTATCTACCGCGTCCGCTATCGGTTCACCTACTCGCGTTTATTACATAGTTGATGTAGGAAAATAATACCATGAAGTTGTTTAAATAATCGTTGATGTATTAAAACTACGTCCAAATCGCTTCTACGACGAAACCCAGCCATGCATGGTAGAAATTATGCGAGTTTCCATTTTTTTTAACGAAACTAGAAATAGAAAAATACGTAGGTACCTATGTGATCTGAATTCGAGATCATGTTTATTAGAATTAAGGACGCCCGACTACGCCATTATCGAACGAATCTATCCCCGGGGCGTGTTCCAATGACGATTGACGAGACATCTCTCCGTCCATCACTCACATTAAATGAAATAAGTAGATACTGAAGATTGGAAATAAAATTTTACGAAATATTTTTTCAGCGGCATAATGAACAAGCACATCAGTGTTATAGCGGTCTCATAAAATATGTGGGTTACGTGTGTACATGAATGAGATGATCTAAATCACACCGCGTCTGGGATGCGTTTCGTGAGAAGACAGGTTGGTCGATGAACTCTACAATTCAGCTTTCTGGGACACAGACTCAACCACATTGGTGTCTGGTTATCATCATAATTCATTGTTTACAGCGATTTCCGTAATACAGGAATATTCTTGAATATAGTCTACTGGGCCAAAGTAGGGTCATTGCGCCGGTTAGCGACCAGTTAGCTGAGTTCCCCACTTCAGATAAGGAAAAAAAAATGTTGTCTACACGCAAAATAGTATTTGTTAATGTGAATTTGTCCCAAATATAATCTAGTTTGGATACAATACATAAAATAAAATACATTCATACAAAAATATTTATAAAATGCTGAAAAAGTGAAAATATAGCGAAAACGTCGGTTTACGACCATTTTTATCAGTTTATGACCACCAGTGTGCTGGTTTGCGACCGCTATTTTAATATGAAAAATATGTGATTAAAACAATTATAATCGCTTTAAAAATATTTTAACTTTTACCTCGTTAATAAAAACAATTATGGGAATCATTATTTTGGTGTAATGTTTTTTTTTTTTAATTAAAAATAACAATCTTACATTTCGTAGGAACTTAATCATACTTACTTAGTTGTAATAGAATTAACATTCATTAGTCAAACAATATCCTAAATTATATGTACATTTAAAAATAATCAACATCAACATTTTCTAGTCATCTGGTATAATATTATTTTATATCATCGAAAGCTTTTTTCAGGGCTTCTTCAGTGTAGGTACTGTACAGTCTCTTTATATTTTTTTGTTGACTTTTAATTATTTGGGAGCTCCATCTAAAAAAAATATAATAATATTTATTGTTGTTTTTATGACTCATTTTGTTTTAAACTGAAAAATAATAATATTTAGTTTTCGACAGATTAGGTACAACCGCTTGCTAAAATAATTATTAACCGGACATTTCATTAACCAAACAAATTAAAAAAATCAGACGTGGTCGCATACTCAATGAACTTTCATACTTATTTCTGTTAGCGGCCGTTATTTTTCTCATACAAAATTATGGTGGCCGGAAACCAATGTCTTTATTTCGATTATTTTGGTTTACGACCACCCAATTGTGTACGTAAATTAAACAAAGTTCTTTCAAAGAAACTGGTGGTCGCTTACCAAAGTACTACAAAGAAAACCTTTTACAATGCTACCTTAAAAATTGTAACAGTCCTGTATGAAGCATTACGATAATATTAATCAAAACAAAATAATGCGGTTCTCGTCGGTTTGCGACCATGTGGTCGCTATCTAACGTTTTTGATAAATAAGCATTTCGGTTACCGACCATGGGATTTTATCTTAATAATAAGTTAAAAAGTAGCAAAATACAACTAAATAATAAGCAAAACTTATCGATTGTACAATTTGACATCTAACTTGTGTGTAAAATATGAAATAAGTAATAAAACTTAGCTTTGAGCGCCGCGCGCCGTGTTATTTTTTTTCCAACTCGCGGTATCATATCATCTCGCGGAATCAAGACGCGCACTGAGCAATTTTTTTTCGGCTCTGGGTTAACCCATTTGTTTTAAACTGTGTTAATTCTTATTTCATAATTATTTATAAAGCACGTTAGATTTATTTTTTATCTAGGTTACCTCTACAAATACTATTATCTTGATTTAAAGAAACTTAGTCCGTCAAATGGTCGCCTACTGAAGGTGGTCGCGATACCGGCGAAACGACCCTATATCGGGAACAAAGAAATGTAAAGTAATGCGTAGGTGCCTTGTTATAGAGTTTTATGGCTGGCTGTGGGCGTCCACCGACACTTGTTTTAGGTCATTACTTAGAAACTCAGTAAAACAGGGGTTATGGTCCTGTTTATGTCTCACATCTCCATCTTCATTAACTAAGTGACGATCGATCAAAAAGATTATTGTGTTGAGTTGAACTGTGTCCGCTCGGATTTTCCTTTTATTATGTCATTAATATTGTCAAAAAATCAATCATCGAGATTGCTCGTCTTTCCATGTCTGTAACAACAGCAATCATAAATAATTAAGAGGAACTTAATACTACATAATTATGTAGGTATATTATATTATCAACTACTTACGTAATAATAATATTTATTCTTATTATAAGTTTTAGCACCTATAATTTATTAAGGCATACAATTAGCGAACCACCAGAATTAGCTAAATGTAACGGCAAAAAAATCACTTTTGATTGCCAAAATTAGTAAATGATCACCAAAATTAATCCCCATTTTATCGTGAAATTAGAACCAAAAATTTATTTTTTTAGTTAATGTCCACCAGAAATTGAACTGTTATGCTCTTGCATCCGAGTCGACGGAGACCCTGTCGAGGGAGCCCCGCTACTTCTGATTTCTGAATGGTTTATAAAAAAATAACCACGAAGGGTACGTTTCGCTCGCTCCCTAGCCTTCTAACCTAATCTATGCGTGTCGAAGTGCACCAAGGTGGCCTAGGCAAAACTAGTTTGCCATCTACCACCTCATTAAAATGTGGTGCTCAATTTACTAAATTTGATGATTGATATTTTAGGTGATAGATGTTAGTGGTCACAAAGTTATTTTTGGTGGTCATTATATTTTCCCCCATTTATTAATACAAGTTGGTTTCTAAGCAGATTAACCATTAAACGATCATTTTTCCTTCCTGTTAAACATTCGGTAACTAGGTACTTATTATAGGTCACAATTTGTGATTCATTGTTCTAAACTAAATGAATAGCACCTAATTAATTACGAATTTCATAATCGCATTTAAAGCTTCCTCTAAAGTTTGACAGTACCTACTTTATTTTATACAGTGTGTTGGGTTTAAATTAAACTATTAAAAAAATATAAAATATGGCCAGATTAACTTCCGCCATTTTGTTTTTTTTTTTTCAAAGTAGCGGCCACGCGTAATATCTATATTAATCAATAACTGGTATCAATACAAACAAGTTTTGTAGAAGGCAAAATGTTCTAAAGTGTTACCAGTGGTGTCGATTCTGTTGCGCACAAACTACCTAAACTTAATTTAGGCTATTGCTATCTTTTTCTCTCTAATAAAACGAGAAAGAGACGGACGTTATTAAGAACTGTCAAATTTAGTTGGAACTAATATTTCCATACGAATGAAAGGTGCACGTAAAAACATGTCGACTAAAAACACGGTTATATATCAGTGGTGAAGCGCAAAGCATAAACTAGTTTGACATCTCTAACTTAGTTATAGCTGCTATAGCCGTCCTTTTCTCGCACTGCCTTTTAGTGAAAGATAGCAATAGCCTAAATTAAGTTTAGTTTGTGCACAACAGAATTGACAAGCAAGGCAAGCCAAGCTTTTAGGCTTAAGTATAAGAAAGTACCGCCACTAAGTAGGGGCAAGGTCAGAATTTCGGACCTGCTCCATGATAATAACTAGACCAAACCGTGAAATAATAATATACCTACCGTTCTTGGATTCCGAATAAATTTCTGAAATTCGTCTACACTGGTTCTAAAAGTGTCAAGGAAGTCTTATGCCAATTAGTATTCCTCACACACCGTACCTACTCAAAAAGAACAAAGTAATCCCATTTCCAAAATAACGTGATCATATTTCAATATATTGGATTGGTTGCTCCATGTTTATTTGAGACAGTTACGAGTAAGTACTTACGTACACGTATATACAGTAAATTGATTCAAGAGGAACGGAAACATCCAATTGTATCTAAGCCATCAGACGTGGTGATGGTACGCATAC
Organism: Xestia xanthographa; assembly: GCA_905147715.2. Classification (NCBI taxonomy): domain Eukaryota; kingdom Metazoa; phylum Arthropoda; class Insecta; order Lepidoptera; family Noctuidae; genus Xestia; species Xestia xanthographa. Next base: position 13,775,861 of record LR990656.1, read on the forward strand.
AACTGCCTAACTTTATTCATGGCGGTCTCATTTTTTTCTGTTTCGTACTTTTTTTGTATGTCCTATCAGAAAGGTGGAAGGAAAGTTTCTGTACACGTGGTTTTGATTCAAAAACCGGGTTCTTTTAAAAAAAACATAAATTACCTAAGTATTAATATAATTATATTGTTTATAAGTAGCTAAACCACTAAGTAAGCAAAAAAAATGAAGACCATGGGCGGTCACATCCTACAGACACATTTTTTATTCTAACCTTTGAATGAACTTCAAGAAACCAATGGGCTGTCTGTCCTATCGACTTTGAATTTGATCTAAAGATATTATCATCTCGTGCTAGGTTCTGAGCTAACCAGTTAGGTAGCACGCGGGTCAATCGATCTGCCAACCTCGGCCGCGCTTGCGCGTTCTAGACATCCCTCTGAAAGTCGTAACGGGGCGAACAGAAGCCCTAAAATCCGTTACCCTGTTCAAACTTAGGCTATCTTAGTGTTCTGCTATCGCCTATCTCTAAGTAATAAGTTACTGAAACGAAATCAGTCCTTACCTACTTTAGTTACCCAAACTTTAATTAACGAAATGTTAATTTGGAGTTTGATCATACCATCAAAATATTACAGACAGTCTCTCATCTCCCGAGTTTGATAAATGAAAAGGTATACAAAAATACGTAATCATTTCAGAACCCTTAATGGCTTCGGAAAAATAAAAGATTTTCCTCCTTTCAGTTCTACGTAATCCCTGAAAAAGATGTGGACAACTTTTCATCTCGCATTTGTACGATGTTAAAATCAATATAGCTCCGACATAAAAGCCTTTTGCTCGGTGCTAGTAACGTAGGTAACCTAGTTAGTGCAGGGGTGCACTTTAGTACTAAACGAGGCTTTGACGGTGCGAATGTAATTACCGTTAGTGTAAGTTGAGTTACTAAGGCTTCATTTATTTCCAGGAATTTCGTTTCTAAGCAACTGCTTCTGTGGCATAACAGTTAATTATTATTTCTCAAGCACGAAACCAATTAATAAGACAAAACAAAGTACCTAAATTGTTAACGAGGTACGTTTCAGTTACAGTTGTGGGTGAAATATGTTGGGCTGTTTTGTTGGCAGTATTTTTTAAAACAATAGACTCTAATTTAACAGCAGCTTCTTGGCATAACTTGAATAAACCTCGAAATATTTTTTTGACGTTTTGACCGTATCTCTTGATATCCAAATTCCATGTGCCTTATTGAACAGGTTTTAAATATGAAAATTCGTCATTAGCTTATATAATATCCTCTAGGGCCCATGCTGCTTATTCCCTTCTATTTTGGTTTTAATGCCGCAGCTATAATGTTTACTTTACGCATAGCACATAAAAGGTTTGTCAATATAAAAATTGATCAACACGTGGCTGGGGTGAGACCGCGTTTGCTTTCAAAATCCAGCTGCAGGGTATTTATAAGTTAGTGCCTACCTAACTTCGTTATGATCGATTTTTCTTATTTCGTCTTGAGAATATTTCTAAAGGACATTATTATATAACCTTTACTTTGATCAACGCTCCAATACAAGGGAAAAGTGTCTATAAGACCTCTAGCTGTAAGGTTACGTAACGAACCCTAATTGATCTGTTCATCATCATTGTAATGTGGATCCTATTACGCATCCTCCGTTGAATATGACCTACATATGGCTTTACCTTCAGAATTCTTCAGCTGCTTAAATTTTTACATGAATGGCTCTACATTAAGGAAATATCCAATTACCAGAGCTCTGAAGACGGCGTCGTACTTTTCGATCGTCGATATTTAAATGTCTACTTATTTATATGCACATTTTGACCCGACCACGGCAAAGCCAAACGTATGTTATGATTTTAGTAGTCGATGTAATGTTTGTATTTTACGTATGTTCCTCCGTAGCGCCTAAACTATTCATCCGATTTTGATGAGTAAGTACTTCTGAAGCTAAAGTTAGTTTTCACTTTTTTGTGTTTTTTTAAGGTCGGTTTTATTTTTTGCAAGTTATTTATTTTATTTGATTCGTTATTATGGCCCGGGTAACATAACATAAGCTACATTTTAACCAGCTTCAACAATAGGAGGAGTCGATTTTACCTAGTAAATCCCGATTTTAATTAGAGCGTGATTCTTCAGTAGTCGGATTTTTTTGTTGCAGTAGGTACTTACCACACAAATTCTTGTTAACACTTGGTACTTGACATCCGGAACGAAAATGTTGTTTTAGCGGTAACAAATAGCAGCAACTTTTTCCTTGTTCCTTTATTTAGTGCTAGGTATACATAAATGAAATATGTATTTTCTGAAAGCTAGGTAGGTTTTCCGAAGACAGAATACATAAAAATTGTTAGACTCATAGAATACATAAAAATTGTTAGACTTCACGACTGTTAGCTAAACTTGCACATTGCAATTAAATTTTCGGATTACCGGAACACTCAAAAATATCACATCGCTCTATTTCCTCTCGGAAGTGGGCAGGAACAAGACATTATCACGTTTTACAATTCAAAGGTAAATGTAATAACGGATATTGCGCTAGGCTCAACTAGCATTGTGCGCGCTGTAGCGACAGATTGCCATCCCATCGCCCACGATCCGTACTACAAGTACAACACATTTCTCGCTTCACAACCCGGCGTGGGATGAGACCCAGCTGACATCCAGCTTTCATTTCATTTCCCGATTACCATTAAAATTATATTTCAAGTTTCAAATGGATGACAGCCATATTTTGCCAACAGATTAAAAGTTTTATTTCCTTGAAAATGTTGATTTCTTAAGAACTTACAAAAACACGATTTACGTTTTAGCCGCAGCTCGCAAACGGTTCATCGGATTCTGATGAGTCTTGAGAAAAAAACGCGGAAAACGAGCAGATATTATATTCGTTAATCGTATAGCTTACATTAAAGAAACTCCGCACGGTACTTATCAAAATATAGTGCAGCTGGATATCGCTTTCGCATACGTCGGTCCTTTTGAATGATGCCACGAAAAGTTCTGATTTTCTGAAATTCATGCGAGCAATGCCGCTCCCAAAAGCTTGTATAAAAATAATTGTTTGAAATACTGATCATCGTATGGTGACTAATGAGGGATTTTAATCACAACGTGCCATTTCTCGGCGATGAGTACGAAACCCAAAAATAAACCAGCTTGCATTCCCTGAATCCTACCTCGGATTTTGAACTCCAGAGAATATCGATACTTATAGGTAATAATAGTTGGTGGAAGATAATCTTGTCTTTTTAAATCGGAAGCATTTAAAAAAATGTGGAAAGATCTGCGCCTTCATCGCCATATTTAGAGCACAATTATTGTATTTTATAAGTGATCTTTTATTTTGCACACTTACCGGTTACACCTCCTTGAGTTACCCACTCACCTTAAATTGTAATTTAACAGCTAAGTAATGATGTACCTAGGTAACTAGGTACTTATAAAAAGGTTTAGGTTCTTAATGTTTAACCTGTGCATTTAACTTTCATCAGTACTTTTCTTTCTTTTCTTTCAGTATTCTACTGAAATGGGATTTCATTTCATCTCTAAAACAAATGACTAACTGCTTCAAGAAATGTAAATACATATCTACCTAAAAACCTAAGTGAGTATAGTAAACCAAGATATAGTAACCACATCTCTATAAATGCTCTCTGTAAATCCTTGCGCCACAAGACTGAGCTTTGTTTTACAGCAGATGCAAGTAAACACAGTCGACCCGACATCTGGTATATTTTTTTTACTTCCACTGTACGAAGGGCCTATTCCTGTGTCAATCGATATGGCTCAGCTGTAGGAAATGTTTTGAACTTTTGAGGAGAAATAAAACTTCAAAGAATCACAATCAATGTGTGTTCCGATTCTTTTGTTATCTACTGCCCTATTTGATCCTAGAGATCAATGAACTCACCACAATATTTGATATCTGTTAAGACAACAATGTAGAAGGAACTGTATACTTCAGCATGATATCATATAATAAGACATAAATCCTTGCTAAATTGTGTACAAACAAACGATACATTATATACCGGCCCGAACCTGCTTTCCGGCATAATCTCATTTTATGTTCTCTCTCACTCATGTATCTACTAAGCTCTGTGTTCTTATATACTAACTAAATCGGATTACGTTATCATCTGGCTAGTTTCAATTTGTATTTAGTCTAACAATATGTAATCTAGTTAATGGAATATTTATTCAAGTTTTAATTAGACGTTTAGTAACTAATTGCTGGCAGGTAATTAATTTGTAAGGCGTAGTTCCGCACTGCCACGGTTACTTCGACTGCATGCCGTCGTTGTTTTACAAAGAGTTCTACACCGGTCTATTGAAGTAGGAAGTTTCTGTGTAGGCGATCATCAAAAATAATCTTCAAATATGTTCCTAAAAATCGTAAACAGAGTTAAAGCTCTACGCCGCGTAGCACGTGCTACGCCATACACTCAGTAATATCGTACGCGACTTTCCAAAGCATGTTAGTAATAGCGTCCAACGTCACAGTTCTCATTTTTCGAATGGCTCGACAGACGAGCCGAGATTGAAATTGTAATACACACGTACAGCGTCATGCACAACTGGCTCTTGGATGTTCATTTCAGATTTTGTGACTCGAACTTTTTGCTGTTCTATACGTAGGTACTCAATGTATGCATAGATCTACACAGGCGTAGGTATACCTGGTGTATGCTCTTTGCAGAAATGAATAAAAGTTGGAATACAAAAAGAACCTGACTGAAGAATAAGTACATATTTGATGTATTACGGATGGGTTTAAATATACGAAAAAAGCTTTAAATGAACTCCGGATATTCAGGCTCCCCTAAAAGTTGTTTACCTGCAACATTCGTAGCTACATCCTCCCTTACTTCCTACAGGGCCTGTGTCTATTATTAGAAGGGTTATAATTACTCGGATACAGTGTTCCCCGAGGGTCTGTGAATGGGCGCGTGTTTACAAACACAACGCCTGACTCCTGGACGACGCGACGGAACGACGGGACGCAACACACGCATAAACACTTAAAATTAAAACTGGCCACACAACTCCCCTTTTCATGAATATGTACTGAAGGCGCCATGGTTTCATTATGTAGTGGGATAGTCCTGGCCTGAAAAAAAATGTAAGTGGCTGTATGCCTAATTATGTATATCGTTGATGTTGTTCTTTGTAGGGTATTCGTATATTTACATTCAGTTAAAGATGCGTGTTGAAGAGACTTCGGTGTTGACTTCTGCATTTTTGTGCTTACGACCTCTTGGCCAGAAGTTACTAAGGCATTTAATATTTCTAATAAGAACAGTAGAGCCGCAGAAGCCTTCCCCAAAAAAGCCGTTGTAAAACAAATCATATTTGTTAGCAGCTAATATCATATCATTCACATGAAGTTGCACAGGCACAGGAAATCCCAGGAAATTAACCTCCATCCATATCGTTCAATATTCATCGATACATGGTTACAGCGCATCAGGGTTGTGTATACACAGTGTGTTTCCTGTGCGCGCGTGCTACGAAAGCTTTGCTTTCTTGTAAAAGCCCGGCCCGCACGTGTGCTCCCAAACCAGCGCCACCGCCGTTTCCACCTGCGCGCACGCCGTATCGCTGAGATACGCGCAGCCCGCAGCGCAGACAGAGCACGCCGCGCGCCCGTCCAGATGTGTCGTGTTTAGTGAATATCGTGATCTCCGACCATGGGACCCCAGTTTGACTATTGCCTCCGCGCCACCAGTGAGTTCTGTATACTTTACTCCTACTTTGTTAGTTGTGTAAACCTCATTATGGAAGCCCTGGATCGAACCGCCTGCGCTGTGTATTAAACTTTTGCAATTTACCAAGCATAAGTTCAACAAGTTATTTAATTTTCCGATACAGAAGTCGCTTTAGAAAACTCGTACTAAATTTGTGATAAGTTTGTCTTCAATATTTTATTGGCCAGTCTCAATTTTGAGATTCGTATTTATATTTACAAACAAGCTTGTATACTTGTATAGGTATACGATGGATGCTGATAAATTCATAAGGACATAAAATACATTGTTTCCTAATTAGGCATCGATGTGTATTATTTGTGTCGATGGTAACTGTTCGCGGCACGGTAGGTATTGTCGCGGGTAATAAGTATTCAAGTGCACTCTCGTAGCCGTAGTAATTAACGGAGAAATCAGGGAAGCATTCGAGTTCTGAAACTACTGTACATTTTCAAGCATATCGGTCGGAATATAATTAGTCATTCGGCCGAAATTCCCAAAACACATTTTGGAAGCTTTTTTAAGATTTCCGAGAAATACGATTGATTCATTAATCAAGAGGCGCCTAACTTCATTTGTTTAGACTGCGACTGATGATTGTACTAATTAGAAATGTTGATTATTGGAATTGTTAACCAGGAAAATGTTTAATTTTAGTATGTAGGCATAGGTACAAGATTTACAAAGAACTTACTTCGATAAGAATTACTTATTTTAGTTCACTTAAGCAAACTGCAAAAATATTTTTGGTTTTCCCAATTTAATATTTTTTATTTAAGTAATTAATTATCATATTGGGCAATTTTTTATGTACTACTTTGTCTAGCCACCACTCATGAAATCTCTCACGTTCTATTAGATACGGAGTATTTTTTTACCTTATTAATTTGCCAGAAATGCCAGAAGCTATTGTTACTAACCGAACTAAAATACAATTAATTACTGTCAGTCAAATACATCATTACTGGCTAATAATACAACAATAACAGTGAATAGCATTGTATACTTTATTTAGGAGTGGGTCCGCTATTGTTTGTCACTTGTTTTTATTTAGCCACATGTGCTAAGGGCCATTTCTATTGCCACCCTACGGCCCTGAATACTTACGAGAACTCGCAGATGCGGGCAAACAAAAAATACGAATCTGGTAAAAGCTCTTCTTTCATATCCCTTGGCAACAGTTTAGAAACGATTTATAAATCTTCATTAGGTATCGTTTGTCCTCCTTTGCTGTGATGTTCTTCCCTTTTATCCTTTAATGCCATACTTCGTTTGCGTTATGATATATAAATGGTTTATGATGTAATTTCAGCTTCATATTAAGGCGTACCGACACACATTCTAAAGTGCGTTAAATTCCTAAGTGTCGTTTACGACTGCTGATGCTACTATTAAAATTAGCCAGTTATATAGCAACCAACGCGTTAATTTAACTTATACATTGGTACTGTGGTCTATTACTGTCCCAGATTCCCTCGTAGGTACACGTGTCACGTCAGCGTCAAATGACTTATCATTGCACCAGTGAGACATCAAGAAGGGAGTAGACAATGGGCGAAAATTGCCTTCAATTCGCATTTTCCGGCTTTCAAAAGTAGGTTGCTACACTCGGCCCGCACTGGACGTAATGGAGAGCCGTTAGTTCATTGGGGTTATTGAATAATTCCCGTGTGTCGGACTCGTAGAGTACTGGCCACCGCCAGCGAACGACGCGGACGTCGCATCGACCGGCTCGATGATACTCGGTATTGTCCCTTTGTTATCATTGTATCTACCAAATTGGGTAGAGATTTTAAAGATAACGTTGTTGTTTATTTACAATTGTTATCTTCTTTTCAGATAATCCGTCATATTTCGCGTTGCCGAACAAGGATGTACCTGATAGCGGGGAATCACAAGGTTCTTCCGAGCCATGTTCCCGGTCAGCTCCCGGCCGAGTCTGGCCGGACGCTGGGCGGCCATTCGGCTCCCCGCGCCGCAGAGAGCCAGAGAGCCCCAGACGAAAGGAGTTCAGGGCTCTGCTGAGATCTCTGTCAGCTCGCGAGCCGGAACAAGCCGAAGCTTTTCTAAAAGGACAGCCCAGACCAGGGGATTGCGCTCCTGGAGACATGAGACACACATTTACTGCTCCACGTATCAAGTAAGTTGGCAAGATATTTTTAATAATTAAAGTACATAGTATAAATAATTAAGTATTGATAGCGAGAGAGCAGCGGTGGCCCAGTGGTGGCGGCCCCGACTTACGAACAGTAAGTCGTGGGTTCGAACCCAGACAGGCGCATTACTTTGTGTAATTGATTGCATCAATCATCAATCATCTTTAGAAATACATGCAAGGTTGCTAAAGCCCTGCACATTAGCAACAAGATCAAAACAGCAGAAAACAAAATAAAGACAGTTTGGAAAGTCATAAATAATGAAACTAACAGGAAGAACATACGTAACACTAGATACACGTTAGATTCAGCATGTGGTCCTAAAAGCTCTAATCTGGAAGTAGCTCAAGAATTTGTAAATTTCTTTACCGATATACCATTAAAAACTACGGAGGCTCTTAATTCCTCACCTGAAGTCTCAATTGGATTATTAAAGGCGAATGTATCTGGCTGCACGGCTGAATTTAAATTTAAACACATAAACCCAATGATAGTTATTAAAGCTTTCCGGCAAATAAAAATCAAACTAACCGAAGATCTATGGGGAATGTCTATCAAAGTGTGTACATCCATACTGGAGACTATAGCCCCATACTTAGCTTTAATTTTTAATTTGTGTGTAGACCAAGGAGTTTTCCCTGATCTAATGAAATACAGTAAAGTGATACCTCTTTTCAAATCCGGGGACAGTAAAGATACTAATAATTATAGACCTGTATCCGTGTTGCCAGTTTTTAGCAAGGTGTTTGAAAAAGTAATGCTTAATCAAATGCTCAATCATTTTAACACCAACAAAATTTTACACGATCAACAGTATGGTTTCACCAAGGGACGTTGTACGACTGACGCCGGTGTTACCTTATTAAAGCACATATTTACTGCGTGGGAAGAGTCTCAAGACGCCATAGGAATATTTTGTGACCTTTCCAAAGCATTTGATTGCGTAAATCACGACACATTACTTTTGAAACTTGAGCATTACGGACTAGGTCAACTTGCACTTAGTTTGGTGAAATCATATTTGAGTGATAGACAACAACTTGTTCAAATAAATGGTGTTAATTCAAAGGGTTTAAAAGTAAAAATGTGGGTTCCGCAAGGCTCAATATTGGGTCCTTTCCTCTTTCTCGTGTATATAAATGATCTACCCTATTTATTGAAAAACCAACCTCAAAATATGGTGTTGTTTGCTGATGACACTTCCCTAATTTTTAAGATAAATAGACGGGCCCAAAATCTAGATGACCTGAATAATGCCCTACTTCAGGTCCTTAATTGGTTCACAGCAAACAATTTGGTATTAAATGAAAAAAAAACTAAATGCATAAGATTTGCTTTACCCAATGTTAAGAGTAGTGATTGTGAAATAATATTGAATAAGGAGAAACTTGAATTCGTAGATAAAACGGTTTTCCTGGGGATTACGCTTGATTCAAGGCTACAATGGGGTTCACATTTAACATCCCTTGCGGGGCGGCTAAGTTCAGCAGCATACGCTATTAGAAAAATCCGTCAATTTACTGATGTAGATACCGCTAGACTGGTGTATTTTAGTTACTTTCATAGTATAATGTCTTATGGCATTTTGCTATGGGGACGGGCTGCAGATATTGAGTCTATATTTATTCTGCAAAAAAGAGTCATCAGAGCCATATATAATCTTCGTAGGCGCGATTCTCTAAGGGAACTGTTTAAAGATATTGGCATCATGACGGTACATTGTCAGTATATCTACGAAAACATAATGTACGTCAGAAAAAATCTGCATCTTTTTGGTAAAAGAGGTGACAGACATAATTACAGTACTAGAAATAGGGACCAACTAGTTCAGCCAGGCTTCAGACTCGCTAAAGTAGACTCATCTTTCATGGGGTACTGTTTGAGCTGCTATAATAAAATTCCACAAAGTATTCTTGAACTGAATGAGACGAAATTTAAAACATGCATCAAACGCACACTATGTAAGCAAGCTTATTACAAGTTGGGCGATTATATCGCTGATAAAAATGCGTGGCTCAATGCTGGTCCTGCTCCACATGGACAGGGGCGCATAAATTAGATAGCATTACATATAATTGTTGGAGCTGCTGAAGATTGTACAACTATCTTTGCATTGTATAGATTCAATCTCTAGTATTATATAATCGCATAGCCCATATTGTGTGAGTACTATGTAAAGCTATCATTCACTGGAATCCTACGTCTTTTCTTGACTTGAACGTGCCCAGGCAGTTGAGAGTATGTCATGCTCACTCTAATGTCTCGCTGATGGTGGCGCGTGTGTCCGATCATTTGGTTCCCTACAAAATGGTTGAGTTAAATGGTGCTGATCCATGCGTCATGTTCGTGAACGGGCGCTGTCAGTTGTGACTGGTCATCTCTTAGTTGCCGTGGCTTATTTTAATGTTATTTTTTAATTGTATTTTTTGTTTTTACTATGGACACTTTTAACGTGCACATCTTGCTACATTGTTCTCACATAATATACCATCTCAACACGAATGATGTAACCAAGATTTTGTAACAATTTTATGATTTAAAAGAGTGTCCATGGAGTTTCTTGCCCGTTCTTCTCCATAGAGATCTACGCTAGGGAACGGGCAACTACAGTACTTTCACAGTTTTTATGTCTTGTGACTGGGACTGTAGCTACATTTAATTTTCATCTTTGTTTCGACAATTCAAAAGTGCCTGCAACTGGCCTACTTGAAATAAATGATTTGATTTTGATTTTGATTTTTTGAAATCACCACTGCTCTCAAAAACGGTGAAGGAAAACATCGTGAGGAAACCGGCATGTCCTGGAACCAAAAATTCGAAGACGTGTGACATCTACCAATCCGCACTGGGCCCGCGTGGTGGATTATAGCCCATTCCCTCTCATTGAGAGGAGGCCGTGTCCCAGCAGTGGGAACATTAAAAGGCTGATGATGATGATGATGAAGTATTGATATCGGTACCTATTGATTTCGAACTTTATTTTTTGTACAGGAAGGGCAAGATAAGCACAACAGTAGTCACGACTGATGGTCCACAGGAGCGCGAAGAAGTATTCTACACAATACCCCTTCAGGGTAGGAGACGTCACTCCGTGGGCGGGTACTTGGCCACGGGTGCAGCCGGGACTGGGGAAGTCACCGCAGTTCCCAGCGAAGTACCAAGGATGCCCCCACCACGGTTCAGCCAGAAAGAAGAGGACACCATCAAGAGAAGAAGGCCAAAGAATTTCACCTTCAAAGGTAAGTTCAATATTATCTTTGTTTGTAAAAAAAATGTAGAGGCGTTCACGTCTAACTTTCAATCCTTATCTTCAAACCAAACACGAGGAAATAAACGTATCGGAAACCTCCACAAATAAATATGTGTTACTATAATATGTTATGATTTATCTTAGCCGAGTGTGAATTATTTGAGGAACATTTATATTGACTTAGGCTGTTTGCAATCGATCATAACTCTAATAGATTTGACTGAAGATTATTCCAGAGTGTAACATAAACTATTATTGAATGGTATATTTGCTATCATTTATTTACGTTTGAACGATTTAAAAGTAAACATTTACTTACATTACATACATATGCGGTTTGTAGGTATTTACTTGGCAAGTAGTTAACATTCTTTACTTATTAGTATAGTTGGCATCACCTACTTATCGATTACTTAAGGTAATTAATGTAGATGTGGTTAGTCTTAGATATTATCTAACTTAACGTGACCAGGATGTGAAGAAATTACCATTTATATCTGTCTTTGTCTTCACAATAACTTAATATTGAAAGTTGAAAGCGACAGTAAAGGAAGCGCCCGCAATAAAATCTATTCTGAGATAATAATGATAGGTACGTGGAAGTGAATAATAATGATAAACGGTCATAAACAAGTCAATCGAAACCTAGGGCCGATACGGGAGAACATTGCTCCCAACTGCAAGCCGCCCTTCGACCCTCGCCGATACTCCCGCCGCACGATACAGATGCATCTCCCAAATGTCCAATAACATCAGCGGTGCTTTTGAGATCTTTTTATCTCACTTGCCCTTTAACTACAAGATATCTAAAACAAGGATGCGATGCAACACATTTTATCAGAAACAATAAAAATTAAAGCCAAACATTACGTAAGATGTCAAGTCAAGCGTCGCATACGAGTAAAAAATAAAAAGATTTGTCTCCCAACTCTGATATCAGCAACAATATGTCAACTTATCAATTTTCAGGAATCGTAATATTTCGCCGATTAGGCGTATCTGCGAAACGCGATCAGAATTATAATAAAAACGTTTTTCGTGTTTACCATCTCGTATTTGGTCGTCGATAACGCTCGGGGAATATTTACACATGGGCCCAAATTTGTTTTGCAAGATTAAGCGGTTAGGCGTCAGGGATGGCGTTGCGACTTGCGATAGTTGCGATTATCGTTGCCCGCCGGGTTCTTTCTTAGTATGCGAAGTGCGTGCGCTTGCGCCGCCGCCGCCTGACGCCAGTGCGCGCAGTCGCCGGTTGCACGCCACATGATCGCGAACCGACACTTCTCGCTGTCACAGTTGTGAGGGCTCTTGTATTAATTTCGTGCGCTTTCTAGTGCTCGCCTGCAGTTCAGTCAGTCAGTGCAATGACAAGCGTTTAACTTGAAACTGTCCGGGAATAAAGTCTTTTCTCAGTCGCGTCGCTATGGAGGATAAAAGGAGCGAAACAATGGACGACACAAGTAAGTTTTGTTTAAAATTTAAATTTTTAAATGTTACACTTTGTGCTTTCGAAAGTTTTTTACATTTAGCCACTTTTAAGGTACGGTTAATGTTACTGTATATTTGTTTTCGTGACGCGTCAGTTATATTGACAATAATTTAAATTAATTTGAGTGTATTGGTGCGAACTTCTGTTATCTAATTCGCACATAACAATCGTCTCCTAGCTGGAGACCAATACGAGATTGAGATAATTACTATACGCAGGCAGTTAAGCGGATTTAGCTAACTCGTAAGCTCCTTAACTAATATGAGAGATTAGATAGCATCCCGTATTAATTATTTATACATATTACTTGCTTTAGTGAAGGAACTTAATTATTCTAATTACCTTATAATCACAACAGATAGACATTAATAATTAATCTTTTACCACATTTTCCTTCATATTGCTACGAGGCTACGAGGGAAAGCTTTATGCTTCATTTCTACGGTGCTTAATTTAATGTCCCTGTACTTTCGACGGAGAAAATGTGTTATTCGGAGAGCTTATTACAGTCTGCTATTTTATTATACACGATAAGGATTTACGCGATGCCTGTTATATTTTATTATGTTAGTTGACACGTTATTAGGTTGGATAAGTATACAGTAGCTTATAGCCTCATACAATGACACTATAACACTTGTGCATGGCGACCAGCACAGCTCCCTTAATGCGATAGATAATAAGCCATTGTCTTCGCTAAAGACGTCTTCAGCGGCCTTCACTTTACTGAACCCAACAACGTCACAATTTGTAATTCGAAAATGTCCAGCTCCATCCAAAATCAATGTCAAAGAAACACCGTACAACATCACCAAATTAGACCCACCGTTGCCAGGCTGATGTTTACACGATAATGAGCTTTAATAGCTAGGAATTAGGAGGGAGCCCAATGGGTTGGTTGGCACCCGAGTTGGTAGCGTCGAACGCATTAAATATGCAGGGTGGCATGTATGGCTGAATAAACATAGTGTAATTTACATGCATCGAAGCAACTCCCGTAATGTACTCGCATTGGGAATGTAAATGCGTAAACGTCTTGTATAACTTGTCTATAATGTCGGTATAGGATCGCTCCCACAGATTGTGTTAACCGATGTTGAGACGACGGACAATATTGTTTAGGGACAAAAGATGGAAAACGTTGGCCTGTTGTTTAGATCCAAACAAAAGGTGCGAAACATAAAGCTCTGACTGAACCATCTGACGTTCACGAGATACAAGAGATAGAATTTTAAATCTGATCTGAAGATCTCAGATGGAAATCTTACATAAACCTACAAAATAAAACTTAAATAGAGCTTTATCTATGAAATGAAAATACCAGAGACATGAAGTTATCAGCACTATTAGAGACATGAACCTATATCTTCTTTTGTCTCCCGAGCTGTTGTCATGTTATCAGTCTGAGCATTGAATTATAACTTTGTTTGTGACGTCTATCGACGTTGTATCGTGACAAGTACAAGAACGAGACAAGGCGTTATCACCAACGACCGCATACAAGGCTATTATTAGTTAATACGAGGAAATTGTCTAATTACATCTACAGTACAAAATGTAACTGTGTGTGTCTACACAGAAGAACAACGATCCATTCAAAGTAACCCAAAAAAATTCAAACTTCTCTTTGTGAAGCTCAAAGGGAAGTCCTATTTATCCAATTTTTTAATGAGTCAGTAAGCGGAATTTGTTATTTAAACCAACATGTGTATGTTTGCTGTTCGTAGGGCTTGAAACTGTCTGCTTAATGATAGTGACGGTGAGTCAACAATAAATTTTAATATAAAATGTGTCTTATAATTAAACCAGAAAGTATGATTTAGCATCGAAGAACTGACAAGAGCCAGAGAAAAAGAGCGTTTATTTTGATATGATGAATCACATGGCGTCGGGTGCACGCCGACGCACATTCACTATTTCTTAGCGAACATGTTTCATATTAACCCCTTTTTTGGCAAACAATAATATCCTCTTGTAAGTAGGGTAAGTATAAACATTATCATAATCAAAACATAAACGCAGATTGATCAAATCAATTTTAACTGTAACATCTGCTAATGAATGGGTAACAAAGTATAGTCTACTCACGACTTTTCAGGAGTTACTCTAGAACTAGATGCAACATCTCGCATTCAGTAATTCCCTTAAAATGTGATCTCATTCTGACTGACTTTGCTGGAAATCTACGGTGCGTTTCCTCGTATTTCTTGGAAACGACTTATAACGAAATGAATAGGCAACGTCGTGTCGCCCACGTTCAGTCCCACTGGGGAATATTGGATGTCCTATTTACTAACAATGTACGAGAGCAGATGATACAATATTGTCATCGCATTATGTGTCTCACAATTATTTTCGTAACAAGATGAGTGAATCCAAAGGAAACTAATCTCATAAGGATATTATCGTTCGGTCAGTAATTACATTTAGGGTTCGAAATCTCGGTCCCTTTTGCCAACAGAGATCGAGCAATACCTTTCTGGCTTAAGTAAAGAAAATACAGATTCAAAAGCTACCTGCCATATTGGGAGGCGTTATAGGGCTACAATATTTTACTGGGAACATCAAAGACGTCCGCGGCGGCCATTGAACTGAAAACTGAAAGCGGTGGAGCAGCGAGCACAGCCCCGACTGTGGCCCAATGTACCTGCTTTGTTCCACTTTCGAACTTGCGTAACGTCCTTATTGTGGCGATAAAAATAGGACTTAAGTGCAACCTGACGGAAGACATGTTGCGAAGGATTTGGTTCAATCGAAGAATTTGGTATTCGAATAACCTTAAAAAGAAAAGCGACGCGTCTTCATTTTCTTGGGCGGTTGCTTACGCGGGAAGCAAATAAGTTGCTTTACATTTTCCCGATTTGACAATATATTTTGAGTGCATGACAGCATTTCCAAATGATAAAAATTTTGAAGACATAACCATAATACATGCTAATATATCAACAACTTTAGCTACTTACCCTAAGTAATTCAAGCAAGCAAATAAACTTAACTAAATTCCATTCTAATTCAAAATCTTTCAAGAAGGCACTTCCGTTCTACTTGAGCAGAAAATAGTCGCGTAGCAACAGCACATAACTGCATATCGGGCTTCATATTCAGCCCTCCAGTTCTGTTACTCGCTGCATTTAATCGGCTATAGTTATTCCGGGCGACGCTGATAGACGTTTGTCTATTTAGGAAACGGATATTACATTTAGTCGGGTCTTCATTTGGCGGCAGAGGTGGGTAAGTATAAACCCGTACGAGTTTCCGGCGCGCGCGCAGTGCATAGCATATTTTGTAAGCAGCCGATGCGTATGCGTGGCGCTGGATGCAATAAAAATTTTAACAGCGACCGTATGCTTTCATTCATACGCTAGGAAAGGCGTATATATGTTTTTAGGACAGTGTTGAAGCTTTTAACGCTCTTACACCTAACTGACCATTACCCATTGTGTAATGAAAGTGAAATATAATGGTTCTTAGAAATAACGCAATGTTTTCAATCCAAAAATAAAAACGCTTTCAAAGATATACGAAGAATTCCATATAGTAACGTACTGAGATCACTTGACTTTCAGGCTTTTCTGTTCTATATCGAATTTAAATGCATTGCGTTCATTAATCAGTAACGGTCGATTGATTTCAAGTGTCTTCACGATTAACGTAAGGCCGCACTTAACATTAATTAAAACTGCATCATTACATGCACAATTGGCTTCTTATTCAGCTTCACGTATTATATTACTTTTGAGTTCCCTTTACAGATATGAGTAACCCTTGTGTGCAATATCATTAAAAATAATAATGTGCGATTTGTGTATAAGTTTCTTAACATGGATTTAAATTCAGCAACATGTGTAGAAAGGTTTATGAAGCGTCCGTGCGATCCCTGAACTTCGATCCAGCCAATGACCCCCATCCGATATCAAGTGAACGACATCGTTCATGCCTTGATTATCCCTTGACAACACTTCCTTTCAATGTTAAGTATTATATTTGAGTTCGCTACGGACTTATATTCATGTCAGCGACGAGCGACTACTTACATTCAGAATATATTATTCCTCATTACGTGTTCACAGTCGCGCTGATCGAATTTCGGACGATTAATACGATGATTATTATTAAGATACTTCGGGGTAAAGAGTGTTATCTGCGAATAATTCTGAGAAATTTCGCCAATTGAGGGACTTTGTAGAAAATCAATAGTCTGTCTAGAATCAGTCGGGATGAATGATTGATTAATTTAACAGTGACAATATTGGTTAAGTGGGGTCTCCTCGATTGTCAATAGAAGACGTTTTGCCTGTTATAAAATCTACTTATATTACCTACGTACTTGTTTATTTGAAAGATGTTTATGATATAATTATCTTTGTTGCAGAAATGGAAGACATATCAATATTGTGGAGCTCTGGGTCTCCCGAGAGCGCGCTATGGTCTGACTACTTGGTCGCTAGCTTCGATAAGATAATGTCGCAACGAGCTAGACATCATTACAGGTAGGTTACATACCACTTCATTCATAAATTTACTCGGATGTCATTTAACTGATAACATGATAACCTTGAAAAGTGCAAGGACACCAACTTATCAGATCAATAATAACGTAGATAACATTTTCCTTTATTTTATTATTACCAACATCCGTTTAATCAGCCTGTATATTGTATTTAAAGGCTTACTAAACTATTTATTATTGCAGAGTTACACCAATCACCGCAGAGGAGTTGCTTGCGGCAGACTCGCAAGAAAAAATAGACAAACTGACAAAAGCACAGTTGCAAATAGTGATTCTGTGTCCAATACTTGCGACTAAGTTGGCAGACCTGAAGAGAGACGCCAATGGAGAGAGTATATTCAAAGTCGACAAGGTGCTAGTTATGTTGCTCGGAGTCGAGAAGAATCAAGTCATCTCCGGCAATTGTGAAGGTACGAACTAAGGAATAATTTATCCTACAATCTCAAAACTTTTAAATTCTTGAAAGATTGGAGTTTCTCATAAAAGTTGGGAACAACGTCGCACTTTTAAAACTTCGCAACGTTGAATATAAAATCAAAAGCAATTTTCTAGGTGATTTTTTGTTCACTCTTAATTGAAATTAGGTTTTCATTAATTACTCGATCAAATTGTGTGATCTAAATTCGTTCGTAAATTTCATTTATTGAAAATTTATAATTAAGCGTTTATTTTTGACAGATTATCCGACAATAGACCAGTGGCAAATGATGTGCGTTCGGGAGAAGGATACGTCTTTCGTGGACACATTCCTAACAGCCGCCGTCGGAATCCTTCGAACCAAGGACTGCAAAGACACCGCCACAGACAGAACAAGCTTCTCTATCGTCCCAAAGAAAGTTAAAATCGTAAGTACACCCTAATTACAAGTAAAACTAAACATTAATAACAACTATTTATCTAAACTAAACACAAGATGGCATACTTTAGTGCAAACATGCCACAAATTCTTACGAATCAATTTAAACGTTTACGAGGAAATCCCAAGTCCATTACCGACAAATTAGACCGTTAGGCACAAGCGTTTATGAAAACTCGCACACAATCTTCGACCTTATACTAAAACCTTAGGGAACAAAATTGCAAGGCAGGTTTCGTGGAACAAGTGAACGCCTGTTTACTTTAACAAAATAAATTCACAACGTGAGTTAATTAATGTCGTTTGCACGCAGGGACAAAGTCGAGTGATAGCGCTCCTCAACGACCCTATTAGAGACGAGGATAGCATAAAGATAATGGTGGACAAGAAGGGAGAGGTCATTAACATCCCCAGCTTCAAGAAGAGGAACCCTTACACCCTTCAGTTTGATATACCGGGTAAGATACTGAAATATTTTTATTCAGAACCCATCGCCATGCCACTTGAAATCTGCAGAGACTAATGAAAGATCGTCAGAGAAAGCTCTATTAATTTTTGGAATTGAATCTCTTTTGAGAAGTGTCTTTTATGTTGATTTTCCTATTTCCAATATTTCAAGTCATTGGCACGGCGACTGGATTTTGCTGTTTTTCCTCGATTAATATACCCTTTATTTTAATGTAGGAATACTGAAATAGTACATTTTGATACAAGTGGAGAAAGTTTGTTATTGCAATCGAGGCGGAATTATAACACACGAGCCGTAGGCGAGGGTGTTTTTGAGCCGAGAATTGCAATAACAAATGTCCACGTGTATCAAACGACGTTTTTCAATACACTTTTGAAGAAATAAAATAAAATAACGAATAATATTTTTGTCACGAACTATGAAACTATGATTTATATTTTCTTTTTTTTTCGCGCTTTGGTCTCGCCAGGTTGAAAGAGAGGCAATGGTATGAAGCCGTTAAACAGCCTAATATAAAAAATAGATTCTTTTATATTTTTGAATTCAGAACACAAATAAATGTTAATTTGTGTATAAAAGTAACTATTAGTTTTAAATAATCATGTTTATCTATGATATTCTATTTAAAAACACAATTTGAAAATTCAAAAAATATTTATGCCGTAAAGACGCGTAGTGCTTTGACAAAATAAAAAAAAAACATTCACCTCTGACTATAGTCATTGAACCAATTTGGACTAAGTATAGGTATAGTTATCTGTGGCAATTTTCATTCCCGCACACGTGCAAGGAAAGTGGAAAAAATCGCACACGTGTGAAATACATTGCATTTTGTACCTAATCGTAGTGCGTTATGGACCAGTTTTCGAGAAAGTGTATTGAAATAGTACATTTTGATACAAGTGGAAAAAGTTTGTTATTGCATTCGAGGCGGAATTATAACACACGAGCCGCAGGCGAGGGTGTTTTTGAGCCGAGAACTGCAATAACAAATGTCCACGTGTATCAAACGACGTTTTTCAATACAATTTTGAAGAAATCAAATAAAATAACGAAAAATATTTTTGTCACGAAATAAGAAACTATGATTTTAATTTTTTTTTTTTCGCGCTCAACTTTGGCCAGGTCGAAGGAGAGGCAAAGGTATGAAGCCGTTAAACAGCCTAATATAAAAAATAGATTTATTTTATATTTTTGAATTCAGAACACAAATAAATGTTAATTTGTATATAAAAATAACTATTAGTTTTTAATAATCATGTTTATCTATGATATTCTATTTATAAACACAATTTTTATATTCAAAAAATATTTATGCCGCAGAGACGCGTAGTGCTTTGCCGAAAAAACATTCACCTCAGACTATAGGCATTGAACCAATTTGGACTAAGTATAGGTATAGTTATCTGTGGCAATTTTCATTCCCACACACGTGCGGGAAAGTGGACGTGTGTGAAATACATTGCATGTTGTGCCTAATCGTAGTGCGTTATGGACCAGTTTCTGAGGAAGTGTATTGAAATATAATTATCTATTACAGAGTCATGTCTGGAAGTGTCCATGCTCGTTTGGGTGCGTGTGAGCAAGAACGGTCAGTCGCTGGGACGCAGACAGATCAAATGCGAAAGCAGACTCAGGGAATTAGATCAACTGCTAAGAGCATCGGATCACCCCCTGGAGTTTATGTGCCAAGTGAGTTTCTGCTAGTCATACATTTAGGTAGATGCTCTTTAGGGTTTACTGGGGCCATTACTAAAACCATGACAAAAAAAAATCTAATTAGTCCGTCAGATAGATTTCCAAAAAATATTAGACCCTTTTTTTTTTTTTCACTCGATTTCAATCGAAAACTCGTGTGACGTCACAGTTGAGTACATTTTTTACTCAAATGTGACGTCACTCATGATCTTTGACACGTTTTATCTTCGTCATTTTTTATTAATTAGATAAAACAAAAAACATTTAAGTAACCAATATTTTTCGATAATCTAACCGACGGACTTAATGATGAAGAATCATATTTTTTTGTCAGTCATCATCCATTCGATGGGAAGACTGTACAATAAGGTATTTTATGAAGAATCTAAGCTGTTATCATCAGTAAAGTAATTTATCTTCAACCGTGTTTTTTGTAATCAAGAATGTTTGTTGACGTAGACCTTGGGCTTCAAAACAACCAGCAAGGAACAACTGGACAGCTGGATGCTGAACGCCTTCCAAAAGAACATACCGCCGCACTTCAACCTTCTGGCGTCCACTGAACAATTTAACCCGAAAGCTGATATGTCAAGTAAGTTTCCCCTTTCACTTGATGATTACGGCTTATTAGTATCGAGTTTCAAATCATCTCATCAAAAGAAGGAGGAAGGAATCGCGCCATAACATCAACTTTAAATCATTCGTGGTACGAGTTCCAACCCACCATCTACAGATCTGCATGAAGGAGGACTTTTGGCCGAAGGGTGTCGTATATCGACGTTTCCGAGGACAGTTACGCGACACCACGCAGCGAAACACGACGCTGACAACGTTACCTGTATAGTTTTAGTTTCTCATGGTTTTAAATATTTATTAGTTTATTGTTATTTTGTGTATTTTATCTATGGCCCTTAGTTGCCTGGTAATAAAATTATTATTAAAAGGGGGATATGTACCTACTTAATGTATTTTTGTTTTGTAGGTGGTGAAGAATATCCAACGTTGCTACATTGGGCGGCGCGGTTCGGGTTGGAGCGACTTTGTTGGCAGTTGTTGGAATGTCCCGGAGGTGGCGCTGCAGTCGCACTGCGTAATGTGCGCCAGCGCACACCTGCAGACCTCGCCAGGGATCACAAACATTACGCACTCGCTGACGTACTAGCTGACCATCTTGTAAGTACCTTATCATCATGCTCCGATATCAAATTGGCGATTTGAGAATATTTTGCTCATCTGCCCACTTTTTTTGTTCCAGAAAATAAATGAATTCTCCAACATGTACTACTACCTGAAAAATATGTCTGACAACGACAAAGAAGAAAGCCAAGACGAAGCTAAACAAGAGGACCTACGAATTGTGGAAACATGTGACACTGTCGACTCACCAGTACGCGATCACACCTCAACAGATCCTTTCAGCGAAGCTTGCACGCAGAACCTAGAGAAAAATACCGACAAGCCAGACGATTTCGAAAAGAAACAACGACCAAATCTGAGGCTTCCGAAAATCAAGGAACAGTTCTACCAAAACGAATTCCCGCTTCACGACAATACTGTCGACAGAATCCAACAAGCCCTCGAACACGATTACCTAGTTCAACCTTCAAATATTAAAGTAGAAAGCCCTAAGTTCAGACCAAATAACTTGTACGCGAATAGTTCGAGACTGATGCCGCAGCAGTCCGACATATTCCTGTACTCGCCCACCGAAGAATCGAAGACTTTTAACATTGACACTCCTACTAGTGATATAAGCCAAATTAATCTA
The DNA here is from genome assembly GCA_905147715.2 of Xestia xanthographa. NCBI lineage: Eukaryota > Metazoa > Arthropoda > Insecta > Lepidoptera > Noctuidae > Xestia > Xestia xanthographa. The sequence goes on from LR990656.1 coordinate 13,797,808, forward strand.
AATACCAAAGACGTTCGCAGCAGTGGCAGTGTGAAGTCAGGGAAAGAATCCTGCCCCCTGACTGGTCAAGAAGAGTTAGCTGAAATAATAAACGATTTCAAAAACAATGTTTTCACGATATCTGAAGTGGAAAAGTTGGTGATGGAATGGAAGAACAGGAATGAGACTCAACAGTCGCTCAAAGAGAAGCAAGAACAGTTGAACAAAATGAGAGACGAGTATGATAGGATCCAGCTGAAGATAAAAGACAACATGAAAAGACCCACGCCCTTCGAGAGGGTGAAGAAAATGTTCTCCAAGAGCAAAAATAAACGTAAGTGTTTCATAAATACTTGAAAAATAATTTTATAGTTAACTAGCACTCCGCCCGCGACTTCATCCGCGAAAATTGTGATAGCTCGGTTAATTTGCATGATATCAATATAATAGCCTGTTACTTGGTAATGATGCAGCTTTCTAATGGTGAGAGAATTTTTAAAATCGGTTGAGTAGTTCTTGAGCTAAATCGTAACAAACACACAAACAAAAAATCTAATCATTCATCTTTATAATATTAGTATAGTTTTTGCGTTTTTATTTGGTACTTACGATTAATAATTCAATTCCAGACCACCACCATGACAACAACAACGGAACAATTGAAAAGCGAAATGGAAACACGAGACCAAACAGCAGCCTGAGTGAAAGTAAGATCAGCATTATTTAAAATGAAATAAACATTCGAATGAAACTTTCATAGCAACAAAATCTAACCGAATCTTCCTTTTGTTTTTATCAGGCTCATCATCATCGGGACGCCTAAGTACGGTCAGTGGGGGAAGTGTAGCAGAAACGAACAGCGTCCAATCTGAGATCGACGACAAAGCTAGATCTATTGTAAGTATGAGGAATACTCACCGACATTCTTCCTTAGAGTTTCTTTATTCTTTTCTTATTTTGATCTCTCCTCTTTGGTATTTCGAATCTTTCTCTCCTTTCGTATTTCGAATCTTTCTCTCCTATCGTATTTCTAATCTTTCTCTCCTATCGTATTTCTAATCTTTCTCTCCTATCGTATTTCGAATATTTCTCTTGTATCGTATTTCGAATCTTTCTTTCCTTTGGTATTTTGAATCTCTCTCCTTTGGTATTTCGAATCTCTCTCCTTTGGTATTTTGAATCTCTTTCCTTTCGTATTTCGAATCTTTCTCTCCTTTCTTATTCGAATCATCGCGTCTCTTATTTTTATCAAGTTTTTAGATTGTTTCTCGTTTCATAGATTAAATCTGTCCTCTCTTATTTTTACTGATTTCGTAGCACGATGCCTATTTTCGCACTATGACTACTTTTTGAAAATTGGACTGTTCATATTGTAGATTGTAGAGCACAAACATACCAAAAGTATACCAACGTTTAATAAAAGTAGGCATATTACGATTAGAATAATGTATAAAGGAAAAGGAATATATTCGTCAATATGCGTTTGTAGGCATCATGTGAACTAATGTATGGTGGTTTGAGCTACCGATTACTTGGATTGGAAGTACAAAAAAATGCCCATAGTGCGTAAGTAGGCATCGTGTTACGAAATATTTTGAATATCTCACTCCCACTCTCTTGCTTGCATATTTTAAATATTTTTCTTCCATATTCTCAGATATCGTCCAGCACGTTGACGATGCATTCTGCGTGTGACGGTGAGAACAGGATGGACGACTACTTGATCCCGCCGCCGCCGCGACCTCTCAACGGCGCCTGTCCACAGTTCACCACCTTTGGGCACCCTAAACATGATAACAGGTAAATAAAAATGAATTATTAGTAAAGGCAGAGTGCGTGTGAGAGATGTAAGAACGTGGACGAAGCGTATAGAGTATGTAAGGACTGTGGCGTAATGTTGTTTCTGGCTACTCCCATTGGAAAAAGGCGTGAGTTTGTGTATGTATACTAACGTGGTCTTTTCCGCCTGACCATTTTAATTTTTTTTTCGCTTATAACATGCGCAGGCGCCGAGCCACGCCCCCTTAAAGTTTGGGCCTATTAGGAAAGCGTCAACTTTGGCGCGCAAAAAAACAATAACTCTCGTTTGGCGTGCGTCGTCAGTGCGCTCGGCCGATTCAGTATCTTTTCATTCATTATTTCTATACAAAGTCAACGAGGCGGGGCTAGAGAGCGTTTATAGGTTGCGAGTGCAAGCAAAAATTAACTTAGTTGTGGTCAGGCGGGAGTGTCCTCGATAGTATGGATATTAGCCAAGGAATAATAAACTCATCCTAGTTTCTGGAAACTTTTAGCAGTATTGTTAAGATATGCCGTCTGTGGGTAGTCATACAATTGCTCTAAAAGTTGCTCAGTTAGTCAAAAAACCTGATTCATTCATACTTTATTCAAGCTCAATTAATAAAGAACTTACTAACCCATTCTCCATGTTCCAGGAATCAGCACATGGCGACGATAGTCGAGCGTGAAACGTCAGCATCTCGTGAAACGCTGGACTGTGACGCGGACACACGCAACGGCACACACTTGCGACTCAACTTCGGGTCACGTGAGCGAGCGCTCCCGGCCGCCCGCTGCGACGACCGGGACGGCGCACACATGTACATGAACATATCTGCCACTCACACCTAATTTATATCCTTAGCTGTATTCCAAATTACATGACATTCGCGTATTTAAAAAAAAACATTCATTGTATAGTGTAGGTCACTCGGTAACAACGAATTGTTGACATTCTGAAATAGATATGACTATTTCTCGTGGGTGTTGCGTTAATCCACGCGTAGTTTTTTGGATCTAGACACCGTGCCAAATAATATAAGATTTATCATTTCGTAAAAGAGATCTTCTATTATGTAATAAGTCTCTTACATGTAAAATAGAGATTAACTGATTAGCCAAACGTTTTAGAAGAGAGAAGTTTCAATATTACTGCCAAAGCACTACATCGAATCATTAAAATACTCACAGAATCCGTATAGCAATATTGTATCAACATTCGAATAGTGTTATTTTCCATTAAAATATATGAAGACTGAAAAGATGCATGTAAATATTGTATATATTTTTAATCATTTAAACGTAACATCTCTATTTATTGTCGTCGTCGATTTTAATTAAAGCAGATACGTAATATTTTAAATAGTACAAAATATATTCACTTTTAGTTAGTGTAGCCCAAATTAAGTTATTATTTAAGCATTTACCGTATAATTAAGAAAAACAATTAGCATACGAGAATCTTGGCATAAAGATCTGCTTGAATAAAATATTTTATACCTATTAATACTTTTGTATTAAATCGTCCAAGATGCATTTATTGTAACATGTATACTATGTATTGTGAAAATAAATACAAAATGCTATATTTTTTCTCGTATTCTTAAACCCTCACCCTATAATCTGCACCGTTTGCTCTATGGCTAAAAATAGTTGAATCTAGTAGGGGAACATCACAGGAAGGGATCTTCCTGTCGTTTATCCGACTGTGACTATTCATTTTATAATAAAGACGTTCAGCATCCGTCGATAAACTGATAAAGGCATATGCTAGAACAAACGCGGCCGCGAATGGACGCTCGCGTGTATTGAAAAATAGTATGGTGCAGCGCTAACTGGGCTCTTCTTCTTCTGGACGTTCGGAGCGGACACTCGCTCGTGCACCTGCGCGGCTTCCAGCGTACGTCGTAAGAGCCTATACTACCTCAAATGGCTTAGCATGATCCTCCGTTAAGCTCAAAATACTGCAGCATTAATTTTGAAATAAATATATCGTAAACCTATGGATTAATGTTTAGGTCCTATGTTTGGCGAAAACTCGATTCCATAAAATTTTCTCTATAGAAAAAAATTCTAAAGTTACCTCCAAATCTAACAATAAACCGCTGGTATTCAAAAAGTACTTCAAATTAGATCATGAAACATTGCATACTAACCGAACTAACTATAAAGCAGGTCTTATATTTTTAATTTTCCAAAAGACGAAAATTTGATTTTATCTATACTAATATTATAAAGAGGAAAACTTTGTTTGTTTGGTTGTAATGAATTGGCTCAAAAACTACTGGACCGATTCAAAAAATTCTTTCACCATTTGAAAGCTACATTATCCACGAGTAACATATGCTATATTTTATCCCCGTACTTCCACTGGAACGGGAACTACGCGGGTGAAACCGCGGGACGTCCGCTAGTAAAGAATAAAAACCACTCATTTCGCACTATTCGGCCGCAGTGACTGACGTAACAACCACTTTGTAGTGCAAGCTGATTAGAACGTTAATCTAACAGTATTTCAAACGAAGTTTGAACCACCACAAATAGAGTTGCTAATTTGAGGTAGTATAGGCTCTTAACGCCACTATGGGAGGATCTGCATATCAATGCGCATCAGTGTGATACTTTAAACGTCCGTTTCATTGGCTTATTGGTATCACTTCAAGTAGTCCTTTTACAGTTAATAGTTGTTATACCTCTGATTTTATAACACTCATCACAAAGTCTTAGCCCATATAAACGACTCCGCTCCCACCCGGCAAAATAAAAAAAGAATATAATTCAAATAATTATGGGCTTTATGTATTCCTTTTTAGATACTACTTTACATTGGCAACATAAATTTGCAGACAGCTCGCTGTCAGCGGGCTTACCGCCGTCAATGCCAATGTAAAGTCGTGTAACTGGGCTAAGACCTTTATTCTCAATACAACGAGGTTGCCTCCGACAGCAGTAACTCAACAAGCCGCAGCTAAAAAAAATGTTAAGGCTGCGGTTCCACTGAGGCGGAGCGGAGCAGAGCGGAGACGACCTGTGCCGCGATTCACCAATCACATGGCTTGAAATCCACCTATGTTCGGCCGCTGAGAGAATGCGTTCCTGACAGGTCGTGAGTATTAGTATTATTAGTGATGTTAGATAACTTATAGCAAAAAACTAAAAAAAAACAAAAATATAATAATAACAAAAAAAAAAATTGGTTGCCTGTAAAGTCGGTATACGGGCGAAAGTTTTACGTGACAACGACTTTGAGTGGTAAAATAAACTTTTTATGTCTGTCTCTCTCGCTCTTAGGCGGGACGCGTGCCTCTCACTCGCTCTCATTGTGAGCGCATAACGTGAGCGGAGCGTTACCCAGTTTCTTGAAGTGTCACCCGGCAAACCAATTTATAAGACGTTGTCACGTCAATAATAATAGCAAAAATATTAACAAAAAAATAATATTATTAAAAACGATATCATTAAATCAATTATCAATAAATGTTATAATTTCGCGCCAAATTTTTGTACCAGCTGACAGACGTCAGGAACGCATTCTCTCAGCGGCCAAACTGTACCTCTTATCACAGCTCAGCCCCGCTCCGCCTCAGTGGAACCGCAGCCTAAAGGACTGTCCACACACTCGATCTTAGCAAAAGGAATAGAAAGGATGTTTTTTTACAAGCAAACACGTTAAAATTTGTTAGTATGCATGTATTTTAATTTGGCACCTACTTCTTGCAGGCAGTAAGTAAGCTACCAAATGACAAATACAAAAACATATTATTATTAGGTTTAACATAAATTAAACGGACCAAAAATAAATTATATAATTTTAAGACAATCTTTGTCTATTGCTAAAATAATAAAATGCACTAAAAATTCGCTAATTATTAATAATATACATTCAACATAACTTAATACTCTTTCACAGTTTCATTGGTAAAACAATATACGTAGGCAAAATAAATGCGTAACTAAAATAATCACATGTAGATACGCGTTTTCGAATAAAAGCTAATGACCAAAATGTATGGAGCAGTAGTGTCTTTTTTTATCTAACTAGATGGCCATCTAAGGAACTTAAAACATTTTGATGCCTGCAACACAACATAACTAATGAAATATTGTATTACAGTAATCATAAAAAAAACAATTCTGACCGAGTTAGTTAGTCAGTTTATTTATACAAATTGATTTTTCAGATCCGAAAGTATGGGACCAACCTGACCTCGATTGTGCAATAAAATTAGTTTATTGAAAAAGCGTCGGCCTCAGTCAGGAATGGAACCCAATCACTTTTGTAAAAAGCAATCTGCATTTAGATTATCTGTATAAAAGTCACGAATTTTGGTCATTAGCTTTATCTATAAGTTGACATCTTAGGCAGATAAATGCATCTCACACCGATCGGTGGAAAATAATACATTTTGTATAAATTGTTTTCAAGAAGAAATACTTTCTACCAGAAAACAGTAACACGTCATCTCTACACTTCATAACGGAAGCGTATCTTTCGAATTATTCCTAACTAAAAATAAGCAAAATATCACAAGGACAAACAAAATAAAACAAATCTACCTACAATTCATTACTAGACATATAAGTATAAAATTACATAAGAATACCATTATTGCCACCTATCTCAATAAATAAATGTCAAACGTTATCGTTTCACTGGTATACTTCACTGATTCGTATTGCTATTGATTTATTTGTCTAAACATACCGTGCATCGGCGCCTCTAAGGCTGTTCAATAATTGCGAAGCTTTAACAATTCGACAATTTCATTGTTCGAAACACAATCGACCATATACAATTTCGATAAGTACATAATTTAACAACTTAGGCGGTAATTTCTAGCCATTCTATCAGATTTACTTACGTAAGAAATGTCAATATTCAGTTCACGTCGATGTACCAAAATGTAAAAATCTTACATATTAACTGGAGTTTCGTTTGGAGTTACTATAAGTGCGCTTTTTCTTTGGTGCGATGTGGTTGTCCGTTGGCTATTGGTTGCGGGGGTGGAGGCCTGGCGAGGATGGCCTGGTACATGCCCCACACCGCCAGGGGGCGCATATAGCCCACTGAGCGGTGGTTGCCGTTCTCATAGAGGGCTTCTGGGGTTTCGAACGAGAGGCCCATTTGTGTTAAAGTGCTGTATAAGCCACCGGCAGTCACGAACGCCTCCTCATGCATGCCTGAAAGAAAAAATCAATATTATCTTTATATTATTTGAAAAAATACATAGTACCTCATAATTATGAGAAAGTGAATCTGTTTAACACATTTTTATTCAAACATAATACGTAGATATTGTATGCGATTAGATAAAAATAAATAAGTACTAGCGAAATTACACTATCAGGACACAAAACTACTGATTTGCAGCAGTATATTTTTGATAAGATAACAGCTAATGGGAACTCCCATTAGCTCATATCTGCCGTCTACTACGGGATTTACCCTTTTTTAGGTATTTAATTAAATACCTAAATAAAGTGACGTTAAATGTAACAAATAATGTACTGGATATTGCCTTTGTTAATGATAAACTCTGTCAGCAACTACAGATTTAAAGATACATTCCGGATGCTTTCCGGTAACAGTACAGATATAGTCAGTTCAGCAATAAAAACCAATCAATGTGTACTATCGAGGACACTCCCGCCTGACCACCACTAAGCTCATTTTTGCTTGCATTCGCAACATAAAAACGCTCTCTAGCCCCGCCCCGTTGACTTTGTGTAGAAAAAATGAATGAAAAGATACCGAATCGGCCGAGCGTATTGACGACGCACGCCAAACGAGAGTTATTGATATTTTGCGCGCCAAAGTTGACGCTTTCCATTAGGAAAGCGTCAACTTTGGCGCTTTGGCCTATTATTTTTTTTTTTTAAGGGACAAGCCCGCCACACTGTTCCCAACCACTGTAACTCCTGAAAGCCAGAATCAACAGTGGCGACCACCAGAAAAGCGCCGAGACAATGAAGCTCGACGAAGTCCCAGAGAATGAATTTAACTGTCTTGGATCCCGCAACGAAATTAATCAGAAAAGTATAGCGGAGGAGTAGGAAAATCTGTAATTTCCACTTCCCTCCATATCAGCAGGAGACACAAAGAAACAAGGCCAATAGGCACAAAGGGACGTTCACAACTGGGATAGGCCCAGTTGCCTAGCACCACGGATAAAATATTAACATTAATGGGTCCTAAGTTGTGAGCAGTTATATTTGATTCCAATAATAGGTATGGCAAAAACGCTTGAACGCACGGAAATTTGTTCTAGTTTCTACAAGGTCTCTGTAGTAAATAACTCCGGATGTAACCTGTACACTATCCAACATAATATTGCGTTCATTCTGCCAAAGACTGCACTCCCATAAAATATGATGTGCTGATTGTTCATATTCGCAGTCAGATGTGGAACATTGACAAAGAGGCGAGTCAACAAGCTTGAAGGAAAATAATTTACTCTTAAAGTTACCATGACCGGTGAGAAATTGAGCAACACAGTGATCAACCTCCAGCCATGTCCTGGCCAGCCGTTCACGAACGGATGGAAAGAACTGGTGGAGGTGTCGGCCCTTGATGGAATTATCCCACCTACATTGCCATTCAGACAAAAGTTCCTCCCAGACGTCGGTCTGTGGTTTGAATAATCTAGAAATCTTATCACGGTCACGTAGGGTTAAAAAGTCTGCGTCCGTGGTCTCACGCGCGTTATAGTACATTGCAGCCCGTCGCTGCACTTCAAGATCGACTGGAAGTACACCTGCAAGTACCGGTAAGGCTTCAGTACTAACCGTCCTATACGCTTTGCATAAGAATATCAAAGCCAAACGCTGGCTTTGAAGCAATTTACGTCGTACCGCTCCTATGGTGGCCCTATCAGCCCAAACAGGTGCCCCGTAGCACATACACCCCAAATAGGTAGCCCCATAAATGGTCTTTAAAGTTAGAAATGACAGACCCCACGATTAGATTCGATTAGATTTGGATATTCTAGTTAAGGCATAAAAGTTTTTTTTAGCTTTTTCACCGACAGTTTTTATATGATCTATGAATGAAAAATTCTTCTCTAAGACCAAACCAAGGTAGCACACGGACTGCTTTCTTTTCACGGGAACGTTATTAAATTTAATACTAGGCCACGATTTAAGATTACCTTTTAAAATTAGTTGATAAGTTTTTTGCGGTGCAAAGGTCAGACGGTTTCGATCGCCCCACTGAGATATTAATCGTAGGCAAGTGTCAGCTAAATTCTCGAGTCCAGCCCGAGTACTCGACTGAATGAGCAGCAGGCCGTCGTCCGCGTAACCGGTTAATGAACAGCCGGGTGGGAGAGGAATCGCGAGATAATCATCGAAACCTAAATTCCACAGATACGGAGCGATTACCGAGCCCTGAGGACATCCCATGGTAAGGGACTTTGACATAGAATGATGTCCGAGTTTGAGTTTCGCGGAACCATTTAAAAAATATGAATAAACAAGATTATATATGTTTTTATAGCAGCCGCGATTCTTCATTTTAAGTAGTAGCATCGGCCACCATGCGTTATCAAAAGCCCCGGAAATATCTAAAAAGATTCCAACCACGTACTTGTGTTCCGAGTTATTAACAATTTTTCTAACAGAAAGTGCCGCGTCTACGGTAGATTTTCCCACGGTGAAACCGAATTGGTTGTTATGAAACTTTGGCCCGTCTGGCAGCAAACGTGGAACGATAAGGCGCTCCAGGAGTTTTCCCAAAGATGGCAGTAGGGTTAAGGGCCTGTACGACTTAGGGTCGTCTGGTGGCTTATCACCACTTTTTGGAATTATTCGTATAAAGCCACGTCGCCATACACGAGGAAAAACGCCGTCCGCAATACATCGGTTGAAAACAGATAAAATGGCGTCTCCCGCTGTTTTACAAGCTTCTATTATCATCCGATTAGATATTTTATCTTCACCTGATGATTTGTTAAGAGGCAGTTTCCTGACAAGATTAATGAATTCGTCAATAAACATATTGGAGCTCATAATATTACAAGGATTTATCAGTTTCCTACCTTCAAATATCATAAGTGCAGCAAGTCCGTAAGTGACCCCGGTCCACACCTCCTCGCTCTGTATGGCCGTGGTGTCGATGTGCCCGTGCGGGCCCGTCACCCAGCCGTTGACGGCGCCCATCTTGCCGCCTTTGAACTGCTGGACGTTGTTCTCGAACACCGTCGCTAGAGCCTTCCTCACGTTGGCTTCGGGGAACACTTGCTCGGTCCAACCTGATGCGCGGAGGAACCTGCAATGCAAGAGTTGGTGTAATAAAAGTGAGCCGTCGCGGGACGCCTGGCAGATGTGAAACATCGAAATTATTTTGTACAAGTAATGTGCTTAAAAAAAGTCAATATAACAAAAATAATATAAAAACAAAATGACTCGATTCACAAAAACAAAATATTTATCATGGAATCGAACTCGAAGTCACGACATTGTAAACCAGCGCTTTGTGCCCCGAGACCAGCTGGCTTGTTGTAAATTGTGTCGAATATGTAGATCTTATGCTGCTTCAACAGGTCAGCATTGTTCGGGCCGGGTTCAATTGTCATGCCACTAATTTTTTATTTGTTTTTTTTTGGTTTACCCGCGCCTATAGATGTTTCACATCAAAAACTTTGTAATCGACTGGTACAATGGCTTCGATCAAGCAATAAAAATAAGCTTAGTCTTTTCTCTATTTTAATTATAGGCTATATTGCTATTGGCCTTCAACAATGGTTGATAACTCACCATTGTCCCGCCAACTGATCGGCCATCACAACTTTACTATTTGCAGGACGTACGTCGAACTTGTAATAGGAGCCGTTCCACAGCTTTTCTTCAAATGAGTGCTGCGCTTGTTCCAGTAGTTTGGCGAACTCTTTCTCGTCTTCTTCATGACCGAGGATACGCGCCATCGCGCATACCGCGCTTACTGACGCTACCCATAGACCACCACAGTATGCACTGTAAATGGAAAGTGACATTTTAAAATTCGGATTGATGGTCAAAAGACACAAAGGAATCTCCGAGAAACATAAATGTCCAGGTTTTTTAAACATTTTCTCGTCAAAGCGAAATTACCAAAAGTCTTTAGTGGCCTAAAGTTGGGTGGAAAACTACTATGCCAGCATGTAGTGCAAAAACAATGCAAAGCGTGTAAGCGAGGTCTTAAAATATGAAATCTATATAAAACGTTGCGCAGATCTACCTTTAAATGATGAGACATGAGAAAGAGAAAAAGGTTAGGGGAGTAATACATAATAATGAAGATATAATTACCTAGGTCCGGACATAACCCACGCGTCGTAAGTCTGGTCGGGGAAGCCGCCGTTCTCGATGAGCCCGTCGTCGTCGTGGTCCCAGCGCCGCGCCGAGCGCAGCAGCGCGGCGGCGGCGGGGTACATGGCGGCCAGGTAGCGCCGCGCGCCCCACACGGCGGCCGCAGGTGCGCAGGGCTCTCGCTCTGCCTGCACCTCGGCCTCCACGTCCGTGCTCCTGTACAACAGGTCTAGTATATCGCCCACCCCGTACGGCTTCTCTTCGCTCGCGACCGGCGTGGACTGCTCCGTCAGGTCCGGCGACTCGTCCGTCGTCCCGTCGGTGTCGTCGGCCTGCCCCGTCGAACGGGAGTACAAGTCGTCTTCGGTACCATCCTTCACGTCGTCTATAAACGCCATGGAGCGGTACCTTTCGTTTTCATCGAACGGCGCCGTGTGCCCTCTCAGCAACCGGTAGTCCCGTATCACTTGCAGTATGAACTTGAGATTTAAGTCCTTCCAGTCGCTCACGTCGTGGATGTTGTAAGCGTTTATATGAGAGAAAGGTACGTCCTCTGTAAAAAAAAGTATGTTATAAGATCAGTCCAATAACATACATATACCAGGAAGCTAGGCAATGTGGTTAGCCGTGTTGTATCCGGCAGAGTAGAATAGAACCAACCCATTACACTCACGGGTGTCGTATAAGGCGACTAATGTCCGAGGCAAAACACCTTGCGCCTCTGTAGACCAGAGAATGGGTAGCAGCGTTTTCTGTTAGTCTTTCATCACTGCGATCTCCAATCCGCCTGCCAAGCGTGGAGATTACGGCAAATTCCTCCCATCATGGGAGAGGCTTATGTCCAGCAGTGGACGTTATGGGCTGTTGTAGTAGGCAATGTAAAGTATTTCTGTAGCCTCCTGAACAAAGTGGTCAATGAATAACATTATTGGTGGCTGTTTTAAATAATGCTAATGATCTACAGGTTTATGTTTTTATAAAGTCAGAGAGCAAATTGTATTTAAAAAAGAAACATCTTAGTGATTGAAACTATAAAGATGTGGGACAACAACAGATTTGGGAAAGAATTGTCCAAGAATGTCCTACCTCAGTTATTGCCCTTAATTTGCTATCGTCAATTACAGCTTGGAATAGTTATAGGTCGATGTACCGAGTTTAGATTATTGACACCAATTAACGATTCGGCTAGTTAACTGAGTAAGTATATAACGATAAGCAGTTCTCAATCATATGGACCAAAACCTTTTGCCTGTATATTTATGTAGCACTTCTTTACGATGACGGTGGTTTTCGCCATCCTTTACGTTTATGACATCCAATTAACCACAGTTTTGATAAGGACTATTCATTATTATTATAATATAATGACAATGGTGCCGATTCCCTTGTTCACAAACTAAACTAAATTTAAGTTGAATGCATCTTTTTCTTTCCATTTCATTATGAAAAGGACAGAAGATATATATTAGTTTATTCCTGTCAAATTAGTCAGCACCTGACGTAATTTGATGTAATTTTAGTAGTCAACTTTTTAATCGCGTCTAAAACTTGTATGGCGCTGATTAATTTGACAGAACATAACTAAAATTTATCTTCTGACCTTTTCTTAATGAAATAGAAAGAAAAAGATGCACTGAACTTAAATTTGGTTTAGTTTGTAAACAAGGGAATCGGCACCATTGACTCACCAGGATCACCAAGATCGTGTGGAATTGAATCTTTTATTTTAAACTTCACTGATTTTCCATCGTATAGGGACGGTCGACATTTTTCAGTTTCTAATTCGATAGTGTCACGGAACATAAATTGCAAGACCACCTGAAATTAATCATACAATTTGTTTAATAAATTACAAAGTTCATCAACTATTTTGGTGAAAGGTGCCAAAATATCTACTTACTTGTAAATTAGGCCACAGTTGAGCTAGCGCGAAGGAAGCATAAAAGTGTACATCATACGTATTATACATTCTATATTCGTGGCCTTCTAGATACCCGAACAAACCAAAGTCATGCCTATAAACAAAATTAGCAACATAAAGAAGAGTGAATAAGACCTAAAACACTTCATTTAACATGGCTATAAACCAGGTGTATAATGAAATCTAATTGATGAGTAATTACCTAGGATCGGTTTCCGGAAATTCGTCACGGACATCAAACCATATTGTGCCGCCATCAGCGACAAAATAAAGCTCATTCATTAAGGCACTTTTTAACCAGTCTGGAATATTACTGTGGAACAAAAATAAATTTTGTAATGTTGTAAAAACAAATCGAACTTCATAAAGTAGGTAGGATTTTACCTATTATTCAAGATGGGATCCTGCCACTCTGCGAGTAGCTTCTCCCAATTCTTATAATTTCTAAGCGCGTACGCAGCTATGCTGGCACCGGCGATACAATCACTACCAAAGAATTTTGTATAAAATCTGTAATAAACAAATTGATGATTAAAGTGACCAATAAAATGATGCTGCATATAAACGAATAGGAAGGAACTTACCTCTTATGTACTTTTTTATCTTTCTTATATCTTATAATAGGCATGTCCCAGGCAAGACAAAACTCGGTAGAACCCGTTCCCCCTGGTTCTATAGATAATACACTCGAAAGTGCTACTGAATCACCTACAAAACACAAAGTAATGTTAGAAAAACATCCCAATTCTACTATTATCACCAAAGAAGAGATATATAAGTACATTTGTGAATCTTCTTCTGTTTTTCCTTTTCTTTCTCTTTTTTCTCCTTTTCCTTCTCTTCTTTAGTTTTGTCCTTGTCTGGCACTTTGGGAGGTGGTGGCGTTAGGCTCGGATCCGGCGTTAGCGTGCCGTTTTTCTTTAGACAATCCCACACGTAAGCAGAGGTCTTCGCGGCATTCCAGAAGCAGTAACCTTCGTGGATTGTCTCGTTTGCATCCTTTTTCTTGGCTATGGTGAATGTGCAAGGATGCTCGGCGACTTTCTGTTCCAGGGTAACGCCACATGTGTTCTCCTCAGAATATCTCTCTAAATCCAGCTTGGCTGGAAGAACGAATAACATTTTAATGCTAAATTTATTTACATTGTTTTTAATGCAACATACTTTTTTTTACATACATTTATAGAACTTAATTATGTTAATTTTATACCAACCAATAGTTTTCTTCTTGTGGGCGCCCCCAAGTACTTCCGTCCATGTAAAAGTAATACTAACATTCCGCTTTTCATTACTAACGTTAAAAGCTGTAAATACAAATACTGCGCACGGCAGACTGCTGTCCTGTAAACAAATATTATTTTAAACAAAAAAGTTATAATCCTGTTTTAAACGGGGAAAAATTAATGGACGGAGGCCGCGTAGGTTGCGGTAAGTAAAAGTTGAGCATGAGTCAGATTGAGAACATCATTGAAAGGCAACAGGGAAAATAACTAAGAACTTAAACATCTAAGAAACGTTTGTTTATCTCAGAAAGGCTTTGGGGAATATAAATCGAGAGGAAAAGCTTTATATTAACATAATTTGTATGCATTACAGAAGAACAATGTTTTTGCAATTGGAAAACCCCCTGACTGTATAGATCAGTGGGCCTAAAATGGCCACTTTAGCAGAATCACGATAAAATTCTTAATGTAGACTTTATGGTCATAACCATAAAGTCCATTTTAAGAATTTTAATTTTTTAACATGATTCATATTCTGATAAAGCGGCCTTTTTAGACCCCCAGAAGCCCAGATTCATCATCACGATTTTTGTGACTTGTGAGACAGTCCTAATTATTAATGTTTACTGTACCTTGTAATTATGAGGTATGACAGGTGAGATCTGTCTGCAAACCAGCTTTATTCCATACTTGCTCAGGTCATATGTGGTCCAGGCGCGCGGATAAAGTGCTGTGTACTCACACTCTGATCCATTCAAGTTCCATTCCCAAGTTGGTGGCGCCTTTTTGGGTTTACTAAAAGGCAATTTGAAAAATATATTCTAGTGAAGGAATAAAAAAGCCTACAAAGACAGTAAACATACAGTTACAGAGTCTCTTATCTGACTATACTAATTACAAGAATATTATTAACCTGGCGTAATGTGGATGAACCTACTGAGCCACCTCTGCTTAAACTTTCAATTAATACAGGTGTGATGTTATCATGTTATTTAGGAATGTATTTACACGATTTATCCCACATTGCAGGTGTATTTGTAATCACAACCTGTTATCCATCAGGTGGATCCTGCTACCTGATAAACTTAATATTTATCTCATTAAATCTCTATTTATCACAGTAATTCATGATAAGATTGAGGAATCATTAGCTTGATACAACATTTTAGTGACTACATTAGCCATTGACAACAAGATAAATAACCAAATACCTATACTCTTAATTAACACAATCACACAGTAATTAACACACACAAGATTTTAAGGGCTTTTTGGTGCTAAAATATTCATGCAAACAGGCAAATTACATTAGCAATATGGTGGAATATGATTAACTTACTTATATGTAGACAAAACAGACTGGTAAACCGTTTCGTTGTCGGCATTTCTTATGTTCACAATGAACTGACATTCTGGCACCGTGACATACTCATATATGCCAGGGTACAGCTGGAAGCGACAGAACTCGCCTTTGAACCCTCGGCCTATAGTCCCACCACCAATACCTCCAATAGGACAGCCTACAAAATACATAAATATTATATTTACATACATAACTTCATAATCAAGTTTTGAGTTGTAATAGGTGTAGCACATGCAAGTACATAAATATTATAAACATATGGCAACACACTGTTATAACATGGTACTGAAGTCATGGGATACCAAGCTGGATTATGTCTGCGTAAGGACAAAATATGGATTGGATTAATACACAAAATGCAATCCTATCACCCCATTTAAAAACAATCAGAAATAGAGAGTGAAGTCCCTTTATACTGTTGGGGCTTCTTACTATTTGTTAGATGTTTGGGAGAACATACTAAGCCACACCCAGATATCTCACTTTTAGATTTATTTTATACAAACATGAAAAGGAAACCAATGAATCAGTTTAATGTTAAGCTTAAAAAAACAAATTGGCAAAGATTGGAAAGCAGATGTAAAACAAGTTGTTTATAATGATTGGGTAATCTAGAACTCCAGATAGTTAGATTAATTAATACATGTTACTAGCAGCTACTTTCTATTATTAATTTTGGCATGAAGAGAACCACATGTGTTACACTGTTCATTACTGTTAAACTGCAGAATGAAATCTGTACAATAATAATGTTAATCACAATCTACTTTTAGTTTATTATTACCAACCAGCGAAATGTTTTTAACAGTACTTTTCCACTACAGACTACCAAAGTATAGATTATACAACATGGCATTTTTCTAATAAAATAGTTTTATTTATTCCGACTTTAATTGGCCAAAGTCCATGACCCTCATCAGACTTTAAAATGATTGCTGAAAAGGACTAATTTTATGTTAATGACAACTTACCATACATCCTCTGAGCTGACACCATGTGAATATAATCCATTATAGGACGCTTTTTATTCAATCTCTTGCCAATGTAATATTTCAAATACCTGTAAAAAAGTAACACTTTAGATGCCTTATTAAATGTTATGTAGGTACTGAATCTAAAAAAACTGTTAACAGAGCAGGATAATGCTGGCTTAAGCTAGTACCTGCACACATCATTAAAAATGTTGCACAAGACTATTGTAATAAGTTCAATTTTATAATATAAAATATTTACCTGGCAGTTAATGGCATCATGTCAAAAACTTGACTGGGTCTTGGTATCAGAAGTTGTTTGCTTTGTAAGGGAAATTCATGGTCTAACGGTAACTTTAAGCCGTATTTAGAAGGCTCGTGCAGGCCTAGCCCGACGTCGCCAACTGTTTCCATCTCCATGATGGTGAACAATTCGAGAATATATTTTAAGCTTGGAACAGTCTCCAAAACGAACCCTCTCACACAGTTCTTCAATCGAATCGTAGGTATTATCACATTATCTCTCTGTTCCTTCCCAATACGATAGCAAGTCAATTTATCAAATTAAGATGTAATTTTAGCGTGACACTGTAAATTGAATATTAAATAATACAAAAATGAGAGCTATCTTCGGATGATAAACTTTAAGATAAATTTGTCAGACAGAACTAACGAAATTGAAATAAAATTTGAAAATCGAAAATAGTGACATGAGAATGCATCTCTGCCATCACACATCACCAGTGTTGCCAGATGGAATCTGAAGAAATCAGTAGAAAAGTTAAAGTTTAGCAGTAGATCGAAGGAAAAATCAGTAGATTAAAAAACTCATACCCAAATGAGGTAAAAAAAGACTTGAGTACAGTACTTTCACAGTTTTTATGCCTTGTGACCAGATTGGCAGATCCAGTAAGTAGTAACACAGGTAATAATAGTACCTACCGCCAGTGATTGGTCGGTCTTGCACACACTACAGATAAAAAATACCGCGAATTCACAAAACTTGTTGAACAAATGTCATGTTATTTAGGCCTATAAGCCAGATGATACGACACGACGACAATAACTAGATGATACGATCTGATTTGAAAAAAAGCAGGTAGATTTCCAATCAAGGCAGTAGATCAGTAGATTTTTTTAAAATCAGGTAGATCTACTGCTAAATCAGTAGATCTGGCATCACTGCACATCACAATGAAAAAAATGACGTTTAGCAACTGTGCATAATTGACACCAGTGTTGCCAACTTTATTTTTTAGATGATCGTACCATTGTACCATTGTCTAGAAAAGATCGTATTTTGCCAACATTTTAAGAAAAAAAATAGTACGTAATGAAATTCCAAAACAATCAACGTATTTAATTTTAAAACGGAATGTAATTATAATTTTGAATCAATATGTAAGAAACATGAAGCAACATTAGCATTAAGATTTATAGCTGATTTTTTATATTTTTAGTTATGGAAAAGTTACTTAAAAAACTCAGATGAAACCGTAGACAGCTGTCTACGGATGAAACCGTGACTAAGTGTCATTTCCAGATTTAAAGTCTCGAATTTGTATACGGATAAAAGTTGTCCTCTACCTTGAATAGGTCTGATGCAAACAATTCTCAATTTCAGTTGGTTGAAACCGTAATTTTTGCGAGTATGTATGTACAATTTGACAGATAGATATAGGATGCATTCATAAAAATACAAAAAAGTTTAGCTCGTTCATGTCTTCTAGTTGTTTTTTTTTATAATATAAAAAAATAATTTTATTTGTCATCTATTTTTACTTCGATATGATGATGGGTCTATGATTTGAAAAAATCGTATATTTTGGTACGATTTCGATTACTCGATCGTACATCGTACAAGTGCCAAAACGGTCGTATAGATTCTATTTAAATCGTACGTTTGGCAACACTGCTTGACACTGTCACCGATAGTGATGCCAGACTTTTATTCAAAATTTCTACTAAACGAACAAGTTATTTGGAAAGTTCTAAGACATTGAAACGCGTAGGTTCTACTAAGTTCTAACCTTTAACATTTTTTCTGGCATGACCTAAATCTCCCTATTCACAAAGGGCCCAGTCATCATCATCTTCCTGCCCTTATCCCATGTTACTTGGGGTCGGCGCAACACGTTTTTTTCTTCCATTCTCCCCTGTCAACCGTCACACAGTCATTTACACCTGTTTCATTCATATCATTCTCTTATCCTCTCCCTCTCCATCCATCAACATTTATATTCATCACTCTTTTAGTCACATGCGATTCTTCCCTCCTCATCACATGCCCATACCAAGACAGTCGATTCCCTTTCAACTTTTCTGTAACTGGCGCAACTTTCAAACTTCCTATAATATACTCATTACCTATTTTATCCATACAAAGGCCCAGTCAGAGGTTTCAATTTCGAAAAATTTTATTATCTATCTCTGGGGCTGGATCTTGTTATTTTAATACATGGAAACCAATGTAGATCTCTTCTTTCCTTACTTACCTATGGAAAGAAGCGAATTAAAATGTTGTGTGTGTGTAATGTTATGTTATAATGTTGAAGTGAGTTTCTTTGTTTACTGTGTCTTGTATTCACATTATAATGTTCGATCTAATGAGGGTACCCGTGAACTAATTTCCGACTTATATGCAACGCAAGCAATGCTGAGGGCATCATTTTGATGATTTTCGATGCTTCATTCTTTTGGACAGTTCTAAAAATCATAACATAACTAATCATTATTATTTATTTTTAAGGCTCTAATAGGCCCAGCAGTGGGACAATTTATGCTGAAGAATGAAAGTATATAAACCGCAAAATATTGACATGAATTACTTCATAGTTTATTTAAAATATTTCAAATGATACAAATAGTGTTGTTCTATGTCTGTAGTGCAAGCGTTCTTGTCGTACTTACGACAAAAATGCGTTTATTATCTCTTTCTTTTTTTATCCCCCATTAACAGAATATTAGGAAAATAAATGAAAAATATTAATAAATCAAAGTAGGTATACTGCGTAGTTACATGTGGTATGAGATCCTTTTGTTTTATTTACTTTGGTATCATAATTGGTACACTTTCTGAACACGCACGATGGCATTTTTACAATTTTTATCTCATATCGCTCGTCGCCATGCGTGTTGCAGTCTGCAACACGCATGGCGACGAGTCTGCAAGTTGCAGACTTAAAGGCATTAGGGGCAAATTGGGCCGTTTTCGAGTGTTCACGATTGCGCGCTCACAACATATCTGTTTACTCACAGACCACATAGAGCTTTGTTTACTAGAATATCATTGCATGTATTTTTGTGCAATATCAGCGGGCCTAAAATGGCCACTTTAATAGAATCATCCTATGTTTCACGTTAAAAAATTAAAATGTTTAAAATGGACTTTACATTTATGATCATAAAGTCCATTTTAAGAATCTGAAATTTTTAACGTGATGCATTTACGATTCTAATAAAGCGGCTGTTTTAGACCCCCTGTGATTTGTGAGATTGCGCTCAATCTCACAAATCACAGGGGGTCTAAAATTAGGACCGATTGGGGGAGCATTAGGACCGACTCGCGCCAGTGTAATTTTTTGGTGTTTTGCTGTTTTGCACTTGGCACCCGGCCCAACCAATCCCGAAAATTACCGACCTGTTGAAGCAGCTTAAGATCTACATATTCGCCACGGTCTACAACAAGCCAGCTGATCTCGAGGCACAGAGCGCTGGGTTACAATTTCGTGATTTGGAAGTTCGATGCCAGCTTATGGATTTTCATTTTGTGAATAGAGTCATTTTTTCTCTGTGTTAATTAATTAATTTATATATTTTGTGTTTGTTTTTTACATTGCACCCGGAATTAAAATTTGGTGTCAAAAGTCAGACTGGGACATGAGGAGCGTAGCGTAGGCCGTAGACCACCGGTGCGACGACGACATGGCTGGCGGGAGAAGGGCGGCAGCTTTGTTTTTTGTCCGTTCCGACCATCTGTTGAGCGTCGACTACGCTTTTTAACCGACTTCCAAAAGGAGGAGGTTCTCAATTCGATTGGTATTTTTTTTTTATATGTGTATACACCCCATTTGGTCCCATAAAAATTTAACATAGTTTGGCCCAGTAGTTTTCATTTGATGAATATTTTTACTTAAGTTTTATGGTAAAATTTCATGTATGTTCACCGATTTCTCCTCCATTTCTGAGCGATTCTCAAAATTCTTATTTTATTTGAAAGAGTATACTCCTGAGATCGCATTCAAATTTGGTGAAGATCTGATGCTGATATCTTCGGAGATATACAATAGAACTCTTCAAAACAAGGTGGTAAATCGGTCGTGATTGCTGCAATCGCTTGAATGTTTATTGTTTATACAACATCATGACGTAACATCACGCCTGTATACTCTGACTGAGGGGTACGCAGATGTGTACAATACACTCAAATTTCGACAGTTTAGGTATGATAATAATATGTTCTATCTATTGGGGATAGGCCTATTATCATGACATGTATTGTTAACAATGTAAAATAAATTCATAGCAAATATTTGGATATTACAACTAAAAATGGAAAAATAAAAAAACTTTTTTGCAAAAAAAATAAAACCGACTTCAAAAAACACAAAAAAGTGAAAAATAACTTTAGCTTCAGAAGTCGGTGACAAAAAAAAAAAAATGAATCAAAAAAAGGTCACCGACTTCTGAAGCTAAAGTTATTTTTCACTTTTTTGTGTTTTTTGAAGTCGGTTTTTTTTTTTTAAAGTTATCAATCAACCTCAAACAAACAAAAAACCAACCAAATTGTATAATATTGAATGAGTGCGTCATTCCAAGGATATGTGCCAAACGCAAAAGACTGCAGATTCTGCAGAACATGACAGTGATGCCAGATCTACTGATTTAGCAGCCTACCTGATTTTAAAAAAAATCTACTGATCTACTGCCTTGAGTGGAAATCTACCTGCTTTTTTTCAAATCCGATCGTATCATCTAGTTAATGTCGTCGTGTTGTGTCATCTGGCTTAAAAGCCTAAATAACAAGACATTTGTTCAACAAGTTTTGTGAATTCGCGGTATTTTTTTATCTGTAGTGTGTGAAGTGACTGTGACGTCACATTTGAGTAAAAAATATACTCAAGTGTGACGTCACACGAGTTTTCAACGCACTGTATCGTCTTCATTTTTGTTTACGTGAAAAAAGAAAAAATACATTTGTCCAATCTAAAGTCCTTTTTACCTCACGTGGGTATGACTTTTTTAATCTACTGATTTTACCTTCGATCTACTGCCAAAACTTTAATTTTTCTACTGATTTCTTCAGATTCCATCTGGCAACACTGAGAACATCTGGCGCGAGACGGTCGTGGCAACATCTTAGCAACACTTTTGTTCTGGCTGTCTGGGTTGCGATTGCCATATAAAAATATAGTTTCGCGTTTGCTTATCTGTGGATTGTGATTTTGTGACTGTGTCTGAGGTGTATGAGTATATGTGTTCTGTGGGTGTATGTTTGTGTTCCGAAAATATAGATGAAAGTTGTTGTTTTTATATTTATATCGAAGTTCATACATCAATAAAATCTGAACCCGCCGTGATATTGTTGTGATTTGTGAATAGTCAAGCTATTAACGAAGTTACAGTATGGTGTCCATGGTTCGCACGTTATGTTGAAGTGGTAGTAAGCTTAAACATTTGGATCGTAAACAATTCATAAAGATGGATATCCCAGTGCAAATAGCTATAAGGCTTAAGCCACCAAGTCTTGAAGACTCGTCCCAGTGCATATTCAGCAATCCTGTGACCCAAATTGTGATTACTGAGAGTGGACAAACATTCCATGTGAATAGGGCTCTGCCTGTGGATTGCACACAAGCGAATCTCTTCAACTCGTTTATGATACCTCAAATTAACTGCTTTCTTGATGGGTGTGATACTTCAGTCGTAGTATTTGGTCAGGCTAAGACAGGCAAAACTTACACTTTATTTGGCCCAGGTCAGTACTAAGTTCGACATGTTTTTTTATTGATTCTGCACATATTTTACCTCTAATGTTAATGTTACACTAAAATTAATTTTTCTGATCCTTGTTAGTCATCACAGGCAGCATAAATGAAAGAAAGTGGGTAATATAAAGGTTTACTTTATCCTTCCCATGTAGGATAACTTTGTCAGATGGACACTTTCATGATCTAGCTTAAAGCAAATCAGCCAATGTAATCCTAGGATTTGCAAATGAAGATGCTCATAATCCTTTTAGTTGATGTGATAGCTTAATACATAGTACAAAACATAGAATTAATATTAAATTAACACTGTTTTTTCAGGTTTTGAATGCATTCATAGTGAATGTGACCAAGGCATTGTACCTCGGTTTTTGTCTGAAATATTTCACAAGCTGAACCAAATGCCTGAGAGGGAGTTTATATTACACATCACATGGATGCAAGTTGTGAATAATAACATATTTGATGTGCTGGGAGCTGGCCTGGTGAGGTGCTGCAATGTGGAGGAAGCCTTTCAGTACTTACAGCTGGGATGGCGACAGAGGTGCCCGGGAAACAACCACACTGTGTTCACAGTTAGCGTAGAACAGAAATGGGTCAGCACTAATGGAGTACTTAATCACAGAATGTCCACTGCCAGTTTTTGTGATCTTGCTGCATACCCTGAGCCAGGGCTATTTGCTCTAGAGAACATAATAAAAGAACTGCTGGCAGGCAATCCACCAAAACAAATAAATTATGATCAATGTATTCTCACAGCTATGCTCAGAGACTCCTTTGGGGGCAGAGCATTTACTTGGGTTATTGGGTGTATCAGTGCAGAACCTGAGGATTATCAAGACACTTTGAAAACTCTTAACCTGTGTTTGTGCTGCAGGGGCATTAAGAACTTTGTGACTGTCAACTTATTTGCTGACAATAATACTCCTGTTTACTCAGATAAAGCAGTATTACCACATGCAGATAATAATTTTAATTTGCAATTTGCAACAACTCAGTGGATTAAATTGGTTTCAAATGCAGAAGGCCTATTCAACAAAATTCTGCAGTCCAAATCCTTGTCTGAAGCTGATATCAACCAAGTGAGTGAATGGTTGTTTTTAAAGGCTGAATGTGATGAATGTTTAAATAATGATGCCAGTGTTGATAATAAGGATGCAAATATAAAGCAGGGGTTGCCAAGGATAGCTGAAGATACAGAGCCAAGTGAGCCTAGTGAGTCAGATGTCGACTCAGACTCAGAGGAAGATACCCATTCTGACACAGTATTCCAAGACAAACTAGAAAAGTTCATGGAATATTTTAGAGAAAAGAATGACCAACTTTTTGCTGATAGATGTGAAGAATATTTAAATCACATTGACTCTGATGATATAACAATATCAGAATTAAGTGGGTCACAATCTTTGCCTGTTATGACATCACAGTCAAATTCTGGGCGAAGAAGAACTATACAACCTGGTGAAAGTTTATCTGGAGCAGAGTTGGAGTTACTGAGAAAAGTTGCAGCTAAAGCAATCTCACCTGAATCTCAAAAGATACTTATAGATTCTCACAAAAAGGATGTTGATCCTGAACCAAAATTAATTGAGAGGGAGCTTCTCAAAATGATTGACTCTCCAAAGACAGAAGAAATATGCAAGAAGTACAAAATGACAAAAGAAAAATACACTCAAAAGCAGATACTGGCCCGAAAACTTTCAAAAGAAATTGGCAGCAGCCAGTCACAGCTAAAGGAACTGATAAATCTTTGTATAGCCAAAGAGAGACTGATAAACGACTTGTCTAAATCTATGTGTCATACACAGAACAAGCATTATTCTGAGAAGATAGAATCTAGTTTAATTGATCAGGATACAATGAAGGAAATAAAAAGACATGAGACAAACCTTAAAACT
This sequence comes from Xestia xanthographa, assembly GCA_905147715.2. Lineage (NCBI taxonomy): Eukaryota > Metazoa > Arthropoda > Insecta > Lepidoptera > Noctuidae > Xestia > Xestia xanthographa. Next base: position 13,822,214 of record LR990656.1, read on the forward strand.
TATAAAAAACAAATTGAGCAAATCAAAAGACAGATAAAGAAAGACGAAAAACGTAAAAATACATTAGATGTAGAGCTTGTTAAAGATAAATTAAAGTTAGATGAACTTTCTGACACATCAGTAGATGTGAAAGACAGGAAAACAAACTCACTAAAACACTTTACACATCGAATAACGCAACTTGACAGTATTTTGAAGGAGAAGACAAATGATTTGGAAACCTTAGAAATGTCCAAAGAAAAAGAGTTGTTGTTGAGGAAAGAAATCAAAAACCTGAGGAAGACCAGAGAGTGCTTGCATGAACAAAGATGCAGTTTAGGACATAAGAGAAAAATATATAAATCTCTTTCAGATTCAGAGGTAAGCTACCCAAATTAAAATTGGACAGTTAAATAATTATGCAAGTGTCTTAATATTTTTTGTAAAATCAAATGATCGTTTTAGGAGCGCAAACTGCTGGAATGTGAAGAAGCTATAGAAGCAATCGACACGGCAATAGAGTACAAAAACAATTTAATTTGTGGCAAGTCACCATCAGCTTCTCTGTCTGATTCTCAAGACAATAAAGACTCGAGGAGTAGGGGAGAGCAAATGTTGATGGCACGGCTTGACAAACTGTCGCATGACGAGATGAAAACCTTGCTTTATAGGTATTTCCAAAAGGTAAGATTTCTAAATCAATAATAGTATTGAATAGGTAAAGTTTGTAAGTTTAGATTTAGGGGCTAATCTTCAGAAATACTTATCCGATTTCGAAAATTCTTTCACTAATGGGAAGTTTCATTATGCTCAAGTGTAATATGGTTTTATTTAAAATGTTCCTGCGGGACAATTTCCGACCACAACACGAGCGAGTTGTTTTTAGAATGACTGTTGACGTCGTAAAAATATTGATGCTGCAATAGAAACTAAAATTGATGGCTCTTTAACCAAGGTGGTGGATTTGCGCGGCGCGTGTGCCGCTCTCGAGGCAGGTGTGGAATCGGCAAGCGAAGAGGCGGCGGTGTGGCGTGCGCGGGCTGCGGCCGCTTGGAGGCATGCACAGCGTCTGAGACCACATGCTCATTCCAGGTGAGGCAGAGGCTTATGAGCTTCTTTAATTTCACTAAAAGCATTTTCTATTCAAAATACCAGTGGCGTCGACAGGTATTTATTGTTCCTGGGTGAACACGCAAATTCGACTTGCAAGAAGGCTGACGTGGATGCGCCGCAGTTGTGAATTACAATCCTGACTTGATGATATGAGTGCACATAGATACTATTCTGTAAACGAATAATATATATCGCTTTCGTTTCAGGCACTTCCAATCATTCCATAGATGTCTGGACGGAGGCAATGCGGAGAGGGCGTTGTTTCTGGGCATGACGACTGATTCGGAGACATCGGACGATGCCATGCGATTAGTGGATCGTATGAAGCAGATTGCGCGGTGCCCTCCGGTAAATAACATAAAAATACATTCAAAACTAGGCCATTTATTATCAAAATGAAAATCCATCAATTTGATTTACATCCTGTTAGTTCTAAAACAATGTGCAGTATTTTTAATACTCTTTTATCTTTTCCAGGCACCTGTAATACCTAGTCAAAACCTGCGACAGCTGAGCAGCTCAGCAACAAATCTGCCGGTGGCTAAGGTCACTAAGGAGAAGAACAAGCTCATCATAGTACAACAAAATAAAAAGCACTGATATTTGTACATAATTTTATTTGTCGTTATCAATTCTATGTTCATATACGTTTTCGTGAAATATATAAAGCTTTTTATCGAACTAGCAATGTAGTCCATAGTATTTAATTATGAATTATAATGTACTTTCGCTATGCTACTTTAACATCACATTTTTAAACAATCTCTGTAAATAATTTTATTGGATATTCGTACTTACAAAGTTTGTATATATTTTATTCCCCATCAATTGGTTCTAGTTAGCATGTATAAAAATATATTTATCAACATTCTCTTATTATACAATCAACTAGATTCGAGCAAAATAAGATCCTAGTATGTTTATTCTAAAACACAAATAAATTGATTGATCTAAATAATGATCTACATTATTATTAACAATATCTAAGACATTTAGATACTTCCTAATAAAATCCTTACTCATGATTTGAAATTCCAAGGTATGCATAATATACCTTCTGATAAAACAGAGTAATAATGGGTTATGTAGAGGACCGTTCCATGAAGTTTCTGAAACAAGTAAATTATATGAGTTTTAGACATGCGTCGTCAAAGAGGCAGCTATGACTATGATGCGCTAGCATGAGGACTTCTGGCCAGAAACTGCAACAGACAAATCATGAAAACTAGGGGGAGATCCGGGATCTCCAGGGGAATCTCTTTTTTTATTTTAGTTATAGAAAATAAAGAAGGTATCGATTTAAATCAACGTTTTTTTATATCGTTAATCGCGAATTAAATCATCGCAACCTTGGTTAAATTGTTTATGGAAATAGTATTGAAAAAAACGAAAAAAAAAAATGGCAGCCTAAATTGGTTCCGACTATGCCACGCGCCAAAAGAAAAATTGCTTCAATATGAGTCGGAAAACTCATCTGGATATATATTACCCCATTGAGAATAGAAATCGAGCCGTAATAACAATATTTACCGCATGTAGTTGCTCCGTACGCGTAAGTAATCTTTGACAGCACGAGATCATATAAGCAGGAGTGATGCTGTCGTCCTTTTGAAGGTCCAGAAGACCGAATCGCTGCATTACTTCTTTGTGGAGAGCTTTCTCCACATGCTTGTTTCTGTAATAAATTACAATAATTATTATTTTCATATGTCGCCGATCTCAAGGGGGCAAGGTAACTTCTTTCGTAACCTATTTGCGAGTTGATAAAGAACAGTGGATAACTACACATACACTTTGTCACCAATAGATGTACTAAAATTGTCTAATAAAAAAAAACTTTTTTGCAAAAAATAAAACCGACTTCAAAAGTCGGTGACAAAAAAAAAAAACTAAATGAATAAAAAAAAGGTCACCGACTTCTGAAGCTAAAGTTATTTTTCACTTTTTTGTGTTTTTTGAAGTCGGTTTTATTTTTTGCAAAAAAGTTTTTTATTTTACCATTTTTAGTTGTTCCCAAACAAATATTTGCTATGAATTTATTTGACTGGTAATAGGCGTGAGCAGCGGTGGCCCAGTGGTGGCGGCCCCGACTTACAAACAGCAAGTCGTGGGCTCGAACCCAGGTAGGCGTATTACTTTGTGTAATTTATTTCATCACCACTGCTCTCAAAACGGTGAAGGAAAACATCGTTAGGAAACCGGCATGTCCTAGAATCAAAAAATTTGAAGACATGTGACATCTACCAATCCAAGGGCCCGCGTGCTGGATTATAGCCCATTCTCTCTTATAGAGAGGAGGCCTGTGTCCCAGCAGTGGGAATATTAATAGGCTAATGATGAATAGGCGTATCCCCAATATATGCAACTTAACATACCTTTTTTTTTGGATTGGAAATCATCAAATTACCCCTCCCGCTCTGGGCGGAGCGGAAGGGAGTGTCAGACTTTTACTGACTAAAACCCATCCAAGTTCCTTCTTAGTCCCTTTGTGTTCCAGGGTCGCAGTATCTCTTTAGAACAGTCCCTTTTGCTGACATCTCTTTGAGGCGCGCGCGGAACACGAACGAACTGTCGAGATCTGGGTGTATTGTACACATCTGCGTATCCCCTCAGAGCATACAGGCGTGATGTTACGTCAGTTGAGGCGCACGCGGAACAAACTGTCGAAATCTGGGTGTATTGTACACATCTACCTACCCCCTCAGAGCATACAGGCGTGATGTTACATCATGATGTTGTATAAACAATAAACATCCAAGCGATTGCAACACTCACGGCACTTTTGCCGTCTATTTTTGAAGAGTTCCATTGTATATCTCCGAAGATCAGCATCAGATGTTCACAAAATTTAAATGGGACCACACGGAAAGCACCAGCTTTCAAATAAAGAATCATCAAAATCGGTTCACCCAGTCGAAAGTTCTGAGGTAACAAACACAAAAAAAAATACAGTCGAATTGAGAACCTCCTCTTTTTGGAAGTCGGTTAAAAAGGCGCCTTTCTCGACTCAGTGGTGAGCACTGCGTTCACAAGCTCAATTTTTTTCACAAATGGGCTTATAACTTACATGCTGTATTCTGTCATCAGTCGGGTTGCTTCGTCCAAATTCTTGACAATGAAAGCTATTAGTTCTTCTGCTGGGCAAGACGATGGGGTGATGAACTGACCCGTAGGCGATACCATTAGTGGACCCGCCTCACTGAAACATTAGAATTAGAATGAGCAAACGAAATTGTATAGTCATTAGAATTGAAATGAGCAAACGAGATTATAGTGTATCAAATTTTTAACACTTGTTTGTTTGCCAAAACAAGATGTCCGATTTGTATGGACTGGAGAAAAATAGTACATTTTGATACAAGTGGAGAAAGTTTGTTATTGCATCCGAGGCGGAAATATAACATATAAAGGTGTTTTTGAGCCGAGAACTGCAATAACAAATGTCCACGTGTATCAAACGACGTTTTTCAATACACTTTTGAAGAAATAAAATAAAATATACTTAACGAAAAATATTTTTGTCACGAAATATGAAACTATGATTTTATTTTTCTTTTTTTTTTCGCGCTCTGCTTTCGCCAGGTTGAAGGAGAGGCAAAGGTATGAAGCCGTTAAACAGCCTAATATAAAAAATAAATTTATTTTATATTTTTGAATCCAGAACACAAATAAATGTTAATTTGTGTATAAAAATAACTATTACTTTTTAATCATCATGTTTATCTATGATATTCTATTTATAAACACAATTTTAATATTCACAAATTATTTATGCCGTAAAGACGCGTAGTGTTTTGCCGAAATTAAAAAAAAAAACATTCACCTCAGACTATAGGCATTGAACCAATTTGGACTAAGTATAGTTATAGTTATCTGTGGCAATTTTCATTCCCGCACACGTGCGGGAAAATGAAAAAAAACGCACGCGTGTGAAATACATTGCATGTTGTACCTAATCGTAGTGCGTTATTGACCAGTTTTCGAGAAAGTGTATTGAAAAGTAAAGTATCTGAGGTTCTTGGCGCCCACCGTGGGGCAATAATCACTTGTGACCTGTGGTGGGCGCCAAAAACTTTAGTAACTGAAGTTTTTGGCGCCCGCCATAGGTCTCTTCTAGTTGCTATGATGGATCTTGTGGCATGTGGTCTTGTACTTACGGTTCAATTACTATTTCGTATTTCTTCAGAGATTCGGGCACACCTGACGGAAACTTACTACCTCGACCGTAGAAATCGCCTATGGAAGTGATCAGCTGTCTCAAATGACTGCAGTACTGATGTGCAGATACTTTTGGCATGAACTTTCTGAAACAAAATTAACCATTCTTAAACTCTGTTGTTTGTAATAATGACGTTCGGTCGAACAAGCTATTTGGTTTAAAGTTTAACCAACAAATTACATTGTAAAATGTAAACCAAATAGCTTGTTCGACCGTACATAACATTTATGCCAGTTTTCACAAACATGTGTTTGAAAACGGCCACTGGAATAATATCAATGAAGAAATTGTAAATCTTACCTACGGCATATGTGTATTTCTCTCAATATACTGGATAACGCTTTCTCATAATTTGGTATCATCACTAAGGCACTATCTTCCTGGCTCACTTTTTTTATGAGCTGAAAAAAGGGTCATTATGGTATACAAGGTGTATGGAAACAATGGAAAGATATTTTTTCTTATTATTTCTTAGTAGCTTATTTTATTTCCTTCTTCAAATTTGAGGTGAATTTTTTAGTATGAGAACTTTTGTATGCTAACCGACAACCACTCATTTCGTACGTCCATTATACTGAGGAACACGTCTCCGTCCAGACTGACCCCAGTAAACTGCCCCAGCGCAATGGTTCTGCCTGAAAAGATAAACATTATTCTAAGTGTAAAAACACAATACACAATAGAATAATTATTGTTGTGTGTGAATTCCACATTGTGGAGATTGGCCATTAGAGTAGAAAAGCTGAGAGTAGATCACCAATTGAGAATAGAACGCCAAGGAAACACAGCACTATTTAGAGGTCAGCTGGAACAAGGTATATAATTGAACTATATGTCTTGCAGGGCGGCGCAAGAGAGGCCTATGTCTAGCAGGAGTACAATAGGTACCTAAGTAGGGCGCGTTTATTTTAGAACATTTCGGCCGCGTAGGTATACCTGTCTAGAGCCTATGTTGTTACAGCAAAATATGCTCCATTTCGTTTTATCGAGTTACCGGGGTGGGTTTATACGAGGTGCAGGTTTCGTGACTTGTGGCGATCGCGTGCGCATCGTGTAGAGGCCGAGTGGCGTCCGGTCGGTTACTTGATTCTGAGGAATTTGAATGTCTAGTAAATATAATCTACATTTGCTAGTAACACACGTGAAGCGCGGCAACCGCAAGAAAAATTTCGAATCGTCTAACTGAGATCTTACAATGATGGAAACTAAAATATGTCTAGAATTATTTATTACACAGCTGATGCCCGCGGTTTCTCCCGCTTGACTAATTATATACTAAAACCTTCCTCTTGAATCACTCTATCTATTAAAAAATCCCGCATCTAAATCCGTTGCGTAGTTTTAAAGATCTAAGCATACATGAGGACAGACAGACGCGGCGGGGGACTTTGTTTTATATTAAGTAGTGATGATAATATACCAACCTTCTAAATTAACCATAATATTAGGATGCTGTGAAGCTAAGGCAGCTAAGCTCTGCAAGACCCCTCTTATGTGGCTCATGTTCCAACAGCTATCGTATTTCACCTATAGCCACATAATAAATGCATATTAATAAAGTTTTATCAGTTAGGTAATCAGTATCTTTTTGATGGAATCCCATTACAGATTAATCCCTTGGGTTTTTGGTAAGCTGTTACTATGTGTATAATCTAGAGTGTTTGATAATATTTAGAGCCTGTTTTACAATTTTTTCTGATAAGCACTATCGAAAATTAAAATCTAAAAAGTTTGTATGAAATTATCTGTCTAACCTATACTTGTCCTAGGGACCTAGGTCATAGAAAAGGTTGTTACTGAGTTTTATGATTACCACATTTATCATAATAAAAGGTGAAAAAACCTCTAAACGAAAGGCACTTGTTCTCCCCGTCATTGCCATTTTTTTTTGTTTTACAGCATACCTGGGAACCTTCTAGTTACGAAGATATTTTTTAACACCATTGCTCGTAAAGCTGATGTAATTCCACCGGTTTTAAATATGTAAAGCGGGTCATAAAAAACGCGTGTGTTACCAAAGCAAATAGTTAAGTTATAGTCCATACAAATTCCATAACAGTATTATTTGCCATTTCAAATATGGAACTGATCGCCGCCGCACGACTCCAGCTAGTGAGCAGCGCGCTGTTGCTATTCAAATTTCGAACTAATCGCCGCGCGGCGCCAGTCAGTAGGCAGCGCTAGCGCGCTGTTAAAATGGCGGGAAAGCAACAGTGTGCATTCACAGATTGAGTTTATAAAAAAAAAAAAAACTGTTTATTCGGTAATTTAAAAACTTGGCTGCATGCTCTAGCGTCTTTGCCAACATTTTCACGCAGCCACGGCAGAAAATAATCCTCACGCCATTTTTCTCAAATTTTCTTTTCTTTGTACTTGTATTGTGAAATGTTTTTTTTTTCTGTTTCCTCGCAAATGTGTTAAAAAACGTCGTACGATATACGTGCGTATTGCTTATAACATGCTCGGCTCAATTACGCCCTCGCCTTCGGCTCGGGCTGAAATTCCGCCTCGCATGTTATAACCATCTTAACGCACTAATATCGTAATGTACTATTACGTTACGTTCAAAGTTCCAACCTTTTGACAAGGTTTTTTTTATATACCTACAAGTTTTGAATGTAAGATTTTTACTTTAAACACCTCCACGTCCCCCGTATTATTCAATCCATTCAATGTTTTGAGTGCGTTACGTTCCATTGAGTTATACCACAAAACATGATTTTTCACCCAAAAAAAAAAGTTATTACCCAGCAATAATTTTTGCGTAAAGTTACTTATTTTGATGTACAGAATGCTTGGTTGACGGCTTCGTGATGAGGTTGTTTACACCCTGTATAGTAACTCTTTATAGCAAGCTTTTGATGTAAAAGATAGTATTTATGATTGTTGAATGTTTATAATGTAGTATACCAACTTGTTTAATACCATAAGTTTTGCAAAGGGTGTCTATCAAGGAGCGCACTTGGCCCCTAGTTGCAGCTGCCGCCTCATATTTGTCCTTTGCGTCACTGCTGTTTGCAAATACCCATTCCCTGCAATATATCAAAGAAATATATTTTTAATAGACTTACTTTTTACCTTGCAATAGAATCATTTAAAACAGGTGTTATTGCAAGAACCTTAAGTTTTGCTACTTCAACTGTGATCAACATATTACAACGGCAGGGGTTCATTTTTCACAGAGAGATTATCAAGATCAATTCGAAATATCATCTTAAGGTGGAAGCGACACGGTAGCCTGCGAAATTCTAATTTTCTTAAGCTGTAACTGTATTGAATGACTATTTCAATTTTTTATTATTTTTTTATAAATATTGACATTTTTAATAGCCCAATAGGAAAATTCAATTTAAAGATCTTATCTTCAGAACTCTTAAAAATTAATACTTAATTATATAGTACATGTAATCTTCAAATTATTGTTTTAAATCTGTCTTGGTTGTACACTTATTATTTCTCATCTTTCGTTTATTTTATTAGTTTTTACTCTTTTTTGTTTTGTCACCCCTGGCGATTATTGTTTTTTTTTAATATTATTATGATAACACGTGGACAGTGTTGTGGGTTACATTATTAGTAAAATGCAAATATTGTTATACTAGTTTTAAGTTTTCATAATGTAAATGTTTGCTGTTCCTTAAAATTAAAATAAAAAAAATTAAATAAAAAACAGTCATTCAATACAGTTTCATGAACTTAGACGGTTGTACAGGTCGCGGCACGTAACTCTAGCGCTGAGCGAAACATGGAGGGGATAGCTGCGCATGTTATACGACTGTAGAGCCAATCGGCGCAACAGACGCCCCAAGACATTCTTATTTTGTACTTCTGCGCAATAACGGTCAGCGCTAGAGTTTCGTGACGCGACCTGTATAGATGATTTTAATGATTATAATTCTGTAACTACATACGTGTTACAGCCGCGAATCATATTTTAATCAACCTGACACTGACCTGGAAATTGCAAAAAACGTAAGAAAATTTGAATTTCGCGGGCTACGCTGGAGCTTCCACTTTAATCCAAGCTTTTTTGATTGCATAGACTAGTCTTAACTTACATAATATTAGCACTAGCCTTCTTCTCCGCCACTTTCCTCTTCATTTTAGACACATCAAATTCTTTTTCATATTGTTCATATGCCTGTGTAAAATCATATTTTCCTCCTTTGCCGAAACCCATTTTGCTGCAAATTATAAACGTCATCATTTAGATACCAAAGTAAACTAAAAACTAGGACTTATATGAAATCAAGAAATACTGCCTCAATTTTTTGTAAGTTGAGATTGCAGGGGAACTAAATCTGATAGGTATTCCTATCAGATTTAGTTCCCCTGTCCCCTGCAAATTCAACCCACAAAAAATTTGAAAACTGATAAGATTTATTTATCTAGTTTACATTATTATGTAAACTAATGTAAACTAGATAAATAAATCTTATCAGTTTCTATTGTCTCAATCAAGTAACAGCTTATATCTAAGTAAGTGTTTACAGATTCAAACAAATACAATTAATGAAGTATCATTTGTAGTTGTTTGAATAGATATGATTAGATATTATTTTGGACAAGCATCTTGATACAAACCTTAAGGTGGATTCTTTTGGTCTGTCAGGTATCTTATCTATGTACTTGGTGGAGATAGCGCAGGCATTCAGAACTTTGACTACTGTCTCTCTCACATTGTTACTGTTTAACTGGATTTTTATGAGCTTGAAATCACCTGAAAATATGAAAGAAATCATAAGTTAAGAATGAGGATCCTTGCTCAGCACTGGGACATCCTAGGCCAAGTAAACAAATAAAAATAAGAATATTATGTACTAATAAAATAACAATACAACCACAACATGAAATGGAAATGGGCAGATATAAATTCAAAGTGTGAAATATGTATTTTTTTAAATATAACTACTATGTAATAATTTGGGTAACAACAAGAATATAAGTACAGACAGGTACGGATGGAGGATGTATCCTTCATCCATAAATGGATGACCCCTTAATAGGTTGTTTTTTTTTTAATATTGTATAATTATTTTTCAAACGTAATTTATTGTACTTAATCTTAACAAATGAATTTCAATTAATTGTATTTTTTTGTTTTTGATATAATTATTTTTAATAACTATAATTGATTAAATAATTGATCAAATGTAATACAATACATAATACATACCTATTTATACTGCTACTGTTATATATGTATAATACATATTTGTATGCCGTAAAGGTAAAACATGACTCTGATCCTTTCTACAATGTCTTGCATGCTTTTGTGTGTGCATACTCATTCATGTTACTGTCAAATAAATAAACTCTGAACTCTAAATTATAGAGGCTACTTTTATTTAATTTAAAAATATAAGTAAATTTATTATAGTTACCATCAGGCATATCTTTTTGGCGCAAATAAAATGATAATGGAGGAACAGACATTCTTTTACTGGATTGTTGGGCTTCTATAAGAGCACTCAGCTGTTGCAGGGAATGTTCATTGATTTTCTGAAATAGTGTTATATTGCTGAAAGAATAGGCTAGTTTCCACCATCAATAAATTGCAAATCTATTTAGTCTGTCAGTTAGAGTATTGGAAAATAATGGACACATATTTTTTGTTTTTGTAAATCAATGAATATTGACAAAGATAAAACGTATCAAAACTCTGAAGTGTGGGCTCGTGACGTCACAACACACTAAAAAATATAGCACGGTGTGACATATTGAGAATTTTTAAAGGGTCATATCTTCGTCAATTTTTGAGGAGCTCGTGGCTAAATAATAACAGCCACTCGGATCGATCGTTAGGTTAAGCCGTGCGTGCCTAGGTTGGTCTGTGGATGGGTGACCACCCATTACATACCGAGTTTCCTCCGTGCCTCGGAAAGCACGTTAAGCTGTTGGTCCCGGCTGTCATTTGTAGATCTTTGACAGTCGTTAGGTAGTCAGAGACCCAAAAAGCCTGACAACCAGTCTTACCAAGGGGTATCGTATTACCTGGTACTAACTGGGTTGTGGAGGTCAGATAGGCAGTCGCTCCATGTAAAATACTAGTATTCAGCTGCATCCGGTTAGACTGGAAGCCGACCCCAACATAGTTGGGAAAAGGCTAGGCAGATGATGATGATCTTCGTCAATTTTGGTTTACATAACAAAAGAAAAAATATGTGTCAAATAATTTTTGATAATCTAACTGATGGAATAATTACATTTTTTCAGGACACAAGCCTATTCTTATAAATATGTAAGTGACAAAAAACATTAAGTAGCAGACTGAATGCATCAATCTAGACATCAGTATTTCACATGGAAAGTTCAATTACTGTTCCACTTGTAAATTATTAATTTTTTCTTCTTGAGTATTATCAAAAAAAAATATTTCCATCCTCAGTGATAAACTGTTGGTTTCTCAAATATTTCAGCTCGTCATGGAACTCTTATCTAGAATGATTTGCTGACTTACTCTTTGAGTTGGATATTTTCCAAAGAGATCGGGATGAACACTGAAGTAGAAAGGCCGCAGGGCAGTAGACACTTCCGCAGAACTTAAAAATCTGCATACCAGACCAATGGTACACGTACCACTGCAAAATTTTACAATTATTTATAGACTACAAGATAAACACTCATAAAAACCCCACATGGTAACGATCCGAATTTAGACTTCTCTAATTAATGTAAAAACATCCAATTGAAAATAGTAGAGGTTGAAAGTAAGCTCACAACTAACCGTATTTTTGTTCTGCTATACATTTTGAATGAATTTAATTCTTGATTTAATTATACAAAAATCACATTTAGCTGTTCTATACTAAATTTGAGCATTAGAATATGCGAAATTATCCCATCCATTCTTTGATTACTACCTACTACATTTTATTTCGGAATCGACCCTGAACTTGGCGAAATATTTTCAAATTAGACTTTAGACGTTGACAGTGACAGCGGTGACAGTTGACGTTTGTGAGATGATATTCTAGATAGTCACTTTCTATTTTTTATTTGTTCAAGTCCCGTACTACCAGACAAGATCCACGTTGTATCAAAAAATGTAACCTGAAACATTTTTTTTTTGGTCATCTTGCCATTAAATAAAAATATAATAGAATAGATAGTCCGGCCGGAAAACGAACTGTGTTTTTTTTTTGGGGTAATTAGTTGGTACAAGTTACATTACATAATATAAGATGATCCTCATAATAACAATACCTGAATGGGTGATTTATATAAACATACTAAAAGTAAACGCAGACTTTAAGCCGCACCGCAGTCGCCGCAGTCGCCGCAGTCGCCGCATTCTAATTTTTCTATGCAAACTCGCAAATAGTTGTAGACAGCATAGACTTCAGTATATACTAAGTCTATGGTAGACAGAGATTGCACACAGACACAGATTGCATAGAACTGCGGCGACTGCGATGCGGCTAAGTCTGCGTTCACCTTTACATAACTGGCTATTATTGTACTAGATTAACCGTTATCCCAATAGCTGACCCTTAGCAGACATAAAAACTGATCTGTTTCTAGCTAAGAAACAAATTACTGAATGAACTAAAAGACCTACCCATTAGGTTTATTTCGAAAAAATTGTACGCCTGGTTAGTCATGTACACGACCCAGGAATACCTTAGATAAAAACATAAAAGAATATAGAAAAAAATATATATTAGAACACCTCATGTTCTTAAAATTACAATAATCTCTAAATTACATTTAACAAATTGACTTTGACTTACAATATCTAAATAATTATTTGAATTTTGGTTTTTTCATCATGGATGTCAATGATAACAAAAATGAGGTCAAAATGAAAATCTAAGATGGTGCCGACGAAAATTTTCGTTTCAGACAGACCATTCTTTTATATCAATGGACAGACCTCATTTTAGTTAACAGCGACCCCAAAAACCATGAAAACGACACCCATGGTGGAAAAACCAAAAATCGTCGGAGCCATCTTGGAATTTACTTTTGACCTCGTTTTCGTTATCAGCGACCTCGAAAACCATGAAAACGACACGCGTTATGAAAAAGTCGCGCAAAAGTGTACTCACGCAAATTTCCATTCACGCAAGTGTAATTTCGCGCAAAATTCCATTCGCGCAAGTGTCCTGGTGCTCAAAAGTCCATTCACGCAAGTGTCCAAGCGCGCAAAAGTCCAATAGCGCAAAAGTTCATGCGCGCATACCTACCTATATCTTTTGGCGCAAGTGGGTTAGCACAAGGGTCTTTCGCGCAAGTGTCCTGATATAGTGCATGTTGGAGTACCGGACCAATATAGCAAAACAAATCTTTGAATACTGTAAAGTTATCACTGGCCTGCTGTGTAGGCTTAGCAGGCAGAGGTACTTACCCACATTTCATCATATTATGTTGAAGTTAGAAGTAGGGGAGTGATCATCATTTAGGGACCACAGTTTATCTTATATCCGAGCAATCTAGGAATCTTTAAGAAAAATCCGACAGCACTTGGCTCGCTCTGGAGATCGAACCCAGGACCGTGCTCAGGAATCGGGTAGCCACACTCTGTGAACAGGTTGGATAGTGCAGTCGCGCGATGAACATATAAACTTGTTTTTCTTCAACGCGACGTTGATACTTAATATAATAAGTAAGTATCTTTATAGTGGAGTGTCCCGCCGTTTCATTAGCCAGATAGGTTTAGTCCGACAGGCTGGACGTTTATATCGGCCAGTAAGCCATTAAGAAAATAGAAAACTTTGTCTATACTGAAATTAGGTGCTTATCTATTTGTGGATCATAAAAACCTTCATTCTCTTCTAAACGATTGATCAATAGGTACGATACATTTGTGTTAAGCCCGTACAGGTCTTAAGGTCTAGGTAATACCTACTTTAAAAGTGTTGTATATTTTCCGCGAATATCTACGTGCAGTATATACTCGTAGTAGGACAGGTTTTGTTTGTATTGTAATGCACAATGTAGTCATACTCTAATTAAGATGATATAGGTACCGCGGAAATAGAAGACAGGAAGATATTGCTAAATGATGTAAGTTGGAGGTTAATATTTTAAATGAACATAACAGGTGAGCAGCGGATTGGCTGTCGGCTGGGTGAGATAAAATCTGAAGGCTGCGCGTGCGGCGGCGGCGGTGGCGGCGCTGCGCGGCGGTGAGCCGGTGACGCAACGCGCCGGCGCAGACGCGGTAGCGCCGCGCGCCCTCGCGCCTCGCCAGCGCGCAGCCTGCCACTCGCCGAGCTGCTTCATAATTGTTACACAGACGAGTTCAGTTCAATAATTAAGCGATAAATATACCAGCAGTGGCGGTGAGAGGAGGGCGGCAGTCGAGCGGCGGCCGCGTTACGTACCACACACCCGCACCGAGTGATGGACCCGAAGCTCATTCGACATTTTTCTATCGGACGCCGTAGGAATCTCACCGGACTGGTTCCCGCGCAACGCTGCGTTAGTGCGCCGCTCTGGTGAACCCTTTCGCTTGTAAATGTGCCGATATTTACATATGCGCGCTCGATCTCGCGTCGAACTTTCGATCTGCGCCCGCGCCTCGCGGTTGAGTAGTGAGCCCCGCGACCTGGCAGCCGCTGGCGACTGCGAGCCGCCGCTGCCGCCGCCGCCGCCGCCCCAGCGCGCGCTACTGCTGCACGACGTGCGATGACCTACGTATGTCAACACCAACATATCACACTCTGTGTACACTATTTACATTCAATGATATTAGCTTATGGTTTACTGATCTTAAGGTTAATAAGCTTTCTGACTCTATATTTTGCAACTTATAAGTGGTAAACTTAGCTAGAATAAGTAAATGAGATCAGATGAAATGGGTTTCATCTACTATATCTATGGCCTATGGTGGCAATCAACCTCTTTGTACGTACTTAACACTTTAAGCAATCCACATATTCTTATGTGTATAACAAACAAAATCAAAACAAGCTCATAAGCTCATAGATTTAATACTTACTTCAACGTACTTATTGAAAATATAATTACTACCACAACTAAACACGTTATAGAAACGTTACGTATAGATATAATCAATAATGTATACGTGCGCAAACAAATTCTGAGAAGATCCAATGTCCATTCGTATTGATAATACACAAGTTACTAGATACGAGTATGTAAATTATTACCTTGTTCCAATTAAATTACAAACAGTCAATATAAATGGTGACGTTTTTCGGTGAAACTGCTCTCAGAGCGATTCGGAATGACGTACCCTCACGTATACCTACAGGAAGTTCAGGTTTGTTTACAGGACGCAACAAGATGTAAATAACCAATTAATAGAATCACAATTTCAATGAAGTACTAATACAAAACAGGAAAACGAGGAATGTTGATATAAATAAATGCTCTACTTGCATTTGCATGTCCATTTTTAAAACGGTCTACCAATGGTAACTCGTTATTGTTCGGAATTCTTGGCATTGATCTTCTAAACGGTGTTCTGAACTTCCTAATGCAATAATAAGTGGTAAAATGAATGCGATGCCTGTGGAATAGTCACACACAGTATGATAATAATTCCGTCTCGTCTAGTTTTGGATGTATCGTGAACTAGAATGTCCGTTGCACATGACATGTGCATGATAGCTGTGAAACAATGTGAATGTAAGTATGTGGTATCAACTGGTTTTTAAAAGTGGTAGAAGTCATCTGAGGTGAATTCGACGTTTCTAATAAAGATAGGTTGCCATAATGCTTTAGCTTGATGCTTTTTCGGTCCATCTTTTTCGTTTTCTCTGCTGAGTTCTTTAGGGGACTAACATGTTGCAAGGAGTGACTGCAATCACACATCCTATAAACGAAATGGCTCTACAATAGATCAAAATCCTCTTTTTGTCGCTGTCGGGTAATAAGGAATCATATTGGAGCTTTTACACTGCACGGGCATAATTATATTCTACTATGTACCTGCAGTTTCAGCTGCCTAGGTGTAAGCCAGCCAATGGTTGTTAGTAGGAGAAGATGCTGCAGTGATGAGAATATAAATTAAAGATCTACAACAGCTGGTAGCGAAAGTGGAAGAACAGTAGTCCCATGTTTAGTCTTTTCCCAACTATGTTGGGATTGCTTTCCAGTCCAACCAGATGAAGCTGAGTATCCAGTACTACAGTACAGTACGGTGGGCTACATCAATTGGGTACCCCAGTACCCCGAGATCAAACGTAGGTGCTTTCAAGGGGGGGTAGCACATCGTAAAGCTGACTGTACATGAAGCGACTGCTTATGTGACCGCCACACTTACTGCGCTTTGAAAACCCAGCACGGGGTGGTCAGATTTTTAGACTTGTGACTAACCGTTGCGACTTGTCGCGACTGTCAAAGATTGAAGAACACAGCCGGGATCAACAACTTATCCTGCTTTCCGAGTCACGGAGGAGGAACCAGTGTAATTTTTCCAATTACATGGTGTCCCATGCAAGGTAACCACTGCACTGCTCTTATCTGCAAAGCTTCGACGTCATAAATGTAACAAAATGAACGAGGCTCTACTGCTTTTAAGGCTGAATTAGCAAAACTATTGCTGTTATTGTGAGCGTGGAAGTCTAATGTCACTTACAAACAATAACGAAGAACCAGCGAACGACCAACTAGTAGGGGAGAGGTGTGTCAATAGTAACAAAATAAAATCAATCCTTCATATTATTTTAATTAAAAATCACAGCGCAATCATTTTTGGTCACAATATAGTTGAGTTATCTAATTTTAAATTGAAATACAGAAAATAACAAAAAATACGATAAAATTCTAAGAAATGGCACTTAATGAGATCAGCGAATAGTGTTACAATTGCTGCACCGAGAGAGTCAATTGTAACAGCAATGAGAGACAATTGTAACATACAGAAATCGTCAACTATAATAACATAAATCTAATAAAATCTTGTCAGTAGTATAATCTAAACACCTAACAAAACTTAAAATACTTATAAAAAATAATAAAATCAATAACAGTCATTCCGACAAACAGTTTAAACACACAAAATATGGATCATTGTTTGCACAGCTGGAGTGTGCCCATTTATGACAGTCTCTGCATTGCAACCAATCTTCTCTACTCGTTTTATAATGCTCAAAACAGACTATACAATCTATCCAATCAATCTATACAATCTATCAATCTCTCCTTGTTTTGTTACTTTTGCACCACTGCCGCCATTCTGCAAAGAAAACTTATTTAACAAAAATCTATGGTAAATTTGAACAACCCACATACCTGCACATATAGATTAGATATTGACTTATCCGAAAATCACCACTGCAATATTGTACAACTGTTTAATTTAATTTTAATAACCGAAACTGTGCTGAACAAAAATTTTACTCAACTTGCTCTTTGTCAAACTGTCATGTATTGAGAGCACATGCGCGAACTGTTTTAGCTGTAAGTTCGGTCGGTAAAACAGCATCAAATAAAGCTTCGATTGCCACCAAGAGCTACCGCTACTCGTCAATAGGTGTCGTGAAACAACTTATGTTACAATTGCCTCCCTGTTACAATTGACACACCTCTCCCCTACATATCATCACGCTAGAAATCCCCAAAGGATTGGTGCACCTATAGCACACCACTGAACCTACATTTCGCGAGTTTTGTTTTATTTACCATGTTACACAGGACGGGCTGAGTTGTGGAGGTCAGATAGGCAGTTGCTTCATGTAAAATAATGGTAAAAAGTTTAATGAATTTAAGTTGAACTAATACTAACCAATTTAATGCTTCACAAATACCTATTGGAGAAAGTTAAAGAAATTTGTACGTTATTTTTGAAATCATAATATGTAATAATATGTGTACATCATCATCTGCTTCGCCTTTTCTCAACTATGTAAGGGTCGGCTTTCAGTCTAACCGAATGTTGCTGAATACCAGTATATTACATGGAGCGACTGCCGATCTGATCTCCACAACCCAGATAGAGCGCGGTAATACGATACCCCTTGGTAACACTGGTTGTCAGACTTTCAGGACACTGACTACCTGTTACGACTGTCAAAGATCTACAAATGACAGCCCCGACCAAGGAATTAACGTGCTTTCCGATGCACGGACAGTACCTACCTAATTATTATACAGTACCATCCATAGAAATTTCGATAGCCCTGTAGTTCGTCTTAAACCATTAAACCCAGAATCATGGTAGTGCCTGTTTCGCTGTATTTTCCATTTGTATTGTTGGAATTATTAAACAAAGGTTCATCAACGAGCATTGTGTATTTAAAGTACCCTAGGTCGTGTTATAGGTAAGTACCTATAGGCGGGAAAATACTCATATTTAGTTTATTTATTATCAGAGTCAGAAGAATCGTTGTTTAAATCTACTTGGCATTAGCAACAGAACATAATTAAATGATAACATATTGTAGGTACAATAAGTTCTTTCCTTCTAATTCATGTTTTGAGTTTTGCTCCTCATCGTTCATGTGAGTCTGCCTCATTAGTCTAGTAGTCGCAAGCTGAGGTCTTCGGACCAATGCGCAGGTCGGGCAAAGTTGAGTCTTCCATCACGAATTTCTTTGTAGCAGCCCCAGCCCGGAATCTGTATTTGTGCCAGGTTTATGACTATAGGCTGCCCCGCTTTTAAATGGAACTCAAATATAACTGGTGGAGATTACAGCCGTGATTTTATGTTGTGTTGTGTAGTCAGAAGTCAGGGGCGTAGATACCGCCGTATCAGCCGTCTCAATGATATGGGCCCCCGAGTAACAAGGGCCTCCCGATGAGGAAAAAAATCTCAATTCTTTTTCCCAACCTCAAATATTCTTCTTGATAAAATATAAATAACTTATCGCGGTCCAGAAAGCTCCAATTTTTCGAGCTCACTTCGCTCGCTCTTTGATGAAGGCATCACCAGTCGTGGTTCAGAAAGCAACAAATTTTCGAGCTCGCTTCGCTCGCTTTTCGATGAAAAGACTGCGTAGAGTAAAATAATTTCAATTTTAGCTCTTCTTACGTTGTTGTTTCACTTTGCTCGCTCACAATTTCTCTTAGTAAAATGAATGACAGCCAAAACGATGCAAGTCAGGGTGATATTTTCTTAGTTTTGCAAAAATAATTTGTGATTTTCTCCTTTTTTTGGGCTTCGCCGCACTCGGGTTTAAAGGACCCCCAAAAAAAAATTATACAGGGCCCTACTAGGACTAGCTACGCCACTGTCAGAAGTCCTCCCATCCTTAAGTTCCTACTTTCCCAAGTCAAACTGTATCTATGAGGATGAAAAGGACAAAGGATTTACTCTCGCAAGATGTCCAAGAGGTATACTCATCTTGGATATCTGCCGGCGCTAATGTCAATAAAACATTCTTCTTTGTGTTATTAAAATCTTATAGCAATCACTTTTCTGTAAATGTGACGCACAGTGTTATGGAAATATTCGTAACTAATGAATCTATAAACTTCAGATGATGATCTAGGTACTCTGTGTTATGTGTATTATACCGGATGACTTTTTCATCACTTTCCAAAAAAATGGGTATATTAGATGAACGGAGTAGAAGCTTATAGCATACCTAGCTTTTTTCTGTTTTCCACAGCTTCGAAAAAAATTGATCTATCATCAAAAAACGCTACAAATTCCAAGTAAACTTTTCATATTAGAACAAAGAAAGGGACATTTTGAAAAAAAAAGAAAAGTATCAAATTTCAAATCTTATGCGTATGATTTGAATTTCGATTTTTGTTCGCAATAAAAAAAAAAATAAGTATGCCATTTGCTTCTACTTCGTTCACCTATTATACCCATTTTTTTTTGGAAAGTGATTATAAGTCAAAGATGTGAATAGGAGTCACCTGTATATATTTTCCTAAATATATACAGGGTATATATTTAGGAAAATATATACAGGTGACTCCTATTCCTTGACGACCTGATTGGCGCAGCGGTAGTGACGCTGCCTTACGTTCTTAGGGTCCCGGGTTCGAATCCCGGTCGGAGCAAATGTTTGTGTGATGAGCATGGACAATTGTTTCCGAGGCATGGATGTTTATTTATGCATAATAAGTATGTATTTACAAACAAAAAGTATCTATCAACTATCTGGTGTCCACGACACAAGCCTCGTTGCTTAGTGTGGCACTAGATGGCGCTGTGTGTAATGTCGAGCAATATTATTATTATTATTATTCACATCTTTTTCTAACTCTTTCAGTGGAAACTAGCTATAGCTGTCGCGATAATACCTAGGTACTTGGAAAAGCTCAGTTTTTAGGGTTCCGTGCAAAAAATGAAAAAAACGGAACCCGTATAGGATCACTCGTGCGTCTGTCTGTCTGTCCGTCCGTCTGTCACAGCCAATTTGCTCCGAATCTACTGGACTAAATCAGGTGAAATTTGGTAGGATGGTGTAATCCTATGACGCAAACACAGATGTGCAAAGTAAATAAATATTTTTTTAATAAGGGTTCGGGGGACGAATTAGGAAATTTAAAAAAAAGTTTTGCAAACCTTACTGTGTCACATATCAAATGAAAAGGCTCGTTATGAGGATCTCAAATATATTTTTGTTATTATTGTAAATTAAATAGTTTTTATTTGATTCATGAAAGAAGACGAAAATTGACCTGCATTCCCCCGCTGAACTCCGAAACTATTGAGCCTAAAATTTTGAAAAAAAAATACAAAATATACCTCATTGCTTTTAGATTACAGAAAAACATAATAATATAATAATTCTATCAGTTGAAAATAAAATGGTAAACTCAATATTAGACTTTGGCATTGTACGGAACCCTCTCCATGCGAGTTCAACTCGCACTTGGCCGGTTTTTCTACTTCTTCTTCAATCGGTCCCTCATTACTGAGGATCGTGGTCACTGGAAACCTTTAAACGGACAACCTGCCTCCATCTACTCCGGTCCAAAGTTGCCATCACCACCTGCTGAAATTTGTTTGAGGACATAGCCTCTTTTACTTGGTCGGACCATCGTGTTGGCGACCGACCTCGCGCTCTCTTGCCTTCGGTATTACCAACAATGACCAGCTTTTCAAGGCTGCTATCTCCACTTCGCATTATGTGGCCGAAATAGGTCAAAATACGCTGAAGTCAAACTGTAGACAATCGGGTCTTGATATGAAGTTGGGAAAGGATAGACACATTTGTGCGTTTCGCTGTCCATGGAATTCGGAGCATCCGCCTCCAGCACCACATTTCGAATGGGTCTATCCTTTGTCTTTCTCTTGTTTGGATTGTCCACGTCTCAACTCCATAGAGGAAAATCGGGAAAACTAGTGCTCTGACCAGACGGGCTTTCGTTTTAAAACTTATACCACGATTTTTCCAGATGTTTTGGAGGCGTGTCATAGCATCTTTGGACATGTCTGTCTGCCGTTTTATTTCTGGGACGCAGCTACCTTCATTATTATTATATTAGATCCCAGATAAACGAAACTGTCCACAGTATCGATGCCTTGGATGTAATACGCGCCCGATAGCTTTCCCACACGATCTATCACCATAAGCTATCGTTCTATCGATCTATCATCGTAAGCTAGCGTTTTCTGCCTATTTATTGCAAGCCTTAATTTGCCACTTTCCACCTCCAATCTGTGCAGTATCTCTTTCATGTCGCCAAATGCTGTAGCAAGGAGCACGGTGTCGTCAGCGTACCTCAGATTGGAAATGCGCTTTCCACCAACAGCAAACCCTTTGTCCCAACCTTCAAGAGTCTTGCGAATGATATTCTCTCCGTACACATTGAAGAGCAGAGGTGAGAGGATGCATCCCTGCCTAACACCTTTCTTGATGGAGAACACATTTGAACAGTCGGTGTATATTTTAACGAAAGAGCGGTTGTTGATGTAGAGGCATCGGACTCGGAGGTCTATACGATGTTGTGGCGTTCTCATGTCCTTTAGAACCTCCCACAGCTTGTCCCACTCCACACAATTAAAGGCTTTGGTGTAATCTATAAAACACAACAATACAGGGCTGTTAAATTCCCGACTCTTCTCAATAATTTGGCGTACGTTCAGAATTTGTTCCCGCGTGCCTTTGCCTTTAACAAAACCTGTTTGTTCTTCCGGAATTTGTGGCTCTAGAAAGTGTCTTAGCCTGTTGTTAATGATGTACAGGAGTATCTTGCTGATATGTGGAATAAGTGCCAAGGTCCTGTAGTTGCTGCAGTCTTTGGTAGAGCCTTTTTTATGAAGTGGAATAAACACGGACTCTGTCTACTCTTCAGGCCATCTCCTGGTCTTCCAGATAGAATTGCAGATGTATAAAATCTGCTTGGCACCTTTGGAATTTAGGTTTTTAAGTAATTCGGCGGGAATTCCATCCTTACCTGGAGATTTTCTATCCTTGAGACATTCAAGGGCATGTTCGACCTCTGACTGCAGAATCTTGGGTTCTTGCGGTGAAGAATCGGTCTGCACGCCGTTTGTGATAGGTTGACCGGTGTCATAAAGTATTGTGCAGTACTGTTTCCAGCGTTCTAGAACCTGATTTTTGTCAGTGAGGATGTTACCTGCTTCATCTGGGATTGTGCAAGTTTTCGTATTACGAGGTTTAGTCAGCTCCTTGACCTTGCGGAAAAGATCTGGGGTCTGATGTTTCGCAGAATTCTGTTCGAGATCAACACAAACGTTGTTGATGTGTTGGTCATAGTCTTTGCGGCAATTTTTCTGGACCTCTGTGCTGAGTTGGTCGTATAACCTTCTGTTCTCGAGGGTGGTTAGACCTTTTTCCTTCAACTCACGTCTACAAAAAATTAGGTCAGCGGTTTTGGTAGATATAAAAGGTTTCATGGTGGGTTTTGGCTGCCTGTTCTGTTTGGTAGTTTGCACAATAATTCTCTGCAAAGCTTTCCAAGCGACGTCCGGGTCAATGACGTCATCTATGAAACATTCAGGGACTTTGTGTTCAATTGCTTTTCTAAAGGCCTGCAGGTCAAAGTGGCGCATATTCAGTGTGCGCTCTTGCTTGTTGAGTTTTCTCAGCTGAAGTCGGGTTGTGGTAACTAAAAGTTGGTGATCAGAGCCACAGTCCGCCCCCGGGTATGTCGTGATGTTCATGACAGACGATTTCCATCGGTTCTGGATGAGGATATAGTCTATCTGGTTTCTAAAACGATCGCCAGGAGAAATCCAGGTGTACAGTCGCCGTATATGCTGTTTAAAACAGGTGTTCGTCACGGTAAGATTTTCCTCGCTACAGAACTGAAGCATACGGTCGCCTCTCTCATTTCTGTTGCCGATTCCATACTTCCCTACTACCCGTCGAAGATGTTCGTCACTGTCCGTTCGACCGATTTTGGCGTTAAAATCACCTAAATCAACCGTTAACTCCCTTTTGGGTATTTCTTGGAGAAATTTTGCCAAGGCGCTGTAAAAGTTCTCGATTTCGTCCTCGCTAGATTGGGCGGTAGGCGCATAGACCTGTAAGATGTTCAATTTACAGGGAGTTGTGTTAATTTTAATGGCAATTATTCGGTCGTTAATCGGCTTATAACCGCTGACATATTTGTCCATGCTAAGTGGTACGACGAAGGCAACATTAGGCCCTTAGAGCTTTCATTTTCAGGTCCTGAAAAGTAAACTTTGTTCAACTGGTCAGTTGAAAAGTATCCTGACTTTCTCCAGTGTGTTTCGCTGAGTCCAAGGATAGAGACTTCCTTCCTTTTCATTTCACTCTCTATTAACTGTAGTTTTCCTGGTTGGTTTAGGCCGCGTACATTCCAGGTGCCAAGGCGGTGAGGCTGCCTAACTGATTTTGGTTTATCAGTAACATACTTTCCATGTGTTGCCTGATCTAACACAATCACATGGCCGGTAGCACATTTCACACCACCATCCCCGGTTTGGTGGCGCCGGGCGTCAGCCGGAGCGCTCAACAGATCTAGATCGCTATTTCCTAAATCCATTGTGACTCTCATGGGAATTTAGTGCAGTGGTTTCCCGTTACCTTCTGCACCAGACATTTTAAGGGTTATTTAGACTCTAAGGCCGCTGCAGCCTCTTCCAATCCAGTTGCCCGGATGGGTGTATAATTATCCCGCTATTGCTCGGTCGCCATAGCCTCGTTCGTTGTCTAGCAGGGAGCACCACGGGTGCCAGACGGCGACCGCCGCCTTTCAGCGCGTGCAGGCGAGGATGGCTCTTGGGGCCGGAAAGATGTTATGTCTGCTCTCCCCCGTACTCCACGGTTTTTCTACAGAAAAGCTTTATTTTAAGAATTGTTAAGTAAAGCATTATATTTTGTTTCCTGTTTTTTTTTTTTTGCAGTTCATTACATCAAGCCTATATAATATAGGTACAATAGGGTAGATGCTACCATATAAAACAATAATTCCAAGACACCTATCTCTAAAAAACACTTTATTTTGGGCCTGAAAACCCGATTTATTTTCAATTAATTGCCAAATTTGATTTTTAGTTGCTTTAAAATCAAATAAATAGTTGAGTCATTATTGAGTTTAATAAACAGTGACGTCACAGTTGGTTATTGCCATACAAAGTCTACCCCTTTGCACACGGCGTCAGAGCGTAAGCGTATCGTAATCCGCGCGAACGAAGGCAATACGAGCATAAACATATTCAACAAAATCCGCATACGAAGCGGTGTTACAGTGAATCGTAGGAGGTGTTTATTGTCATTACGATAGTCGTAGCGTACTGGCAAAAAAAACACAAGCGTAAAAAGTTAACTTTTCATTATTTTCTTTAATAAACACCTGAATTTAACTGAATTTCTTATGACTTTTAACTTTCAATATGACTGAGAAAATAATTTAATTCGTCAAACTGGTTGAAGACTTGCCTTGTCTATATAATCAAGAAAATATGTTACAAACAAAGCTTGGGCAGAAATATCGTTACATCGGACAGGTAAGAAATATGATATAATATAATATATATATGTTTATATTTTTTTTTAATAACAATTATCTAAATAGCCACTGCCACGGAAGAGAATTACTGGATTGCAAAAAGTAATCCAAAACGTCTGGTGCCGTTGACGCCATGATTTTAACTGATATCTAAAACAATACGTCTACGCGACGATTCGTTTGTGCAACATTGCAGGTCTCGGACACGTAGCGTCATAACGAAGGAGCTATGAGAGAACCGCGTTTCGACAGCTCTTAAAAAGTATCTCAATCTCAATTGATTGGTGTGTCATATACCCCATTTACCCGAAAAAAGGGTTCCCCACATTTCGCCTTCATTCATACACGATACACGTGACACCTTTGTGGTTTTCCTTGTCTCCCTATCTTAAAAAAGCAATAGGATTTTCATATCTCGTGTTAACACCGTCTTTGCGTGAAAATTACTTGGTAGCTATGATTGACAGTTCGGCCGGTATACCGGCACGTGACGGTTGACGGAATATCGGTTGGTCCTGACAATCTGCAGTTCTTGGCGTGCATTTAGGCTGGCTGACAGCTATGTTTGACATATCTCAAACTTCCATGGAAAGAGAACCAAGTGTTTGTCTATAATCAACACCATAAGTTGAGCAAATTGTTTTTTTTTTTCTCTAAGAACAAATTTCAGGCTATTTTGATTCAGAGTTTACAGTCATTTATAACAACAACTGTATAACGATTATTTTAGTACATGCAAAAGTTTGTACAAATACATGGAACTATAATTTTAGATACTTCAATGGTCAGCATACCTACCTACCCTTCATATGGCCATGATGAATCTGTTGGTTGTTACTAAGGAAATTTTAAAATTATTATATTATACTAAACATTATGTTATTTTCAGTTCAATTCTTGAGAATTAGGTACCTACCTTACTAATTGTAAGGCAATTATTATTGAGTGTTATTCGATAACTAGCCTGTTAGGTGGTACAATTTATAGAATATTCTTAATAATTATTTTATAAAACTATGTAGTTACAAGCTTCAACTGTAAAATGTGGATACAACACGTAATCGTGAGTAACAAAACGCCAGAGTTGGATTGGTGGGCACCAGACCGTGGAGACAGAAGGCCTTCATGTCCACGCTTCGGCGGCTCCATTGACGCCTCCTCTTTTACGCAGACAATTATACGACCTACTATGTGCACAGTGCATATACTTAGCTGTGTTTAATTGTTGTGGTAAATAAGCGGTTAGATTCTAACTTATAGGGACAAAACTAAGCATAAAATGTCGATGCAAGGAAAGTTGCGAATATTTTCGCAAATAGGTATCCCATGAAAACATCTCGTTTTCTTTTAACAGTTAAATAACTAGTCACTCCGTCCAAATCCACAGTTAACTAAACAAACACAAAAACAAAATAAACAAACGCTACCAATTATATTTGTGTAGAGTGTAACGTGTCAACAAGTTGACGTGAAGTAGTTAGAAGCCCTTCGCAGGCATTGTCTCGGCAACACAGATCCACGCAGGTTCTTAGGAGGCAGGTTTGGACCTCGCCGTATAGCAACGAGCCGGTATGTGTGTGTGTGCCATACTCATTTGTGCGCGAACCGGTCCTATAGACTCAAGCCACCGTTCGATTCAACCACATAATTTAAATAAATGATAAAGTCTCATGCTGGGTTTCACAATTAAAACTATTAAGGCCGACGGAACGCTAAGATTTCGTTTGCCCGTTACGTAATTAGAAAGCAACAAGTGACAGAGAAGTAACTCGATAAAACAAGAGCAAGTACTGGCTAGTAAACATGAAAATCGCAATTCTAGCAACCTGCGGATCAGTTTAGAGAAATCTGTCTAATTTTCATAAAGTTAACGACTTACTACGTTTTTACTACCTGTTAAACAGGCTGGGTTTAGAGGTTTAAGTTAACTTAAGAGATGTGTTGATCAGTAGTTGTATGTTTAACCGTTTCATTTATCAGATTCCGTCTTTATCTTTTTATCTGATCTCTCGCGTGTGCGGAACCAACCTGTCCAGGCGTACGGTACATGTTTTCGTCATTATGTGATACCGTTGGTACTTGCTATTGTTGATACAGATTACCGTATGAATTAGAGTACATTGAGTTACAACACTTTGTTATTCAGCGCGTAGATCTTATCTTCTTGCTCGTTTTCACTAACGGAGTGACCTGAGCTTTAAGTAATACCAATTTTAAGCATGGCCTTTATGAAATTCAATTAAAAAGATTACTTAGGACTTCTTAAGTTAAGTATTTGAGTTATTATCTAAACAGCATGTTCAGGATACACGAGTTTCAGAACTCTCCCTTGTAATATTTTCTTCTGCAATGAAAAGTAAGGCCTGCCAAACTTGCTTGGAAAACGTTAGCTCTGAGGAAAAGCTAAATGTCAAAGTGTGCATAAACAGCGGTTTGTAACTCATCGTCTACGACGACCACAATAACTCGTTTCTCATAGTTGACACTACGAGTATTGTCAGCTTTGTGAAAATGTCGAGTGCTGACTGTAAAATGTTTTTCAATACACTTTCTCGAAAACTGGTCCATAACGCACTACGATTAGGTACAACATGCAATGTATTTCACACGCGTGCGATTTTTTCCACTTTCCTGCACGTGTGCGGGAATGAAAATTGCCACAGATAACTATAGCTATACTTAGTCCAAATTGGTTCAATGTCTATAGTCTGAGGTGAATGTTTTTTTTTATTTTGTCAAAGCACTACGCGTCTTTACGGCATAAATATTTTTTGAATTTTCAAATTGTGTTTTTATATAGAATATCATAGATAAACATGATTATTTAAAACTAATAGTTACTTTTATACACAAATTAACATTTATTTGTGTTCTGAATTCAAAAATATAAAATTAATCTATTTTTTAAATTCGGCTGTTTAACGTCTTCATACCATTGCCTCTCTTTCAACCTGGCGAGACCAAAGCGCGAAAAAAAAAGAAAATTTAAATCATAGTTTCATAGTTCGTGACAAAAATATTATTCGTTATTTTATTTTATTTCTTCAAAAGTGTATTGAAAAACGTCGTTTGATACACGTGGACATTTGTTATTGCAATTCTCGGCTCAAAAACACCCTCGCCTACGGCTCGTGTGTTATAATTCCGCCTCGATTGCAATAACAAACTTTCTCCACTTGTATCAAAATGTACTATTCCTCTACTTTTAGACTTATGCTCAGTCCTCTTCATCTGTACTCAGGTCTTGTAACCACTATAGAACGTACTCTATGTATGTATCACCAATCCGATAGCCGTACTAGATTAATATTGTTACCTAAAAGTTTGTCATAGTTTTCCAATTTATCAAGAACTGAAAACGTTAGCCGTGTGGTATCCGGCAAAGTAGAATAGAACCAACCCATTACACTCACGGGTGTCGTATAAGGCGACTAATGTCTGAGGCAGAACACCTTGCGCCTCCGTAGACCAGAGAATGGGCAGCAGCGTTTTCTGTTAGTCTTTCATCAATCAAAATCAAAATCAAAATCAAAATCAAAGCATTTATTTCAAGTAAGCCAGTTACAGGCACTTTTGAATTGTCGAAACAAAGATGAAAATTAAATGTAGCTACAGTCCCAGTCACAAGACATAAAAACTGTGAAAGTACTGTAGTTGCCCATTCCCTAGCGTAGATCTCTATGGAGAAGAATGGGCAAGAAACTCCATGGACACTCTTTTAAATCAGAATATTGTTACAAAATCTTGGTTACATCATTCACGTTGAGATGGTATATTATGTGAGAACAATGTAGCAAGATGTGCACGGTAAAAGTGTCCACAGCAAAAAAACACAAACAAAAAAAAAAAAAAAAAATACAATTCAAAATAATTCATTCAAATAAGCCATGGCAACCAAGAGATGACCAGTCACAACTGACAGCGCCCGTTCACGGACATGACGCATGGATCAGCACCATTCAACTCGACCATTTTGAAGGGAACTAAATGATCCGACACATGCGCCACCATCAGCGAGACAATAGAGTGAGCATGACATACTCCAAACCGCCAGGGCACATTCAAGTCAAAAAAAAAAGACGTAGGTTTCCAGTGAATGATAGCTTTCTAGTACATAGTACTCACACAATATGGGCTATGCATTTATATAATACTAAAGAGATTGATTCTATACAATGCAAAGATAGTTGTACAATCTTCAGCAGCTCCAACAATACAATTTAATGCTATCAATTTATGCGCCCCTGTCCATGTGGAGCAGGACCAGCATTGAGCCAAGCATTTTTATCATCGATATAATCGCTCAACTTGTAATATGCTTGCTTACATAGTGTGCGTTTAATGCATGTTTTAAATTTCGTCTCATTCAGTTCAAGAATACTTTGTGGAATTTTATTATAGCATCTCAAACAGTACCCCATGAAAGATGAGTCTACTTTAGCGAGTCTGAAACCTGGCTGGACTAGTTGGTCCCTATTTCTAGTACTGTAATTATGTCTGTCACCCCTTTTACCAAAAAGGTGCAGATTTTTTCTGACGTACATTATGTTTTCGTAGATGTATTGACAATGTACCGTCATGATGCCAATATCCTTAAACAGTTCCCTTAGAGAATCGCGCCTACGAAGATTATATATGGCTCTGATGGCTCTTTTCTGCAGAATAAATATAGACTCAATATCAGCAGCCCGTCCCCACAGCAAAATGCCATAAGACATTATACTATGAAAGTAACTAAAATAAACCAGTCTAGCGGTATCTACATCAGTATACTGACGGATTTTTCTAATGGCAAAGGCTGCTGAACTTAGCCGCCCCGCAAGAGATGTCAAATGAGAACCCCATTGTAGCCTTGAATCAAGCGTAATCCCCAGGAAAACCGTTTTATCTACGAATTCAAGTTTCTCTTTATTCAATATTATATCACAATCACTACTTTTAACATTCGGTAAAGCAAATCTTATGCATTTGGTTTTTTTTTCATTTAATACCAAATTGTTTGCTGTGAACCAATTTTGGACCTGAAGTAGGGCATTATTCACGTCATCTAGATTTTGGGCCCGCCTATTTATCTTAAAAATTAGGGAAGTGTCATCAGCAAATAACACCATATTTTGAGGTTGGTTTTTCAGTAAATAGGGTAGATCATTTATATATACTAGAAAGAGGAAAGGACCCAATATTGAGCCTTGTGGAACCCCCATTTTTACTTTTAACCCCTGTGAATTAACACCATTTATTTGAACATGTTGTTGTCTATCATTCAAATAAGATTTTACCAAACTAAGTGCAAGTTTACCCAGTCCGTAATGCTCAAGTTTCAAAAGTAATGTGTCGTGATTTACGCAATCAAACGCTTTGGAGAGGTCACAAAAAATTCCTATGGCGTCTTGAGACTCTTCCCACGCAGTAAATATGTGCTTTAATAAGGTTACACCGGCGTCAGTTGTACAACGTCCCTTGGTGAAGCCATACTGTTGATCATGTAAGATTTTGTTGGTGTTAAAATGATAGAGCATTTGATTAAGCATTACTTTTTCAAAAACCTTGCTAAAAACTGGTAACACGGATACAGGTCTATAATTATTAGTATCTTTACTGTCCCCGGATTTGAAAAGAGGTATGACTTTACTGTATTTCATTAAATCAGGGAAAACTCCTTGGTCTACACATAAATTAAAAATTAAAGCTAAGTAAGGGGCTATAGTCTCAAGTATGGATGTACAAACTTTGACAGACATTCCCCATAGATCTTCGGTTAGTTTGATCTTTATTTGCCGGAAAGTTTTAATAACAATCATAGGGTTAATGTGTTTAAATTTAAATTCAACCAGGCAGCCAGACACATTCGCCTTTAATAAACCAATTGAGAGTTCAGGTGAGGAAATAAGAGCCTCCGTTGTTTTTTGTGGTATATCGGTAAAGAATTTTACAAATTCTTGAGCTACTTCCTGATTAGAGCTTTTAGGACCACATGCTGTATCTAATGTGTAGCTAGTGTTACGTATTTTCTTCCTGTTAGTCTCATTATTTATAACTTTCCAAACTGTCTTTATTTTATTTTCTGCTGTTTTGATCTTGTTGCTAATGTGCAGTGCTTTAGCAACCTTGCATGTATTTCTAAAAATGTTTGAATACTTAGCAACATACTTGTTAAAAGTTTCAGTGTTTATAAAAGGCTTAAGGCCATAAAGCTCAAATAGTCTTTCCCTACTTTTTCTGATACCTCTAGTTGCCCAATCACTAAATATGAATTTAGGGCAAATACTTTTTGTCTTCTTTTCAAAAGTTTTATTGAATTCCGTGTGAACTATTGAAAAGAAACGATCATACAATTGATCTATATTAATATCATCAAGGCCCATAACGCTTAACTTGTTCTGTAGCAAAATATTATACCTATTTAATCTGCTAGAAGTTATAGGTCTAAATTTAATTTGAACTTTTTGCGATGGGGGTGTATTACACCTGAAGGTTACAGTTTGTCCACTATGGTCAGAGGGTAGACAATTTACTATTGCTTTATCTAAGTAATCACAATCGCAGAAAATATTA
Organism: Xestia xanthographa; assembly: GCA_905147715.2. Classification (NCBI taxonomy): domain Eukaryota; kingdom Metazoa; phylum Arthropoda; class Insecta; order Lepidoptera; family Noctuidae; genus Xestia; species Xestia xanthographa. Next base: position 13,853,898 of record LR990656.1, read on the forward strand.
TCTATACAAGTAGCAGAAGATGGAGTGACTCTAGTAGGTTCTGTAAAAGTGTTGGTCAAGTCAAATGACTTAAAAAGATTTAATAAGCGACTGCTATTTGCACATTCTTCTAAAATATTGATATTAAAATCACCACAAATAATTGTAGATTTATTACTGACTGCAAGTTTTGCCATCACATCTTCCATTATTGATTCAAACAAAGAGAAGTTTTGATAGTTTGGGGGTCTGTACACACACACAATTACATGCTTATCTAGCTCAACACAGGACAGTTCAACGCAATGTTCAACCGAGAGACCTACTATGTCATTACGTTGCTTATATTTAAAACAATTTCTTATTAATATTAGGGAACCTCCACGAAGCATAGTTTTACGGTTAAAGCAGCTACCCACCATATAGTTCTCATAATTGATAAGCATTTGGTAATCCTTAAGCCAATATTCAGTAAAACATATAATGTCAAACTTACTATTTTCTAAAAACAATTCAATTTCTAATAATTTGGAAGAAATGCCTTGGATATTTTGGTGGAATAATTTCAAAGTGTTCTGCTGAGGCCCTTTTTTACTAACTAATTGAGTGCAAGAAGATACGTTGGTAGGATTAACAATATTGTTAATCGTACCTCCTGTTGTCTCATTTCCTAGTTTAAATTAATTTTTGGAGTGAGGCTGGAGACACCCGTACCATCCTCAGACAACAAGACCCTATCACTAATACTAATATACCCTAATTGAGAATTCTCCACGGTGACACATGGATCCTCCTCAGTACAATGTTTGTAAACATTTATAGCACAGTGCTATATTCATTGAAAGTCACCTGTATATTAGTATTACTACTAATAGTCGCAGTGTTAATAATAGAACTAAACTTAGACATACTATTTATGTCTGTGTGAATATTATAAGCTAATAGCCGAGCTATTTTGTGTCTACATCTAATAGGTAGATACACCTTACCCCGTGTCGACTTCAGTTTACCAACAATAGTGTTGATATCCAGATATATAAGTCTGTCACTATAGTGACCTACTAAAAAATGTACATGGTTATTTAACATATGTATATAATTATTTTTTCTATTACCCAAATTTTCAAAAAATGGAAAACCACACAATATTATTTTGTTACAATTTAACTTTAACAACTCTGAAACACAGTCAGTGATGTCTTCCTTTTTAATCTTAGAACTATTACCAACACATATAGTAATGGTGGTACTAGCATCACTGCGATCTCCAATCCGCCTGCCAGGCGTGGAGATTACGGCAAATTCCTCCCATCATGGGAGAGGCTTATGTCCAGCAGTGGACGTTATGGGCTGTTGTAGTAGTAGAAAACGTTTCTAGGGCATAATGTATATTTTTAAATAAAGGGTTATTGTGTAGTGTTACATTCGTTACAAACTATATTACCTAGGCACCTAGTAAGTGTGTGCTGGAATTAAGGGTTACTAAGGGACATTTTTAGAGACATTTTGCTAAACTAGTTCCAATATGTTGGGTCTTCTACCTGAGTGTGGCCTAATCTATCTTAATATTTAAATTTGAATAAAAATATAATGATAGCACGTATCATTATTCAATTAATATTTTACATTAAAGGTTTCTTAAACATGTTTCGCAGTTGTATTTTTACTACGTTCGGTCACACAACCAGACTTTATCAGACTCGTTTCAAATTAGACTTATCTAGTGTGACATTAGCGGTTAATTTTCAAATTTCTCAATATTGCTCTTTGAATGGATTAAGTTTTATTTTCGGTCGTGATATTATGTTTTAGCATAACAAGTTCTTCAAGGTTGAGATGGGTTAGACGCATTATCACTTGACAATATGGATGTCCCCCTGTCATTCAGACGAAGTTTACCTTTTTTTGTCGTGTTGTGTTGTGTAGAATATTCGATATGTTATCAGTTTTCACGTTTGTTGTGAATGATAAAAAGGAAATGGTTATTTTGTTAATTTAATTGATTGAACGGTGATTTTCTTTAAGGAATCTATGATGTCAGTGTTGGTATAGTAGTATGGGTCGCGTTATGTCGCGCGGACACTATGAGAGTCAACTGAGGTCAACTGTATGGTGCTAGAGGCAACACGAACTATCTGCGCTGGGCCGTACTATGTTGCAGTCTTTAGATACTGCACCTTATGAGCACACGTGCCTCAAGTGACACTAGTAGAGGTATCTTACGAGCCCACACCGAGTTTACTAGCACTTATTCCTTCATATATTTTAACAGAATAATAAATTTACAAAAAAAAGTTTTGATGTAGAATCTCACGATATTTAAAATGAAAGTATGAAATTCTCTGTTTTACGAAGAATTACACTAACATTTGAAACTGCAATGGACAGCTAAATGTAGGTACAAACTCACATTCCTAACTTTGGTATTGTATTGTAAAATACTTATAATCAAAAACAAAGACTTCTCACTAAGTTCACCTGATACTTAATTAGATACCCGCATTTCAATAGAAGGCAAATATTGCATGGTTAGCACTTATAGGCTTATAGTATTCAAATACTAAATTATGTATTTCGGCACGTTTTCTTTGTGGAAACTTGACGTCATTATGTTTCAAACAAGAGTCTTTGACGAGCTCCTGATCTACAATATTGGTACTCCCTTATATCTCCTAAAAATTTTTGTCCGAAAATCATTATCCATAAAACGTTTGCTATAAACTTCAGTTACCATAATGTTCAAAATCCCGAAATTTTGTTTTACATAATTATCTTTATTTCTAAAACTGTTCTGTCATAATATCGAATACTATAATAATTGAATCTTCTAATTTTATATGCCATAAAGTCAATTATCCTAAGTATTATATTATATAATGTGTATTATTCCTAATGTTCATAAAAGTGTAATAAAATTTTTGGTCCTAAAACATTTGCTAAAAATTAGGTTTTAGTGACAGAAACGAATCGCTGTAAATCCGACCCCACGCAGTCTTGTCTGCCCTACCCCTAGAGTGTAATTTAAAATCGCGTAGGCGCGGAGGGGCGAGGCGGCCCGCGAGTTGAGGAGCAGGTGGTTGTAACACACGCCGCCGCTGCTGAGGCTGGCCGGCGAAGCCGGCCAGCAAGCCGAAGCTGCGGTGGTGAGCGTTAAACACATCTGCGACGATAAGCTCGCGTGGGACCGCCGGAGCCCCGCAGCGCCGGAGCCGTGACAGAAACCATGCCTGCTGCATGTTGCTTGCTCGCTTGCATGCCGCATGCTTGCTTGCATACTGTATGCGTGCTTGCATGTTGCATGCTTGCTGCATGTTGCTTGCTCGCTTGCATGGTTGCTTGCATACTGTATGCGTGCTTGCATGGTTGCTGCAAGCTTGTTGCATGCTTGCTGAATGCTTGCTGCATGCTTGCTGCCTGGTTGCTGCCTGCTTGCTGCATGCTTGCTGCATGTTTGCATACTTATTACAGGGAAAAATAAAATCCACATAATTATGTTCACACTCAACTGTTTTATAATGATTGACGGTTCTATTGATTGATTTTCTGCCTTTTAGTGACTACTTATATGAAATGTATGCCAAAACAAAAGAAGATTCTACCAGCTATGAACTTTCTGCGATATGATGGTTCTACTTTTTAATTCTTACAAATTTCATAAGAGCAATATTGTATAAAAATGTGTTGTGTTGAGAGAAGTTCATAGCATAGCAAAAGCTAAGTAATACAAGTACTTGTACCCGTAATTACAGACACAATTAAAATAACAATGTTCTGTTCCCTTTTGGGAACGTCTGGGAATATACCGGTTTGTTTTAAAAATATTATTAAGATCTTAACATTTTTTTTTTAAATTTAGGATTTATAACTATTATTGAAAACGATTTTAAGTGTTTTGTATATTATTGATTGTAATATTTATGACAAACGGGTTTAGAGCATATTGTATTTAGGGATTTCAATTTTATGGCATGTGATATTATGTGATATTAAGTTCGGGTAAGTTATCATTCGGACAAATGATGATTAGGACAAAAAAAGTTATGGCACTTTAAATTATGAATAAAAAAGTTAGGTAATACAATAGAGAACCCTACAATATTATATCATCGCTTTAATTATGTCAATGGCAGTTTCTAAGAAATGTTAATTGATGTAATTGTCTAGTGCAAAGTAGGTAATCCTTGCGCTATTAACAACTTAGTATTCCCCATCATATTGTTGTACAGAATATTGAATGAGACTCTATTCAAACTTTTTTCCTTATTTTTAGAACCTGTTTAATATGTCAACATTATTTAAATTACCTATATTAGCAGGCAATATAATTGTCTCAATCAGGTATTATCTCCATTTTTCTCTTATATTAATTTAGTGTCCCTATTAAAATATATAGATACCTACTCACCTATAATCAAGTGTGAGGTAAAAATAAAATCAGTTTTAGTAAATTGGTTATTTATTTAAAATCAAAGTGATAAGTAATTTTTCATGTAAATGCGGTCTCTCTAAAAATCAACTCACGTGAATAAGTATAAAACGTGGTTTGACGTAGACTTAGACAAACGGTCAAATAAGTACGAGTAAATTCGTAGCGCGATGAAATTCCACTAAAAATCGGAACCTTATTATTTAGCGTTAACCAGTTGAGACTTCCGAATTTATTGGAAAATGAGAATCTTTTTTCTTGATATCGCGCATAACATAGAAGTCAACTGTGTCAACAGTTTGACAAATCATTATGATTGTTCAGTTTTCTGGTTATCTTCCATTAGAACCCCAACGAGTAAGCCTCTAGTAGCTAATTATACATTTTCAACAAATTTTTGATTATTTATTCATAACCACGTGACAGTGATGAGTTACCTACCGTAGCTTAGAATTAATAACAGATAAATTTAGTTATTTACGCGCTGTGGCGCCGTCGAAGAAACAGCGTCCATATCTATTGCTTTTCTAAACTCGCTACTGGTGTGAGGCGAATCGTTTGAAAGCTTATGTCTTGGTAATGGATTCATTTAGAATCCATTATTATTTGCCACACAGTGGGGGCCATGTTGTAAAACTGCTAATAGCTAATAATATATTAAAATCGAGTTTAAATTAGTTTATGTTAGGCTTTGGTACTTAGACTTTTCAGGGATAACCACAATATAGGTGATTTGAGTATTATGATTTATCTAGAAAAGTCATTAGGCATTTCAACTTTTAAGCGTCAAAGGCGTAAACTGCACATTATATCCAATTAGAAGCAATTTTTGTACCAGAGACTGGTAGCACTAGGCAGTCCTTACAAGAACCGTTAATAGCTAATAATATTTATAATACTAATATTAATAACGGTCGCTAAATGCTTTGGTGGCTGTTGCAGGTAGGTATATTTAAAACGATTTCCGTGGAAACGCATTAGGCAATTGGTTCTTTTTTATCGTCAAAAGAAATTGGCGGACATCTCGAAAAGTTTTTTAAACCCCATTTTTTTTAAACTGATTAGTCAGTAACCAGAAGTTAATTAAATGAGCATTAGAGATACTTTGAAAGGGAATGATCTACAGATATTGCAGAAACTAACTAGGAAAACAGTATATTTTCTACCGATATAATGAAACATACAGGATAGAAACTTTCAGCGGGGCAGTAAAAATCATTGATGACAATCGATCCTGTGTCTAATACTAGTAGTAGTCTAGTCGGCTTATTCCCAGGCGCTCCATAATTTTATTCCCGGCGGCTCCAAATTAAAAAAGCAATATAATAGTAATAAATAAAATCTTTCCCATGAGCTCCAAAATTTTCAAATACTTACCACGAAATTATAACATTGATGGTAGCAATTTGCGTTTTGTTGACCTTACGCAATTTGGTTTGGAGCCGCTGGGAAAAATTTTAGTATTTTTATTATTTAACTAATAAAATCATGGAGCTGTTGGGAATCAATGTATGGAGAGAAATTGTTTGGAGCACAATAGATTTGGAGCTCCTGGGAATAAGCCGTCTAGTCTAGTAGTTCCACTTACTGCCCCGCTGAAAGTTTCCACCCTATACATGAATAATTATCGTGAATTTGTGTATGCCTGTGTGTGTGTTCGTAATAGGTATTTGTAATTTTCCAAGTTTCGTTGCCAAAGTAAAAAGTAAGTCGAAATAGGATTTATCTAAAACTGTAACACGTTGCCGATCACGTAAGCTACGTATGCTTCGTGCTTATTTCTGCGTTCATGGCCTTCGATCTTTCTCACTAACTTGTACATGATATGACAGTACAGCACTTTGTCCACTTCTGCCAATGCAACCCGAAACTTTGCATATTACAATGTAACCACTAATAAGGACTGGAATTCAAAAAAACTAGAATAACAGACTTCTCTCAAGAGATTGCAGAAACGTGTTTCTTGCTTTAGATATCAGTATAACTTCAATTTCTAGTACCTAAATGTAAATAGGTTTATTGGCGAAATATATCGGTAATAAAGTATGTATTATATTAGTCGATGTTAAGAAAGGTAATATCGGTAAAGTTCCTTCGTAATATTGGTCTAATGACAGTTAGTTATTTAGAGCTTTTGTTATGAGCGCGTGATATATGGGGTTTACTTACAGATATACCACTACATAAGAATATCACTGTTGCACCAGCAAATAAGATACCAACTTCCAACTGGACGATTGCAATGTAACTAGGTCTCTTCATACACAAAGCAGGAACGTGCATTTGATCACCATACTTGCTTATTGGAACGATAACAGTGTCGACTTTCCGCGGCGTTTTCCGACATCAGTGATGTCCAAAGTAGCTAAGTTGCTATCATAAGGTGCGCCATCCGTATTTACGATTTTGGCTAATCTTCCAACAAATAACCCACTACAATGTGCAAAACTCTAGAAACTTGGTCCATCAGTTCTGTCAGGGCTGTTTACCTACTATTCGAGAATTAAGCTCTCTTATGCAAATCAAAATACACACCACCCGTAGGTAAGCGTTGTTTAGACAATTTAACAGATTCACACATCATTCTGTTCCAATATTTGAACATAAATTGTTTATGTGTTCTAGAATTCTAATTCGGTGTGATTATTTGTTGAGGGGGCGATGATTGGCGTAGATTAAAGTGTTATTTTCACGAATTGTAAAACATTTTTCTAATTTGAAGTCCGGAGAAAAATACCGAGAAGCGTTTGTAATCTTTTAACTCCATTAAGTCGGTTCGTGTTAAAAGCGTTTTACACCAATTAGAGTTCTCATAACCCTTATGAAGAAAAACACACAAAAAGCAAAAGGCAAAGTGACGTGTCGGTGTTAATTTCCTTTAATCCAATCTTGAACAACGCTAGACAAAAGGAGAACTGTCAATTACGGCACCGCATAACGGGCATTTTATCCTGGGTATCATTGAGGCAAGGAGGAACATAATCTGCAGCTATTCCCGACGGTCGTTGATCTAATTGAGCATTTGAGCGGTGCGTGCGTGCTAATGGGCTAATTACGTGCATGGAGCCGTGAATTGGTGACTCAACAGCAGGACGCGGCGGCCGTGGGAGGCAGACGGCGTGGCTCCGAACTCCGACACTCCGCAGTCCGGCACACCGCTGGCATACTTCGTTATCGTAAAACGTGATTTAAACTTACTTTAATAGTAATCAATAGTAAGAATAGGCGTTGTGTAGGCTGGTGGAACTTGCAGAACCATGCGGTTCCTCACTGGTTCAGTAGTTTTCAAACGGTGTTGTAACATTTATTTAAACTGATTTTAATGGTACCTATATTTGTCTAAGGCTGATAGTTTTACACCTTCACTAACCCTTTCCTTATTTTCAATTTCCATATGCATTTTAAGCTGAAACTGTTTGTTTTTATTTCAAAGATACCATGACTGCAATTTACTATAACTCTACTGTTCTTATGAATATAATTGATAATATACGTAGAGTATCGTAAGAGCCATCTCATTAACATTTTAAACAGATCGCAGGTTGTCACGTCAGTACTTATTCCAGTTTTTTTTTAGATAATAAAATTAGAAGCTTGTATAAAACATTTAAACAGGCACCATCACGCAGTTCCTCTGACTTCCGTCCGTGATCAAAGTCTGAAATCCGTTTTGATAACGATCAAAACGGATTTCAGAGTAGATTTTGTTGCATATTTAATATGAAAGAATCGCGGAATATTTCTTTATCTGGAAAAAACAGTGAAATCAAATATATCCTTGTAAGAACCTATCACATCTTTGTAAGAACCTTATTATTGCTTGTTTTAAAAAAAAACAATAAGAAAACATTTCTGGAGCAAATACTCATTGACTTGCTTTTTGGCTTATTTCCTTGCTAAACGATACTGATAAAGTTTTTAGTAATTCGCCTTTCTCCCATCTTTTCTCACATTAAGAATCACGTTTTATGGACACTTTGCAAAAACCTGGAGGCTATATGAATTTCGGATGGTAGCTGCTAGAAAATTCGCCTGGTTGTATTTCTAGTTCAGAAAGCACAGACACCACAGCAAATGTTGATTAGCCTGGCCATATTGGGAACTCTTGAATACTTGCTTATGATAAAAAAACTGTCAAGTCAAGTTTTTATTACCAAGACCTCTGACTCTACAACTTATTTATTCATCTACAATCAATTCAAAGTTCAAACAGGTTGACGAATCTTCAAAATACGACCTCTACAAATCATGCTCTATAATTTTATGCGAACAAAGTAAGAATTCTGAACAAGTTTTTGTCAAAAAGTTCTTGAAGCAAAGCTAATCTTAGCAATGTTTCAAATCCAACGGCATACGTCGCGATAGATTTAATATCAATTATTATTCTATATCTTCCGTATAAAAACTGGTATAAAGTGACTCTAACTTTCGCTACCGTCAAAATACCTCATCTAACGGCCCCAAGAGACACGCGCCAAAAAAAGAACACCTAGCCGACAGAGCATTAGTTATTTGCGCGTAACGGCGCACCGCAACTCCGGTAGCCCCGCGGTGCCCGGTAGCACTCAATAAGTTGCCGAATTTCATGCTCACAATAATTATTGCGGTTAGGTCGTATTTACGATCACTCATACTAAATAATAATTGAGGTTTATTATCGTTAATAAAACCGCATTGTACCGATATATCTCTTTTTAATTCTCCACTCGATAAAGGTGCCCATTTCGAAAAAATGTGCGATTGTCTGGATCTTTTAGTGGAGCGTTTTATTGGGACGTAGATAAAACTTTATTCTTTTCTTGAGACATTTATTTAAGACTTCGTAAAGAATTTATGTAAAATATTGCAGATAATTCAGGTTACGATGTTTTAAAACGAATCATGAATTATGTTACGAGTTTGCGAAGGCGCGGGCGACGGGAAGACTTCCATAAAAATATAACGGTATTAAACGTGAGTTTGTTTGATATTCGTTTATCTCCACTGTATAAATAATAGTCTTATTGAAGTGTTTTTATTTGCATTAGGCTCTAATAGTAGTTTTGTAGCTGTTAGCTGCTCGTAATTCGTCAGTGTTTGATTGCTCTAAACCAATAACTTAACAATCGAGAAGAGACCACAAAAATGCCTCACGAAATATTTACCTAAAGTTGGAGATGTTCTTTACACATAAAATTAAATAATTCTCGCTAGATTCCAAATAATTTATAACACAACTTTATACACTTATATTAAAGCTGCATCATGTTTTCAAGTGACTATACTTATAGATTTTCTGATACAAAATGCCTCATGGCATTAAGTCCGCTTTTTGCGCCACCTTGTCTATAATTAAATAAATGTTACAAATAGAATTATAGCTTTAGAGTAATGATTATTTGTATTTCAATTCATCGTATATCATCTCACAACTTCTCGTCTCCACGATACGGATCGCACTGGCCATTACATATAATATATAAGCGCAATAAATGTGCACAGAAAAACTTGACCTATCACACTCTGTTACGTAACGGAAATCAAACATAACTGTGGTAGTGTTACACCTGTTTCATAAAAATACAGTTGAGATGTACATCTGTGAGGGCACGTGGGTCAACACGCTCCCACCTGAAACAGTCGCCCATCATTGTTCAAGACACACTCATCGCTCAGACTCGCTGCCTGCGTTTTTTCTTCGCAATATTTACTTAACTACATCTCATTGTTATAACTTTCTTGGCAGCTGCGTCCTGCATAAGAGAAAGGTATAAAAACATCTACGCATCACCCATTATCTGAAATACGTGAAAAAGACGACGGCCAAGGTATTAGAGGAAGCGCGTCGTAAATGATAAGCACTGTGGTGATTTCTTATCACTGGAACAGAGTTTGGTGAGTGACTAATGCTTTTGTTTGGGGTCTAAAACGTTACACTGATTTGACAGTTCAAAAGGAATGCAAGCAAAGGAATTACCGACTTGTCGCTGTGGGTTTCTTCGTGTTCCGTATCAGCTAAAACGGTTTTTTTTTGGTATAACAGTAGTTCCTTATTTGTGATTAAAGTTATAATACCTTCTAATTAAGTACATAGACTAATTGCATTTATTTTTTCTATCGTACTGTATAATATCTGACGTCGCCCTACTAACATTTTTGGTAAATTCACAATCTCTCCCGAATCGATTTCGGCGTAGCACTCGTAGCCCGCGTAGACCCAAAATTCCAAAAATGGATCAGTGGTTCGTAGCACACTCGCTCGTTCGATTATCATGTATCGTATTTTATCTGGGCTCAAATGTTTGTACTCTGCTGAAAAAGTGTAGTGTCACGGCGTGATAAGTGTTGGTTCTGCAGTTACCATTCGCGCGTAGTCGGCGTAGCAAATAAGCTGAGCATGTAATAGACGAAATACAGCACTACTATTCGTCTAATTTTGGGAGAGATCAAATGGTTTGGATTCCAAAAGGGAAAATGTATCGAGAAAATTGAAAACTTTTTGATGTATCGGATGGCACTGAAGCTTGGAATGATTGGACGGGAGATTAGATGGCGCAGGTAGCAGCTGTTGTTGTTGTTGGTGGTGGTGGTGGTGGTGGTAGTGGTAGATTGTGAAATGGTGAGGGTTGTTCCCGGAGTGGCAGGCATGTTGCGAGAGGGACGGGGCGGGGCTGCAGGGTCGGGGGGCGGGGCGGGCACGCCCGCGCGGTGGCGCAGGCGCGGGGTCCGCGGACGACGCCGCCGCGTCTGCCGCGCCCGGCGCTCACTCGGGCCCCGAGCGCAGCGCCGCGAGCACGCCATGCGATACAGCTCAGTCCCGCACGCACGAGCGCGCGACCACTCCCGCGCGCCTGCCCGACACAGTGATGTTACCAGACTCCGCTGTAATGTGCCATCGGTTCGGTCGTGAACGAGTGCCACTCCATCTGTTTCCCAAGCGTTGACTGTGCGTTTGTTCGAGGATATCGCGGATTTTGCGTACCCGTCGACGTTGGATGCGTTAAAATTTCGGGTGAGTGAGAGAGGCGAGCGGTCGTGCGCCCGCGGCCGGTTTGACCGCATTATTTTCGAAATACGTACGCCGCAATCCGGTCGACCGCGCTAGAACGATCAAAACATTATAACAAAAACATATAAATTCGGTGACGTTAATATATTTTTCCAGATCAGCCAGTATTTTCGTGATCTTGAATACTTTCACAAAAAGTTGTTTTTGTTTCAGAAAAATATGTGGATGTTTGTTTGCCATATTAGCGAATTAAAGATGAACTTAAAGGCAATGTTCGATTCAGAATTTTCTCTATGTTGTTTGATAAATATAAAATAGAGTCAATAAATTAGTTTGAGCTAAAGCATCGTGATTAAATAATGTCATACAAACTAAACAGCGCGTACAGTTATTCGTAGCAGCACGAAACGCATCCCGTTGATGTCTTTTACTGAACGCTTTTGGAAAGTGCTTGAGCGATATAACCATGTTTATATTGGCTGTTTGTGTAACATCACATGTGATTTTGGTTTCTCTTCATTTTAATATGGTGTGTATCGTCAAACATGCATTTAAGCAATATATTTTTGAATTCTGTGTCTTTCTCAGCGTGTATAACGTTTACATGTGATATTGTGTTGTGCTGCAGATTAACATACACAGTAAATGTCAGTTGTTAGCAGAATTTCATTGGTATTTCGTTTTGTAGAGGTTGTCACTCATCTACATCTGAATGTTTCGCGTCACATGGTCACTTGTATTTTGATAATCCCCACTACTTACTACGCCCGTAGAGATGCGTTATTCTGCCAATAGTTTTAGACATATATATTTACGTTTAAAAAACTGGGTTAGCTTCAGAAATTCATCAGAATCTTTACATACGTAAAAAGCTAAAAATTACCGCAAACACAAAAACAATCCAAAAAAATCCAAAGTAATTTCTGGTTTCTGTCAGTGTTGGGAATATTCACGAATAAATTACTGGGACGAAAACATTATTGTACACAAATGCAGGGAAATTCCGAAACAGTAAACAAATAAACGATATGATTGTATACAGCTGTATTGTGGTTTGGCGTTGTAGTGCAAACATTGTTTTATTGAGGTGTTGATATTTGTTTATCTGTGAATCTTTTTTTTACTTATCACGTAGCTTGCATTTGTAGGAGTGAAAAAATTTTTAGACAAATTGTAAAATGGATAATCGACTTTTAATTTGTGTCAAAATAGTCGGTAAAATTAAAGTTATAATTAAGCACGGCTAAGCAGCCATTAAACATATCATAAGGGCTAACATGGGGGCTATCTCAAAGGATGTTTAGAAGGCATTTGACATTTACTAGGATTTTTCAGTATGCGTTCCACGGTGAAAATAGTTCAGTGATAAGGGAGGTATTTGACCTTTGAAGTTGGACCGTCATCGCCGGGGGGCGTGTCCTAGATCTCAAATAAAAATAGTCATCATCGCCAGCCACTATCAGTCATCGTTTACCTCCGGTCGGAAACGTGCGCGTCTGAGGTCCTCCTAATGGACACGTCTCGTAGACCTTTATGATGTTCACTCGATCTTTCTCATTAATTAATAATTGCTCAGTCATAAAATATCTGTCAATTTTCCTCAATTAAAACACAGGTGTACAGTTAGTGACTTATAACATAACCGATGTTTATTAAAAACTACTTTTCATACATAATATTAAAATAAAATCGGAAGATATTGCACACCGATGGTGTACTCTTATGGTAGGTACTAGGAATACATAAGCTTGTACAGTTTTTACTTAAATGTGATAAGAGGTTAGGAACTCGCTTCTCCACTTGTGCATGTTGACCGGACTCAAATGAATTAAATATGCATGAGTATATTACAATGTATGTTAGTGCATTCATTAGAAATACACCTAGAGATAAAACGACTGCCGGTTGGACACAGTGTCACTCTTTGTTGGCTAACCAATTACTAGTAAAATGCATCAGTGTTGATAGTTCCTTGGAAATTCTTACTCAATTAATTAGTTGTGTCGATTTGTATCCTCGATATGCCTCAGGTCTCTATGACCTGATCAGCCATTATGCTGTGTTACATGTTAACTTGAATTCATCAATATCTATTTCTCTAAGTGTTATAAAACGCAAGTTCTATCTGCCAATAACTTAGCTTCCATTTAATGAGTTTTAAATTATTTTGTAATACTAGTCTGGAAAGGACCTTCGTCCTTTTTTATTTATGTTTATAAAACTTCTCTGCACCAGACTACATATAGACGAGCGCAAGCTCTGCCGTCGGAAAAGCTGCTCGTTTAATAATACTGGCTTATCTTTCTGTCTAGAATTCTATCGTTCGGTTAGACTAGTAAAAATAATTACTTTTATTATTATTATAAATAAATATAAAATAAAAATATGTACCTATTGGTTTTGAATTATTTATGGAGATTTTAAGAATATATTTTAACGTTTTATTTTTTGCATCTTTGCAGGTGGGTCGAGGAGAATTATGCGTGGGGCGTGCGCATGCGCGGTGGTGTGCGCGCTGGTGGCGCTGTGCGCGAGCGCGGGCATGGACGAGAAAACGCGCGGCGCCGCCGAGCGCCAGCTACTGGCGCTGCTGGGGCTGCCACGCCGGCCCGTGCGCCGCGCCGCGCCGCCGCCCGTACCGCGCGCCATGCGCCTGCTGTACGAGGCCGACGGCGCCATCCCTGCCGCGGCCGCCAACACGGCACGCTCCTACCACCACACTCCCACCGAGCTTGACCTGCGGTTTCCCGGCGAGCATCGATTTCGTCTCTACTTCAACCTGAGCGGCATCCCCAGCGATGAGCTCGCTCGCGGAGCCGACCTCACGTTTCAACGGGTCGACGGCATCGAGGGCCCTCAGCGGCTGCTCCTGTATGATGTGGTGCGACCGGGCCGCCGCGGCAAGACGGCACCTATCCTGCGGCTCCTCGACTCGGTGCCACTGAGGGCCGCCAAAGGCACCGTCACAGCAGACGCGCTCGGTGCAGCGCGCCGATGGCTTTCGGAGCCAGAACATAATCATGGACTATTAGTGCGTGTGTTAGAAGAGGGTGAGCAAAATATAGACGCTAAACAACCTCATGTGAGAGTGCGGAGACGAGTCGCGGAGGAGGACGCTGAGTGGAGTACGCGGCAGCCACTGCTGCTGCTGTACACGGAGGACGCGCGAGCGCGCGCCGCGCGGGAGAGCGGCGAGACGCACCTGGTGCGCAGCAAGCGCGCGACGCAGCGGCGCGGCCACCGCGCGCACCACCGCCGCAAGGAGGCGCGCGAGATCTGCCAGCGCCGCCCGCTCTACGTGGACTTCGCGGAGGTGGGCTGGAGCGACTGGATCGTGGCGCCGCACGGCTACGAGGCGTACTACTGCCAGGGCGACTGTCCGTTCCCGCTGGCCGACCACCTCAACGGCACGAACCACGCGATCGTGCAGACTCTCGTGAACTCAGTGAACCCGGCCGCGGTGCCGAAAGCGTGCTGTGTACCGACGCAGCTCTCCTCTATTTCCATGTTATATATGGACGAACAAAACAATGTGGTGCTCAAAAACTATCAAGACATGATGGTGACGGGGTGCGGCTGCCGATGACGAAGGCGCCCCCGACGCCCAGTGCGGACCTAGTGATAACTCGTGGACCCAGTGTACATATAGTGACGGCCTCGAACATTGTACATACTTATTTGTGTATATATTCGTGTAATTATTATTTTATTAAACTGCAGACGTAATAAATGATGTAATTTTAAATTGTATCTGTCTATTATTCATTATAACCGAACCCATGGTGAAAATGACGATCAAATTGAAATTAAATTGCAGTAGACAATCTGGTACCTACAGATTGGATCATGTAGCCATTCCATAAAACCAACTTGTTCTGATTAGTCATCTATAGTCGTCTATACTTATACTTATGACTTATAATAAGTATTATAAAGGGGGAAAGGGGTAATCTTCAGAACTTATTATCCGATACAGAAAATTATTTCACCAATGGGAAGCTATATTATTTTTGTTATAGGCTTCGAGGAGGCACGAGAAAAGAGCACATGGAAGGAATTGGGGAGGCCTTTGCCCAGCAGTGGGACAGTACAGACTAACAAAAAAAAAATAGGCATATAAAACATTCCATTGGGATAATTTCCGAATATAACGGTAGCAAAGTTGGGAGCAAAATCTAGTCACACATAGATATAGCTTATATGATATAGCTTATATACATAGGTATAGCTTGTAAATAACAGTAGTGATTGCAATGATTAGATAAAGTAGATAGTGTCTTAACTTTACTATCATCCCTGGCGCTTATCCCAACGTTACTAATGGCTTCTTAAATTAATTATCAATAGTAGAGATCATATATAACAAAGACACGCAAACATTTCTGTTTTCTTAGAAGCTTTAATAAGCTTCCAGTCCTGACCTTACTAATGAAACCACGGTTAATAGCTCTATAAAATTATATGTAGGTATAAATAAAGTCCCATACAAGCGCTATACCAATGACGAATCTCCAGGCTGCAACCATAACCTAGCTAACAAGAGAAACGCTGTCAACTGAACTTGAACTTGATACCTCTAATCAGCAACAATAACAATTAAAATTACCTTTTTAACGCCCAAAATGTGCCACAGGTCCCATTCGCACCTTCGGCACATGTTATGCCTACAGCGACCGGATATAAGGTCATGTTTAAGTCGCAGTCAAAATAAACCTTATTAGATGAACGTGGCAAGCTGGGGTCGTCTAAAAATCGTGTCACTAACCTTGCAGCGAGGTTAATACGAATGAATGAAACACCAGTAACGAATATTATGACGAATGCTATGTGGATATTCTTCCGCATGGTTTAAAAAACCTTAACAAAAAAAGGAAAATTTTCATTTAAGACCCTATAAAAAAACCGGCCAAGTGCGAGTTGAACTCGCGTGGAGAGGGTTCCGTACAATGCCAGTCTTATATTGAGTTTACCACTTTATTTTCAATTGATAGAATTCTTATAAGATTTTCCTGTAAGTAATCTACAAGCAATGAACTATATATATATATATATTTTTCAAAAGTTTAGGCTCAGTAGTGTTCTCCTTCTGCGAAGCAGTAATGCTAGAGAAGGAGGTGGCGGAACGGGAGAGGGAGAGAACCTCTCAGCGTCCCGGCCGCCGCGGCAGACGCCCCGGGCGTCGGGGGCCACCACGTGGCCCCCGGCCACCGTAGGCGCGGGCCTGTGGACGGTGAGCTATGGGCTAGCTCGCCGTCCGTCCGTCTCATGACGACAGGCCGTGTCGACGGCGCGTTCGTGTTCCACGCGCGCCTCCAAGAGAGTCAGCAATAGGAAGGGGTCCGCAAGGGCCAATGCCTGCTGGGGCTGCGGGACTGTTCGAAAGAGATACCGTGGCCCCGGAACACAAAGGGCGATGAAGGAACATGGATGGGTTTTAGTCAGTAAAAGTCTGACACTCCCTCCTGCTCCGCCCAGAGCGGGAGAAGTCATTTGATGATTTCCCATCCGAAAAAAATAAAGGCTTAGTAGTGTTCGGTTTTCAAAAACTATTTAATTTACAATATTAACAAAAATATATTTGAGATCCTCATAACGACAGAGTAAGGTTTGCAAAACTTTTTTTTCTATTTCCTAATTTGTCCCCCGAAAATGACAATACTTTGCTCATCTGTGTTTGAGTCATAGGATTACACCATCCTACCAAATTTCACCTGATTTGGTCCAGTAAATTCGGAGCAAATTGGCTGTGATAGACGGACGGACAGACAGACAGACGCACGAGTGATCCTATAAGGGTTCTGTTTTTTTTTTCATTTTTTGTAGGGAATTAGGTTTCCGTTATGAGCTCATCAAGGCCTTATGTTGAAAACAATGTCTGTTTTTCTGTCAGAACTTTGGTATTTAAAAGCACGTAATATAAGTTGAAATCATAATTTTATAGAAAACACTGAAGAAAATTTTTGGATAAAAAAATTCTATATTATAAATCCAACTTTAATAAATTCCATGTGTGTGGCTTTTTAGTTCTTACTTATGAACCCACACCGAAGAAAAAAAGCCGGATAAAAATTAAGGAAACTCTTAAACATACGTAAAGGGATACAGTAGTTTGTCAGGAAATGTGTTGTTGAAAACAACTCAATAGATACCTTTTTCCAACAGAAAACTGTAAGTAGGTTATATTTACACATTTACACCTTTTCAAACTAAGTCGTTATGTTCTAGTTGGTGTTTCCCATCTGACTACGTACGTACACTGAGAGGTAAGAATTGATTACACAAGACTAAAATATCACTGTTGGCCGCTAATGTGTGATAATTTTGCGTGACGGTTGGGACTGACGGCTTGTAAGGAAGGCTCTCGGTATGTAACGGATTGTCAGACATACTGTCGGCCGCTAATGTATCTGCAACATGTCTGCTAAGACTTTTATGAAATCTGAACACACTAGTCACACTACACAATTATCCATAATCTGCCTAGCCTGTACAACTATGTTGGGGTAGGCTTCTAGTCTAACCGAACGCAGCAGTTTTACATAGAGCGACTGCCTATCTGACCTCCACAATATAGTTCAGTTACTGGGTGCCACGATGCTCCTTTGCAAAACTAGTTTTCATAGTTTCTGTCTTTTGACTAAGTATCTGTACCGAACCGAATGTTGAAGATCTATAATGACGGTTGGAACTGACGGCTTGTAAGGAAGGCTCTCGGTATGTTACGGATTGTCAGACATACTGTCAGCCGCTAATGTATCTGCAACATGTCTGCAAAGACTTTTATGAAACAACAGACACACACAAAACACTACACAATATCATCATCATAATCTGACTAACCTTTCACAACTATGTTGGGGTAGGCTTCTAGTCGAACCGAACGCAGCTGAATAACAATGTTTTACATAGAGCGACTGCCTATCTGACCTCCACAATATAGTTCAGTTACTGGGTGCCACGATGCTCCTTTGCAAAACTAGTTTTCATAGTTTCTGTGTTTTGACTGTCTATAACGACTGTCAAAGATCTCTAATGACAGTTGGGATTGACAGTTTGTAAGGAAGGCTCTCGGTATGTAGGTAACGGATTGTCAGACATACTGTCGGCCACTAATGTATCTGCAACATGTCTGCAAAGACTTTTATGAAATCTGAACACACTATCACACTACACAATCATCCATAATCTGCCTAGCCTGTACAACTATGTTGGGGTAGGCTTCTAGTCTAACCTAACGCAGCTGAATACCAATGTTTTACGTAGAGCGACTGCCTATCTGACCTCCATAATCATGATTCAGTTACTGGGTGACACAATACTCCCTTGGAATACTAGTTGTAGTCTTCTGACTGTCTATAACGACTGTCAATGATCTTTAATGACGGCCGGGACTAACGGCTTGTAAGGTTCTCGAGGGCTCTCGGTATGTAACGGGCGGGCACCCATCCACGGATTGATTTAGGCGAGCGTTGTTTAACCATGAAAAGGCTGATTATTTTCTAGCCATGATACCCTTTCAGCCACGACACACAACACACTACAGACGCTAGCATTACCTACTAACGTTAGAGAGTATCTTGCTTCCATAGTAACCAAGTTCGCCGAGTTTGACCGACTTCCAAGCATGTTGTATAAAGCAACAACAACAAGATAAAAAAAACACGTTGAAACATTTACGTCAAGCAATGACAACTTAATTATTCATATCGATCATTTATAATGATCTACAGCTAGACTTCCGCTCGGAAGTTCGCGAGCTCTAACTGGACGCCATTGAACTACTGTTACTATACGCTTAGACCACACCTAGCCATAATTATCATGACGAAAACATTTTGCGACGCATTCTATACGGACAAACTTGATACGTGAATTCGTTGCTAAAAACGAATTATAAATCTTGTAACAGAAACGTTAATCGTACCATATAAACAAAATGTTTCGAAGTCTTAAAGCTTGAATCACTGGATACATAATAATTTAATTGTCCAAGAGTGTAGAGTTTATTCTCGGACGCTCCGTATGCCGTATGCATGCGGGGCCGCATTCCTCCGAGGAAATTCATCTAGTTGAATTGTATAAGGTTAGCTAGGCGCATGCGCATGACGCGTGCGCTCGAGCCTTTCTTTTCTCATGTTATCCTCTTGCAATTTAAGTCCGCATCTAACTATGAACAACTACCTTTATACAGTACGTCTTCATTCGTAAATATCATAACAATATAACTTCATGCCCCACATTCATTCTCAAAATATCATGTAAAAGCTTATAAAGTCGTCTGAAAAGAATGTCCGAGATAATATTTAAAGTGGATTCCATTTAGAGTGTGGCGGGCAGGTCTCCGAATTTCAAATATTTCGTCACAAGGCGGCTATATATCATGTTTTTGCCTGGACGCAGGAATGCGCGCCGTATAATTTGGCCGGCCACCCGGCAACTCCGAGTCTGCCGCGCCACCCGCCCTACGTCTATATTATCAGTAGATAAATTCAAGCTTTGTCTTTGCCTCGTATTTCGTCCTCTCGAGATTTTGCTTTTGTTTTTTTTCGTTCGCTTTGGACGGCAACAAAAAACTGAGTGGAGGCGAACGAAGTGGGTATAATTTATTTTATAGTCGGCTCGCTCGTAACTCGGCGGTGGACGGCTGGACGCCGATTTATCCCCATCTCGGCGTAATTAACGTAAATGGATTGGTCAGCGTCGGTGCCTGTGTGCGCGCCCGCCTCGGACCTCGCCGCGACCACTCCCTGCTCATCAACAGCAGCCGGGGCCAATCCGCGGAGGGCAGTGCAGTGCCTCCAGATAATGCACGAGGTGATCCGGCTTAATCCAATTAGAGTTTTTTCAAACCGCAAACCGAATAAGATACGAAAATCGTTTGTTGATTACGTACGCTCGGTTCCCAAGGAGCGCGACGACTTATCCCTAAGGGAATTATAATTGTTTTGCATTCTTGCACGGGTATAAAAACAAAAGGGCTTGGTACGGGCCCCCCGCGCTGCAGGCCTGCAGACCAGACTAAAGTCTGACAACTTGCATTCCCTTGAGACAAAAAGCTACAAATGAATTGGAGCGAGCTTTCGACTCAGCCTCACGTGGAAAGAGATTGCTTTTGTTTGAAACATCTACTTATCTTTACATTGTTGTTTGACTCATTTTATTTTTACTGATTACTGTTTATAAATTCAACACCTAATATTGGAAAACAACAAAAGATTTTGTAAAGGTGTCAGCTTTTTGTGTGTATTTTACGTTTATTGAAACCAGTACCAGTTGTGGTACTAACTTACGGTATGATTACAAACTTGAATTTTTTTGCGTAATAGTTAAGCCTCTGATGTGTTTGGTTAACAATAATGCTGCTTTTTCTGCAAGTAAATAAAAAATATTACAGCCATTCGTAGGTATGCAGTATGTGACTAATGTAATGGGTATATATATATTATGCTTATAATTAAAAAAAAACATAATTCGCTACCTTCTATTTCAGAGCCTATCTGACCGAGATTAAGCTGAAAAATATCTGTTTAAATTTTCAGCATATACATTACAGAATATTGAGTAACTACAGTAGATACGAGTATATACCTACTATCTTAGCGCTATAAATAAATACGTGGCGAAAAAGAGCGAGGTCATGGCATCGATAGAACCAACCTCAACATTGATGATAGCCAAACGAAAACTCATTTCACATAATAGCTAACAGGTGTGCTATATTGCACAGTACCGCGAAATTGTTTAGTTTACAATGTTTTTATGCGAAAGTAATATGAAGAAAAAACCAGTTTAATTTGTGCATGCTTGGAATATTTTAGAGGAGGCGTGCGGTCGATGGCCGTACCGATGCCGGCCGCGAGTCTCGCTGCGCACACGCCGCGCGCCGTGGACGCGCCCGCGCACCCCGCCGGCCGCACTGCATACAGGTACCTTATCTTATCAAGTGCACACTCAACATACGGATACCATCTGGCTACACGCGCCAACAATCACATTGCACGCTTTTATTGCCAACCTTCATACACTTTTTGACGGTTTAGCTTATCTTAATCACAAGTTTAACTTTACCCAGAATTTGTTGTGCAAGACACGACAGTAATATTTTAAAGATTCCATTTTTATTCATATTTTCAAAGAGTGTTCAGTTTTATGTGGCAACCCTAACAACTACTTGCGTTACGTTCAAATTATAACAGCGCATAATCTGTCTTCATTCTTCGGTTCATTTCGAATTTTCAGAATTCTTGTTCATTTAAACGAAAAAGAATAACGTGCGCGGCGCGGCGTGAAATATTTAACACGTACTACCACTGACTTGTTTGCGTTTCGAATTTGAGCATCGGAGCGCATCTCGCTACCAACAATTTGTCTGTCCATCACACTTTCGACCTTTCCCCCCGATACTGAAGGTTGAAAAAGGAACATAATTATTTTGTCGATATAAAAAATAATATAGTCGCGTGCCGCGGAACTCGCGTTTTGTTTGTCTCGTACGCACCTCAATCACAATCGACTTTCACCATAAGGGCAGCGTCACATGGACCACAGCTGTATCACCAATCTCGAGCCGAGCAACACTAATGCGAGAACAAGGTTTAATTTCTTATAAATGAACTTGCTATGTAAAGTTATTTAAATCAAAGAGCCAGTATGAACTCGCCTTTATCGTCAAGTGCAGTTTGTAAAGCGTGTCACTCAAGCATTACAGCTATCACGCTGAGCTGAGCTTTTGATGTACGCCCTTAGCTTGTTCGCTGTTGTAAGTACAGTTTAATCATCCCGTTACAACATTGTAGCGAGCTTTTCTGGAATGATGCTTACATTATAAACGCTATTAATCACTTTCATGGGGAATAACGTTTATAAATACGTTTACATTTGTTACACAAACAATCGTTCTTACTTTAATTGCGCGATTAGAAACCTATAACGATCAAAAAGTAATATTTGTTGAGTGAGAGTGCAGCTCAAGAGAACAGTTACATGTGAAACGAAAATAAAGTTAATAAGCGTGAATGGTAATCCCACTAGTGGTGTAGTTGTCACGTGTCGGTATAACGGTGATGACATATTTAACCGGGCAGGCGGCCCCGCTCCGATGCTCCGATGCATGCTACAACGCATCTCTCCAAGTCGTCGCGACAACACTAAACGAGTATTTTGTCACCACTATAAATGCAACGTAACATGAAATTATATACAAGACTGTTGTAAACGTGCCGATTTCAGTTTAAAGAATTTTAATTTGATATTAATTGCTGTTCAAGCCATTGGAATTCTTTAGGAAAAGCTGTACATAAATTAAATTCTTACCTTAAGTAGGTAATTTAATTGTACCTATGCAACATAGCACAAGAGTTCGGGCGCCATAATATCCATACCTTATTAAGTAATGCACGCTAACAAAGTTTTCATAATACCTATATGTAATTGGCACAGAATTTGAAACTGTTGTTTGAACTCTACAAGTAGCCGCAGTGAGTAAATGTAAAACTAAATGACTAAGCCTCATTTGTGAACTATCTTCTTCCGCCTTTTCCCAGTCGAGAAGAAACTGACGAGCGGGAAAATTGGGTCACGAAAACTTTTTTTTTGTCAATGTATTTAATGACATTCTTTCATTTCTTGTTTTGCTACTGTTTATTACGAGAGTAAGTCCCACTTAAGTGTAAATATTGACGCTCTGCAAATAAACGTAACAGAAGAATTCTAGTTCACAACATGTTGAATAGAAATTAGCACCTTATCATACTTATTACCTACTTACTGGTCTTTTGTTCGCTCGTAACAACTTAACACGTCCGCTGCGTTACAGACTTATTAACCGACAGTGTTAAGTTTCTTGTGACTGCGAAAACTATATATCTTTGTAAGCAACAGCCTTATAGAACGTATACCTAACTATGTTGGCCTCGTTAGTAGTTCAAATTGATTTAGGTAAGTAAAGTAACTGTCACTTAATGATTACCGCGCAGTGCACTGGACGATATAGATAGATTGTTAAAATAAACATTTAGCTTTTCTACCAAGTAAACTTGAAGGAAGAAAATGTCTAAATTTTTTTAACATAATGTTATCAAGATAGTTATAAAAAGGACAAAAAATCGTGTCCTATTAATAAAAGTCTTAAATATGTCAGTCAACCACACAGGCATACCAACATTAGAGCTTAGACAAAAAAACAACTCGCCCAGTATGGGGTTTATTCGCGAGCAGTGCGCGCGGCCCACAGTGTACACTAGACAGACATAAACAGCAATTTATTTCTGGCAACGAACCCGCGTCCTTGGCGCCGACCTTATTGCGCAACACCGGTTTCGAAATGCGCACACGCACGATCTATGTGTACCTATGTGATTTGCTCATTACGACCGATGATACATTTATTGATTTCTCATCTTGATCCTAGACAACACACACTCAATTGGAAAACTTTTACAGTATTTTCTTGAATTTTCTTTTCAGAATTGTCAAAATTCCACGTGACCAGATTTTTAATGGTTGTTTATTCCTTATAACTTCCCGAAAAAATGGTCACCTGTTAAATATAAGCCTGTTGAAACTTGTTGATAGAAATCCACAGATTACCTACCTGTAACAAATTCGTAAGCAAAGCGAAACTAATTTCTGTACACCGACTAACGTTTAAAAACATACCTCCAGGCATGTACGAAGAATTTCTTATGTATGTGTGAGTGTGTAACTGTGTAGTGAAAAAACTATCAAAACAAGTTGCCAAGTGCGAGTAGGCACAAGTGAAAAACAAATTGTGTTGGCACTTACGTATTGTTTTCAAGTCAGATTTTTTCTGGTAAGAGTATGAACCTCCAGAAACGTGAAGCTACGAATAAAAGGAGGTGAAATTACTTCTAATAAAAGTAGGACCATTTCTTTTTACTTTCGCCTCTGTTGTAATTGAAGCGAGTTGATGGCTGTGGTTTATTAATTAATAGCGTTCATTACCAATTAATTTATCAAGATTTTTTGCTGGATCAAAGTCAGCCAAGTTTCCTTTTAACAAAGCTTTGAACAAAACACGTTTAATTCGACAGCATTTCTTTTAAAAATGCCACATCCACGTATCTAAATTAAGGTGTTTATGGATGCGCGTGGCGGTGGTCGAGTGAAAGTGGCAGCAAGCCTCTTGTCTCCGTCGGGCGAAGGCCGCCCAGAACAAGACCGCTCCGGCTGCGACGTTCATAATATCCACACAAAAACTGTTGCACTAAAGCTAAACTAATCCATCATAAATTATAGATAAATTATTTCCGTTTTACACATAAAAATACCATTACGTTAAATAGGAAGATTACTTAAGGCCGCTCGACGGTAACTTGCCGTTAAATCAGGGTCTTCCATGGATCTTGCCTGAAGTTAAGATATCATATTGCGAGAAGTCTACAGTTGGAATTTAGAGCAAAATTAAACATTGCTTCTGTAAAGGAAGCTTCTTCTTGTAACATAACACCACTAAATAGAAAGTCTGAAAATTAATGTCTTAGAAAATAACCGTGAATTCACCATTGAATTGAATTGAATTTATCCCAGGAAACATGAAAACTAACTCTAAGTTAGGACTAAGTAAGGATAGAAGATCTTAGAGGATGCCGAAATTCATGCAGTGCAGTACTCTGATATGATGTTGTAGTTACCTACATGAATGTTTAGAACGGTACGTGCTTTGAAAAAAACTTAACTTTTAATAAAAAGATCTATTCATTGACCTGCAAATTCCAGCTATCGTATTCGAAACTACCTACCTACTTAGATAAATGCTTATCATGTTTTTTCCTCAGTCTGTTGCACTTTACTCTGTACCTGTTACAATGTCACGTTATTATTAACTTGGGGTTCATTATATTGTTATAAATAACATTTATGGTAAGGTGATATACAAAATCCTTATCACAAACGTATTTAGTGTCATCTGTTGCACTATCATCCGTCAGTCGTCACCTCATGCAATGTTAAACAGCATTGATTAGTTATATTTTACTATCATATTACCTAAATTGTATCGTATGTAACACATGGTCAGTAAGTAGTAATCAGCCTAAAAAACCATCTTACATTGGCATAACCTTGCGTCGCGTCGTGGCGGCCGACATTCTGTCAGTATGTCTGTGTTAGGCCGCCAAACGCACAAACAATTTTTTTCCACTATACTACCGTTATCAAAGTAGTCATAAAATGGTTTGATGACGCTATTTACTGCTATATTTGCATTTATTAAATCAAAATAACATATTTGTTCAAAATCTAATGTGCACAATGTCGTGTTGTGGAATTTGAGCATTAAATTATTATTTTATAGTTAGAATGCAATAACACGCAGTTATTTATATTTGGTTTTATATATGTAACTCATTAGTTTCTAGTTATAGAATCCGGATGTAAATAAATCTTGTAGCAAAAGCTTCGTTCGCAATGATGTGTGCGCCGGCCGGGGGCGCGGAGCGGCGCGCGCGCTCTACAATTACCGGCGTGGCCCGCGGGGCATTCCTCACAACGTTCAGCCTAATTAGTTCAGCGCGCGATGAGCCTTTGTCTAACAGTTCAGTTCACCTTGCCGAGTTTTTACGACTGGCATGCATTCGCATATTTGACCTCTGAGCTAAGGACACGGCCCTTTTTGCTTTTGCTACGAAACATTTAGTCGTGTGATGCGCTATCATCTGTAGACAAAGATTAAACTGTAGTCAAATATTCCTCATCCAAAACTAAAGTATGCATAGAATAAAAGTGAATAGGCGGGCCCGAGGACGATGACATCGAATAATGAAATACGGTTGAAAAAACTCTACGTATTTTATCTATGAGCGAAAAAATCAATCACATTTTATCTTTTAAGTCGAGGTATGTACGAGTATATTAGGGCGCGACTAATGTGTTGGAACGGAGAGCGGTGAACAAGAACTAGTCGGTGTGCAAACACCGGGTCGTGTGTGTCGTGTGGTGAACACCGTTTGGTGTGTTTACCGACGACGAGAGCGGGCGGCGCGGCGGCTGCCGACATCTGAACACTGTTACGTAAACATGTCGGACACATAGTGCACAAACACCGGCTGCACTGATCATTAAAAATAATATTTATTCAACTACTACTGGCCTCCTCACCACCTCGCCACCTCGCCACCGCACACTCCGCGCTAACGGAGCAGGAAAGCTCGCACCTACCAGGTGTGTTTGTTATTACGCTCGCAATTGAAACTATTCTCGTTATGCAGATACACAAAGACATTACGGAAAATTATAAACAGCGATGCTGCGCAAAAAGCAGGTAAACAATATATTATTGGGTGTAGTATAGCTATTAAGTATTGTGTGCTAGAATAACGTCTTAGGTACTATAGATAGAGTCGTAGATAAATAGCAATGCACAGTGCAGTGCAGCGAGCTATACATCTAGAAGGGACACATGACGTCCACTCTACAAAACTAATCTAAATTAAGTACAAAACCAATCGACCAGCAATGTTCATAACTGATAACATATTCCACTTAGCAAAACGCTTTGAAAAGTCCTTTTTTCGCAGCTTTATCATCTTACGCCTGCAATGTCACGTGCTATCAAAATTTTCCAGCCAAAGTGCTAAATAGAACCTAACTAAACCAGTATCGACCGATGCGATCACAAACAGTGTTGTTAACACACCTTAACTTGGACTGTCAAAAACTTACGAACAAGGAAGCAAGTGTGATAAGTGATAACACTATAAAAGGTACATCGTAAGATACTTTTGATTTGTCAAAGAATCGACCACGCAGTAACAAAGATAGATGAAGTTACGGTCCTATCGCAGTCACTACCTCCCGGCTGCAGCAACCCTTCAAGCAACCTTGTTGTCATGATAGTTAACACGTACATTCTTACAAATTCAATAGTTCAATAGTCCAACTAAAGGTCTGACAGTCGTAGGCAGAATGACAGAGGTTCGAGGCGTGTCGTATGCGAATAAGGCTTATTCTATGTCAGAGGTACGGTCTGGTTTATAAATAGCTGGCGGCGCGGGCAGGTGCAACCCGCTCAGACGGGCGGTCGCCGCGCGCGCCGCTTCCGCGAATCTCCTCACAGAATATCTCAGCACGCTATTCGCGCTTGATCATGCACTCGGCTTCACCGCCTCACCTACATCGCCTGCCTCACGATACCCCCGGGACGTTCAACATGTCTGCCCGTTAACGTCCACTACTACAGGCCTTCTAAGACCGCTACGAACGGTTGTAGGGATTGATACAAATAGCTCAGGGCAGTCTTAGAGCATTACTGATCGTAACAAAGCTTTTAGACTCAGGTCTTAGTCGACAGTATAAGTTATGTGGGTCGTTATTTTCAGGGTGAAACGTTACTTGTACCTCCAAAACAGAATAAAGTATTTACGTTTTAAAGGTGTGGCGTGCTAAAGTAACCAGCAAGGTGCCTAGAAATGTTCGCCAGGTGTGCTCATACATTGAAACCACTTAAACTATAATAGCCTCGTATCTAATCCTTATTTTAATAAACAAGATACCTATAAATGTCGATAATAAATGTTCGTATCGATATCATATTTCGAAAATTAATTATTAAATATTGATTCTCGTTCAAATACAAGCTTGGAAAAAAGGATGAAATCTTACACCGATGTTTTAGTTAATTAATAACGATTTAATTATTTCCTTTGGCCGCGTGTTCCGAAGCTTACGTCATGAGAAGTTTATACAGATGATTTGGCAGTGGAACGGATTAATTAAATGGAGGATCACAAAACAAAACCATTTAAAAGTTATTTCGCCTACCGTCATTATTGTTTATTTTTTCCTTTTGATTTGGAAGCGTATGTTTAGCTTAGCGTAACAATATCGGTCTGTCTTTTAGAATAGCGTATTGATCTTCTTTAGGTTTAAACTACATGAGTGCAACATGGTTTAAAAAAAAACGATTTTCCGCATGTTTAGGGTGCATTCCGTATTACAAAATAATCGCTCACAGCGCTCACATCGAAATTTTGCGTTCCGATTTAGATATCACGATTATGACAGCTAAGAGCTGTCATCAATTCGGAACCCTCGTGAACGCGTTGACAGTGAACCTAACCCAGAACCAAAACATTTCACAAGACCTGTTTTTGAAAATGGAAGTTATGTTGGTTGACTCTATCGACTCTGATAACTCAGATTTTGAGATAGAGAACGATGATTCGTCCAGTGATGAAAAGGATGACGAAAGCGTTTATATTAGCGTATTTTGCTCCCGGCAAAGATTTACCCTCCAAAAAATCCTACGAATTACAAATGACATAGATGCAACGGTAACACTAGTTTACAAAATTGAACTTTTTTTTTATACCCCAAAATAAATGTATATAAATATGTTAATCTACCTTCCTTAAACCTAAAAGTGTTAGCAGAAATATTTTATCACGTCACAGTTTCTTCCTGCAGTCAAATGTTTTTTTTAACTACATAACGTGGTGACGACAGTTTATTGTTTATTTGTTCGCTTCAAACGACATTATCTTATTCCGGATTAATTTTAAATTTCGAGTAGAAGGTATTAACAAAGTTCTGATCGTTTTTGTTATGATTGTGGACGGTTTATATTTTCAAAAAAGAGAAGACCCATTGTAGATTCATTAAAAAGTGCACATCTTCATTATTTTGGATTTCCCGTTGCAAATCAAGATAAAAAAGTGGGTGGGGTTCAAAAGATGGGAGTAAACATGTGATTTAAGATTCATTTTCTGCACTCGCATCTGAGTTTTTTCTCTGAAAACTTAGGAAGTATGAGTGACGAACAAGGCGAACGTTTTCACCAAGATTTAAAGGTTTTTGAAGAAAGACATCAAGGATTTTGGGATGAAAACATGTTAGGGGATTAATGTTGGTCCATTATAAGAGAAACTAATTTAAATAGCTGTAAAAAGAAGGCAAAAAATATTCATTTTTATTTTGTTTAGTGTTAATACCAAAATTATGTATTTCAGTTAAGATAATAAATATTTCTTAAACCAGACGTGACAGATTTTTTTTATTATTTTTTCTGGATAATTCTACCTAAATGAATAACAAAATAACAACTTTCAGCTGGGGTATGAAAACCGTGTAAACTAGTGTAATTAAATATAATGTTCATGAGTTTGAAACTCATTTCAATTTTTTTCAATCAAACAAAATAACACAACCTGTGAACACCTGTCATTTTTGACAGCGCTCACGGTGATATTTATTTGGGGCATGGTCGGTGTAATCGCAAGATGGCGAATGTCATGACTTTATCTATGACGATTCAAGGGACAGCGATATCGCGCTCACGGTAATTCGGAACGGTCGGGACGCTCAAATCGATTACAGCATAATTCGGAACGCAGCCTTAATCCTAACGTACAGTGACTGTCTTATGAACTTCGCTTCAGAAACTACATGTTATCGAACCCTACATTATTTAAACGAACAGGAACATCTGCCGAGAAAATCCTAAGCAGATATGTATACACCTAAATATAAGTACGAAGGTTGTACAAGTAATAAAAGCCGCTTGCGATGCTGTTGAGCGCTTCGCAATGCGCTCGCGCACACCACTCGCAGGAGATCGCTGGAAACAGAAAAACATCAACGATACGTATAAATGGAATCCCGATGCAGTCGGCCTGCACCCGATGCGCGGACTTTATAAATAAATATTGCTTTCGAGTCCCATCCGCGTTCCTTGCACAGTAAAAAAGGGTATCGGTAGCGGTTGAAAAAGTATCAGAATTATATTAATTTTATTTAACTTCTTGCCCGGATGGTACGTGTTGGACTGAAAGGAAATACAGAGAGGATTGATTAAATAGCGCAGCGTCCAGCCCGCGGTTTATATCTCAGGCAGTAATTATGAAACGATTTTCCGGTCAATGAAAATTCCTTCGTAGACGCCTGTCATAAAATACTTTATTATACAATTAAAAGCCTGTATCTGATGAACTCAAGTCCACAGTGAGGTTTCGTTGAGATATTTTTGTAAAACCTTATCTAAACTGCCATTATTTATTTTCAAAGCTCGACACTAAAAGCGTTTATCGGTTCAATATGAACACTAAATATCTGCCCAAAGATATTAATATCTCACGATGTCTACCTGATAAGTGGGAGTGCAGTTTGTGAAAAAGGTTTCAGGATAAAAAGGTCGAGTGGTAAATAATGTTTGGATGGGAATAATGATAGGCGGCCGGTAGACGATAGGGCGCCGCGCGGTGACGCCGCGCCGCCTGCCGTGTCGCGCGCGCGCCTACACACGGCCCGCCACACTGCTCAACTTTGAACCGAGCAACACCGTACGAGCGTACGCCTCCGCGCGCTTATCGCTGCTCCACTTCACCGCACCCTACTGTCCAATATATCTTATAAAGAAAGTGACACAACGACTGCGTGACAAATGCAACTTTAACATCTCATTCAGTTAATTAACAAGTCAGGTGTCACCGAGGTGCGTGGTGGCGTTAAATTACAAGTGGATAATTAAGAAATGATTACGCGAAAATAAAAAGTGCCATGATAAGTTGGTATCTTGTTACAGTCGTAATGAGTTGCATAATGCTGCGCTGGTTGCTGGACGCTGCGCGCGGCTGTGGCGCTCGGGTTACCGTATACACGTCCACCTGCGCCCGCACCACCGCCACTTGCGTCATTTACAACTTTAAAATAATAAAACTGGTTTTGATTGTGATCTATACGATGGTGTATCACGATTAATGTCCCAAGCAGCGCACCTGGCAGCCGACCCCGTGCTGTCACGACACTTGATACCGTGTAACCTGAAGCGCCCGATGTTTGTACAACATTAAATCCATATTCATATCACAATGGCATTAACCAACTAGTTTACTGCCCGAATCTGACATAATCGTTCTTAATTATGTATCCAACTTGATCGCTATCGGCCATGTTGAACATGTTAATGACAATTAATATATAGAGATGACGACTGATTTTTCTGAGCTGCGACTCGTTTTTATTTAGGTTACGTTTTGATTAACCATTAATGGTCCATCAAAACGTAATCTATATATATAAATATATTATATATATAATGTTGAGTGCAATGTCTCGTATTAACAGCAAACCTACTGAAAAAAAGCTGTTATGTAAAATAGTGCATCCAACCTGCATGAAAGACGTCTCAACAATGAACCTTCGTTTTCTTCTAGACATTCATAAAAACGAAGGATTTTACACATGATTAATTCTCAGTTGATTTTCCATCCACGTACGTTCATACATTATGAGACGAGTGTTATTTTTTTAAACAAAGAAGACAACGACGGAGCAACGACCTGCCCTTATTTGGAGAATACAACATATCGACTCCGGCTGTTCTTTAAGAAGTACCTGAATCCAGATAGCGCACCTGGACGTATTGAAAAACAGTACCCAATACCAAACTACGCGATTACGCTATGTAGAATGTATGTACAAACCAGATAATACTAGAAATTGTTTGGATGGTCGTTAAACGTTTTATTTTATTAAAAAAAAACGAGGCAAAAAATGTGTAATCGATATTTCTGGAAAATGATTAAAATGAAATAAGTTTGGTCTATTATCGTAGTTGACGTGAGCTTCGTCAGGTGGCCAGGTCCAGGCCAGGTGTAGCAGCAACCTGTTCGAGCTCGGTATCATGTTACACTAGGTTTCACATTAGGAAATTTATACGACGGCTCAAATGACTACTGACTGTTAATTATTGTTTTATTGACGAGATAAATTATTATAATTATTAATCGGTTCCGAGAATGTACTGCAAAACAAGGTGATTCATCCGCGTTTATTTCGCCGTGGCCCGCGCAGATGTGCGCCCGCGCCACGGGGAGTGTTGATTAAATTAAGTGACATTTCATTTTAATTCACCGACATAAATCTCGGACGTTACGAGCGCCATTATCGTAGCTCGCAGGTGCCGCGCCCCGCTAATAAGCCAAAGGTCTCCGCGCGATAAACGGACTGACACAATGTCTGAGGAGCAGTCGTGTTGTCGCCGATTATGATAAACTTATTGTTCTCGTTCGCTCGCTACACATAAACAAAGTTAAGTAACCTTATATCAATCGTTTATTGTTGTTTTCATCGATTTTATGTAATCGCGTGCTAAATATAATGTAAACAAACTTTATATTAACAAACACTGAGAGTAATTGTCTGCTCTTGTACGTCAATGTAGCTTATCGACCCTAAACCAATTCTAAGAAAGGCCACAACGGAAGAAACAAACATTTATGTACAAAGATTGGATTAGGAACCCTTTTAATACGATTTATGTATTATCCAGTCGCTACAATGTGCAACAGGTATTAAAGCACACACATTTGGCTCTATTTCATAGAACAGTTACGATATATTTAACCAATGATTAATCGAGAGTACTTTATAGTTCTATATAGCTGCAATCATAACTTAATGAATATGTGATTTATTAAAATACCTGGTGTATTTACTCAATGCGTCGTAAAACTGAGCGTTAATTCAAACAACTTAATAACATGCCATTTGGCTAGATAATAGACTAACCGTCACTTGTTTTAATAGCAATAAATAACTTTGTAAATCGATGCAGCGCTGAACATAAACCGTGCGTGCGGCTTTGTGTGTGGGGTCCCTTATGAACCTGCGATGGTACGCACCCAGTCACTTTTATGCGTCCACTTCATATATTTCCATGTATATTGTTTGTCAATATGCAGCATTTGCATAAGCGAGCCGGAGGAAATATTACGAGGTAGATACCAAGTACGAATGTGGTCAGTCCGCAGTGCGTTTCCATTTTGCAATACAATCAGGACTATGATACGTACGACGTACGGCGGTACCACACCTTATATTATCATAAGTATTTACGAGCGCGGTAAACCAACACATTTATGTGCTTGTACTTAACGCATTGAAGATTAGGCACGGCCGTTAATCGTTCAACTATAACAACCATTAAATGATGCATTAGCTGATTTATGTTGTATTTACTAATAGCGTTGAGTTATAGTGTTGTGTCGCTGTAGAGCCCCATCGAGACATGTCGGTGCTTAGCGCTAGCACTCGTGTTTCTAACTAAAAGCATGCTTAGCGTGTGGAAGGGTTAACTGGAGATTCGACTTGGGATTATACAACTTAATGTGTTTGTTACCTACTGCGCTTCAGAATGATTACGACGAGAAAATGTTTGTGATTATACAAACTGAACAACTTGCAAGAGGTTCTATCGACATGAATATTACCTACACTAGAAGCTGCCTATGGTGGGTTCCTTTCGTCACTAAATCAACTCAAACATGTTACAATTTACTTTATCATACTCCTAGCTTGGTTCCTTTCTGTTTTTAGTCGCCCACTTAATACCGAGTTCCTCCGTGCCTCGGAAAGCCGTTGGTCCCGGCTGTCATTGGTAGATCTTTGACAATCGTTACAGGTAGCCAGTGGCCCGAAAGTCTGACAACCAGTATTACCAAGGGGTATCGCATTACCCAGCATTGACTGGGTTGTGGAGGTCAGAGAGGCAGTAGTTTCATGTAAAATACTGGTATTCAGCTGCATCTGGCTGGAAGCCGACCCCAACATAGTTGTGTAAACGCTAGGTAGATGAGTTTTCTATCACTATCCCTGTTTACCTTCAGCAAGCATAAGCATAGGCTCCACTTGACTTCTTGTCTGTCGTCAGTCTCGGTAGGTAGATTCTGTAAAAGATGTCAGCTTCTCTCTTTTCTAAAAGACATCTTGTGCTTCATAATACCCTGATTTCTCCATCGACTTTTGTTCCCTACCGTGAATCACCAATAATTTTACCCCTATTTTGTACAAAGCTCTGTGAGCAACCGATTAATTGACGAATTAAACTTTCCTCTTCCTGTAATTAGTGATTAATTCACTAGTTTTCCGAGCGAGGTTTAGGTACCTTTGCTATTTCAAGGTAGTAAATAATAGGTTTTAATTGCAGCTGTTTATTGATATTCTCTGAACTTTTCAAATCAGGGTTTATGAATCTAAAGCAATAACATTAATTTAATTAACTTTCAATAATTTTGATTCACACAAAAACTTTCATTAATAAGAAACATAATCTAGTATTCATTATTTCCTATCTTCCAATTCAAAACTTAACGTTACTTAAGACGGTTCCATCGTAGAAATGTCGTGGACGGATCGTAGGCGTAGCGTAGCAATGTCGTAGCTGCGTCGTAGCAGTGTCGTAACAGGGGCCCTACTCTCTAAAGTCCGTCCGTCCGTCCGTCTCTATCCGTCTCTATCGCGCACGTCTGCATATGAGTGCAAGTGAGAGAGATGGATAGAGACGGATGGACGGACGGACGTTAGAGAGTAGGGCCCCAGTGTCCTAGAGGAATCGTAGGCGTAGCGTAGCAATGTCGTAGCTGCATCGTAGCAGCATCATAACAGTGTCGTAGAGGAATCGTAGGCGTAGCGTAGCAATAGCGTAGCATAGTCGTCGTAGCGGAGTGGCAGCAGTGTTGTAGGGGTATCAATAGCCATGGCCTAGCAGAGTCATAGCTGTGCCGTAGCAGCGTTGTAGCAGCATTGTAGCCGTGGCGTAGTAGAGTGTAGTCGTGGCGTAGCAGTGTTGTAGCGGTATATTGTAGTTATTTTATTAACTAATGGAAAACACAATATTTATACCACCCCAATAAAATAACTTCTCCCTGCATTTTGCTGTGCTACGCCAAATGCTACGAGCTGTGAATCTTGCATTATCTCATTGCGTTTAATAACGTACAATTTACAAAATGTAATGACAGAAAAGTAGAAATGCGTTGATACGCTATTTCAAGCTATGCCATGAGCACTCTAGGAATAAGATAAATCCTGTTCAGTGAGTATAGGCATCACGTGGAAAATAGAGGTTGTATGGTGGTGCTGCAGTGTTAGCAGCGCGACGTGGTGAGACGTGATGGTGTCGCGCTAGGTCACGCATGCGCAGTGCAGTAGCCGACCTTGCGGCGGCGCGGGCGCGGGCGTCTCAGGTTGCGCCCACATTTCTGCCGCTCGCCGCGCGTGCGGTTCAATCCCGCGACGGAATACCTCCATCCGATAGCTTCGTCTAACATTTGATATACTCTCGACGACATTTCTCACATGCCATACACGCAGCCAATGTAACTGTACGGGAATCAATTG
Organism: Xestia xanthographa; assembly: GCA_905147715.2. Lineage (NCBI taxonomy): Eukaryota > Metazoa > Arthropoda > Insecta > Lepidoptera > Noctuidae > Xestia > Xestia xanthographa. The sequence goes on from LR990656.1 coordinate 13,889,426, forward strand.
ATTTCGTGTCACTGCGAAGAGTCGACGAGATCCTACTCGACTTTCTTTGAAAGTCTGAGTGTCTCTGCCGAGTGCAGATGGCCAAATGAGAAGCTGTGGCCCGATTACACTAATACTCGTAGATTAAAGGATTTTCTCAGCGTTTAGGAAGGCAGCTGCATACATTTCAATTATAAAGTAAAATGAGATCTATTCTTAACTTAGATCTCATTATATTTTTGGTATACCGCAGACGTCTAACTTTGAACATTACTTGCCACAATAATAGGTAAGCTAACTGCAAAAGAATCGCTTTGTTCAATTGACACTATTTCACACATAAGGAACGTTTGACGTAATTAGATAATTTAATCTGTAATTAAGTAGTTAATCTGCGAACTCGTATATGTATTGATCTAGCCGCCTTGTAAGCAAGATAATCGTGTTGTGACGTTACGTCATTTATCATCAGCTACGGAAGCAATGGAAATATTGACAGTAAACATGATTATACTGAGATATTGCAAGAGCTGCACGTCTCAGGCAGAATGTAGGGCTGCGGAGATACTGCGCCAAACACGTGCGCGTGACACCAATCCCTATCTGACAAATGCAACTATTAAAATTTATGTATCCACTTCTATTAATACCGCAGATACTGGATGTAATAGCGCGGTTCGCATGATATACGGCGGCGTGTACACGTCCCTCGGTACCGCGCGCTCTAATTGAAACCTAAGCCTGCGAGCGAGAACTTTGAATATTCTATTGCTGCTTAACTACCTATAATTAGACAAATGCTTAATACCTCTAGTTAATATGCCATGTTACAGCCCGAGCAGATCCTCATAGATTTTGCCGCGTAAGCCTGAATTGTGAACGACCTGGTGATGCTATTCATTTCATTAACACTGCTGGTGACATCATTATTGTTAAAGGATAAGGAAATACTTAGTGCGATTGCGATATAGTATTCAAATACTGTGAAAACATATACCTCTCTCGGAGAGTATTACAGGTGCTCATTTACCTACAGAGCTAATTACCATTGCAAATGATAAGCCTTTGAAATATGTATGCTTTTACTAAAAATATACCGACCGTTAAGTATAATGTAAGTGCTGCTTTACTTCTGAGTATTTGCATCTATTTTTAGTCCGGATTGTTGGTCGGGCTCGTAACCACAGGCGATAAATAATGCAAATAGAGCTTTTTGCATTGACATAGTATCTTAACTGGAAGCAACTCCCGATAAATTGTAAGGCGAACCCTGCGCTGGATCGCGACGACAAGTGGACTATAATGTTCTAAGTACGTAAGTAATTACGGCATGCCTCGGCGCCGTGATCTAACTTGTACTACAATAACATAGCTACAAATATAATCGAATGAATTCCTTCCACATAAACACTTTGCACGTTCAAGTTGCCACTTCAAATTAATCTTATTCATGTATTGTGTGAGGTCTAGTTTGCACATTGTCCTTTAAACATTAATTATCAACGTATCAATCCACGTCAATTTATATAAAACAAAACAAATAAATAAATTACGACCGAGCTGTTGACGTGGGGTTTTACGCCAATATCAATAACAAACCGCATCAAATGTGGGTAAAACTGATTGTGCTTGACAAAAACAAAAGGTGAACAAATTGATTACTTAAAAAGTACCGATTGTCACTTCAAAAAGTTTATATCTCGTAGCGCATGCTAGTAACTTTTCCTCGGCTAAATGGAAGATAAAGTCGCCTTACAAGATTGCTCGACCGGCCAGGTAAGGCAACGTACATGAAAAACTCACCTTGCTCGCTGACACGTAAGCCTCGTTGGAATCTATCGGCTGACAAATTCAGCCACCTTTTAACAGGTAGGTGATCGCACCGCTACGGCTTACTCGAGATAACTCGTGTTTTAAAGGCCCCAAAACAGAGGTCTAACGATCGATCATTAGGACTTATTTGTTTTTTGACGTTGACGGGACACCGACAGGGTTAGTAGTGGACGCGTTTTTGTTATTATCTATGGGTTGCATCAGGCCATTCGTCATGCTGTCAGTGGAACAGGGCCCAACGAGACAATCAAAGTGACCGCTTGATAACGGAGTTCGGTGACGCTCTCCAAACTTTCCCACTGCCGCCTTGCCTGGGATACCTGTATGACGTCTTTATATCAGATGATGATGTGTATCACTTTATTAGGTATCACTGTTCCATAACTGAAGTCCTATAGGCACTGGGTGATATTCGACCTCGATATGAGTAAACTGCGAAATTTCTCGACGTCACATACTTTCCTGTTCACTTTCTTAATCGAACTTTTGATTTTCCTAGAAATGTTGTACATCATACGTATATGTTATGCATGTTGTTGACAGCTATGAAAACTAAACATTCAAATTACGTTTTGCCACTAAATAAAACAATTTTACCTCACACTTGCTCGATCTATTCTTGTAAATATGTCCAAAGACAATTTTATTCTTAGCCATTGACCACAAACCACATTTTATATCATCGCGTCATCGCACTGTAGCCCACAGGAGTTCCATTCTATAGGAAGCATTCTTACTTCATTCTCAAGAATTAGATTTCCTTAAGCATTCACAAATTTTCCACCGTTTTTCACAATCAGAATGAACAAGCACTTTACGTCGTGACCTGTTAATCATTATAACTTAGTTCATCTTAATGGTCTCAACTAGGAATAAAATGTGCATATTATGTAAAACCACATTATGCATAATTTAAGACCTGTGTTCCAACTGAACTTTATACCGATGACTAGAGTGGTACCTAAGAATCCTAAGATCAATAGTGATCACCACTATAGTATTTATCTCACTCCAAGATTTATGTAGTTGTAAGCCAAATAAATTATGCATTGCCAAGATTGATTTTTAATAGTCTTCATACATGCATAACCAATGCACATGGGAACCACTTCTCGAACGCTCAAAGACAACATTCCAAAACCTCCATATCAATATTTAAGAAAAACTTAAATCCATATTAACTCTGATTAATGTTGATTCAACTTTGTAATCGAATCTCAAGTAGTTGTCGTTTTAAAAGCATAATCCAAACGGTTGTATGTGACACTGGAATATTTGCAGAAATAATAACTTATTGACGTGGACCCGTCCACGGAGACCAGTATCTGCTCTACCACATAAATACATACTGATATTAGTTTTAACGTCCAATACCAATCTTATTAGGCCCTATGGGGACGTTATAACGGCTACAGTGGCTTGCAAACTTGATTGATGAACGGTAAAGTTATGTTTGTATTGGTGTACGTAAGATTATCGAAGGCAAGTTTTGCATACCGCAGGCCACTACCATAAAATACAATACATTACGAGCGAGCCAGCAGCTACCGTGTTACGTGATACGCGCTTCTAAAAGAATATCAATGAATATCAATAACTATTAGGCACTTTCTTATTAATTGGGCAACCGTTCGGTTCTCATTTTTTTGCATAAAATGTTGATTTGTGAAATTGTTGACTGTTTTATTAGATTATGCCTATGTTACATCACTAAAGAGGACTCTTCTTGTCCTCAATGCTTGATAAATCTCGAACCTTCTTACTCTTGTCGTAATGAATGTATAAACATTCCATAACAAAGTGAGATCTCCACTTAGACCCCGATAACTTACCTTTCGTTTCAGATGCGTATCTCCAAATGCCATAAAATTAATTTAAAGAATGTCTAACCGCCGTAATATTAACCCCGCAACTGCCTCTAAGGTCCAAATGATACGTGTTCAATAGAAATGAAATGACGTTTGATTACTCTCATTCATCGGCGACATCATAAACGACACAAAACCCGTCCTAAAACATTGTTATCAGTGTTCCCACTCTAATCTTAAGGCAATAAAATCTCGATGGCCCCAGAAAAACGGGGCAGCTCGATAACCATAAATTTGGGCCGAAACGGATGGGACAAATTTTTATAATGGGCCTCCCCCATTTGGGCGCTGAGTCGCGTTAATGACAACCTAACAGTTTGTTTTAACATCATTATAGGAGCGTATCGGGCATTCCATCACAGGTACCTGCGAGCACACCCGCGCGCGTACACATGTCTCGACTCCCCAACTTGATACATGCACCGATTATTGTGGTTCTCTTACTGTTTTCAGCCGATTGTAATCTTACCGACTCAATTCGATAGCGCTGGGTTAATTAATTACATTCCTAAGAAATATCAAGCCCAACGTACTATAAGTACGTAAATAAAAACAGGTGAAGTATAAAAGTGGCTTCTAATATCACGGGTTCTGTAATATAATTGTTTCATACTGAAATATTTTGGAGGATTACTGAATGTAAGTCATAGGAGCTCTTGGCTAAGTAATAACAGCCGCTCGGGACGATCTTTAGGTTAAGCCGTGCTTGCCTAGGTTGGTCTGTGGATGGGTGACCACCCTTACATATCGAGTTTCCTCCGTGCGTCGGAAAGCAAGTTAAGCTGTTGGTCCCGGCTGTCATTTGTCCATCTTTGACAGTCGTTACAGGTAGCCAGTGGCCCAAAAAGTCTGACAACCAGTCTTACCAAAGAGGTATCGTATTACCCAGTATGAACTGGGTTGTGGAGGTCAGATAGGCAGTCACTCCATGTAAAATACTGGTACTCAGCTGCATCCGGTTAGACTGGAAGCCGACCCCAACATAGTTGGGAAAAGGTTAGGCAGATGAAGATAGCAACTGTAAGTCATCCAGGCACCAGATTTACTTTGAGGTGCTGCTTATGTCTTTCAGTAAAATCGTTCCATATCACAAATCAGGTACCAATATTCGATTTTTTTCAGTTTTGGAGAAAGGGGGGGAAAAATGATAAATAGTTTAATTTTGTTGCATATTCATCAGAATTAACTAACTACACAGCAATCAAGTTTCCAATCGTCACGTTTTTCCGTTTTGCCAAATTACGGGTAAAGAATCGACTGATCTTAAAATGAGGACTGTTTTTTCATTTCAAACACAGAACCCAAAAAACGGTAACTGCCACTAATTAGAAACGGCTATTAAAATATTCCATTTTTTATATCCATTCCGACTGTCGTTCTCAATTATGTCGTTGACCTTTTGTGGCATTCGTAGGTACATAGGACAACAGAAATTATTTTAAATTGTTGCTTTTCACGGTGCAAAATGTTCCCATATTTAGGACAAATTCGGGCTACACGCGTATAAGCAAAGGGTACGGTAGAGGTATTGGCACGGTGAACGGCAAGGCGGCGGGCGTCCCACAACGATATATCCCCAGGACAGCTACACGCATTCACAATTACCTTATCTCGGTCTGCGCAGGCTCCTGACATCACGCGACAAATATTTGTGATCATCGCACCACCATCGACCGACTCAGATAATATGTATAACATCTCGAAGATCCTAGTTCTTTCATCAGCAACCGCAAGAAATTCGCTTTCACTAATATGACTTATCTGCATGCAGGTATGATTTTCCTCGTATTTTCCGTAGAGCTAAATGATTTTTGTCAAGGAAACATCTGGGAAAAACTTAATATGTCCAACTTTTCCACAGACTTAACATCCTTCTACGTAACATCACTATGCCATCCTTTAATATGAAGACTGAGCAGAAAATTAGCATTCGGCTATAAAAAAGACAATAGAGCACTCGGTGATCGGAAATAAAAGAAAAACGCGCAGTTTATAATTGATTTTAGGCTCTCAGGACGTAATTGACATTTCAATAGCAAAAAAGAAGAGCAGCGTGGTACAGTCACAACCAAAGTGATTTAGCGCAGTCGCAGACAGGCGCGGTTCCCATGGGAAAGCGCCCGCAAATATTGACACTAAGGCAACATGTTTATATGCACTTAATGCATCGCTCACCTTTTTATATTTTATTTGTTCTGAGCGCGCGAGGCAGACGAAACGTCGGCCTCTTGTTTAAGTTGTTTTTCTCGTAATTTTGTTTAACAGGTAGTGTCTAATGCCGGTTATAAAAATGTTATTTTAGAATAACGAAACATGTGATAGACACGTTTTTTAATATTCAACTATTCTCAGTTCAATATTTAGGATAGGTTCCACATAAACATTGTAGTAACGTTGACCGTTACAAAGTTAGAAAATTAATTAATTTTCAGGCCACAACTGGGACCGGATACGCCCAAATTATAAACTGCAAATCATAAGAAATGGTGAAACACGGAAACCAACTATTAAGACAATAAATAGCGAAAGGCAAGTTAAAAGCACTTCGTTAGTTTTTCTTCTAGGTGGCCACTTCACACACCGCAGCGTAACAAAAACATGTGTTAGTGCCGATTATTGTGTACGTTGTTTTGATGTTTATTTAGATCTGTCCAAAATCAAGCCAAAGATGCTACTATTGATCAGTTTTATTTTATTAGTTCTTCTCCTTACCGTGACAATGATAATTTTAATTGAGTCAGCCCAAAATTTGGCGACGAAGTTTGGCACTTTCAGTAACGTCCATCAGCTCCTGTGATGTGCAAGCAACAGGACAGGCAGGACACGATATCAAGTGTCCCATCGTTTGTGAGGCAACACCACATTTACATTTCAGGGCAGATTCATCTATGAATCTCCACCTGAACAGGTTTACCAATATCGGTTGTAAGCTTTTAATACTTGGTTCATCGTTTGGTTAATATGACATATTATAACTAATGAGTTGCTCGATGTGGAATGTCCATTGTCTATATTACTACATTGACTACTATTATAATAATTATTTTGTTTGCGATGTTTTAGTAATGCATTGTGTGGTGTTGTTGAACTTACGAGTAGAGAAAAATAGCTTATGAGCCTCAAAAAACATTCCTGAAACTCAGGTAATTATGGGGGCTGGACACGCTGGTGTGACGATCTAAACTCGATCCTGTCTAATTGGCCTTAGAAGGTAACACAAATTGGAAAGGTATGGGGGAGGCTTTTGCGCAACGTAGGAAAATAGGCTAGTTAAAAATAAAACCCTTATTCATTTTGAATTCTTTAAAATCTATTAATTACTTATAGTCACGTTTCCGAGTTTGGCACGGTGTGACTGCAGTCACTTTGTGGTCAAAATAATGGTTCAAAATTACGTGTTATGTCCTTGCTTGTCCATGTCCATGTGGGAATGCGCAACGTGGTGCGTCACGTCCCCCTAATTACGTGTCGATGTGGATGCACAAATTATAGGCTGTGACGGTTCTGGAACAAGCAACAACTTTGATTGGAATGTCTTTGATACGATTTTGGCCTAATCATTTTGTGTGAGACAAAACCACCGGCGATTTTTTACATGATTTATTGATTCACTTAGGCAGTTAGGCCCTCGTTTTTTTCCACGACATAAATGCTGCTACAAATGTCTTTTTTGGACCCGAACATATTATATTAGGAGTTGAAAAAATATCTAACCTTTATTTAATGACTGGCGAAACTTTTACGATTCATGTAGAGTAATATAGAGGGCATATACTGGATTTTTATTACATCGTTATTTGAATAGGTACTAACACAGTCATACCTGCAACTAATATTGTTTCATCATTTTCCCAAGTCTGCTAAGGATATGGGAAGGAATGTGTGGCAATAATTAGATAACAACATAAGCTCTCAAGTTATTAGACTCAACGAGGAGAGCGGCGCTCTTTGAGCCGCCAACTTGTTAACACTTGTATGTTAACGTTATCTCTTTTTATTTTATTCCCGGCTTCAAACCTCTCCCAATACATCCCCTATTAGGTTAACCATAAAAGAGAAAAACATCATAATTTTATATACTTTTTATTCAAGTTAAAACATATCCATTATTCCATGACATGGAATGTTCAAAACATAAAAGTAGGCAGCGTTTATAAAAATACATTTCAAAATATACAATCGAGAATATTTTATGTTTAAGACATCAAAATCAATTATTATTCCCCAACTGGACCTATCCTTTGGGTTATTTATCATTATGATCTCGATCATAAAAGGACAACAACACGGAATAACTTATTTAGTCGGTTCACACAACTTTATGTCTTAGGGCGATGGAAGAGGTGCGTGTATTATTTTATCAGCGCGTTCGATGCTCGGAGCGATTTCGATTTGGGATACATGAAAGCGTGCAAAGGATTTGGACTGTTTACGACTACGTGGGTGGTTGTGGGCGTGGCATCCTCTATCCTCGTTCCTCTTTCGGCATTTTCATATCTCTGTCTCATCCGCGGCCGCTCCCACAGGACCTTTCTTGTTAACGTATTTTTTGTTCCTCTCAGGTTGCTTTATGGAATGGTCAGGCGAGCAAATATTTACTCACGATTTTGAAAATCTTGTTTTCATACTACCAGTGCTTAACGCGTATAGATGATGACTGGTCACTTTACGAGGATTAGGATCCTTTTTAACATTGTATGCGTCTTTATGTAAAACATAAACTAAACGGATTATGTTCTTACAGTAGTATTAGGTTCAGTGTTCTGATAATTCAACATTGTAAGCGGAATTCATTAGAAAGATACTTGAAACGCAATTAAGAGATATAAATGATGAAACATAGCATCTATTCAAAAGTTCTCAGTAAAAGGAATTCGACAATTACTTCCTGACGCTCTCTTATTAAACTTTATTTCCCACACTAACATTTATATGTGTTATAGATGTTTGTGTATATAAAATTTATTTCCCTTAATTGAAAAACACTTAGGTAGTTTGGGTAGGTGTTGGAGACTCGGCGGCATGGACCAAAGGCAGGCTCGGACCTCACGCGCGCCCTCTGCCGACGATAAAGAAATTATCCGCTTTCGAACATCTTTCGTACTAACGACCGCCAATCCGGCGCACGATGCCTAATTGGTAGGTACCGACAGTACCTATCGAAACGAAGCCTTAAGAACATAATTACGAGCAACCATGTCTTGATACGTTTCACGCTGTGTATACATCATATTCCCTGTAAAAATGGCCTTCTAACCGCCAAGAGAAAAACTCACGTAGAAAAGATTTCAACGCGCTCGGAATGAGTTCATAGTTTTTCAGTTTAGTTTTGCAGGTAGCATCTGGTGATTTAGTATAATTTATGTGTTTGGTTTATAAACTTGGGATTAAAATAAGTATTTAATGTTGTTTTATTTAAAAAAATATATTTCATTGAAAATACTAGCGTCTATATATAATGTCTAAATAACTGGTAAACGTTTTCAAGTATGCACATTTACCGGTGCATACTTGTTCACAATTCTTAAAATTAGCAGAACTAACAACACCACATCTCAATTTCATTAAAAAGGTAAACATTACTGTCTTCTTTTGTGTTAAGCAAAAGCTGTCGAAAGGATTAACGTTTTTGAATAGGGTAACGTAAAAAACATTGACTCACCAAACGGCATGAATCACGCGACGTAAACTGCTATTTCATAACGTTTTACTGATAACTCGATAACGTTATGGGAACATCAATTATGTACAAAATAAAAGAACAGTAACCGACCTCTCACAAGAAAATACTTCATTTAATCCTACTATTTTAGACCTAAATGTTCAAGTTAAACAATTGGCTTGACTAAAGATAAAAGCAAATAGTTCTAAGTACAGAAGCTTGTCTGCGATGCCGCTGGCGCTTGCAGGACAATGGCGATTATCTAACGCTCAGACGAATACAAACAGTACGACATTACACCGCCGTGAAAAAATTGACAGCGGCGCTAAGGGAAAGTCAACAGGGACACAAAAGCCGGCCCACAAAGTTTTAAGATAACGCAAACACGCATTTTGTGAAATATGCGGCGTACGGTACCCTTTTGTGTCGCAGTACATTGTTCGATACTGGTCCTGTTACATTTCTGAGGATGACATCATAGTTCATGTGATAATTTCCCTCATGTGTTCATTGTGATGAGGGAAAACATGTTTCGCATTTTGCTGCTTCACGAGAAAACCTCTGAATTCACCACTTACAATATTAGATTTTAATTTGATACCTATCGCTATAAAAACAAACAAAAGCCTTCCTATCAAAACCACAAGCTTTAATTTCATCCGAGAAATTATTTCCAATAATTTTATTTACCTACATTTGTCTTTAAACAAAGTCAACCGATGATTAAACTTTACACTACACAGCAAACAATACACCTAATTATTAAGTAAACCCATCTAAAAATAATTAAACACGCTAAAACATGTGTGCACATCGATTAAAATTTGCGTTTACACAATTATATTGACGGCATATCTATGAGGTGACGCATTTACAAAGAGTGCTGATTTGTATGAGGCAGGGTGGCGCTAACGTACTATTTTGGCTTTTATATTAAATCTTTTGTGTCCAAAACTTAGCGCCACCATAAAAACTGTACCGACGGAAGTAAGCTCACAAAGCGAATGCCTGCGAGCAAAAAGTTCGTGAAAAAAACTGCATAATGCGGTCGAGTCGAGAGGCAGTGTGGCGGTGTGGCCACTCAACTGCTCTTGTAAAATTTATAACAGCTCTATTTTGTTTACCTGCTTGACTCCGCTTTATATTGTGCAGTAATTGGAGGCATTTGACGATGACTTATTAATTTATTGACCATAGTTTCGCTTCAGTTTTTATGGAGGTGCTAAAACGTTCGCTCGCTTTTGTTTATGTAGGTAGAGGTTTTTGTACAACGACAATTTTTACTTTTTATTACATTGTTCTTTATGGGATGACGTCATTTGTTGCTATTGTGTATTATTATTATTATTTATTTATATCGAACACAAGTGATTCATATTGTTGTTAGTAATACTTACAAACTATGTTAGCAACATTCTCATTAAAATAACCAATTATCATCAAAATACAATAAAATAATAATCAATTCAAAAACCTATAGCTATAACTAAATCCGCTTCCCGGTGCACCAGACCTGCAGCCTGCAGCCTGTATTGAGTGATGTTAAATAAGAAATACAATGTTGATTGCATAACGTCATTCAAAATTTAAATGTCGAATATTGGGGCAGGCTGATGATTTTCCGGGGTTTCAGACATTTGCCAGACGACCGTTGCAAAGTCTGCAGCCAAAACTCGTCAGTGTCCTGGACATATGTCTTGTCAAGCTGTGCGTGACGAGCCTGCAGCCTGCAGACCTTCACACAAGACTAAATTGTGACTATTTGATTATGTATGTCAGTGTTGAATGTTGTGACATGTTACAACTCGCGTGGCTGTCGCATAATATCCTGGACGATTGCCCACTTGGCTCGCCCCAGGATACGTCGCTTTCTACACTAAATATAACTTTAAGCTTATGCAAGGACTCATACATAAATATGTCCTAACAAGCACTTACCTGCAGACATGTTTAAACATTCCTGGCGGCGGGGTATAAAAATAGGCAATGAATTAATGTGTAATATTTTTAGCTTAATAGCTAGGAAAATAGAAAATAAAGAGGTGTGGGTTAGTTTGTAAGCTCTTACATATTTATACTTCGGAATAAAATGAAGTGAGACCTAAATTAGTGCTCCGTCGACGTTTCAAACTTATCAAATAGGCAATTTATCGATCGTAATATTTTGTTTAACTATCATGTTTATGCTTGTTTTGCCAAGCAGTGGGTTGAGTCCCTAGATTTCTGAACTTACCTACTATAAAATACTATATCTACTTAAACAGTAAAATGGAACATGTTACATTTCTACAACATCCGTAGTTATTCCAAAAAGTCAAGTTCCTCACAGCTCAATTTGAGAGAATTTGAAATAAAGTAATTAGTGAGCTATCTATTTGCCGTCGTAATGATTACCTATAAACAGTTTGGTGTGCGGCGCAGACGCAGCGTGGGTAAGAACGAGGTTCCAGCTGGGACCGAGCTTACACACGCGATCATTCTCGTTACACCCTCTATATTTGACACAGTTAATACCAATATGCAGTAAATATTGTTTTTAATATCAACTTAAAACACCAACAACAAACTGAAAAGAAGCTTTAAAAGCGTTTTGTACAATGACAGCATCATTATTGTTGACAGAATGTTACTTTGTCTAGGCAACTTATCTGAAGTAAACGCCTTACCTTCATTCTCCTCAGAAAAAGGGCATGAAAAGGTGTGCTCCACAATTTTCAATATTTTTGCATTGACAATGAATTATGAGTTTACGTCTTCCTGAAGTGGCAAATAATAACTCCCAAGCGTCTCGAATTTCCACTAAAAAAGGAAAACGCGTTATTAGTTTTCGCTATAAAGAAAACTCATTTGTATTTTTTTTGGTTACGACTGAAATCCGTTTATTAGCTTAGCATATTAGAAATTTAATTTAATTTATTTTAAACTTGTAAAGATTACAGAAATCCATAGAAAATAAGCATTTCGATGTTTGTCTATTTTTTTTTATTTCTGCACTAAAGTCAGGTCCTCAGAATTTCTGTTTGTAAAGAGCATCGAATGCTACTTGGTTAAGCGGAGTACACTTCACAGCAGCCTATCAGCGGGCTGTGATTCTGTAGGAATTTGTGCCTTCACTAAATGATTATTAGCTTTGTTTTGTTTTTCATCCGCGCCTCCACTCGTAATCTTTGAACATTATTATGAGTTTTATGTTGTGGGAGTCTGTGCTCACTGCCAGGCAGACGGTATAGATTCATGAATTATGTCGTGACAGAACACACACGAAACATTCCTAATGTTTGTGTTCTTCAACTTGTTTTTTTATTTACAAAAACCATAACTTGTTAGTTGTTAGTATGTCGTGTGAAGAATAATAAAGTTCGCAAAGTCTAATGTTTCGTGCTACCCAAGAAATTGTCCCATTAGCAGCACCGTGAAGTTTGATTAGTACCTAATTCCATTGTTTGAAATACTGTCGGAATATAATGGAGCAATTAAAATATCTTTACCCGCGACTACGACGGCCACGACATTTTATTGATGCCAGGAAAACGCCTTAGGACTAAATAAATTCCTAGTTTCTTCAACGAAGTCAGGAATAATGGCAAGCTGATTATCATAAATCGGAATTGAACTGAACCTGACGCCTCGGGCTAGTTGGCCCTCAACAGAAATGAATGCATAAACCACAAGACAATATTTCAAATCGAGCCAAAAGACCCGTGAGATCTCGGTTCAGTTAAAAATCTCCTGCATGTATTCTCATGTATCGATATATTATACTAAATAGTATCAGTTGCATTTCCACATCGTCTGAGCAACGCTGTCGCCCGCGTGTCTCGTACCACTTACACCTGTGACCTTCACCAAAATATGTCAAAATCTCTCACTACGCCGCGACACCTTTTGAATGTCGATTACATAACGCCGAGAAACACTGGCGCCCAGCTACACCGCCGACTCCGAGACGGCAATGGATATGTGACATACGAAATGTGTTATTCTAATGGTATGCGTGGTGCAAGACACAATTCAGGTTCTCTACGGCACCTGTAGACGAATGTGCCATTTACATTGTAATGCACGCGCACTGCTTCCAACCAGTTCGATTAGGAGGGGAATGCTGTCCACATCACATGTCTAATATGTACTTAGCTTTACAGATAAACTACAATTGTTCACTATTTTTAGATTTTATGCAGTTTTATGATCGGGTACTTTAAGGGTTTTAAACACCACGAAGGTGCCTAGATAGGAATTGGAAAAAAAGTAGAGTGATTAAAGATAAACGATTAAAACGTGGGTTATTAAATCGTTTTAGTGAGGTATAAGTACTATTATATGTATCGTTGAATGGTTCTATTTAATTGGTATAATTGCCGATGTGTATGTATATGACAGCGAGTACCCATGTGCACAGGTACTTACGTGATTGATCCCGGCGTGGGGGGTGGGGGGGGGGAACGCGCAGGCGCAGCGGCAGTGACCGCTGCAGCCAGGTGCGTGCGGCCATCGACACCATAAAATTAATAACCCGTCGAGCCTCCTAACCAATGCACTCTTGAGAATCATGCGCACTTCACGCTGGTATGGGACTTGCAATGAAAAAATGACAATACTTTAAACTGTATTTACTAACTGTGTTGGTTAGGTAACTAAGATTCTAACTTTGCACTATAAAATTATTAAAAAGTGTCGTCACAAAATGAAATCATATTCATTTCATTATTTATTTCTTATTTATATATTATCACCCGTGTAGTTCCCGTTCCCGTGGGAGTGCGGGGATAAAGTATAGCCGATGTTACTCAGTAAAGACGTGGCTTTCTAATGGTGAAAGAATTTTTGAAATCGGCGCAGTAGTTATTGAGTTTATTGATTACAAACATACACACACACAAAAATACAAATCTTTTCTCTTTATAATATTAGTGTAGATGTGTAGATCTGACATGAGGTCTTGGGTTGAAATTCCAGGTCAGTCAAAGTGAAAATTGGGCTTTTTCATCAGGAATGTTTCAGTAGCATCCACCAAGTCTGGATTTATGGCCGGATGATGGCTCGCCCTCTTCAATACATGGGACTTAAACAAAGCTGAAGCGAAATGTTGGGGTACTATTAGGTACACTGCCTAACCCTTCGGAGATTACAGGCGTGATGTTAGATAATGTTATATCATGGCCGAGATAAAAGTACCAAGAAAATCGTTTTTCCTGTATGAATGTTCTCTTATCCCCCATAGCAATGCGCTAATGGTCCGCTCTCAGAGCTATGTCTGATGTCAGTCACCATTGATATTTTTCCTTCAGATACTTTTTACTTCTTGGAATTTTTCAATAGTAATTGCAGATTTCGATAAACGCTTTATTTAACTCTACTTTATAAAAACCCAACCTACGTTTTATTTTTTAAATACTTAATTTATTTCAGCAATTCTGCCTGAAAGCCTGTTTGAAAACGAGAACCACTTGCAGCACTAAGTTTTACACTGATGTAAACTCATGAAACTACAACCAGAAAACGTGAAAAACTTAAACATAGGTGTCTATGTTTAAATATTTACTTACCTCATACATTGTCATTGATAACATGAAAAGCAGTACTTTCAGCATATGACAAGTAACGCCCCAACACTTTTGAACCAAATTATACGTGACCAGATTTCAATTCCTGAAATACCACCTTAAAGAAATAAGTAAAGGTATTAATTTATTTTATGTACCGAAAAAAGACACACGCTGTAAAAGTACATTATGTAAAGCTGCTCCTTCTAAATATGAGTATATTTTTATCTGTACAGAATAAAATAAAGTCGTAAAAGCTTTCTATGCATAGAGCGTTAAAAGGTTTATACAATTTATAGTACCTACACATACAATATTTCATTCGTTCGCTCACAAATTGAATTATCATAAATTGATCCTTTCAACGTATTAGGCTTCATTCAGGGCTGATGGTAGATTCGTATTTAATGGCGGCTCAGGGCGCGGGGCGGCTGCCCGTGCGCAGACGGCGCGGACTCCGTCGAGACGGTGAGTCTGCCTGATAAAGGAGGATTTTATCCGCTCGATTTAGCATGAAATTGGAACACAAAGTGAATAAAGCCACAAGATTGTAAACATTACGAGGTTCCCTTTTTTTATTGAAGGCATTCGGCTTATTTACGGTTCTCTTTTTAGTGGTCACCGGTGTCTGCCTCGAACCCTCTATTTATTACCTTGTTAAACTCTAGTTAACGAACTGATCGCTCAGTACCAGTTCGGTGCTTGCGATGCACTTCATTGGGAATTTATCGCTTTACCCCAACAGAGCTTAATTGATTCGCGTTGTTGGCGACTGTAAACGGGGCTGTGCAGCATTTCACTAACAGGATTCGATTAAACCAAAAAATACGTAAGAATTAAATGGAGAGTTTGAAGTGAAGTTAAGGTGATCGTTAACGCGATTGTAGCTCTCTATCGTGATGGGTTCCCACGCGCGAGGGTAACATCGGATCCACCGCGCACCGGAATGAATGACTCACTAAACTCAAAGCTCCATTTCCACAAGTCATAGTGCAATTAATAATATGCGGCATCCTGTCGAATTATCTCTCGTCGTGGCAGGGGTCCGGGCGGCTTTAATTTACCACAATGGAAGTTGGTTCTGAGAAGCGTTCGCCGGCGAGGCGGGTCGATTCTTCGACGAAAACAAACAGAAAATAATTATCATAAAGATGAAGAGCGGCCGCTCGAGGCTCGCCGCTGCTAATGGGGGCCCACCTGGCAGCCTGGCTGCCTCCCTCGCGTGTGTGCGCACCTACCTACGGGCCAACACATTCCTCTCCACAGACCAGCGCAGTCATGTTCCCGTCCAACTAATAAACACATGATTGGTTTTTGATTGCGGCTGCTCAGCGCTCATATCTGGTAAAGTTGAGGAATACCTAACGCGTCCATGGCGGCGCGTTTCGAACTTGAATCCATTAAACCTCAATACACGTGCCTACGTAACCTTAACACTTATTACTGTTTACTGTAGAGAAAGTTCGATGCGGAAACTTTCAATTTTAATCAACAGCTAAACCACGGTATTTTTACTGCTTATGTCATGTTATATCAAAATAAGAGTCTCTAAACTAAACCACGTAGCAATTTATCTTCTGATACGCTACGACGTAGTAAGGATCACGTAGCGAAGAGTCTACGGACGATTATTATTAAATCTATGTTATTATTATATAACGTAGCTAGGTACTGTTGTTTATTTCTCCTAAGAGGGGACGTACCGATACATACTTAGAATAAGTCCACAATTATGACTATAATCAATATGATTATGTTATTGATTTTTCCATTAGCTATGAAAACTACTTATCTAACCTTATTGGCTCTCGTTATTGTCTGTCTAATAATTACACGAAGTCATATCAAACTAACTAACAAAAAATCAAAGTTTTCCCTATAAATAAATCGTTGGATTCGATAGGCAATACAAAATAATAACAAAGCCTGGACAACTCGATTTTCCTACCTTCTTAGCAGATTAACTCTCAATTTTATGAGAATCGCAAACGTCGACGCTAAGTAAATGTGAAAGATTACACTTGTTTGTTCAGCAGTAACCTACCACTTCCAATTGTTTCATTCAAATAGATAATAACTCCTTTGTAGCGCTACCAACAGAAGCACCCGACAGCTAATGTGGCCCTACCCATTGTGTAGTTTGGCGCCGATATTTTTCATATTTACAGTTAGGTACCTAACTTCAAAAACGGTTTTACTGATAACAGTTCACCGCATTGTTTTATCTACAGTAAGTACATTTTCATACATTTCCTAGGAGTCACCTGCCACTGTCAATGTTAACATTTTTGCGATCTTTTTATCTTTGTATCTTCAGAAGGATGATTACAGTACTTTCTCTAAACAAATAAAGCAGAAAAGAGGTTGCTCTTAAAATAATAGAGCTTAGGCGAAAATTCTTCTACGAAAGCTACAAAGTTATGACGACATTCAAAGAAAATAAGTCTACGAATGCGTCTAAAGGGTCTCACATTACGTCGATAACTTTGTCTCGGCAATAACTTAACACTGACCGCCATCGAACTGTGAAAGCTCGAGATAAAATACTTTGACGAATTCCTCGGCTGCCTACCTCAATGGCGAAATATGTTGTTTTTCGTATCCTTTTTCCGATGCCGATATTTCAGAGCGGTTTTTGCGTGGATGCCGCCGCGTATCGGTCGGTGGTCCATTAAATGTGAACAATGGACCACTCAGGTTCTATTTGCCGTTTTATCTAACTTTAACGCACATTATGTGAATTTTGTCGGGACGTTTTTTGTTGACTTAATGACGCTCGCCGGCTGATGACTAATTAAGTACACGCTCAAATTTTTGTGTAACTCTTAACACTAGATACTTGTAGCCAGTAAGATTTATAACTATGCCTGCCCATCCATTCGGCGGAAGAATCTACCTTAAATGTTTTTTAAAACGTACAGTAAAACAGGCTTTGATGTTAACGGAAAATAATTACACCGTCAAACTGCTCAATTAATTATAATCAAAAATTTATATTTCTATATTTTATGTTTTATGTGTCATTCAATTAATGCCAAATAAATTAATATATTCCTATTTATGAAGGTGGGTCTCTCAAGTTATAACAGGTACGTTAAGTTAGATAAATCACTAGTCTATTTATAAGCGTATCATAAGTAGGTAACATAACGAGTGTAAACATACGGCATCGTCAATGAAATAAATAATATTATAAAAAATATACAGAAAAAATGAGTCACTTCTCAAAATAGTAAAATGTCGAGAAGAAATTGAGTGGTGTGTTGAGAATTTTATCAATTATAGATGCTTCGGAGCCCCGGGCTGCACCCCCCGCCGGCTTCAACTTTAGCCTTTAACGTTAACATGGAAACGGCTTCTTTAGTATATGTAATTAATTTAAATTAATTTTATAATGTTGAGGTGTCGGCATGTAATATGATATTGTTGTAAAGTCAAACTGTTAGCAATATCCATAGATCGCTCGGCTCAGGTGTTCAACTAGGGTAATTTATTGAAACATAAAATTATTTTGCGGTGACATTAATACTGCTTACACCTGCAAAATGGTAGACGATGCCGACTATTACGACTAATTTTTTTATAATCAATTAGTAAGTATAAACATATGATATTGGAGTGTAAGCAATTATTTACTTTGCCATTAAGGTGTCTAAGTGCATTTATAAATAGGTAATTACGAAAAACATAATACTCGTACATATGCATTCCACGGTTCCAATGACTTCATATAAGTACCATATCTTCTGATATACTACTATACAAGTTTTCATTTTTATGAAAAAAATGAAAACTTGTAAAATATCAGAAGACTTTTCACTTTTTCACTTCTTCTTTATTTTTCACTTTTTTCTTTTTTTCTTTCTAAGAGACTTTTCATAAGTCGGGAAATTGTCCAAGTCAATGAAGACGACAAGATTTTTTTTTCCGACATTTCATTTGTTCATTTGTTTTTGTTTTAATAAAACAATACGGAGAAAAGTACGCTATTATGGCTCTGGTAACATTGTCACTTTCCACTGTCAACAATTTCGGAAAAATAAGAAATGAAAATAATTGGTCTTTTCATTCTGTACAAATGATTCGTTTTCACAAATGAATTCTTGTAGTGCCCTGACATACATTCAGATTTAAAAACTTTAAGGCTTTTTACTCATTTTAACATCATCATTAGAATTAAATTCAATCAAAATGAAAGCGTTCGCCTTATTTTGTCATCGACGAAAAATTCAAAGCAAGTGCCTCGCGTGTGTTCGGGACTTTTACGATTTCTTCTACATTCCACAGAGCAGGGCGGACTACATGTAGTAACTATACTCATGTTTTGTTAGTACATGAATATGTTAGTACACTTACAGATTGCCTAGTTCCAAATAGCATAAGCTTATTAGACTTAGTTTAGCTTGTTAGAGCATGAAGTTCTAGGTTCGATGCGAATCTGGATTTGTGCCCTATTGATGACAATAGGCTCGCCCCTTATTACATGGGACTTAAACATAACTGGTGAAATGTGGGTGTATTAGGTATTAGGTACACCTCTGCTAACCCTTCTGGGATTACAGGCGTGATGTTATGTTATTAGACTTAGTAAATTCTACAATACATCATATTTGTGCCCACCCTTAATCCTTTGTTAGTAACCTACCTAATTTATTTAATTATTTAATTGTAATTCCACAAATACATACAAACAACAAAAATATGCAATTTTATATTCTTGCGAGTGTATTCCACAATACATATATATAAACTAGATCCAGGATTGGATGTACGTGGAATACACTCGGAAGAATATAAAATTGCATATTTTTTTACTCATAAGAAGAACGTGCATATCTGCACATTATGTGCTTAGTAGAACCGTGGAAACATCGTAATATTGTGTGTATACCTATTGACCGAAGTTCGTAAGTAATACTGAAAAAGCTCTCCGAAATTACGTTAAGTCGTAACAAATAGAAAATAAATTGAAAACTATATTTGGTTTTCCATCTTGTTTTCCACGTAGCTTACTCAATACAGTATATTAAATTAACCGTATAAGTTGTTGTAAGTAAGAATATTTTGTTTGGATAAAATGTGGTTTGTGTGTGTGCTTAAAAATGTTACAGAGCACACATTCCGCCATAACAATAGCATGCAAATTTAAGATATGTATTTTTTTTTACATTAGGTACATTAAAATGAACAAAGTAGGTAACAAACACATAATAGAAATATCTACACCAAACATACATCTTATTATAACTTTACTATCAAACAAAACAATAATACTGGAAACACCTTCACCATAAACACATCTAAAAATACACTGAAATCATATTTAACACACCATCATTAAACAAAATAATAAAGAATATAAAAAACATTACAAAACACACAATAAAAGGAAGGAGGAAGAAAGGAGGCAAGGACCATACATATATAAACCATCAAACAAAATTATACTAAAACAACTAAACAAATCAACATAAAAAAGCCTTAAAATGAATAGGATGTGATCTACAGTGCTACATTGGCTAATTTGACTATAACTGAACATGGTTTAATTGTTAACACTATCATCGAATACCTCAGAAACAGCCCATAAATACCTGTAATGGGTGATTCTTCGAGGATTACTCTTTACTTATATATGTGTATAATTTCAACATTAAACACCTAAAATTATTTATAATGTTTATAAAAATAAACATCTAATGTCAAAAACGGGAGCAAAAACGGTGTTCTTCGCGCGTCACACTCGGTTCACGTTCACGGCAAACTTTGATAACTTTTGTAATTAATTCATAAGCATATAACATTAAATTAATCGTGTATGCATCATTAATAGTAAAGCACATAAATTGTGTTTCTTATATTACATTACTTATTTAGACATTATGTCTCTGTCACAAGATTTTGCTAGTTTCGCGAGTGCGCAACAAAACTGCACCTCTCTTCCAAAAGCGCCAACTTGTCGCTACACGTTTTAACTGCATGGGTACTCTGTAGTATCCCGGCGTCAGTGGGGGAGACGTATACGTTCTTCGCTTCTAAACAATGAAAATACGAGGCAAGTTATTCTTTGAATATTTTCAGGAGGATTGGGTCAAGAAACTTTCGTGCGTATATTTTGAAGGATAATGGTTAATAATTTTCCAAATCATTTTGAATTAAGGAATAAGATAAATCTTCGAGATTATTCCCAAGTACTTTGTTTGTTAATTTACATATATCTTTAATCGTAATTCACAAAAATGATAAATTTTCATAACTTTCGTAGCACAACTTTCGTGGTTTGTCCACGAAAGTCAGCTAGCGTACCACAAAAGCCATAATTCTCCACTAAATAATGACTATAGATTTTTTGTGAGCCGTAGATGCATTTACTCTAATGTCGTGAAGCTCAAAAAAAAGGTATGTATTTTTATATACATGCATGTATTTCAATTTTTATGTTTTCTCGTTGCCAATGTTACAGTTTACCCCACCTGTAACTGGGCTGTTTTGCCAATTGTATCCCTCTTGCTTAAAAAGTTTCGTAACTTTCGTGGGCACAAAAATTTCAAAATATAATATCTCTGTTGTTTATGCACCGATTTACATATTATACAAATGAGGATTTTTTTTAGCTCTTCCCTAGTCGCTGGATAGATGGCGCTGAACTTAGTAAGTTACTGCAAGGAACGGAACCTAAAAAAACTGATTTGAACAAACCGCGAGAAAACTAGGTTATATTCGGAAGCTTAAGCAAACGGAAGTGTCAGTCAACGTTTGTGACGTGACGCAATGTTTTTTATTCCA
Source organism: Xestia xanthographa (assembly GCA_905147715.2). Taxonomy (NCBI): domain Eukaryota; kingdom Metazoa; phylum Arthropoda; class Insecta; order Lepidoptera; family Noctuidae; genus Xestia; species Xestia xanthographa. The sequence continues at coordinate 13,911,097 of LR990656.1, forward strand.
AGCGTTTTGCCTTTGGCACCAAGTAACGTAGTAAGTTCAACGCCATCTACAGAGTTCTTGGAAACTAAGTTTTTTTTTAATATCCTAAAAGGAAAAACTCTCATTGTATGTATTGTTTTTACAGCGTCTTAAATGTGTGTTCGTTAATTAGAAGTTTACTTTAAAAAAAATTCGCCACGAAAGTTACGCGGAGAATACTTTTTGAAGAACTACCAGGCAAAAACTAATTACCTTACTAGACACCAATCATCACGAAAACATTGCAATATCTCTAAGTAAAGCCCATTCCCTGGAATTGGAGCTACCCTACCAATCATTTGTTTTAACTGCGTATACCAATAGGAACTAGGTATTAATTAGGAACGCAGTAAAATAGAAGAGCTTGATATTATAACTTACTCATCCAAGGGCAATGATCTAAAGTTCAGGAGCTTAGCAGAGCTTCCTCCTCATAATTAGATGTTGTCCATGCGAATTATCCATCGTTGGACCAGCAACAATCAATAGGAGCTGGTAATTCCACTGTTATCAGCCCATGATTGTATCAGCTGTGTAACGACCGACCGAGCATCTACAAGATTCCTTATTGATTTGTATCGGATATTCATGAAAGAAGAAACTAAGCAGATTTTGTTTTTCTTTTGAGAAACGTTACAATCAGAGGTTGTCTTTTTGAGGTATTAAAAAAAAACATAAGTTTCCGAGAACTCTGTAGATGGCGTTGAACTGACTACGTTACTTGGTGCCAAAGCCAAAATGCTTGAAAAAAAAAGATTGCGTCACGTCACATACGCTAGTTGACTGATACTTTCGTTTGCTTAGGCTTCCGAATATAACCTAGTTTTCTCGCGCTTTGTTAAAATCAGTTTTTTTACGTTCCGTTTCTTGCAGTAACTTACCAAGTTCAACGCCATCTATCCAGCGACTAAGGAAGAGCTCGTAAAAAGAAAATCTCTCATTCAAATACTTAATTATACCTAATTAAAATAAGTCTAGAATGGAGGTGACATAGAGAAGTATAGAAGAAGATGACATGCTGCGCCGACCCTAAATAAATAAGGCTAAGAGCAGGATGATGATGATGATGATGATGATGATGATGATGACCTAATTATAGTAAGTCAGACACAGTTTTAATGGATACTTTACCCGACTTGAACAAACTTCCATTGATAAAATAAAATTGCTGAAAGTTCTTCACTTCTTCATTCTTAATCGAAAATATTACTTTTTAATACAGTTGCTCAAAAAGTGCTGTATTGCAGGGACGTATAGCGTTCGGGATGTGGGCTATTACATACTAGTGCCTTTTTTTTTACCTTTCCCGAACTCGTCTTTCCCAACTGTCAAAATAATGCCTATTAAAAAGAAAAACCAACCATGAAGTTTTTACTAAAGAGTTTTTGTGATTCACACAAATACGTATATTTCTAAACAGAAGCTACTAATTTATTTCAATATCAGATTTAATGATTTAATTGAATGAGTTAGGTTAGGTTTCATTTTATTTCATCTCATTAAATTGCATTTTCATTTCATATCGATAAAAAAAATCTACTGAAGACTAAGCTGTATGGATAGTTCCCTTTGCCTACCAAAATGGGTAAAGAAAAAAAAACTTTGCTTAAATTCTACGGTTGGCGCCATTTTCCAGAAATTTTCTTTGCGAGTGTAGTCGTTTGTTGCACAAAATGAGTAATTTCGACCCTATTTTTTTTAATTAACGCCACCGGAACTCAGTATAAATGCTTCGGAGAACAGTTTAAAGGAAAAGTCAAAAAGTCGTTACATATCTACATACGACGAATTTATTGCGTGGAGAGAAGAGAAAAAAGCAAATAGTTTTTCAGAAAATGTTATGTTGGCATACTTCTCCGAACTCTCAGCAAAATTAAAACCGTCTACGTTATGGTCGAGGTTTTTATTATTTTATTAAATTGCTTCATTTTTTCGCAACTGTATTAAAAATAGTCGTTCAGTACACCTGCGGAACCGTCATTGCAACTTATTCCGACTGTCAACTCGCCTTCGGCTGCGCCTCGGCTCGGGTAGACATTTGTCGGAACTCTTTGCAATGACAGCCTTTCCGCACTTGTAATGAAATATACTATTTTCCCGACACACTTTTCCAATTCCTGCATGTAAACCGGAAATGAAGCAGCGGTGGCCCGGTACACAGTGTTATTATTACCCCGAAAACCGGACATCCCCTTTTTATTAACTTATTCGATAGAACAGGTTATTTTTAAATTAAGAGTAAAATACCAGTGTGGCAATTTTGTCCCAATGTGGAGATATAGTTTATTATAAAAACCATAGAAATGGCAATAACTTTAGATCCAATGCGTTTTTGTTATGTCTTTGATTGCATTTGCTTGATGCTTTATATTAAGTAAATTACCAAGCTAACGTTCAATTTTTATCGTTAACATGCAGTGAGTAAAATTGAATTTTACATATTTTCGATTTTATTTTTCTATGGGCTTATTTCATGTTATTTGGATTCAACATCGAGACAAGATGTTGCTTTGGGGCTAAGAAGTACCGATTCAAAATATCATATCCAAATCTTATGGTGTTTAGAACTTACAGGATTTTAAAAATTTAGGCGCTAGGGTTGGCAGAAGTCGTAATTTTTTAGATGTTTTTTTTTAGTGAATTCATATTTTAAGTAATATTTAAAAATGTAAAATGTGTGTAAAAATAAACAAAAGACATAATAACGTGGCCATGGTTATCTGAAAGAAGTTACAGTATCATTGAATGATTAAAATTAATAAACGGAACTATAATGTTAATAACCTTACTAGTTTTATAATCGTACAATTTTTCTTTAGCCGTTTAGGTATTTGTTTGGATATTTGTAAGTTTACTATCATACGACGTTAAATACGTTTGATGTACAATAAACGAATTAAATTTCGTTTATCCAATGATGGGTAATTTGTGGTACGGGGAAGGGGTCCCCCCCCCCCCCCGTTACGCTTTAGTCAAAACCCTGTACCTTTACCTACATATTGCCTAGAGGAACGGGGGTGAGGCACCATGGAGCCGCAAAAGACCCATGGCGCCACATCGCCTCAACAGGACTTGACCCGACCTGTTGAGGGATGTTTGTCCGGGCAAAAAAAAAACAAAAATTTGGATGTCACTGGCTATTAAACGTCCAAAATTTTGAATGGTATCCTATGACAGTCACCTTGCACAAAATTTTAGTCCATGGTAAAGACATCATGCGAAATTCTGCAATGACTGTGGGTTTACTCTCAGAACAAGCGGGAGGAGCAAGAAACAAGGTTTGGAGGTCTGACAGAAAGCATCATACTCGAAAGTTTGACAGAGTTACAACCATGACTGATTTGTTTAACCGGGCACTACTCACTTCAGATCCATTTATTTCAAATGACAGATTAAAGCAACGGCAAGCAAAATTAAGAAAGATGCCATTACCACCTGCCGTTCTCCAGTTATTAAAACCGTACGAAATACCAAAGGAAGATGTTTCGGCCCAAGATAGCGACAGCTTAAGTGACGAAGAAGACGTAATGCAAAATCTTATAGAAGGGTGGAATGACGATAGTACTGAAGTTTTACCTTCGGAAAATGATAATTAAAGAAGGTACTTAAGCAAGTGAAGTCTGTAAATATTTAGTATTTCATTTTAAAAATTTTAAGCTTTTCTACTAAGTGTTTCAGGCTGTGCTATAATAAGTGAAAAATGAACTCTGTCCCGCCAGAAACATAAATATAAAATAAGGGCCGAGTTCGGTACAAAGTACACGATAATAAAATAGAAACCTAAATGAGTACCAAGTTCTAAGGAGGTAAAAGAGAGTTTATTAAGTTCCTTGCTACTGATTATGCAACTTGGCAAGTATTCAAAGTCAATTATTTGTTTGTTGAGAATTTTGCTTTAACGAAGGTAGGTTTAATAGTTTTGAGGTGGTCGAAAGTAGCTCGAAATGGTTCGTGTAAGGTGTACTTCACCCTGTTCATCTCTGAACTTGGCTTGACATGCAATAAAGCATGAAATTTTTTTAGTGTAAGTAATTAACTTTAGTTGTATTTTTGTCCGATGTAAAAATAACAAAAAGATTTAAGAATATTATTTGTAAAATTTATGGGAGTGGGTGTAAATATGTATACATGTATTATTCTATGATAAAATAAAATTCAACATAAAATTTAAACCTATCAACAAAAAAAATATTTTTTGTGAAGTGATGACCCTAAAATCAAAATTAACAGAAAAAACTTTAGAAGTGAATAACTCTTAGACACCGCGAGATTTGGATGCGTCTTTTTTTTTAGTGATTGGTTGTGGGCTAAACATGATTTACAATAAATATTGAATCCAACTAAGCAAAGATACTACCATGAAAAATCAAAATCTAAAAACACAAAAAAAGCATATTCCTTTACATCTGTACCAGTTAGTACCTACTCTATTGTATTTTATTTCACATATCTTTAATATAGTTTTATTACACATAACAAAGAAAAGGGTAAAATAATGCGTATTTTTTTGTAATTAATTAATTTGGAAAAAGTTAAAAAAAAAAAACAATATTTTTTTACTCGTGTTTGGTGTAAAATTGGCACACGGGTATTTTACTCTTACTTTCTAAATAACCTGTTCTATCGAATAAGGTAATAAAAAGGGGATGTCCGTTTTTCGGGGCAATAATAACACTGGTAGTGGCGGCCCCGACTTACAAATAATAAATCATGGGTCCGAACCCAGGCAGGCGCATTTCTTTGTGTAATTTATTTCATCACCACTGCTCTCAAAACGGTGAAGGAAAACATCGTGAGGAAACCGGCATGTCCTAGAACCAAAAAAAATCGATGACATGTGACATCTACCAATCCGCACTGGGCCCGTGTGGTGGATTACAGCCCATTCCCTCTCATAGAGAGGAAGCCTGTGTCCCAACAGTGGGAACATTAATAGCCTGATGATAATGATGAACCGGAAATTGATGGAGAAACGAATCCCAGCTATTGGGAATTGTTCAAGTAAGGTAAGCACCTAGTATCAGTCTAATTATACAAAGGGCCGGCTGTGACATAATTTCCTAAATAATCCCAAACAGTTGAGAATTGCAAAACAAACAATTGACTGTAACGGCTTCAGTAAGTAGTTCACGGAAGGAAAACAACAAAGCTGTGTTTGCATACTTTTCATAGAAAATTATTTAATCTCGCGCGGCACAAACGAAAAACAGCACACCGTTGTTTGTAAACGAAAAGACGGGAGCCTTGAGAAGTGCAGCTAACATGTTCCATCTTTAGCGAGCAAATTCACACGCACCGAAAGAAACTCAACCCTCGATACAGGACATAAGAAACCAAATCCAAAAACTATGAGATTCCAATTTTCTCTTAATTTGTTCATAATTCTACTGAAAAGTAAAATCTAATTCGTACCACATAAGATTCAATTTGGCAATGCGAACTCCTGGAATCTTCGGGAGTCGGGCACCAAAAAGTGTTTACTCGTAAACCACGCTCATTGTTTAAGTAAACTTCTATTTCGATGGTTTACTGTGAAACACTCGCCGCACGAGATTCGCGCTAACCATTATTTCTCAGTACCCCTATAAGAAACGAAAGCTAACTACGCACTTTAATATGGGCAAAGAAATACGTTGTTTAATTTATTTTAGTGCCAGAGCGCTCTAAATGTTCATATATTTCATGGTTTACTTTGCTGAACTTATTGCATTGTAATAGCTATGCCAAGCTTTTAAAATGAAATGAACATTGTCAATAAACGTATTACTTATTGTTTACGTAGAGAGACGGTCGGCCCTCCACTCTCAAGAGAAATGAAAACCACTAATGTAAATTTTGCATCAACTGTAGAAAACATCTAAAATAGAACGTTGGGCTGAAATGCTAGGCTGCGACTTTGTTAAAGAAAACTAAAGAAATATCGACGTTGTCGAACAAGGGCGTCGTCGCCAGCTTTTGAAAAAGAAAAGTGCGAGTAAAAACGGATGTGTTAGGGTTAACTTTAGTAGTTACAGATGCAGGTGAACTTCTTCTAAGTATTACTTGAATAAATAGAAGTAGCCGTAGCCGTATGGTATCCGGCAGAGTAAAATAGAACCAACCCATTACACTCACGGGTGTCGTATAAGGCGACTAATGTCTGAGGTAGAACACCTTGCGCCTCCGTAGACCAGAGAATGGGCAGCAGCGTTTTCTGTTAGTCTTTCATCACTGCGATCTCCAATGTGCCTGCCAAGCTCGGAGATTACGGCAAATCCTCCCGTCATGGGAGAGGCTTATGTCCAGCAGTGGACGTTATGGGCTGTTGTAGTAAATTGAAGTAGAAGTTACTCATTTTGATGAGTTACCTATTTGGAAAACTAGGAACTAAAAAAAATATTGAGCTCTCCACTTTAGCTTTTTTTCAGTCCTTTTATTCAGAAATAGACTTTAATCGACTTAGAAAGGAAATTTGAAAAACATAAAGAAGTAAGGCTCCAAGAGCGAGCGAAGCGAGCTCGGAAATTTTACACCCTACCTTGGTCAGGTTAGATTTGTTTCACCCTTAATACAAGAGTTACTAGCAGACAAAGCCAAGAATCAAGAACATGTAGCTTGCAAGAGCGAGCGGAGCGAGCTCAAAATTTTTTGACACCTTGCCTTAAACAGGTTAGAATTATTTCGAACTATACGTATATTGGTGTTACTTGGTCTACTTATTCGTAAGTGCTATAGGCTATATTTTGTTCCCGTTCTCTCACGGGAACGGGAACTACGCGGGTGAAACCGCGGGACGTCAGCTAGTTAATATTATAAAGAGGAAAGATTTGTATTTTTGTGTGTATGTTTGTAATCAATAAACTCAAAAACTACTGCGCGCATTTCAAAAAATCTTTCACCATTAGAAAGCTACATTCACCTTGAGTGACATAGGCTATATTTTATCCCCGTACTCCCACGGGAACGGGAACTACGCGGGTGAAACCGCGTGACGTCCGCTAGTGGTTTATATTATGCCAAAGTGTTATATTGTGCCTAATTAAACTAACGTAGCATTACTAAATCTATAGAAACGTAGCATTATTAATCTAATCATAGGCGCCAACCTCTGGCGCCAGCACTACACATTTATCACTCATCTCTTATTTTCATAATTACCAAGAAAGTAAACAAAATGTCTAACGAAAAACATGAATGTCTGGAAAATCCTGAAAATATATTTACAATTTTGTATTAGGAGTATGAACTCTTTTGCTTTATGACTCATGTGTTTTGTTCTTACATGGTTCATAATAATAATACATTTCGCGCTCATTGGATTCGTAACATGTTTACAGTTTTGAAAATACTGAACTAGTGACTAATGCGACGAGGGTTGACGAGAACTTTCAGCCAGACGCTCCGGCACCGCTATGACGATTCAATGTGACCATGAAGTATGAATCTGAAATCAGTAGATTCTTCTATTTGTGGAAATAAGTATGTTGAAAGTTACGTACATGTAACCTACCTGGTGTATAGAAGCACTAGCGACCGGCAAGTTTTATACGTCTGGGCAAACCATCGATATTTCTATACAGAAAAACCCCGCATCAAAATTCGATGCGTAGTTTAATTGAACAACGCGAACGCACAGACAAAGATGAAAAGCTACTTTAATCTATACATATAATAAAACAGTAACGAAAGAAAAACTGTACATTGAGAATTTTCGAGAAAATATAAGTGGCTTTTGTTAGAAAAACGTAACTGATGACAAAAAGTGACTTTTTAGAATTTTTGTCTGTTTGTCTGTGTGTATGGTACAGCTTCACGCTAAAACTACTGGATAGATTGAATTGAAATTCAGCAAAATGTTCATTGTAAACCAAGGAAGGCTTTAGGCTACATTTTATCACGCCGTCTGCTACGGGAGGTAAACAATATTGATTTTAAATGGTTTTTGTTCGTAATTGAATGCACAAAATGACAAGCTATATTATGTGATGCAGATGAAGTTGCGCGGGTCAGCTAGTTGGAAATATAATGCACAGGCCTGAGCCTGAAGAGGCGAAACAAATACTGCTTTCAAAGAAAAAATAAGGTTTAAGATAGGTAGTTACCTAACATGCCTTCTTGCGGAAGCGTATTTCATTGAGTTATTTAGCTATGTAGTTATTGATTTTAAGAGCAGATTATTATGTTGTCAAATTGAGTGTCATACAGTCAGTTTCCCACTCTTTGTTATCGGAAAAGTCTATCGAGGGTCAGAATTTTCCGTCTCTTCAGGCAATTCAGGGCGTCAGGAATAGTTACTGCACTGATAGTAGATTCGTATTGTGTTGAAGATGCTTTTTGTATGATTTTGCGCATGCTCTTATTTCGTTCTTCACTGTACTCAATTTCAGGTGATGATAAACGCCTGAGTTCAATATGAACCAGGGAGCATTTGTTATTTGTTATCTTCTGCTTTTTGGATCATTTTTATGTTGAAGTCGCTAATGGAACCCCACAGTTGAATGCCATATAACCATAGAGGGTTGAGGCAGGGGCGCAGCTACCACCGTATCAGCCGTATCAATTATATGGGGCCCCCGAGTAACAAGGACCCCTGATGAGGAAACAAATCATAAAACCTTCCAAGCTCAAATATTCCTTCTTGATAAAAGATAAAACGAAAATATAACTTATCGCGGTCCAGAAAGCTCCAATTTTTCGAGCTCACTTCGCTCGCTCTTTGATTCATCAAAGAGTGAGCGAAGTGGCTTCACCAGTCGTGGTCCAGAAAGCACCAAATTGTCGAGCTCGCTACGCTCGCTTTTCGATGAAAATTTAAACCCTTTCAGTATGCTGTCACTTTCTATTTTAGCTCTTCATAAGTTATTACCTAAGTATGCTAGTTACAGTAACACATTTTTTTGTCTCACTTTGCTCGCTCACACATTCCCATAATAAAATGAATGACAGCTAAATCGATGCAAGTCAGGATGCTATTTTCTTAGTTTTTAAAAAATAATTTGTGATTTTCTCTTTTTTTGGGCATCGCCGCACTCGGGTTCAAACGGCCCCAAAAAAAAATTATACTAGGCTTTACTTGGACTAGCTACGCCACTGGCTTTAGGACAGTTCCGTAGATTTAGGAGTTTGTTGTCCAGCACTCGAAGCATGAACACCGTGCAAACAGGTTTTGTCGACCAAATAAGAATCACCAAAATAACAGATTGTAGAAAGATTTCTATCGTCGCGCGTCGTATAAGCACGGCGATGTTAAAAATGTAGAAAATAAATGATTCTATTCTTCAGTCGACAACATTCTACAACGCTAAGCATGACGTCAATTTTTTCCTCTACTTTTGACACTTGGGTGTAGAAACTTTTTCTTTCTTCTCAACAAATGTCAAATCATCATATCGGACCTAGACAAGATTATTTTTATTAATATTACTTGTGTTAAGGTATTGATCTATATTGATTTTAAAAACTTGTCGGGGTCCTAACGTTGTCGTCTCGTCAGTTTTTAGGCCGAGAATCCCGAGAAACTCCGAAAGGAATGCTGTACCTACGAGCATTAACTGGGGCTTGATTCATCTCCCTGCTGTGTATGGCAAAGATTTTATCAGACAATGCCTAATGCCTGCTTTCACCAACGCTAATTGCCACTTAACTGGATGCCTGATTCCGGAGTACGTTACCCCAGCAGGAAAGTGTCTCCTAGAGATATATGAGTGGAACGTTTAATTAGTGCCCTAACTGCTGTCAATGTGCCCCCACTTAAAAAATGTGTGCCCCCTGTCGTTTTGGAAATAAACGGAAAAAACGATTCCTGCTGGGGTAACGTTTTTCTAGCAGGAAAATTCTAAACGAATGATCGGAGGGAGAAACATTGTGCATGGCCTTGTAGCTTATGTTAGTGCCACAATGTGCCCCCAAAAATAAAATGTGTGCCTCTTCAGGTTTTCGAGATATTGCGTTTCCTGCTGGAGTAACGTTTTGCAGAATCGTATATCTCTGAAACCATTGTATGTGCCCCTGTAGAATAAACATACACGAGTAGCTCTTAATGTGTGCCCCTTAGTGCCCCAATTAGATTTAAGAAAATATTACTAATTTCCAACTTATCGCGGTTTTATGAAAACTCGAAAAAACATCGCAGCGCCTAAATGAGACAAGGTATAAGCTCGCTGAAAACTGTATTCTGTCCGTCTTGACACTAATAATAACCATATAAAGTTTCAGAACTGTTCAAGCAAGCGTTTTTGAATTATCTTGTTATAAGTCAAAACGATGGTGACATAACTTTGACGGCAAAATACAAGGAACCAGCTCAATCCCAGATGTGTAGGTGTAAACCAATAATGTGTGCCTTTAGTCAAGAATATATGGTGAAAATATTCAGCTTGGAATGTTTCACAATAAGTAAATATCGACAAAAAACTAAACATGTAAATAACGGCTGGTTATCCGACCAAATTCGAATGACTACTAAAAAGCGACGGATTCATACATAACGATGACCTTCTTTATTGGACGTATTATACCTAAGCTGTCGTCCATACCACAGTATAAATATGGACAGTACGGAAACTACCTACAAATGCTCGGAACCGCACACTAACACAAACATGCGCATCGACGGGGTCCCCATAGTCTAAGATCCCTTACAAAACGACCTTCACCGAGCTGGTTAATGGATGAAAAGTATTATATATCAAATTAAATATGTCCATAAATATATTACAAATGGGTTGACTAAAAAAATCAGTTAAGAACATGATTAATTAGCAATTTAAAAATTATATATTTTTTAAACATTTCTCTGGTTTGGTTAATAGACAAATTCCATACCAATTGAAAGTATGAAGCTTACAGAATATGCAAAGGTTAACCGGTTAACCTAACGTATGCATATTCTACAGGCTTCATACTTTCGATGGGTATGAAATTTGTCTATAAACCAAACCATAGAAATGTTTAAAATATATATATATAATTTTAAAGTTGCTAATTAATCATATTCTGAACTGAAATTTTTTAGTCAACCCATTTGTAATATATTTATTGACATAATTTAATTTGATATAAAATACTTTTCATCCATTAACCAACTCGGTGAAGGTCGTTTTGTAAGGGATCTTAGACTATGGGGACCCCGTCAATGCGCATGTTTGTGTTAGTGTGCGGTTTCGAGCATTTGTAGGTAGTTTCCGTACTGTCCATATTTATACTGTGGTATGGACGACAGCTTAGGTATAATACGTCCAATAAAGAAGGTCATCGTTATGTATGAATCCGTCGCTTTTTAGTAGTCATTCGAATTTGGTCGGATAACCAGCCGTTATTTACATGTTTAGTTTTTTGTCGATATTTACTTATTGTGAAACATTCCAAGCTAAATATTTTCACCATATATTCTTGACTAAAGGCACACATTATTGGTTTACACCTACACATCTGGGACTGAGCTGGTTCCTTGTATTTTGCCGTCAAAGTTATGTCACCATCGTTTTGACTTATAACAAGATAATTCAAAAACGCATGCATGAACAGTTCTGAAACTTTATATGGTTATTATTAGTGTCAAGACGGACAGAATACAGTTTTCAGCGAGCTTATACCTTGTCTCATTTAGGCGCTGCGATGTTTTTTCGAGTTTTCATAAAACCGCGATAACTTGGAAATTAGAAATATTTTTTTAAATCTAATTGGGGCACTAAGGGGCACACATTAAGAGCTACTCGTGTATGTTTATTCTACAGGGGCACATACAATGGTTTCAGAGATATACGATTCTGCAAAACGTTACTCCAGCAGGAAACGCAATATCTCGAAAACCTGAAGGGGCACACATATTATTTTTGGGGGCACATTGTGGCACTAACATAAGCTACAAAGCCATGCACAATGTTTCTCTCTCCGATCATTCGTTTAGAATTTTCCTGCTAGAAAAACGTTACCCCAGCAGGAATCGTTTTTTCCGTTTATTTCCAAAACGACAGGGGGCACACATTTTTTAAGTGGGGGCACATTGACAGCAGTTAGGGCACTAATTAAACGTTCCACTCATATATCTCTAGGAGACACTTTCCTGCTGGGGTAACGTACTCCTGATTCCGGTTTTCACCAACACTAAGTGACATCTAACTGAATGCTTGATTCCTGTTTTCACCAACACTAAGTGACACCTAACTCAATGCGTAATGCCCGTTTTCACCAACATTAAGTGCATTCTAACTCAACGCGTAGGTAATGCTTAAAACGGACCAACACTAAGACCGTGTTTAAACCAAACGTATTATTAGCCGCCGACTGTGAGTACATAGGTAAGTAAATCTTTTGTACATTTTGTACTGTATAGACAGTACAAAATGTACAAAAGATTTACTTCAGCCGCCGACTGATTCGCTTTTGTTTTTCAAACATTTATTACTTTGAACTTTAATTTTAAATAGAACACAGAAAAATGTTTTTGACATCCTTAAAATTGACTTTACGGATAATGTTATGCGATTAATGTATACATTTGGTGTCGGTCATGTGGCCACCGGACCTGGTGCGAACATGCCAAAATCTGAAGGTCTAGCTTGCAATCCAAGCTTCCAAGTGCTGAATTGTTTCTTATTTCGTCTAGGTTCAAAAATGATGATGGTCAGAACACTCAGTACGTTACATTCAACGGTGATCAGTACTGAGACATGATTACTAACTTTTCGTGCCTCAATTGCAAGGCATTAGGTTATGTAAGTACCTGTAACTAATGTATGTAAGTACATGCGTCATGTTCGTGAACGGGCGCTGTCAGTTGGGACTATGGTCATCTCTTATAGCTGCCACGGTTCATTTTAATTACTTCATTCTTAAATTGTTGATCTAATCTTTTACTCTGGACGCTCTTAGTGTGCACGTCTTTCTACATGCATCGTTCTCACATATATGTATAATCTCACAATTATTGATGTAACCAAGATTTTGTAACAATATTTTGATTTTAAAAGAGTGTCCATGGAGTTTCTTGCCCGTTCTTCTCCATAGAGATCTACGCTAGGGAATGGGCAACTACAGTACTTTCTCAAGTTATTATGCCTTGTGACTGGGACTGTAGCTTTGTATTTTTGACATTCTACTTTATTTTTTGTATTTATGACATTCAAAAGTGCCGTAATGGTCTAATTGAAATAAATGCTTTGAGTTTGAGTTTGAATGTTGTAGACATGTGGTTTCAAAGGACCAATCCAAAATGTGAAAATAGCACATGTCCATGATTTTTCGAGTGAGTGCCAAAGGAAGGTTTCCTTTCATAAGCTCCTTGATGGCAAACAAAATGAAATGGCATAAAATTACCAGTCAAATAAAGCCAATTATATTAGGATATTAAACACTTTTCTCCGTGTTTTCTTTTAATTTAAAGTTCTCCGCCTATATAAACATCCTTTACCTTTATGTAACTAAGTATATTGACTTATGATGAAAAGCCATATCGTCTGCTTACGGGTAAAAAGTAATAAGTGCAGTTAGTGTCAATTCGAGTAAATGACTATTTAAAGTTTACGTTTTAATTTGATTTAATTAAAACTCTTTAATTAAAAAACGGTTAAACTAACTAACTGTTGCACTAACTATCCTACTTTTTAGATTTACTTATCTAAAATATTTGATGTACGTAAAAACTGTACCTATAAAATTTAATTGAGATCGAAACGGGGTCGCATTTAATATTATGTGTTACCTGTAAATAACAAACAATCAATCAGTTCATTGATTTGAAAAGCTTATTTCAGTTTTTTATAATAGCTTATTGTATTTTACATCAATTACTGGATGAATAGGAAAGATTATTTTTTACAAAATTTCCTAAGATATTGATATTTTTGCTACATTTAACCTGTTTTACCTGTAGAGTTTTAGTGTAAGTATGTATATTACTTACACTGAAACTAATCATGTTTATTACTTATCACAAAATCACAATCAAACACTTTAGAGTCTGGACGGTCATTATGGCGTTTTGATAAAGACCAGTCTACTTGACATCGCTGCAGAGACTCCAGAACTGACCAGCTCTCGATACAGTCAAAAGCCTTCTCATAGTCCACAAATGCTAGACACAGAAGCCGATTATATACTTCGGACTTCTGTATAATCTGCCGCACTATGTGGATGTGGTCTATAGTGCTGTATCCTCCTTGAAAGTCGTCTTACTCCGGTGTCTGGAAGTCATCGAGTTTTCGCCCTAGACGATTCGTGACGACTCTTGAAGACAGCTTAAACACGTGGCTAAGGAGCGAAATGAGTCTGTGATTATTTAATAGGGTCTTGTTCCATGCTTCTGGAGTTCTCCCAGAGAACAGTACCGAGTTGAGAAGCTCCCGAAGCTCCCCTAAAAGTGGACTTCCTCTCGGTTTTAGAAGCTCAGTCATTATCCCATCCTCACCAGGGGCTAGTCCATTTTTAAGCTGTCTAAGAATCGCCTCGATTTTATCTTGGCTGACTGCTGGCAGGTCTTCTGTGAAATGGTGGGTTAAGATGGCTCTGAAATTCTCATTTTCGGGATCATAGGGACAGAGGCATCGGGCGATTTTGCTTTATAATATTATGTAGTGATAAAAATAATACATATCAGTTGCAACTGATATTATCATTATTATACAGGGTGGAATTTTTGCACGCCACCTGGAGGGAAAGTACTCTAAATACCGGAGATAGCAAATTTTACTCAAAGGAAACATTCCTTTATTATTTTAAATGTGTAAAAGTGTCCCCTAAATCAATTCCTTATTTCCCGTTTTCACCAACACTAAGTGTCACCTAACTCAATGCCTAATTGCCTGTTTTCACCGACACTAAGTGGGACCTAACTCAATGCCTAATTGCTTATTATCACTAACACTAAGTGTCCTCTAACTGGATGCCTAACTCAATGCCTAATTGCCCGTTTTCACCAACACTAATTGTAATCTAACTCAATGCCTAATTGCCCTGTTTCACCAACACTAAGTGTCACCTAACACAATGCCTCTTTGCTCGTTTTCACCAACACTGTTTCCTACATGTTAATCCAGGTTTCAACTATCTACCTATGTTAACTTGTTGTTACTTGTTAACTATGTGCCAAATTTCATAATCATCTCAATTATAATCTTCACAATCACAATCACCATCACTTTCACAATCACTATCATAATCACAATCACCATCACTATCACAATTACCATCACCATCATCATCACAATCACCATCACTGTCACATTCACCATCACAATCATCATCACTATCGCCATCACTATCACAATCTAATGATCAATATAAGAATAAATTCGCACGCGGTACTCGGAGCGCCCGGCCCTCAAGCTACTACCAGGCGCGGATACAGGATTTTCAATTTTCGTATAATTTTACCTATCTTACGGAAAATTCTTAAAAAAATTGATGTTTCTTAATCGACTTAGGGCGACAATTTGCGACAACAAAATGAACTAAGGCTCTTAGAACGAGCGAAACGAGCTCGTAAATTTTAACACTACCTTGCAGCCCAAGGTTACAATTGTTCAGACTCTTCACACAGGAGTTACTAGATCGACTCTCAGACAAAGGCAACATTCAAGAGGAAGTAGGCTGCAGAGCAAGCGTAGCGAGCTCGAAATTCTTATGACACCTTGCCTTGGACAGGTTAGAATGGTTTCGATCCTTCATATAGGAGTTACTTGGTCGACTTTTAGATAAATTCAAGAGAAAGTAGAGCGAACGAAGAGCTCGAAAATTTTAACACATTTACCTACCTTGAACAGGTTAGAATTGTTTCGATCTACTGGAGTTACCTGGGCCTCTTATAGACAAAGTCAAGACTCAAGAAAAACTAGGTTGCAAGAGCGAGCGAAGCGAGCTCGCAATTTTTTTACATCATTGCCTTAGATAATTATGCTATCTATCTAAATATTTAGAAGAAGAAACTGACTGACTGACTGACTGACTGACTGACTGACTGACTCATCTATCAACGCACAGCCCAAACCGCTGGGTCTGCAGATTCCAAATTTGGCAAGTAGGTTCCTTATGTAGTCTAGGGGTGCACTAAGAAAGGATTTTTCAAAACTCACCCCCTAAGGGGGTTAAACGGGGCTCCAAAGTTTGTATGGGGAAACAAGATTAGTTAGACTATTTTATTCGAAACTTCACAGGAGTGCTCCTATTGATAAATGAGTAGAAACGGGTTTCAAGGTTTTTCAAAATTCAACCCCTAAGAGGGGGAAATGGGGTGGCAAAGTATAAAAATCAATGCACAGCCCAAACCGCTGGTTCTACAGATTTCAAATTTGGCAAGTAGGTTCCTTATGTGGTCTAGGGGTGCGCTAAGAAAGGATTTTTCAAAATTTAACCCCTAAGGGGTTGAAACGGGGGTCCAAAGATTACATGGGAAAATAAGATTGGTTAGACTATTCGAAACTTAACAGGAGTACTCCTATCGCTAAATGAGTTAACATTTGTGTTTCAGGTTTTTTCAGAATTCAACCCCTAAAGGGGGAAATGGAGTAACAAAGCCTGAAATTCAACATACGTATTGTTTGTATGGTGAATTGGGTCAGGTGTATTACAAAAACAAAGATTTTAAGATTTAATGTGGCGGACCTGAAATACCATGTTGGGGTCTTGGGGTGCGATTGGGTTGAAATGTCTAAAAATCAATATGGTTGTCGATACCGAGATTATCAGGGGTGCTGATTACGAAAATGGCATTTATTTTGAGATCCAGAAGATGGCGGATTCGACTTCTGTACAGGATTATTGTTGATTTATTGTGATGATTGTGATAACGATGATGATGATTGTGATAATGATGATGATGATTGTGATAATGATGAAAGTGATAGTGATAGTGATTATGATCGTGATTATGATGGTGATTGTGATGGTGATTGTGATGGTGATTGTGATGGTGATTGTGATGGTGATTGTGATGGTGATTGTGATGGTGATTGTGATGGTGATTGTGATGGTGATTGTGATGGTGATTGTGATGGTGATTGTGATGGTGATTGTGATGGTGATTGTGATGGTGATTGTGATGGTGATTGTGATGGTGATTGTGATGGTGATTGTGATGGTGATTGTGATGGTGATTGTGATGGTGATTGTGATGGTGATTGTGATGGTGATTGTGATGGATTGTGATGGTGATTGTGATGGTGATTGTGATGGTGATTGTGATGGTGATTGCGATGGTGATTGTGCTGGTGATTGTGATAGTGATTGTGATAGTGACGGTGATTGTGATGGTGATAGCGATGTGATTGTGATTGTGACAGTGATGGTGATTGTGATAGTGATTTTGATGGTGATTGTGATTGTGATGGTGATTCTGATAGTGATTGTGATAGTGACGGTGATTGTGATGGTGATAGCAATGGTGATAGTGATTGTGACAGTGATTGTGATTGTGATTGTGATGGTGATGGTGATGGTGATTGTGATGGTGATGGTGATTGTGATAATGATGGTGGTTGTGATAGTGATGGTGGTTGTGATAGTGATGGTGATTGTGATTGTAATAATACATTGTGATGATTATGAAATTTGGCACATAGATAGTTTATAACCTGGATTTACATGTAGGACACTATTTATCCCTTTAGTATGATTCAGTGGGACAGTTACCGAATTTCACGCGAGCGTAGCCGCGGGCAACAGCTAGTAATTGCATATAAGGGCTCGGGGTAAGAGGCTCCTAATTTATTTCAGGCTCTGTCTATACCAGTCGATAATGCAAAAATCCAATTAGTGCCAATCCACAGTGGAAAAAAGGAGCCTTTTTGACAAATGTTTTTCCGCAGGGTTAAACAATATTTTAATTTGAGTGATCCCATTTTACGCTACAATTTATTCCTTCGTGTGCGAGTCCGACTCGCACTTGGCCGGTTTTTTCTACCTCTAGACTGGCACTCCTATTGGATTTGTGAATGATCGATCTATACAAAAGACAGAGCCTGAAATAGAAATAAATTAGGAGCCCCTTGCCCCGAGACCTTACAACAACAACAACAACAGCCCATAACGTCCACTGCTGGACATAAGCCTCTCCCATGATGGGAGGAATTTGCCGTAATCTCCATGCTTGGCCCGAGGCCTTATTTTATAATTATGCAATTATAGCATAATTATCTGAGGCAATGTTGTAAACAATTTCGAGCTCGCTACGCTCGCTCCTGAAGCCTAGTTTTTCATGAGTCTTAACTTTGTCTATAAGAGGCCCAGGTAACTCTATGCTCCCCCCCCCCCCTGGCCCAAAGCTGGCGGCCCTCTTGTATCTTGCATATCATGGATTTCTGTAAAGTAACACCCATATAATATCAAAAGTATATCTTTTTTTTAGGGTTCCGTACCCAAAGGGTAAAAACGGAACCCTATTACTAAGACTTAGCTGTCTGTCCGTCTGTCTGTCACCAGGCTGTATCTCATGAACCGTGACAGCTAGACAGTTGAAATTTTCACAGATGATGTATTTCTGTTGCCGCTATAACAACAAATACTAAAAACAGATAATATTTAAGGTGGGATCCCATACAACAAACGTGATTTTTTTGCCGTTTTGTCTAATGTACCTATAGATAATGGTACGGAAACCTTCGTGCGCGAGTCCGACTCGCACTTGGCCGTTTTTTTTTTAATTTTTTTTTTTTAATTGCCCCCCTCTGAAGGAAATCCTGTATCCGCGCCTGATGACAAGACATACAACTAGAATATCTAGTTCAAGCTTGGCTAATGACGTATTCGGTCCGGTTCAGGGGGGGGGGGCAATTGCACCCATGGCTCCCCCCCCCCCCATCTGCTCCTGGCTACTACAAGAGCATGAGCGCGACCGTATATCAAGGTAGTTAAGGTTTATATTACATTGTTGTCTTCAAATGCGCTCCGCTGCGCCTCCAGAAGTGTGCGCTGGGCCTAAGCAACGATATGCAAACGCAAGCGGAGCGAGCTCGAAAATGTTAGTATCCTGCAGTCCTGCCTGGGATAAATATAGTTTTTTTTACTGGAATTTGGGACCCCCTTGGATCGTAGGCACGTGCCCAGAGTGCCCAAGTGGGTAAGATACAGATGGCCCTGCGGGCAGAAGACATCGTAGAAGTCACGTTGATGTATCGTCTGAAGACGAATCTTCCGGACTCTGTGGTACCTAAGTCTACTATTAACCTTTTGAACGCCATAGTATACAAACGGACGCGCGTGCCCTCCACGGCAAGCCACAATTTCACCCACCATTTTGTCTCATATTTGTGTTCGTTGGCGTTACAGGGCACGCGCATGCTTGTCATTGTTGTTGACAGTGGTGTTCAAAAGGTTAATAACGACACATAAAGAGTAAAATTATGAAAGCTTTGATCTTCATTCATAAAAGTAATTAAAATTAAATAAATATTTAATGGGGGCTCACATACATTGACAAACATGATTTGTTTGCAGTTTTGTCTAATTTTGTATAGATAATGGTACGGAACCCTTCGTGAGTGAGTCCGACTCGCACTTGGCCGGTTTTATCGCTCCAGGTCTATAATGTTCTAATTAAGCAACACCTCCCCAAGGTATAGACCAAGATGGGTGAAAATTATTATTTTGGTAGTTTTAAATGTAACAATGCAGCTTGATCAACTTTTACCCAAGTTTCCTGCAAGGGTGTGGGGAAATTTTAGGTGATGTTCCAAAGAAACTCCAAAAATGCTGATATTTAGTCAACCTATGTATTGCTTCGTTGGAGAACAAAAATGGAAGAAAAAATGACAAGAAAGTACATAAAATCCTTACATCTAACTACAAACTAATGAGTCAACGTTGATTGTTGCTCATTCCAAACGAGCAGGCGTTAGCTCGAACAGGGGGGGAAACTTGGTCTGTTGAACTCTACTGTGAATTAAGTCAGGATGATGAAGAGTGGACTGGAATTATGAGTTTTTTTTATTTAAGTACTTAAAAAAACTATTTCTAAGACTTATGTAAATAATAATAAATAATGATAGGAAGTACCTTTTAAGGAAAAATTGCTTTTATTAGGTACTTCCACTCTTCCGGTTTACATTACCAATACATAAATGAAGATTCAGAAATAGAAGACACCAGAAATTATTTATCGAGTTTTAATTAGATTTTGGTGTAGGGACCCAGCGCCTAACCCCGAGTTAGTGAAGCCTTAAAAAAATTAGGGGGAAGAAATTGAAAACCACAAATTCAAATAACCATACATTTATTACTACAATTGCTACATTACATAAAAACTATCAGTGTGACTCTTCTATTAGAAACTCTTTCACAGATTTGTTGTATTTCTCTGGTAATAGTTGCTGCATTTCGTTTCGGGTTAACCAGTCGCCTTTAGTCTTGCTCGGTTTACCACTTTTGTAATTAGCGTAGTAGAAGAATACCTGAAAATAAAGAAATATTTTTATAACGAATTTACAAAATATTTTTCTGTCTGCATTTAGTCGTGCATTTTTCTCGAGAAAGTCTTGCGGCCGTATTTTTTTGACAATGTTCTTGGCAAAATCGAATATTCAAATCCGTACATAAATCCTTAGGCCCCTAGCACACGGCCTATTTTAAACGCACAGATGACTCGCGTATACGCGCTTCAAACGAGATTATAACGCAACCTTGTAACCTAAGCACACGGGGCGATCGGGAAAAGCACGTCTACTGCGCGTGTACGCGCAGATACAGCGATACAGACGCGCTGTAGTCCCTCTTAGCTTCCACGTTTTGGTCAGAGACTCCTCGTCAGTTGTACAGTCACGGACTATAATTGATAAGCCACTTTCAAGATTTCCAATTTTGCAGTTGTATACATTCACGAGATTACACGATTAAACACGAACTCAAACCGAATGCTCGGAAACAAAAGGACACATTACTAATAATCGGAAATAGTCTTATCCATAGAGGTTGAAAAATGACTGTTGTCAATGATAAAACCATACAATCGTGCTGACGTATATCCCAATCTATTTGATACTGACCTCCTTTGAAGAAATAGTCCATATTAAATACTCTTTATTTCTGAAAACCTATCCGAAGCCAGAGTGACAGTTGAAATGTTGATGTTAGAAAATATAACATTTCTCCGTACGCCAACGTTACTATGGCTACGCTAAAACAATATTGTCGCTAGGTTACGGGGTTGCTACACTTGCAATTCGTCGACTTTAGGTAGTCTCTCTTCTGTACTAAGTACGAATATAACCGACTAAACCCGATTTGTATTACACGGCTAAAATACG
Source organism: Xestia xanthographa (assembly GCA_905147715.2). Classification (NCBI taxonomy): domain Eukaryota; kingdom Metazoa; phylum Arthropoda; class Insecta; order Lepidoptera; family Noctuidae; genus Xestia; species Xestia xanthographa. The sequence continues at coordinate 13,932,327 of LR990656.1, forward strand.
AATGGTGGCAAGTGGCTCATCATTTATAGTCCGTGACTGTACAATGGCGTCGGTTGAACAACACTGCTTACGCTGGTTTTGACCCTTTGTACGGCTTCAAACGACTTTCGAACGTGTTTTACACGTGCGTTTGTATCGCGTTTCACGCGAGTTTGAATATATAAAAACGTAAAAATCGACTACGGCGCAGAAAAACTATCTTTTTTAAAAAGTACTACTAAACTAACTTTTTTGAGTGGCAACACTGGTTGAGTGACATGTCAAAATTTAGCTCCGTAATTTTAAATTAGATTTAATTAATATTTTAGTGTAAAAACTTGTATTATTATAATTAAATGTCTATTAAGTGTATTAATACCCAAGATTATTGTTTTCACGGAAAAATAGACACTGACAGACACCACTATAACACTAGAAATAGGGACCAACTAGTTCAGCCAGGTTTCAGGCTTGCTAAAGTGGATTCATCTTTCATGGGGTACTGTTTGAAATGTTACAATAAAATACCTCCCCACATTCTTCAACTGAATGAGACGAAATTTAAATCTTGTATAAAACGCACACTATGTAGGCAAGCATATTATAAGTTGGGGGATTACATTGATGATAAAAATGCTTGGCTAAATGCTGGTCCTGCTCCACAACCATAGGTGGGGGGGGGCAAACTAATTGTTTGTACTGGTCGGGCATTATTTGAGTCCATCGACACGTAAAGAAGAAGATGAAGAATTGATTCCCATGTTAATGTATTGTGGAAGCTGCAGAAGATTGTAAAAATATACTTGCATTGTATAGATTCCAGTTCTTAGTATTATATAATTGCATAGCACAGTCATGTGTGAGTACTTTGTACTGTTCAGCCACCATTTACATTTATTTATCTTTCATTGACTTGAATATGCCTTGGTGACTGAGAGAATGTCATGCTCACTTAAATGTCTCGCTGATGGTGGCGGGTGTGTCGGGTCATTTAGTTCCCTTCAATATGGTTGAGTTGAATGGCGCCGGTACATGCGTCATGTCTGTGAACGGGCGCTGTCAGTTGGGACTGGTCATCTCTTAGCTGCCAAGGTTCATTTTAATTACTTTATTCATACATTTTTAATCTAATCTTTCACTCTGGATGCTCTTAGTGTGCACGTCTTTCTACATCGTTCTCACATATATGTATAATCTCAAAATTAATGATGTAACCAAGATTTTGTAACAATATTTTGATTTTAAAAGAGTGTCCATGGAGTTTCTTGCCCATTCTTCTCCATAGAGATCTACGCTAGGGAATGGGCAACTACAGTACTTTCTCAAGTTATTATGACTTGTGACTGGGACTGTAGCTTTGATTTTCTTTTTTGTAATTTTGACTTTCAAAAGTGCCGTAATGGTCTAATTGAAATAAATGCTTTGAGTTTGAGTTTGAGTTTGAAAACGCGCGTTCCTGAATAGCGCATCGTCTGCGCGTTTAAAATACGCCGTGTGCTAGGGGCCTTAGGGTCAGCTTGCCACCCGTCTGTGCCGATTAATGCCCGAAACATATCGGAATACTTACTTAAAATAAAAATAAATTATTAGACTACAAATTCCTTTTTCTGCCTCTTAGATTCCATACTTACTTTTGCCCCTATTTTTCCGTTGACTTCTGAGGGATATTTGTACTTGTAAAATCCACAGGGTGCATTAGAAAGAAATTGTACTTTTAATTCAGGTCCACAATTCTCAGTTACTACCCTTTCTGCTGTCTGAAATAAAAATTCAGAAATTAATTCAACTTATGACTAATATTTTAGGAAAACAGCTTCACATTTTCACTTGATGCATCAAAATTGAATTTTATTGCACCAACTAAAAAAAATTAACATTCCTACTTATGGCCCTTCTTTTTAAGTTGTGGATAACCTATCGAGTACATAATGCCACACAAATTCTGCACCATTTTTTAAGTTTATGCAGACAGGTGCTGCATTAACCTTACTATTCAATTGAGACTAAAACAGGCTCAATTGACAATAGATAAAAGTGAATTAGTTGATTGATTTATTTTTTCTATCTACATTTTACAGGTGTATTTGAATGAAGTCTACCTGTCTTAAAGTTTCTCCTTCCTTCCACAGGCCTTGAGGCAGCAATGTTTTCACATCTGACCCCAGTTTTATTGGGGTCACAAGGACCAAATGTCTCTGGAGACACCTTTCTGTAGATGTTTTGTCAACTTTTTTGTCAGCATCTGAACAAAAATGGAGAAAAATAAAGAACTCTCTCCATACCAAAATTGAACAGAGTGAAAACTATGAGAGCATGCTGACTACCCTCATTCTAACAAATAAATATTTCGTCCTTAATAAAAAAAAGAAGCAGCAAATTGTATGAGAGCATACTAAAGTCTATGCCAGATAAGTAGGAATTAAAGGTCATTGCTCTTTCCTTAATATCTCTGCGTATGTACCCGGACAATACATTATGAATCGTTTTTTATTACTAGAAATAGTCAAGGATCAGGATAAAGGATGTTTTGGGACAAGTTTATGTCATTATTTCTGTTTTCGGAATTGTGTATTTGTATAATTGTATGCGGGTTAATGACCTTTACTACTACTACTACAACAGCCTATAACTTCCACTGCTGGACATAAGCCTCTCCCATGATGGGAGGAATTCGCCATAATCTCCACACTTGGCAGGCGGATTGGAGATCGCAGTTATGAAAGACGCGTTTTCTGTTAGTACCTTTCAATGACCTTTAATTCCTACTTATCTGGCGCAGACTATAGCTGGTTCATGAACAACATCATCATCAAAATATTTGAAAAGAATTTTTCAAAAAAGTGTCATTAAACAGTTATAATTTTACAAAAAGGTTCTTAGAATTTTGTATAATACAGTACCTGTCTCCACAGTAGCAAATTTAAACTGTGCAAGTTCTTCATTTGAAGCATCCTCAAAGTCCTGAGCTGTGATCTTGCTCACTGCATCAATGTCCACATCTGCTGAATCATTTTTGAGGAGCTCTGCTTGAACCCTTTAATTACATAAAATGTATGATATTACTTTATTGAATACCAAAAAGTCTCTTTCTACTAAAGTAAAGAAACTAATTACCTGTTATTGGCCCTAAAAGAAGCTATTCAAAAATGTCCACTTAAGATATGATGAAAATATTATCAGTGACTGCTTTCAAACATCAATGCTAAATACTTACTTATCATTTTCATGTCTAATCTCATGGTCAGACTTCATGCTCTTTTCAACTTCGAGGGTGTACTGCAAATCCAAGTATTTTTTGTACATCTCATTCAGCGGTGGAGTGACCACTGGTAGCCTCTCTATGCAAACTCCTGTTACGATATCCCATGATGATGATGATGTGGTATTAAGACCTGTAACAATTTAGATTTGGTATTGAACTATTCAATCAACTAAAAATACATATATTAATTACAAAATAACCTAGAAGTTATTTACCTCTTGCAAAAATCCGACGGCATAGGCTCACTTCCGCTTGAATAAATGTTTTGAACAACATTGTTATTATTATATTTAGCAAACAACTTTTAGATCTTGAGTTAAGTATTTACACTTCTTTACATTTATTATTCGTTTTGCTACATCCAATTCCACTTTTAATATTTTCAATTTTTATTTTTCCGGACCTGCCTGACAGCAGGCCATATGTAGCATGACAGTGACAATCAGCTGTCTTAATGTCAAATTTTAGTTACTGATATTCTCGGTTAGACTACTTAATCGACTTATCAGTTATTACTCGACTATTCAAAAGCTCACTCGAAATTCGAGTTGGAATTTCTAAAGAAACATGATGAGCGTCTATATCTATCGTTGTTACCGATGGCGATAAATGGTAGATAGATAGATGATAGATTTTTTTTCGTATTTTTTTAAATGGCCCTATGTTCTACATACTATTATGCCATTAATTACGGGACATCCTGTATAGTACATGTCTCTAGCAGTGGGTGGGAGTTAGGCTGTGTATGATGATGATATGATATACGGATACTTGAACAAAAAAAAAACATTATGTATTTTTTCTATCTGTCTGCCTTTTTGTTCCAGCTAATATCCGAAACGGCTGGACTGATTTTGACGAGACTAATGGGCCTACCACACGCACAAGCTTCACCACATTTTTGTCTGCACAAGCCGGTTTGTACACGGAACACCGTGCATGATCACGCGCCAACCCCACAACGCGGCCTTCCCATTTTTCGACTTGCTTGAAATTTTGCCTTCGCAAACCTGGCCTTTCTCTTTTTTTCGGATGGGGAATCATCAAATGACTCCTCCCACTCTGGGCGGAGCGGGAGGGAGCGTCAGACTTTTACTGACTAAAACCCATCCATGTTCCTTCATCGCCCTTTGTGTTACGGGGCCACGGTATCTCTTTCGAACAGTCCCGCAACCCCGGCAGGCATCGGTTGGTCGTAGGTCCATTGCTGGCAGATTGCTGATGCTAAAGGAGTATTAATTCCTAGTACTTCTATTTTAGTAAAAGAATTATTTTGATAGATAGTTAAATAGATTTATTTATTTTTCTTTAAAAAAAAAAAAAACCATAACAAATTAAATCAATTTCAATTATATTATTATTATTATATTATTATTATTTCAATTTTATTATTCATCAAAATATAACCCTTGAAATTGCAAACGAAATCTGATCTAGTGATATAGTCTGAGATAGTCACTTTATTAAAATCATTTCACGCGAACGAAGGTCAAGGGGTGTAGCTTGTTAGTAATATTTTCATGCTTACCGAGAATAACTGCCGTCTGACATTTATCAATTTTGTATACTAGCAACACCGCTTTGCCGATTCTGCCTTTTCCGGCTCTTGTGTCAAAGAAAGTAGGTGAATATGTTTGTAATTGCAAAAATCCATGAAAATCTCCTAAAATATATTATTTATCCATGTGATAGTGATTAAGATAAATGAGGAATATCATATAGCACCGGTTCTTAACTATATTTCATTTACCAAACGTAAAACATAGCCTCCCAAGTTGACAAGTGTTACAACAAACAGGTTAAGTTCTGTAACCGAATTTATTATCGTTTTAGGCTTGACCATGAAGCAAATAGTTGCGAACCAAAAAGTGAAGATCCCTGAGGGACTCACTGTACACGTGAAATCGCGGTTGGTGACAGTGAAAGGACCGCGCGGAATATTGAAGAGGAACTTCAAGCACTTGGCTGTGGACATTCGCATGGTAAACGCTCGAGTGCTGAAGGTAGAGAAATGGTTTGGCTCCAAGAAGGAGCTCGCTGCTGTCAGGACAGTCTGCTCGCACGTTGAGAACATGATCAAAGGTAATTGTTTACTTCTGTTGTTATTCTACTAACTTGTGTTATAACCTGAAAATGTTGGAGGTTAGTTGAAAACTCCTTGAGTAAACTTTACCACCTCACAAACCTTGTTTTCGAGAGGTTGTAATCTTTTCGACAGTAACGAACTAAGGGTTTATAGCCCTAGCTAAGAGTTGCTCCAGTTCATCAATACAGTTTTGGGATACTGTGAAACTGCACCAAGGGTATTGCATTGTAACACACGCTCTTCGAAACGGCTTGCTGTCATGTTGAACTACACAACAATACAACACTACCTGTGTATGGACAGCATAGGATTGAATTGTGCCACATTTACTGTGCCCCCATGAATTACAGAATCAGGCTGTTTATTTGCTTTGTGTACGTTGTGAAACATGCTGTAATGCTGTTAAACTATATGAACTAACTGTATCTCATTTGAACTGATTCAACCTGTAAATGAACTTTTTGATTGAGTTTCACACTTCACTTACAATAATAACTGTTCACCATACCAAATGTCTTAAAACCTGTCATACTAACTAGATCAATGTCAAAAATATTGTTGAAATCCAATAAGTTGTGCAATTAATTCAATACGAGAGGACAGACAGTTGTATTTGAACTAGTGGAATTGACTTTGATTTACAGAGTGGTTGTTAAACCCACTTTGATCATTCTTAGTTGGCTACCTGTTTTGGCAAAATGTGTGGGTATAAGCACAGCATAGCATTCATCTTCATTGTGTTGATGATTCCTTCAAAGTTAAATAAGGTTCAATTGGAACTGCCATAACATTAGTACTAATTTTTTATGGCCCAGTATGACTTTGGTCAAGGGTTTCTACTCTCTGTTTTAATGGTCAACAAGAATGGCAATAATCATTCTTCATAATAGGAACTACCTTTTATTAACATATTGATTATTCACATTCCAGGTGTGACCAAGGGATTCCAATACAAAATGCGCTCCGTATACGCCCATTTCCCCATCAACTGCGTCACCACTGAGGGTAACAGCGTCATTGAAATCCGTAATTTCCTTGGCGAGAAATACATCAGGAGGGTAAAGATGGCACCTGGTGTGACCGTCGTCAACTCACCCAAGCAGAAGGATGAGCTCATCATCGAAGGAAACTCCTTGGAGGATGTGTCCAGCTCTGCTGCCCTTATCCAACAATCAACCACAGTTAAAAACAAGGACATCAGAAAGTTCTTAGACGGTCTTTATGTGTCTGAGAAGACCACTGTTATACTGGATGAGATATAAGGACATAAAATAATTTTAATTTGATATTATTTGTATTATTTTCAAACCAAGTTGTAACAAAACACATCATCACGCCTGTAATCCCTTAAGGGTTAGGCAGAGGTGTATCTAATAGTACACTTGTTTCCCCAGTTATATCCCCTATTGCCATCAACCAGGCACAAATCCAAGCTCCATGGCTGTCACAGAAGTTCATGATGCCACAACTGGGAATCGAAACCAAGACCTCACTCTCATGACCAAACCAAGTGTCATCATCTGCCTAGCCTATTCCCAACTGTTGGGGTTGGCTTCCAGTCTAACTTGATGCAGCTGAATAATAATATCTGGTGACCTACCATGACGTCTTAAAGCAGGATCGTTTTAATCTTGTTCCAGTGTGGGTAAGAGACAGAGCTATAGAGGACGTCTAACGCCAACTCTTTCCCACAATGGAATAAAATTAAAACAATCCTGCTTTAAGATGTCATGCCTATCTGACCTCCACAACCCAGTTCGTACTGGGTAATACGTTATCCCATGGTAAGACTAGGGCCCAGCGCACACTGGTGGAGGCGCAGCGGAGCGGATTTGAATACAACAATTGAATATAAACCTTAACTACCTTGATATACGGTCAATGGTGTCGATTCTGTTGTGCACAAACTAAACTTAATTTAGGCTATAGCTATCTTTTACTGAAAGGCAGTGCGAGAAAAAGACCTCTATTAGCTATGAACTAACTTAGAGATGTCAAACCAGTTTATACGAGTACCTTGCGCTTCACCGTGTTTTTAGTCGACATGTTTTTGTTTTTACGTGCACCCTTCATTTGTATAGAAATATTAGTTCCCAACTAAATTTGACAGCTCTAAATTACGTCCGTCCGTACACCATGGTCCAGTGTACTCGCAATGTCTCCAATCGGCAGAAATGGAAGCACATCGCTGAAAGGGCAATCCTCGGGGAAGTCAACGACCCACCGAACATCTCTCCGTGTACCTCGTCTGCGCAACCACGACCACTCTGACAAGAGTGTCTAGACTAACAGAAATTACGTCCGTCTCTTTCTAGTTTTATTAGAGAAAAAGATAGCAATAGCTTAAATTAAGTTTAATAATAATTGAAGTTCATTTATTTTCTCACAATGGTTTTGAAGGACATTTCAGTTTAGAACTCCTATATAAATTCACATTGTGAGAGCTGGTGCCTGAAGTAGGTCTTAAAAAAACCTGTATTACAGGTCACCAGGCCCCACTTAGTGGCATCATAAATAAACCGGCAAGTAGCATGTTTTCCTACTAAACAATTATGTATAAAAATAAAATAAAGGAATTAAATAAATTAACAACTAAAGTAGTCTCACAGGATAGGTGGATGGTGGTGCGTGTGTATGTGAATGGTGCTGAATGTGTTTTGAGTTCAACTTTTGTGACACACAAAAGTAGAATTACATAATACTTGAACTCTTAGGAAAGAGTTTTCAAAAGAGTAGTCCACTTGCAAAATCCGCTATGTTGAAAGAATCATAATTTTGGAAAATCGATTAAAACCTCTATTGTTAACATGGAGTTATGAAAATTCATATTATAACACATTACTGAAAATTATTGTCACAGAGAATTAATTTCTAATAGTAAATAAAATCCCAATACCATAGTTATCTTTTTATTAGTATTTAAAAATTAAACATAACCACTTTTGCAAAAGTATTTTTAACATAAACAGTTTTGAAATAGTATGAAATTAACATGAAGAGTTTTGAAACAGTATCAAAATTAAATCCTAAACCTAAAAAATCATCTTACAATAATATTATACTCTTATTTCTGTTTCTTCATCCATCAAAGTTTCATCAGTATCGGTATCTTCGTCTAAAGCAGCTTCAGTTTGGTTTTCTTCAAGAAATCTATAATATTTTAGACTATCGACCTTAGCCCAATCCTGTCCAAAATGTTTAATCAGCAAGTTTCTCACATCATTTAATTTTGCTGGTTTTACAGGAACGGAACAATCTGGTCAAACGATTTACCTCTTTTACAAACATTGCCGTAATTCACCACCTCTGATACATAATGCGGTTCCCCTATAACGGCGATTTTGCCATTCCTGTCTTTTCTCAAAAAAAATCTCTTGGATGCATTAAATTGGAAATGCCAAGATCCAGGCAATTTCAGTACGTCTTTGGTGTTTGATTTCCAATCATAAAAATTGAAATCTTTGCCAAGTCTCAGCACCGTACCGAATTTTTGGAAAATATCAAAATAGGTCTCTGGTTCTGCAATGACTTCTAGAGGCCGTGTAGCCCTTTCAATATTTCCAAAAATACGGTCAGGAGGCAAAAATGAATGTCCTACAACTGGAAATATTATTGTAATTCTTTTTATATTACTTGGGGCCTTGGTTTTTAACCAATAAGCGAGCATTCCCAATACAATAGTATTTTTGTTCTGTCCCCCACAACCATCACAAAACAATTTGACATGATTTTATTATTATTATTTTTTTATTTATTTTTTATTTTTATTTTATTATTCCTCTACGACATGGTGCTTCATTAACCTCCTTTTCTTGAATTTCCATTTTAAACAAGCAGAATTTTAGCAGAATATGAATAATTTTATAGCGTTACACGTGCTTGCACTTCCATAGGACCATGCGAACTGATAATGACAGTCAAGATGGCGGCGTTTGCACGAGTCACTGCGTAATATAGCGAGTTTTGAAAGTTAACTGTAACTCTCAGTTGTTTGAAAGTTAACTGTCAATCAATATAGCAAGTTTTGCAGGATTACTGAATATTTAACCTAAATTTATGCGTAACATACGGAGTTTTGATCGAGATTGATAGTTGCAGATGAAAGCATTTTAAACGACAAATAAAATGGCCGCACTATCTGATTTTCTTTTTTTTTTAACTTAGCGGTGTTTGCAAGTGGACTACTCAAAAAGTCAGTTACTTTTTTCTTACAACTGGGTTTGTGTAATGAATATAATATATATTTTGACTCTTGTTAATAACATTATTTAAGTAGATAATCTCTTGTAACAGAAGAACTTGTGGGACTGACGTAGACGGAAACTTTTTTTATTGCATATACAGTACCTTTTCTTCGCTTATCTTTTAGTAGATCCGAATCATAAATTAGCTGCGAGTGTTTTTTAAGGACTGTATGCAGAACGAAAGCTTGTCATATGGACAGCACATCCCACTTTTTATATAACTCGACTGTAGGAAATCGGAAGGGAAGACCCGTAGCAACCTTGAGAATGGCACGTTGAGCTCTTTCCGCCTCCATTAAGTGCGTTTTAGCAACACCTCCCCAGGAGATGATACAGTAGTCATTATGTGACTGGCACATAGGTAGACCATTTTGATGGTACGAAGGTCGGCTACGTGTTTTAGACTTAAATATGTAAATGAGTTTGCGCAACCTCGTTACCAGGACGTCTATAAGTGGTTTGAAGCTCGGGAATTGGTCCAATGTAACTCCAAGGTACTTAATATTATCTGTCCTTTGAAGGGAGGGACAAACGCAAGGCGGATGGGTTGACCAACACGTGTGAGCCGTGATTGACAATGAACGTGGAGGTAGCACATTCGATCGATTTGCAAATGCAACGTATTTGGTTTTTGTGACATTGAGAGTCAGCACATTATTCCTTATCCAGGCAACAACTTTGTTAAGCCCCTCCTGAGCCACACCAAAGACCCCATCCCAGCTATCACCACTAAAGAAGAGAGCAGTGTCATCGGGGAATGTGAAAATTTGACCATTACCAAGGTGAAGCTGGCACAGGTCGTTGATGTAGATCAAGAAGAGGGTTGGTCCGAGTATACTGTCCTGAGGCACTCCAAAGGTCACTGGCTGATGATCGTTACTTACCATAATGGTATGGTAAGTAACGATCGATGGTGGTGGTGTGGTAGTATGGTGTGGTGGTGGTAACCGGAAACAGCAAGTTAGAATTGATGGCAATTCTAACTTGCTGTTTCCGGTTAGATAGGTAGTCCTGGAATAATTTAAGGAGAAGACCCCGTACTCCCATATTTTCCATTTTGAGCAATAAGTGTGGGACAGAAACTGTGTCGAAGGCTTTTGCCAAATCCAGAAACACTGCCAGGCAATTTCTCTTCTTGTCCAGGTTCCTTACGACCGAGCTAACCAGTTCATTAACCGCGTCGTTGGTAGATTTACCACGCCGGAACCCAAAGCCGGTCATTCATAAGGCGCTCCAGAACATTGGAGAGCGTTGGAAGAATAGAGATGGGTCTAAAGTTGTTGACACAGTCCCTGTCACCACCTTTGTGTATTGGTTTTAAAATAGCGGATTTAAACGCCTGAGGAAATGTCCCTGTAGCTATGGCGAGGTTGCAGATATGGGTAACAGCGGGAGACAGCAAGTGTGCATACCTTTTCAGCCACCGACCCGAGATCTGATCAATTCCGACAGCACAATCATCACTTAAACCTTGAATGAGTTGCAGGATCTCAGTTTCGTCCGTAGGGAGCATGACCAAGGAATGAAGAGGAGCAGTTTCCTCGTTATTATCAGCCTTTTTACTGAGAGGGAACGTATGAGAACTGATTTTCTCGGCTAGGCTGCGTCCAACGTTCGCAAAGTAACTATTGACCTCAGAGGGAAACTGACCAAAATACTAATATTAGCATGAATTAGGAAAAACGAAAAGTTTATCAGCCTAGGGTAATTTAGGAACAGTCGCATACTCTTCTCTGGGTTGATGCTTGAGATGAGACAGGAGGAGTGATCTGTTGCCCTGTTGGATCCGCTTATCTGTTTTATAACATCCCATAGCTTCTTTTTGTTGCCACTTGCGTTCTCAATCTCTTGCTTTTCATAGTTTCTTTTAGCTTTCTTCAGTTGTGAAGTGCAGAAGTTTAGTTTGTGCACAACAGAATCGACACCAATATAAGAATAAATTCGCACGCGGTACTCGGAGCGCCCTCAAGCTACTACAAGAGCATGCGCGCGACCGTATATCAAGGTAGTTAAGGTTTATATTAAATTGTTGTCTTCAAATGCGCTCCGCTGCGCCTCCAGCGGTGTGCGCTGGGCCTAGTTGTCAGACTTTTTAGGCCGCTGACTACCTGTAACGACTGTCAAAGATCTACAAATGACAGCCGGGACCAACAGCTTAACGTGCTTTCCGCGGCACGGAGGAAACTCTGTATGTAAGGGTGGTCACCCATCCACAGACCAACCTAGGCAAGCATGGCTTAACCTAACGATTCCGGACGATTCGACCCGAGCGGCTGTTATTATTAGGTAAGCCACGAGCTCCTCCGTATGCTGCCTCCTGAAATAAAATTCCGGTTTGCACTAACACTAGGCAACATCTAAATAGCCTAATCACCGCTGCTGACCGTCAGCGCTATCGGCGTGGGCGTCTTGCGCGCTTGTATGGAATATGTAAATGGTTTATGTCATCCATGGTATTTGAGTGAGCTGCCACCTTCTACGTAAACCTTTTTGCATTTTAACGTTATGGTTGGTCCACTTGCTAGAAAGTGGGATGGCATGAGGTAGTCCAGATCTTCACTTAGAGCAGTTAGGTCGTCTTAATTCATGCTTTAAGTTGTGCTAGCACTAGAATATTCTTCGAACGTCAACTTTTGTTCGCCTATTACTCTTTACAGCTGCTTCACATACACTCCCACTCTTGGACGGAATGGGGCCAGTAAAAGGCCTAGGCAGTAGGCCTTGTATAACAAGCCTACTCTGCCAAGATACTTATTTTAACCTTCTCCGTAGTCGGATGTAGTTAAAAAATCATTAATTAATTCCTAAGAAAAATTAAAAGATAGAGCCAGATTTTTGTTTCCTCCATGAAAGGTAGTAGGGTCAACTATAATAAAACAATAATCGATTTTCAACGTAAATAATTTTATTCAAACTATTCTATTGAACATCACTAACTCATAAACATTGTACATCTGCAAATATGGATGTGGATTAAAATGTTATTCTACACGTTAAAAAGACATTATACACTTAATTTGCACAAACTCAATTTATTATTAAATAAAATACCTACTTAAAAATGATAAAATAAATAGCTTTAAAAATAAACCATTTTCGTGACTATGGTGTTAATACATTGATATAGTCTTAAAAATAAATTAAAATATCTATCATTATTATTATTTACAATACACAACAAAATCATAAAAAGGAATCACGACAAACGGCAGTGAATAGGTATAACTTTGTGTAAAATAGTGCTCGGCCAATATTACTAATATAAACAGTGTCAAACCTCATACGTGGATTTAACAATTTTTCAGTACTAATACACCAATTGTGTTTGTCGTAATGCCTTTCTTGTGTCCAAGTCTAAAATATCTGTAATAATCGTCATTAGCATTGTCATGTATGAGTTATTTAATACTTTAACATTCGAATTATATTTGAAACATATTAATAAAATATTTAAGTACCATGTTTTAATATTTAAAAGTATATGCATCATATTGTTTACACTAAGGTAATACATAATACTCAGGGGTAATCATTACTTGTTATTAGGGACATAATAATTAGCAATACATACGCCATGACGTAACAACAAGTATATTGCAACTAAAGCTTTACATGCTCGCTTCTAGTGCCATATTTGCAGATGAGCATCAATTATTCCGTAAGAAAATAAAATTCTCAATAAATAAATGTCAAACACTATTTAATTGGTGAGACATTTCACACCGTATAACACAATAGCTTACTATAAAAATGATCAACAAACAACTTTGCACCTCGCCTAAGTATCAAGGAGGACAATGGTGTGCAGAAATGTCATGAGATTCAACGGTTACAATACGATATAGATTGCCGCTTGAGCAAAAAATCCTGATTATGTACGTCTTACACTAGCCATGCGTGAGGTGGGTTCAACTACACAGCGTCACTATATCATAACTAGTAGGTATACATGTGATAGCGGGTCAACATCACCTGTGCACGTGATTCGTCTCAACGATCAATCCACTATCTGAATAATGTAATTATAGTAAACTCTTAACACTGACGAAAATTCAAAATGTATCTAGCAACCTGAGTAAATTAACATGTATAATACCATTTTAAAATGTTATTAAATATACAATTCACAGTAAATTGAAGCACAATTAGTGGGCTTTGTCAAATAATTAAAATAATAATTCGATATAAAACTTGCATTCGACGACACGTCCTCGTTATTAAATTTGCACGATAAACATAAGCGTAAGTAGTGAACAACAGTGAATGCTATTAATAGCGAGTTCTTGGTCAACAATTTATCCACATGTGACAATTTACATTAATTTTAGAAATAATCTCTATAACGCTAAATTAACTCCGATAAGGTCTATCTATCAAGCGGTGATTGAAGAAAGTCTGATCGTAATTCTAAAAAGACGCGAAAATCGCACGCTTAGCGCACGCATAACACGGCGGGACGCTCTACTGCTTATTGCTGTCGGGAGGGTCGCGCAGTCGCGACACTTCGTAAAAAATATCGGAGCCGCACCTTCGTACGTAAGGATGGCGAGTGGACTCGAGGCACTATAGTAGGTACGTGTGTACGTGTACTGTACGCGACGTGTACGCTCGTATGGCACGTTACAGCGGCTCGCGACGCGGCACCCACACGCTGGGCCCGCTCTCCGCTGTGATCACCGCCTTCACCTTCGCGTAGATCTCCTCCGGCGTGTCGCCCGTCACCACCGCTAAGGGGAACATATTTTTTATTGATGATAAATGATGTTTATTTTGCAAGTAGGTTTTTACACTTATAAGGCATTTTTTAAAAACTAGATGGGGCCGGTGTTTCGTACCTGATTACTCTGAGAGGAAACAGCCGAAACAAACTCAGAGGTCATGGTCTCTTTTAAAGTCCAGACATTGCTCAATTCACACGAAGACTATGCAGATTAGTGTCTGAGATGGTCTTTTGAAGATGGACAATGTATAGAGCAAGCACATGAGCTAACGATTCGACGAGTGACGAGTGACGGCACGGTTGGCGGAGTGTGCGTTTAAATGTTTGTAAACGCACCCAGGCCACAATACAGGAAAAATACCTAGTGTAGGGGCAATGTTAAAAAAAAACCGTGAATAGACGCGAGTCATGAGTGCTGCTGTACTTGTGCTAAAAAAACTCCATTCGTAGTAGAATAGATGACCCTGCTGGTTCTGTAGCCAATGTTTTTTTTTATGTTTCTTATGTTTAATTTTTAATTATACCCAAAACTTATTCATAATTGTTGGAAAAGTTCACAATTTGTAAGTTTTATTTTATAGTCTTACGTAAAATATGCATGCTAGATTCACATCCAGTAAATGTCAATCAGAAATATTGTATTGTAACTTTTTTATTGCTTTTGTGATTTTGATTACATCAGTTTTGTGAATTAAATAAAAATACGTTCAAAAAGTTCCAAGTTGAACTATCTACTCTGTCTTACTATTGTAAAATGAATTAAAGTATACTAACCGGTGAAGTACTCAGCGAATTCCTGTTCCATTTTTAGCGCACGTTCATAAGTTTTCTTCGCTTGTTCTTCAGTCATTCGCTTATTCATTTCCCTGTAAATGAACATGTAAATGAGTATAAGATATCCATAGAGTTCTTATTGTTACTAAATAAATACTCGTTCTGTACTCACATTATAGATTCTATGCTCTTTGGTTTTATAAATATGGCAATAGGGTAAAGTTGCGCCACTTGTAATCTCTTGATTGCATTGCCGCTCACGTCCAAAATGCAATGTTTGCCCTGCACACAATAAAAACGACGCATAAATAGATTTATATTACATGAAAGGGGGAATGTATTGGCCTGCACATGATATTGTGTAGCTTAGCTGACAGTGCAGTGCGTCAACTAAGAAGTGTCTGAATCGTATACTGAGGGTAGGCGGGTTATTAGTCAGACTATGACGTCATGAAACTGGTGCTATAGTTGGTGCCAGTTAACATCGGAATAGAGGTCATTGCTCCGACTTTCATCCAGATATCTAAATATTAGCGATACTGTCGCTCCATCCGTACAAACCTGTCGCAAAACTGATATCGCTTGAGTCTCATAATACATCCACAGTGTCCCACATACATAACACAGTGCACAACCCAAAAAAATAAGAAATCGAGTAACGTACCCTACGAAATTAATTGATTTAAATACTTTATTTTCGTTTTTAACACTATTTTAACTTACTGAGACAATTTTAATACAGTAAATATATTATTATACATCTTAAAATTAGGATCTGAGACTTATGCGCGAAAGACATTTGCGCAAAGAAAACTTGTTGCGCGCACCCACTTGCGCGAAAAGACATATGCGCACATGGACTTTTGCGCGAACGAACTTTTGCGCGAATGGACTTATGCGCGAAAGGAATCTTGCGCGAATGGACACTTGCATGATTGGACTCTTGCGCGACTTAATGGCCACTGAGGTTTACTCTGTAGAGTAAACATAACATCACGCCTATTATTACTTGAAGGTGTTTTTTTTTTTGGTTTTTCCGTCATGAGTGTCGTTTTCATGGTTTTCGGGGTCGTTGATAATGAAAATGAAAATGATTTGTTGAAATCAAATTTAACCAAAGGCACGGTAAATCATTGAATCCATTTCACTATTCGTCATTCAAAAGTGCCTTTGAATGACCTAATTGAAATAAATAATTATTGACCTCATTTTCTTTATCCTTTAACCATGAAAACGACAGCCATAACGGAAAAAACGAATTTTTTTCTCGGCGCCATCTTGGTTTTTCATTTTAACCTCATTTCGTTATCAACGACCCCGAAAATCATGAAAACGACACCCATGATTAAAAAACCAAAAATTTTTCTCGGCGTCATCTAGGATTGTCGTTTGGACCTCATTTTCATATTCAGGGACCCCTAAAACCATGAAAACGACACCCATGACGGAAATACCAAAAAAATCTTGGACGCCATCTTGGATTTTCATTTTGAACTCATTTTCGTAATCAACGACCCCGAAAACCATGAAAACGACATCCATGACGGAAAAACCAAAAAAATCTTGGACGCCATCTTGGATTTTCATTTTGAGCTCATTTTCGTAATCAACGACCCCGAAAACCATGAAAACGACATCCATGACGGAAAAACCAAAAAAATCTTGGACGCCATCTTGGATTTTCATTTTGAGCTCATTTTCGTAATCAACGACCCCGAAAACCATGAAAACGACACCCATGACGGAAAAACCATAAGTACCTATCTAAATATAATTATGACATCACAAAAACTATCTCATCACAAACAATTATAATTCTGATCTTATGCCGTTTTCGTTTTACGAGGTCATCGCGTCGGGTGTGCAGCACATTATGGTCACGGTGCGGGGGCATTTACGTCACACGTAAATTTATAAGCATAAAATTAGTTTTATAACAAAAAATAATAATAAATTCGAATTGGAACAACACAAGATTCACACTCATCTGCAGACGTGCGCGAGAGAGACGGATGGACGACGGACGGACGTTAGAGAGTAGGGCCATCACGGAAACGTAACACTTTGGAACATTTTGCCTCCTACAAAACTTGTTTGTTTTGATACCAGCTATCGATTAATATAGGTCTTATGCGTGGCCGCTACTTTGAAAAAAAAAAATGGCGGAAGTTAATCCGGCCACGCATCATACAAAATTCTTCCAAGCTCTTTGCTCTGTTAACCTATTAATAAAATTAATATTTCAATGACAATGCCCATCACGTATTTCAATGACAAAAATAGATTCCAACATGCATTGTATGATTTCAAAATCTGTCCCTAATCTGATTTTACAATCTGCAATGACCGTTGTTCAGTGAAATAGTGTGTAGCAATATTTTCTCGACCACGACGACTGGGATGACAAGTACATAATAGAGAAGTATGAAAGATGAAGACATGCTACGCTGACCCCGAATAAATACTGGGTAGATGACAAAAAAATCTAATTATTCCGTCAGATATTTTTACAAAAAATATTGGACACATATTTTTTCTTTTTTCACGTTAACATAAAATGAAGACGATACAGTGCGTCGAAATCTCGTGTGACGTCACATTTGAGTAAATTATTTACTCAAATGTAACGTCACAAGACTCATGATCTTTGACACGTTTTATCTTCGTCAATTTGTATTAATTTGATAAAACAAAAAACATGTATCCAATAATTTTCGATAATTTAACTGACGGACTAAACAGAATCATATTTTTTGAGTCAGTCATCATCCTTAGTGGGATAAGTTCAGGAGGATGAAGATGATTACCTTCTCAGCGACCTCCCGCACGGAGGCGACGGAGGTGCCGTACAGGTTGTCGTTGTACTGTCCCGCCTCGATGAACAGGTGGTTCTGTATGTCGCGCTCCATCTGCTCGCGGCTCGCCACGAAGTGGTAGTCGCGCCCGTCCACTTCGTAGTCGCGGCGCGGCCGGGTCGTGTCTGGAATGTTACGGACTGTTATTAGCTTATTGCTGGAGTGTTAATAGACGATATATTATAATGTATTATTGCCATCTACAACTGTCTTAGACTATGTATGCCGCCAGGTATGCAGCCGACGCCTTTAAAATTGACACAAATTTCCCAAAAACACTGATTACAATATCTACACAATCATCTATCTACCTGTAGATGTAGCTTATTGAAAATAATATCGTAGCTGTAAGGTATTTTCATGGCTTGAGGCGCTCGTAAGCGTGTTTCACCGACAAAACGTTGTCCATACGGTTTAACAGGTCAGATTAACATTCCGAATCATTGAAGGGGTGGTGGGGTGATTCGGAAGTTACTATGTTTGGATCCCGATGTGAAACATGATAAAAAGATACTTACGGGGCACGCAGCTGCCGAATTTCTCGGGGAACTCAGATATTAAATCGTCGTTTATTCTGTCCTTGAGAGGGCCCAGGATTATGACGGGTCGCGTGTAAGTTATGGTCAACTGTTGTACGGTCTCATACGATAGCACCGTTTCATCTTGACCTGTAAAACATTACATTTTAGTATTCAAATCAAACATATTTTGCATAAACCTCCTCGGAGAGTGCCCATCTATGTGCATTTAATGTATCTTGACTTTGTTAAATTAAAGAACATGTCTCTCCTTTTTGCTATAACCTTTAATTCCAGCCCAAATGATGGTTAAGTCGCTTAGATTCGTGTAACCATAACCATTTAAATGTGTACACAACATCATTCGTGCGATTTGTGCTGGTATCAAAATAACGTATTACGTGCAAAACATGTGCAGCAAAGTCAACCTATTTTCATATCAAAATACAATGAACACGTTTATGAAACGAAGTCCATAGGAAACTTTATATTTTTAACGCGCAAAAGTTTAATAGTCTATTTCTGATAGAATACTCTACATCCTTTATGAGACTATTATCTACCTGAACCTACATCATATAGGTACCTATTTTTGAGAAGCAAATAACCTAATATTAAAGTGTATAATATAGAATAAAAACTATAAGAGTTGACGGTATTGTTTCGAATTACTTAGCGAGAAGGTATGCATTAAAACACCTGCTACGCAAAACATTATTCTGGAATAAAAGTACAGTTCGACACAAGAAATAATCACTCATGGCTTTATACATTGATTTAGCGAGTTTGGAATATAAAATGTTATGTTATGAGAATTATTGAAATATTTCTTAGGATCGAATTGTATTATGCTTTCTTCTAAATTACTCTAAACAACATGAATATGTCTACTACTAGCCAAGATTAAATAAAACCTTATTGTGTTGCCAACATGTTTCAAGGTATGATTTATTTAATTCTGGCTCAATAATTATGCCCATCAATATCATATTCAACGGAAGAATAGTAATAAGCAAATGTACACATTTCAATACAACAATAATATGTATGTCAGCGACAGCTAGGCTAATAAAATAATTACAGCATCCCTACACATCTGAAGCGATCAAAACTAACTCTAAAGAAACCAGCACAGCTTAATTTTGAAAACGAAAACAAGCTCATATGAGAATGTCGTGACTCGTGAGATCGAGAGTACATCTGAAACATGCCAGTGACGTAGTGTGTTGTGTAAACTAAAGGCAAAGCGCGTATAACGGTGCGAACATGCGTGGCGCCTGAAGCTTCAGCCAGTGAGAGGCAGCTCTCGTGTCCTCGTGTGCTTCCAGTGGCCCCACACTCCCTCCACAACCAACTAGCTAGTCAGCTCGAACAGCTGCTCGTACGCGACTGTACGACTGTACGAGTGTACCAGTGTACCAGTGTACCAATGTGCCGACTTGTGAGCCCGGCGTGATTCAACAATTTAGAAACAATGATCCAAACACTTTCGTGAGCTCGATGGTATAATATTTTCGAGTGCGGAGAGGCTATTAGAGTAATCGCGTTGTATGAATTAAAAAACAACTGAACATAAAGAAAGAATGACAAATAATAAAAAAACTGGAGTGTTATTGAAATGAAAACTACGTTTCTAATTGATGATCATAACCAGAATGCGGGAGGTAAGGTATCGGCTACGGCACTCGCAAGCTACGCCTCACTCCCAAAACTTACTCTCGTCCTCGAGATAAATGAGCGTTATCTCCTCCATCATGGGAAGTTCCACTCGGTACAAGATTTCCCCTACACGTAGAAAAATTAACGTTACATATATTTATAATAAACGCAGCAATATGCGTCCGTACAGTGGTACGGGACCAGGGATGGGTCATGGGGAACCTTCGTTCGGACAGAATGATCGACAGGTATGTTTGACGTCACTCCCTAGCATGGTTATAGCAGAACTCTACAAGTTCGTGAATAGCGGTTGGGAAAATAAATAGCAAATAATAAAAACTCGTCTTATCGACGGGATGATAGTCAGATGTATCGTTGGCTCCGGTTAGGCAACTAGAAGCACGGGACGGCGGCCGGACGTGTCTCAAACCAACCCGTGTGCTCGCTGCGACCACTTTTCATTATCAACATTAACTACTTGTGGAACACCAAATCGTAATTTCTAAGCTCTCATCACACACCCATGTTTCATGAGTGACGAAAACAATGTTTAGGTAATGCATTGATATTCGTGTAGCAATGTCTGCTAAATATCATTTTGCTAAGCAACACAACTTGATTTAAAAAAAACTTGAAAGAATTAGTCACAGCTTATATTATTATGGTTGCATAAACAACCTTATTAGCATTAGAAAGTATGACTAAACACAGTAGTGCGATAAGAGCTGCATATGAAAAAAAATAAAACTATCTAACACACAGAGGTAATAAGTACATAGCTTGTCACCGGGTCGCCGGTCGCTCACAACATCGTATATTCGAGAAGCGACAATATGCCGATTACTGGCAAGTTTGCTAGACCTATATTTTAATATTATAGGCACCACCATGCGTCTCCAAACACACTACAAGCGATAATTTACTCACATAGATCCGGTACATTTTGATTAAAAATAGATAATAGTAAAATTCACTACACTGTGATGTTTTAGACGTTCACACAATAATGGTTTGTGTCCCCTTTATATCAATTTTGAGTGTGGTTCCAATATGATGTTAGATTTCAGATTGTGAATATCAAAATATAATAGGTATAAAATACGTACATATAGTAAAATAGAAAGAAAAAAAAGATTTATTGTATGAAAATTGTTTTTCAAAAGTGAAAATTGCAACTGGGTCCAAAAAAATAGGGTATTGAAGAAAATTAATGTACTAAGGGCAATCATACTAAACTGTGTGCCAAGTAATATTGTTGCTAATAATTTTATCCTTCCCGTTATGATGCGTCCCGATTCGCACCATAATCGATTTCAGCATGATAAAACTCATTCAGAGTCAGATTGGCGCGCTCACGTTGCCCATACGTCATGGATGACTTCATTGAAACCGTCATATTTTGTATGATTTTATTATGAACGGCATGCCGAAACAGACGTATGAATGCTATTGACATCCAAAATCTAAATATATTATTTCACATAGGCACATGAGCACATGGCTACATGGGCACATATAAAACGTCGAGAAAGTGCACGGTTCGGGTTCGTTTCATATCGACAAGAACCGCCAAAAAATTACATGGTTACTCTTTTAAAATTATTTGGTTTTAAAGCATTTGATTTTTGTTTGATTGAAAATATGTTGTTTCATTGCCAATTTTTTACTGGAATGAATTAAATGACCCATTCGTTTCTATTCCCTATCGTTTAATAAATCAAAAACTTGTAGTACCCTGGACCCGGGACGGTTTACCTAGTGGTAGTAGATAAAAGGTTATACTTTAACCCGACTGCGGTGGAACCCAAAAGACCTTTTGAAATTTGGAAATTGTCATTTGTGAGCATGATTCAATATGATCGCCGCTTTTTTTTGGTTTTTTTGCGGATGAGAAATCATCAAATGACTCCTCCCGCTCTGGGCGGAGCAGGAGGGAGTGTCAGACTTTTACTGACTAAATCCCGCCCATGTTCCTTCATCGCTTTTTGTGTTCCGGGGCCACGGTATCTCTTTCGAACAGTCCCGGGAGCGCGATAACGCTAATGGAATCGATTATGATGCTAATCGATTGACTTGGAACGCGCACTTTCAACAAAAAAATACTTTTGGATTGCCCTTAGTAATCAAGTGTACTCTTATTTCGTCGTAACATAATGGAACCGTTCACGAAGGCAGCGTTATTTACTTGTTTAACATCGAACGTGAATCGGTTCTGTGGTTAGAATAAGCAAATAGCTCCAATGTAAAACGACCTAACTTTAAATAGTGGTTATTAGCAGCCGCATGAAAAAAAAACTGCGTAATGACCTACATACGATTAACAGCACAGTAGCGAAAGTAATAAATATGGGAGGACAAGGGAATGTGCACTTACCGTCCGCATTAGCGTCCTCCTGCGTGTAACAAAGCATGAAAGCTGTAACAAAATTGTTTTATTAGTTTGTCTGTGCAGCAAAGCCTGTAGACATACACCAAACCCCTGTGACGCAGTATGCGACGGTGAATTACCAATAGGGTATATGCATGATTTTTTTTATCACTCTTAACAAAGCTTAATAACATCAGAAGTAGCAAAGTGAAATATTTTTTTCAATATCTATAAAAAAAATACTAAGTTATAATAAGCATTTGAAACTGCTGATTACACAGAGATTCGCTGCATCGACGTACAAAATCCATACTAAATTCAGTTTATCTAGAAAGAGATAGAAACAAAAGTTTAAATGGTTATAACTTTTGTGTTGTTCGGCCGATTTATGTCTTGATTTCGCTTTTTGTTATTATTTTTATAGTACTTTAACATTCCGTAACTAAATAAAAAAAAGAATATTCATGCATATTCCCTATTACTTCGTCGATCTTGCACAAAACATACTCATTAATTCGTCGAAGTCTTGAAATAGAATCATTATCATATTACATGTACCACTGCACCATATAATACATTATTTATAATGTTTGTGAACAGTTAATGATATTTAAATGTATGAGGAGTGATTCACGTGCTTTGATTGTGTGTACAGTAGTGAGAGGAAGTTAGGACATAGTTTGAACTTACGTTCTTGGTCTGAACCGTCTTCAGATTTGCCGTCCTCTCGACTCTTCATAAATGGAAACTTTCTACTGAACGACAACGTTTTCTTTTTTCTTTCAAGTGTTGATTGGCTCTGTAATGGCGTATGACAAAAAAATATTATAACTTCAACTTTGAAAAACATTTAGCAAAATGTTGTTGTGAAACCAAAAAATCAAAATATTTACAGGCACTTTTGATTTGTCGAAACAAATAATAAAATAAAGTGACTAACATAATTATGATCAGTATCTAAAAATTAAATTAAATTTTACCTTTAAATTCTAGATTTATATTCTTGCTAACAAATAACATAACCAGTAGAGGATATAAAAATTTAAGTAAACATTAATTTAAAGTCAAGTTTTATCCAGTCACGAAACTATTAGCATAGTCGAACAATAAATGTCAATATTACTAAAATTTTAGTTTAACTATTGTTGATTTATTTACGTTACTGATTTTAACCAACCTCAGCTCGATTGGACTAGCTTTCGTAATAACCTGGGTAACATTTTGTATAAATGAAAAAGTATATCACACACAGAAATATAAAGAAATTGAGTGATAATGGGTATTTCAGTAAAGAGTCGCTTTTCACTTAGCTGCGGGCCTAAAATGGCCGCTTTATCAGAATCATAATATGAATCACGTTATAACTTTAAAATACTTAAAACGGACTTTATGGTTATGATCATAAGAAGATTTTTTTTTAAGTGATTCAAATTATGATTGTACTAAAGCGGCCATTTTAGACCCCAGATCTATAAGTAAATTATAATCTGTACAGTATTACAGTCATAGTCCACGGCCAAACATAGACCTCCCATGTCAACCAACCACACTTGGATATCCACCTTACGCATTCAGTCTGACCCAGCTACCTTTGTAAGGTCATCATTCCATCCAGTTACGGCATTATAATCAACAATAGGCATGCATGATTTTTTTTCTCTCTAAACAAAGCGTATTAACACCATAAATAGCAGAGTGAAATAATTTTTTTAATATATATAAAAAATACTAAGTTATATAAGCATTTGAAACTGCTGATGAGACAGAGAGATCATACAGCGAATGACGTCATTAGCTGGATCGAAGCACAAAATCCATACTAAATTCCGTTTATCTAGAAAGAGTTAGAAACAAAAGTTTAAATGGTTATAACTTTTGTCTTGTTTGGCCGATTTATGTCTTGTTTTCGCTTTTTGTCATTATTTTTATAGTACTTTATCATTCCGTATCGAAAAAAAAAAAAATTTATGCATATTCTATTGAATTGATTGAAATATGGATGTAACAGGCTTTTAATATCTTCAACGTCCACTCAAAGCTAGAGATATATACATAATAGAATATGAATATACTCACAGTGCTAACAGGTGTGCCTTGTCCCTGGAACTTGACCTGTCGGTCGCGAGCTCTCTGCTTACGCTCCCACCGTCGCTTTGACGGGATGATGCCGATCGCGTCAGAGTCTGTTTTGTCTAGCCGTCTGCAGTCAAATATTTGGAACATCAATAATAGCTTTAATTACGAAAACAATGCTTATAGACAGGTGGTTAAATTCCATTGGCATTTGGTAACATAAACACCTCATTTAGATGATTGAGCTCAAGGATATAATTATATAATTACCTACTACTATGTAAATCTACACTAATAATAGAAAGAGGAAAGATTTGTATTTTTGTGTGTGTGTATTTTTATTTAGAATCTTTGAGAAATAATTTCTAATACAATAGGTGGAAAGTTTTCTGTAAACAATAAGTCATGGTCACCCTATCGAAACATTCAAAACGTTATTACAGGTTTTGTACACTAATATTATAAAGAGGAAAGATTTGTATTTTTGTGTGTGTGTATGTTTGTAATGAATAAACTCAAAAACTACTGCGCCGATTTCAAAAATTCTTTCACCATTAGAAAGCTACATTCACCCTGAGTAACATAGGCTATATTTTATTCCCGTACTCCCACGGGAATGGGAACTACGCGGGTGAAACCGCGTGACGTCCGCTAGTGATAAATAATTACGTTTATACCCAGCATATTTAACAAGGAGTAACTAATCACATATCATTTCAATATTTAAACAATAGTTCAATTGCTAAAACATAAGGAAAATAAAAATATAGTGTTACAGTACCTAGCTTGCCACCACTCGTCGTCGGAAGCGTTGGTTACATGCAGAATATCTCCGTATCTGAATGGTAAACCTCTTGAAGGCAGGCCGTCGTCTCTGATTGGATCGTAGTCGAACAATGCTCTGAAAAACGATATTATTACATTTTAATACAACCATCAACATTACTGATAAATTACGAGGAAATATCTACCTTTTTCCTTTAAACTACCATTAATTAATCCTGCAAAATCCGAATGATTTCGTGTCTGGGTGCGTTAATTAATCATAAAGTCATAACTGAATGGATTCGGAAGAAATTTTGTTTGGAGGTAGATTTTATCATGATTTAGCACAACATTTAACCCAGGAAAACGCTAGATTCAACCTATGTTAACAAGGATATGTTTACGTGATTAATTAACAGATTTAGATTTAGAATAATCACGACACCTACTTCACACAGGAAGGAAAAAAACAGATCTACACTAATATTATAAAGAGGAAAGATTTGTATTTTTGTGTGTGTGTATGTTTCTAATGAATAAACTCGAAAACTACTGCGCCGATTTCAAAAATTCTTTCACCATTAGAAAGCTACATTCACCCTGAGTAACATAGGCTATATTTTTATCCCCGTACTTCCACGGGAACGGGAACTACGCGGGTGAAACCGAGTGACGTCCGCTAGTCTACACTAATATTATAAAGGAAAGATTTGTATTTTTGTGTAATGAATAAACGTAAAAACTACTGGACCGATTTCAAAAATTCTTTTGCCGTTAGAAAGCTACATTATCACTGAGTAACATGGGCTATAAGTTATATTGATATCATGCAAATTAGCCTAGCTATCACTATTTTCGCGGACGAAGTGCTAGTCTATATCTATACTAATATTATATGGAGGAAAGACATGATTTTTGTTTGTTTGTTACGATTTAACTCTAAAACTACTCGACAGATTTTCGAAATTCTTTCAGCAATGGATAGCTACATTATCAGCGAGTAACATAGGCTATATTTTATCCCCGTACTCCCACGGGAACGGGAACTACGCGGGCGAAACCGCGTGACGTCCGCTAGTTACTCATAAAGTAAATAGTTACAGCATGATCTCACCTGACATAAAGGGATCGCTTTTGGGATGTTCTCAGTAGTGTATGATGCTGCTTCAGTTCGTTGATGCGCGCTTCAAACTTGTTGTACTCTTGAGGTCTGTACACAACTGTTAACTTCACATTCTGTCCTGTGCTCTGAAATAGTAAACATTTATGGTGAGAAGAGATATTTTTTGTAGTATTATTGTGGATTATCATCATCATCAGCCGAAAGACGTCCACTGCTGGACATAGGCCTCCCCCAAGTGACGCCAGTTTAACTGGTCCCGTGCAACTCGCATCCAGCAGATTCCCGCAACCTTCCCCAGGTCACCGCTCCACCTAGTGGGAGGCCTTCCAACGCAACGTCTTCCGGTTCGCGGTCGCCACTCCACAACTTTTCGGCCCCATCGGCCATCCGTTCTGCGAGCAATGTGCTCTGCCCATTGCCACTTAAGTTTGGCAATTCTTTGGGCTACGTCGGTAACTTTGGTTCTCTTGCGGATGTCTTCATTCGATCACGCAAGGAAATATGTGGATTATGTTGACATCTTAATGTAATCCAATCATCCACCAATATTGCCCAATTTACTGTTTTATGTGATGACAAATCATAGATTCGGTCTCAATATTTATCACAAGTCTGTAGCTCTAGAACATAATAAATAACCTACAAGGCCAAAAAAAATCATAACATTTAACTTTCAATTACAAACGATCAACTTCCTTATACATTTCAACACTAACAATGTCATATAATGCATCCAGTAGTTTTGAAATGACACTACAACAATTTATTGGCTCCCACTCAATGCTACTGGTATATTGATACTTTAGTAAATAGAATCATGATAATATGGATTACCTTCAAAGCTTTAGCGGCTTGTTCGTGCGTGGCGTGAGTGATGTCGACGTCGTTGACGGCCAGCAGTCGGTCTCCGCGCCGCAGCTGCCCCGACCGCTCGGCGGGCCCGCCGGCCAGCAGGAACGACACGTAGATACCGTGCCCGTCCTCGCCCCCGACGATGTTAAACCCGAGACCCGAAGCTCCCTTCTCCAGGTCCACGACGCGGGTCTCTTCATTGCTGTCCGTAACATCTTCACGACGCAGCGAGTTCGCCGCGCTCGACGCCGTCTCAGTATTCTCGATCGTCATTCTTGTGGCTGTATGTGCAATATTTAACATGATAAATATGTAAATAATAGTTAAGTACACATTACATCAGTTTGTTTGAACTGGTAATCAAGTGTGGCATTGGTGAGAGGCCCTGTGATTTTAGGGCCACGGTATTAAGGTCAGCAGTGATGTAACTTACGTGTGTTGGCGCGAGATGTGCGGGGGGAGGGTTGTCCGTGTCGTGGGCCCGGCACAAGCACGAGAAGCACTCGCTCGCCCGTCGCCTTCAGCGCGGCTACTGCATCTTCGTGCGTCACATTGTCTAGGTTCACGTCACCGTTCTGGAAACAAAACAACATACAAATTAATCATGCAATTTGAGGTTTGACGTCCTTTTTGAATGTAGGTTTGAACAATGAAACTTACCGAAGTATTCTTGACCATTAGCAGTTTATCACCGACCCTCAAACGGCCGTCTCTATGAGCAGCACCACCAGCCATTATCTTGGTCACATAAATACCATTGTCACCCGGGATATGTTGATTGCCGAGACCCCCCGCTATACTGAACCCGAGACCTGAGCCGCCTTTCACCAGCTCGATCTCTACGGATTCTTCTGGCTTTGTTACTTGTAAAGAATTTGAAGTATCTTCTGTCGCGCGACGTCGTATTTTCTGTAAAGAGTATAAATAAAATTTTATAGTAGCAAAGACGGGCGCGTTTAACGGCAGTGAGTCATGTCTTTCGCGGGACAATGTTTATTGTAAAAGAGTCCTTGTATGAAGGTCAATCGCTGGAGTTTCGCATAATAGGATGCCCTCAATAGTTCGATTATGAATCAAAGTTGGCAAGAAGTATTGGTCGGCAATCAATTCTCCTAACACAATGACGAAATGATTCCGTCCATGAAATAGTGTCACCACTTGTAGTATACATACACATACATTGATTCTTCTGATTGCATTTAATAGTAACTCCTTCATGGCACGTTTAATTGTTCGATACGAATCGACTACGGAATGCGTTCACTTGCTGAATACTACACGCGGCACTGTTTATTCTTGTACCGCCGAACGGAACTTGTCACTAAATTCAAAATAATAACAACTACGCGAACAGAATTAACTTGAAATTACACACCGCACCTAGTCAGAAACCCAAGTAATCAAGTCTCTTGAAATTATTTAATTAATTACGTTTTTTAAAAGGTAAGTATCCTAATATGGAAACTCCTTGAATGCTGTGCTGACCGTGTTATCAAATGACGTGAATGAGCCATTAAGCTTATAGCTTGAGTCACATATTTGCTTAATCTCGTAACAGCTGGTGTTTGACTTAGTAATAAAGTAAATAAACAAACTCACCAGTCTCACAGTATGGCCAGCCTTTTTTAATGCATCAACTGCGTCAGCGTGCGTAACACTGTCAACATTCGTATCGTTCACCTGTGAGACAAATAAAACGACACTATGTAAACAAAATAGTGTACTAGATAGTAGTAGAAGCTTGAGCATCTACTGGTCACTGCAATCAAGTAGCGTTTACGCAGAGTAGTGAGCAACTGGAGTCCACTGTGCAGGCGATCATTCGCTCAATACCACCGACCGATAGTCCGTCGTATGATACGATTAGTCAATAAGAGATGGATCTGGTCTACCGAGGATTTATTGTTTGTCATAGATAACTTCAAGGCCTCTCCATGGCCTTTAACTATTTAGAAGATCGAGTTATTATGTCACCAATCAATATTGACATTAGAAAACGTCGTCAGGAAAGTTGAGTATAAATGTGGATGGCTCTACGAGTAGGGGAAGACCAATGAAACGATGGATGGACTGTGTGAAAGAAGATATGGCAAGAAAGGAGGTGCCTCATGAAATGACGAGTTATAGAGAAGTATGGAAGAAGAATGAATTGTTTTAGGGGCAGGAGATTGAAGATGATGAAGTAAAATCTTACCTGCAATATCGCGTCATTGATCTGCAGCTGGCTAGCCGCCGCCGCTCCTCCAGGAATGAGTTTAGTGACGTAGATGTGTGGGTCATCAGCCACGTGGGGATTGTCGGAGCCGCCGGCGATGCTGAAGCCGAGCCCCGCGCCGCCCGCGCGCGACAGCACCACCGTCATGTAGATGTACCCATCCTCACCTTGTGTACGCTCCGTGCCACCACCTTCTATGCCATTTACCTGCAAAGGCTGCCAGTTTTGTTTAGTACTTATATTGATTATAGTGATTATTGATTATAGTGATTGTTGAGGTGGCGAGATTCAACTAATGGAGTGATCATATATGGGTAAATAGAGTGACAGCACGCATTATCATCTATACTTACTAACTTTGTGAAATAAGACATCATACTGTTATGGTAATTATAAATTAGGGCAAGTTTGAACCATTATTAAACCTGAGTGTTGTCCCAGTGTCTTATAGCACTCTTTAGCTTTTCTGTTTGATGGAATCAAGCTGGTGCCTTGTGAATTGTAGTTTTATTAAGAAACCACTTTTACAATAATAATCATACTGCAATAATCAATCATTATTATTCATTTTTGTAATTGATATTATTACATTAGTACTAAATTAAATAGTTACCTGCTTCATTTCTGGTGATGTGACGTGAGCCTGAAAATAACAGTCAAATTAACTTTATCATAATAATTATGGGATTAAATGAGTACTTTTGATAAGTTGTATAGTAGGTCAATGAGGTGTGTAATATCTTTTTATGTCAAAAATTACTATGAGAGGTAGTATTTATGTATGTACTTCAAATATTCAGTTCTATCCTTAGTAATGTATCCTTATATAACTAAATAAATTGATGTAAATGTTAGAGTTGTGCATGTGGCTACATACTGGTCTAACACAATTTGAGTTTCAGCGATAAGTAAATAAAAAGTAAATAAATAGATAGGTAAGATTCTGCAGCAAGTAAGAAAGAAAATTCAGAATAGGCTTCAAGACCGAAAAATCTGTGGTTATGTTTAAATACACAGGTATGTTTAATAATTTCAAAACCTGG
This sequence comes from Xestia xanthographa, assembly GCA_905147715.2. Classification (NCBI taxonomy): domain Eukaryota; kingdom Metazoa; phylum Arthropoda; class Insecta; order Lepidoptera; family Noctuidae; genus Xestia; species Xestia xanthographa. The sequence goes on from LR990656.1 coordinate 13,962,863, forward strand.
CTTTTCCAAAAGTCAATTTTACATGACCAAGAACAATAATACTATTATTAGTTTAAGAATTTCGTGATTTTTATATTTTGGTATATTTTATACCTTCTGTAGCAAAAAGAGGGAACTTATTATTCTTACTTATTATTCTATTATTCTTATCCCCACATATTATAAAAACAGGCTAATTCATGAATTATAAATGTTTCAATTATTACACTAATATTCAAATTATAATAAATGATGGACAAACATTGCTATAGAACTGGAATTTTCTTTAAAAAACTTAAGCCAAGAACAGACGGATCATTGTATATTCTAAGAATATATTATGTTGAGTACTCATTGACATAATGTGATTAGTTCTATTGAATATTAATGATAGAAACAGGAGGGTCAATCCAAACTGGTAAACATCATTCACACACTTAGTATACAGGTTGTATGTACAGAGGCACTGCTAAATAAATAACAATAATTAAATGTAAATAGGTAAATAGTTTGTTATATCTATAAAGAGATTAGTAGGTATCAAGATATAATACTCAGAAATGAACTATAATTACATAATAAATTAATTATAAGAAAAGTTTACTTTATAGAAATACTTGTATGAATATATTCTGCCAATTACTGTTAAATACTCTAGAAGAATAAGCAACAATTGTCATGTGACAATGGTGAAAATTAATTAATGTTTATTTTATTGCCTGGTACTGAATCATATTGAAGTCATGTCACCTACTCACCGTATCAAGATTAAACAAGGAGGAGACTTTCCGAAGAAATCCATTATGCGTTTTTTTCTTCCGTCTTTCTGTCATTTTCAAGACCAAGTGTGCATAGCCCTCAGGGAATTTATTTTGTTGTCCGTACTACACTATGTACACTGCATGCATTGTTAGTTACACACTTGTGTCCACTTTCAGCTTACTTGACGATGTTCAGCATGCACCATTCTCTACCTAGAACCCACAACTAACTTGCACCAAAACATATCAAAAGTATGTGACCTTTTATAAGGTATGCGACCTCTTTTCATGTTGCAGGTAATCCCATTACATTGAAAGCTCTCTATCATGTTAGCTTGGTTTAATTTGCAGCAGTCCTTATCTAATGAATGGACGAAATTTAGCCGAGCCCTTTATTGATAGCGATTTTAGTAGATAAATGTATGTATGGCTGGGTAATTATTAGGCGTGTTACCAACTTGTGTTCGATGATAGGATGGTATGAATGTCAAAGCGATGAACCTTAATTAGAATGTCCGTGTTACATTATTAGTGTGCAATTTATGGACACTTGATAGTATCTATATATTGTACCTATCAACCATGGGCAAGTAACAGCAAATTGTTACAAGCAAAACTAACTCCGAAGTCGCATTAGTCTCACCAAGAATTGAAAACGTTCCCAGAGTGTAAAGAAATTACTAAACGTTTAAAAATAGATTAGTGTTTATTAAATGGCCTTACTTGCAACGAATACGAAATCTCGGCAGTGTGAATGTCAAAATTTTGTGTGCAATATCATTTCACTGATTATCATTTAGGAGCAGTATACTTTCAGTCGATGTAGCGTTCGTACGTCATTGGCACAATTGTGAAATTTAACGGCACCAATCCACACAACGAAGAAACGTTAGCGCACATATCGCCGAAAACTTGTACTATATTTTAGGTTATAAATAGTACTACGAGACGCGAAACACCAACCATCCGCCATTACCGTCCACTTGTTGTACCTAGCGCTCCGTTCAGCCACTTTCGTAAACGTCACGTCATCAAAATAAAAAAAATTGAATCATCGCATCGATCCACCGCCCGATCCCCAACTAAAACTCTTTGGATTGTAGCCTATTTACAAAAGATGGCGCTGTGCTTAATAAAGTGTGTGACTTATGGCAACAATATTATAAAAAGAATACAAGAAAATACCCGGCAATATTTAAGAAATAAGAATGTCCAATAAGAAAGAATTTTCACCATTGCTTTCATGTTATTCATACTACCTATTTACATGGAAAAATTATTGTTAGATAGGTACATAGTTTCTCTTTTAGAATCCATTGATCTATGTAAGAAAAACCCATTAAGTAATTAAACAAAGATAGGGTTCAATTTGATTAAAATAAATCTTTTTGTTTTACCTATTAAAAGTGCGGCATCACTTACCTTTTTTTCCTCGTTTTCTCCAATCGGTAGAACGACAAAATAAGCCTAAACAAAGAAAAAGGTGTATTAGGTGACCTTTTCAGGAAGTTTGCAGGATCAGTTCAACTTCAGACTTCTGGGAACGTTAGCAGGAGGGTAGCTCTCAATCTCAACATCATCAATGTTCAATAAGGTCATGTGGTAGTGGTAGGTACACAATAAATCTCTAAAGTTATTTCTGTTCTGCTATCCGGATTACAAAGGTTACATTATTATGGGTGGCTACTGGCTGACCTGACTATAGAAGGCAGACCCTATGGTTGGATCAACCTACAAGTATTCTCCGCAACGGTAGCGACATCTATTGATTGCGAACATTCATTGCATTAATCTTTTAAACGGAGAGGCTGTGTGCAGATGTTACGGCCACGGTCTATTTCTAATGCCCGATCCAGACTCTCCACGAGGCTACACGAGGGAACGCGAGTACGAGAGTGTGGACGGTGTGCTCGTGTCCTCTCGTCTTCCCTCGCCTCGCCTCGCTGTCGCTCCGTTTTGTGTCGGTTTTTCGGACATGAGTCAAAGGACGCGAGGGGTGAGGCGAGGGAATCATCCACGCTCTCGCGCTCGCTCACTTTGTTGTAACTGCTGCAGAGTAAGGCCAAATGATTCAATTTTCTCTAAACAGTTGAAATCTTTGTTTAAACTGACAAATTGTGGATCAATTGATCCTGTAATATTTGTAATGTAAATAATTTTAATATAATATTTGTAATGTAAACAATTTTAATGCAATATAATTGCAATAATTAGAATCAATATTATATTATGTTATCTAGCAATTTGATATATAAAACATTTGCAGTGCCCTTACAGGGTGTGCATGTCTTAATACTGTGTCATGCAATTTTAATGCATGCCTAATAACCAGTGTTTTTATATATTATTTATTTTTTTGCTAACATGTCTAACAAAAAAATAAATAATATACATATATATAAAAAAAAAAAATTGGTAGGCACATAAAGTAGCTAACGCAGTCACTTCAATCACATCCATCTTGTAGTAGACGTAGCGGGCAAGTGAATAAATCGAGAGTGTGGATTGCTAGCACTCGTGCAGCCTCCACTCGCCAAGACTCGCGCCGAGGGCCTCTAGGAGGCGCCTCGCGAGAGTCTGGATCGGGCATAATATCTTATCATGATTAAGTAATGTGGCATAAATGCTGGATCGAATTGCCGATTTACTTGTCTGATAGTCTAATCGACAAACTTTTCGTCACACACGATAAGAGTTTCAAGAACTCTAAAGATATGGTAGGTAGTCAGATGAAGAGTGTGATATAATAGTCAAGTGGTTTTTCAAAGAGGCCACGATCGGTAACTACAGGTATCCCAGGTGGATTATTTCCTCAACCAGTACCTATTACCTACTACAACATCAAATGTCGCAATTTGGGCCAAAATATTTTTCTATGTTCAGTCACAAATTGCCGGATCCGTTCTTCCCTCATAATAATATCGCTGAGATTCCATTTTCCATAGTCATTTTTTTAAAGATGGTTAGACCTTAAAATCATTAACTCCCACCGACATAAGGCCCTTCTAACCCTAAAATTAGTAACTCTATTTGTGGTGGTTCAAACTTCGTTTGAAATACTGTTAGAATCAGTTAGAATAAAGTTCTAATCAGCTTGCACTACAAAGCGGTTGTTACATCAGTCAATGCGGCCGAATAGTGCGAAATGAGTGGTTTTTTGCTATTTACAAAAAATCTATTGATTGGACTAAAAAATAAAACACATAAGACCTGCTTTATAGTTAGTTCAGTTAGTATGCAAAGTTTCATGATCTAATTTGAAGTGCGTTTTGAATACCAGCGGAGACCAGCGGTTTATTGTTCGATTTGGAGGTAATTTTGTTTTTTTTTTCTATCGAGAATAGTTTATGGAATCGTGTTTTCGTCACACATTACCATATATTTATTTCAAAATTGATGCTGCATTATTTTAGAAGCCATTTGAGGTATATTTATAGCCCTTAAGAATCGAATCCAAGTGGATACTGCTAATTTCTATGAAAGTGCTACTTACAGTCTCTTCAAAATAAGTTTTTATTTAGAAAACTTAAATAGGTACGAACCTTCGTCGAATCTGGCGTGGCATTTCGTGTTTCAGATTTTTTGTGATTCTCTTGCAGGAATGCATTGGATACGCTTCGGAAGACATTGTCGTCTGTGTGTGGTATCTGAAAAGTGAATTGAGTGAGTAGGACATAAGATTCTCAAAATTAAATTCTAGTGCATCGATAAAAATATAATTTTATTGATCTACCTAGGTATTTTTGATTTTACGAAATTAACTTCTTGAGACATTTTGCATAAAACCCGACGGCGACGTAGTAAACAAGTGTTATTGGAATGGATGTTAAAAATTAAAAAGCGAGTATTTATTTTGTGGGTCAACAATTTTTTTTTTAAATGTAAGTAAGTACCTTTAAGAACTCAGTTTTTTTTTTCTTGAAATGGCTTTGCTAAAGCCGTTAAATGATTCTCTGAAAATATTTCGTACCTCTATGAATAGATGGAGACACCATAATATGTCGCCTAATCGGTAGGAAGATAATTACGTTGGTGCAAAACTAATAGTTTAGTGCCTGAAATATTTTGTACCTTAATAGTTATACTAGGTAGCTATACTATACTATAATAGGTATCTATCTGCTGTAATGTACACAGCAAAAACACCGGCTGTGAGGCAAGCCACAATAAAATGAAGTCAATAAAAAGAGCAGACATCGGGAAGTTTATAATGAAACTGTAAATAACCCAATGAAAACTGCAAAATCGTCGAGCAAAGATTGCATAAAACAATCATTTATTTGTAAACCGTTTGCACAGCGCTGCTTCCATAAAAAAATCTATGAAATAAATCTCGTGATGTTCCGACTGCCTGCCCTAGTTTATAAATAAATAATAAAAACTGAAGCATGTAAATGACTAAAATTGACTCACTTCGCGTCGCACATTGTCAGCTTCCCATTTGTTCGCGATGCGTATCGTTTCCGCAGTCTTTTGTTGAACCGACTTGGTGTCATCAAGAAGTGTGAGCTCGTAGAACTCTTGGATATCTGTGACAGCAGAAAAATCATTGAATAGAACGCCTTCAATCAATCGACTTTCTTAGCCTTGAATTGTCATCATAAATTATGCATTTAGGTAATTTGTTTACCTTTAACTTATTACCAATTCTGATTGGAAAAGCAAACCACATAATATCCATGATATTGAAAAAAGGAAGCTATGGATTGTTAAGTCAAATATGCAGCCTATAAAAGCTTATCTGAAAGAGCTAATCTGGAACAATTCCGTTCAATTGGTAGGTGGGTAGGTAGGTAGGTAGGTACTGAAAACTATCGCGTGAGTCGTGTCGTGTTGAGATCGATATCGAGCGTGCGGGCGGCGACCCCACGGTGTTCCATGTTTGAGTGGATGAACTTAGTGCATATTGTATTATATTATGGAAATTAACCATAGGATATACCTAGCTAAGTAGCTACCCAATGCAGCTTTGTTCGGATTTTACAGTCTGCTTCACATGGTCCCTTGATCATAGCTGCGCTGCGCAGCTCGATATATAGGTACACACATGTAGGTACATAGTAGCTTATTAGGTACAGGACTAGGTCTTTCACGTAGGTACCCGACATTTTTTAATACCCGGGTATCGGGTAAGTATTATTTTTTCATAAACCCGGGTATACCCGGGTATTTTGAACTAGTTCCATTGTCCTGCCTTCGCTTATTGGTAGAGTGCTGTTAATGATGAAAAGCTTCTCAGACGAATTTATTACGAGTGACGGCCCAAATGGAAATACCGTCTCGCGCAACCAAGCGTGCAACGGTGCAACAATTTAGGAAGTTCTAGTACAAGGCACAAGGTCGAAAAAAAAAATGTTATTCGCGGCCTTTTTGGAACTAGGTTTGAACTTTGTTCAGATTCAGATTGAGAAGACGATGCCGATAGCACTTCTTTTTCGCACGTGTAAAGTTCTGTATTTCGATCTTTATTTTATGTAGGTACTATAACTAAATATTTTAATAAAACACTTGTTGAAGAGCCTATACTATAATATATTGGGGATATTGAACATTGTACGTAATATGTGATTGTACTGTTTCCTTATTCTTTATTTTTATAATGTCCATACTCCAGAAACAGGTCTATCCATTTTGCTCACGAAAAGTAAACCATCGTTTAGTCAAATTTTATAGGTTATTACTAAATGATGATATTTGTTAACTAGCTGACCCGCGCAACTTCGTCTGCGTCACATAATATAGCTTATACATGTCATTTTGTGTGTGCATTAAATTACGAACAAAAACCTTTTAAAATCAATATTGCTTACCTCCTGCTTACGGCGTGATAATATGTAGCCTAAAGCCTTCCTTGGTTTACAAAGAACATTTTTGCTGAATTTCAATTCAATCTATCCAGTAGTTTTGGCGTGAAGCCGTACCATACACACAGACAAACAGACAAAAATTCAAAAAAGTCACTTTTTGTCATCAGTTACGTTTTTCTAACAAAAGCCACTTATTTTTTCTTGAAAATTCTCAGTGTACAGTTTTTCTTTCGTAACTATTTTATTATTATGTATAGATAATATGTAATTAAATTAAATATTGTGATGATACAATTTTTTTTTTATTTTGTAAGTATTAATAATATTTAACACTAATATTAATATTAATAATGTTCACCGAATTATAATTGCCAACCGAATAATTTCTATACTCCTATGAAAATAATAGAAATAAAACTTTTTCAACACATTTGCTCAAAAACTGCATTTACAGAGCCTACAGGCTCTGTAAATGCAGTTTTTTTTTTACATAGTTCGAAAGTTAATAATTACACACCATACAACGGAACGTGCGGTAAAATAGGTGAGTACCTATTTTACCGCACGTTCCGTTGTATGGTGTAAAATATGGGGTATGCGGTAAAATAGGTACTTAGGTGAACTCTCACCTAAGTACCTATTTTACCGCATACCCCGTTGTATAGCACCGTGCGTATTCTTGACGGTTTTTTTTTAATTAAGTCAAAATGAAAATTTAAAATGGCGCCGACGAAAATTTTCGGATTTTTCTTCATGGGTGTAGTTTTCGTGGTTTTTAGGGTCGCTGATAATTAAAACGAGGTCAAAATGAAAATCCAAGTTGGCGCCGACGAAAATTTTCGTTTTTTCTTCATGGGTGTCTTTTTCGTGGTTTATGGGGTCGCTGATAACGAAAATAAGGTCAAAATGAAAATCCAAGATGGCGCCGACGAAAATATTCGGTTTTTTCTTCATGGGTGCCGTTTTCGGTTTTTGGGGTCGCTGATAATGAAAACGAGGTGAAAATAAAAATACAAGACGGCGCCGACAAAATTTTTCGGTTTTTTTCTTCATGGGTGTCGTTTCGTCTTGGGCTTACCATAGTCACGAGTTTGTAAATACTAATTTCTGCACGTGTGACATACAATGTTTTTCAACACATTTGCGAGAAAACAGTACAATATGTAATGAAACAAACAGCGACCCCAAAAACCACGAAAACGACAACAATAATAATAATAATAATCATTTTATTATCAGGCAACTAAGGCCCATATAACAATGAAGAACAGCTGAAAATTTTTGTCGGCGCCATCCTGGATTTTCATTTTCAACTCATTTTCATTATCAGCCACCCCAAAAACCACGAAAACGACACCCATGAGGAAAAAACCGAAAAGTTTCGTCGGCGCCATCTTGGATTTTCATTTTGACCTTATTTTCGTAATCAGCGACCCCGAAAACCACGAAAACGTCACCCATGAAGAAAAAAACAAAAAAATTCGTCGGCGCCATTTTGGATTTTCTTTTTGACCTAATTAAATAAAAACCGTAAAGAATACGCACGGTGCTTTACAAGGGGGTATGCGGTAAAATAGGTACTTAGGTGAGAGTACCTATTTTACCGCACGTTCCGTTGTATGGTGCGTAATTCTTAACTTTCGAACAATGTATACAGGCTCCATAAATGCAGTTTTTGAGCAAATGTGTTGAAAATAACTATTTAATAAAACTCTAACGAAATAAAAACAAAACACGGTGACATAACCAAACCTAACCTCAAATTTACTCGCCTTCTTATTCCTTTTAAACGCCTTTAGAGTTATTTGAATTGTTTGTAGTGCAACTAATCTTATTTAAGGTGACACAGCACACGAGCTCAAACTCATTGGTGGGCGTGGCTAAAAAGCACGCTGTCTCACCTGGCATCGTGCCCGAAGGAGATAGTATCAGTGATGAGCAGTTAGACGCTAGTCTTCACGTGCGTCTAGTTCGTACGCACACACTCAGCGTTCCGAACCGTTCCGAACAAAAACGAAGTTATAATACTTTTGTCTGAACTTTTATTTTAATGCGCTAAAAAGAATAAAATAAACTTTTTCTTTAAAACTTTTACTATCAACTTATAACGTCATCGTCACTTCACAATTCGCGAGATTAGTGGCAACAATAATATTGTATAACTATATTGTTTGTTATTGTTGGCCTGGGGTCACGATGTCCTGGACGCTTTCCGCCAGGTCTGCTAATCCCTCGAGAGAAATAAATAGCTGTGAAGCCAGCAGAGTCTGGACGTTGGTCGGCAGACGACTGCTTTATATTGTCATCGTGGTACTGTGGATTTCCTTGGCCTGATAAAGTTTAGGATTTCCTTTTCAGGGCGTATCACGTCGGAGTCTCCAATTTAGTGGTTGTTGTACACTAACTAAATTAAATTAAAAATGTTCATAATTCTATATCAATTTAGTCAACACAAGACAGAGAAGTGACAGATCAGAAGAAAAGTAAAAATTATATCGTGAAGGTTTTATGTATATAAAGTTTCTAAATAAGTAGGTCGCTACACCATATTATAGGGTGTGCGTTTCGATAGCGCGACCACGGCGTTTTTTTTTTAAAATAACTATGCCATGATTTTGTAAAAATTATGTATGTACGTGGTTCAAATTTCCCAAAACCTTAAATTTGTCAAAGTTATGGTTAAAAAGTTATAAGGGTTTGAACGTGGCCACGCCATCGAAACGCGGAGAACCGCGCGGCCATGGAAATCTTAAAAACTAAGCGTTGCAGAGACCTGAAATTTAGGTAAATAAAGGATTGAATTTGTAAAAAAAATATAAAAAATCCTAGGTTTATATTTCAGGAGCATACGTATGGTATCGCTTATCACCTTCAAAATGTTCTGAATGTGAAATATTTAATTAATTAATGAATTTAATTTTAAATTATTTATTTTTTACAAAATCTTGCCATAGCTTAAAAAAAAAAGAATGCCGTGGTCGCGCCATCGAAACGCACACATTATAGGAGTGCAATAAAAATGCACAGGCCCTTCAACTTCAGCGAAAAACAAATGACACGTCACTGACGTCATGCATGAAATGAAAAGGACAGAAATATAGGTCTTGTTCTTCTATCAAACGAAGGACATGTCAATATGGCGTATCCCCCTCCCGCACCGCACCGGGGGAAACATTATTCAGTGAGATGCACGAAAATTCATAGTAAAAGGCGCGCGTAAAAAAATATAAAAAGGCTTTTGGGAAATCCAATTTTATGAAAAAACCACTGCATAAATCATTATCAAATAAAATTTATTGAATTCTTCGATAATTTTGCTGTGTCGGTACCGACTTTGTTTTGGAAATTTGATACTTCTTTTATTACTAATTTACGCCCAAAGTTACGTTAAAATTGGCAATAAAAATGAATCTTTGGTAGCTCGTAACTTTTGAATGCCTTTTTATTTTACTATTCTGTTTCCGCACAGACACAATTAATAATGAGACAAAACGATATCATGTTTAACTTTAGATGTACCATGTCAAACAGTGGAGTAATAGTCCCCCGAAATTTGTATGGAAAATATGTTGTGCAGATCAACCTTAAGGCGCTACAGTATAGTATATTTCATTACAAGTGCGGAAAGGCTGTCATTGCAAAGAGTTCCGACAAATGTCTACCCGAGCCGAGGCGCAGCAGAAGGCGAGGGTTGACACTCGGAACAAGTTGCAATGACGGTTCCGCAGGTGTACTGAACGACTATTTTTAATACAGTTGCGAAAAAATTAAGCAATTTAATAAATTAATAAAAACCTCGACCACAACGTAGACGGTTTTAATTTTGCTGAGAGTTCGGAGAAGTATGCCAACATAACATTTTCTGAAAAACTATTTGCTTTTTTCTCTTCTCTCCACGCAATAAATTCGTCATAAGTAGATAATGTAACGACTTTTTGACTTTTCCGGTAAAATGTTCTCGGAAGCATTTTGTGCAATTATACTGAGTTCCGGTGGTCATCATCATCTTCCTGCCCCTAACCCATGTTACTTGGGGTCGGCGCAACATGTTTTTTCTTCCATTCTCCCCTGTCAACCAATTGAGTTCCGGTGGTGTTATTTTAAAAAAAAAGGGTCGAAATGACTCATTTTGTGCAACAAACAACTAAACTCGCAAAGAAAATTTCGGGAAAGTAGCGCCAACCGTAGAATATAAGCAGTTTTTTTTTTCTTCACCCATTTTGGTAGGCAAAGGGAACTATCCATACAGCTTAGCCTTCAGTAGATTTTTTTATTGATATGTAATGAAAATGAAATTTAATGAGATGAAATGAAATGAAACCTAACCTAACTCATTCAATTAAATCATTAAATGTGATATTGAAATAAATTAGTAGCTTCTTTTTAGAAATATACGTATTTGTATGAATCACAAAAACTCTTTAGTAAAAACTTCATGGTTGGTTTTTCTTTTTTAGACATTATTTTGACAGTTGGGAAAGAGAACGCACGAGTTCGGGAAAGGTAAAAAAAGCACTAGTATGTAATAGCTCACATCCCGAACGCTATACGTCCCTGCAATACACCACTTTTTGAGCAACTGTATTAAATATCATTTTTTGGTTTTTAAGAATTTTGATGAATTCTTCTGATTAAAGTGGGTACCAGGGTCTGACTATGAAATAATACCCGGGTACTAAAACAATCATCTACCCGGGTATACCCGGATCCGGGTACCCGGGTAGAAAACCCTATTACGGGACCCATATATAGGTACATTGGTACCAAATGTATCTACATAAGCAACACAGAAATCACAATTCTGATGTAGGTTACTAGGTTCGTCTTTGTGACAATGAGTCAGTGACAGCACAATACTTACGCGTTGTTTCATATTTCCACATAAATATTCCGAAGCGTAACTGTGAATATATTGTAATATGGTGGTGTTTCATGACAACAGGGACACCATTCACAATACCTATAGTTACATGTCTAAGGACCTAGAGTGGAGAAAATGGTAATGCGTCATGTTTTTTGACGATTTCTAAATGTATGCGACTGCCCCTTTAAACTTATTATTGTTTATTCATTTGTTTTTTTTGACACCCCGGTCCGTTCGGACGTAAACATTTTTTGTCTACGTCTGAACGGACCAAAATGAATTGACAGCGGTCCGTTGAGACTAAACACCCAAATTTTGGGTGTAACCTATTTCTTTGATCTGAGTTTTTAACTTTCAAAAAGTTTCAAATAACGCTAACTTTCGTTCTGAATGAGATGATAAAATTAACAATGATGGTAAAGTCAACCTGATAATATGATATTTCCCAACTTCCCCAATCCTTGTTTTTTGTTTGAATGTAAAAATCAAAGAATATGTTAAACTAGGTTGGCTATCCACATTATCTTAGTTAAGTATCATAGTTTAAACCGTACACGTTCAAGCGTAAACAAGCGTTCAACCGCAAAGAAATATTCAATTATTGATAAGCGATATCTTTACGGTTATTTACGCACAGGCCGCAATACCAATTGGTGACGCAAAAACTAGAGATTTATATGATCAAACTATTACCCACATCATTATTTCACCAGTAGGTACTTATCTGAAAACTGCATAATTATACTGACTGAAAAATGTTAAAGTTCCACCCGTACCTATACATAAAGGGTGTAAAACACCTCTTAACGAAGCCAAAAAGTACTATCGAGGACACTCCCGCCTGACCACCACTAAGCTCATTTTTGCTTGCACTCGCAACATAAAAACGCTCTCTAGCCCCGCCCTGTTGATTTTGTGTAGAAAAAATGAATGAAAAGATACCGAATCGGCCGAGCGCATTGACGACGCACGCCAAACGAGAGTTATTGTTATTTTGCGCGCCAAAGTTGACGCTTTCCTAATAGGCCCAAACTTCAAGGGGGCGTGGCTCGGCACCTCCGCATGATTTAAGCGAAAAAAAAATAAAATGGTCAGGCGGAAAAGACCCCCATAGTACCACTTGTTCTCCCCGCGTCATTGCGATAATTTTTTTGTTCTACACCATACCTGGGAAGTACTGGGAACCTTCTAGTTACGGAGATATTGGGGGTCAAAGTTACAACTTTAAGACAAGTTTTTAAAAAAATACAAGTTTTTAATGTAAGTTTTTTACTTTAAACACCTTCACGACGGATGGTCCTATTCATCCATCAGCACAATGTTTTGAGTGCGTTACATTGAGTTCTACCACAAAACATGATTTTTCACCCCAAAAAAAAGTCGTTTCCCAGCATTAATTTTTGCGTAAACAGAATGCTTGGTTGACGGCTTTGTGATGAGGTCTTTTACACCCTGTATATGCACGGCAGGCGCAAGCGATCAAGCGTTATTTTGTTCCCATAATAGTTTGGAAGGTTGTTCAATAAAAATACTTGAACAGAACAGTTCAGCACACATAGTTTAAAATTTCAATTAAAACATGTCGAAGAGCAAATTGTGTAGGCGAAGGCTCAGTTAAAGCCGGTGACCCGTATGTGGAGATGTAGGTCAAACAGACCACCGCACATATTGTAGGGTTCACGAACATACGAACGCATCCGTCTGCGGCAGTAGGGAGGTACGATATGGATTGATGGATTTTGTGTATTGTCAATCAAAATTTCATATGTATAGGGGTAGTTATAGAGTCGGGTGAGTTGGGCAGCCAAGCGGCGCGAGTGTGCAGAGTGTTCACATTGATAACCGGCTGTTTTCAGGTCAAGAAGACTGGTATGAAAGAAAAGCACAATAATAAGGTCAAAGTGCAGTGTCACATTTTATCTACTTATTTATTATGATAAATGCGTTGCTTTACGAACCTTGATGATATAGATTTGGTTTGAAATAACAAAGGCATTATTGACCACCTAGAGCCAGGGCCGGACTGGGACGCGACACCGGCCTGGGCATTTTAGAAACGGTAGGCCTTCCACTCTCCAGAGAAAGGAAAACTAGAAAACAAACACATCTATATCTATTCTATATACTTACATATAATAAATCTGTAGAAAAATCATTTTTGTACATCGAAAATATTTTGAAAAAAAATTGCCAGGGTGTGAAAGGATAACCAACAGAACTCATTTCCAGCATTTTTGGAATTTTTGACTGTTTATCTGTTTTTCTGTTTCGATGATCAAGCATCACGTTAAATTTACAAAGCCAATGTAGATAACTTTTATACATGAAGATTGTGCGTATCTTGAGGTATTATTTAGTTTTTGTTACATCATAATCGGTTAATTCTATCCAAAGATATATAAATTTAAAGTGAACTAATCATCAAATGCAGCGATATCTATTGTACAAGTCAAAATGTGCTCACCAGTTAACTTTTAAATCGACTGACCTACTAAAAAAAGTTATTATAGCATAAGGTACTCTAGATTAGTCTACATGACGCTGCTTTGAAAATTTACATAGATAATTTCCGTGCATTATATTTTAGCAGTTTAACAACTTAGTCGATAGATGGTTGTTAATGTCAAGCCATTTTCTGAATCGCGGTGTTAAGATTTTCCGTGAAAGAATTACCCTCGCCCGTGTCTTCTGGCTCAAGTTTGGTTTATAACCGACGAAACAAAAAGAAGGAAGTTCTATGATCCGACCCAGCCTGTTGTTGTCCCTTGCTGCCCTCTTGTCAATGACCCACTAAGCCGAGGCCCGAACCCCACAGGGGGTGCCCTTAGTGACGGTTCATTTAATGTGTAATTCCTGTTAGTTTGTAAGCCCTGGCTGGGGGCCTTAAAGTAATTTTTGGCCACCACAGGATTGTCCGGTTAAGCAGTCAAGCAATCGTCTAGAATTGCAACTGCGAGTGGTCCCTCCTATAAAAAAAAAAAAAAAAAAAAAAAAAAAAGAAGGAAGTTCTCAACTTCTCATTCGACGCGTATATTTTTTTATGTATGACCACTCATAACTTTTTAAAGAGAAGTCCGAAATGCATGGTCCTTTTGTGTGAAAAGCGGTATATATATTATCTCAAAGTTGGTCCCATTTAAAATTATAAAATCGTGTTTGGGCTAATTTTCTGCACCAATAATAAGAATTTTCGACCTAGCTGGAGTATGACTGTCATCGTGCGGATGAAGACGGGCTGTCGAGGCAAGCCCATAATTGGAAAAACATGAGTAGATTATTTTAGCGATTAATGCAAATATATCGAAGGAATTAAATTGTTACCCACTTGAATCTTTACGTACTAATATTTTAAAGCTCAAGAGTTTGTTTGTTTGGTTGGTTGAACGCGCTAATTACAGGAACTATTGAATCGAATTAAAAAATCTTTTAGTGTTGGATAGTCCATTTATCGAGGAAAGCTATAGGTTATCTAACATCACGCTACAACTAAAAGGAGAGGAGCATCGATGATAAATGTTGCAAAAACAGGGAAAATATATTTATTTTGAGAGCTTCCGTTGCGAGCGCTGCTTAAACGGTTAAAGTTACGTAACAATCATTTAAGAGGGAATAGTTCCTCTTAAAACGTTGCAATAAAAGACCGCGATAGCATAAATAATTGTCTGTCTTTTAAGGTTGACTCACACTCTCTCTAACCCCCTCTCTTTCTCTCTCATGTGACGCAGACGAAGTTGCGCGGGTGGGTCAGCTAGTCTAGAATATAAATTTAGGCTGAAATGCTAGGCTGCGACTTTGATAAAAAATGAGACTCGAAACTAAAAGAATAGCGACGCTTTCGATAAATGGCGTCGCCAGCTTTTGAGCCAGAGGGGCACAGAAAGGTACGAGTAAAAACGGATTTATAAGGGTTAAGTTTACTAGTTGCAGCTGCAGCTGAAGTTCTTCTAAGAATCTAAAATACTTGATTAATTAGAAGAAGAAGTTACTAAGTTTTAAAAATAAAAATAAGTTATTTTCCAAGAGCGAGCGAAGCGAGGTCGAAAATTTTTTGACACCTTGCCTTGAACACGAGTTACTTGATCGACTTAAAAAAACAATGTAAAGGTCAAAAAAAAAGGAGGTTGCAAGAGCGAGCGAAGCGAGCTCGAAAATTTTTACATCTTGCCTCGAATAAATTCAGATATTAATAATAATGTAAAATGAGATCAAAGTGCCTTCTAAAGCCTCGGGGCAAGGAGCTCCTAATTCATTTCAGCCTCTGTCTATATCGGTTGATCATGCGAAAATCCATTAGGAGTGCCAATCTAGACTTAGACACAGAAAAAAGGAACCCTTGTGTTAAGGCTGTTGTTAGCTGGGTTCAAAGGACGTACCGCGCCCGTTGGTTTAAAGAAAATGTGAAAGTTTATAGCGAGGTACGAGTTCTCAGAGGCTGATTTTTAGCCTTAAAAATATTATAGTTTGACAGTGATTCTTCTGTACCCTACAATTTATTACGCACTTACTAATTCTGTGGCAACACGCAGGAAAATTAAAAACTTTTAAAAATACTGTGCCTCTAGGGTACCATTACTGCAGATAGAGTCCAAGAGTATTAAAAAAATAGTAAAGTAAAATGAAATAGAAAGTAGTCTATACTAATATTATAAAGAGGTAACATTTGTTTGTAAGTTTGTATGTAGGGGTAATCTCCGGTAGTAATGAACCGATTTCAAAAATTCTTTCACCATTAGAAAGCTACATTCACCCTGAGTAACATATTTTTATCACCGTACTCCCACGGGAACGGGACCTACGCCGGTGAAACCGCGGGACGTCCGCTAGTAAAGTATAAAGAAAGAAAGTAAAGTAGAAATTGAATTAGGTCTTCGACTTGACGGTAGAGGATGTTATTTATCGATGTATTGCGATTTTTTTTAAATAGCAAGACAGTCGACTGCCAATCGACCACACCGGCCCACAGGCAACCGGCCCATCGGGCATTTGCCCGTATGGCCAGTCCGGGCCGGCCTAGAGCTACTTGCTTACAAGTAGGTACCTAGGTAATAACTTTTGCTTGCCATGCTAATTTTGTTATACCAGGTAAACTTATCATGTTTATGTACCTACACACAAATTGCGTTATACCTACCTACTACGTTCAAACACAATGGAGGATAATAGGATAACAACATCACTACAATAAATAAACTACTGTGCCATATAGCTAAAGAGCCGGCCCAGTGGAAATCTTGGTGCACATTTTTATGCATCGTAAATTTGTTCTTATAACTTGGCTGAAAATATTAAGTCCCTACATGTAGTATAAACAATATTCCCAATAAATATTATTATTCTCTCCGTCTCAAACGAGAACAAAAATATAAAATCATCTATACCTACCCAAGTTCATATCCAGAATAACTTTATCATAAAGGTCGTTTAGTATCTTTAGCTACATAAAAGTCATCAACAGAGGCTGGACTACTCAGTTTATCACGTTTAAACTTAAAAACAAGAGGATTGAGAGGAGATTATTCATATTATTTCCTACTGATAAATGCATTGCGTGCGTAAGCGACACATTTGATAAATAACAGAACAGTTTAACTGCGTGCGTAGGTACTCAATCACATCTGATTCAGTTTAATTAGTTTCTGTTTAGAGATTCGTGTCAACAGTAAAACAACATTATCTGGACATTCAAATGTTGTGAACTCAAGGGCAGTATATTATATTTTTGGTGATACTTATTCGGCGATCACCTAATAACCGGTAAACGGACTGATCCACAAACCTATGTATTAATTAATGTTTTCTGGGTTTGTTGAACATTCATCTTAATCCACAATTCTGTTTTTCCTCTCCTCAGTGGAAAATATAAGGGTTTTTTAGAAGAACAAGTTGAATAACTTCACGCCTGTGACTGTGGTGCAGTGAAGCCCATGCATGTGTGTTCATTACACATGACGCGTGCAGTCAGCTGCAATCAAGTACGCATCGACTACAGGGCAAGGTTAATCCAATGTAGATAGGTACTCGTCTCGTTATAATTTTTGTTTAAGTTTTAGCTAAACTTGGTCACGACTCAAATCCACTTGACTGTTTTCGAAGCGCAATTTGTTCAGAATAAACTGGCCAAAAAAAAATTCTTAATTCGACTTCCGAGTCAGCGTTACAGCTGTTGTGGAATTTTGATGTTATGTGCGTTATACCTGCTAAGTAACCAGCCCACGTTCAAACCTGTACCTAGGTATGGAGACTGCCAAAATAAGCCCTGGGGATTGTGTGTTAAATTAGACCGTCTGAAGGCACTCTAACATGCCTTTCTGAGAAGTAGGTCATCTATTCACACCTCTTAGCCTTTATACCTAGGTGCTTAGCTTATAATAGCCCTCTAATTTAGTACAATATCAGTAAGTTTTAAGCACAAGAACCTTTTTATTATAATTAAAGTAATAAGCCTGACCATATTCGTCAGTAGCATAATTACAATTAACATTTTAAGTACCCTATTTCAAATTAAGGTGCCTAGAACTTCTCGCAGGCTGTCTTATTGTCTGTCCAGCAACGTAAATGAGCCTGGATAATGTTTCCCCCAAAGGCAAGGTTTCCAGTCCACAAGAAACAATCAGAATTGTAGTTACATAGGTAGATTATTTTGTATTTCATGGAACAGATTTACCTACCCTAGAATAGTTACACCATAGATTACACAGAAATACTGCTAACAAATGATTTATCCGGCAGCGATCTGCGGGTAGAGACCTTCGTGTTGTTGATATCAGATATACTAGACTAGTGTTATGTAGTGCTCATTACAACCGTCTAAATATATCGTATCACAATAGCAGTGTCGTGGTCAAAAGGAAGATTCAAGAGCGCCAGTGACGCGATATGCGGTCACGCGCCGGTTTCGTATATTTATAGCATAGCGAGCTGAATCGGTCCCTTCGACCACTGAACTTCAAAGTCGAACTGGAGTTCAAAGCTAACGGTTAATAATTCTAAAGGGGTGTTTGCTTATTTAATATTATTTATCTTTAGAACACACATTATTCAAGGGGGTTACTTTACATGGCGCTTTATGATATGTGCAGTACTTATGGGTTAAATCAGTGAGTATGGGCAATCTCAAGTAGACTACTTATAACAAAAAAAATAAGTCCCCGCATCGACACGAGATAGAAACCGATCTTCGTTCGTATATAACTCCCTCGTATGATTAATTTCATTATGGGTCCCAGGACAGTACCCTGCGTAACATACAAAGTGCGTCGCGAGTACCTACCTACCCTATAAACGCCACTCCTGTGACCCCTTCACGGGAGAGGCTGTTGTAGGTAGGCATCCATCCAGGTGACGTCACATTTTTGTCACCACTTATAGGATGGGATGGGAAGGGTTACTTACCTACGCATTCAAACGTTTTAATTAGAAGGATTTTAATAAATTATGGGACTTATTTTATAGAAGGTGGGAGGATTGCTTGGCTAGCAGTAAAAGATGCTTTATTGGTAGCATACAAGTAAGTAAGTAGCCATGTAGGGAGAGCAAACTAGCAAAATCAGCAACTCTCGGAGGTGGCACAACAACAACAACAACAACAGCCCATAACGTCCACTGCTGGACATAAGCCTCTCCCATGATGGGAGGAATTTGCCGTAATCTCCACGCTTGGCAGGCGGATTGGAGATCGCAGTGATGAAAGACTAACAGAAAACGCTGCTGCCCATTCTCTGGTCCACGGAGGCGCAAGGTGTTCTGCCTCAGACATTAGTCGCCTTATACGACACCCGTGAGTGTAATGGGATGGTTCTATTCTACTTCGGAGGTGGCACAGATGGCGGCAATTATTAATTCAAATCAGGCCATGACGACACTATCTAAATTCGATTGGTTCAGCTGACGAGCGCAACCTATGGCAATATGGAATTATGGACTGAATGAAGGCGTTGACTATTTCATATAGGTATATATAGATTATATTATATAAAGATTCATAATTTGGAGGTTGGAAAACCGATTCAAAACCACAGCTTCTCACTTTGGCGCCATTGACTCCCGTTTCGAATCGTGAATCCGATTCCGAAAGGTTTCAACAGGGAATGTGTCAAAATTAAACTCTAGCCAAGTGATTTCATTGACTGTTTTTGATACTGTCATCCAATCACAGCATCACATGCGTGGCGTAGCGTAGTTAACACGTGTGTAACACGACAGTAGTACGTACAGACAGACAGTTACATACTTGCTGTTTTGTGTAGATGGGCCTAACAGAAACAAGGTGTACACGAGTAAGTACGTACTTACCTTACCTGTATCAGAATATAACTAATGGCACTGGCATGTATTTCTACTTACCTGTCTCTAAAACCTCAATAAACAAGTCACATAGTCAACAGTAGGTGTATTTGGCTAGTAAGTACAATAAAAGATTATCGAACGTAAAGTAAGGGGCTTTAGTCTGACCCATAAATATAAAACGACAAAAACAAGGGATATCCTACCTGCTGTGTCGTAACTTCCTGTTCGATTCACTACAGAATATGTATCAGTAGGTAGTAGTTCATTCGGGTAGATAATACGCATAATACCTACGTAATAATGAAGGTCACTCGAGTTATTAAAAACAGTAGGTAGGTACCTAATTTAAGTATAGAATACACTTGAGAGTCGGTATGGTGTCGTACTGTCGTGCTTACTAGAGTTAAGTGACGTAATGTGACGCGGCCTCAACGCAGATCGTAATAAAACAGTTTAGAGTTCCTTTACCCTGTGAAACTTAATAACGTACTATGATAAGTATAAGTTCTGGTGACTCACCAAGTAGAGCTTGAAAAAGACGTGATTTAAAAATCCTAATGACTCTCTCGATGGCAAGGCGAAGTTGTCGGTCCTGCGGCTTCACCAATTTGCTGTGGTAGTCTTCCAGCAGTTCTAATGCTCGGTGGGCCTCTGTGACACCAACACACCAATAGATCAACAAAGGGCACATTAATTTCGTCTTCGGTAAAAATAGGAACATTGAAACTGGGTCATGTTTACTTCTTGTTTTCAAAATTTATTAGACAGTTATTAGACCAGGCATTAAGGTTACGAAGACAATAAAGTTTGTGGGTAATTGAGGCATGTTATAGGTACTGCTACTAAGAATAAAATTACATAAAATCTATTAGGAACAGCAAAGCTATTAAGGCGCATGAGGTATAGGATGTGTGAGTAGTGGAGTGAGTAAGCTATATTATGCTCGACCTACATTTTATTGAAGCGAAGGGCATGTTTTCTATGTGGTAGCAATAAAACGAAACAATAAGGGATTTATGGTTTTAATACAGGACGGTTAAATGTGAGATAATGTAGCATACTCGGTATAGAACGCAAAAGCGGGTGCTTTACAACCCTCATATTATCGATACGGATCAACAAAAGGGTGCTGCGGCGAGCGCTGCCAACCCCTTGTGCAAATTAAATAATAAGTCAATGACAGCACGGACTAAACACGAATACACGATCACTAAGACTATAAACGTCGATACGGAATATCGAAATTCACCTTGCTTACGAACTGGCATCACGGCACCACCCCCTCACGATATTTTAGAAAACTAATACACTTGAGACAAAATAAAACGGAAATGATTTTTTACAGTGGCAAAATGATGACACTGATCATGTTAAACAATTTTAATCACAGCTAGGATGATTTTGGAACGGCACATATTGGCGCACAACGAAAACATTTAGAAGATAAGTTACGAAGCGAAGCGCGGTAGTGATGCCGCTTATAAGGGCCATCGAATACTGCGCCCGATGGGATTGGTCGATTTTCACAGTGACGTCAGGGGGTGGACGCATAGACAATGGAAAACGTCGACAGGGGTTGGGAAAAAGTAAACTGGGGATGCCAGATAGAATCCCATATTTCACTTGCTATAGAAATCATCAACAAAACTTGTGTCACATTTTCTACTACATTTTTTGACTACCCTACCTATCGATGGATCTATTTAATTATTAGGCCTTACTAAGTAGTTTAAGTTATATTTCACATAAATAAGTAGGTTCTTCCCTATCTGAACATTCCCGCGAAATTCAAATTTTCTTACGTTTTTTTCAATTTACAGGCCCGTACTAGGTCGTATGTTGATTAAAATATTATTCGCGGCTGTAAGACGTATGTAGTTATAGAATTATAATCATCAAAATTATCAATGCAACCCCCAAAGTTCATAAGGCTGATGCTCCAGGGTAGCCCGCGAAATTCAAATTTTCTTACGTTTTTGGCAAATTGCAGGCCAGTGCTAGGTTGTATGTTGATTAAAATATTGGACGCGATTGTAAGACGTATGTAGTTACAGAATTATAATCATCAAAACCATCAATACAACCCTCCAAGTTCATAAAGGTCGAGAAACGATTTTTTCAAGGTCAAAGTCATTGCATTTATATTCATCAAAATCATCAATACAACCCCGTATTGATGATTTTGATGAATCTAAATCTGTAACTACATATTATGGCTGCTATACTACATGGGCTACCCTGGAGCATCGCCACAAAAAATGAAGAAGAAGAATTAAATAATAATTCGAATAATATTCGACAGGTTAGACTAGAACAAGAATAGACTTCTTGAAAGTTTATGCATGGCGATAAATTATTATTTTATGCGTCGCTAACAAAAATAACATAGAAACACCGTTTAAGATTCGTTTTAGTAATATTTTTTATGGAATTATATAAAACTGGCGAACCTCGGTGATGTTTAAATTAATTCAGTTGCCTACTTTTCTAAAACTTCTCTTAATGATTTTTTTGACGATTGTTTTTTGAGGGGAAGAACCGTACAAGGGAAGAACCGTACAAAGTTCTGTTAGCTTGTTACGTAGCTATTTATAAAATAAATTAAAATAGTAAGTATTTGAGACAGGCACAAATTTAATTTTCCTAATTAGTTTTTTTGCAAATCCTGTAAGAGCATCATGCATGTCTAACTGATGGTTTATGTTTTGAAATAATTACGTAACTCGTCTTTGTTTGATTAAGGAAAAGAGACGCAGAATATTATATACCGTTACTATCAGTTCTGCACTAACAAATTCATTTTGATCAAATGCTTTTAGTGCAAACTTGATTTTGAGTGGGGTAATGTGTGTCGTGTGTCGCGCGCGTGTGACATAGTGGTGTGGTGATAAGTTTACGTTTTATTTTTCCTAATAGCATTTGTAATCACAAGGTTACTGTTTGTATTTTCTGTTTAGATACAGACTTTTCATTAAAAATATTCTGAAATAAATGTGCATATTGTGATGACAAAATCGTAACAAAATAGATAAGAATGCCGCTGATCTAACAAAATTTCTAGTAATGAAGATAACGTGGAATAAAACGCATAACGGATTTTTGACAAATCGTCTGACCTTGGGTGCCCTGCGCAACATTCGTGAATCCAACCGAGCAAGATTATTGTTCTGTCGAGCTAGTCTCGACATACCTATCTACATTCTACAGTGTGTATGTAGATATTTATTAAGTAGTAGTGTAGTGCAAAATCTGCGAGTGTGGGGCGCGAAGATGCCTCTATTTGGCAAAAAAGATTTTGGGAGGAAGTCCAAAAAAGATGGAAGAGATTCTGAGAAGCAGCCGTCTATCGAAGATAAGTACGCCGTCAAAGATCTACTGGGTACGGGAGCGTTTTCCGAGGTACGTTTGATAGAGAGTAAAGAAAACGGCCAGATGTTCGCCTGTAAAATTATCGACAAGAAGGCTCTCAAAGGCAAGGAAGATTCATTAGAAAATGAAATTCGTGTCCTAAAAAGATTTAGCGAGCAAGCCAAAGGCGAGGGTGCCGAGAAAAAAATGTTTTCGCATCCGAATATTGTCCAGCTGCTCGAGACATACGAAGACAAAAATAAAGTGTACCTCGTGATGGAACTTGTCACAGGTGGCGAACTGTTCGATAGAATTGTTGAGAAAGGTTCTTACACCGAAAAAGATGCGTCCAATCTAATTAGGCAAGTGTTGGAAGCAGTAGATTACATGCATTCCCAAGGAGTAGTGCACAGAGATCTGAAGCCAGAGAATCTGCTGTACTACAGTGCTGATGAGGATAGCAAGATCATGATCAGTGACTTTGGGTTGTCTAAGATAGAAGATTCGGGTATCATGGCCACAGCATGTGGTACTCCTGGATATGTTGCTCCTGAGGTGTTGGCACAGAAACCTTATGGCAAGGCTGTAGATGTGTGGAGTATAGGAGTAATCTCCTACATCCTACTGTGTGGATATCCACCATTTTATGATGAGAATGATGCCAACTTGTTCGCTCAGATCTTGAAGGGAGATTTTGAATTTGACTCGCCATACTGGGATGATATTAGTGATTCTGCAAAAGATTTTATTCGGCATCTAATGTGTGTCGATGTGGACAAGAGATACACTTGCAAGTAAGTCCCCATGTTTTCTTGAAACATATTTCATAACAGGTTGTTTCATATCATCATCAGCATCCTGCCCTTATTGCAATTTATATAGGCATACAGCATTATTTTCTTCTTCCATAATTTTCTAATAGTTGTTATCTCATAGGTCACCCATATCATAATTGAGCAATAATTATCTTTTTCATGCGTGCGTTTAAAACTAGTGACCTAAATGTACTAGTGTAGCCTAAATGACTATAATTTTGACTATTATTTTGTAGTGGTACTGATGGATCACATTCCTAATTTATGCAAAACACAGATTTTGAAATAATTGTTGTTTGATGACTTGCTTGTATTAAATTACTAGAAACTGTTGCTCAAGGTGAACTGGTTGGCCTAATATAATTATTTAAAAGACTCATGGAAACCTGTGTCATGGGTGTTGATATAATTTGTTTAAATTTTCTCTAACATTTGAGAGAATTATGAAACAACTACTTTACCTGATAAGACTGGTTATTAGACTTTCGGGCCACTTTCTACTTGTAATGAAAAATGACAGCGGGGACCAACGGCGTAATGTGTGCGTATGTAATGGAAGGTCATCCATCCACGGATCGACTAATGCAAGCACTTATGAGTTTATCCTGAAGATCGACCCGAGTGGTTGTTATTATTTAGCCATGAGCTCATCTCCACATTATCCCCAATACTCTAATTAATGAAAGCTAGAGCTTTCATTAATTAAAGCCATCCACCACCACCACCGCCACCGACACCATCTATGGTGTCAACAATGTTTTTTTTAGTCCAGGTGAGAAAAAATGGAATCAAGAAATTATATAGAACCTATAATAATTAAATCACACAGAAAAATGCACAATGTAACTGAGTACAAGTCCCTTAGATTGAACTCTTCAAAGTGCTTCTGTTTAAATTATTATCTCCTAAAACATGTTAATGAATGCACATATTAATGAAGTAATAATAAAGGATTCAATGAGATTCTGGCATTGTCACTTGAATGTCTTTTAAACAGATAAAATTATTCTGTAGCTCTTAGGGAGTGTACTTAATCTTACTGAAACTGTTTGTTAGAATACATCTGCATCTTATAATAAATAGCTTTTGTCAGTTTTTATTTATTTATTTATTTAGCCCGTTAAACTGGGTGAGAGATTATCTTTATGTCTGTGTCGTTGCGTTTGGCTATAGGATGTCTCTCAACTCAGTGTGCCTTTTGGCAAAGTCCTCCTCCAGTAGTTTCCATTGCTTCCTGTCTTGAGCAACTTTTCTCCATTTGGATCCTGCAGTAAGTTTCAGCTCATCTTCCCAGCGCATTATTTGTCGTCCTCGGCGTCTTTTGCCATCTCTTGGATACCAATTCGTTACAATTTGGCTCCACTTTTCTTGTGTAGATCTCAACATATGGCCGGTCCATCTCCATTTTTGGAGGTCTATTTTTTCCAGGATATCGGTTAATTTGGTTTTTGCTCTTAATTGCACATTATTAATTCTGTCTTGCCTTCTTGTTCTTGTCATGCTTCGTTCCATGCCTCTCTGGCACTTTCCTAGTTTGTCTCTATGATATTTTTCGCAGCCGTAGGTGATGCATGGGAGAATACAAGCGTTGAATACTTTTCTTTTCATTGCCATATTGTGGTCATTAGATTTTACAATTTCCTTGAGAGACCAGTATCTTCTCCACCCATTAGCAATCCTCTTATTTATTTCTTTGGTTGTTTGGTCTTTAGGGGAGATGATCTGGCCCAAGTAGCAATACTCATCGACTATTTGTTGTCCTTGGATTTCAATGGGTTCCATTTTTGAGTTGGTCATCAGTTTCGTTTTTGTTATGTTCACTTTTAAACCCACTTTAGAGCTCTCAGTATTTAGAGTTTGGATCATCTGCTCGAGTGCCTTTGGACTTTCTAGTAAAACCAGATTGTCCGCAAATCTTAAGTGGTCTATGTTGAGGCCTAGATGTTCCTAGTCAAGGATGAGAAAGACGTTCTCTAGGACTGCTGTCAGTTTTTAACATCCATTAAAAATTGTCCCATGGGAACATACTTTGAGGATTGAAAATGTCGTAAACTAGTTCATGTTTCTATTTATAATATTTTAATAAAAGAATTCTATAAGACTGAGTTTCTTGGCAGATTTTTATAACAGACAATGACAGCTACTTTGTTATGTCTACTGAGACAATTTAAATATTTGCAATTTCTTGGTATTTTAAAACCACAACTATATTTTGAATATTTACCAATTTACCAATATTTACCAAATGTTTTGACCATTTGGTGAACCTGCTTATTCGGAACCTACATTAAAGGTACATAATATATACTTTCCTTGTTTTCTTCAGTCACAAGTGTAATAAGTAATTAATAAATCTTATGAATTGTTATGAATGACTGTTGCTGTGTAGCAAATAAAATATTTTATTAAATGTTGCAAACTGAAATGGGCAAAATGTTGATTATGTAGGTATGTTTCGGTATTCTAGTTCTCCTTTCCAACATGCAAAAATTAAATCTGTTCTGTTGATTTCTGAATATTTAATACTGTCTGCCTTGTTTCTACTTGCTGACATTATGATAACAGGCTTTTAGCAGCTGTTCACTAGATTGTCTTCACAGTATAAAAACCATTCAACCAAACCAACTCTACACTGCTAGGTATGAATTTTCAAAGCATTAATACATATTTGCAAAGTTAAAAATAATAAAACCATTCAGTTTTTAATTAGATAAAAGGAGGATTAACATGAGTGAAAGAAGAAAGGTTAAGGGTTGAACCTCACCTGGCAGCACGGAATCACACTTTTCCATTCTGCCAGATGGGGTTCAACCCTCTAACTGCTGAGTGCTGATCATATAAACATTCATGGATATTGTTATACCCCAAAACTTTGTTTAAACATTCATGGTTGTTGTTGTACCCCAAAACTTTGTTCACTGTCAAAACTATTATTATTTTCGGATGTTGGATGTTTTTACCAAAAGCTCTAGCTTTTGGTAAAAACATCCAACATCCGAAAATAATATTAAGCCTAACTCATGGTTTTATAGCTTTTTATGCTTCATGTTTGGGGCCTTGAAGTTGAGACCTGTTGCTGCTAAGATGTCACTAGTGCTCAGTTCAGTTATGTAACCTTGAATAAAATAAAACACTGGATAGAATAATGTGGGAATTCCTACTGTATGATTTATGCAGTTGAGGTAGCCCATTCATAACATTATTGTCATAATAATGAAGAAGTTCAACATTCCTTGAACAGTATTTTAATGTTAGCTCATCTTTTATTATGAGGACTTGTAAGGCTCAGCACACACCGCTGGAGGCGCAGCGGAGCGCATTTGAAGACAACAATTTAATATAAACCTTAACTACCTTGATATACGGTCAATATAAGAATAAATTCGCACGCGGTACTCGGAGCGCCCTCAAGATACTACAAGAGCATGCGCGCGACCGTATATCAAGGTAGTTAAGGTTTATATTAAATTGTTGTCTTCAAATGCGCTCCGCTGCGCCTCCAGCGGTGTGCGCTGGGCCTAAGAGTACTAGCGAAATCCTATCTTTTAAGCTGGAACCACCCTGCTAAAACGTAATTTTGTTTCAGGCAAGCTTTGGATCACCCATGGATTTCAGGAAACGCTGCTAGCAACAAGAACATCCATGGAACTGTTTCTGAGCAACTCAAGAAGAACTTCGCCAAGTCGCGCTGGAAACAGGCGTACCATGCTACTACGGTCATCAGACAAATGAAGAAAATGGCGCTCAACAGCAGCAGCAGCTCAGGTCGCAATGCTAACGCCTCGGGCAAACAATAGCTGTATTGTTTGTCTACCCACCTTCCGATTGCCATTGTTACACCTGCCTAGAAAGGTACCTTATATTGTAGGTTTTAATGGTCTTGAAATGACTAAGTACGACGCGATCCTGTTATTGCAGCACCATTCGGTGTAATGCTTGTTAAATTGGTAGATATCACAATTAATTGGAATTCATTGTCGAAACAGTTGCTAAGAGACGCGTCTGAGATTCGTGTCATCGCTATTATTATCGTAATGCCTTCATGCCATATTTTCCTTTAAATCGGAGCTTCTCAAAATCTATGTGGGGCAGTGCTTATAAAAATATATTGTAGGCATGTTACATAATGATTAAAAATCAACGAACTGTTTATAAGACATTATGTCTAGTCATTAATCATTTCTGCTTGCATAAAGGTATGTACCATTTTAATTGGAATAATAAGTATGAATATAATAATGATAACTGTAGTCAAAGGTAACAAAGTATGGAGTTACATTATGCTTACCTCTTCAACCCATTGATATTCATATTCTACATTTCATAACACATGTATCTCCTGTTCTATAGACTTATCTTTTGATGTCAAATTACACTTTAACAGCAACATGTATATCTATATATTATTAACTCTTGACCATGAATCTTTTTACGAATTTTCAAATTTAATTTTTAAACGCATTTCGAAGTGAATCAAACTAATTAGGTAGGATAATAAAATGTTCTCTTAAAAAGATACTGACTAAATAGTTATTACTTAGGTATGGTGATACTGACAAATCACATAAAAATAAGGTCTGTTGCGAAAATTCATTAGAATTACAAATTAATAAAGTGACGAATATTTACACTTAAATGATAATGGTTGGATATGATAAAGTATATTAGGCAATGAGAATGTTGAGCCGCTTCTTACATCCCATATCCATTTGGAGTATCTACTTAGGTACTGGTTGACGAAATTGATGTAGTGACATGTATTGTGATTATTCTATTTGACCCTTCTGAGTAGTTGTTTTAAAGTTTGTTAAATGATCACATATTCCTATGCTATGCCTAGCGTAAGTTTTGTGATTCTAAAGCTAAGTCCTATTTATCCACTGTCATATTCAAATACCTGTTAAGTAGTGATTTATGATATCTTACCTATATGCACTGTTGAATTCAATGTTGTTATATAATAATCCGCGTTTAAAACGATTGTAAAATAGCGCTGTTATCGCAAATATCATCTCATAACATTTCCCACATGATTTATTCCAACAATATTTAGCGCAACTCAACTTATGGTGTTATCGGTAAGAATGAAAGATCTTTACGCAAGACTGAAATTGTAAGGTGATAGCTAGTTTTGCTCTGTAAAACCCTGATGTAGGTAATTTCCGCCGCACTTTCAATATTCCATTGTTTGAATAAAGTCTAAGGTAAAATATAACGACGATTTATGCATTTGATAAAATATGTTGTTCTCCGTAGCCGTAGTAGAATAGCGATAATGTTTATTGGGTATAAGCGATTTATAAGAAGTTATCGCATAATAAATCTTGAAATGAAGAGTAGTTCTGTTTGACATGTTCAAACATAACTAATCTTCCTTTCAAGATTGATCAAATGTCAAATTTTTATTGTGCTTACCTTCCTGTTATATTGTGAATAGCCCAATTTATTATGTAAGAGCGTATCATGTACAGATTCGATGAATCTCATTTTTTTTCCTTTTAAATAACTTGTGCATCAACTAAATACTGATCAGTAATCAATGTTGAAACCAGTCTCTTACAAAATTTCCCTCTGTTATGTCATGAACTTTCCCTTCCAAAAATGTCTTATGTCTAAAATGTTAACATTCCACAGTGAATGATAATTTGGCATATTTGAAATGAATTCTATTTAAAAACTTTTTACATTCCACTTCTTCAGTATATTTTTATACAGGAATATTATACTTGTTTATATCGATTGTATTTGAACAAACAGTGAGGAAAGAGCATTTGTTTTATATTATTTTCATTTATTAGCGTTGATGTACTTATCTATTTTATACATCAATGGTAAGTACTTATTAGATTATCATAATAGGCATATTATGTATGTATTGGCAAAGCTTATACACAAAATTAATGAACATTCCAATTAGGATTTTATTTAGTTACTGTTTAAAAAATACGAAGCTACTTGTGTTCATGTGATCGTTTTAAATGTCTATTTATATGGGGAAAGGTGGCAACGCGAGTGCTTTTGGAAAAGTCCGATTTTACTTTTGTAATAGCTGTTTATTATGATGTATGTATCTTCCGTCCAAACCTTACACTGGGATTTTCTTTTTAACACAGCTTATTGAATTAGTCTGCAAATCCGTGCCATGGTGTTGCTAATCATTTTATAGCATTTAATAATTACATACCTAATAATATTGTTTACCAATTTTCCATTTCATGTTTATGAAAATTGGCCTAATGAATCTTATAAGTCTGATATCATATTGTGTTGTATCTAATATGAAGCTTCCGTTCCATAACAATTTAATGAGATCTGCTTCTTTAACTTGAACAAAGGCCAATCAACGCCGTGGCGCGGCGATCTTATGTGCGGTACGAAAGTATTCAATAAATATCTCGGTAAGAACCAGGACAGGAAGGTATTTTGATCGTCTTTTTCCCCAATCGTCGGTTTTATTTTAATATTTAATTAAATAATTGATAGCAAATTTCTTGACCCAAATACTTGTTGATGATCTGACTTGTTGGTAATTAAGTGACGCGCCTCTGAGTAAGGCAAGAGCCAATCAACGTGTGTTATTCGTTAATGTTTCCGAACTATTGTCATAACAAATCATCGCTTGATTGTTAAGCATGCACTGCTTTAAAGTTTTTAATAATTGTAAGTGTAGTAACGTTCAATAAATAATTGTCTAAATGCGCCTTAATATTTGTGTAATTTTAGTAGTTCTGTCAGTGCTCCTTCTATTTACTATAGTTTAAATATTAAGAGTACTAAATATAGGTTTCGTCTTACTTTACGAAGCAGATAGAATTTCATTTAATTGTCGACGGAATTATTATTCTTACGTCAATATTACTTCTTAACTCCTTTGTGTATGTTTTATCAAATTCTGGTATATGTAAAAGTGATTGATCTTTAGGAGGATTTTTATAGTCATGTATTTTATGAATTGACATACGGGCATAGATCCCATTATAATCTCTTAATATTATAGTAATCTTCGTTTTTAACTTTTACCCATTTTGTGTCGATGGCTAACTATACAAAGTGCCATGTGTCTACCAATAGGTGTGTTTTACTACTTATTTATAAATTATGTGATCGATTTTATATTTCAATTTCCATGATCTTTTTTTTAACTGCGCACAATGTTTTAAGTAAGTGTTAATTTTAAATGAACCAAGCCCCGGTGTTTGACCATCAAGTTTGGTTCATAAATGTGTCAATAATTCTGTTCCTTTTTCTGCACAAACACTTGTTTCCACTAAATCATGTATAACCGAATAATAGTAGATACGCTAATGTGATCTTGCCATTGTTACACGCGTTTAGCAGTATACACGACTTCGAGTTTGCTCTCTAGCTATTTTCCATTATGTTGTTAGTTGAGTTTTCACTGTGCCAAAACCATATCATGATCAGTGATAATTATTATACTTGTAACATACTATAAGATTTCTTGTTCGTTAGACACTTTTAAAACGAGTTTTATCGCAATAGATAGCAGGCCGCAGTGCTACGCGAGATATTCAAGTTCCTTGTCATTTTGAATACTAATTATTTTTTTCTTTATTCATTAATGTATGTTTAGTGTAAGAGTAATCTATAACATATTTACTATTTTTCGAAGGTTATTAACTATGTATATGTTTTAAATAAACATACACGTTTTAGTTTCTATATTTATCTAATTAAGCACAATAGTCTAAGGGCTGGGATGAAATTCAACAAGTTTGTTTGTTTATTCGGTATCTATGTGTTTCTGTTCTATCTATTGTTTGGGTTGTGACATTTTTTTTCTTTCAAATCTTTACATAGCAGATATTTCATCGGGAAAGTTGTAATAACTTGTGACTAAGATCCGATAAATGTTGAAAAAATCTTGTGATTTAGATTTTATACTTCTTGTTTAAAACAATCAAAATTTATTAGTAGATTCTTAGATGTTAGCTATATTTTCAATGTCATTGTAAATAAAATGCCAACTTGTTGAGACATTTGTTTCATTGCCTTTACAACAAACCACCGATCTTTATTATAATTTAAATTATTTATAACGTAGCTTTATATTACAATATACATATTTGGATATAATATCAGATGTGTGAGGAATGTCTACTGTATCTCCTCGCCCAGAAGGGACAGTTGTTTGAGGAACTGTGACGCGTTGGGGAGCGTGGTAGCGCCGTAGATGATTTTCCTGGAAGTGCCGCTCGCTGCTTGTTGCTGAAAAATATTATTATTAGTAGCAAAGTTATTGGTTTTTGGTTATGCAATTTTGCACTTTATAAGCGTACTATGTTACCAGGTGCTGGTAGTCTGATAACCAGCCTTACCCTTAAGGGGTATCGTATTAACCCAGTACGGGTTTTGGAGGTCAAATAGGCAGTCGCTCCATGTAAAATACTGATATTCAGCTGCATTCGGTAACACTGGAAGCCGACCCCAACATAGTTGAGAAAACGCTAGACAGATGACGACTATATTACCATGCAATGTCACAAGCATATTATTTGCCCTGTCACTCCAATCTGATGTGGGTCGAGCTTAAGTCACTAAAACGGTGTGCATAACCCTAGCAAAATGTTGTGCATTTGAGAGATGAGACCATAAAAAATAATTAGTGTATCACGAGGAGCAATTTGTTTAATAGTAGCAAAATTTGTGTGAATTGTAGTTTTAAAGTTATTTGAGAAAAACACATTTTGCTGGAGTAACGTTTGAAACGTTATCCTGGCAAAATCGATTTTCAAAAATTCGTTCAGCCTGGAACCAAATACATGATTAGATAGCTTTTGTTGCTTAATAAATGTTTGTAAATAGCAAAATTTGTGTGTGGTATGGTTCTTGAGTTATTTAAGATTTTGCTGCGGTAACGTTTTGTGATTTCCCAGATCTCGAAAACGGCTCAACGCAGAAGATTGAAAAAAATACCAATAAGAGACCTTAATTTGTTTAAATTAGTTTAAACATTAGTTTTTGATTTGGTTGTCGTAAACCAATGGAATTAAATGGTTTCAAAAATCAGATAAAAACGGATTTGCAAGTAAACCAAAACACTTATAACCAAATAAACAGCTGTCAAAAATACCCATGGTAGACACTTATCACGTCAAGTAAAATAAATTATGTAACTTTATACGATATGAAGATAAAAACAAAATTGATTCATTTTAGACTGGTCGTACTTTAGCGATGAAATACGCAGTTCCCAAAACATTAAGAAACGTGGCATACTTTAAACTAATTAAAATGATACATGAACATTAATTCCTGTTAATTTTAGCTTTCAATTACGGCTGTAATGAAAGTTATATCAAAAACAAGAAAATGTCAGCAATTCTCTAATAAGGTGACCAAATCAGAAAGGTCACGAAAAAGCGGCCGCACTATACATAATCGTAACCATCTTAAATGAATGGGATAATATGGATGTTTTGTTAGTACAGTTGCGTACGTTGTTGTTACTGTTGCGTAGGTTGCTGGTCATGGTGTTCATTATTTTTATTTAAAAATCAGTCTCATACAAATTATTGTATATCTTTGCCTTAGCATTAACATGTTGAGGAAAAAATCTCAGATAAGTTACGTACGTACTTAATTTTAATATTTGACATAAATGTTTTTCTGTTTGTCAAGTACCAATGCTTAAACTTAAAATACAATGTTGATTCATAGTTTGTACAATTTTCCTTAAGACGGAGATAGGCACCTACTAAATACGTAGGTAGGTAGGTGGACTCCATTTCCCCTCGACTCACAGTATGGCATTTAAACATGAGCTTTGTAACGTATAACATAGTGGTTATTTCAACATACATATGACAGTTATCAACGTGTGAACCACGCGTCGTCAAACAAAATCACACTATAAATTATTTACTGAGATTATTACTCACCTTTTTAAAGTTACTTGACTTTAAATAATTACTTATGATCCATTAAATTGTTAAACTACTGTTAATTAACATGATTTTCATTTATAAAATAGAAAACTAGTAGAAAATGTGTGTTATGGTACCTGCACTTCGAACATTAAAAAATCGGTTACACGTAAAACGTTTTTCTGCTTAACTGTACAAAACATCGGACACTAAGTTGCTAATTTGCGAAGACTACTCGTACGTATGGTGCGGCCGCTTTTACGTGACCTTTTTAATTTGGTCGGCTATTAGAGAATTTCTGACATATTCTTGATTTTGATATAACTTTCATTACAGCCGTAATTGAAAGCTGAAATTAACAGGAATTAATGTTCATGTATCATTTTAATTAGTTTAAAGTATGCCACGTTTCTTAATGTTTTGGGAACTGCGTATTTCATCGCTAAAGTACGACCAGTCTAAATTAATAAATTTTGTTTTTATCTTCGTATCGTATAAAGTTACATAATCCATTTTACTTGACGTCATACGTGTCTACCATGGGTATTTTTGACAGCTGTTTATTTGGTTATAAGTGTTTTGGTTTACTTGCAAATCCGTTATTATCTGATTTTTGAAACCATTTAATTCCATTGGTTTACGACAACCAAATCAAAAACTAATGTTTAAACTAATTTAAACAAATTAAGGTCTCCTAGTGGTATTTTTTTCAATCTTCTGCGTTGAGCCGTTTTCGAGATCTGGGAAATCCCAAAACGTTACCGCAGCAAAATCTTAAATAACTCAAGAACCATACCACACACAAATTTTGCTATTTACAAACATTTACTATGCAACAAAAGCTATCTAATCATGTATTTGGTTACGGGCTGAATGA
The DNA here is from genome assembly GCA_905147715.2 of Xestia xanthographa. NCBI lineage: Eukaryota > Metazoa > Arthropoda > Insecta > Lepidoptera > Noctuidae > Xestia > Xestia xanthographa. The sequence continues at coordinate 13,997,487 of LR990656.1, forward strand.
ATTTTTGGAAAACGATTTTGCCAGGATAACGTTTCTTAACGTTACTCCAGCAAAATGTGTTTTTCTCAAATAACTTTAAAACTACAATTCACACAAATTTTGCTACTATTAAACAAATTGCTCCTCATGATACACTAATTATTTTTTATGGTCTCATCTCTCAAATGCACAACATTTTGCTAGGGTTATGCACACACTAAAACGTTCATGTAGTAAGCCCATGCTCCTCTGAATCTGCGGCTTTACGTGCAAGTCCGAAACACATGGCATAGCAGTTCTTCATCTAACATGGTATTGGCACGTAAGCGAGTGTGCTTGTCCAATTATTTCACACAAGACTGTTTGGAATCTCTTTTTACGCAATGTTTGGTGATGAGGTGCGACGAGAATAAATTAAAAAACCGGCCAAGTGCGTTTCGAGTCACGCGCAGTATAGGGTTCCGTAGTAAGTAGCCCGTTATTACAATAATTATAGAACGATTTATTCTATGGATTTTGTATTTGGTACAAAATTATCCAACACCCAAGTTCAACGACTATTACTGCTAATAAAGTTATCTTAACCGCTATAATTTTTCTTTAAAGTTCATGAAATGCACTATCATCATTAATTTTTCCAGATTTTTTCAAGCCAGCAGTTTAGCTTTTAGAGGGGGGGAAACATACATTTGCACTTTAAAGTTTAATATTTCGTAAAAGTCATTTTAAAAGATCTATTCAACGATACCCCATACGATGATGGGGTGGGATGACGAAAAGAAATTAATCCCCACTTCACATGTAAGGGAGCTACCCTACAAAAAATATTTTCCAAAATTTTATTTTACCATTTTGTCGGTGTAATTGATATACACACCTCTACCATGGGGTCTCAACCCGAACAAATTATAATTAGTCTTGAAAAAAATCAATAGATGGCAGCATAGGTAACAGTAATGAAATTGACAATCCCTAAAATGCGTTAAACGGTAGATTTCGGCCGAAATAAGATTAGCAAAAATCAAATGTTCACTGTTTAATGCTAATTTATCTATTTACACTCATAAATCACGTTATTTTAACAAAAAAGATAAAGGAGGCCTTTTACTTCAAATTGGTAAAGTTGTCAAAAGTCGGCCATCTGTAAATCATTCTGTTTAGACCTATTTGGTATAGATGGCGTTTTACTCAATTTACCTCACCCACGCAACGGAACAGTTTTGTTTGTGTTAGTGAGCTATCACTCACACAAATGAAACTGTTGTCAACTTGAGCACAGTAAAAACTCGAGCGAGACATTTTTTGTGGTTTTATGTACCCATTGTTATTACTTGTCCTTGAACGCAAGGTGCGATTAAGAGAATCTAAACAAATAAATAATAATTATTAAAGTGTCTTTTTACTGAATGAATAATGAATGAATTTAATAATGAATGAAGAAATTTAATGAATGAAACCTACATTGTTTTTTAATTTTTGTCTTTGTCTGCCTGTGTTTCGGCGTTTGACGGGACAACTGGCAGATAGCTGTTCGGAGGCCGCCTTTTAATACATCAATGAAGACCTCTTTTATTTTAGAATAATAATTACTTAAGTCTTCGTGCAAAAAAATTAAAACCTTTGTCATTTTTAACAAAATAGGTTCGATTTAAATAGTTCGCTGTTTAAATAGAGGTAGGTACCTACTTACTATGTTTGTAATTATTTCACGAAGGTCGAATCGCGGACCGTTTTTCATTCAACGTTTAACATCACCAAACCCTAACATTAATTATCAAAGATCTGTTTATAACGTCATCTAAAACTAACATAAATAAAACAAAAGTTATTTTTCATTCAACGTTTAACATCACCAAACCCCAATAAGTAAAAGAGAGAAAACAAAAGTAGACTACAATTTGTAGGTGTAACAATTGATAAAAAATCTCTATTGAAAAGAATAAACAAAGCTTTTGAATACAAAAAAACAATTCCTTAGCTTGCTTACGCGCTCTACAAACTTGCACCCATTATACCTACCTACCTACTGAATGCGGTTTTATTGTCGGTTTAAGGATTGGCGTTATATTCTGAGGAAACTATCAATAAGCAAATGTTAATTACCTACGTCCCAAAAAAAGTGCATTAGGGCCATAGGGCCACGGTAATAGGGCTAAGTTTTGTCAAAGGTTATCGATAGCTCAAACAATATTATTTTGAGCATAATTTTTTAAGTTTGCCTTCTTTATTTAAATATGAAGTAGGTACTTAGCTAATTTTGTCCAAAGTAATCCTAAATTATAAAAAAAATGTAGAAGTTCGATAGTCGTCGTGTTAATAACGAGCTAGAAATAGACCGAGCAGTGCACTGCAAAATGCATAATAGAATAGGTACTATTATTCTATTTGGCGCCAATAATAATTATTATAGCAAGTAAACAAAAACAATGATGTAGCTACCTAGTACTGTGCTAGAATGTACCTATTTCCATCTTTCATCCTACTTCTAGTAGCACAGATAATATAATACTTCGTCTAGTAGGTACCTACCTATTTAATTTTATTTCCTTGCTGCAGTAACTAAATTAAATTACAAGCGATTTGATTGTTTTGAGTAGGTAATGAGCTAATGATACCTATTTAAGTATTATGAGCTGCAAGCTAGTAAGTACTATTTTCTATTCTGTGCTGCAAGTGACGGTCTACTTTATAGCGGCTCGAACCATCTAACGTAAAGCTGCGCAAATGGCACACTAGTAAATTTATCTTACGTTTTTTGCAGGTCAGTGTCACCTTGTTAATTAAAAAATATGATTCGCGGCCGTAACATGTAGGTATGTTACAGAATTGTAATCATTAAAATCATCAATACAACCCTCTAAATTCATTTAATCCCATTGAATGATCTTTTCATGAAATATTTACTCAATGGGAATGTATAGACCACTTCAATTATTATAATAGATTTCTGTAAGCAGCGGTAGCCCAGTGGTGGCGGCCCCGACTTACGAACAGTAAGTCATGGGTTCGAACCCAGACAGGCGCATTACTTTGTGTAATTTATTTCATCACCACATTACATTTTTTAACGTGAACCTTATTATTATGAAAAATTTAAATTCTTAAAATGGACTTTATTTTCATAATCATAAAGTTTATTTTAAGAATTTTAAATTTTAACGAGATTCTTACTACAATTCTGCTAAAGTGGCCATTTTAGACCCTCTGCTCCCAAAACGGTGAAGGAAAACATCGTGAGGAAACAGGCATGTCCTAGAACCAAAAAATTCGAAGACATGTGACATAGACTACCAATCCGCACTGGGCCCGCGTGATGGATTATAGCCCATTCCCTCTCATACAGAGGAGGCCTGTGTCCCAGCAGTGGGAACATTAATAGGCTGATGATGATGATAATTCTGTAAATTTCTGTCGGTCGCGAATCATACATATTTCGTTCAACATACAGGCTGACACTGACATGCGCATTGCATTGCAAAATAAAATTTCGCGGGCTACCCTGGCGTTTCTTTGTGTCGGTATTATCGTGGTGTGCGTCTTGCCGTATAGACGCTGCTTTTGTGTGCGTCCTAGAACATCGTAAACTACGACTGCAGTTTTGCTCGTTGAAAAATATGGTAATTGACAGCACCAAATAAAATAATTATTTGTTTAAACAGGTTTTACCCGTACTATTTATTTATTTACGTAGGTACACATAAAAGTTGGACAAAGATATTTGTCTGCCTAGGGAGCAGAAATTTCTGAAGCTAAATTATCCTTTTACCTATTTAAAACCTGATTGCTTGGAAAACACGTTCGTTTTCAACGCGTTCGTTTCTAACCGCGTATTTAAAATGTAGCAGTAATTGAAACGTTAAAATAATACGAATATCGCGGACTTTATTATCCTTTAAAATATATCACGTACTATGTTACAGATGTTGGTTATCAACGCTCGGTTACTGCGTCACAATTAGAATTTTTATGTTTCAACACTTTAATAAGTAATTAAAAATATAATAATACGAATTATAATAATATTAAATAACATAAAAATATCACATCAAAAGATTTTCCGTTCACCGAAAACTTGTATTACAGTGGATCAAGATCGTTTCGTCGCCATATTCGCAATATCTTAGTGCGAGCGAGTGAATAGATATTATGAATGAATGTATCGCTTGAGTTGGTCACCGCCCGCTCGATGCGTAAAATACCTAAATTTGCGTAACGTCGAAATGTAAAAGGGCTCCGTATGCATTGAAATACTCAAAAACACATAAAGATTCATTCGCCGGAGCGTGTATATTGCTAGCTCACTCGCACAAATGAAACTGTTTCGCCCACTCAAGACATTTTTAGGGTTCCGTACCCAAAGGGTAAAACGGGACCCTATTACTAAGACTCCACTGTTCGTCCGTCCGTCTGTTTATCACCAGGCTGTATTACATGAACCGTGATAGCTAGACAGTTGAAATTTTCACAAGTGATGTATTTCTGTTGTAACAACGGCAACAGATAGACCCTTCAAATATTCATACATTATTTAGTTGTGTATTCAATTTAAAAATAAATAGTCAAATCAAAATAAAATAAATATTTATGGGAGGCTCTCACACAAAAAACGTATTTTTCTGCCGTTTTGTCTAATGTTGTATACATAATGGTACGGAACCCTTTGTCCGCGAGTCCGACTCGCACTTGGCCTGTTTTTTGTATTATTATTACCTACTCGTCCTTGAAGGCACGGATCATGGTGTGTTGGTGAGAATCTATATAAAAACAGCGCCATCTAGTAAAATCGATGCCACTTTGTATCTATTTATGTCATGTGATGGTAGATGGCGTTGTAAAACTCCAGTTTGTGGCAATTAGTGAGACGCTGGTGCTGCTATCTGTTGAAGCAATGGAAAACAAAAAATAACCAGTTCAATTACCTGACTTAGGGAGGTGTCATTTCTTTGTATGGGATTGGGTATCTGTACGAAGTATTATATTATCTGTGCCTCTACATTAGCTTTCTAGTACTAACGGTCTTTTTGCTAAATCTCGGAGGGACGGACAAACTGAGATAACGAAACTATAAGAGTTCCTTGTCAGGACTATGGAACCCTAAAAAAATGCAACCAACATCAATCATAGATTGCAGAAGTTACTTCTACCAACACACACTGGGCCCTCATGGTGGATACTGGATAATGGCCCACTCGCTCTCAGATAGAAGATGCCTTTTTTTTTTCTTCGGATGGGAAATCATAAAATGACTCCTCCCGCTCTGGGCGGAGCAGGAGGGAGTGTCAGACTTTTACTGATAGTCTAAGATCCCTTGAAGAACGACCTTCACCGAGCTGGTTATTGGATGAAAAGTGTTTTATTTCAAATTAAATATGTCAAAAAATATATTGCAAATGGGTTGTCTAAAAAATTTCAGTCCAGAATATGATTAATTATCAATTTATTTTTTAAATATATTTTTTAACTTTTCTCTGGTTTGCTTAATAGACAAATTCCATACCAATTGAAAGTATGAAGCCTATAGAATATATACAAACGTTAGGTTGACCGGTTAACCTAACGTTTGCATATTCTATAGGCTATAGAATATGCAAAAGTTATGCAGCCTATAGAATGTGCAAATGTTAGGTTAACCTAACGTTTGCATATTTTACAGGTTTCATACTTTCGATTGGTATGGAATTCGTCTATTAGCCAAACCAGTGAAATGTTGAAAAAAAAAAAAATATATATATTCTGGACTGAAATTTTTTAGACAACCCGTTTGCAATATATTTTTTGACATATTTAATTTGAAATAAAACACTTTTCATCCAATAACCAGCTCGGTGAAGGTCGTTCTTAAAGGGATCTTATACTGTGACTAAAACCCATCCATGTTCCTTCAGCGCCCTTTGTGTTCCGGGGCCACGGTATCTCTTTCGAAGAGTCCCGCAACCCCGGCAGGAGATAGAAGATGCCTGTGTTACGTAACAGCAGTGGGGGCATTTGAGCTAACTAATTGATTATGCTGATGGTCCAAACCTTCATCGAAATATTACCTTGGCGAAATCAAGAAGATTGTGATACTCGATGTAGTTGCCTCCGCCCACGATGAAGACGACCGCGTCGGTGGGCGGCGAGTGCTTGGCGGCGCGCGCGCGGGCGGCGGCGTCAGTGCGCGCGGCGCGCGGGTCCAGCCACAGCAGCTCGCCGCCCGCCTCCGCGCCCGACAGCGCCGCCTCCACGCAGCGGCTCACTGGCAGCTTCTGTGGAGTTCATGTACGAAATCATAAATGTTTTCCATTTTGGACTAGTCTCCGCCAGATAATTAAGAATTAAAGTTTGCTCAGGTACTATCGAGGACACACCCGCCTGACCACCACTAAGCTCATTTTTGCTTGCACTCGCAACATAAAAACGCTCTCTAGCCCCGCCCCGTAGACTTTGTGTAGAAAAAATGAATGAAAAGATATCGAATCGGCCGAGCGTATTGACGACGCACGCCAAACGAGAGTTGTTGATATTTTGCGCACCAAAGTTGACGCTTTCCTAATAGGCCCAAACTTCAAGGGGGCGTGGCTCGGCGCCTCCGCATGATTTAAGCGAAAAAAAAATTAAAAAGGTCAGACGGAAAAGACCTCCATAGTACCCCAATACATTATGAATCGCTTTTTATTACTAGAAAAAGTCAAGGATCACGATAAAAGTCGTTTCGGGACAAGTTCATGTCATTATTTCTGTTTTCCGTTTGTTATGTATTTGAATAAATGTATGCGGGTTAATGACCTTTAATTCTTACTTATCTGGCGGCGACTATAGATCTTCTTTATCATGTGCCTCGTATCAGAGTTTTTATGCCGCCCATGGATCTGGCACTCGATGAAAGATTAGTCTATATATGCTATCTGCAACAGCAGAGCGTTCAGACTACTAATAAATGTATCAATGCAGTTTTACATCCCAGTTTGGGTAAGAACGTAATCTTAAGGGTTGAGCCTCATCTAGCAGCACGGAATCGCATGTTTCCATGCTACTATCCTTTTCTATCGCTCGGAACGGTCATTTGCTAGAGCGAGAAACAGAGCCACATGCCGCGTGCGATATCACTCCCTAGGTGAGACCGCAAACCTTATCTTTCGTTGCCGGATTTTTTGTCATTCTTATAAAACGGACTGCAAAATATTTATAAGAGTTATGAAAGTTATTTTGTAAGGTACATACCACTGTTCACTTAATTTTGCTATCGTCATTAACAAATTCGACGCGCATTATTCTTTAAATAAGAAACGAGTGTGAACCAAGGAACAACATAATGATAATGTATACTCATACTCACGTGTTTCTTCACTACTAAGTTTTTAACTCCTTCCATTACGAACGAAGATCCCTGCGACACCAGTTTGGAGAACATGGAGACTGTTTTTGTACCACCACCTTCATACTGGCTGGACATTTTTGTGAAGCCTCTGTAAAAGATAGAAAAAAATATTGAGTGCTATGCTATTGATACATGTAAAATAAATAATAAATATCACTGGACATTACACACATTGCCATCTAGTGCCACACTAAGCAACGAGGCATTTTTTTTAACGGGACAGGTCCGCCCGGTCCGCCACACTATTCGCAAACCACTGTAACTCCTGAAAGCCAGAATCAACAGTGGCAACCACCAGAAAAGCGCCGAGACAATGAAGCTCGATGAAGTCCCAGAGAATGAAATTTAACTGCCTTGGATCCCACAACGAAATTAATCAGAAAAGTATAGTGGAGGAGTAGGAAAAAAATTGTAATTTCCACTTCCCTCCATATCAGCAGGAGACAGAACGAAACAAGGCACAAAGGGACGTTTACTACTGGGATAAGCCCAGTTGCCTAGAATCTACGGCCCGGGCCAGTAGAGAAACAGCATAGAATTCAACTAGATCAACTACCAACACAAAGGGCATCATTTGTCTATAATTTCCACTCCCGCAGCGCTTCCTAACAAATCTTTTCTAGTTCTAAGCTTAAGCAACGAGTCTTGTAAAAGTATGGTTAGCGGTGTAGGAGGGATGTAGACACCATACAGCGGTCGAATGATTGAGCTCTCGGGCCACGTTATGCCGCCCGCATAGCGTAGCTACCCCTGGCACCAGGCAATCGGTTCGATGAGATTTAACTCGCACGGTCCCAGGGTGCAATAAAAGAGGTCCCAACAGTGACGGTACTAAGCCTACCTCCGACCTTTTTCATATAGATTGAGAAGACAGAATAAGATCTTGCAAGAGCGTGTCGGCCGGTTATGTTAGCTTGTAACCGCGAATACGCAAAAGGAAACTTGGACGCCTTTGGAGGAAGTGATGATGGGCTTTGTCCAAGACGTTTGGGATAGGGAATATGCAGGAAATTCTTAACTTTATTCCTTAAAAACGCCTTTTATTGGCCCATATAAACATTGCGGTACACATGTTTAACTTTCTAATACAACACTTATTTTACAATTTAATATTTTATATAAAAGAACCAGAACGCAAATTCAAAACGCGTCGTCGCCGGTAGTGAGGTAAAACGCTATGTATCAAAGAAACACTTTTATTTGAAAACTACTTAAAGTTTCACAAATACGTTACATACATTATATTATTGTTATTGTAATATTTGCATAAATAAAGCACATACATTTAGTAAAGTTATTATATTAATGGTAAAAAATTTGATGTAAACAAGGCAGATAAAGGGGAAATGACGTCAACCGCTATGCAAGCAGTCGTTGAACTTAAGGTGAATGCTCCAACCAGTCCGCGAAATTCAAATTTTCTTACGTTTTTTGCAATTTTCAGGCCAGTGCTTAGTTGTATGTTGATTAAAATATTGTTCGCGGTTGTAAGACGTATGTAGTTACAGAATTATAATCATCAAAATCATCAAAACAACCCTCTAAGTTCATATAAGTCGAGGAACGATTTTTTCAAGGTCAAAGTCATTGCTAGACCTTTATGAACTTGGAGGGTTGTATTGATGATTTTGATGATTATAATTCTTTAACTACATACGTCTTACAATCGCCAACAATATTTTAATCAACATACAACCTAGCACTGGTCGGCAAATTGCAATAAACGTAAGAAAATTTGAATTTCGCGGGCTACCCTGACGCTTTCACCTTAACTTTTAATTATTTTCTTGGGTTGATAGCACTGTACTTTATTGATTTAAGGTTGAACTGCACAACATATTTTCCATACAAATTTCGGGGGGCTATTACTCCACTGTTTGACATGGTACTTCTAAAGTTAAACATGATATCGTTTTGTCTCATTATTAACTGTGTCTGTGCGGCAACGTAACTTTGGGCGTAAATTAGTAATAAAAGAAGTGTCAAATTTCCAAAACAAAGTCGGTACCGACACAGCACAATTATCGAAGAATTCAATACATTTTATTTGATAATGATTTATGCAGTGGTTTTTTCATAAAATTCGATTTCCCAAAAGCCTTTTCATATTTTTTTACGCGCGCCTTTTACTATGAATTTTCGTGCATCTCACTGAATAATGTTTCCCCCGGTGCGGTGCGGGAGGAGGATACGCGATATTGACATGTCCTTCGTTTGATAGAAGAACAAGACCTATATTTCTGTCCTTTTCATTTCATGCATGACGTCATTGACGTGTCATTTGTTTTTCGCTGAAGTTGAAGGGCCTGTGCATTTTTATTGCAGTCTTATAATGTGTGCGTTTCGATGGCGTGACCACGGCATTATTTTTTTTTAAACTATGGCTAGATTTTGTAAAAAAATAATTTAAAATTAAATTCATTAATTAATTAAATTAATTAATTTCAATTTTAAATTTCACATTCAGAACATTTTGAAGGTGATAATCGATACCGTACGTATGCTCCTGAAATATAAACCTAGGATTTTTTTATATTTTTTTTACAAATTCAATCTGTTATTAACCTAAATTTCAGGTCTCTGCAACGCTTAGTTTTTAGGGTTCCGTACCCAAAGGGTAAAAACGGAACCCTATTACTAAGACTTCACTGTCTGTCCGTCTGTCTGTCACCAGGCTGTATCTCATAAACCGTGACAGCTAGACAGTTGAAATTTTCACAGATGATGTATTTCTGTTGCCGCTATAACAACAAATACTAAAAACAGAATAAAATTAATATTTAAGGGGGGCTCCCATCGGGCCTGTGGACGGTGGGCTATGGGCTAGCTCGCCGTCCATCCGTCTCATGACGACAGGCCGTGTCGACGGCGCGTTCGTGTTCCACGCGCGCCTCAAAGAGAGTCAGCAAAAGGGAAGGGGTCCGTAAGGACCGATGCCTGCCGGGGTTGCGGGACTATTCGAAAGAGATACCGTGGCCCCGGAACACAAAGGGCGATGAAGGAACATGGATGGGTTTTAGTCAGTAAAAGTCTGACACTCCCTCCTGCTCCGCCCAGAGCGGGAGGAGTTATTTGATGATTTCCCATCCGAAAAAAAAAAAGAAAAAAAAAAAAAAGGGGGGCTCCCATACAACAAACGTGTTTTTTTTATAAGAATTGGTACGGAACCCTTCGTGCGCGAGTCCAACTCGCACTTGGCCGGTTTTTAATATTTCCGTGGCCGCGCGGTTCTCCGCGTTTCGATGGCGTGGCCACGTTCAAACCCTTATAACTTTTTAACCATAACCTTGACAAATGTAAGGTTTTGGAAAATTTGAACCACGTACTATCGGGGTCTTTTCCGCCTGACCATTTTAATTTTTTTTCGCTTTAAACATGCGAAGGCGCTGAGCCACACCCCCTTAAAGTTTGGGCCTATTAGGAAAGCCCTAACTTTGGCGCGCAAAATAACAATAACTCTCGTTTGGCCTGCGTCGTCAGTGCGCTCGGCCGATTCGGTATCTTTTCATTCATTATTTCTATACAAAGTCAACGGGGCGGGGCTAGAGAGCGTTTCTATGTTGCGAGTGCAAGCAAAAATAAGCTTAGTGGTGGTCAGGCGGGAGTGTCCTCGATGGTACATACATATTTTTACAAAATCATGGCATAGTTATTTAAAAAAAAAAACGCCGTGGTCGCGCCATCGAAACGCACACCCTATAATATGGTGTAGCGACCTACTTATTTAGAAACTTTATATACATAAAACCTTCACGATATAATTTTTACTTTTATTCTGATCTGTCACTTCTCTGTCTTGTGTTGACTAAATTTATATAGAATTATGAACATTATTAATTTAATTTAGTTAGTGTACAACAACCACTAAATTGGTGACTCCGACGTGATACGCCCTGAAAAGGAAATCCTAAACTTTATCAGGCCAAGGAAATCCACAGTACCACGATGACAATATAAAGCAGTCGTCTGCCGACCAACGTCCAGACTCTGCTGGCTTCACAGCCATTTATTTCTCTCGAGGGATTAGCAGACCTGGCGAAAAGCGTCCAGGACATCGTGACCCCAGGCCAACAATAACAAACAATATAGTTATACAATATTATTGTTGCCACTAATCTCGCGAATTGTGTAGTGACGATGACGTTATAAGTTGATAGTAAAAGTTTTAAAGAAAAAGTTTTTTTATTCTTTTTAGCGCATTTAAATAAAAAGTCAGACGAAAGTATTATATAACTTCGTGTTTGTTCGGAACGGTTCGGTACGCTGAGTGTGTGCGTACGAACTAGACGCGCGTGAAGACTAGCGTCTAACTGCTCATCACTGATACTATCTCTGTCGGGCACGATGCCAGGTGAGACAGCGTGCTTTTTGGCCACGCCCACCAATGAGTTCGAGCCCGTGTGATGTGTCACCTTAAGTGAAGAAAATAGACATGCATATTCTCTATTGAAAACAGAGTGATTTATTATAAACACATTTATTTTTTACTTACTTCCACCTCCTCATGTAAGCCATAGGTTTTATGTCACAGTTCGCGCTTACTAGTGCTGCTTCGAAGCTCTTGTACTCGTCTTCAGATATTTGTGACGTGCACAGATAGTAAATAATGAAGAGCCTCATCTTGTCTTCAGGGGTCCCAGCACTAGGGTCCAAAATTAGGTCCTGTACTGCCTTGATTTCAATACCGCCGCTTTTGCTCATTAGTTTTTCTTCTAATTCAAAAAATGAATCTAGTCGCCTGGATTTTATTGAGTTTAGAATTGCTGAAAAGATAAAAGTGGATTTGAGTTCTTTTAAGAAAGACACTGGTTTCCTAAAAGCATATATTAAAGAATCTTTAAACCCATATTTACATTATACATAATATTATTTTGATTAAACTAGTAGTAAGTCTGGCTCAGACTCAACTTTTTTCTTATTCTCGAAAGGATGACAGGCGCATCGCAATATTATACACTAGCTGATGCCCGCGGCTTCACCCGCTTGACAAATTATATATATACACCTATATATAAACCTTCATCTTGAATCACTATCTATTTTTAAAAAACCCGCATCAAAATCCGTTGCGTATTTTAAAGATCTAAGCATACATAGGGACAGACAGACGCGGCGTGGGACTTTGTTTTATAATATGTAGTGATAGTGAAGGTGGAACATAATAAACATAATAAAACGTACTAACATAGCTCCTAAGTACTCGCTACTAACCCATATGGACTCTTGTTCGAAATAAAGTTTTTGATTTGATAAACGCTGTTGTGTTATACTTGAAGGTTCTTTATTAACTTACCAGTAGCAATAGTGGTGTGCATATCGATAAGCCGTTTCTTCTCCATGAGTTGTGGCAAGGAGTTGACGGCGCTGGTCAGTCGCTGCGTGTTATCACTGACTAAGCTGAGAGCTAGATCACTTTCGCCGTCAAGTCCCATGGACGTCTTTAACTTCTTTACTTCGGCTTCTGAACTCCTATAGGAAAGATAAGGGATCATTTTAATCAGTGTTGCAAATAAGTATCTGAAACCACGGCCAGATGTACAGACACATCAAGCTACTCGAAACTGACAATTTTTCCCAGTCAAACTTGAACCTAATGTTTTAGCAGTAAAGTTGAAAATCTATTATAGAAATTTGACAGCTTTGATATGCAACCGTTTGTACAGTGTGTAAAGCTATGTAAGCTCAAAGCGAATCAACCACTGTTAGTTTCCATTTATTCGCGTAAAACATGCTTCTGTATAAGGTTTAATTTGTCGTGTAAAATAATAGGACCATTAATGTAGACAGCACTGCGTGAGTCCTTGTGTGGTTACCGCAAATAGGAAAAAGTAGCGTGGATTAGCCAGCTAAATGTACAGGCGACTTTAAAAACGCCTCTAGGACTGATTGAATGGAGGAAACAGTATGAACGGGGTGTTTGGGCGGAAGTTTGGAGACTTGTCTGACTTAGCCAACTTCGTTGGTGGAAGTTACTACTTAGACTTACCTATATTTATCGAGATCTTCTTGTATAGCTTCAGCAACGGTGGGGAACGGGCTGCCCTTGTGCTCACCCCACAAGGGATCTTTGGAATCCAGGTCACATATTCGCGTCTTTGATTTCTGCTCCTGTACTGTAGGGGTTTGGTTTTCAGGTACCACTGCTCTGAGGAAAAAGTATTCATATATTTTAATACAAGGTGTAACCGAAGCCGTCAACCAAGCACTCTGTACAGTCGTGGTCTTTTCCGCCTGATCAGTTATTATTTTTTTCGCTTAAATCATGCGGAGGCGCCGAGTCATGCCCCCTTAAAGTTTAGGCCTATTAAGAAAGCGTCAACTTTGGCGCGTAAAATAACAATAACTCTCGTTTGGCGTGCGTTGTCAGTGCGCTCCTCGGTCGAACGGTATGTTTTCATTCATTATTTCTATACAAAGTCAACGGGGCGGAGCTAAAGAACGTTTCTATGTTTTAAGTGCAAGCAAAAATTAGCTTAGTGGTGATCAGGCGGGAGTGTCCTCGATAGTACATTAAACTATGAAATTCTATGCATAATTATTGCTGGGAAACTGCTTTTTGGAGCGAAAAATCACGGTTTATTGTAGGGTTAGAAAAAAAACGCACTCATAACTTTGTGCTGATGGATTTACTGAATAGTACAGGAAAGAATAAGTTCCTTTCGGCTTCGTTAAGGTCTTTTTATATCCATTAATGCAAAAGAGAAGGAAGTAGGTTTTATCTAGATTCGAGATTAAATTAATAATTTTTTGATAACATTGTAAAACATACCTATTCAATGATAAATCCAAGACATCGTGTGCCAATGCCTGGTATGTCCACGTGTGATGTAAAGGTGTTGCCATATCAATGTTCCTGTCCAACAATATCAACATAGGCCGAGTGAAACTGAATGATCCTGCTTGACCAGTGTTGCCATGGAACAAATTATTTCTAGCATCCCATAGATTTTCTCGTAGTTTTTTGTCTAGTTTTTTCGCTACCATTTCTGCAGCGTTACCTTTGCTACTTCTTATTATAGGAACATTACCTAAAAATAAACAATAAATGTATGTAGATGGATGTTTTTGCTTGGGAAAAGTCATCAATAAAATAATAATTCCACTACTTGTTGTATGATTATGTATTATGACTTTAATGGGCATTACAATTATTTATTGCTTTACTATTATTGTTACTGCTCAATGTACATTGATTCATGAGTCATAAACTGATAGCCTATAACTTACCTAATGTCACAAATACTGAGAATAGACTTTCAACTATATTATCCATGATTGCTTCCATTTCAGTGTCCTTTGTGTCACCTCTGTTGATAGCTGAAAAGAGAGACAGGAAATTTACTTTATTAGATAAATAATTTTCTTACAACTTCAGGATTGATTCGAGAACCCATCAAAGTGCATTTAGTGAATTATTCAGACACAGATTAATGAACACACTGTTATGGATTCTTCTTAATTTGTTTATTCATTTTTATACATATTAATTTACATTTTTAAATATTTCAATATGCCTCTGGCTGCCTCGGTTTTGTAGCGCCTCGGCCATGTTTGCCGACGCGAGGGTGGATGACTTTTACGCTATAAAGCGCAAAAGTCAGCCTCACTAATTCGCTGAATTCGAGGAAGTGGCAACGGAATCCTAAGGATGATTGCAGAGAGACCTGAATCTGCAGTTGTAGGAAGGCTTATCAGGCTGCATGTTGTCTAAGCAATTTTTCTGACTAACATAGTTTTAAGATAATGTTACTAACAAATTATGGACATTTTATTAGTCTGGATTAAAAGTATTTTATTGAATATGGTTCTTGTTTATTATTATAACAGTACCGTTGGTCTTATGTATGTCATGTAGAACACGGTTTCGGTCCCATACTACTATTCGGTTTTTATTTTCCCGCCCTAGTTTCGCGGGAACAAGCGCGACATCTGAAAGTATCCACTTGGGTTTGATAACGGGTCAGCCAGTATCATTGAGTAGCGACCCAAAGTTTGGAAGTTGGTGGTGTTATACCCCCATATCTCAGAGAGCACATTGAGACATTGTGCCTACACTTGATTTATTTCTTCTCAGGATAGATTGCCATCCCATTTCATTATGAGGAGGGATAAAAGAGTGTACCTACGTTTGTGCACATGCTTGTGCATTATAATATATTTCTCCTCCAAAGATTGGCAGCCACAAAAACTATCAGGACTATTATTAAGGTGTAACTCATTGCTGGGCATGGTAATTATTTTTTAAGTCTCTCTTACTCACCTCATGGCCACTAAATAAATTACAGAAAATACTATAAAATTGCGCAAGATATTTACCATAGTAAGATAAAGAATCTGACTGCTGATGTTTCATGATAAACAGGTCATCTTCCAAACATATGAAGTTTAAATACTGGTCAAAAACTTTATGAATGTTCACCGCTGAATTAGACTGGATTGCTGATGCTGCCAGGTCTTCCAGTTTCTGTCTTGTGATTGGTGAAATGAAGTTAAGATGGTACTGGTCGTAGATGCCATTGTCCAAGTCTTGGCAGATTCGCCCAAGGTTCTCCTCAGTTGGGGCACAGAAGTATACTGCAGGGACTTCTGGTATTGGGTCTCTGTCAGAGTGGAGTTGACTGAAACAGGAATTTGAGTTAAATACAGAGGACAATTTCTTTTGAAAAAAAAAAGAACAATTACCTATAATGCTACTTGTGAAGTAGGAGTGTTGGGTGCTTGTGGCTAAGTAATAACAGCCGCTCGGGTCGACCTTTAGGTTAAGCCGTGCTTGCCTAGGTTGGTCTGTGGATGGGTGACCACCCATTATATACCAAGTTTCCTCCGTGCCTCGGAGAGCATGTTAACCCATTGGTCCTGCCTGTCATGTGTAGATCTTTGATAGTCATTAGGTAGTCAGTAGCCCAAAAAGTCTGACAACCAGTCTTACCAAGGGCTATCATATTACCCGGTACTAACTAGATTGTAGAGGTCAGATAGGCAGTCACTCCATGTTAAATACTGGTATTCAGCTGCATCTGGTAAGACTGAAAGCCGACTCAAACATGGTTGGGAAAAGGTTAGGCAGATGATGCTACTTGTGAAGTCATTGTTTATAGTAAGTAGTGAATGTTTTATTGATAAGAGTACTTAATAACATTTTCATGTTAAGATTTTATTTTAGTAAAGATAAAGATAAGATTCTTGTGTATGATGACTTTTTCACAGGAGTCAAGTTATTGATATTTTCATAGAGAAACTCATTCATTGAAAGACCATTAAAACAGCTGATATGTTCAGTCTGTTTACCTTTCACTATGTTCAATTTGTGTTTCTAATAATTACTAGTGAAGTCAAGATGATCTTTAATAGGTTTCCACTACATTGCCATTCCATTACATTGCAGGTGTTACATTTACTTTTGAATGTTTTTGAAATCCAATTACCTTTAGTAAATAATTGAATTAGGTACAGTGTGGTTACAAGAGGTTTTATATATTGTAACAACCTAAGTATTGTGTACAGCACCCCAATTTCTCCTTGATTTGAATTTAGTATACATATAAATACTTCATAATTTAACTAGAAATGTCGGGTTGGCTTTAGAGACGTGATGCCCTCGGAGGAGGGTAAAAGGGGTTAAAGCTGGTAGGGAACGGGTCCCCGATTATAACTAGACCATTCTTATTACAAGATAATGCATATTTTTCGAGAAATTAATGAAAAAAAAAAATTCTAACCTCAAATCAGTTTTATGGCGAAAACAGAACGTTAAAATAGACGATAGATGCTCTGTGAATGGACGATTGACAACCAAATCTGTTCCACCTATTGTCTATAGTGCAAAATGACGAGAAAAATGTGCAAAACGGAACGTAAAAATGAAAAGAGGAATGTTACATAATTAGGCAAAAAGTGTGTAACTATCACAAAAAACCTATGAACTTTGTATACTCCAGTAATACAACAGTGGGCTCTTTTATTAAAAAAAGAAACAAAATTTAAAAAAAAAGAGATCCTTTTGAGGAATTAATGATTAAATAAAATTTAAACGAAAAATTTATGAATGTATTGTCGTTTCATTTCTTTTAGCCCCATGTGTGTACAATGTTACTAGAATATGAGTATGCTACTGGGATAATTTGGATGCAAGAGCGAGTGACGCGAGCTCAGGACTTGGGGCACCCCGACACGGATAGGTTAGGTTAGAAGGGTATGGCGGGGTCGAATGAGCGAGCGAAGCGAGCGAATAGACCCCGCCATACCCTTCGTGGTTATTTTTTTTTAAACCATTCAGAAGTAGGAGCCCCGCGAAGCGGGGCTCCGTCGGCCGGCTCTCACTAAACTGCGCCACTGTGAGTGGTATAGGATATAATAATAATATATTTTAACCCTAATACGTCTTAAAAGCGACTATAAAGTGTTTTAAGGTTAGGTTACATTAATCAATTTTTCTCAGGAACGGTACATTATCTTTTCATGGGAGTGGTACCAGGGGGCAGGGGAGACCCTCCCCCCTCCTCCCCCACCCCTCCCAGCCCCCTCCGCGGGCATCACGTCTCTAAATTTTTACCGAAATGTCTACAATCCAGAGAAGAAAAATGCAAGTTTACAAGAAGATTTAATGATGTACAACTACTACAGCGTGTCAGGCTGAACAATTGGATAATCAGGGACTGCCTACACATAAGCACAAGTAATTAGGGCCCCGAGGTACATGATAAAATGATTACTCACACATGTAGTGTCACGCCGAGCTCTCGAAGTTCCTTGACAGATATCAGTGGAGATATTACATCTTGACCCACTCTGTCGTAGATCAACACTTTCCACGTCGGTTCAGACGCCACGCTCTTTGTTAGAGGCTGATTCAAATTCAGCATTTGCTTCAAAGCATCTGTAATATTACAACACAAATAAATAATCCATTAAGTGCACTACGTGCTACGTGTAATTATCAAAATAACATAGAATCACTGTACGCACTGAGCTGTCGTTCACGTAAAGTACTCATTTTGTTCTGTTAAATTAATAAGCCTTTCATTCGATGGCAATATCTGTCTAATTTCACGACTTTTTAAACGTTTAATTCCATTTAAGCTTATTTTCTTCGGGGAGTTGTATTTCTCCCAGATGTCAAATTTGACGTTAGAAGCAGCGACACGTCGGCCGCGAGAAGTTCGTTCAAAAATAATTCGGATACACAGACAAATGAAATATTTAGTAATTTCAACCGAAATGTGACTGGCACTTTGTGCAGGAAAAAATTTTTAAAAACCGTTTAATAGTTTTATGATAAAAATAATATTATTTTTTTAATATTATAATGGCATTTGAAATAATTTTTACAAGCGACAGGGCCAGTAGGTTACTTTGCTATTTGCCAACAATAAACTTTTTGGTAGAAACAGATTTCTTGGAAATTTAAAATTGCACTTTCTTTTTTAAAAAAAATTATGATTTTACTATCAAATAAATATAGTTTACGATAACTTATTGTGTTTTGTTTTCTTTAAGTACTTCAAAAGAAAATAAGAAGAGATCAGTACGAAGGTTAGTGTCCTGCTGTGTCAATTACAAAAAATATACACAGAAAGGGTCGCTCATAATAAACACATCAACACGGTCTAGGGATATTTTTAAAAAAGCGAATTACTATCAATCTGTTGATTATTTATATGACATGTATATATTTAAAAGATACGTTATTTAATATTCTACCATTTTTTAATAATGGTTAAGGTATAGATTAAAATTTCAGGATTTTATGGAAAAAAAATGAAGCATAGACGGAAACCGTATATGAATGAACTTTTAATTTGTGAGTAAAAACTGAAAAAAATAGAAAAATCATTTAATTTGTGTTTATAAACTTGAAGTTAGTAGTCTGAGAAAGCGCCCATGATGTTCATAACACATCGGCAACGATTCGGCATGCTCAGAACAAGGTTGTCAATGTCTTGCTGCGGAATATTGTCCCATGTCCTTCTGAGGTGCGCAAAAAGTTGATCTTCTGTAGCCAGATTTTCAGGAACTTCCTTCAGAGCTCTTCTTTGCAGCATATCCCACGCATGCTCAATGGGATTTAGATCTGGCGATTGAGCAGGCCAGTCTAAGGCCCTAACATTATGTGTATGTAACCAAGCTGCTACCGTTCTCGCCGTGTGTGCCCGGGCATTGTCGTGCATGAGCAGGAAATCTTGCCCCATTTGTGTTCTGTGGGGCAAGATTACGGGCCCCAGCACCTGTTGGACGTATCGTTCTGCCGTCATATTGCCCCGCACCCAAACGAGATCCGTCCGTCCTCCAAGACGAATTCCTGCCCAAACCATAATTGTTCCTCCTTGGTATGGGTGAACTTCCTGAGGGTTCTGGAGACGGCTCCATCGTCCAGGAACTCGCCAAACACGCGTCCTTCGTGAATCTGGATGGAAGCCGAACCTGGATTCATCCGTGAACAGCACATTGGACCATTGGTCACGGCCCCAGTCCACGTGGTTCCGAACCCATTATAATCGTCGTCCACGATTGCCTCTCCGTAAAGGTGGGACCCGGAGTGGTCTACGAGAGCGTAGATTGCTTTCATGCAGTCGCCTTCTTACAGTTTGGTCACTCACAACTACTCACAAGCACTTGGTGTTCCACTCGCAGCCTTTGGACCAATTGAGTCGCCGTTGCATTTGGTTGTGCTCGCGCAGTAATTTGCAAAAATCGGTCTTGTCTGGGGGTAGTGATGCGACTTGGCCCCCGGTGCCTCTCCGCTACTTCACCTGTGGCACGATAGCGTGTCCACAATCTTGAAATTACATTTTGATGGGTCCCTATGGCCTCAGCAACATTACGCTGAACAGATCCAGCTTCCAGCATTCCCACAGCTCGTAACATCTCCGCCCTCGTCAAATGTCGGCGTTGCATGGCTACAATACCTCAATTTTAACTTTATCTTTCGTTTAAAAATGAAAAAAAAACTGTAACTAACCGTAATTCGTATTGTTTTCTAAATTTCGCACAAATGAAAATTCCCTCTCCTATACATCAAGACATTTTTATGCCACCGAAACAAAAGAATTTTCAAAAATTTGAATTTGGAATTAGTCTGAGATAAATTACAAACAAATCGGTGTTAGAAGATTCCAATGCGGCCAGTACTTTTCGAGTTATTTAATTGAGTATGAAATATCCCTAGACCGTGTTGATGTGTGTATATATTTGAGTGAACTTGTAGTTTTATTACTATTACGTACCAAATCTATTTATTATCTACGAGGAACTTATTGAAAGCAATGAATTAATAAACATACTTATTTAAAATAATTATTTTCTTGTTATCTAAAGCTATTAGACCAATAATACTATTCAAGTATCAAGATCAGCTAGGTCGTACTAACTGGGTTGCCACCTGAGCGATCGCAGCGCCCTCATTTATTTTCTACTCTTTTGTGTCGCACTGTATATTCGTTTATAATAAACTATCAGATTCAGGACCTAATGTGCTACCCCTATTACCTACACCAACAATACAAGCATCCTTTGGGGGAATACAGGCCATTGTTTCTTGTTCGTATTTTTCGCACGATTTTTTTTTTTTTTTAAATCCAGGTAGGTATTTGTTAGTGGCCAACTGATGGTCGTAGCTTTCGGCTATTAATGAACCGAAGAAATTGGGTTCAAGAATACTTGAGCATTTTTTTTTCAGCTTTTAATTTATTAACCTATGTTGACTGTAAATAGACTTAGCGCGATATATGAAATTACCCACGTCACCTCTCTTAGCATGCTCTCACACATTTGTAACAATTCGTTCAATTTCAGCGCTGCTAGAAGCCTTCGGTTAGGTACCTACAGCCAAAACTTCGGCCTATTTTGGCCGAAGCCGAAGCTTCAGTTGGACACTGGTAGGTAGGGTAGGTACTTGTACAATGTACTTACTTGTGATAGCAGCACAGATTAATTTGTAATCGCTGCTAGCGTCATGGTCGGTAGATTTCCATGTGCGCTACCTACTGTCAGCCTGTGTTGTTCCATTGCAGGGTAAAGGCATCCCTTTCCTATGTCCACTTAACTAAAAGCTGAGCCAAAAAGGACTAATTCTACATATAGGCGTCCTATTCATACCACCATGTACTATCGAGGACACTCCCGCCTGACCACCACTAAGCTCATTTTTGCTTGCAATCGCAACATAAAAACGCTCTCTAGCCCCTCGCCCCGTTGACTTTGTGTAGAAAAAATGAATGAAAAGATATTGAATCGGCCGAGCGCATTGACGACGCACGCCAAACGAGAGTTATTGTTATTTTGCGCGCCAAAGTTGACGCTTTCCTAATAGGCCCAAACTTTAAGGGGGCGTGGCTCGGCGCCTCCGCATGATTTAAGCGAAATAAATTAAAATGGCCAGGCGGAAAAGACCCCGATAGTACATCTCTTTGTCATAGGAGTCACAGACAGCCCCCTGTGCCGTGCCTACATGGAGGAAGACGAGACAGCAGCCCGCGTGCTTCTGCACTGCCCTCTGGTTGCAACATACAGGGCAAAGTACTTCGGTAAGTAATCCAGACTCTCCGCGAGATTGTCAGCAACATCAAGGCGCTGCTGGCCTTTCTTGGGATGGATCGTTTCAAAGCCGTACCTACGCAAAATAGGCGCTTTGACGTAGAGGTGTGGTGTGGACACTAGTCCGCTATACAACACAAATCCCACCATTTAAGCTTAGGTCTTCTGCGATGCCGTTGCACGTCTTCACGAACCAAACTGTTATTTCCCTTTATGTACTATGGGGGTCTTTTCCGCCTGACCATTTTAATTTTTTTTCGCTTAAATCATGCGAAGGCGCCGAGCCGCACCCCCTTAAAGTTTGGGCCTATTAGGAAAGCGTCAACTTTGGCGCGCAAAATAACAATAACTCTCGTTTGGCGTGCGTCGTCAATGCGCTCGGCCGATTCGGTATCTTTTCATTAATTTTTCTACACAAAGTCAACGGGGCGGGGCTAGAGAGCGTTTTTATGTTGCGAGTGCAAGCAAAAATAAGCTTAGTGGTGGTTAGGCGGGAGTGTCCTCGTCCTCGATAGTACAAACAAACCAACTAGATACAATGACATTAATCAAACATAATATTTTAGGCGCTCCTCAACATCTTCCTGCCCCGTGTTACTTGTAGTACCTAGACGCAACGACACGCTATCACTTAGGTGTAGACCTTTTTACCCGACTGCGGCGAAGCCCAAAAGGAGGTGTAACTGTGAGTGGACTGTATGTTTTTAATATTGTTTTAATCTATTAAAAGAAAGGCGCTTTTTCAAATGGTAGGAAATTTTACTGACTTTCTTAAGACTAGAACAAAAGCTTTTTCTTAATACAAAATCATAAACAATCAATAGACAAAAATAAGAAGGTGCGTTATGCACATGCTCCCCTTTCAAAGTAAAGGAACGACCTTCTTAAGTGGCCTACGGAGTATGCCTCCCTTAGTAGCAATATCTACTACCCGTGTGACGCCGTCTTTACCCGGATAGGTAGCGGTAATACGGCCTTTGGGCCAGGATCCACGTGATAACGTACCATCAGCTACCACTACCATGTCACCAATAGATATTAATGGGGCTGTTCCAATTGCTCTTCTAGGAGAAAGGGTAGGCAGGTACTCTACGACCCATCTGTTCCAAAAATGGTCGGCCATACGCACTGCTCTTTTCCATCCTGCTCTGCTGCAGACATCACTGTCAGTTAATTCTGCTGGAATAGGGCGTCCTGAAGAGTATCCCAGAAGAAAGTGATTTGGAGTGAGCGCTTCAGGGTGTTGAGGGTCATTCGCGACGTGCGTCAAAGGTCTAGAATTGACTAATGCTTCGGCTTCACATAGAAGGGTAAAAAGTATCTCATCGGTCGGTGTCCTTACATTATTTCCGAGGGTCACTTTTAGAGCTGTCTTGACTGATTTTATGAGTCTTTCCCAGGCTCCTCCCATGAAAGGTGCTGATGGGGGAATGAATTTCCACTTGATCATTTCACTAGCAGCGAAGTTTGGGACAGCTTCCTCGTATAGGGTTTTGAGTTCTCTATTTGCGCCAACAAAGGATGTGCCGTTGTCAGAGTGGATTTCAGTTGGTGTTCCACGTCGAGCTATAAATCTTCTTAGGGCCATTATTGCAGCGTCTGATGATAATGAGTGGACAACTTCCAGGTGAATAGCTCGAACCGTTAAGCAAGTAAATAAGCCAACCCAGCGCTTTTCCGTTCTTCGCCCAATCTTCACGGTGATGGGGCCAAAATAGTCTAAGCCCACGAAAGAAAATGGTCTGCAGTGATGAGCGAGTCTGGCTGCAGGAAGGTCGCCGATGGGTGGTTGAAACGCGACGCTTCGACGGACCTTGCAAAACTGACACTTGAAGGCTACCGAACGTACAGTGCTCCTAAGGCTCAATATCCAATATTTTTGCCGTAGTTCGTTTACGATCATCTCTGTGTATGCATGAGCCGCCTTTCGATGGTAGTCTAGCACGAGAAGTCGGACAGCAGGATGTTTTCCGTCAAGCAGAATAGGAGACTTGACAGCTTCTGGTACCTCTTTGACAGCGGCTATTCTACTAGATAACCGCAAAATATTCTCACTATCATTAATAGCGGATAATCTGAATAACCTACTACGGCGTGACACGGGTAAATTGTTCCGGATGGATCTGATTTCCTCCGAGAATGAATCTATCTGACTCGTACGAAAAACATGAATCATTGCTAAGTGTAAATCATCAGAAGTCAGCGTATGAGGCAGAAAGCCACGGCCACTGTTAACGTTTGGGGTTGGTGGCAAATTAAAAGTGAGTATGAGGTTTGGAACTTTATGATTGAAATCAACGCAAATATTTTTCTTACGTAATGAATGAAGTCGCAGTAATGATAAGTACCGGTGAGCGTAAGCAGTAGCTCTGATTAGGCGAGACCACGAACTAAAACGTCGTGCGTTCGCAGACAATGAATGATCATCGTTTGATATAATGTTGATGACATGAGCATGAGTTTCATGAGTAGTTCCCATTGTCATAACAGGCTCTTCAGGCCAGTCTGAGGTCAATAAAAAGTTGGGTCCCTTTATCCAACGGGACTCTGGAATAAGAGGACCTCGACCCAAACGGGTTGCGTCGTCAGCGACGTTGAGGCTGGTGGGCACCCAACGCCACTCTCGGACATCAGTGAGTTCTATTATCTCACCCACTCGATGAGCTATGAAAGGTTTGTAGGTGCGTGCATCGTTTCGAAGCCAACCCAAAACGTTCATTGAATCGCACCAAAATATGCGTTTGTGAGGTTTTAATCTAACTGCATCTACGATGGAACTAGCTAGACGAGCAGCTATTAGTGCAGCTTGTAATTCTAATCTAGGAATACTACATGGCTTCAAAGGGGTGACCCGTGATTTGCTAGATATGAGTGCGAGTTGCACATCTCCATTCAAATAAAGAAAACGCCAGTATGCTACAGCAGTATAAGCTTGTGCGCTTGCGTCTGCAAAGATGTGCAGTTCAACTTGACTGGGCTCCGTTCCCCGTGGATTGTAACAACGAGGAATTTTGAGCTGTGTAGTTAAAATCAAATCTTGGAACCAATCGTTCCATGTCTTGATTTCAGAACTGAGAAACTGAGTGTCCCAATCCAGATTCATTCGCCAGACATTTTGAAATAAAATTCGACCGCGAATTACAACGGGAGCAAGGATACCCAGTGGGTCAAATACTTTCATAATTAATGAAAGTACTTTGCGTTTTGTAAGTAGGCTAGGTAAAATAGCTTCTTCACCTTTACCTGGAGTATTAAAACTTAAAAGATCAGTAGTTGGATGCCAATATAGTCCTAAAGCTCGTGTACAAGAAGTAGATGAAGGAAGATTAGCAAGACTGACGTTTAATTCACACACTGTCTCAGATATAAGACTTTTAGGTAAAAGTTTAAGTGCGGAGAGGTCATTAGATACCCACCCACGCATTTCAAGTCCAGCACGCGCGTGAACTTTTACTATATCAGCAGCCAAACTAGCTGCTATGTCACTGGAAGACACGGAGCCAATATAGTCGTCCATATACGTATCATGTACAATAGCATGTGCTGCTTGTGGAAACTGATCCTTGACCTCCAGTGCATTTTTATTTTTCATATACAGAGCAGTAAATGGACTAGATACTGCCCCGAAGATCATGGAAGACACCCTATAGGTTTGAATGGGTTCATCAGGACTGTCTCGCCACAAAAACCTTGGCGCATCCTGGTCCTGTTCAATTATTTTAAACCTAGGAAACATTTCCTTTATATCCGCGGTCAAAGCTACTTTACCCTCCCGAAAACGAAGCAAAATGTCATATAGAGACTGTAATAAATCTGGCCCTGTTAACAAAAGCGAATTTAGGCTGACGCCATGAGTTTTCGCTGCAGCATCGTGAACGACACGAAGCTTTGCTGGTTTATTTGGGTTTACTACTCCAAAATGTGGAAGATACCAACACACAGAATCAGAAGAATGCTCTATTTGACACTTTTCAGCATAATCTTTGTTAATCATCTCGTGAATATTTAGCTTGTAGCGCTCAGCATAAACTGGATCTCGCAACATTTTCTTTTCTAAACTAAGGAAACGGGACAAGGCAAGAGGATAGCTATTAGGAACAACAGGGCTATCAGATTTCCACAAAAGACCTACTTCAAACCTACCACATGCTAAACGATTGGCAGTACGGTCTAAAATCTGAACAGCACGTAGGTTGTCAGCACTATGCGGTGTCTTTTTAGAAATACCTATTGAGTCTAACTTGTATTGTTCTTTTATCATGCTTTCCAGCGATTGATTTTGATTATTATCAACATGTTCTTCGAAAAGGTGATTCAGTAGTTCGACGGGTCTAGTCCTGCTACTACTAAAACCAAACAATACCCAGCCTAAGGCAGTTTTAATAGCGACTGGTTGTGACTTAGAACCTTTGCGTACGGCTTGAGGTATGGTGAGATGCCAATTATCAATACCGATTACAACCTTGGGCTGAACATTGTCATAACAAAGGACAGATTTTAATTCAGAAAGAAATGGATAATCATTAACAGTGTGAGGAGAGACAGACTGCTTAGCTAATTGTAAAGATTTTAGAGACCGTGCTCGATTGACGCGATGCATTTTGCTGACGTGGTGGCCTTTGACATTAAAATCAACATATTCTACTTGGGTGTCCTTTGATAAGCCACCAACGCATCTTAAAAGAGTTTCCACTAGAGGGCCCCTAGCTCCTATCCGCGCCGCGAGATCTGCATCTATAAAGGTTGCCGTAGACCCGTCGTCCAATAGGGCGTAGGTGTCCTCGCTACCAGTCGGACCTGACACCGTGACAGGAACGACTTTCAGGAGAGGTCTATTGGAGGCGGCTGAACTATTAGCATGCGCAATAAATTCAGTTATTTCTACATTGGAAGATTTATCTGAGTTCGCAAGTTCAGGACAGGTAGGAGAGGCCGAGTCTTCGTGATCGTCCTCGCTTTCTACTACATAAGCAATGTGTAGTAGCTTATGATGTGCGGAGCGGCATTTTTTATCATTACAAACCTCTTTTTTAATATTACAATTTTTATAGTTATGTGAACCTCTTTGCAGACATTTGTGGCATAACTTTTTATCTTTGACAAATTGCCATCTATCAGTGACAGACAATGACTTGAAGGTGCTACATTGACATATGTCATGACTTTCGCTGCAAAAACAACAAGATTTATTATCTTTAGAAACGAGCTTGTTATTTAATTTTTCATGAGTTTTAGCGGAAGAACGGCGCGGATTTGAAGAAGAAGAAGAATCGTCAGCCTGTACTACATGAACTTTGTCACCCTTTTTCACATAGTTGATTGGCTCGGTGATTAGACCAAACTTGAGCTGCAGGTCTACCTCTCGAATTAGAAACCGGGCCAGGAGCTCCAGCTTGGTACAATCTCCTTGCTGTGAAAAATATTTTGATGCATAGTCTGCCCAGCGTGTCCGCAACAGAGGCGTGAGTTTACTCAAAACAGACTGAAAAATCTCGGGTGACTCCAAATAGGAACTTTGGTTAAGAAGCCTCATCACCTCGGCCGAGTTACGAACGCGACAAGCAAACTTATGTAGATCGCTACCGTCATTATTTATCTTTGGTAACGCACGAAGGGTACTGGCTTCCTGTAAAACAATGTGTTCAGGCCTACCGAACCTAACCGCTAAAGCTTCCATCACCTCAGAAGGATTGCGTGCTGACACTAGCAGCACCGCAACAGCTTCACGAGCTGCTCCTTTAAGCGCATAATTGATGCGCGCTAAATTATCTGAAGTTGAATACTCTACCTTGGTATTTTCGTACGTTTTATTAAAAGTTAACCAGTCCAAAGCTTTGCCGTCAAACACAGGTAGGCGACCGTCCCAAAATTTAGGTCTGGATACATTCCTGCTTGACAAAGACGCAATTGCTTGGGCTAGTTGAGCTATATCTGAGGATGGAGTACAATTATTATTGTTAGTAGATAAAATGCCTGGTTTTAGCGCAATAGGAATGGAGCTGTTGTCTGCTAGACAGGAATCATGCTTGTTAGGCACCTGTTGAGGAACCAAGGCAACCCCCGGACGCTGTATAAAATTGACCGTAGGTCTCTTAACAGAAGAATCTGTAATGACAACGTCCTGTGGTTCCTTTGTAACATCAACCTGAATAGAGTCAACACACTTATTTAACCATTTATGTATCTCCCTGTTGGAAATATGGCTTGTACGACTTGATTTACCACGCACGCTACCTCCTTCTATCGCTTCGGCAATTTCAGCTTGCTTGCGTAGTTCTAAAGCCGTCCGCTCCAATTCTAGCGCAGCACGCTCCCGCATGTGCTCCCGTTCTACGGCTGCACGTTCCAAGTTCGCAATTTTTAGGGCATAGTCTGCCTCGATATTTAAAGTACGGCTCCTTACCGTACTCGAAGAACCTGAAACAGAAGTAGTAGCGCTGGGCAGCCCAGCGGTTTCTACGACCGCAGTCGGTGCGATGACAGGAGGGTCTCCGTCCCCGACGGTCGAAGCACCCGGCACCGCATTGGTATTATCAGTTTTTCTTCCAGATCTTGTTTCTACCATGTTATTTAAGGTAGAAGGACCAATATGTAACTGTGAGTGGACTGTATGTTTTTAATATTGTTTTAATCTATTAAAAGAAAGGCGCTTTTTCAAATGGTAGGAAATTTTACTGACTTTCTTAAGACTAGAACAAAAGCTTTTTCTTAATACAAAATCATAAACAATCAATAGACAAAAATAAGAAGGTGCGTTATGCACAGGAGGGTTATTTGTTTGCTCTGTATGTACAATTTCTTTGTTCCCTTGTAACTCCTCAACGGATGGAGGGATTTGGATAAATTATATGTCGTTAGATTCGTCTTGATAGCGTGAGTGTCACTGGCTACATTAAAATCAATAAACAAATAAAAATCGCGAATTTGGGGAGCATATTATGGAGTTCGAATTTTTTTTTTCTTCTGATGCCATCGAGTGGGGTATCAAAATGAAGGGTTTTTAAAGGTGATGACAAACAGATATGCCAAATTATATGTTTGAATGTAATTCGAAATGACAAATAGTATAAAAATAAACATTTTTGGCACGTTCTGCAGCCTGAACGGTTAGATGGATTTTTAGCTTGAGAGGTGTCGTTAGATTTGTATTTACTGTGAGACTGACTCTGGGTATAGCAAAATAGTAAAAAACAAAATGGCGGGTTTTTAGCTCCTAAATCAAATGTTTGGCTCGCTCTGCAGCCTGAACGGCTCAATAACGAGCTCATCATGAGGATTTTAAAAGGGTATAATATCTAAGTACTAAAAAGTGTAAAATAAAAGAAATAATATAAAAAAAAACCCGACTGCGTAAAAAAATAACTAATAACTTTAAATAAAATAAAAACTGAAAATAATAAAACAAGTTCAAGAGACAGGATATATTGACTGCAACAGTCGGGACGCATTAAATAATCTAGACTAAAATCATTACATCATTACACCTTCTAGTTACGGAGGTATTGGGGGTTCCAACTTTTTGACAAGTTTTTAATGTAAGATTTTTACTTTAAACACCTCCACGACCCCCGTACTATTCAATCCATCTATCAACACAATGTTTTGAGTGCGTTACATTGACTTCTACCATAAAACATGATTTTTCACCCCAAAAAAAAAGTAGTTTCCCAGCAATAATTTTTGCGTAAAGTTACTTAATTTGATGTACCAGAATGCTTGGTTGACGGCTTCGTGATGAGGTCTTTTACACCCTGTATAATCTCCCACATATACATCACCGCAAGGAGCTCGTGGCTGAATAATAACAGGCGCTCGGGTCGATCTTTAGGTTAAGCCGTGCTTGCCTAGGTTGGTCTGTGAATGGGAGACCACCCTTACTTACCGAGTTTCCTCCGTACCTCGGAAAGCACGTTAAGCTGTTGGTCCCGGCTGTTATTTGTCCATCTTTGACAGTCGTTACAGGTAGTCAGTGACCCAAAAAGTCTGACAACCAGTCTTACCAAAGTGGTATCGTATAACCCAGTATGAACTGGGTTGTGGAGGTCAGATAGGCAGTCGCTCCATGTAAAATACTGATACTCAACTGCATCCGGTTAGACTGGAAGCCGACCCCAACATAGTTGGGAAAAGACTAGGCAGATGATGATTATACATAACCGCGAGCAGTCGACATTGCAAGTACTCGAATCTTTATTCGAGTTTTAGGACTATAGGCACTTATTACGAACTAGCTTCTGCCCGCGACTTCGTACGAGGATCCTGTTGCTTATGCCAGCGACAACAGGGTCGTACACATCGAACATCTGAAACGTCTGATGTCGAATTCTAAGAGCCCAGGGACGGGAAAACAACGGGATGCGCGAGACGATTCGAGACGTTCCAGATCTTTCATTTTTGTAAGTCAACAGGAAATGCCCATCAGACCGAACAACTTTTGCTAAGACGTCATTCCTCCGGTATTTAGAAGACTTTCCCTCCAGGTGGTATGCAAACATTCCACCCTGTATATAATAATATGTTATACTGTAGCTGAGCTCTTGGAGTTCCACATCAGGTGTTCCAGATCTTCAAATTTATT
Organism: Xestia xanthographa; assembly: GCA_905147715.2. Taxonomy (NCBI): domain Eukaryota; kingdom Metazoa; phylum Arthropoda; class Insecta; order Lepidoptera; family Noctuidae; genus Xestia; species Xestia xanthographa. The sequence goes on from LR990656.1 coordinate 14,027,933, forward strand.
CTCTCAGCAGAAAATGCTGATCACGTGGAACAATTTTGACTACGGTACCATTTTTGTACCTATCTCTTATAGTTTAGCTAATCTGTTCCAAGATAAATTATAGCCTATATGTTGCCCAGACTTAATACCTACCTATACAACAATAGTACATTTTGATACAAGTGGAGAAAGTTTGTTATTGCAATCGAGGCGGAATTATAACACCCGAGCGTAGGCGAGGGTGTTTTTGGGCCGAGAATTGCAATAACAAATGTCCACGTGTATCAAACGACGTTTTTCAATACACTTTTGAAGAAATAAAATAAAATAACGAATAATATTTTTGTCACGAACTATGAAACTATGATTTAAATTTTCTTTTTTTTTCGCGCTTTGGTCTCGCCAGGTTGAAGGAGAGGCAATGGTATGGAGCCGTTAAACAGCCTAATATAAAAAAATAGATTTATTTTATATTCATGAATTCAGAACACAAATAAACGTTAATTTGTGTATAAAAGTAACTATTAGTTTTAAATAATCATGTTTATCTATGATATTCTATTTAAAAAAACACAATTTGAATATTCAAAAAATATTTATGGCGTAAAGACGCGTAGTGCTTTGCAAAAATTAAAAAAAAATATATTCACCTCAGACTATAGGCATTGAATATAATATCTGTGGCAATTTTCATTCCCGCACGTGTGCGGGGGGGAATATGCAAAAAATCGCACGCGTGTGAAATACATTGCATGTTGTACCTAATCGTAGTGCGTTAAGGACCAGTTTTCGAGGAAGTGTATTGAAAAAATCATTCAAATCCGTCCAGTAGTTTCGAAGATTAGCGTGTACAAACAAACAGACAAACACACACAGACAAACAGACAACTTTTTTTTTTGGATTCGTGCTCTATTAGTTTCTAAACCCCCCTCAATTATTTCTTTTTTAATATATTCAATGTACAGACATAGTTTTTTTACTGTTTTATTATAATTACGTAATTATATGTAATAACAGGGATGATTCCTGACTAAAAAAAAATGAATCTGGTTCGTCCGTCAGTTAGATTATCGAAAAATAATGGATAAGTACGTGTTTTTTGTTTTATCAAATTAATAAAAATTGATGAAGGTAAAACGCGTCAAATATCATGAGTGGGAGCTTGTGACTAGTTGTGACGTCACTTTCCGGTGAATAATGTACTCAAATGTGAAGTCACACGAGTTTTCGACGCACTCTATCGTCTTCATTTTTTGTTAACGTGAAAAAAGAAAAAAACGTGTGTCCAATAAGAATATGTATGAAATCTATCTCACGAACTAATTCGTTTTTTTTTTTCATTTACACCTATAAACGACTAATTAGTAGACACAATAGTTAAGCAATTGACATAAATCTCCTGGAGATTTAGTTACGTACGGGACTATCCTATTGCCTAAGATCCTAAAACTATTCTGTCACCACAAGATCGGTTAAATATGTATTTGATCGGATAGGTGGACATATATATAGTTAGCTTACTGTAACTACTGATGCTGCTGTACATATGCCTAAGTTAATTAACCCACTGCAAGAATCTACGCGCGCAACAATGTCCAATTATGGCGTCCCTATATTACAAAATCTAGCTACATGATGGATTAGGATTAAACATGTAGGTCATTAAAACTTTTTTGAACATAAATTCTGTTTTAGTTTAAGAAGAGAAAATGATTACTATCAATTTTAATGAACGCCTGCCTCATTGATTGTAAAGGCTTTTAAACGTGGTCCTGGTTTCTAAATCCGAGTTGGGACAAGTATTATTGGGATTTTCCCTTTGCAAATTCTCAGTAGCAGCTGGTTAGTGGCAAAAGGCCGGCCTAATATATGTAGTTGGGTAAATGAAGACATAGCTCAGTATCCAAGTACCACCTGGGCACGCGTTGCCGTGGCTGGCTTAAAAATCTCTTAACAGACTTCCAGTTGGCAGGAGCAAAAACAATCTCTACAGATCCCCATTCATGGACGGCTCAGCCCTCAATTTATTTATTTAATTACAATTTCTTACCCAATTACAGTAACTAAAAAAACTTTTTTGCAAAAAATAAAACCGACTTAAAAAAAAAAATAAAAAACTGAAAAATAACTTTAGCTTCAGAAATCGGTGACTTTTGTGATTTTTTTTTAAGTCGGTTTTATTTTTTGCAAAAAAGTTTTTTATTTTTCCATTTTTAGTTGTGATGTATCCTATAATACAAATATTTGCTGTGCAAACTTCAATTTGAAGTAAGCCCAACAAAAGGTAACTGCTGTAAATCGTTGAGGAATATCGTCGATTGTCCTATGGTCTCCATCATCAGACCTGTAATGGCACTTATAACCCATATGGGTGCAAAGTTCTCATCAATAGAAATGAAGTAAGTCCAAACACAAGGTAGCTAGCTACTGTAAAACATTGAGGAGTTCCCTTGACTGTCCTTCGTCTTCATCATCAGACCAGTAATGACAGTTATAACCCATCTAGGTGTAAGTTCAAACACCAGGTAATTGCTTTAAATCGTTGAGGAGTTCCCTCGACCGTCTTTCGGCTCCATCATTAGATCGACTCCAGACCTGCATTAAATAGTAGTGCTTTAAAATACTTAGTGAAAAAAAAAGAACAAATGCACTAGTCACCAGTACGATTTTCGAAGGTTCCCCTCGATTTCTCTGAAATGCCATCATCAGATGCTGGTTTCCTTACCATGGTACCACTTTCCAACAAAATAAAATCATCTTAATCGGTTCATAAACGACGAAGTTATCCGCGAACACTCATAAAAAAAAATATATAAGAGAAACCTCCTTTTTTAGAAGTCGGTTAACAACTAGAACTAAAAGAGTAAAATATACAAAGGAACAAAGTAAAGGTTCACACTTTCATAAATTCCTGTCCTCTACATCAGTACTTCTGACATGCCAATAAATTCATCCATCCATCCCCAAACATATCGTCTGTTCGTTGAAGAGATCATTAAGAGCGGCTAGAGTGCGAGGTATTGGCGACTACGTGCAACAGTGTTAGGTACCTGGAGGCACGGTAAACAGCCTGTGCTTTCTACCCCAGCAGTAATTGTCCGGAACAAAGAAGCGCGCCAGCACATTAGGAAGATCAGGAGCATCAATAAAGCCACGGTGCGTCTTACTGGCAATTGTGAGCTGATCTCGAGCTCGCCTGACGTTTAGCGAGTTGTATCCGAGGCAATCCAGCAAGAAAGTAAGTGTGTATGCAGCGTCTCCCCACAGGCAATGGCCCACCTTGCACCGCATGGCTCTATCACCTGCGCTTGTGATGATCTAGTTACTGCAACAGTAAGCGGGGTTCGCGTGGCTGAGTTTCGGGCTAAACACATTTGAACTTTTTGCCATCGATACAATAAGAAGATGCGCATCTAACTACTTATACTTCACGAGTCACGAGCACCAATATGTACTCACTTAACAACTTTGAAACGTGTTTTTCTCCTACTGATCTGATTGAAACATGATTGTTGTTACGAACATAGTATTCTGGAACACATATTTTAATGAAAAAGATTCTATCTCCAAGTTACAATCTTTATTTTCCGCGAAAATTGCAAAGAAATTTAGGAAAGTGTATACGTATTGGTGCTCTTGACTGTACTAGTATAGCAGGGTTGTGCTTATTCCTTCGAGGAATGTAGACACACAAAAAAAGGAAATGACAAAACCTGGGTAGGTAAAGGTCGAGTACCCTTACCCTATGTTTTAACCCAACACTACCTCATAACAAAGATGCAACGTACCTTGAACAGCTCATTGTCATGTTCCAGCTCCAATGCCATGGGAATTTGCGATAAGTGACAATGTACTTTTTTTGAATAGTGCAACGGCACAATTGAAGTGTGTTCACATCAGGAGTATGTCACAAGAAGGTGTGACGTGTGACCATTCACAGTAAAATACTTTAATTAGATCATAATCATATCATAAATGTTTATTTTTCTCATAAAAGCACAATCTTGGGTAGAGAAAGGCATTTGAGGAAGGAAGATCCTGAATTTAAGATTATCTGGCTCTTCGACAAGTAATTTATAGTAAAACGTTAGCTGGACACAGATACATAGATCACACATAATCAATAGTTTATAAATAAATATAAATAAATTAAATCATTTACAGTAATAATGAACAGTCGAGGATAGATACGAAAGCTCCAAAGCGTAGATCTTATGGAGAAGAACAGGCAAGAAACACCATATAGGTACACTCGTAAAGTTGTTGTTGTAGTTGTACTGTTATGAGCAATAATATTATCTTTTAATAGCGATTTTCTCCTACTGTATATGATGTTACTAACATAGTATTCTGGATAGGTCTTATTTCAAAGTTTTACTCGTCATTTCACGGGAAAATCGCTTTTGAATTTTGTTGGGTATATACATATATCATTGCTGGACTTAGCCGTGTGGTATCCGGCAGAGTAGAATAGCACCAACCCATTACACTCACGGGTGTCGTATAAGGCGACTAATGTCTGAAGCAGAACATCTTGCGCCTCCGTAGACCAGAGAATGGGCAGCAGCGTTTTCTGTTAGTCTTTCATCACTGCGATCTCCAATCCACCTGCCAAGCGTGGAGATTACGGCAAATTCCTCCCATCATGGGAGAGGCTTGTGTCCAGCAGTGGACGTTATGGGCTGTTGTAGTATTGCTGGACTGACGTGAATGGACATACCTATGTATTTTTACGTATACCTAGGTAGAAGGCACTGTGGCTAAACAACATTAATGTAAATGCATCTTTAAACGAGGTTAAGTGGCCCTTGCTGCGGTCAGCCAAGGCATTGGTTAGCACTATATTTACTTATTTGTTTACACTAAAACTCCAAGTACATAGGACATGATTATTGATGGTATATTACTAAAGATAGGTATTCAGACCATTGCCTTCAAGTTTATTAGGAGACAAAAGTAAATGACTTGTGACTAGAGTAGCCTGAAATTCGCCTAACAAAAATCTTAGATTATCGGAAATTCAGAACCACAGGAAACACATGTAGAGCCTTCACACTCTACCACAGGATATCGAAATGGCCCAGTAATTGGACTGTGGAATCTGTGGTCAACTGGCATTCGCTTCTTACAGTAAAATATACTTTTGTATAATAGTATTACTAAGTAGCATCTGCTTCTTCCTTGTTCTCATGTTGATGACTTAAACGCTGCAGAATCTAAGCTATAGTTGATCTAGAAGCTTAACATAAATAAAAAGAAAGAAATAACGATGGCATGCGGTTGTTTTGTGTAATTTCAATGTCTGTAAACACACAAAACTACTGCCGTCGTTGCCGTTGATATTGAAATCCTAAGAGAATATTTAATTTCTAAGGACATTCTGGCCCACGTCCATCTAGTTATTTGGCTAATTGCATCAAGCTGTGCTGATTGGGATGGACTTGGGATGGATTGACTTGGGGATAAATATTTTAAATATTTATAAGTACCTACTTTTCGTTGTTTTTTTTTTTTTTGCTGGGTAAAGATAACAGCAAAAATAAGTAGCTACGGAGCACACAGACCATAGGTATATTACAACCACACATCTCGGCGCTATGAACCCAACAACAAGTAGCCTAGAGAAGTTACATGTTTTTATGTAAGGGTCATCTATTGCATCAATGCCTTTCCATTTAAAAGCGATAATATATTGTCAATATCATTGGCTGCACACGGAACCTAATTTGACACCAATGCGGCACGTAAGCAGCCTACCTTTATTTGACGAATGTCAGGGGGATTGAGGAGAAAGCCGCCCGCGGAGGTCGGCTGGTGATGGCAGCGCGCGGCGCGGGCCCGGCGCAGTGCGCGCGCGCCGGTGAAAGGCACCATGTCGATACTACACGCAGTGAACAGTGCGCGGACAGCGAACGCCATGGCCGGGTTACCATATATGCGAATATTACTAATTTGTGCTGTTTTAATCAATGGTTAGTTCCAATTACTATACAGTAAATATATTTTTTAATTTGTGACCATCTAATTCAGTGATAAATCACCACTTTAGAACGGTTTCTACATATAAGGAATTAAAAATCAACCAATGCGTAATTCGTAATCTTATGCAAGCGGTCCGGCGATCAATTTGTTAGTCGTTAACGTAACTGTTACAACCAAATGATACTTAGTGAAAGCTATGCATCGTGATTAGCTAGAATTTTACTTTTTCATAAAATAACGTTGAATGTGAAAGCGTGCGAGAAAAATCTCTGTTAAAAGCGTTTCTCATTACTTAGTGAATTACGAATAATATGTTATATATTTAGAAAGCGTCAGATGTGGCTGGATAATGGACCTAATTCGTCTGGCACGTCCTTTCTTTCACTTGACATTGAGGACTGTGACCGGTTGCTATCGAGGATATTGACACTTACGTTGGTACTTAATGTAATTTTATGTCTACTTATCTTGCAAGGCTTCAGCCCGGAAATTTATAGCCGACAGCATCGCAGACTTTTTTGTCGTTGAAGTCTTTTGACGGTCGATTCTCATTTGCTCGAAAATTACGCGATAGAATAGAGGTAATTAAGATCTTCAGAAAAGCTAGATAGTATTAGTTGAAAAAAACTCTTGACAATTAAATCTTATCAAATAAGTCGGATTAAGTTACAGAACTTTTTAAATTAACTTGAGATCTACTAAAGCCCACGCCATTTTGTCTGCACCTGTAATTTAGAAGTACTCCACGAAGAGTTCAGGTTTACCATTACCAAAACGAATTTCGTAAATTCAAAGCTCTCGGGAGCAAAGCGCGGTTAACTCTCCGGGACAGAAACCTGGTAGACTCTACAACAAAAGTAATTAACAACTGTCAAACAAACCAAAAGAACAAACGTAAACCAATGTGTAGTTCGGCCATGAATGTGTCTAGTGGAAATATTTCTAAGAATTCATGCCTATATGTAACTTCAAACGTGAAACATACATGTAGTAGACATGAAGAAACTTCAGTGCCTACTACTAATGTACATTTCAAAACGATAATGCGTAGTTTCAGTATTAACAATTTATTGGCACGTTAAACAGACGTCTACAATCAATTCACAAGCCTCTGAAGGCCCACTAAATTTTGTAATCAGTTAGCTTATAAATAATGAATGAGGTATGCGATGTGGTTTGTCTGTCTGCTTACAAACTGTAAGATAAGCACTCAAAGATTAATCTACAATTGAATGAGTAGGAAACATTGAGTTTCCAAAAACTCTCAGAGCTATTGTGCCTACGGCTGATTGTTTTGTTAGAAAAATGCTGTATGAAAAAATTGAGGTCCCGTGTCTAATTGTTTTTTTTGCTTTTGATTGTTGTCGTTGACGTTTTCTTAATTTAAAAATTAATTATTTACAAATTACCTTAGGGGTAAATATTATTCTCAACATATTTCTAAGGCAACTCAAAGGAGAGAAGTCTGTACGTCTGTACCTAATCAAGCTTTTGTTTGAAGATAAACTGAAATATAAGAACTTTGTAAAATTCTTTATTAGAATAAAATGTCTTGTTATTATGCTAAAATGGATGATGGATGTGAAAACAAAAGAAAATGTAACCATTTTTTAGTATTTTCGGGTCCCTATGAGTATTCTAAAGTGAGACGTGAGATACCAAGACTTCAGCCGTTATAAGACGTCTTTCTAACTGGCCGTAATTTGGCAAGATGTCTAGACAGCTTAGCGTCAGTCTTTTCTAATAGCTTTTATATTCTACAAATGTTCACCAGTCGCATTACAATTTGTATTTTTTGGATAAAATCTTTTAAACATCTTTTCTTGATAGTTTTACAAAGGTGCTTTTACTGAGGTGTAGGCTTGAAGCTTATAAAAGGCTTTTCATTTATACCTAATGTGGAATTGAAATTATTCCACTACCATTTTTTTATTGTATTATGACAAAATCATTCACCAATCTACCTGGTAATTTACCACTACATATTGTCACATTCAAAGTTAAAAATAAAAATCAAGGATGTCCGTGATTTGCTTACGCTACCAAATACGTTTTAAATAAATCCTTGAACTATTTTAAATAAAATTATGTATAAAGTAATACATAATCATATCGTCTTGCATGTTAATAAGACATCTTGATTATTTGGTCAAGGAATGTGATCATTAGTCCGTTAAGGAAGATCGATAAATTAATAATATCGAAGTCGTGACTTCCCCATTCATAGTGTTCGATCAATTCGGGACTATGAAATGTTTTACGTAACCAACTTTCTCTTTTGATTAAATAATAATACAAAATTGAAGTCGAAAGTGCTTTTGCTGGCACTGGCACCTATTAAAACTTCAAAAATAATAAATTAGTTCAATAAAAGTTGAAGTATTTCACTGTTGGTTAAATTAGTCACGATCACAATTAAATCGCGGCAAAATAAATACACTACAAATAAATTGTAGAATGGAATCACCAGATGGGGCATTATGTCTATCCTACTGTTAAGAAATGCTTCTTTATGTATCTTAGAGAAAATTCCGCTGAGAAAATCAAATAGAAACTGTTCTCAGGTTTTCCCTTAATAAAGTAAAGACTTTGTAGTCTCTTGTCTGTGTTGAAGCTTGAAGCTCGCTATTTGTTCAGGACAGAGTTTTAAATACCTGGCAGGCTAGGACAAGGTGACACAATGCTAACAGGGTTGCCTACTTTCGGAACTATAAACTGCTTTATTGATTTTCAGGAAGCTACCAACAGAAGGATAAAGATAAGCCTGAAGACTTTGTTTGTCCTGAAGGCACTACGGGAAACGGAAACTTTGCTGACCCAGCCACGTGCAGACGGTTTTATCAAGTACGTATTTTAAATGTTTCCATTTTATCTTTTTTTTTTCGTCAACAGCTTAAGTGACGCCTACGGCTTAATTAATCCATTAAAGTACTACTAAAAACTATGGAGCGACTAATGGTGAAACCTTTTTTTATGCGTAGGTACATTGCGTAACTCACAGAAAAACAAAAGCCCTTTCATAAGAGGTGTGATAATTATTTAACAGCCGCTGTCAGCCACTGTACGTCGCGCGATGTAATTTATATAAGTAATATTTGTATAATTATTGGCCTAGCTGAACTTCCGCGTACCCTGGTAATGTTTAAATATACCCCAGAATACCCCTTTATATCTATCTATTAAATAAACTGTTTCCTATATAAATATTGTTATAATGAAGATTCAAATGTTTAATTTTGATTATCAAACCTTACTGATTTAGTTTCTAAAGCGAGAATGCCATCGCTATTTCGTTCGGAAAGCTAATTTAGAGATTTACCTTATACAGTAATATTAATGGCGCAAACTGTGTCTACATTCGAAGAGTAGAACTGTTTATTTAAGTTTGTGTACAGATTTATACGGGAGAATTTTTATATTTCATCATGAAGCTATAAAACAAAAACTGCTACGGTTCCGACTTGTTATTTAGGTACCTATATTAGTCGATCGAGTATATTAAACATATATATATATACGTAACAGCATCATTATTCATCTGAATGTTTTTGGGAGTAGATGAATTCTAGGAAACATATGCAATGAAATCCTTATAATATAAAATGAGTGTGAAGCAATACATGAAGTTCATTTATATGCTGATACATGCCGATAATCAACTTAAAGATAAATACACAAACGCAATCAATCATTCCAATAATTTATTTAATATTTCGATTATGATTAGCCATACCATAATCGTAATAATATTTTATTATACAAATGGACGATAAAAATATTACGTTTACATAAGTCATGAATAAGTAAGTTGGGTATTTTATTACGGAAATAGTATTTATTTTAGCACTTATTGACATTTTCGAATCTCGACGGACCAGTTTCGTAATAACCAGTGGAACAAGACTGGTTTATTTTAAACAATGGTTAATTAAGTCTCGGAATTGAACGTAAAAAAATATTGGGCCCCAGTTTTTCGTATGCGCTGTAGGTATTTATCGAGAAATATCGGTATTTGAGGTATTTTTGTATTGGTGGCCGGACCTCAGAGGGTTTTTGTTATTCACGCGTCTTTATTACCTATGGCCGTTGAATGTTAAGTCGATGGAGGTGTGATGGCCCGCTGTGTGTCACACATCGTTTCTAAGACGAGTATTGCCATTGCTATCACTACATACAATATGCATTTAAAGATTAATCCGTCTATTTCTATCACACGATATGCATCCCGCATCGGTAAAAAAGAAGTAGCGATAGTTCCCGTTATAATCTTGTTGCATTAATAATATGCATATCTTCAAGATGTCAATGCACTTACATGTACAAGTACAAGGATGGCTCTCAAAGTCATTGTACTTAAGTTTTTATTGAATGAACACGATACTGTAATCGAATGTATTTTTATGAAGATTACGTTAAAAAGCTACAAAAAACCTGAAATCATTGCAATAAAACTCGTGTTTTCGGTAAAAACTATGGCCTTGATCTTCATCGTCTTGAGTTCTGTGAATTTGAGGCTGTATGGGTCAGCAAGATATTGTGAATCATCAGTTTACGTTTTTTATATACCTATACCTAACAGGTTTATATTTAGGTTATCGGTATATTCCTACTTAGTTTGAGATGGGTAGATGGCAGGTCATTCCGTACAAAACTTATATTTAGACTTGCATTCTGGTTAGACTGGAAACCGATCTCACCATGGGGAAAAAAATACGCAAATGTAGAAGATCATCAACATGTATTAACATACAGGCAGGTAGATATCCGAAGGCGCTTATTACGATTCCCATATTCCGCGAAGAATAAATAGATAGACATAAGGGGTAGGCACAACCGCTACATTCATATTTTTATGGACAAACACCGAACATTTTTCGCATAAAACGGTGGATTCCTTTTTTCGTATGCCGTTGTATGTAATAACGTAACCCTGCGTGACTAACCCCCCTGGGATTAGACTTGAGTTTATGTTACGTCCGCGAAATTGGACGGATTCAAAAATAAAATGGCTGCCCATAACCGTGGCTAGGTAATATCTAGTTGTTGGTTATAGTTATTAAAGTCGTAGTGTGCCATTTGTTTTATTTATAACCTTGAATGAACACATTCGCCGAAACTAACCTAATAGAATGGCCCTTTGTAAAAACTTCATTCCCGACGGTATAGTAGGTTATACACACATTATTATTGGTAAACAAGACCTTATGAAATACAGATTGTAATGGCTTGAATACCATGATTATTATCTTGCTTCTAAATACACAAAGTGTTACATACTATGCACATGTAGAGGCGGTTTAGAACAGCCCTGCCCCTAACCACTGTCTTACTGTGTAGACACGGACTCCCTATCTCTATACGTGCTTTCACCCCTCTACTCCTGCCCGCGTAGCATGACCACCGTAGAAACGAAAGAGAATCGACAAATCTTTTGTTTATCTGTCATTGAATCGACAAAATGACAGATAAACAAATGATTTGTCGATTCTCTTTCGTCTCTACGGTGGTCATGCTACGCGGGCTGTACTCTTGGTTGCCCTTTAAAAGCGGCAACCAAGAGTACAGGGGAGAAAATTAGGGTTGCGGAGTAGATGATGATGAAGTGAAGAGAATGCTCATAAATTAATGTTACATTCTACTGACCTACTGCGATCTGGCAATGTGGTTCAATCCTAAAATGTGTATTATTTATTCACTCATGATTGATCTATACATCATAAAATCACGCTTGTAAAGCCTTGAAGGGTTGGGTAGAGGTGTTCTTAATAGTACACAAACAGTTCGCCATTTATCATATCTGCACTGCAAGTACGTAGCAATCGATAACGATCGAATGGATACGATTCGATAAATCCGACTTTTCGATTGGTTAAAAACTCATTTTATCGAGAATAACTGTCAGATTTATCGAATCGTATCGAATCGAGTGCTACGTACTGCACTACAGTATCCATGTAATAGGGGTGAGCCTATTGCCACTAACCGGGCACAAATCTAAACTCCTGGCCGCTACTCAGAAATTCCTAATAGAAAAACCCAATAATACCTCGACAAGACCTAATCCTACACCATACCTGCCTTCTAGTTACGGAGATATTGGGGGTCAAAGTTCCAACTATTTGACAAGTTTTTTTTTAAATACAAGTTTTTAATAATATTTTTACTTTAAACACCTCCACGACCCCCATACTATTAAATCCATCCACCAGCACAATGTTTTGAGTACGTTACATTGAGTTGTACCACAAAACATGATTTTTCACCCCAAAAAAAAAGTCGTTTCCCAGCAATAATTTTTGCGTAAAGTTATTTATTTTGATGTACAGAATGCTTGGTTGACTGCTTCGTGAACGGTCTGTTAACGGCTTGTATATATTGGACTATATACTTAGTTACTTACCTAATAAGCGGCTTATGTATTAACGCAGTGTTTTTCAACATTTTTCATGACACGACCCCCATAGTTTGAAAAATATTTGGCGACGCGGCGACGGCGACCGCGACGCCCATCGCTTTTTTTTTTCATGTATTTCATTATGTTACAAATATTAAATCCATACAATGTTTTATGCATGTGCTTAATTAGGATTCGGATAACTATAATGTACGTATTTAACTTATTTAAAAAAAAAAAATTGGAATTCAATTTAATTCTCAATGTATCAACACGGATCCACGATGGGAGAAATTAGTTAATGACACAAGCGAAACCTCACTATGATGGATGAGTATTAATAGGTTTTTATTTTGGTAATTTGAATAAACATACAAATGTTTATATCCTTTATTTAACATTTTCTTATTAAATCTATCTTTCTAGGCTTTATTGTTTTGTTTATGAAGTAGTTTTCGCGACCTCATGCGACCCCTATAGAGGCTTCGCGACCCTCATGAGTCGCGAGCGCGACCCACAGGTTGAAAAACACTGTATTAACGTGAAGCCTTTACAGGTATAAACACCAGTGTTCTAAAAGTTTTAGGTACTTTCGTGAGACAAGAAATAACCAAATTTAATTGCAGAGTAGGTGAGCCTAGATACTAAAACAAAACATCTTATAAAGGAAAAGTCCTGGAACTCTTGAGAGTAACATGTGCGAGGAAATTGAAGTTGATACGTGAAATCATACTTATTATTTTATTTCAAAGTAAAAGGCGTGCAAAGCCTTCGCTTTTTGCGCAGATTGATTCCAAGAAATATGTGTTAGCTGTACTCAAGTATCGTACCTATACGTTGTAACTTGTAAACACATGTTTTTGTACTTCGTTTTAAATCTAGGTATTCCATTTTCCAATTGGCTGTGCTAGGTTCACTGATAACATTTCAACTTCAATCCATTTATTGAGACATTGGTGTCGATTCTGTTGTACACAAACTAAACTTAATTTAGGCTATTGCTATCTTTTACTAAAAGGCAGTGTGAGAAAAGGACGGCTATATCTATGAACTAAGTTAGAGATGTCAAACTAGTTTATGCCTTGCGCTTCATCGTGTTTTTAGTCGACATGTTTTAACGTGCACCTTTCATTTGTATAGAAATATTAGTTCCAAATAAATTTGACAGCTCTAAATTACGTCCGTCTCTTTCTCGTTTTATTAGAGAGAAAAAGATAGCAATAAGTTTAGTCTGTGCACAACAGAATCGACACCATTGTGTGTGATACTAACTATAACTGAGAATAGAAAGCCAGCTGTTCCGTACAAATGTAATAATATACCTACACGGTAAAATTAATGGTACCTACTGCAATTAACAACCCACTTTAAATTTCAACGCTTGGGAGTCTAAAATCATGTTTTAGGTAATACTTTTAGTCATAATGTCACACCGCTTTTAAAGACTTTATTGAAATCAGCTTAGACCACACGATTAGCCTAGTTATTATGTTAGGTTCATTAATTGAAGGTGCGAAAGCCCCCTCCCCGAGTAAACCGAAGTAATTAAGTTCTGCGGCTTATACTTATTTACACTCATGGCATTATCCTGTATTCCCATACGGCACCAGGGTCTCTCCATAATTACCCTGCTTAGTGCTTAGCTAGAGCTTGCTTGAGTTCGCACAGTGTACTTACTTTACCAACGTTCTTGGGTGGTAATATGGCACATTGAGTCCTAAGAAGAGACTTCACACTGGTGTAATCCTATACTATTAAATGAGCAATATGTGTCAGGTACACAGGGTGTAAACAGACCCTCACAAAGCCGTCAACCAAGCATTCTGTACGGTCGAACAAGCTATTTGGTTTACACTTTACAATGTAATTTGTGGGTTAAACTGTAAACCAAATAGCCAGTGCAAAGTAACTTTACGCAAAAAATATTGCTGGGAAACGACTTTTTTTTTGGGGTGAAAAATAACATTTGAAATCATGCTGATGAATGTATTGAATAGTTCGGAGATCGTGGAGTTGTTAAAAATCTTACATTCAAAAGAACGATAAAAAAAAAAAAAAACTTGTGTAAAAGTTGGAACTTTGACCCCCAATATCTCCGTAACTAGAAGGTTCCCAGGTATGGTCTAGAAAGACGAGGAGAATAAGTGCCTTTCGGCTTCGTTAAGAGTATTTTTACACCCTTTATTTGTAATAGTTCTCGAAAACGGCTCTTAAAACAGGGGCGAAAAATCGATGTAACTAGTTCTATCTGGGAAAAATCGTTTCTCTATTTTCACCCGAGTAGAGTTTGGTCGACCAGTATTCTACTCGATCTGTTGGCTTGACAAGGGGTATCGTGTACCACTGAAACACGGTTCTAGAAGAGTCAGATAGACAGTCGCTCCAAGTAAAAAATAAAATAGTATCCAACTGTATCCAATGAGACTCGAAGTCGACTCAGTAAGAACTAAGACGAACTTTTCCTAATATTCGATGTCAGCTTTTACCTGAAGCTACATAGGTATACATACTCTTAGGCTTTTTAAACTCAGGATTTTAAGAGCAATCTCACAAGGCAAACCTTACTCACATCTAAAACAGGCGAGGACCAGTTCGATGGCCGTTCTCCCAACTGTGGGCGAATCCAAGCTGTCTGTTAATCTAATTTTGGAAAATTTAGCTAATAATATTGAGTTTTGTACTTGCCAGGTACCAAAAAGGCTCACTTGAAGTTGAGACCATCTGTAAATCCAAGGGTTGCCAGTTTTGTAGACTTGGCATTAAGTACCTATAGAAATCAAAACCATTCATGTTTTTAATTTACCTGTTAGTACTTTTCTGTTCAAACTGGAGCAGCATTCTTCGTCGGGCAGCATTTAGCAATGCTGGTTAACAGTAGGACCTAAGAATGCTGTTGCTACATTCTCGATAACCCCTTTCACAAAGTTATTAAGGTTTCTTATTGATTGATTGATTTATTTGCTAATTACTTTCATTTTCTTCCAGTGCGTCGATGGCTACCCCTACATGAACAGATGCCCCTCCGGTTTGTACTTCGACGATATCAGCAAGTTCTGTACCTTCAAGGTTGAAGCCAGGTGCGGCCCCATCGCCTCAAGTAGGTACCTATTACAATTACTTATTACTTCTGTAGTACTTTCTAATTAATTTGGCATTGTGTGTTTAAATTGCGATTCAAGGATTTTCAAAAGATTCGATAAAAGTCCATATACAAAACAGCCTATAAC
Organism: Xestia xanthographa; assembly: GCA_905147715.2. Lineage (NCBI taxonomy): Eukaryota > Metazoa > Arthropoda > Insecta > Lepidoptera > Noctuidae > Xestia > Xestia xanthographa. The sequence goes on from LR990656.1 coordinate 14,043,516, forward strand.
GTCCACTGCTGGACATAAGCCTCTCCCATGATGGGAGGAATTTGCCGTAATCTCCACGCTTGGCAGGCGGATTGGAGATCGCAGTGATGAAAGACTAACAGAAAACGCTGCTGCCCATTCTCAGGTCTACGGAGGCGCAAGGTGTTCTGCCTCAGACATTAGTCGCCTTATACGACACCCGTGAGTGTAATGGGTTGGTTCTATTCTACTCTGCCGGATACCACACGGCTAAAGTCCATATAGGTCGTCGTAATCGTATTAATATTATAAACCCTACTCCTACTAATATTAAAATTGCGAACGTTTGTGAGTACTTAAGAATGGATGTAGATATGGATGTTTGTTACTTTTTCACGCAAAAATTTTGCACACAGATAGTTTATAACCTGGATTAATACACAAGATACTTTTTATCCCAGCAGTGAGAGAGTCCCATGAGACCATTATCAAACTTCACGCGGGCGAAGCCGCTAGAAGAAGCTGTAAGCTATAATGCAAAACTGAGTGGAAATGCTTTACATAAAGGTCTGGATGAAATAACTGATAACAGAAGGCTTCGTGGGATGTCTGATACAGGCCGTTAGCTGAAACTGCATCCGGTAAAATCAGCTAGCCCAACTCCCGCACAGAACAGTCAAATAAGTTTTAATTTTATTAGGAAGCTTAAACAAGCATCAATATTAGGATAGTATTATAAAAACAAGCCCCAGAGTCTGGATTTGTGCCCGGTTAATGGCAATTGGCTCGCCCCTTATTACATGGGAGATGGGACTTCCTAAAATTAACAACTCTATTTGTGGTGGATCAAACTTCCGTTGAAATACTGTTAGAATAAAGCTCTAACCAGCTTGCACTACAAAGTGGTTGTTACTTATTACGTCAGTCACTGCGATTTACAAAAAATCTATTGATTGGACTAAAAAAATAAATAACATAAGACCTGCTTTATAGTTAGTTCAGATAGTATAAAAAGTTTCATGATCTAATTTGAAGTATTTTTTTATTGCCAGCGGTTTATTGTTCAGTTTAGAGGTAACTTTGGGATTTTATTTCTATTGAGAATATTTTATGGAATCGCGATTCCATCGTGTTTTCGCCAAAAATAGCACTTAACATGAATCCTCAACTTTACCATATATTTATTTCAAAATTAATGCTGCAGTATTTTAGGCGTAACGGTGGATCATGCTAAGCCATTTGATGTAGTATATACCTGGCGAAATGTGGGTGTACTATTAGATTTAACTCTGCCTAACCCTTTGTGAACTACAGGCGTTATGTTATGTTATAAAAAACAAGAGGTCATAAGGCCAAACCAAACCAAAACATGACATATAGGAAGCTAGACAACACAGATACACGTAAATCAATTAGTTGGCGTGGTCGGCGCACTGATTGGTGTGAAATTGCACATCTGCAAGCAAATGCCTTGAATTAAACTTTGCCTTGTAACATTTAGCTTTTTGCTACACTGATGTCATATATACACTGGCCTGCAAAACTAAGTACACACTTTTAAAATTTCAATATTTTCCAAACTATAGAAGTAAGAGATTTAAAATAAAAAACGTTTAATAGCAATTTTTACTAACTTTATTAGTTTTCGAGTCCTTTTTGTTTCGAAAGTATATCTTGTGTACTTAAAAAGTTATTGAAATTTTAAGTGTGATACTTATTTTTGCAGGCCAGTGTAGTTGGTGTCAGTTAAGATGAGAATAGCGGTCATTGACCCACCTACATTTATTAAACTTCTTAACTTTGAAAACCAAAAATAAGCCTGTTCAAGTTTGAAATCGTCATCTATCGTGATCTTCAACATTTTTTTTAATGAAAAACGATACCTACATCATGGTTTATTTGTTTTGGTTCGTACGAAGAGATATTAGGGAAAGGGCAATGACCGTTATTCTCATCTTAACTGGTACCAACTATAGACGATATTCTAATTGTACCTAAGTCTTGCTTTTATTTGTATAGTTTTATAGGCTGCATTTCAAATATATTGCAGTTACTATAGACGTCTAGTGGTCGCAATTGCGACTGCTGAGCATGAGGTCCTGGGTTCGATTCCCGGGTCGGTTAAATTGTTATATGGTTTTTCCATCAGGAATTTCTAAGTTGTAGCCCGGAGTTTAGATTTGAGCCCGGTTTATGGCAATAGGTTCCCCCTCTATTACATGGGGCTTTAACATAACTGGCGAAGTGTGAGTATACTATTAGATACACCTCTGCTTTATCCTTCGAGAATTACAGGCGCGATATTATGTATGTTTTTAGGGTTCCGCAGTCAACTAGGAACCCTTATAGTTTCGCCATGTCTGTCCATCCGTCCGTCCTCGCTTAATCTCTGTGACCGTTAGCACTAGAAAGCTGAAATTTGGTACCAATATGTATATCAATCACGCCGACAACGTGGTAAAATAAAAATTGGAAAAAAATGTTTTATTAGGGTAGCCCCCCTATATGTAAAGTGGGAATTGTTTTTTTTTTTAAATTTCAACCCTAACGTGTGATATATTGTTGGAAAGGTATTTAAAAATGAATAGGGGTTTTCTAAATTCATTTTTTGATAATGTCAATAATTTCGGAAATAATCGCTCCAAAAGTAAAAAACAATGTGTCCCCCCCTCTAACTTTTGAACCATAAGAACTTTATAAGGACTTTCTAGGAAAATCATTTTGAACTTGATGGAAACAACAGTTTACAAAAACTGTTGTTTCCATCAAGTTGAAGCACAAAAAAGACAAAAAGTTGTACAAAATAATTTCTGGACTAAGTTTGTAGTATATTCGTATATGCAAGCATTTTTACATAATGGATACCCACCTTTAAACTCATAAGTGGGAACACTTATTGTGACGGACGGGAAACTACGGAACCCCACACTGAGCGTGGCCCGACACGCTCTTAGCCGGTTTTTTTTTAACATTAGTGTATGAGAAGTACGAGATTCTTATGCAATTTGACAGAAAACTCTTTTAATAACAGAAAACTCTTTTAAAAACTGCCGACAAATTGCTCTGCAGTTTGGCAGATGTTGAAGGATTAAAAAAAAAAAAATAGCCTTGTTGGTTTAATAGTTGCAAAACGGTACTACTAAGCATAAGTAAGGCTTTGGGTTCGATACCCAGGTCGAGTAATGCGTTCTTGGTTTTCATATCAGGAATTTCTAAGTTGTAGTCCTAGCCTAGATTTGTGCCTGGTTTATGGCAAAACGTAACATCCGTTTAGGCGCAGAATGTCCAATTCGCAAAATGTCCAGCGGTAAAAAAATGCCCAATTCGCAAAATGTCTAATTCGCAATTTGTCCATTTCACAAAATGTCCAATTCGACCCCTTATAATACCTAGCGAAATGGTGAGATCGATTATTATAGGTATATACATACCTACTTACCTGTGGTCTAGCTGTGACTAACCCTTCGGTTATTATATTCGTGACGTTATCTAGTCTTATATTAATTTATTTTCAATCAAAAATGTTTTTTTTTGTTTAGCGCCTGCGCCGATCACGGAAACGCCCCTGGACTTAGCAACTAAATGCGATACTAGTGAGTGCCACTTGCCTTACTGCTTCTGCTCCAAAGATGGCACCCTCATCCCTGGAGGCCTCGAGCCAGAAGACGTAAGTGAACCATTATGTTTTACTAGATGACGTTTCCCAGCCATCCCACAGCTGGGCCTGCTGTGTCCCAGCAGTGGGAACATTAATAGGCTGATGATGATGATGATGTGATGAGATGACGTTTTATATATGTGCGCAAGATTTCGTCGAAATCCGTGTGTCTATGTGACGTGGTGAAGTAACAGACAAACATACGTTTTCCTTTTTTTTTTCGTAAGTAATGGCATATCGCAGTTCAACCTATTAGGTTCACTTCTGCTTAACCGGACTATACTGTGGCTTTAAGTGTAAGGTCTCCAGCCAGGGGCAAAAAACTTATAGGTAAACTAAGCCACTGCGCGCTGAGGTCACCCCCTGTGGGGTACGAGCCTTGGCTTAGTGCGTCGCTTGAGAGGGCATAATAAAAAATGATTATAATAAAATGATTATTATTATTTATTATTATTATTATGTAGACAGGCTGGATCTGAGTGAGATAAAGCTAATGGACATACAATACTCTCATTTATTCGTTTTTATTACATAAACATTTGAAAGACGCTTTGGTCACTGGTGGTAGCCACTGTTGATTCTGGCTTTCAGGAGTTACAGTGGTTTGGGAATAACGTGGCGGGCTTGTACCAAAAAAAAAAAACATTTGAAAATGACACCTGACTATTTTGTGATTTCCTGTTGTGGATACTTACGAAAAACTCTACCTAAGTATTGATTTTGAATATTTAGTGTAACAGGTAAAACTGGAATCAAATTAAAATCGACAGTCGTTACTTAGAATTAGTATGCCAATCACAGATTCAGCCTTGAAAATATTCAATTCTGTTAACATACATAATTAAATATTAATTTCGAGAAACAATTTGGATTAGGTAGGTATCGGATTTATGTAGCTGTAAACTGCAATCAGCCTTAATGGTTTCTCATTAATTATGGTAATCGTTGCAATAGTTGTCATAACAAAATATCTATAGGTACCTACCTAAAGATATTGCTACCCGTCTGTGACCTACAGTTTACCGTATTCATTAAAACCTTCCTTGCATATCAATGTTTATAAAGCTAGGTCGTGCATGCTAAATCGCTATAAAAGCGTATCACGTGCAATATGTTTTGTTCACGGTCAATACTATAGGAGCTTAACGTTTTGTAAAATCGTAAGTTTAAAGAAAAAGTGTTTTGCTCTTCGAAAGAAGTAGCACCAAATCCAGTCGGTTTTATTTGTTGCAAAAAACTTTTGTATTTATTTTTCCATTTTTAGTTGTTCCCAAACAAGTCGCCATGAATTTATTTTGCATTATTAACAATACATGTCATGGTAATAGGCTTATCCCCAATAAATGGAACTTAATATAGGTACCTAACTGTCGAAATCTGGGTGTATTGTACAGTCGGGGTCTTTTCCGCCTGACTATTTTAATTTTTTTTCGCTTAAAACATGCGGAGGCGTCGAGCCACGCCCCCTTGAAGTTTGTGCCTATTAAGAAAGCCCCAACTTTGCGCAAAATAACAATAACTGTCGTTTGGCCTGCGTCGTCAGTGCGCTCGGCCGATTCGGTATATTTTCATTCATTATTTCTATACAAAGTCAACAGGGCGGGGCTAGAGAACGTTTCTAAGTTGCGAGTGCAAGCAAAAATAAGCTTAGTGGTGGTCAGGCATGAGTGTCCTCGATAGTACATATCTGCGTACCCCCTCAGAGCATACAGGCGTGATGTTGTATAAACAATAAACATCCAGGCGATTGCAGTAATCACGACAGATTTGCCGTCTATTTTTGAAGAGTTCCATCGTATATCTCCGAAAATCAGCATCAGATCTTCACCAAATTTAAATGGAACCACCTCAGGAGTACCTAAACTCTTTCAAATAAAAAATAATTTTCAGAATCGGTCCACAAATGGGGTAGAAATCAGGTAACACACAAAATACATACACACGAACATATAACCTCCTGCTTTTTTGAAGTCGGTTAAAAAGCAAGGGTTACGATTGAAAAAACTGAATAAAAGCAATCTTCCCTTGCAGTCGGATGAAAATGAACAAGTAGTAAAGTGTCCCGCCTATCTCCCCTCCTACCTGCGGGAACTCAATGTAGCTTGGCTAAATTTAATAAATAGTCTTCCTTACTCGATTATTTAGCCCATCTAACGGTCTGTAAAGACGAAAATAAATAGTACAAAAAACACAAGACCATCCAACTTGGACTTTTTGTGTCTGACGTTTTAATAATAATTTGTTCTCATAATTTATGTAACATAATATATAAAAAATGACTGAATATGTAGGTGAATGCTAAATACTATGAAAACCAAATTAGATTAATGGGTAATTTAATAATAATGATTATTTCATTTCCTGATTTACTCGTTTGATAGCTTTTTTAATATAAATACGAGTAAATACGAATTTATTAACCTTTAAAAACACTGTTGTTTTGCTACTCAATAGGTCTATAAATAGCGTAAAACGCGACCTCAATTCTGTCAACAATTCAGCGAATTTTACGTACAAAAAGCTGTCGTAAAAAATGACGTTCTCATTTTTTCTTCACAGACGCCCCAAATGATAATGCTGACATTCGACGGTGCTGTTAACTTGAACAACTTCGACTTGTACAAGAAAGTGTTCAATGGGAAGATCAAGAACCCTAATGATTGCCCCATTAGAGGTACTTTCTTCCTGTCACACGAGTACAGGTAATTATAAACTGTGTAATTACTTTCATTCAGGAACATGAGTATATATGTGCCAGAGGTTTAAACAATGGCGTTGCTTTCTCTCAAAGCCCATTCAGAAGGTCTGCATTTGGACTGCAATGTAGCTACATTGCAGACCAAATCAGAAAAAAAAAAAACTGAAAATCTTCAGTTTTCAGTTCAAATTAGATTTTGTGCATTTTTTACTGCAACATTGCAGCAATTGCCGTTTGTGCTCTTTTAGTACGCAGGCAGTTCTATGATTGTAGTGACGATTGTCATACACAATGTCAGACTGTCATCAAGCGTCAGTGTAGTCTGCACTAATATTACAAAGAGGAAAGACTTGTATTTTTGTATGTTTGAAATTAATAAACTCAAAAACTACTGCGCCGATTTCAAAAATTCTTTTACCATTAGAAAGCTACATTCACCCTGAGTAACATAAACTATATTTTATCCTCCCACGGGAACGGGAACTACGCGGGTGAAACCGCGTGATTTCCGCTAGTATTCAATACAGAGAGATTGCGACATGAGCGTTTTTCATGCCATCCAGTACATGTTAGTAGATAGCTAGTACAGTTGATATCTTATAAAATAAAGCAGAGAAGTTAATCTACTTTTTCGTTTGATATTTACTCATGAAAGCTGTGTCCGAAATTAATAATATCAAGGTAGATACCTACCTATATTTCAATTAATTAGTGACAAACAATTTGCTAAGTTCCTTTGATTAATTTGGACGATAGTTTAGTAATTACTTACACAAGTTTCGTGTTAATTACTGTAATATAATCTGTACCTTTGATAGTGCCTGACAGCTAGAGGTACCGTTTTATACGTAATATGTTTTACCTGTGTTTTACCGCAGTCGTTGTATTATATTTTTGTCAAAGAATACATAAAAGTTATTAGGATTAAACATAAAGTTTGTCATGTTAAATGGTTTCACTTAGGATACATCTGAGGCAAACAAACGAATACTGCACATATTTTCTGATCTTTCTTAGTGTTTTTTTTTTAATGTTTTCTTTTTTTTTTTGTTTGCAGTAACTACGTGCAAGTACAACATCTTGCACACGATGGACATGAGGTGAGCTTTTTACTATTATTTATAATACTTATGTTTGGTGGTTTCTGTCAATTGTAGGAAGATCACAGAAACAGAAGGATATTTTAATGAAGTCCAGCAAGATTTGTTTTTGAAGCGAAAACTTCTTAATGCGCGTTGAGCACTTTTTGGGTGAAGGAAAAACATTGAACTCATCATCACTTGATGTAACGTGCACGCTTCGTAGCACTCGTAGACGATCCGCTACGGCGTAGCACCACATAGGCATGCGCGGGGCATAACCAGTGCTACGACTGGGGAGAGGCCTGTGTACTTTTTGTTTTCACTTCTATCGGCAGTCCCCAAATACTGCCCCGATATTTTTTTAGGAATAATTACTTTGTTACTTTGCTATTGCACAAAAATTGGTCCAACATCTTGAGTAATTGTATTACAACTTTAATTTATCTACAAAATATTAGCATGGAACATACCACCTGTTTAATTGTTGATGCAAATATGATACTATAATATATTAAGGGTAGAAACATAGATCATATCGGAGTTCAAAGATCAGGTTGAGCCAGCGTGGGATATGGATCCTCGTCATTTTAAATTGAGAAGTATCATATAAATTTTCCCTATACTCAACTAGATTCATAGAAAGTGCTGTTTTATGGGGCATCAATATATTGTATTACTATTTTTATCTTTTCGTTTGTGCCGATATTAAAATGTCTCAATTAAATAAATGTAATTTATTCAAATTAGGCTGACAAGGCAAGCAGGGGCCTGTCTATGGACTTTTTGATGTGCTTTGTTAGGGAACAAGGGATGCCCACCTTAGTTTTTTAACTGGCAGGAAAACCAACGCACCAGTAACGGCTTGTACTATCAAGGACACTCCCGCCTGACCACTACTAAGCTCATTTTTGCTTGCACTCGCAACATAGAAACGCTTTCTAGCCCCGCCCCGTTGACTTTGTATAGAAATAATAAATGAAAAGATACCGAATCGGCCGAGCGCCCTGACGACGCACGCCCAACGAGAGATATTGTTATTTGGCGCGCCAAAGTTGACACTTTCCTAATAGGCCCAAACTTTAAGGGGGCGTGGCTCGGCGCCTCTGCATGATTTAAGCGAAAAAAAATTAAACTGGTCAGGCAGAAAAGACACATAAACACGATACGACTTCACATCGTGCTACGACGCGGCATTGTCTCACGATGCGACGAGTCACGATTTCGTCGTATGGTCGGTTGCAGTAAATTTCGACAAATGGACCGCACTAGACAAATAACAAATGAATGCAGCACCGGCAAAAGATAGTTTCAACGACTTCGCACCGTGCTTCGTAGCACGTTGCGACGTCGCATCGTGGGACGATGCCGCGTCGTAGCACGATGCGACGTTGTATCTTGTTTATCTGTACAAGCCGTTACACATCTGTCTGTAATGTCATTCCAATCAAATGCCCTCGAAACATTTATTAGTAAGTCATACAATGGACCTCTGTCATGCACCTTGTCAATTCATTCGACAGATCTCTCCATTCTCTCCACGAGTCGTTCAGCAACTCGTCCCACAAGGCTATGGCCCATTTGGGACGAGTTGATGAAAATCAAAATAAATAATATTTTCGTTGTGCAACTCGTCCCACGTTACTTTTTGTGTGGAACTTTAAACTTTATTAACGTTAGGTACAGTTAGGACGACAAGATTACAACAATATTTTTTAAAGAACATTTAATTCAAACAAATTGATAAGTTTCCTTAGAACAAGGACTAGGCTAACATAAATGAAAGAAGGTAATTCCTCTACGAAAATTTTCGGATTTTCTATCATGGGTGTCGTTTCCATGGTCAAAATGAAAATCCAAGACGGCGCCGAGGAAACTTTTCACTATCAGGCAAAACGATCTAAAAATAAAACAAATGAATAAAAGAAAACAATGCACAATTCACAGATAGCGACGGGTACAGTGTCGCAGCAGCAAGGTCTGCAAGACAAAGGTTATGAAGAATGGGCTGGCGAGATGATCGGCATGCGCGAGATCCTTGGAAAGTTTGCTAACGTTTCGCGGTCGGAGATCGTCGGCGCAAGAGCACCTTTCCTGAAGCCTGGAAGGAATACGCAGTTCAAGGTATTTATAGAATTTTGATGTAACTTACGCCTTTTTACCCGACTGCCGAGGAAGAATTGTGTTTTTCGCGCGTATTGACTTGCATTCTCCAATTCTCCATCTTATTGTAATCGTAACTATAAAGTGTAAAAAAAAACTCGACTGCGTATAAAATAACTAATAATAATTAACTAATAACTTTAAATAAAAACTGGAAAGAAAAAAACAAGTGCAGAAGTTATTATTTATTTTTTACGCAGTCCTGTTTTTGTTTCCCATGGAGAACTAAAGTCCCATTAAAGAGCGGTAGAAACCTACTTCTTTTACTTCGTCTGCGATCTGGATTTTGAAATCATTAGGTATCTATTAAAAAATTGTATTTATTTCTGTAAAACAACATAATCTTCCTGCACATCATTGTTTTTGCCTAATGCAAATCCTAACATTAGGCAAGATTATCTAATCCCAAGCCTTTTGTACCCAAAGTTATTTACCCAAACTTCCTAAGACTGCATGCTTAGCGAATAGAATTTGCAATTGTCTGCGAGGCTAGCTTTTGTCTTCTAACCAAGGATACGACGATACGACAACCTTAATCTCAAGATTATTTACGAACATTCTTCCCCTTCTGTAATTTTAAAATACCTACGTTGAAGTTTATATACAGTCGTGTGGTATCCGGTAGAGTAAAATAGAACCAACCCATTACACTCACGGGTGTCGTATAAGGCGACTAATGTCTGAGGCAGAACACCTTGCGCCTCCGTAGACCAGACAATGGGCAGTAGCGTTTTCTGATAGTCTTTCATCACTGCGATCTCCAATCCGCCTGCCAAGCGTGGAGATTACGGCAAATTCCTCCCATCATGGGAGAGGCTTATGTCCAGCAGTGGACGTTATGGGCTGTTGTTGTTGTTATAAACAGAGTTAGTTTTCAATGACCAGCCAAAATTTAAAATTAAGATCTAGATATCAAACCAAAAGTGCATTTTAAATATTATTATCAAAAATATAAAATGAAACAAATAGCATTCATTTGAAAATGTCCTAAAAATGTCCTAAATCATAAACCTAGTGGGAATACGCACTTGTGTGCGTGCATGCATCGCCAAACCTATGTGTGTGCTAACTGCTACTTATCTAGGTTGTTGAACTGGATTGTGCTGTTGCAATATCCACACGTTCGCAATTTAGTGGTGGACAGGACATTTTTTTTCATTATATCGAAAATATTATTGATTCTAAACCATCTCTGAAAATTTGGCCGTTTATTGAAAACCAACCCTGTACTTCTGCAAATATTAACTACTTAACTACGCGAATCCCTCTCTATATAATATCTATTCAATTTCACCTCAATGTGGCTTCACTCGACAATCAAACAACCTGTGAGGCAGTTCACAACACAGAAAAAACGTGGGATGCCTTTTATCCCGGCTAGGTAGGCGGTTCCTTTGGGTACAGAATAAAATATGAGACTGAATAAATTCTCTTTGTGACATGAGTCTCAAACATCAATAAGTAAACCTAGCGGACTAAATATTTTAAAACTATTGTAAAGTGCTTTCGGACAAAATATTGTATCCTATGCAGCAACGTTATGTCAAAAGAAAATTGTATGGTAAACAACGTTGACATTTCTTCCAAATAATACAATCCCTATTACATGAAATTGACGTTGATAAGTACATACACAACGAAATTATATGTGCTCGTGTATTTCAAATGCCATATTGTTCTGCCATCTTATTTCTGACGAATTTCTCGAACATTCTTTTGTCTCCAAATTGGCCCGCATCGAATATCAGGTAGCTTATTAAGGTAATATTTTGACAGTCATTCGATATACTGCGTACGACGTACGTCGCAAGTACGTCGCTACACTATATTTCAGCGGTACGTACGTCTATTCGTTACCTGACAATTACGGCCGTCACGTTCGCAATACAAAGTGAAATACGTAGAGATTTTTTTTGCAGTGCGTCGTCATCAGGGAGCTACGTCAGTTGTCAAACAAGCCGGCGCGCTCAGTATCGACGTTTTGATAGGCACCGATCGACGAACGAATCTAAATAAAACTGATTGAAGTACACTTTGCATGGGATTTGTTGTGAGAGATGACGCCTTGGAGCGTTACGATTAAATTACACGTAGAGGAAAATAAATATTTTGAACGAATGTAAACATGGTCATTGTACGTAGACTCGCAGATATAGCGAATTGCAAATGTATCAGAGTTTTTCCAAAAAATCACACTATACCGATCTATCAATCTATTGTTGCTATGACAAGCCAAAACACACAATAGAAAACCCAGTTGCTGAAACAATTTCCAGTGACGAACGGATAATAAAATTGGCAATAAGGTTTCACTTGTTAATCGGTGTGTCCGATAACAGTTTATGGAGCATCTATTTACCAACTGTGCTGTTGGATAGTTAATTAGAAATTTTAAAACTCGCCATTTAAACTAAATAAACAGGCAACAATCCCAAAAGTCGTCGACATGCGAAATAGTTTCGATTGATCGGCCCCTTATAGATTTTGCTCAAAATCTAAACGGCAAAACTCAAGTAGGTAACACAAAAAACGTAATTCTGAACATGAACGTCTTTGCTCACAGGTGTTAGAAGACTTCGGCTACATCTACGACAGTTCGGTGGGCGTGCCGCCGCTGCCGATCCCCGTGTGGCCGTACACTCTGGACTACAAGATCGCGCACGAGTGCAAGTCAGGCACTTGTCCGACCAAGTCGTTCCCAGGTGGGTCGCCGTAACTTAGCTACCCGATAAACTAGCTAAGAACTAGAAAAGATTTGTTAGGAAGCGCTGCGGGAGCGGAAATTATAGACAAATGATGCCCTTTGTGTTGGTACTTGATCTAGTTGAGCTAGATTCTATGCTATGGTTCTCCACTGGCTTTGGATTCACAGAAATCAGAGCTATTGTTAATTTTAGTTGGAACGTCGAAATCTAGTTTGCATCTCATAGCCTTGTTCCGGATTTCAAGTGTGTAAAACCTCGCATATTCTGTGCTGTTCTTTCCCACATAGGTTTTTGCGTGAAAACCAATAGTGAGGAGCGCATTTCTAAGTTTCCGTATCGCGTGCGGTGTGGCGTTAGATAAAACGAGGTGCTTACACATTTCCTCCACAAACACCAAGTTGCGAGTTTCATGCGGTCGGAACAATGCACTCACCGACTTTAATTAGAACTAACCGAAACTATGCCATTCGTACTTTTTGGTGAAAAACAATTTTAGGGGTGAATAAAACGAATGTAATTTTTTCCAAAGAGTTTTTCCTGCTTACTATGTAGCTATATCTACATAAACACGGTGAGGTGAGAGTACACACAGTTTGTTTGCGCGTGACTCTGTCATCATTTATTGAGCTGCTGTATTAAATGATTCGTCAGAAAATAAACAACAGCCCATATTTGAATTTGAAGCATTTGTATAATATAAATAAAGAGGTTATTCGTGTGCAGGGCTGTGGGAGGTGCCGTTCAACGCGCACTACGTGGAGACTTATGAGGGCGGACACTGCCCCTATCTCGATCAGTGTGTACTACATAATCACGATTCCGATGAGGTAAGTACACAGTGCTTTGTTTATGTTTCGGTGAAAATAGCGTAATCAACAAAGACGTATCAAGTTTCTACAAATAAGAATTTTGAAAGCGTTTATCGTATATCTAAGCTAAGTTGTTTGTATTGACGAAATCAGAGATTGTGAAAGATTACGTTGGTTCGTGTCTCGGAAAGCACGTTAAGCCGTTGGTCCCGACTGTCAACAGTCGGGACCGTCGTTTGACAGTCGTTAAGTCGGTGGCCCGAAAGTCTGACAACCAGTCTTACCAATCGGTATCATATTACCCAGTGCTAACTGGGTTGTGGAAGTCAGGTAGGCAGTCGCCCCATGTAAAATACAGGTATTCAGCGTCATCCGGTTAGACTGGAAGCCGACCCCAACATAGTTGGGAAAAGGTTAGGCAGATGATGACGTTGGTTCGTGTCTCGTCATCTCTTTCAAATCAGCCGATTTTCTTGTCTTTCGAAAATGTTCTTGGCTTGGAGATACCCGTCGTTATATAAACTAATATAGATACAGCATTGAAAATTATAGTATTTAACTGATTGGAAAATTAAAATGACTCGCACTTGACCAGTTTATTTGTTTACGCGGATTCGCCCGCCCGCAAATTATATGCTAACACCTTCCTCTTGAATCACTCTATCTATTAAAAAAATCCGTTGCGTAGTTTTAAAGATAAGCATACATGGGGACAGACATACGCGGGCGAATTTATTATTATTTATTTATTAATCGAGCCGTGTGGTATCAGGCAGAGTAGAATAGAACCAACCCAAAACACTCACGGGTGTCGTATAAGGCGACTAATGTCTGAGGCAGAACACCTTGTGCCTCCGTAGACCAGAGAATGGGCAGCAGCGTTTTCTGTTAGTCTTTCATCACTGCGATCTCCAATCAGCCTGCCAAGCGTGGAGATTACGGCAAATTCCTCCCATCATAGGAGAGGCTTATGTCCAGCAGTGGACGTTATGGGCTGTTGTAGTAGTTTTAAAGATAAGCATACATAGGGACAGACATACGCGGGGGAATTGATTATTATTTATTTATTAATCAAGGATGGTAAGTAGACTTATAAACTAAGCCCCACAAAACCGTTGTAGCGTTGTTGTTTGTTTTATAATATGTATATGTTTATAATATGTAGTGATAGTGATTTACGTAACAACCGCATTCGATTCATTTATTATATAATACTACTAACGTTTTTATGGTAAATACGATGATATAAGCCCTATAAACATTTGCATAATTATGTAAAACTTTTCGAATACACAATCATTAGTTTGCATTTGCGTGCATTTCCATTTTTATAGCTAATTTAATTTGCATTTCATATGCACACATGTTTCTATTGATCCACGCAGTAATGTTTGAATAAATCCTAATTGTCACGACTAAATTGTTTGGTACGTTTTTAACTGTGACAATTATATGGTTGAAATAGTAGCTTTATGAATATAACTAAGTTGTATCCAGGATATAAAGCCCAGGCTATTTTTGCTAAGAGAGATTTACCCGTCTCTGAACCACACAGGGATTAATAGGTAGGGGAGAAACGGTCCGTGAACCTCATGCATGGTGCAATATTTCCCCGTGTCCTCATGCGGTAGCAATTGTGTTCCAACTATGTCAGGAGCACATCTGACTTCCAAATTAAGTCGTGAGCTCAGACCCTTCCATTCTTAGATCTTTATTTTGTTCAAAATCGTTCAGCAAGAAAATGAAGTCAGACGTAGTTTAATAAGAACTAAGCAGAATTAATTCGTTTGTACTATTTGCAGGCAGATTAGTTGGTTTGTCCTCGGGCTTTCGATATCCTTTTAGACAGATCTAAAACAGACTTTTGTTTGCTTTTAAACCGTATTAAATATGCTCTTTGATATGTGCCTACAAAGCTGGAGCTTTGATATTCTAAATATTGAACTAAAATTACATGAACATTTTGTGCTCTCATAGTCTGAAATGTATTCTATTTGTGCTATAAATAAATAAATATTACTGGACATTACACACAGCGCCACACTAAGCAACGAGGCTTGTGTCGTGGACACCAGATAGTTGATATCATCTGCCTAGCCTTTTCCCAACTATGTTGGGGTCGGCTTCCAGTTTTACCGGATGCAGCTGAAAACCAGTATTTTACATGGAGCGACTGCCTATCTGACCTCCACAACCCAGTTAGTACCGGGAAATACGATACCCCTTGGTAAGACTGGTTGTCAGACTTTTTGGGCCTCTGACTACCTAACGACTGTCAAAGATCTACAAATGACAGCCGGGACCAACGGCTTAACGTGCTTTCCGAGGCACGGAGGAAACTCGGTATGTAATGGGTGGTCACCCATCCACAGACCAACCTAGGCAAGCACGGCTTAACCTAACGATCGACCCGAGCGGCTGTTATTATTTAGCCACGAGCTCCTCCTTGAAGATAGTTGATATACTACATAGATACTTTTTGTTTGTAAATACATACTTATTATACATATAAACATCCATAACTCGGAAGCAAATGTCCATGCTCAGCACACAAACATTTGCTCCGACCGGGATTAGAACCTGGGACCCTAAGAACATAAGGCAGCCTCACTACCGCTGCGCCATTCGGGTCGTCTTGATATATTCAATTGGTCGTCTTGCTATATTCAAATTACTATTATATCCTAAGTAGTTGAATGAAAACTGTACGACTGACTACCTCTTTGGTCCAGTGGTCGCAAGCACGACTGCTGAGTACGAGGTCCTTGGTTCGATTCTTAGTTCGGGCAAAGAGTTATTGGGTTTCCCCATCAAGAATATCTCGGTCGGTTGATGGCTATAGGCTCCTTCCTA
The DNA here is from genome assembly GCA_905147715.2 of Xestia xanthographa. Taxonomy (NCBI): domain Eukaryota; kingdom Metazoa; phylum Arthropoda; class Insecta; order Lepidoptera; family Noctuidae; genus Xestia; species Xestia xanthographa. The sequence continues at coordinate 14,059,439 of LR990656.1, forward strand.
TTACATGGGACTTAAACATAACTGGCTAAATTCGGGTGTACTATTAGACAAACCTCTGTCTTATCCTTTGGAGATTACAGGCGTGAAGTTATGTTATATTATGAAAACTATATGATTACTAGTATTTTCTACAATAACGTCCATAGATCTGTGGTACAAAATGGCCGTTAAATAATGTTGGTACAGGTATATAAAGAGTGTCAAAACACCTCTTAGCGAAGCCGAAAGGCACTTGTTCTCCTCGTCATTGTGATCATTTTTTTTGTTCTACACTATACCTGGGAACCTAACAGTTACGGAGATATTGGGGGTCAAATTTCCAACTTTTTGACAAGTTTTTTTTTAATACAAGTTTTTAATGTAAGATTTTTACTTTAAACACCTCCATGACCCCCGTACTATTCAATCCACCCATCAGCACAATGTTTTGAGTGCGTTACATTGAGTTTTACCACAAAACATGATTTTTCACCCCAAAAAAGAAAGTCGTTTTCCAGCAATAATTTTTGCGTAAAGTTACTTAGTTTGATGTACAGAATGCTTGGTTGACGGCTTCGTGATGAGGTCTTTTACACCCTGTATACTAATGTTTGTAGTAGCGCATAGTTGAATCGAGAAGTGGAGTGGAAGGCGACCGAGAACAATTTTATATACGCACGTACGCGGTCGAGTGGCCTGCTACTTTATCTCTCGCTTTAATTTTATAACTAAACCTGGCTAAACACGTATAAAAAGTTTCTAATACGCTATTTGTAGACCAGTGTCTGTATCAGTTAATATTAGTTATTATCTAGTTACCCGTCGTTCGTGACTAGAACCGACCGGCCGTTTTATGTAGATGGCCAAATTACGGCATTCATATCTTTTTTAACTCTTTAGATAAAAGGAAACGCGTTGGTTTAATATGTATGATGGTCACACACATACATAATTTATTATATCGTGTTGTTCTAGTTTCATAACTCATCAACGAGGTTCTCGTTTTATGCGGTTTTCTTTGATCAAAACACTTCTTTGAACGAAATTGTAGAGACACGGAGTCAACACTTTGCATGAAAATATGAAAATAAATATTGGTATTGAACCACAGCAACTTGTTGATTAAACAGGGTTGTTTGGTTTCGTTTTTGTTTGTTCAAAATGGTTATAGCTTCGTTTGTAAAAACTGTGGTGTTATTTGAAGCGCTTGCTCATTCGCTTACCAATTTTCCAGTCTGTGTTAATTTAGCACAGCGTTTGAATTTGGAATTGCAATTACTGGTTTCACTTTGTACTTACGAGTACCAATAAAATTAAATTAATAACATTACACAGAATGATGAACGATTGTGGTTCTTTAATGAAACTATACAGGGTGTAAAGGGACCTTTCACGAAGCCGTCAACCAAGGATTATGTACATCAAAACTAAGTAACTTTACGCAGAAATTATTGCTGGGAAACAGCTGTTTTTTGGAGTGAAAAATCACGTTTACGGTAAAACTCAATGTAACACACTCAAAACATTGTGCTGATGGATGGAAAATCTTACATTAAAAACATGCATTTAAAATAAACTTCTGAAAAAGTTGGAAATTTGACCCCCAATATCTCCGTCACTAGAATAGTCTAGTACAAAAAAATTACCGCAAAGACCGAACAAGTGCTTTTCGACCCTTTATACAGTTTATTCTCTAAGAGTGTTCTGTAAGTTGATCGTCACTTTTTCTAGCATCGTCAGTAATAACAAGCCATATTGCAGGTGCTGGAATGGCTGCAAGAAGACTTCAACCGATACTACGAGCAGAACCGCGCGCCCTACATGATGCCCTTCCACACCAACTGGTTCCAGATCAAGGCGCTAGAGCAAGGACTCCACAAGTTCCTGAGATGGGCCGCCGACCTGTGAGTACTTATGTTTAAAACCAACCGATCATTCTCAGAAGATCCATTGGCCAGATCCATGATGGATCTAGTGAGAATTGTTTTTCTCATTAGATCCTGATTTCAAAAAATGGATCTACTGAGAAGGATCATTCTCAGAAGATCCATTGGCCAGATCCATGATGGATCTAGTGAGAATTGTTTTTCTCATTGGATCCTGATTCCAAGATATGGATCTACTGAGAAGGATCATTCTCAGAAGATCCATTGGCCAGATCCATGATGGATCTAGTGAGGTTTTTTTTTCTCAAAAGACCAATGGGTCTTTTAAGGTCGATTAAGATCCATCATGGTTATGGCTAATGAGCCATAACCATGATGGATCTTAATCGACCTTACTGATGAGTCTTTTTAAAATAAGCAAATAGGAGTAATAAATTAATATATCTGTCATATTCACCATCACGCAATCATTGTAGAATATAAAATAGGTTATAGGCTTATTTTTTTCTGTATTTGCATTTACTTACTTACTAAAATGTATGTTACCTGACTTACTTACCTACAAGAAAGGCTGGAACAGAGAAAATGATTAAAATCCCTGCTCAGCGTTGTACAGGTTCCAATTTATCTTATACTGGCTTTTGCCCGTCAGAAATTCTCCCAAAGGAACGTTTAAATATGGCATAGAAAACTCGGGGATAGTGTCCGTTTAATGAAATAATTATTGAAATCGGATCAATAGTTCCGAAGATTACCCCCTACCTATATCCAAACTTACAACATTACCTCTTAATAATGAGTCGTTCATCAACTAGTCCCACATGCCTACGGCCCATCTGGGACGAGTTGATGAAAATCAAAATAAATAATATTTTCATTCTGCAACTCGTCCCACGTATACTAGTGTAGATACTTTTTTACTTGAAATAGTTCACTGATAGTAAATTTAATCTACCCGGAACAAAGTCTTTTGAAAGGTCACTTTACATAAGACTTAATTTTAAAAGACGTTTTTATAATTCTATAAACGTATTTACTTAACTTTCATGTTATTGAGTATTCGAAGCCAAGGCAGACGAGTAATATTTCGGATAGCTTTAGACTTGAATAATTGGTTTGAAACGAAACTAAGATGGAGTGAGTTGCTGGCAAGAAATATGTGATGAAATTTTAAGTGATGAACACTCAGACATTTTTAAATTGCTCGTAGGATAAACAGATGAGTATTTCCTAGACATCTTTTATTGAGAAGCCATAGAAGACAACTATACCTAGTATTGTATACTTAGTAACTCAGCCAGCAAGTCCAGTAGGGCTATTACGTATCTCTGTTGACAGCTCGAAATGATAGTAACTGGGCTCAGTGTCCATCAATTAACTGTCAAAAGATTAGTTCCGTATTGTATATGACCAGTTGCGATCAAATATGACGTCATTGGTTGTCATTGTGGCTGATAGTCACCGTAACTCATTTTGACAGACGCTTTCGCATCGATACTTATAATAATTCGATTATGTAAGCATAGTGTACAACAAATTGATGACAACTGAGTTTGAAGTGGCTTTCGTGAAAGACTTTAAAACCGTAAAGTTATATCCACAAAGTGCGATACGTAATATCAATATTACGAAATTCTCGATTGTCATCAAAGTTCGGTGTTCAACCGAAGCTTGATAGTCACTGGATATCAGAAGGATACGTCGCCGTATCGGCCTACTGGTCGACCCGCGCTAAATTCGCCCCATTAGGTACATTGACAGTTAAGCTTGTTCACAAATTGACATATGTGAAACCATTGTGAAACTTTTTAGTTGAGACAACATTTCAAATTGATATTGGAACATGTGTTTTTAATAATTACTTGTGTCATTCACTTGAAATAAAAATCTCTGTGCAAACAACGATTTTACTTCCATATCCTAGTTATCTAGTATATTTCATTAAAACATAAACCACCACGATCGGTTATAAGAAACCACGTGTCAAATTTGAGGATCCGGCAATTACGGCTGAAAAAAAGATATGGTGGGTGTTTTGAACCGTTGTCCAAGATCAGAGTGGTTTGACAGATACGAGACTGACGATTGTTTACGTGAAATAATTCTAGCTACCTAATTCTTTTACAAGTCATCGTTGTATTTCTATACAAGAAAAAAATACTACATTTGATTTTCCTAAAAATAGCTCAAAGCAATTTTCGTACCCGATAGTACTTTCCTGGTTTTACAAATAAAATACTGCTATTTCAAATGCTGGTTTTTATTTTGGTGGTTTGAATATCAAACGTTGGTTTTATATTCATTTTTGAAAAGAGCATGTAATAAAAGTAGTTTTATTTGTTTCCGGGAACAATTAAACAAACATACAACGTATGAACTGTTTAATTTTCTACACAAGTAAGGCAGAAGTAACCGAAAGTAAAAATGTATGGGTAAGCCTTAAACAATAATACGGTGTAGGTATATCACAATTGAATTAGATCATTTTTCATTCGTTTAACTAACAAGTTTCTGGTTAAACCAACAGAAGCAAACGGTATTGTAGAGAATATTATGAATAGGTATCGGACGACCCACCCGAATGGCGCAGCGGTGGTGAGGCTGCCTTACGTTCTTAGGGTCACGGGTTCGAATCCCGGTTGGAGCAAATGTTTGTGTGATGAGCATGGACATTTGTTTCCGAGTCTTGGATGTTTATATCTATACTAATATCTATACTAATATTATAAAGAGGAAAACTTTGTTTGTTTGGTTATTTGTTTGGTTGTAATGAATAGGCTCAAAAACTACTGGACCGATTTAAAAAATTCTTTCACCATTCGAAAGCTACATTATCCACGAGTAACAAAGGCTATATTTTATCCCCGTACTCCCACGGGAACGGGAACTACGCGGGTGAAACCGCGGGACGTCCGCTAGTATAATATTATAAAGAGGAAAACTTTGTTTGTTTGGTTGTTTGTTTGGTTGTAATGAATAGGCTCAAAAACTACTAGACCGATTTAAAAAATTCTTTCACCATTTGAAAGCTACATTATCCACGAGTAACATAGGCTATATTTTATCCCCGTACTCCCACGGGAACGGGAACTACGCGGGTGAAACCGCGGGAAGTCCGCTAGTAATAATATTATAAAAAGGAAAACTTTGTTTGTTTGGTTGTTTGTTTGGTTGTAATGAATAGGCTCAAAAACTACTAGACCGATTTAAAAAATTCTTTCACCATTTGAAAGCTACATTATCCACGAGTAACATAGGCTATATTTTATCCCCGTACTCCCACTGGAACGGGAACTACGCGGGTGAAACCGCGAGACGTCCGCTAGTGTATAATAAGTATGTATTTACAAACAAAAAGTATCGTATGTAGTATATCAACTATGTGGTGTCCACGACACAAGCCTCGTTGCTTAGTGTGGTACTAGATGGCGCTGTGTGTTAATGTCCAGTGATATTTGTTTATTTCACATTCTTACTGACTTCTACGTGATGATAATAGAACAAATCGTGTGAGCGAAGTCACGGGCATAATCTATACAAATAAATAATATTGAAGTGTCTGTTTTCTGAATGCATATGAAAAACTTCCGACACTTATAACAAAAACACTTTATGAAAAATTGTCTGTCTGTATGTTTGTTCCGGCAAATCTCCGAAGCTGAACCGATTTTGACAGAACTTTTACAGGCAGATAGCTGTTCTTATAAGGAGTACTTACTAAGGGGACTACAGGAGCAACCACTTTGTAGTGCAAGCTGATTAGAACTTTATTCTCACAGTATTTCAATCAAGTTTGAACCATCATAAATAGAGTTGCTAATTTAGCTCCTGTAGGCTCCTTTAGGCTACTTTTATTTTAGAGTAAGAATTACTTAGAGTTCCGTGCAAAAGAAAAACCCTTGCAATTGGTAACAAATTCCGATTCAAAAAAGGAAGTAGGTTATATATGTTCGCGCAACGCTCGTTTGTAATTAGAGTACAAGCAAAGGGTTTAAATTACACTACAATAATAAACATTGCTGATAATCAAAATTAATTAAAGATGATTACAGATGAATTAAAAGGTAACAGTAAAATGTTTTACCAGGTAAATAAATCCCTCATTTAAGTCTTTATGTACTATGTATTTAGCGTAGGTACGCAAACAGTCCAACTGTAAACAAATTAATTCAAGGGTTAATTTTGTATAAATTAAATACATTTTGTATTTAATTTATACAAAATTAACCCTTGAATAAACAAAATATACAATTTCAAAAAGAAAACAGTAAAAATATCTACTTGCTGTTTACACTCTAATTAATCCCACATGTGAGTGGAACAGGGATACTTTTAATAAAAAATATTTGCGTATAAATTAACCTACATTATATTTCTCTCTTGTACTTTTATAAAGCAAAAACATCCGGATATTAAAGGTTTAACAAGCTAATTATGTTCTTCAATTCCTCATCTCTTCGCGTTACGTATTTAAAGTCTTATTATGTGCCTTCCTTATTAAATATTTTTTAACGTGATATTACTTGATAATTGGATAGCAACGGGACCGTTCCTGCCTATGCCGCAAATAGGTTTTCACATAATTATCATCTATTGAATTTCTTCTTAATATACATCTAAATAAAAACATTTTAAGAGAAGTTCACCAATGAAACTGAACATGAACAGCAAAAGCTGTCAGTTCCAATATTCCATTGCCATGATGATACTGACATCTTTTGAACTCAGTTTAAATGTGTTCAGTTCAGTTTGTCATTGAGAGAGTTGCTTAATCAGATTGAAGATAAACTTATGCATTATAGTCGGAAAACACTCGTTACGAGAATACCTGTGCGCAGTCTCCAGAATCATCTAATAATTTACTCAACAATTTTTTTTCTCTACCACAGTGATGACGTATGGTTCGTGACAGTCACCCAAGCTTTGACCTGGGTAACTGACCCGAAGTCAGCCAAGTCTCTGAACAACTACGAAGCGTGGAGGTGTGAACGCAAGGACTTGCCACCAGCGCCGTGCAATCTGTCCAACAAGTGTGCACTGCCCTTCAAGCCTGATGGTATGAACTTCACCGACACGAGGTATATGGAGACCTGCACTGATTGCCCTAACCAGTAAGTGTTTTTTCTCATAAATATTACGTACGATATATGTAGGTATATTCTAGGGTGCTAGCATTGCTAATGTACCGTTGTGGCGATACTTGGAGTCCTATGTCAACTGTGTATACTCAAGCTCTTTAGGATGATGGTTATGTTGACGCAATTAAGTGTGACGAAGAAACGCAAAAACATAGAATAAGGGTTCCGTCGCGGAATGTGCACTTCGAAAAATTGCACTGGTCAAAAAACGTGCACTACGGAATTAGTGCACTTCTCATATAGGGCACTCTCATAGCGGGCACTTGTCAAAATGAGCATTTCGCAAAATGAGCACATCTCACAATTAGCACTTCGCAAAATGTGCGCGTTTCATTGAAAATGGTTTTTAAATACCAATCGTTCGCTTTTTCATAAATTTTGTACATATTACACGTTTTTTGTCCAGTGCATATTTTGCGAAGTGCACGTTTTTTGACCAGTGTACATTACGCGACGGAGCCGTTTCGAGGTTATAAATAAAACAACCATAGGGTGGAAGTTCTAAGTTAAGGTTCCAATTCTACTTCTGTCTGCGGTGGTCTCTTGCAGGCGCGGATACAGGATTTCCTCTAATGGGGGGCAATTTTTGGAAAATACATTAAAAAAAAAAAAAAAAAAATGGGCGTTAGGTACTTTACAGAAATCCATGATATTATGCTAGATGCAAGGGGGCCGCCAGCTTTTGGGCCAGGGGGGGGGGCAACGTAGCGAGAAATTAGGTTAGATAAAATCAAGAAAAAGCAGTCTGTAGAGCGAGCGAAGCGAGATCGAAAATTTTAACACTTTTCCTACCGACCTACTGGAGTTACCTGGGCCTCATATAGACAAAGTTAAGACTCGTGTAAAACTATGCTTCAAGAGCGGGCGTAGGGAGATCGAAATTTTTTACAACATTGCCTCAGGTAATTATGCTATAACTGTTGTTGTCTATTGTATAGATCGATCATGCAAAAATCCAATAGGAGTGCCAATCCAGAGGCAGAAAAAAGGAGCCTTTTTGATAAATGTTTTTTCGCAGGGTTAAACAATATCTAAATTTCAGTGATTCAATTTTACGCTACAATTTCTTAGTATAATACCATTCTATGGCATCAGACAGGAAAAGCTATGACTTTTAAAAAACCTGAGCCTCTAGGCCACTCTAGGGGCAGCTGCCTCCTCCTGGCGACGCCAATGACAAGATATGCAACTAGAATATTTAGTTTGAATTCCGTCAAACTAGTTCAAGCTTGGCTAATGACGTATTTGGTCTGGTTCAGGGGGGGGGGGGGGGGGGCAATTGCACTCATTGCCCCCCCCCCTGTATCCACGCCTGGTCTCTTGGGAACATAAATATGGCTGTCTTTAATTTTCCTCTCAAAGAGAAATATAGTTGCAGCAGTTTGAGATCTAAATTAAAGAAAAAATTTAAGCCAGAAAATCTTTTGACGCATTTTCAGCGACAGCAATAAGACTGAAGTTATGTTATTACCACGTTCATTTTACGACGCACCACGTTAAGATGATCTTGCTTACTTTGTTACGGGAGTTTTAAATTTTAAAAGTTTTTTAACACGGTGTCAGGGTTCCGTCTATCGCGGGTTGACTCAGCTTTCACAAGCGAAGGGGGAAGATGTGATTTTGTAGCATCGTTGTGTTGAATAATTTTGGTAGGTTCACGTGAGCTGGGACGCATCAAGAAAAATGTGGTTTGAAAAGCTTCGTTTAGTTTTAAAGAGGCGCGTTTTACTATGGGATATTGTGTGATACAATACATTATACATGATAAGAGATTTGAATGTACGTATTTGGGTGACTAAATTGATATTCAGGTGTCACATGAGAGTCTGTTCCACAAACTATGGGGCACTTAATATTGTGTTCCGCGTGTCTTGTTGTTGGTTAATTACAGGAACTGATGGACGCTACTGAAAGCGCCAAACTAGTGGCACAGTTCTAGGCGTTCTAGAAGAAGAAGAAGAACTACAATCAAATACTTGCATCGCGCTATTACAGTTCTTCGCGTGATAAGAACATTTAGAAAAACCTAACGAAAACTGTCGGGCAGTAGCCCACTAGAGACATCACCCGTCTGGTCGAAGGATCCTCCCCTTTCAACGGGGGATGAGGAACTTTACACCCTGTGTTCCTCACACCCCTAAAGAAGAATCAGGCAGAAAACCAGTAATTTCACTTCAACACTTCTATTATTTTCAGGTACCCATGGCTAGGCGACTCCGGTGGGACAGGAATCGCCGGCAAAGACAACTATATCCCCGACAATCTCAGGAGGAAGTAGAGAGTATACGAATAGTCCTTTATTACTATTGTATGTGATCTGTTCAGTTCAGTCAACTATCATCACGGTAGCATAATATAATGTTGCCTAAAGTCAGTCTTTAGACAACTATAACAATATATACTCACAGTGCATTACGTCCTGCGTATTAAGTAACAATGGTTTCGATTGATTCCTCCAGTGATTAGGTTACAGCATTTCTAAATTTCATAGAAACGCTTTAGAAGTAAATCCATCTGAATTGCTATAGAAGACGAAGAGAAATCTCATATATCCACGAAATATTCTATGTGTAAAATCATATGGTATAAAATTTGTAACGTCTAAGTGAGTTTTAAGTCAGTTTGTTACTATACTTTTTATTTGGAATAACTTTTAATATAAGTCCAGTATCAAACCTTTGAATATATAGAAATCAAATCCTCAGCATTGAACTGCAATAGTTTGGTACCGAAATAGTCTTTGAAATGTATTACCCAACAACAAGAAATAGTTTCAATGTCGCTTTTAGAAATCCAACGAAAGTTCCGAACCCTGTCCTGAATAGATTATATACAAACATTTGTATATATTTCGTTTTGTAAGTAATTAGGGCATAGTGACTAGTCGTCGCAATTTATTATTTTTTAATAATTATGATTTGAGACTTTCTAGTACTTTGTGACGAGACGAGACAACTCGACGAATTTATTTAATGATGTATAAGATATAAAATTTCGTGTAATTATTATTGAACAGTTGCCATGTTTAAACCAAAATACTCATTAAAACAATGACAATAGCGAGAACCAATGAGTTGTAGACTGTTTATGGATGGCTGAAAAGAAATACAGAAAATGTTGTTTATAAGATGAAACTAAATTAGAAGCGTAAGTTTTTATATCAACATGTTGATCAAATTCGGAGTTCTCAGCCTGTGTTTTGAACTTTAATTCTCGATGTTGTTAAACAAATACCTCGACATACTCCTAGCTTGGTAATACATACCGGATAACTTTTTTATCACTTTCCAAAAAAATGGGTATATAGGTACGTATTAGGTGAACGGAGTAGAAGCTTATGGCTACCTAGTTTTTTTTTAATTTCCCACAGCTTTGAAAAAAATTGATACATCATCAAAAAACGCTACAAATTTCAAGATTGAAAAAAAAAGATAAGGAATGTATCGAAAAAAAAACAAAAATAAAAAAAACGTTTTTTTTTTTTGGAATATTTTTTTTGAAAATAGAAAAAAAATACTAAGTATGCCATTTGCTTCTACTTCGTTCACCTATTATACCATTTTTTTTTGGAAAGTAATAAAAAGCTCATCCTATATAAATATATATTTCTGAACAACTTTGGTGCTTTGTACTAAATGATAAGTGGAATAACTGTTTTCATTGTTAACGATTAAATATAAATATTTTTGAAACGTCTGTTTATTTACTACATAACAACCATAGGTTACAGGTTAGTGCAATAGTCTATTGATACATAGATTTAAAAACGGTGTAAGATTCCTATTACATTTTTTACGCAAATTGATGATTTTTGACGCAGTAATTTTCAGCAGCAGTAACATATTTTAATTATTTGCTTAAGAATAACGATAGTGCCATTTTCTTTCTTGTAAGTTGGAGTTACACATTTTCATTTTTCGTTTCGTGTAATTTACTATAAATATTTTACGAACTCAGTTTGCAAGAAAAACCGTAGGCGATGGAACTTTGACGCTCAAATTCACATTGTTAGATTCAATTCTTATAAAAGCTAAAATTACTAAAAGATAAGATGAACGTTTTACTTGTTTATTGGAGTTCTAGAATTTCTTTAAATTCCTTGAGTATTTACGGAAAAAATCGTAAAGAAAGCGTAATTTAAGCCATAAATGTTTTGATTCAGCGTCCATTATATTCCAAATAAACTCAATTTTATTTAATAAATGAATATGATATAAAACTTCGATCTACAATGAGTACGTTTCATTAGTTTTTTCTGTCAATATAATAAGACAAAATCACAATAAATAAAATTGAAGTACTATAATTCTGCGTCAATTCAGCTCGCTCCTCAATCTCATGTCAGTCTCGTCTCTAATTTTCGTCAGAAACAATCTACAATCGTCCGGAGATCGCTATTATTATTGACGCCGATCGAAATAATTTAATCCAGGAAGTATAAAAAAAAATGGCAAAAAAAATGTAATAGGACTCGTACCGAGAATAAGCTAATGAAAAGTGCTTAATGGTAACGATGCGATATTAGAAACAGAAGTAAAGGACCCACACTTCATACTTTCACGGCAGCGACGGTGAACAAAACAAAACGAACGTGTGCGATGCAGCATAACTTGCAGTGCAAGTATGAAATACTATGCAAGATAACACAACTAATTCAGTGCGTTTGAACGTCAGTAGCAGATAGTGGACGTCAGCGCAATGTTGAGCGCCTGTGTAAATACGTAGAGCGATGCTGCAGCGCTGCAAACGTGTTGCGTTTAAATGTGGCCAAGCCTTAAACGTATACGAGACTGCAAGGTTAGTGTAACCTCACTTTATTCACTGCCGATGCCTTTGTAGTGTTTAGGATGTCCTAAAGTTTTAGAGTATGCTAATGAAATGTACCTAGTAATTACATGCTTGGGATTTCCTTGCAGTTGTGCTAGTGCTTGTGAAATTATCTGAAAGACCAGATATAATTAGAATAGAATAGGAAATTAATTTATTGATATTGTAGGTGGGTCACAAATATAGGCGTTTAAATTGAAAACAGTATCTCTACAACATAGGTACTCTTAGGGCATAAGTACAATCATAGTTAAAAAGAAAATAAACGAATAAAGATTGTGATTAAGTAAGTAGTACCAATTAAGTTAAACACTCTGTAAAAAAAAGTCCAACCAAACACAAAAAGGAAACGACAACAGTCCGCCAACTTGTCAGTATTTAGAAATTCACCTCACAACGACACGCGGCTTAAAAAACAATTCATGTGTGTTCTAAACAGCTTCGTGGTCTATACATTACCTAATAAAAGTCCCGAAAAAGACTATTGTATACATATTTTATAACGACGGCTAGCATTTCGCGTCTCCGACCCGCCGGCAGATTTAATTTGAGATTGCGCTGCGAATGGCTGCTCGGAAACTTTCTCCATATTCACATGCATTAGCTCCTATTACAGCGAGTTTTTGTTATACATATTCTGAATGGATCCCACCCCATCCTCAATGTCTTTCTCAGAATCAATATTCTTAGTTAAGGGCGGCGCAACTTTGTCAACGGAAGCTGTAAAATGTAATTTGTTAAGTTGAGATATAGACGTATCTTGTGTCATTCACACGTAATTTGAGGACGTGTTTTGGGATTTAGTCGGTAGTAAATGTTCAAGTTCCACATCGTTTTAGGTTATTTTATTAGGGAGTGGGCACATGGATAGAATTTCGAGAGGATCAAAGACTAGGGTAGTAGTCAAGAGGTGGTCAAGTGTGGGCCAGCGACCGATAGTGTTTAAAAAGGGTCAAAGCCATTGTTTTATAATCCACTCAGACAACTCACATCACTTCATGAATAAATTTACCTATGTTTTATTTAAAGACACCCCGACTGGAAATAGCGAACTAAAAAGAACGAATTAAGATTAACTAGAAAGAAAATTGCCAGTGGCACATTGCTCGCAGAACGGATGGCCGATGTGGCCGAAAAGTTCAGGAGTTGCAACCCTGTGGCGACACTTGGGGGAGGCCTATGTCCAGCAGTGGACGTTTTTCGGCAGAAATGATGATGATGATGGAAAAGAAAATAATTAAATCATGTTCTTAGATCACGCAGTGTCTGTCTTTGTTGTCGCACAGGCGGCTAAAAATACGACTTACATCATGAAGAAGGAAATATTCTTAAATCAATTGTAATCACATTAGATAAATAATCGCTTTCCATCTTTTCCTTAATTATATGCTGCAACCAAAATAATTTCTTTCGTAGTCGTGTGTCTTCGTAGCAGCATTGCTTGTATTTTTTTACAAAACGACAGAGATGGGCACTCGAACAAAAACGATTCTCTGTCTCGTTTTAGCATGAAAATAAAATGCCTGCCAAACCTCTGCACGCAAGTTCCTAATGTGAAATTATTAATGCCATTGTTACCCGTTGCCATTATAACCCATAGCCCATAAATGTGCAAAAATAACAGTATCTTGGCACGTACAGAAAATAAACACTTTTCCTCAATACGTGGATACAAATCACGGCACATATGAACATAAATAGTAACAGCAGAGGGTAATGTAGAAAGGTGGTAATAAGATCCAGCGACATTGTCGCCGAGTGGCGAACATTACAAATCCCCTCAGGCATGCAAGGGAGCTTCATAAAATATAATAAGACCACGCGAGCCCCCGCTGGAAACAGGTCAGCCGCCTCAACGATACGAAATAGCCTGAAACACCCATTCCTACAAGGTATGTTTTTATTTGTGACCGCAAATAAATTAGATTTACTATGTGTGTACGCACATCTGTAGGCTTTCTTCGCAACTTTCAGCATTCACAAAAATGGTTTATATGTTAATAATGTAATGACGCAAGAACTTTATGAACACAAAATCTCGTTGATTTATCGTGAATATCTGCCGTACCTACCTAATATAATTTTATGACGACGACGGCTGGTTATGTGTGTACGAGAATGGATATGAGAGAAATCCATTTCATGCGAAAATTATCCAAGGATTCATCTGTCGACTATGAAGTCGACCGTGAAACTTTCCCAAATATGTAAATGGAAACATTGGAAACAGAGAAAGCAGAGTTTACGATATGGGACAAGCTAAGCCAAGTCATACAATTCCGAATAAATACTTTTCTGATTACAATCTCGCCACGAATAATCACATCAGGCTTTATTAAGTCGACCACAACAACAAGTTAATCGAATCGATCCGTATAAGTCTTCTCATTATTTTCCCTTATCAATGTACGTACGCAGATAAAAGCTCCAAGTTATTCTCTTGGACGACATTTTTATGTCGTAAGAATAGGGAAATAACGAACTCATAAATGGGAGTCGGACGATAAACAAGCCATAGCCTCTGAGATAAGAGTCTGTTCTCTCTACGAAGTAATGTGACTGCGAAAACGCGGATAATAACTATACTACCTGCTTTACATACGAAAAGCATACGAGTGCCGAGGGTCCTCTGAGCGTTCGATACATGACGTCATAAATTACTTAGATTAGCTTCTTATTTGGTCTCCAGTTGATTTTATTATGCCGGTGTTTATACAACTGAGTATTGCGGCTGTTTTCTTTAGCGAATATTTCTAGCGTTAAATATTTTTTATTGTAAACGAGATGATATTACTTTCCATAAAGGAGAAAAGTAAGTAGGGAACGGGTTCCAGTATGGAGAAGATGGACGAGTAACCTGTGAGTTGAACGAATGTTGTTTATAGCCTCAAGCGGTTCAGCAAGACATGGGTTTCTACTCATCGTGAGAAGGATAAAACTGTGACACCCACACACACACACGTGCATTTAATCTACAGTCTACAAAAATTCGAAGAATCCTTCATGTTGAGTTAACTAACATCAATTTTACATTGTTGATAGTCTAACTAAAGTAGCTATTGTGTAGAAGTAACCCCAACATCTGGACACGAATAGCACAAGTTTCAAGTGAGCACGGATCCAAAGATGTCAAGAGTTGAATTTCAAAGGAGCTCGCATTTCCTTCGTGAAACTAACAGAAACATCATTGTAGTGAAGAAATGTAAAGGAATACAAACATTTTACGTTGAAATCTTTAAAAAATGTATAAGTATAAATATGGTTGTAGTGGGTTCAGAAATAGGTCGGCTGTCAGAGACGTCTGACCCGCAGGTAACATTCAGGTAGTAGGGTCTATATTGGGCGGACATTTACCGGATTCACCTTGACAACATCGCAGTTCAAACAGCCTCATTATAGTATTAATTTCAGGAGAATCCGTGTACGTACATCCAGGTGAGTGAAGACTGCAAATTTGTACGAAAAATATAAACTTACCCGAGCATATCAAGTGTCCCGTTAAACAAGAAGGAAAAAGAAGCCTCAATTGTGTGTTCGCGCGCAAACCTACAAGAAAAATATTGTCTAAATTAAATTCACATTTTTACGGCTGCCTTCTAAAATTACTTTTGTATTATATATTTTATCGCAGCTTTATATTTCGGTCAGTGTTTGCCTTAAGTAGCGTCTAGCGTGCATTTTTATTGGATCTGAGACATTGTGTATTCCTAAACAGTTCGCCAGCTTCGGCCTGTCCGGACGAAGGCATTTGGCTGACTTTTGTATTTTCCTCAAGACAAATAACATGTTTCATCTGATAAGGGGCTGTCGTCGGCTCGTCTGTCTACGGAACCAATCGCTTTGTGGACGTTCCTTGTTATTCCATCTTGTTTTTATTGCGCAAGCTTGAGCGTTTGTTTTTTGAAAGCCTATTAACGTCTCTCCTTTTGTAATAAGAAAGGATTCCTAAATCGTTAGTGTATTTATGCGAAGAAATACGCAGTTTTATTCTACCACTTACCACTTTATGTGGGAAGGATGGAAGTCATTAGGCCAAGGTTTTATTAACCCCGTAGCTTTTTTTTCTCTCAAGTGGAAAAGCTCACCTAGTCAAAAGATCGCTCAAGGTTAGCAGTGGGACTGAATATGTACACGTTTAGCGCATGACGGACTTAATATTGGCACAGTTATCAAGATTTAATTCAAACTGTCCAGGTATATTCCTGTAAGCACAGAATGAGTGAACGCTGCACGTAATCGCCGCCCGGCTGCGGCTGCATTATGAATTTGTACTCTTTTGTCCGCAGTTTTTAATTCTACCGGTAAAATGTATTGTTCATGGAACAAAAGTCTCTAGTGTCATTGTTGTTGGCCAAAGTTCATTTAAATTCCGTGCCCGTGAGAGGGAACAGTAGCAAATATGAATTCCTTTGCTCCTATTGTCAAACTGCTTTTGCTCGCTTTGGTATAATGCTTTTGAAAGCCACATTGTGTTTTATATACATGTACGAACACAACTCTATTTAAATCTTTTTTAGTTAACTAAGAAACAGAATGTGATGTAACGTTATGAAATTAGCGTGTTTGTGTGAAATAAACTTTAAACTTGAAGGCAAGGGAAGTGCGCTAAACTGCCGTTGTTGACGGCCAACTCCTTTTACCTGGCTTACTTGCATGTACTCGTGAATTATTCAAAACGTTGTATCTACTAATTAAAATTCAAAATTTGCACAACAGGTAGACGTTTTACAAAATAGAATCCATCATGAAAATCTGGCGAAAAACCTCAACCGAGTACTGAAATATATTTTAAAACAATGTTATATGTGTAGCTCAGTAGTAATCGAAGCATTGCAAAGTTTCGATGGCTGGCAAAGAAAAAGGAATGACCGCTGTGCACTGGCTCCGGTCCAGATCCGTCGCTTTTCATCACGTTTTACAGGCGTCGCAACAAGTTATGGGCCTCTTTTTGGAAACTTTCCCCATCATACTTGAGGAATAGCGTGCAATACGGGATATTATCAATTCGACATTACTTCGCCGTTTTTCATCCCATTACGCGGAAAACTCCGTGTTTATGTGTCAGCCTCCAACGTTAACGTGTATTTAGATAGGAATTCTGACTCATGACGGCAAGAAATGGACCGACTTGACCATTCTTCGCCAGGAAAAGGAAAACAAAAATACTTACGTTATAAAAGACAATGAAGAAAAATGATAGAACCTTTCGCAGACGCGCAAACAACAGCGCTAATTACAATTAAAAACATTTTTATACTTTTTAATGAGACAATTAATTCACACTGTTTCAAAAAATTAACATAATTTCTTTAGAACCCATGTAGCTGTACCGAGCTAGGGAATAATTTGATTCATGTAATTATTACAGTCAATTTTCATCATTTCTTGGTTTAAATGGCGGGTTACGGGGCCGAAGTAATTTTGTGCGCGCCAACAGAAGTTGAAAAAGGAAAATTACACAATTTGCTAATGGCCACGGCACGGATAATAATTTGTTGCGCGGTTTTTATTACTAGAGAAAGATATTAATGCGAATTGAAATTTATATTTACGACTTATGATTGAGTTACGGGGCGGTGAACGAGAAATGTATTGGGTCCCTTTTTTATGTTCATCGATCAAGTACGCATAATATTGTCGTTGAGGTCGTTACATAGTATTACGTACATATGCATGTAGTTAGTGAGATGATATGAGTAATCTATACGAACGGAGGAACCTAGTTAGAAACAACAACTGCAGTACCTATATGCCAGCGTTTATTGTGGGAATGTTGTGTGGTGTGACCGTCGGACTGCCAAGTCATAGGTCTCAAGTTCGAACCCAATTTTTGTGATTCATGCTGTGCATATTTGACGACCCGAATGGCGCAGCGGTAGTGAGGCTGCCTTACGTTCTTAGGGTCCCGGGTTCGAATCCCGGTCGGAGCAAATGTTTGTGCGTGATGAGCATGGAAAATGTCCATGCTCATCACGTTTCAGAGTCATGGATATTTATGGCTCTTTAGTAAATTGATCCCGCTCATTTCGATCCCGCGGGATCAGTTTACTAAATTAATATTTTTATGTCAATTTCTTTAGTAGATTGGTCCCGCTTTCAAAATTAAAAAAAATGCCGTCGAATTTCAAATTTGAGTAACATCATGTCGAAAAATGTTAGGAAGAATATAATAAGTATGTATTTACAAACAAAAAGTTTCTATGTAGTATATCAATTATCTGGTGTGGCACTAGATGGCGCTATGTGTAATGTCCAGCGATATTGTATAATTATCACTAGCTTCGGTGAAGGAAAACATCGTGAAGAAACCATGCATGCCTGAGAGATATGTATTTCTCGACGGCATGTAAAGCCAGGACAGAAGCCCATGGGTGGCCCTAAAATAAATAAATAATAATAAGTTCATTTATTTTTAAAACAACATACAATAAAGATTTAAACATTGTGGGAATGGGATTTGGATTGGTTAATAGGACAGGTAAGTAGGTATAATCCCATCAAATAATTTACTTTAAAGTCTTTAAAAACGCAAACCGTTTATGCCCTTTAGTAATAAAATAATGTAGGTAAGTCTACAAAGCAATTCCATTATAAATGATGAAAAAGTTTCAGTTAAGTAGTTCAGTAACTGTGGTGAAAGACCTAGCACCAAGACAGAAGACTCCATCGACACTAACACAGTTGCACAAAAAACTTCGCCATTCAATGTAGGTTAAAATAAAAACTAGGTGAATTCCGCGGGAATTCTGCCACTGTCAACAATGCCCGCTGCAAACAGAGGGAACTTTGGTAAAAATGCAATGTAATTAAAATGGGCGAAATACAAAATACAAGCACTTTTGAAGGAAGTCCGGCCATTGTTGCCTTTCCACACTCTGAACTTGAAGGGCGAAGCTTGCTGAAAATAATGTTTGATGAGAGCGGCGCTAGTACTTGTAGTTTTTAAATAAATTATCATCTGCAGAACATGTAGATACCCGAATTTATTACAAAAAGTTTTTACTTCAGAAATCCTGTTCAACATCCATGTAGATATATATTGCACAACACTGTAATTTTGCCGAGAGCAAATACTTGTGTATGAGGTTGGGCCTCTTGCAC
The DNA here is from genome assembly GCA_905147715.2 of Xestia xanthographa. Lineage (NCBI taxonomy): Eukaryota > Metazoa > Arthropoda > Insecta > Lepidoptera > Noctuidae > Xestia > Xestia xanthographa. The sequence goes on from LR990656.1 coordinate 14,078,370, forward strand.
AAACATTTGTTCTGAGCAAAATTCGAACTCCTTACTTATTAAAGTAAATATATTCTTATATTGTATGTTATATTTTATTTCGTTATTTGCTTTGTGTTTTTTTTTTAATGTATTATATTTTCTCGTTTCTGTTACACACTGTCTACATCTCTTTTTATCTACTCTCATGTTGCAGGTATGTTGAAAGAGATTTCTTTCTTCTTTTCAGTATTTAGTGTGTACATAACTTTTAAATAAATATATAAAGAGCCAAACAAGCCATCAAGAAATTCATTGTCTGTTATTAGGCAAGAAGACCACAAAAATAAAGTAACGTAGATATTGTACGTCTACGTACCAACATACAGTTTCATGGCTCCCGTAACTACGAGACGTTATTAAAACTATCGGTAGAACCATCCGAGGGAGTTCAATTTTTGCCAGGTCCGTAACGAAAGCGGTTAAGGCGTTTGAGGTCAGTCGAGTTGTATAAACGTCCAATTCGGCGGCAAATTTACAACTTTTTCTCACTTCCCTGTCTCAAGTCGGGGCAGTAAACTGGGAAGCAATCTCGCCCGACTACAGAGTTATTTCACAGAATATTGCGGAGCGAGACTAATAAAATGACAAATGGCTGGTGTTTGTGCACTACAGAGCTGACATGAAGCAAGATGCATGCGGCGACATACTTTCCAAATGTATTTGCCAATAATTTGCATATAATGCGGTCTTAGTATCGATATTGAAATATATTGCGATCGTACGATGTAGGAAATATTGATGTGTCGGGTCCAGGTTCCGGTCGGGTGAACATAATAGTAGTGTGTTCTGTGTAACCGATACCTTGGCTCGCTGTGCTCAAATTCTTGAGTAGAAGTGCTCTTACCCACAATATCGGCCGGCCTCTCCCAAACGTCTCGATTTCACCTCGGCTGGAGGACGTCGATACGTTCTACCTGTGGAACCCTAATCCAATCTGTCCATGTCTGTATGCACGTTAACGTACGTAGTATACATGTAGGTATGTAGGCTTTACGTTGCCTACTATCGGTTTACAATTCATTTTGGATTTAAATAAGATGTATGTTGTCAGGAAATCAACATATTTTCTTGCTTTCATTTCAACAGTTTATCGAAACTTGGTTAACTATGAGACTGTAAGGTAAAACGATAGGTTGACATATAACATATACAATTACAAAAGAACTACATCAAAACAGAAAAAAATCCAAACAATCGAATTATTCCGACCAGAGAAGCGATTAATAAAGCCAAGTTCAATCACAGTTCGTTCGACCTCCGATTCCGTAAATAATTATGTCCTACATACATACGTCAGTCACAAAGAAAACGTGCCTAACCAATAAAACGAAACAACGAGGCTATCAGAAACAGACGCAAGCGTCACTGCCGCTCTGACATTGACAAATAAGCCATTCTGAAAAAGATCCCATTTTCCCCAAGACCCCTACTACGTACGACTATTAATAACAATTAAAGAAACGAAAACAGTGTTGAAATGCAAATTAATGATACGAATATTTCAAGAATGTTCGTTATTAAATTTGTGTCTTTAATAAAAACTGTCGTCGGCTTCAATAGGTACGGCAGGTTTTTTCACCAATTTATATTTGCGCAAAGAAACGATCAATAATTGCCTCGATCGTTCGTGATTGGCGTTAATTTTACTGAATTTGAATTTCTATTACTACTAGAATATCAACAAACGACCATCTTGTTCGTATTATTCAACCTTGTTAACATATTCATTAACCTTTCTTGGAATAATACCGTTGGTTTCAGGTTTCATAAAATCGGGCGAAACGGCTTCCCGTATAATACCAGCGGTTTTAAAATGTATTATCTGAACGTGTTGAAATGTAATTTCGTTCATATTGATACAATGTGTGAAGTTTATATTTTTATGGAGTGAACGTGAGGCTATGAAAACGGCATTCAAGGAACGAATGTTCGTTAAAATGGCTTAGCAATAAAGATTTTGTGGCCGCTAATGTGTTTAATCTTGTATAGATCCAAAGTTAACGATACGTTCAGGTAGTCAGGGAGACATTAAAATGCTATTCCGAATGAAGCCACATAGCAATAAAGTCTAGATCTAAATCCGCTCAGTCGGTCAACAGTCGTTTTTGCGACGCGATAGGCAGGCGGGTTCCGAATTCAAATACAATCTATTTCCTATAACGTGCATCATGTGACGACTTTGTGGAAACGTTAAAGCTCCGGCGATATCAAAGGCGTGCAGCTAATGCAGGCGGTAGTCACCCGGCGGTAATATCGAGTTGCATGTGATTCGTGGAGAGAACTCGATATCTGTTAACGCTTACGCAAATTCCTGTAGTAGGCGCACTGAATACGGAACTGAGCCAAACGGAAGCCGTATTACGAATTTAATCTCGCAGAAATGTGGTATCGTGGAAATTGCTGCAACAAAGCCTCTGTTTACGACAAACGTCTAGAAGCAATATTACCTAGGGGAAAAATTTTGAACAGCTGTATTATAATATTTTCTATATGAGTTTTAAATGAAAATCTTAGAGTTCCGTTGGTAAGGTGGCAACCTTATTCGTTTCGATAGTTCGACCGTTGCTCCAATGGTTTCTGTTCTCCGGTTATTCTCGTATTAGACTTTGTACATTGATTTTGTCTGCAAATAATGTTATTTTCAATTTGTATTGTTCGCGTGGTGAAAAATATAATAGCCAAGACATCAAACTGGCAACTACAGATTTTTGCGAATCTAAACATTGTGTTGTATTGTATTTGTATCTAAGAGTATACATTTCAATCATCCTCCAATATTACATTCCTAAAATATGATATTATAAAGTAAGAAACTTTACTATTTCCAGATGTTTATTGCAAGTTTGAATAAATAGGTATTGCTTACTTGTTACGGTAATATGAGAGCCGCAGTAGAACAGGCACAGAGCAATAGCACGTTGCAGCATGAGAAGTTTTCCAATCTAACTTCATGGTACATCAGGAATTGCTCGCTTCTTACGTGCCGTTCTCAATGTAATTTTGTGTTTATACCCACAGTTCAACCATCGGGCGGCGTAGCTTTCTTGCATCGCAACGGCGAATAATTTCGGTAATGAATACTGTGAGGCTTTTAACATAAACTCTTTTAGGAACCTCTTAAAAAGGAGCTTTTAGCATGTTTTTTTTCGCTTTATTTCTGAAGCCAAAAGGAGCTGGGATTCTAGTTAGAAGGTGGCTGACTATTCTAACGTAGCGAGATTAAAGGATAGCGTTATTCAGTATGTCAAGTCGGCGAGCGAAATGTTCTGTATAAATAATCCCGAATAAAGCCTTCACACAAAACGGGCGACACAAGTGGGGGGAAGGAGAGATTTATCCTCTTGAATCTAATCTTGCGGATGGCGAAAAGAGCAGTTTCTACAAAAAAAATTGTCTCAGTTGTCGTCTCGGGCGTCTCGCGACTGTATACATTGAGACAATTCCCGCCGTCTGCGCTCAACTCATCTGGCGTCCTGGCGATGATGCCATCTGAGCGCTCTTTAAAAACTCGTACAATTGTGGACTTATTTGTTGGGAGCATCTACACAGCCGCACCAATACTTAAGCTAAGAAAATAGCGGTGATTGAAAAATCGGTGGTGTAATTTAAAAATCTGTGTAAGTTCAATGAATTTATTTTTTTGTTAGCCTTTACTGCCCTCCTACAGTTCTTTCCATGAACAATATTCTTGTTATTATAGCAGTGATTTGAAATTAAAAAGCAAGCTTAATTTTAATTTGACATGATAAAAGTCATGAAAACGGTCCATTTTCATACTTTCAATAAATTAATGATCCCTGGACCCATCTGTATAAACGCCCAATGAAAGGGATTCCCGTCCAATTCTCTACTTAATGAAGGAAGTTTTATATCAAAAATCCGATTTCCAATATACCTTTACCAACAAATGCTCTAATAGGGCACGATTTCAATTTTATTTTATTTTTGGTCGACGTTGTGCGTAAATCAGGTACAGTCAAGAGGGAAAGCTACCAATAAATTGAATATTGCCTGTATTTATAATAATTTGTTACACGTGTCAAAGTTTTTTTTATTTAATATTGTATATTTATTTAGAGGCTTTTACCTTACAAAGGTACGTCAGTCTCATCATATCCTATTCTGACTAATTATTACACGTAATTATAATATTATTAATTCAAATGTTATTGCGCAAGCGAGGGTAACGTTGCAGCAACCATTTCATAAATCAGTTTCGCTTCTCCCGAATTAGGTGTAGATAATATTCTAATGAAAGCCCCAACATCATACACAATTCACTTTTAACTCCCGCATCACTATCTCCCTCTCTCTCTTGTTCTTTTCACATTCCACCAGCAAATGTTGGACATCTTCGACTTTACTACACACTTGGCAATTAGAGGAATCGACTTTTTTTTACCCGACTGCGGCGAAGCCCAAAAGGAGGGTTATGTGTTTGCCCTGTATGTATGTTTGTATGTATGTCCGTTTCTTTGTTCCCTCGTAACTCCTCAACGGATGGAGAGATTTGGATAGAATAAATGTCGTTAGATTTGTCTTGATAGCGCGAGTGTCACTGGCTACATTATATTGGTATAATGGGGTATTTATCTATGGGTCTTTGTTACCTGAAATAAATGGTTTATTATTATTATTATTATCAAAAAAACAATTAAAAATCGTGGATTTGGGGTGCCATATTGTGAAGTTCGATTTTTTTTTTCTTCTAATACCATCGAGTGGGGTATCAAAATGAAGGGTTTTAAAAGGTGATTACAAAAAATATATGCAACTTATATGTTTGAATGTAATTTTAAATGACAAATCCATATAATAATAAATTGATTTGATTTGATTTGAAATGGTAAACTGACCGACTGACCGGGTGATATATCAACGCACAGCCCAAACCACTGGGTCTACTGATTCGTAGGTTTCTTATGTGGTCTAGGAGTGCACTAACAAAGGATTTTTCAACATTCACCCGTTAAGGGGGTGAAACGGGAGTCGAAAGTTTGTGTGGGGAAACAAAATATTGATAAATGAGTTGTTAACATTATTTTGTGTTTTAGGTTTTTTCAGAATTCAACCCCTAAAGGTGTAAATGGGGCGACAAAGTCTGAAAATCAACATGGTTATTGCTTGTATGGTGTATTGGGTCGGGTGTATTACAAAAACAACAATTTTAAGATTTAATGTGGCGGACCTGAAATATCATCTATAACACCTATATCACCTATAAAGTTGGGGTGCGATGGGGTTGAAACGTCTAAAAATCAATATGTGTGTTGATTTCGAGATTATCAGGGGTGCTGATTACGAATATGGCATTTATATTGAGATCCAGAAGATGGCGGATTCGACTTCAATACAGGGTTTTTGTTGATTTATTGTGATGATTGTGATAATGATGATGATTGTGATAACGATGATGATGATTCTGATAACGATGATGATGATTGTGATAACGATGATAATGATTATGATAACGATGATGGTGATTGTGATAATGATGATGGTGATTGTGATTGTGATTGTGATGGTGATAGTGATTGTGATAGTGATGGTGATGGTGACTGTGATGGTGATTGTGATAGTGACTGTGATAGTGATGGTGATAGTAATTGTGATAGTGACAGTGATAATGATGCTGATTGTGATGGTGATAGTGATTGTGATTGTGATGATTATAATTATTGTGATGATTATGAAATCTGGCACATCATTTTATAACCATAATTATAACCTGAATCATATTTATAACCTGAATTAACATGTAGGATACTATTTATCCCTTTAGTATAATCCCATGGGACAGTTACCGAACTTCACGCGGGCCAAGCCGCGGGCAACAGCAAGTAGTTTATTAAAAGTAAATAAAATTCAAATATTTGGCACGCTCTGCAGCCTGTACGACTAGATGGATTTTAGCTTGACAGGTGTCGTTAGATTTTTATTTATTGTGAAAGTGACACTGGGTATCAAAATAATAGGTTAATAATTGGTTGCCTGTAAAGTCGGTATACGGGCGAAAGTTTTACGTGACAACGATTTGAGTGGTAAAATAAACTTTTTATGTCTGTCTCTCTCGCTCTTAGGCGGGCTAACCATGCCCGAGTGGAAGGGACGCGTGCCTCTCACTCGCTCTCATTGTGAGCGCATAACGTGAGCGGAGCGTAACGCAGTTTCTTGAAGTGTCACCCGGCAAACCAATTTATAAGACGTTGTCACGTCAAAATTAAAAATCCCGACTGCGTAAAAAGTAACTAATAACTTTAAATAAAAAAACTGAAAAGAATAAAACAAGTTCAGGAGACCTGGGTCCGGTCTCCTGAACTTGTTTTATTCTTTTCAGTTTTTTTATTTAAAGTTATTAGTTACTTTTTACGCAGTCGGGATTTTTAATTTTATAAAATTATTTTTTTCATTAGGTTTCCAAATTTCCTGGATGAAAAATGACCAGAACGCAATCTATGTGCCTTATCAACATACGACCTCTTTGGTATGACTTTCAGGAAACCAAGGGATTCGAAGAGGCTCACTTTGCATAGCTTAGCTCTGCATAGTTTTAATGCTTTAAGAATATTGTGGTGTTGTGATGGTCCATAGCATATCCACTTCAAACAACTTATCTGTGCAGGCGGGAAAAACAAAACAAAAATAATAAAATAAATCTTAACAACTTGGACATGTAGATGCAAATTTTGTTGACAAGTAAAGGCCGAGACCATTTAAAATGGTCATAATCATAATAATTATTTATTGCATTCATGTAGTTTACAAGTTGTTACAAAGTATATAGGTTTCATACATGAACCTTGCTAGGGCACAGCAACATATATATTTTAAAGTGCTACAGTGTCACAAAAATAACAAACCGCTAAACAAAAATACTAATTTGAACATGTTTAACAGACATACTAAGTTTGAAACAAGAAGATTAATAAAAGAAAATGTCGGTAAACACAAACAAGATCTATAATGCTTTACACACGTTAACATTTAAGGTTAGTTACGTAACCTTTGTTGTTGAATATACGGTTACTGTTCGACATAGGTACTCCAGCAGAATTGTTTCCGAGTTAATTTAAGATTAAAAGGAAATAAAGGTGCACAGTGAGTTAACTCGCCCGAGGTGAACCAACTTTGTGATTAAGTGGACCAACCCACTCCAACACTAATTTTGTATGGATGGTCTGAACTCTGGATTAGTTTAACATTTTACGGAAATATTTAATTTAAAAGTTACTTATTCGACTGGTCGGTTATTGCTGGTAATAATTTTAATTGTGTTTGACGTTGGAGTGTTTTTCGTTTACTTAGTTGTTAATCAATGTTTTATGGATAAACTAGAGCCATGAAAATTTCGAATACAAACATAACCAATTAGTTTCAAGACGAAAATTGAAAATGCTCACATTAGAGTTTTTACGCAGGAGGTGAATACCTGGAAAATTAGTTATACTATCTACTTGGTTGCTAATTCTTTGAATAAATATAGCGTAAAGATGCTTAAGATGTTTTTCATAGTAGACCTATCTTTTACATCTAAAAGAGCATATTTACTAAGTGCAGGGTTCCATCTTGATAATGAGGTTCTGTATTTCTGCATAAAGCTGTTCCTAAATATATGAGTATTCAGTGCGATTTACTAAGAAAAACTTGCAGTTTTATACTAAATGCAAAAGAAAGAAGAGCAATGCTGCCTTCTTTCCTGGAAAAGCAAGAAAAACCACTGAAGATATTAAAGGACTACAAGTCGCGAGTAGAGAGAGAATTTTGTTAACTTTTATAAATTACGTGTATATTTTAAACAGTAAAGGAAAACATCATGAGTAGCGATTAAAACTGCGAAAAACCATTCAATTTTTCTTGTAAAATCTATAATTTAAAAAACATAATTTAACATTTTGAAAAACTAAAACTCTGGTTTTATTCTTATAATTTGTTATTACCAGGTGGAGCTGGGTACTTAGTACTTTATCAGTAGTTACTAACCCCCCTTACTTCAATACTAAAAATAATATTTTTGTTTATTTCAGAACGATGTATTTCCAGCATATAATAAGGTTCTTCGTATAAGTACGAAAAAAAAACAGCAGGCAGAAAAATACATGTTTACAATATGTTGATGCGAAAAATTCATTCGAAATGGCGTTTGGCAGATATTTTATTTTATTGAAAAATACAACTGCTAATGTCCCAGCAGTGGGAACATTCTAGGCTGATTATGAAGATGTCCTAATTGGTAATTAAATAATAGTTTAGCATAACACTGTTGGAAACAGAGACCTCTTTACAGAAGTATAGTTAGTACTGTATTTTAGTAGATAAATCAAAAAACAAAACACCGTAGGTGTGATTGTATTTTCATTCTTTTCCATATATATTTTTTTTGGCTTTTAAGTGTCACTCCAAAACCATCGAAAATCGGAATCATAAAAACGACAAATCATTCATAAACATTATAATTTAAGTCGAAGCACTCAATGATCCATCTATGTACTCTTATATCTTTTCGAACGAGTGCCTTCAGTCGACAACGGTTGATACTGAATTAAAATTGATGAGAGAGAAATTTATTCAAGCATCTTGATTTCAGCATAAACCATAAATCATGCGGCTTGTAAATGTTTCGTGTTCTTACAAATTTTGTAATGGCGGATGAGAAAAGTCTTTTTTCAAGGAGCTATAAAGCTTTTTGAATTAAATAAATGGTGCATGCAATGGTGCGTATTGTCGAGCGCTGGACACTTCTTGAAACTTTTCAATTATCTAGACCTCAGGTGGAGATTAAACACTTAATGTTTTCCAAAATTTTGTTTCATTGCAATTTGTTTTGATTGTGTAAAATTATAACAATACAATATTATATTAATTTTATGATTTAATAACTAATAAACTTTTTGTTAACTTTTACTCCGAAATAATTCGAGTTAAAAGTTTGCAAACAGTACTAAGGATAGAGGGATACTTAAATTATATTGAAACTAATACAATGATAATCCTCCTGACCGTTTTCGATCACGGCGGCCAATCTTAGCAAAGATTAGCCATCGGCGCGGGAGATAATAATATCTCTCGCGCCAATGGCTAATCTTTGTGCCACTGAGTGCACAAGTGTGTGCGCAGGCACAGGTGCACTCTCTGTTCCCTTACTCTCGGGGGGGCATGGGGTCATGGGACGGCAATACGACACGACCGGAGGGAGATCAGGCGCAAGACGAACGGCTTAACGTGCTATCCGAGGCACGGCATACCGCCAACTTCCAAACTCCGGGCTACTACTGAGAAATTTGTAATGGTAAAACCCAATAGCACTTTTTGCCCGACCCGGGTATCGAACCCAGGACCCCACGATCAGCAGTCGCGAGACCAACGAAGCAGTTAATAGTTATTGAAACTAAGTAAGCACTAAAACGTGGCAAAAAAAGCCTACCTATCCATAACAATCGATCTCACTTGAGCCTTCAAACAGCACAAGTACACAAGTGACGTTGTTTCCCTGTCATTCCCAAATCGGCAAGAAATCATACAACAAATATACGTACATATCAATGTGTCTATTTGTCACATCCATTTTGGTTGAAAGTAGAACCCTTGGGGGACAAAAATAACTTTTTTGTTTTACGAATTCTATGTGAGTGACGCCCGGGGCGAAAGCTTATTATAGGAACAAGGCCGAGTAACGTGTATTCCATGCTCCGTTTACACTCACATGAAAGGGCAAACGCAATCACAATACCTTAAGTAAGGCGTTAAGCAATTTAATAGTTTCTTGGAACTTGTGAAAGTTAAACGAAGCTTCTCTTTGTGTTTTACCGAGTTAATCTGTTTTAACCTTTAATTCTGGATAAGCATCTCGTGTGTTAACAGTTGGAATGTTCGAGACAGTGCTGTCGATACGTAGTTCTGTAAGTTTGTCGGTTCTTAGGGCGGCGGCGGCGGCGGCGGCGGCGGGTCGACGTCGAGAGTCAGATTTATTTAGTCACGTAACCCCCGTCCGAACTCGCTTCTTTCGCGTAGTTTCTAATCTGCTATCAAACTAACTTTTTTATTACTTGGTAACTAGTAAACAACGCTGCAGGAGCGGTTGTTTCCTGTAACATGAGTTGGACGTAGGTAAGTATAACATGAAGTAAACCTAAAGAATGGAAGCTTTCTTTTACTTAAATTAAATTTGTTTTTAAAACCACTTCTGTTTGTACTTAATAACTCAGCACGAAAGTTTCTCAACTACAGTTATCTTAAAGAGCACTTTTTCACCAATCTTTTTTATTTGTTATTTGATGAAAAATCTATAGGCATCATCTATTCAATAAGTAAAAAGCCTCTTCGATAGATTGTAAATAGCCTCTAATCGCCATTGAAAATCGCGGCTGAAGAAAAAATACATGATTGAAAGTAATAACGTTTTCCATTTTAATCATGATTTTCCTAAGGGGAGCGGTGAAAAATTGTGAAATCGAATCACGATTGCGGACGTGAGAAAGTAATCAAAATTTATTATTCTTCTCTTCAATGTCGTTGACGTTACTTACAAATCGAATATAAGATTCATCTGTGTTTCACTTTTATAATTTCTGCGTACGCAGCTTTGTGACTTCGTGCGAAACCTCTAAATGAAAATAGCACAGAATTACTTCCTCACCACTAATTTTGGCGGCGAAGTGGTGTTTCGTGTTTTGCTAGGAAAAGTCAATTGATATAATTCGGTTTTTCATACATTATGTAAAGGCAATTTTCTTGATATTACTTTAGTCTGGAATAGCGCTTTACCAAATGCACTTCCTTATTTGGGAGGTACACATTATATTTAGGACAATACACATAATGTTAAGCCATTTTAATGTAGTGCCAAAGTAGAACTGGCTTTAAACCGGACATTGTTGGAACGTTGAAACAGATAACTTAACACAGCCGGAAATAATACGTTTCAAAACTATAATTTAAAACAAAAGACAATCGCGTCACTGTCATAACACGCAAGAACACTAAGCAGATTATCAACACCTATAGAACAATAGCCTTACAACAGAGAAAGTCGTGATCAACGTATTGTATACAAACTATTACGAAAGGTTTGATACGCAATCGGAGTCGGCTCATGAATAAAATTATGTAACTCGTCGAAATATTCAGCATTACCCGTCGCGTTGGTGTAGGGGCTGCTATTGCTCTACAGGGTGTAGTTCCTTTCATTTTAACTTCCACAACGATGTGAAAATATTTCTCGAGGCGTTTATTGCTAGCCAGAGAGTTGCGGTGCGGACTGGAGCCGGGATATAGTTATTCAGTTGAGTTATTATAACTACTCTATGTAACCTTGGCGGGTTATATTAATGTAGGGTGTGTTTTTACCTGGTTTGCTTCGAGATGGAAGATGGGGAATCGGCTTATAGTGAATGTTTTGATAGTAAGATGGGAACTTTTGGAGGTTGTTTATGAAAGGGTTAGAAAGCCCGTGGGTGTGCTAAGTAATAGTAGTTTTTTCTGTTCCCATGTTCATATGTATAAGCTGCAGTAGGTACTACCAAGTTTACTGACGGTCTACCACTTTCACCCTAATGCCGTAAGTAATAAGGTAGAAAATTATGGAAATATTTTTTGAAATAAATCAACTAACAGTTTCTGGGGTCGGTGCCAAACTGTAACGAATTGAAATCAAATCAAATTGAAGGCAAGGAAGGCATCCAATTTAAAATTGACTTTTTTATAAATTTTGTTTTATAAAAAGTTAGAATTCCAATAATATTGTCACACCATAAATACATGTAAATGAAAAAACGACCACAACCATCATGTCTATTAATCTGTAGACTAAAAAAAATCCAAGAAATATATAAGAAGAATATTGTGTGTAAAAATGAAAATTGCAGTAAAGTTGTGCTAGAAAGACAAGGACTTGGAATTCCTTGAGACATCTGAAGTATTTTATCCTGTTAGTAGTTGGACATGCAGACTTACCTTCTCCCCTGCGGCAAGAACTAAAACATATCTTACCACACAATGTATCGGTTTCTTACCTATCTTAGATCGTATGACCACCTAACCGATATTTATTTTTTTAAGTACATCTATCGACTTTTCACGTGACCAGACGGCTGGCCTTGTTTTTGCCAAAGTTGGATGGCACTACTGATTCATTGCCATCCAACGTGGCAATGCTGCTAACCTTCTGGGCACTTTTCAAATTGACAACGAGGTGAACGAATTTTTGTAATTCTTTTACCATTTTATTATTATTTTAGATCTATTTGTTGTTTGTAAATAAAGTACATACTACATTCTAATAAAAACTTCAAATTTTAGTAAGTACCTATACCTACAGTTTTTAGGATAAAATTGCGTAAAAAAAAATCAAAATCAAATCAAAATCTTTTATTTCACAGGCCTACATGGGCACTTATAAAACGTCGTCAAGGTGCATGGTTCGGCTTGGTCGTTTCCATGGAGAAGAACCGGCAAGAAACTCCATGGTTGCTCTTTCAAATCATTTGGCATTACAATATTCATGTGTTACAGCAATTAGTACTTAACTCTTCGATACCCGCAATTACAGACACAATTAAAATAACAATGCACCGTGCCCGATCGGGCACGGCTGGGGACATAAGGTAGGTATGGGGGGACAGCGTAAGCACGACAATAGGTAGTTGCTTCCTAACCAAAAAATGTAAAAGATCAAGATAATAAAAGTTAACAAGCATCTGGGAGTCTACAAAAGCCTACAAATGTTCACACATTCACAAATAATAGGTAAAAAGGGAATCCATACAAAAGTAAGAAAATATAGTATTAAAAAAAAAAAAAAACTAAACAAGTGACACAAATATTGTCATCAGTGCTGTAACTATTCTGAGAAACTGATGAAATAATTTGAAAACTATTGTAAAAATCTGAATGGAAAGAAAATAAAAAATGAGTAAGTAATAAACGAACCAAGAATAAACCAATTTAATTTGTCTTAAAGACAATATTGCTGCTACCAAAACTTTTCCACGTCTCCATAATAACATAAAAGCAACTGTAACATAGGCAACGTATCCTCTGCTATACCCACTCGCGGTTTCAGCGTGTCTATTCAAGTAATATAACTTCGTTAGATTTAGATGCCATAATTTCGGAAAAACGAGGGATGAAAACTTTTATAGCTTCGAAAGCTTTTAACGCGGGATGGTGTATCGGGAATGCTATAATTTTAAAGTATGTTCCCTGGTACAGCCCGAGGAAACTTTTAGTGTGTTTTCTTTTGCTCCTTCAGTAGGTAATTCAGGCTCATAAGAAACAATTTCAACTGACAAATCAGATTAATCATCAGCTTCCAGTCTTACCGGATGCAGCTGAATACCAGTTTTTTACATGGAGTGACTGCCTATCTGTTCTCCACAACCCAGTTAGTACTGAGTAATACGATACCCCTTGGTAAGACTGGTTGTCAGAATTTCGGGGACAGATGACAGCCCGGGCCAACGGCTTAACGTGCTTTCCAAGGCATGGAGGAAACTCGGTATGTAATGATGGTCACCCATCCACTGACCAACCTAGGCCTGTGCGGCTTACCCTTGAAGATCGACCCGTGCGGCTGTTAATTATTTAGCCACGAGCTCCTCTACAACAATTTCGACTAACAAGTCAGATTAATATTGCACAGAAAATAAGTAAGTCGTAAGTAATTTATTTCAGAACAATATAAGTTGTGTAGAAATTATGTAAAATAAAACAGTACAAACAAACATAACAATAGCAGCCAAAAAAAAAACATGTCAAAGATAATAAAAAAAACAAATTCAAAACGATAAATAATCCATGTCCAATTTAAAATAATTAATAATACAATCAAACAAATGGTCAAATATTGGAAAAATCAAAATCTAATTAGTATTAGAAGATCTATGATTTGTGACATCTAACTTCTTAAGAATAATACAATGAAATAAAGAATAAAAATTAATTAGTGCAGTGAAAAAGATTAATAACATGTCATCTAATTTTCTGTGAATAATCAGTAATAATAACAGAAAGTCACAATGAATGTCAGAATGATGGAAAAAATACTTACAACGCAAATGTAAATAATAGCTTTGACTGGAAGAAATTGTATCGGTTGTAGATTGAAAACGTAGTAGTTGTACCCACTATATTATCGATAGGTACTACGTTATTATGCCGCCTCACTGGGCACCAAGTACTGAACACAGCTCCGTTGGTAAGTACTGGATTCTCGGCAAAAAATAGGAAAAAATATTGCTGTTTCATTCAAAGCGTACCAACGTTGATTGTCGGAAAGATTCTTGTAAAGAAAAATCACTGGCAGACGCTGCAGTCACAATTCCAGTCCAACACAGTTTACCCACGGCGGTAAGAATTCCTGGAAAGTAGGTTAGATAAAAATGAGGTTAGAAATATATCGGGTCCAACTCTGTTATTACTTTCTTTTGATCATTAAAACTTATAATCAGTGTTAGAGTTACATAATTGTAAAGGATTTTCTTTAAGAAAACGAGGTAGGCTAACTATTCCTATCCTTTAAACAAAGTTTTAATTCTTCTTGTTCAGCAATTCTGAGCTTAATAAATATTTAGTACTTATAAACTTGCAGGTATGACGGATAAAAATGGGGATTGAAGTATTTTTTTTTATTATCATTTTTATAACATCTCATAATCATATTTTTACTATCTTTTCCACGATGATAGCAATGAAAATCACACAGTAGACTGTAAAAATATACGAGGGGCCGTTATCACGATTTAAACCTCAATCAAGTTTACTCACAAAGGGGAACCGCCAAGCTTTACCAGAAATTAAAATTCCACACTTAAGCCAAGTACTAAAACAGATTCGCGGCAACTTCGCCTTAATTCTCTTCGCGTGCCGACTTACCTACGTCCTAATTTATTGGAACAGTGGAACAAGGAAGAGTTCGATCGGTACAATAAATTTCAAATTTCATTATTTGAAGAGGAAGTCGCGAGTTGCCAATTGCAATTTGGTTTTCCGATCACGTCTCCATACTATTGGTGAGGATATTCGAGCCACCTGTGCCCGTACTCTATGAGGCTTTAAACGCGCCTCTGCTCTTTCGATAAACCGACTGTGAAATATTCGCGGTGTACGCCAGACGCCGCATTTCCTTATGAATGATACATGCCACACCGGTCGACGTTTTCTAGCTGCAAACGTTATCGAACCACTCGGATCTGGCAGGCAGTGCATAATTTCTAACTCCACTGTGAAATCTGACTCGGTACCAAGTGTTCATATAACTTAATATCTTTGTATAAAGCTCGCCAAGTTATTTGTCACCTCTGGTTGTTGTCCGCAGGGCATAGTGTCGCTTTGTCGGAAAATACAGTTCGAGATAAATCTCACAAGTTATTAATAAGTGGGGTAGGTAATTGTTGGCTAGTGGTGATTCTGTTGTGCACAAACTAAACTTAATTTAGGCTATTGCTATCTTTTACTAAAAGGCAGTGCGAGAAAAAGACGGCTATAGCTATAAACTAAGTTAGAGATGTCAAACTAGTTTATGCCTTGCGCTTCACCGTGTTTTTAGTCGACATGTTTTTACGTGCACCCTTCATTTGTATGGAAATATTAGTTCCAACTAAATTTGACAGCTCTAAATTACGTTCGTCTCTTTCTCGTTTTATTAGAGAGAAAAAGATAGCAATAGCTTAAATTAAGTTTAGTTTGTGCATAACAGAATCGACACCATTGTTTGCTCATTTTAGTCTCGACTATAATAACATGGCTAGACTAATTGGAATTTATTTGGTATCATTAACCTTGCTACTCATATGACTAAACAGTAAACATATCCATAACATACCTCCTACACTTATTTCGGTATACTGTATTACTGAGTGGCTAATGATGTCTTTTCATTCAGGTTGTTGTTATTGAAACCTAATCAGGGTTCTAGGTTTACGTACATACACACACACACTACCAAAATAATCCGCCTTATCAGACGTCTAATCATGCTCATTCAAAATGCTAACAAGGCAATTAATTTTAAGTTGCCTACTAGTTATGCGAGAATCTACTCAATATATCATTAAAGTGTTGGCTGCTAAACTGTGCTGAGAGCAGTATTAAAGTAATACAATGGCAGCTAATTTTGTGTATAGTTACGTAAAGAGTTGGCGACGGCGGCGTGTGGTCGCGACCGTATCTCAAATTAAATCTCACCAACAAATCTTCGCGGGGGGATGAACCGCCGCGACCCTACCATCGAACTTTTTATATTCGCTTTGAATTCCCCTTTAACTTTCCGTTTGAAGTTTGTCATATGGAGTTGTTGTATAAATAGTTTTTGTTTTGAGACTAAACAAAACAAAGTTAGGAGTAGAAACCTACGATAGTTAATAAAGATTCACGCAGAAAAGATAAATATTTGAGACTCGTGATCGTTTTCCATTGTGTGTTTTCGTCGTTAACTTACCCATTTGAACCAGAACGTCTGCAGCAAGAGTTTATACCATAAAATGACTTTATTAACAGGTCCAGGACACAGAACACCAATGGACATGACAGCAATAGAACTTCCATAATATCTTACGGTGTCTCGTATCTTGCAAAGTGTTAATTTTGTCGCCGATTCCACAATTTTGTGTTCCATGGTAGGGGCTCAAGCTCGCGTCCTGGTTGCCTGCGAACGTTCGGAGTCGCAATTTGTTCCCGTACAGCCTTAAAAATCCGCATTTTATTGTTCCGCCTCTCATTTGAACTGTGCTCGCAAGGGTCTCAATGAGCTCACCCATGCAAAACTTTTGGGTTTTTGTAACAAAAAAAAGTAATAATGTTAGACTGTTTGGTAGATTAAATTATAACAATATATTTCTATAAATAGTGCGTGCTTTGAAAATGTCAATGCATAATTAAAATTAGATGAATTAATGTTGATATTCAACAAATTACTCCCCTGGGTGTGTGGGTACTGAGTCTACACGCAACACAATTAGAATTTGAACGGTTCACAAACAAAACTTTAATTACTCGTATATTGAGGTCAAAGAATGGCGATAGAACTTAATTAAACCATTTGTGAGCCACCTTGCGCCAAAGTTAATTTTGATGTTAATAAAGAATGTTGTTACAAGAAAAAAAACTAACAAAATTAGAAGGTGAAAACAACCTAGGCGAAGTGCTTTTAAATGAAAAGAATTTCACAATAATGTAGTTGGCATTTTGTTAAATAGAATTTGTCAAAACTTTTTGGAACGAATTTCTTAAAAATTCTAATGACATTATAGATCACTGAAGAGCCTCTTATTATTTTTTTTACAATTTCAAGCAGGTTTTTGTTGGACCGTTCCCTCTCACGATTTTGAAGACATCTCATTCTTTCATTAACGGAGAAAAATACTCTTCTAAAGGAATTGGAGAAACATACATACCTTAATTATGTAGGTACCCAAGTAATATCTGGATACGATGATCGATGACCAAATGAGAATATTTTCAGAATAAAGTTACACAGCGAAGTCAAAGGACACATTACGGAAATTAATCCGATAAATAATATCCCATTCCTGATTTCACACGATTAATTTTCAATTTGTAATTTTCAGAGTTTTCCTTTTTCATAAATCGCGTTTAATTTAATGGTATGGTATATGGTTAAGCAGATTATTTTAACATCTCGATTCAGGTTTTCATTTTATACCTACGTATAAAATGAATATGAATATACGTATGATATGAATATTTAATATTGATATAGAGTAACTTCAGTTTATTTATCACTTGATGTTTTATGAGTAGTAAGTAGGAACACCTCTGTCTAACCATTCGGGGATAACCGGCGTATTAACGTTATTAACTAAGTTGGGATCGGCTTCCAGTCTTACCAGATGCAGCTGATTTTTTTTTAATTGTTTTTTAATCTTATTTGTATTATATATTGTGTATTAGTATGTACCTATTTATGTATATCAATTTATGTTAACAAAATGGTAATTTTCTTATTTATGTTTATTGTACTCTATAACAATACTGTCCTATTTGTCTCAAATATTGATTGGTAGAGAATGCCTTGTGGCATTAAATCCGCCTATGTACCACTCTTGTAATTGAGTTTAAATATATAAACATAAAGTTGAATAAAGTCATATGGCTTTATCTACTTATACACGTCCTAGATCGTACTCTGGGTACTTTCGCTATGCAAACTAAACAGTCATCAATCCAACTCCGCCTACACTCGTAGAAAATAGTTTCGCTACTCATTACCGTATCTGACATGCACATGATACACTGTGATGCATTATGACGTCATACACAGGATACGCATTTGCAACGTTAGAGAAATAATTAAAGGATGCTACCCTATTTACATACGAATTATACCTACATCATATACATCTGAATGGAACATAAATTATTTGTAGAGTTTCGTGCAATGTTTCTGTTATTATTTTACTAACTTATTATTATTTTAGTGACGCAGCTGTTACTATTTTAATCTTAGCAAATCTTTGCGATGTTTTCGAGCATATTATTTGGACAGCGGCGGCAGATGGTTTAGTTCAACTTAATATTTTTCGGCATATAATTAACGAAATTAATAATTCAAATGTTGACAGACTGCTGAATTTTCAGGCATGTTACCAAAGAGTTGGTTTTTTTAAGGCGCAGGTTAAAAAAGAAAAGGTTTAAGTAGGTAGTGTTAACACAAGAAACTTATAGCTAAAAAGTAAACAGTTAGAAAGTTCTTCTTTGCATTATGTTCAAAATAAAGTTGCCCAAGATGTTCCAACAAATACTTACTATTTGAAAACCCAAACGCGGTTTCTTCAGAATGAGGCTATAAGTCGACCCCTTACTTACATTAACTTTCTATCTATCGAGCGAATGACAAGCCTAGTCCACTGTAAACCTTTTATTCCAGGCTCAGTATGATAAATACACGAATAAGTTGCACGGTCGAGTCTCGCTGACACACAAAGTGAAATAAATTGTATGAGTTGGTCGTTGCGTGCGATCGCCCACGCCTGCCGCCCGCCCCCGCGCCCGCGCCCGCTCCGCCGCCGGACGAACGTGCACCTGTCAATTCCTTTCCCAACTTTTATTTTTCTTCATTCTATTCAGTTGGGCATTTGGAATCGAAAATTTATCTCTATGTAGTTAAGAATGGCGAATTTTAACGTGGCAACAAATCAATCATGATCTATTGGTTGATTCAGCTGGTTTATCTGTTAAAGATTATTAAGAGTGATGGTATTCGGATAAAGCTGTTTTTAATGTGTTGAATTTATTGTAGCAGCCAATGATATTCTATTTAACAGATATGTTGTGAGCGCGCAATCGTGAAGACTCGAAAACGGGCCAATTGGCCTGTTTTTCCTTTATTCTGCGTCACTGCGTGTATGTGAGCTGGTTCTGCCCCGCGGAACACTTTTTTCGGTGGTTTTGTAGGTGTATAACATATCTGTTTATTAGAATATCATTGGTATCAGCCTAAGGCGGCATACCCACTTTGTCGCGACGACAGATACCTAATCGTCTAGTTTTAAGTGTCGTTGCTTGTGTATTTAAATGGAGGAGTTCACATATACGATTACTGTCGTCTACGACTTTTGCCAACTACAAAACAAACTATAAATTTATCGTAACGACATAGTGGGAACGCGGCCTAAGTGTTCATCCATAATTGATTTATTCATCTCTGATATACGCTCAAATTGCAGTTATTTTTATTATGAAACATGTTTACGACCTCTGCGACTAAACTTTTTTCGATTACTTTATTTGGATACGATTTCCAAAAAATTATTCCAAAATCCCCATGCCTTGCTTGATATTTTACAGCTTGACAAGCTTCAATCACGCTATCAAAGCCATCAAAGCGCTTATCAAACTTCAGATAAAACTCAGTTAAAAAATGAATGCATAAAAATGACGTCACCGAGAGGAATAAAATATTAAAATTGTGAAAAGAGGCCGTATTACGGACGATTCCCGCCGAGATTCGGATCGCGCTCGGAACAAACAACGTCAGTGGGGCCGGGCAAAATGGAGCGGATAAAATGCGCCTATCACAGCGTTCTTCAAGCACCTCTACATAAATTGCCCGAGCTTAATATACCTGCGGTTTTTTTCGTATAATTGCAAAAAAATATTTATTTTTGAGGTTGATGTTTATCGGAGTTATTTACACTTCCACACTTAATGCGTAGGATTCAACACGAAATTTTTCGGACTTTTGATACTTGATAAATCTATAAAAGGTAAGTAACAGTGCAGCAGTGGCCCGACAAGTTACGTGATTTCAAAATCGAGCATGTTTGAATAATAATTATGACATTTTTATTGTATTGTACCTAAACGACTTGAAGAAAACTGGGATGACAGTACCTACCTGTGTACACCTAGTAATATCGAACAAATCGCTTGCAGTTAGCTTCAAGTATAAAAATAACCGTTACTGAAAAAAATCTCCTATATTCAACTGCCTAAAGCAGAATTTTAGATTTCCTAAACTTTTAGAATCGAAATACACGGCGTACGATGAAAATTTGATTAAAACTCGTTCTGTAGCATTTCCAAAGAGAATACGATCAAGTTCGAATTTCCTAAAAATACTTTCCCTGATCCTATGATTCAATGGAACCACATTTTTGCAAAATTACCTATCACGTAAAATGTGAGCGAATGAAATTGACTTCTTTATTATTTCAATTTCGGAGACTCACGAGTCACGCCGACTCTATTCCTTTGGAAAAAGTTATAAGTATTATTTTATTACATCAGAGTAATATCTGCTCGAGGTACAGTCACGAACAGACCCCTTAACCAAATTAAAATCCGGCATTAGACCTCGAAAAAGAAAAAGACACCATTAATAAAAGTTCCCCCGCCACGCTTCGTTAGATAGTGTTGCCATCATGAAAATTAATTAAGTACCCCAAATTATCAGTGTAATTTTTAACTGGCCAGAAGTGTTGCCAGCTGTGACAGATATAATTACTTATTGCCGATGCGAACTCGCCATAAATGTAATTGGCTCCATCGTACTTTAATGGACTCGCATTAATACAAATGGATTAAGTGAGATTTTATGCATCCGTTGCGGATTTAAATATTAAATTTTGCGCTGATCTATAGCTTGACATGCTGATGTGATAGTGAAACCAATGTGTGAGTGTATTACAGGTTTGTGTGCCTGGGTTTGAAATTAATTGATGGATATTGGATTACCTTATTAGTAGCATAGTTGGATCATGAATGGAAAACGCAAATTGTTTACGGGAAAATGAAATACAAAGGGACCTTAAAAGTTAGTTCACCTGGTTTAAGAGCGTGCTCGCATATTTTGGGCGTTTGACCAAAAATACGTACTTTTCCACGTCCTCATAAATCTGGCTTTGTTTTAGTTCGTAGATTGATTATAATTTTGTTATAATAGTTAATATTACGAGAAATAGCAATTTTCCGACAGCCAATTTCAAGCAAACGTTAAACATTAGGTTTTCTCCTGCCTGCTGTATCAAACTGGTAACACGAAAAAATCTAAAAAAAATATAAATGTACTGGTCATATAGTTCTCAAGGTTGTAGATTGATTAGAATATTGAAATAAAATTGAATCGATGCAAAAAAAAAAACGATATTCAAAAGCAATATTGATCTAAAATGTATGCATTTTCAGCGTCCATTATATTCCAAATAAACTCAATTTTATCAAATAAATTAATATGATATAAAACTTCGATCTACAACGAATACGTTTTATTAGTTTTCGTTTGTCAATATAATAAGACAAAATTACAATAAATAAAATTGGAGAACTATAATTCTGCGTCAATTCAGCTCGCACCTCAGTCTCATGTCAGTCTCGTCTCTAATTTTCGTCAATAACAATCGACAATCGTCCGGAGATCAATATTATTATCAAGTCGTGTAGGCCGGTCGAAAAAATTTGATCCAGGAAGTAAAAATCAAAAATTTGCGAAAAAAAATTGACAGCCCTCTTAAACAGTGTTTAATTACACTTTTCGTAATTAGTAGGTACCTTAGCTCATTTTTGTGTATTTCTAAGACAGATTTTCCTTTGATTCAACTCTATGACGTCTTGTTACTAAAACATAATTAGAGAGCGCGGCCATTTTAAAAGAGCGAAACGACTACGAGTACAAAACGTTTCTCAGATGTACACAATATAAAAGTCCTTTACAATATTGTGTTACAACACCTAATTACTGCCAACCAGCAGAGAAGGAAGAAAATGTACGCCATTGTAGTTACCTTCACCTTTAACTGGTCGTTTTGTTCTGGTCTACACAAGAACTTGATGCAACTAAACGTAGAGATTAAAAAATGTCGCGGTAGACCGTGACTCGTGACAGTGTTACGTTCAGCACCGCGATAAGGATGATTCCTGACTAAAAAAATATGATTCTGTTTATTCCGTCAGTTTATAGATTATCGAAAATATTGGATACGTGTTTTTTGTTTTATCAAATTAATAAAAATCGACGAAGATAAACGCGTCAAAGATCATGAGTGGGGGCTTGTGACGTCACGTTCCGGTAAAAAATGTACTCAAATGATGTCACACGAGTTTTCGACGCACTGTATCGTCTTCATTTTTTTTTAACGTGAAATAAGAAAAATAATCAACCAGTCCAACCAGTCTTACCAAGTGGTATCGTATTACCCAGTACTAACTGGGTTGTGGAGGTCAGATAGGCAGTCGCTCCATGTAAAATACTGGTATTCAGCTGCATCCGGTTAGACTGGAAGCCGACCCCAATAAAACTTGGGAAAAGGCTAGGCATGACGTGACGTGACGTGAAATAAGAAAAATACGTGTCCAATATTTTTTGAAATCTATCTGACGTACTAAATAGTTTTTGTTTTTGTCATCTACCCTATTACACATAATTTCTACCATAACCTGGAAGATTTTGATAGAAATATCTAATCCATTGATTCGTAACTTTGAAAAAGTCAACTAGAAAATAACGCAATGAATGATGTTGAACTGTCAAAATGAGTGCCGCCACCAGGTTACGTATCATAATACCTAAGTTTATCCTAATTTCGATATAACTACGGTTGATTCACATATGTTCATAACGCATATTGGTCGACTCACCTACTGTTTTACTATTGTAAGAGTGTTGCGTGCAATTACCACTGAATTTGTTTGTGGGGCACACAACGGCCTGCATCGCACTAGACATAGAGGTGTGGAAGGAAGAAGAACGAAGAAGGGGGTGCCTACTTATCACACATGACTCCTCTCTGTGATGTAGTCACAAATGTAGCTAAAAACTTGCTGAGTTAGTGATTACATTCTAAAACCACCCAAAAGAGGTATTAAAAGGACGATTCAACCACATAAAACACTTTTCTGGATTATCTCCCTTTATTTACTTTTACTGCGAGACATGCTCATAGGCTCTCTAATGACCATATACTTAGCAGACTGATATGTCATTGCTATCTTAATAGAGATTAAGATAGCCTTGTAGCACATTATGATACAGCTTACGTTTAGCTGTGGATGTTTACAGGCTGATATGGATTTATACGTTTATACCAAAAAACTTATATGATGCATATTGAAGATACAAGAACTTTTATAAACTTACGGTCGTTTTCAATAACTTACTAACCGGTAACGGAAGGTTGAAATCTATATATCTCTGTTTGACATTTAGCTTACGGAGCGTTAGAAACAAAACGTCAAAGAAAAGCTTTCTTTGCTTTTTCTATGAATCACAGTCCTCCGAGTGACAGTTAGCTGACGCGGTAAGGATATTCCAAGCTAACTTTGTTTATAGAAACACCGATAGCTACGAGATGTAGGCAAATTAACTAGCGGTTATACGTAAGTAAGTTATAGAAAACGGCCGTTAATGAACATAAGTGCCTGAATCTACCGCCAGTAATGAGAGCTTACTTTCCTTCGCAATTATATACCTAATGGACGGAACAAACACAAGCCACCTTTAGATGGCTACAGTTCCTAATCAGAGCTAACGGCAGTCCAGGGCAAAGCAGTTATTTACTTCCTGCGGCCTGCGTATCAAAGGTAGCTGCGGAAATTAGGGGCGGCACACACACGCTGCACAAAGTGTTCACACCTCACTAATGGCGCCACGGAAACGATACCCCACGGCTCTTCCTACCGGCTATATTATCAACCAAAAGATAGCACTCATTATTTACTTAAAGCTCGGTTATCGTTTTGCCATCTACACAATCTACCTCCCCCATTTTCTCAGGCAATCTCTGTGTTATCGATTATCAATAAGAAATAATTGGGTAACGAAAATATCTAACATCGCCAAGCTTTTAGTACTTTCAATAACAATAGTCGTTTAAAAACACTCCTACAGAATTGTACAGCTCTCAAATCAGGAGTCTTTATAATTATTATGCTAAGAGGAGGAGCGGAGCCACTCGCGGGTTCGCAAAATTGAAAATAAGATGTTGAAGCAGACCCATATTTTAGGGGACGACCAGCACAAAAAAATGTATTTACTTTTTTTAAAAGACACTCAGTTGTTTATAAGGCGGCCATTGGCCGGATCCTATTCAGTTCGGTCTCGTCGACTACATTAAACTGATTGCTGCAATTAGCGAATGGTGTAATTCTCGTTTTTCAAGCGTCTCCCGTCGCTGGGGCCCGTCGCTGGGCCCTGCTCCTCTCACCCCCTTTAGGAAATTACTTGAGCCCCGCAGGTCGTGGCGACTTTCCTGGGATTAAATAAAATTGAAGAACTCGAATGAAATTGTTTTGGATTTCTCGTCTTGATCAGTTAGGTTTGTCGGCGTTCAACTCGGGATTGTGGTCTTAATTATAGTAAGTGGATTGCTAATCGCATTTATTTCGAGATTGTGCGGAATTCTGCGAATTGTGGCGAGCTCGATTTGGCGACAGAATTATAGTGGTATTACTTTCATCGTTACCGCTCCCACAGACGTTATTATTTTCAGGCGCTGTTTACTTAAAGAAAGGCTGGGATAAGGCTAATGTAGTCTAACCTAATTTAAAATTTATTTCTAAAGAATTTTCATGGACGTGTCTTTACGAATCTTCTTACTATCTAGCTGTTCTCATTTGTTCGTTAAATAAGCTTACTCAACTCAGTTATTCTTCTCCAAATAACTTCACATCACTTTTAGTCTCACGTATATTTGAAGAAAGTGATACAATTTGTATTTTTAGTGCAGTCGAAAAAATAGCCATTTCTATTCCGAGAGAAAAAACGAATGTCATATAGATAGCTAACTAGAGTCACATGACTGGCTCATAGGAGCCGAGCCAAGCAGTATTCTTAACAAGATGCAGCTTCGCCAACGAATCGGCTCCGAAATGAGGCAATACGGGAATTCAAAGGCGACGGTAAAGTGGTAAAATGATATATTTCTGGCATGTATCGCGAGGACAATAGCGGATTGTGTATGGCACTGTTATACTAGTTTTGTATTATATGGAGGGGGATGGCAATAAACAGGACGATTGCACGGCCGGCCCTCGTCCCTGTTATATACGAGCTTATGTACATGTACACTGAACAGTGTACATGTACACTCGCCCACATAGGTTATACGATCTAATAAAAATATGTGTTGTACTAGTATGTTTCTGATATAAAATATTGAGAGGAAACCCGATTGAGCGTGAAGTGCACAAAGATTGTAGACGTATCACTTTAATCAGGTCGTTTTATTGCTTTACGATGAATAGAAGTTGTTGGATATACATACAATGTAATCGTTAGACGAAGAACATTATATAAAGGCAAAAGTATAAATCATAAACTTATCCAACAGATAAATGTCTATCTACACACATGACTAAGCATTCCCAAAGTTGAGGGGTGACTCAATAGTATTCTATAATGTGACGCTTAACTCCAGTTCTCCAGTATACCGGACATACAAACTTTATGGTCAAACGGTCACGCGTGAATTGTTCAAACTGCTATTAAATCTGCGACTACGTTACTGCGATGTAGTGTGGTGACGTAACGAAGTTCCAACCGCTCTCACCCCTCGCACTATATCGACGGTAAAATGTAACGTACTGGCTAAAGTCGGAGTTAAGAGTGATTCATGTGGTACAACCATGCAAATAAAATACCTCATAGTTTAAATACTAATGTGAATTTACAACGAGACGATGAAGGAAAAATTGTGGTCGTTTTAATAAATTCTCGGGTAACTACTGTTATGAGCGACTGTACGTTCGCACATATCATGTAGAGCATAAATTAATGATGCAGTCGGACGTTGCTTTATATTACATGCTTACGTACAAGGAAATGAGAGTAACATTTATTTTATTGCAGTTTAATGACCCTCAATAGCTACCGAAAGTAGGAAAGAGCTCGAGTCACGCATCAAGACGTTAAGTAGCATTAGGTAACAGAATCCCTAGGTGTACCGGCCAACTATTCCAAGTTTCACGAAACTATTCCAGAACTTATACAGGAAAGACGTAGTAACGTCGGGGGTTATTAGGCACATAGCTTACCCAAAACAATATCCTAAACATCAGGCGTAACATAGTTGGCTGTCAGTTTCGTATTGTGTAGGAGCGGTTGACCTGCCCATGCCCACCCATAAACACAGATATATGAAAGTTAATAACATTTACCTAACGCAATAAAATATATTAATGTCAGTCCCTAGTGGGGCAGGGTGGCACAGCGGCACAACGGCACAATATGGCCTGTATTCGTACGATCAAACATGGCTCCAGCACACGTACAAATAATTCATCGCTACGTATTGTTAATCTCTCACGCATCAGTTTCTCCACTAATTGTTTCTTGTCGTCTACAGATAGTCATATAATAATCAGTTATTTATCGGTAATACGTTGTTATCGGATATTTCGTTCTCTTTATCTGTTCGAAAAAAGATCTTCATGATTACTTTGAGCTTGATCAGCTTTTGTCTCGTTTAATTTTTGACGTAATTATAGCTTGTAATATTATATTCCTTTGAGAGTAAAAGCCTTGTTAAAGGTTTTCATAATAACGGATAAGTGGACCTAAATTACCTGCCTATAATAACTGAGTAACAACTCTTCTTTAGAAAGCTTGTAGGTATTAAAAAAAATCTCTCGTTTATAGCCTTATACATCGACATTGGTTTCCAATATTCACACTTTTCACGTTCGCGCATTTTCGCAGGTAATACGCTAAAATAGAATAGACGTGATAAAATAAACATTTTATGACATAGCTCGGGCGAATTGCTTCATAAAACGCAATTATCCCAGGAATAAGGCCAACCTAACGATATAGGAAGGTCATTGGTTAGTTGCGAAAGTATAATCTACTTTGATTTCGGTGAAGCATCTTTGTAATATTGCTCAGGGGTGTCTCTACATACTTACGGTATCTTAGTATCAATCAAACTGTAAGTACTCGTATAGTACCTACTTAGGTTTGAAAGCAATCAAGTGTTACTGCATTTCGCTCATACTGGATGTAATTGCGTATTTATTTTGAAAGTTATTAATTTGGTAAGATAATTTCAGATTGTCTCGTTGGTTAGTTAGCACTTGCGACCTCTACGGTCGCAAGTGCTAATTAGCATGAGGTCCCGGGATCAATTTCCAGATCGGGCAAAGTGTTATTTGTTTTTTCCATCAGGAAATTCTCAGTAGCAAACTGGAGTCAAAATTTAGGTTGATGGCAATATTAATGCCACCTATCACATGGGACTTATAAATAACTGGCGAAGTAATGACAAATAAATATTTTTAGATATTTAACATTTCCACGAAAAGGGGACTATAGGATAAGCAAAAACTTCGATTAGAGCTATCCAAGTCAACAATTTTATCAGAAAATCGCGATTCGTTGCTGGAAAAAGTGATGTCCCAAAAAAATACTGTCACGAACTCGGTCTAGAATTGGTTATCTAACATCGAGCTGAAAACATTTAGGTAGAATTTAATACTGGACTGGTCAAGACAAAGGCGCCGACAGTCTGTTAGTGATAGGCCACTAAAAAAATTACTATATTTAGCTGCAGATCAAAGTCAAAAGAATCAAAAAGATAATAAGATCTATGACCAAATAAAATATTTTTAATGGTTCGGTGAAACTTTACACATTAGGTGGTTTATTTATAAACGTTGCTTAAAGTTAAGTAATACGTCTGCTTAAACTTCCGTTTTTTGACGAACCAACGTCTTTTAACTTTGAGCATTTACGAATGAACCCCTAGATAAAAATTTGGAGACGAAATGGGATAGGTACACTTAGGAACACATTCGTTGGTACATAACCTGTCATATAGAAATGTATGAGCATGCTAGAATAGACCCGTAAGTACTTAAACATATAGTTCTAAACCTAGTAAATTTGCCTACGTCCCTGATACATAGTTTTTGTATGGGCTCAGTTGTGTGTATGTTTTTGTGCTCAAGGAAAGGATTTAGAGGGTTCGTTCTGGGTCTAGTCCTGATGTCATTTTGATTGAAACTTATATTTAAGTAAAAACTTAAGTTGGCATTTAAATGGTTTTATTTTATGCTCTGGCTTTGTTATTTATTTATCAGTTTGCTACCTACTATTTTGGAGTAAGCTATTTGTTGTAATGTGTATTTAGTGCATAATAAGTTTGTTTGAAAAACATGGCATGTATGACATACATCTTTTCTCTGGGATTCTAGGTCAAAAAAAAGAGAAAATTGTCATATTACTGGCTATTCGGACGACTAAAGAGCTAAAGAAAGATTTTTTCTTAAAAGATAATAGAAAAAATCTTTCAGCCGGATCGAGTTCGAATCAAATTCAGAACCTCGTAAGTTTCGCGCCAATTTTTTTATTTGCTTGAACTACTAATAAAGAGCTCAACGCAGAGTAAAGTTTTAATAAATTATTTATGGCTAAGGATGCAATAAACACGCCTTTAAGATTAAATTCGTTTATGAGTCCTAAAGATAACGAAAATGCCTCGTAAAGTATGGTATTTATTAATAATTTTATTATTCCTGGCACAAAACCACAGGTTGATTTATGGGTATGGAATGGCTGTTTTAATATCTGTTAAAATATTTGAAAACACCCGTACCGTTTTATCACATTTTGATAAGAATTTAATGGAGCCATTGAACCAACTATCAAAAGAGATGAAGACTGATCAAACAGGTCACTTCAATTGAGAGCCAATATTATTTACTGGCAATCCAAATAGTCCCACAAAAATCTATCCCACATTCACTAAAATAGTAGAAAATCCCGCCGGCTGCACTTAAAAATCGCATATCTCAATCCTTTTGTTAGCTGTTACAATAGGTAACTGAACCAGTTGGCTGTTGAAAAAGAAACAATGGGATACAAATTTATAATGCAGTCTGGAAATGAATCACGTCATGCCTGGGTCCTCCGGGAGCCGCCCTGAATGAAAATGAACAACAATACTGATTCAACGTGGACATGAATATAAAATATTTTCAAATAATCCATCATACAGAGAATCTGTTGGCTTATTTTCACAGAAGCTCGCAATCCGACGTAACTTTGTACTGAGGTACTTCTTTTAGTTGCCTTGTTTAGATTGTTTGTGTACAATCTAGATTGTATTTGAAGTTTTGTAGGGGAGGGTACACTGCATAGACAACCCACACATCACTCTAAGCGGGGGGTGCATTTTTCTATGACTGACGAGGCCCTGACGATCGACTGATGGCGGAATGATCACCAAACATCCATCACAACATAACCTATATAACATTAGACTCACTGAAGCAAGTCTGGCTTCGTGTAATCTCACCACAAATGCACTTCGTGATTGACTATCGACTCTCAATAAACATTGGGGTGAACAAATAATTCTCTAGTTCCAATTTAGGTAAGTACTACAGAACTAAGAGTCCTAGCAAATATTGTAAGTAATATTAAAGTAAGTTGGCTTGTTTGACACGACGTTACGCCATAATAGATGATATGGATTTCTATGAAATTCAGTGTCAAGTGTCATGGACATGGTCGTGGTTTGTCATATGTGTGTGTGTGTGTGTAGTGTCTCTGTGTGTGTTTTTATTCCGGTGGGCGGTTCCCATGGGATAATTTCCGATCTCCGCGAGAGATTCGATATAAACTGATGCAGTTACAGTAATAGGTAGGTTACTAGGTATGCAATCAATGCTGCGATCATGCTGAACATGCGTTATAAATAAATCAACATTGTGTGTCCCGGCTGTGTTAATTGGGACCTCAATTAACAGCGATGTACGATGTTCATTATAAATTACTGTAACTTATAATTGAAGGAGGAGGATGTGCTTCGATTATAAAATGTTTTCCCCCTTTTATTTGTGAGTTCTTTGGCTCGTATAATCAGGGTTCAAACGGTAATTTTAACATAACATCACGACTGTAATCTACGAAGAGTTAGTCAGAGGTGTACCAATAGTACCTAAACCCACATTTCGCCGTAAGTTATTTATTATTTATTTATTTATTCAGTAGTATACATACCCCATTTTAGGGTGTTCAGTCTGAACGGACCAAATCGAATGGACCGCGGTCCGTTCAGACGTAGACAAAAAATGTCTATGTCCGAAAGGACCGGTTTAAAAAAAAAGATCATCGACTACATCATTTAGAATTAGATCCACTTAGGTAGGTATTTAGTTACAAATAAAGAAACAACTACAAACGTTACAACGGGTATTTGGCGAAATAATATCTAATACATACCAACGAGCGAACCTCGGTGACCAATCCGACCGTCCGTTCATAAAAAACGGAAGTAGTGGAGGAAGTTTTAAATGATATAGGTTGTTCCTAAAAGTATATTACTTAATATATATATTATGTTTAAGACATGTAATAGAGGGCGAGCTTATTATTGCCATCACAAATTCAGACTCCGGGCTGAGAAATTCTTGATCGAAAACACAATAACACTCAGCCCGTCATGGGAATCGAACCCGCTTGTGACCATAACAACAACAACAACAGCCCATAACGCCCACTGCTGGACATAAGCCTCTCCCATGATGTGAGGAATTTGCCGTAATCTCAACGCTTGGCAGGCGGATTGGAGATCGCAGTGATGAAAGACAGAAAACGCTGCTGCCCATTCTCTGGTCTACGGAGGCGCAAGGTGTTCTGCCTCAGACATCAGTCGCTTTATACGACACCCGTGAGTGTAATGGGTTGGTTCTATTCTACTCTGCCGGATACCACACGGCTTATAATATATCTACTCGTATATATAATTTATGTATGGACTACTAGCTACTAGTACGTAGTTTGCCCTGAGCTCGAAAGTTTTGTAATAACGCTCCGTGAAAAAAGGGAAGTGAAAAATTTCACGCACTCAATCAAGTGCAAAATCGTTGGATAGGTCCAAAATACGAGTCATCCATTTTGTAGGCACTGCCGGTGCACACTTGACTGATTTTTGACTCCATTACTGCGTACCTTACTAAGGTTTTATACAGGTCACGCTCGCGGAGCTGCTATGGGGTAGGTAGAGGTGTGTCACCTTGTATATTGATACCAAAGATTTACTTTTCATTATAGTACGAAACTAAGTAACGTGATTGAGGTTATGGTTACTTGCAGAACATTGCGGTGTGCTTAAAACACAAATTAAACAGTGCTGGAAATAAGAGCTCGCGCCAGTGCTGGACGTCAGTGCTCGCGCCAGTGCTCGCGCTAGTGCTCGCGCTAGTGCTCGCGCCAGTGCTCGCGCCAGTGCTCGCGCCAGTGCTCGCGCCAGTGCTCGCGCCAGTGCTCGCGCCACTTCTCGCGCCTGTGCTGGAAGCCAGTGGCCATGCCAGTGCTAGAAGTCAGTGCTCACGCCAGTGCTGGAAGCAAGTGCTCGTGCCAGTGTTGGACGCAAGAGCTCGTACAAGTGCTGGAGTGCTGGACTAAATTTATTTATTTCATTTTAAAGAAAGCTTACAGACTATTAACAATCTTGAAATCATGCTTAAGTTGTGACATTTGCTAATTAAAGCTTCCATGCTATTGAATTTGCTAATTATAACTAATTACATTATGTACAGTATGTTGACAAGTTGATTCCTATGTTCAATTTTTATATTATCATAAATGTTTTTTTTTGAAATTCCGGAAGTTTAAAAATTCATCCAGACACTAAGCTTAAATTCCGGATGTATGGCAACCCTAGACTAGTCCCTATGTATTTTTTTTATAGTTGTGTTATGTACTACATTATATAACTGTATAAATTATACGTGAATACACACGGTGAAGGAAAACATAGTCAGAACATTGGCCTATAAATCGCAAAAAAAACGAACAACTGCAAACCACTGGTCCATGAAAGACATTTATAACCTTATCTGAATAATAATAAAGAATTACTAATTGCAGAAACGTTCAGCGATGTGAAAATGTAAAAAAAAGATTCAATACCATTAAGCAAATTGTTTTAATTAAAATTTTAATTCTCGTTTATATTAAACCTGCTCGTTACCAACCATGACACTATTTTATTGTATTGTTCTCTTTTGAATTAATAGCATTTTAAATTTGTGGAATTGCTATTGAAATTAAATTTAATAAATACTTGGTATTCTTTTATTGTGTTCGACGAATTTATGTTGAATTAAAATCGAAGCGTCTTCTCATCGAATTGTTTGTAATTCAATGATTGGTCTAAAAGAAAATCAATTCCTGTATTTCAGTAAAGTCATAAACAAGAATTTGTGTGTGGTATATTTCAGCTAAAAATCTGACAACTAAAAAATCACGCTCTAATTAAATTGGGGGTTTACAAGGTAAAATCGACTCCTTCTATCGTTGAAGTCGGTTAAAATGCAGCTTAAGTTACCCGGGCTATAATAACGAATTGATTGACACATTATTCATTAAAATCATTGACAAAATCAATCAATCATTGATTGAATCATTGATTGATTATCATCATTGATTATTGAGGATAGCATCATCATCATCATCATCATATCAGCCCGGAATCACCCACTGCTGGGTATAGGCCTCCCCTTTCTTCCGCCACACTTCCCAGTCATATGAGGATAGCATCATCATCATCACCCTATTAATGTTCCCACTGCTGGGACACAGGCCTCCTCTCTATGAGTGGGAATGGGCTAGAATATAATCCACCACGCGAGCCCAGTGCGAATTGGTAGATGTCACATGTCTTCGAATTTTTTGGTTCTAAGACATGCCGGTTTCCTCACGATGTTTTCCTTCACCGTTTTGAGAGCAGTGGTGATGAAATAAATTACACAAAGTAATGCGCCTGTCTGGGTTCGAACCCACGACTTACTGTTCGTAAGTCGGGGCCGCCACCACTGGGCCACCACTGCTCGGATAGCACACGTAAATACAAACATACTTAAACTACTAAATTCATAACCCTTTCTTTTGGCTTAGCCCTAGTCGGCTAAAAAGTATAAAAGTATCAGCTAAACAGAACTGTAACCCTTAACCCAGATCGTTGTACCAT
The DNA here is from genome assembly GCA_905147715.2 of Xestia xanthographa. NCBI lineage: Eukaryota > Metazoa > Arthropoda > Insecta > Lepidoptera > Noctuidae > Xestia > Xestia xanthographa. The sequence continues at coordinate 14,111,813 of LR990656.1, forward strand.
TTGCTCGCAATTAAAACAGATTTATACTAAAAAAGCAGGTTAGTGTCCCGTATATGTTTTGTAAAACCATTGTAAAAGGCTTGGGTTCCGCAGCTAAGCCGTTAATCCCGGCGGTTAGCCAGCTCACGACGGTACAGCGACGCAACCATACCGCGTAATTGATTTTACACGACTAACTGCAAAGTGCTAACCCTGCGGAGGCTGACGAGAACGTTGCACTTGACGGCATTCATTGACACGCATGTAGGCATGTCAAGAACGTTATTGTGTCACTACTCACTAGGGACGCCCAAGACAGAGTTGAAATGTCGAATTTTGTGTAATGTCATAGTATGGTTCACTTTCAGAACACCAACGGAAAGAATGTGTTTTATGTACTGTATTTGTGATCATCGAAGGAGATATTTTTTGGTAGAAGGCAACTTGTTAGGAACTGACTATTGAGGATATAATTGTAGGAAATTACAATAATAGTAGATTTTACAACAAGTGCACATGCGACATTGATATAAGACTTGGGCTGCAGACCTATACAGCCTACTATGATTTTTTTTTTTAATAATAATTTTCTTAAATTAATTAAATAACCTACCGTAGGTACTTGAATCAATTTTTTTATGTCTTTTATGTCTTAAAAAAACAGTTTCAGTTTTTCCTGTGTGGGTAGACATAGGGTCAACACTCATATTTTGGTCACTCCCAGTTTTAATTAATTTTAATATATTTTAAATAGAATTCTTAATGTTATAATTATATTTTATTATTCTTAACCACCCAACTCTCACTATTTACTATTTCCAAGTCTTTCTGTCATCACATTCTTCTCTATTTGCTTTTGTTCTATCCAACCATCCTTATGGACAATAAACTGGCAACAAGTTTGGAAGATCTGGAGCAACTATTCAACTCTCGAATGGCTGAGTACGAGAACAAGCTCATAAATGCATCCTCAGGATCTGAGTCAGGACCTGATATCACAGCACTTTCACGTGAGTTCGCTGAATTTAAAACCTTCATATGGCAGGCACTCTCTAAATTCAAGGCTCAAATAGAGATGCTTTCTCTTGGCTTTGACAGACATGAGACTATGATGAGAAGAAAGGTCCTACTGTTTCATGGAGTTGCCGAGCTACCAAATGAAAAGTTGCATGATGTGATTCACAAAGTATTAACCGACCAAATGAGCTTGTCCGAGGTCATTAAGGAAAACATTCATGTCTGCCACCGATTAGGCTCTGCGCAAGGCAAAGCCAGACCTATCCTAGTGAGACTTTACACCACTGAGCACCGTCACTTGATTTGGGAGAGCAAAAAGTCACTGAAAGGTACTGGCATCACAATCTCGGAGTTCTTAACGCTCACAAGACACCGTACTTTTATGGACGCACGCAAGCATTTTGGGGTGTCGAACTGCTGGTCAGTGGAGGGCAGGATAGCGATCGTCACGTCAGATGGTAAGCGACACAAAATTGAAACTCCGGGTGAACTTCGAGCACTGGTTTCGCGGTTCCCCATGGCTACAGTCGATTCAGGTGATGCTGCGCTGTCAGAGGTACATACTTCTCCTAAGAGTGCGAGCCCAACCGAAGTTACCGCTACACCTTCAAGAGGCCAAAGAAAGGCGCGCCGGCGTAACTAATGTTAGTTTGTCTATTTCGTTCCAAGTTACTTTGTAAATTAGCCGCATTGTATGATTACTTTTCACGTAATGCTCTTTACTTTTAAGTTTTAAAGTCGTGTCGGTATGTTTACAAAACTTCTAATGTCACTCTTCTGATTGTTGATCACACTTGTCACTGTGAAAATGACATTGACATTTGACATTATCAACTTGACGTAAAGCGTTCCATTAAGCTTTCGTGGTAATGCCTATTTGTGTGCATTGCGATTGTGATTCGTTTTACGCGAATAACTTGTTATTTTAGTTATAATAATTGTATCATTGTTTTTCGTGTTCTTTTTTTTATATTTTGTTTTTACTACTTTTTTTTTTTTTCCAACACACTAGTGAGTTAGGGTGGTTGTATTTGAAAACAATCAGCCGTATATTTAGTTGTAGTTATTGTTTTTTTCTGTTTGGTTTTTGCTATAATTATATATATAATATTTGTATTTATCTATGAATATTCCAGCTGACTTAAATGACAGTTTTTTCTCTTGTTCTTCCTCGACTTGTAGCTTTGTTAGTGCGGACAGTGAGCCCTCGCTTCATACTTTGCATGACAATATTTCCTCTCTTTTTTCTAAATATCCTAACAATCTGCATATAGCCCATATTAATGCTCAGAGTGTTCCTGGTCACTATTCCGATCTTCTGGCATCCTTTAGCAGTGTTCAGCTTGATGCACTCCTAATATCTGAGACCTTTCTCAAACCCTCTCTCCTTTCTACGCACTACTCACTTCCTGGTTTTGTTCTGGTCAGAAATGACAGGATTGGCAAAGGTGGTGGTGGTGTTGCTATTTACATACGCGCCGATATACCGCACAAAATTGTTAGTTCGTCTCCATCTCAGTACTCTGGGTCGGCTGAATCATTGTTTCTGGAGATCACCTTAAATCATACAAATGTATTGCTTGCTGTGTTTTACTCTCCTAACCTTCACGTTAACTATTTTGACTCCTTAGAATCCTCGCTTAATAATCTTTGCCCATCATACGAGCATGTCATTTTAATGGGTGATTTTAACACATGTTTAATTAAAAATGATTCACGTTCACTTAAACTCCGTTCGCTTTTATCTTCTTTTAACCTTGAAATTCTACCTCTTTCTGCAACCCATAACTTTCCAAATTGCACGCCTTCTCTTCTTGACCTAATGATCGTATCTTCACCTCACAATGTTGCTGAGTTTGGGCAGCTCACTGCAACCTTTTCGTATCACGACCTCATTTACCTTTCCTATCGTATCCGACCTCCTAAACGTAAGCCTCGATTCTGTTTTCTTCGTAGTTTTAATAGCATTGACCTGGAGGCTTTGAAACGCGATGCTGGTGCTATCGATTGGAGTCACGTTATCGAGAGTGCCAGTATCGATGAAAAGGTGAACAGCTTCAATGCCATTGTGTTAGATCTTTACGATAAACATGCCCCTCGTCGGCGTATTAAAATTAAACATAAACCTGCTCCATGGATGACTACTGAAATTAAAAATGCTATCGCTCGTAAGGATAAGGCGAAAAGTAGGTATAGGCGCAGACCAACGGAAACTAATCTCAATCACTTTAAAGCTTTGCGTAACCGCTGCAATCGTCTGTGTCGGGATGCCAAGAGACGCTATTTCCACGAATCTCTCGTTGATCGTAGCTCCTCTGATGTCTGGAAATTTTTAAAGTCTGTCGGTATCGGTAAATCTCCCACGAATACCTGTAAAGATGTCGACTTATGCGCTCTTAACAGGCACTTTTCTTTTCCTCCTGTTTCTCTGGACCCAAGCGTTAAAGCTTCAACTTTAATTGAGCTCTCTAACTTGCCGTTACCAAATAGTACACCTTTTTATTTTAATCCTGTTTCTGAAGACGTCGTCAAAAAGTCCCTTCTCTCTATTTCCTCCTCTGCTGCGGGCCATGACAATTTGTGTTCGAGAATGATAATACCTATTATTTCAGAGCTGCTCCCCATCCTTACTCATATTGTTAATTTTTCCTTATTCTCTGGTATATTTCCGGCATCCTGGAAACAGGCTCACATAATACCACTTCCTAAAGTTAGCAATCCTTCTTCCTTATCCCAGTTTAGGCCCATCTCCATTCTTCCTTTCCTTTCAAAAGTTCTCGAACACATCGTTCATGGTCAAATTTCCAGATATCTTTCGTCTAATGCTCTTATTTCTCCATTCCAATCTGGTTTCCGTACTGGCCACAGTACTGTTACTGCACTCTTGAAGGTTACTGACGATATCCGCTGGGCTATGGACAACAAATCTCTGACTGTTTTAGTGTTACTTGACTTTAGTTGCGCGTTCAACTCAGTGGATTTCGACATCCTTCTTGGGATCCTTCAATCTTTTAACTTCTCTGCCTCTACGATAGCCTGGTTTGACTCGTATCTTCGGGGTCGCTCTCAGTGTGTCCGCCAAGAAGAGATCTACTCTGACTGGTGTGATCTTACTGCTGGTGTGCCTCAGGGTGGCGTTCTCTCTCCTCTTCTTTTCTCTATATTTATTAACACTGTTACCAAGGTTATCACCTCCAGCTTCCACCTCTACGCAGACGATTTGCAGCTGTATCGACATTTCTTGCTGGCTGATGCAGAATCGGCAGTCAATGCCATGAATCATGACCTGGAAAGCATCTATCAATGGGCTAAGTCGTTCGGCTTACAGATTAACCCTGCTAAGTCGCAGGCCATGATCATAGGCAGCAGATACTACCGCACTGCACTTGACTTATCAACTTTGACTCCATTATCTCTGGGCTGCACGACCATTGCGTATACTGATACAGCCAAGGACCTTGGTGTCTTAATTGACAGCAATCTTTCTTGGCGAGCTCAAGTGAATGAGGTTAGTCGTAAGGTTCACTTTTCTTTTCACTCGCTCAAATCCTTACAGAGCTTCTTGCCATTCAAAACTAAAATTTACTTAGCTCAAACTCTGATTCAGCCGATCATTGATTACGCTGATGCCTGCTATTTGGATGCCACCGAGGAGCTGTTAAACAAGCTTGAGCGCTTACAGAACCTCGGCATTCGTTTTGTGTATGGTCTGAGGAAATATGACCATGTTTCTCACTTCCGCAAGGAACTCAAGTGGCTCCCTATCCGTCTTCGCAGGAACACTCGGATATTATGTCTCCTTTACAACATCCTTCATAACCCTACATATCCCAGCTACCTGCGCGATCGATTTTCCTTTACCCGTCCTCCTGATGCTCTGTGTAGATCCCACCTCAGGCATCATCTTAATTTCCCATCCCATAAAACCGAACTGTATTCCTACTCCTTCTCTGTTCACGCAGTACGTTTGTGGAACTCACTTCCGCCTAACATTCGAGATTGTAAAACTTTATTTCTCTTTAAAAAACAAGTCAAAGAGCATTACCTCTCTTCTCAGTAATATTCTTCATATATATATGTATGTATATTATAGGCAAATATTTACAATATTATTTTTATTTTATTATATGTGTAGGTATTTGTATGTACGTTTATTATTATAGTTATAGTTTTGTTTTAAGTTTAAATTTAAATTTTTGTGTCTAACTTGTTTACACACTGTGTCTACATTTCTTATCCAACTTTCCTCTCGCAGGTCTGCTGGAAGAAATTTCATAAGAAATAAGCAGTACCTTTGTGCTCTTCTATGTAAATATATTGTCCTGTAAAGTATTTTGTGTGTACATGAATAAATAAATAAATAAATAAATAAATAAATAAATAAATAAAAAAATATAATAAAAATTTATTTGCCATAAATTAAAGTAAATATTATAAAATAACAAATTCTATCTATCAACTTCTTATTGCGTTTGGCTGTATGGCTCATTTTCTTTGCCTTAATATAGATACATTTATGAGTAGATCCATTAATGCCCTTGTACACAAAATTCGATTTTGTGCAGCCTATAATCCTGCACAAACAAGCACTTTCAGAGCATGAGAAGTGAAAAAGATGTTTATGTTTCTTTACACGAAATATTACCTTGAAATATGTACAGACAGTGTTAATGAACACAATAAATAACACGATAGTTATCTAATAAACGAATTAAAACGAAACTCGGCGTTCGAGTTTTACGAGGGGCAAAAAGCCCGCGTAACAGCACTCGTCGCTGTCATAAATCATTGTAGTACACAAAACTTAAGTAAAATAAACATGGTGGAAACTAATTAGTGTAGAAAATTCACGTGGGACCAAACAGGGTAATATGGGCGAAGCACAGTTTGATGTTGCGCTCACAAAATTAGGGAAGTTTAGGGCCAAAGTCGCCCCTGCCCGGAACAAGTTAATTTAAACTAGCCGAGTAATTTGCACAGAACCGTGACACTAATTCAATTAGTTACAAGGTATGCAAACAACGCGTGGCCTACTCAATTGTTTTGAAATTTTCCCCAAACTCACGCATATTATTGTTGTTATTGCCAAAGGAATAAAACGTCCAAATTTATTGCATAAGTACCTACCTACTACCTACACATTCAACGAAGCCTTAGTTCGCACAAAGTTTTCTCATTCCAATAGAAACAAAAAATATCTTCACATAAAGTATATTAACATATTTTTTCACATAAATAGGTATGTAATGATCATCATTGCTTCCGGTGAAGAGGTTTGCCAAGAAACTTAGTAGTAATTTTCTGAACACGTCTGATATCTAGCGAACTGCCAAAACCTATAAAATCACTGTTGCCACAAAATGTTCTGTTCAACCTATTTGGGTATTACTTTAATGATTCGGAAATGAACATTATATCCTGAAAATAGTACTAGGTGGACTTGAACGAGAAGAAATTTGTAAGTAGGTACTACATATTATTATTTCGAATTTTCTTTGTAAAAATAAACAGGTTTTTTTTCCAATTCTACTTGTTAAAATATTCATGAAGGTAGTTCAATGTGGCCCGTGTAAGCGTTTAAGAGTTAATATTCTTCTGTAAGACGAGACGGCAAAAGCCTCTCCGAACCACGTAGGGATTTGGAAGGTTAACCCACTTTCTGCAGAGGTAACTTTAATTTAGTTAGGTTGTTGGTCGTTTGTACCTTTGTCAAATTACATATCTACGTAATTCGTTCGTCGTTTCTTGTTTATTAACCATGTTGTAAGCGTTACATTTTCACGAATGGCCAAATGGGAATTAAGGAGTTGTATTTTGTTAATGAAACTTGTGTAATGAGATGTATTGTAATATGAAAGTCTTCATCTCTGATGTCGATTTTGATGAATTATTCAGTTCATCTCATTAAAACTTTAGGCAGGTAACTGTATTAATTAATTAATTTAAATACATTTAAGTTAATGCCAAGGGTAACTTAACTTATTGTGAAGAGACACCACTGATTGTCATCTATTTCATAGGTATTGTTTGTGTTTGTAACTCTGTGGATCACCATTTGCTAGTAATAACAGTTGAAAAACACAAATTTCTCACAATGTTTATAAATACGTACTTTATTTGGAAAAATATACCTAAGTCGTTTCTATTTTTAATAACAAAAAAAAAAAAAAAAACATAAATTGCTCAAACTTTTCAAATTATAATTTGTAATCGTATTCACCCTAGCAAGTTTTAATTAATGCGTTAAAGTTAAAATTAGTTAGTTATTTTAATTATATTCTTGACAATATAGGTAACTTTTACTACTGAGCTGCGCAGTAAAACATAATGAATAATTTCAAAGAAAACTCGACAAGCAGTCGTAGTTTTGCTGCAATTAAATATAAGAGCGGACTAACCCTGCGTTATAACCAAAGCGAGCAGTCGCGTGAACATGCGATCATCCCGTTCATATTTCAGGGCGCCCATGTAGGTGCGACCATGCGTTCGGGTCGTGCGCCGCCCTAACAAAATGAACACGACGGACGCGTGACCGTGCGACCATCGCTTTGTTTAGGACAGGCTAAGGCTTCTCGATGCCTCTTTGGTCTGTTTTTACTTTTAATTATATATTTCTGAAGAGCTGGTTCTCTAAAATCTACAATTCAGTAAAGTCAAACAGCTACAGAAACTCCTACAACCACTATCACAGTAGGTACTTTCATATTTTCAGAAATATTCTTTTCTACAAGGTTATAATCCATAAAAACCCTAACAAATGTGGTGCTAAATATAGTTGGTGCCAGTTAAGATGAGAGCCCTTTACCTAATATCTCTTCGCACGAACCAAAACAAATAAACCATGTATCGTTTTTCATTACAAAAAATGTTGAAGATATAAGACGATTTAAGACTTGCACAGGCTTATTTTTGGTTTTAAAAGTTAAGAAGTTTAATAAATGTAGGTGGGTCAATGACCGCTATTCATATCTTAACTGGCACCAACTATAGATATAATAATAAGTAGGTAAATAGTAGAAAAGTCCTACGACACATTAAGACGTAGGCTTGTCGTAGACAGGACGAACAAACGAGTAAATTAAATAATCCCTCTTTTTGTCCTTCCTTCGAATTAAATAACCCACTGCAATCTCATTAGTTAGCTCTTCTTAATTCACTCATTACCGGGAGAGAAAACAAACAATAAATTGTAAACAAAAAACAATGTTTTTATGAGCCATGAACGGTACGTTTTTATCTCGAGGCGAAGGGTTTCATCCTGTGGAGTTGGTGTGACAATAAGACTAAGGTCCGGTCCGGTTGTATCCGGTTATATCTTACCAACCGTTACTGGTTAAACTATATGGCTTGTATTATAATAGCGGAAGACCGGGTTTTATGGAAATGCATGTTTTTTTTTGCGTTTCTGGCTGTTTTTTGAAGATTATGCATGTTTTAGCTAAAATCGGCATTTGGTGAATATGTTGGGCATGTTTCCTTTAATTTTAACTGTATATATAACTAGAAAAATACTGGAGCCCAAAGTAACACCCCCAAAAAGCACCTATAAATTAAAATAGTGCCCATCGGAATAAGTGCATGAGGAGCTCTTGGCTAAATAATAAAATGAACTTTTTATGACATATTATGTAGTTATTGAATGGGATTAAATAAACTTACTTAAATCATCAATACAACCCGTATTGATGATTTTGCATAATCATTTAATAGGGATTATGCAAGAAATACAAAACTTTTTTTTATTCCTTCAAAATGGCCTTTTATTGGCACATAAAAACATTGTGGTACATTGTTTAAATTTCTAATACAAACCTTATTTTACAATTTAATATTTTATGTAGCGGGTTTTTGGTAAAACGGAACGCAAACTCAAAACGCATCTTCTCTCGATAAAGCTGGTAGTGACGTCAAATACTATGTGTCAAAGAAACACTTTTATTTGAAAACTACTAAAAATTTCACTAAGGTGTTATTATAATACTGTTATTGCAAAGTTTGCTTGAATAAAGCACATGAATTTAGTAATAGTACGTTACTGCAGCGGCCAGAGGCCCTACTCTCTAACGTCCGTCCGTCCATCCGTCTCTATCCGTCTCTCTTGCGCACGTCTGCAGATGAGTGCGAGTGAGAGAGACGGACGGACGTTAGAGAGCAGGGTCCCAGCAACAGAGGCATTTATGGACGAACGTGTGAATGTGGGCCGAGGCGAAGCAAAGGCACACATACGTTAGTCCATCAATGCCTAGTTGTGGCCAAGGCTTGTATAGTACTTTTCTCAAATAATGCGAGAAAATTAAAATTCTCGCGTTGTTCAAAAAGTCTTTATATTTGCAAACCAATTCGAAATTTAAATAAAACCTTTTAAGTTACCTCCTTGTTTGCCATGTTTCAGAGTAAAATATCATTCCATTTTTAAATAACACGACAGATATGAGTTCTTTTGGCCGCTAAACACGACAGATATGGATTTTCATACAACTTTTGCCGGCCGCTGGTCGCATGTGTCTAGCCAATACAGCAGTTTCGATTTATCTCAAAGAATGTTGTCAAAATAATGCTCAAATTTCCAAGCATGTTTAAGAAAAAATATTAAATCAAGGGTAAAAAATTAGATGTAAACAAGGCAGATAGAGGAAAATGACGTCAAATACTATGACATGAATGGCCGCGACAGTCACAGACGTTTGAACTGTCGTAGATAATTGTAGAAGTTTAATATTTTTACTGAGCGACAAGCATTATTTGAACATAACTTTTAATTGTTTTATTGGGTTGTTATTACTGTATTTATTGATTTAAGTGAAGAAAAAAATACATGCATATTCCCTATTCTGTAATTTTAAATGTGTTACGGACGCGAATCATATTTTCATCAACATACAACCTGATCCGTGTGACAGTGAGTAAATTGCAAAAAACGTCAGGAAATTTTAATTTCCTGGGTTACCCTGGTGCTTTCACCTTAATACTTTTTAGGGTTCCGTACCCAAAGGGTAAAAACGGGACCTTATTACTAAAACTTCACTGTCCGTTTGTCCGTCTGTCCGTCTGTCCATCTGTCCGTCTGTCTGTCACCAGGCTGTATCTCATGAACCGTCACAGCTAGACAGTTGAAATTATTAATTATTATAAATTTTCACAGATGATGTATTTTGGCTGCCACTATAAGAACAAATAATAAAAACAGAAGAAAATAAATATTTAAGGAGGGCTCCCATACAACAAACTCATATTATTTTGTTTTGTTTAATGTTGTAAGATAATGGTACGGAACCCTTCGTGTGCGAGTCCGACTCGAACGTGGCCCGTTTTTTTTTATGAATGCGTGTTGATCCAAAAAATTAAGTATGCTAACATTGTTTTCATGAAAAATGAGCTAATGTTCCCTCAGAAAGTTTCCGTGTACAACTTATAGATTCGGATTCCTCCATATTGTCCTATTTAAACGACTCACGATGTACATCTTACCTATACCTATTGTGTTTGTAGAAAACTCCTTAACGGAATTTTGGTGTTACTTTACAAAAACTTTTAACTGAGATTGAAATCGATTCCTCGTTTAAGCGGAAGAAACGTTCCCGAGGGAAATTAAAAATAATCGTTTGGGTATCGTCGCAGGTAATACTTATATTGTAAGCGATTACTTTAATATATATAGCTAAGTTAGATAAATGGTAAACATTGAAAGCCTTTTTTATACGAGGTGTACCTACACCCTGCATTGTATTGAATTTTACCTTTTAGACTTTTATGATATAATTATTCTTTTGCGACTTTGGAAGACTCTTGAACTGAGGATATTTTTATCAATGTTAATGTCGATAAAGGTTTAACTGGAATATTAAGAGATTTTTACTATTAACTATACGATGTGATATCGATAAACTTCGACCGGTCATTGTACTCATCATAGTAAAAGCTGTTCCTAGCTTTTACTATGGGACCAAACCCTGAATCGCGAAAAAAAATCAGCTGTTCCCTAGATTTTGACGAGTTATGCGAACATAATTGTAGGGACCCGTAGGGGGGCATGTCTGTAGAATGTATCAAGACCGATGAGCCAGAGTCGTCACGCAGTGGGTGCCAGAAGACGGGTGTCGTCACCGAGGGAGGCCTAGAAAACGCTGGCGTGACGACTTACAGGCGTTTGTGACGTGACGCGTTCGCACGGAGAGAAGAGTGGAAGACTATGGGGGAGGCATTTGCCCAGCAGTGGTATACTAGAGAAAAAAAAACAAAATAACTGAAGTTGCGATATACATTTTCTCATAAACCTTCTCATCCGTACTTATTTATGTCTCCAATAACATCTCCAGTTAGTGTAATTTTAAGCTTTCGTAAAAAACCTGGAATTTCTCTTTTCAAACCGAATCAAACTTTACTAAGTTTGATTAAAACAAGAAAGTTTAGTACCTTTGTATACGTACTTTGTACGAAGTTACAAAGTCTAATCTACATTCAATCTTGTCCATGTGCACTTGGGTGATCAAAGCAAGTCACCAGGAACATTGTAGTTTAGTTCATGCCACTAAAAGGTCACAATGAATTTTTAATAGTAACTATTTTTCAAGAAGAGCGAATCGTATTATAGTCCTCGGGTCAAGTCGGCTCTCTTAATGTGACTGGAGAAAAGTGTTCATAAATAAATAAAAAACAACGTAGCTACAGGCCTTTGTGCTACGAACAGCTACGAGCTGCTACGAGTTGCCGCTACGAGTGCTACGACATGAACAGAAACGTATTTCTCTTGGAAAATGTTAAAATTAAGTTAAAGAATGAACTTGTTGTTATTAATTGTATAACTGAAGTGGTGACAATCGTTCTGTTTCGTCGTTTAGTTACTTTTTAGTATTCCGAAGTCCTGACAAAGAACCATTATAGTATGTCCGTCTGTCCGTCCATCTGTCCGAGGTTTTGCTAACAGACCGTTAGGACTAGAAAGCTGTAATTTTGTAGGGGTGTGTGTATTACACCAACAAAGTGGTAAAATAAAATTTTGGAAAATATTTTTTTTAGGGTAAGAAAAAAAAATTCATGTGAAGTGGGGATGAATATTTTTGAAGTGAAAACTTTAGGCGTGTTGAGCACTTTTTGGGTGAAGGAAAAACATTGAACTCATCGTCACGTAACGTAACGTGCGGTCACGCTTCGTAGCCGTTCGTAGCACTCGTTGCATCCGCTACGGCGTAGCACCACATAGGCATGCGCGGGGCATAACCAGTGCTACGACTGGGGCGGGGCCTGTGTACTTTTTGTTTTCACTACTATCGGCAGTCCCCAAAGACTGCTCCGATTTTTTTTTTCGTCGTCTACGCCATCGTGTTGGTAATGTTCATTTTTCACTTTTCATTCTTCTTTATCATGTTGTTAGTGTCTAACCCGGTGTCAGAGTTTTTATGCCGTAAGGGCCTCCACTTGACTTTACATGCCGTCGAAAAATATATTTCAGGCATGCTGGTTTCCTCACAATGTTTCCTTCTCCGAAGCAAGTGATAATTATACAACACGCACATGAATCCGAAAATCTGATGTGCGTGTCTTGGATTTGAACTCGAGACATATGACTTGGCAATCCGTATCACTGCTTACTATATAGGCAGTAACTACTTTACTATTAACCAAAATGCTACAAAGCATTGCCTATATTGGGTTCATTCATCATACCTATATTAGTCTTGAATCAGTAACAAACGTCCAATAGTCAAAGGACCAGTGCATTAGCCAATAGGACGGTATGCAATCTGTCATTGCATCAGAGAGAGATTGTATCTTCTTTGTACGTACATAGTACATACTATCTCCATTCAGTGCCAAACCTGGTTTCAATTAACTCTTTGTGTACTAATTGTATCTTTGCTTATCCCATGAAGTGTCCGTAAGCCTAGCTTTAGATACGGAAATCAGTATTAGCAAGTCCGAAATGTCTTGTATATTAAATAAGCGTTAGTTTATAGTGGGAATTCATCTATACTAATATTATAAAGAGGTAAAATCTGTTTTATAAGTTTGTATGTAGAGAATGTCCGAAACGAATGATACAATTGAAAAAAAAAACACCTTTTGAAAATTACATTGTTTGTACTGATAAAGTCTCTAATTATATTTATTTCATACATATTAGCTGTACTAACACATTTTAAGCGGGTGAAGTGCTATTAGTAGATAAAAGTAAGTAGTATGGGTTTTTCCTTGACGAAATATGACAATATCATCTCCTTGATTTACAGTAGGAATTGCGAACTAATTTTCTGATTTTGATAAAATCTAGTCAGACAAATAACAGAGAGATATAGAACACAATATTACGTAAGTTAAGGTGTGGTGTCGTAAGTATCCGGAAACAATTAGGAATTAACAACAATTTCTATCAACTATTCTATCTTAATAGAGGGGATTAACTATGTAACCTGAAATATTCAATTCGGATATCGGTCTTTCCCATAATACGGATCAATCCCCGATCACATAATTCAATTTACTTTATCCCTTGCCGAGAAAATGGCTGTGTATTTTCGTCGATAACTAAGTTAATAATTTGATGACGCCATCATTTCTACGGAAATCAATTGCCATTGTGTGAAATTAATACCTTTCTTCCGTTACCAAAGTACGTTAAATTGAATCAACTTTATGATCTCGAAGTGAATTTATGTGCATTCAGCTGCGCATTTGAGAAATTTACTAATTCACCAAAGATTGAAGACAAACTGAGTTTAGAGCTAGACTCTCTGAGTGCGGACTTAAATACTAAAGCTATTCGAAGTTTAATAAGCATAAGAATAGGCAGAAAATCGAATCATACGATTATTGAATACTTACGTCGAATTTTGAACATCAATATTGAAAATAAAAAGATAATAACCCGTGAAATGTCCAGGGGGTTCAAAGACTCGAGATCATTCGATAAGGGGCTGAGCTGGGGAAGACTGCGATGTGAGCGGTTACCCAATCCTACACAAATATTTGAAATATCAGGCAAACCATAGGGAAAAGAGAAAATATGATATTGCCGCGATACCTCACATACAATGGAGGGTTATATCATCAAAATCCGATCATTGGAAAATAATTGGGATTGATTGGAAATGGACAACGTGATGAAATGTAAGGAAATAATTTCCAAGATAAAAATGGCATAATACTATTTCTATACTCAGCTATTATTGGAACGTTTCGATCTATCTTACTAATATTTTAAATGCGTTTGTGAGGATGGATGGATGGACGGATGTTTGTTACTCTTTCACGCAAAAACTACTGAACGGATTTGGATGAAACTCAGCATACATATAGCTTATAGGTTTAAAGATTCTTTATTTACTCTAAAAGAACACAGATTGTTCACTTATTGAATAAATACATAACTAGAGTAAAGTGTAATTCAGTAGTTAACAGTTTTGTTCTCTTAATGAAGGTAGGTCGACATTTATTATTGTGTGACAGACGTGTTTATATCGTTACTTTAATAGTTTTGCGTTAATTGTGACGTTCTGCGTTCGCGGGGGGCGTGTGTATTTAGTTAAGGTTTCTTTGGCTGTATTTGGATGTTTTCATGTTAAAGGATAACTGTGTGTGTATAGCTTTGTTAAGATTTTTTCTAATGAGAACGCAGGAATTGAATATGTTGATGAATGCTCATTAGTTTGGTATTTTTGTATAGTTCGGATGTGGGTGTGTCATAATCGTAGTTAAATATAAGCTTAATTATTTTATACTACACTTGCTTAGTAAGTGTACCAATACTACCCCACTAATAGGCTTGAAAGCTGTTCATTAAACCTTCTCAAAAATCTAGGCAGTTATATTGTATGGAATTTCTTTACTGCCCTGAAAATCAGGGTAGTAATGCATTACTAACGCGTTTTGTTTTTTTTTTTTTAAGTCTTGATGACGTCATCATCATCTTCCTGCCCTTATCCCATGTTACTTGGGGTCGGCGCAACACGTTTTCTTTTCTTTTCTTTTCTTTTTTTTTCTTGCAAGTGTAGTATAAAGCAGTATATATCACTCGAGGGTAAGTACAGATTACTAAACTCGTGTGGTTCACGGCCCTCCGCTTCGCGTCGGACCTCAAATGCACACTCGATTAGTAATCTGTGCCTTACTCCCCTTGGTGAATAAATAGCTATTATTCTGTGCTATTTGTAGATCTTTAATTGTTTATAACCTGGATTAACACATAGGATACTTTTATCTTGGTAGTATGATCCTGTGGGACAATTATCGAACTCCACGCGGGAGAAGCCGCGGGCATAAACTAGTTTGCCATAAACAACAAACGGAAGAAAAATTATGAAAAAATAATTTCAAAGTCGACTATTCTCAAATTTGTTTGAAAGCAATTCAGACGTAAGTCAAGCAGAGATGATAACATGAAACCTCTTTGGAGAATGGCAACACATAAGTAAAGGTATCTCGAGCAGCGAATAGGGTATAATCATGATTTTTTTATCACTCTAAACAAAGTGTATTAGCATCAGAAATAGCACAGTGAAATTATTTTTTGAATATCTATAAAAATACTAAGCTATAATCATTTGAAACTGCTGATTAGACAGAGAGATCCGATACAGCGAATGACGTCATTCGCTGCATCGACGTACAAAATTCATACAAAATTCCGTTTATCTAGAAAGAGATAGAAACAAAAGTTTAAATGGTTATAACTTTTGTGTTGTTTGGCCGATTTAAGTCTTATTTTCGCGTTTTGTCATAATTTTTATAGTACTTTAACATTCCGTATCAAAATTTAAAAAAGAAAATGTACGCGTATTCCCTATTTGTTCTGAATAAGTGGAGATGACACCTTCTGCCACCATCTCTCGGAGTAGATGCAATAACGGCGACGTCACCTAGATATGTGCCGCACTAGATCATCTCTACGTCACACACTCGAAGGGAAAAAGGTATAATATGCCAGTATGTTTTATGGGCTGCGTAATGAGTATTAATAAGGGTAATGTGTGTAATATTCGGGTAGTGTTTAGACCTTGGTGTAGCTTTGATATAGGGAAGATGTTACTTTAGTTTATTAATATTTGTGTCATTTGATGAAAATATAGAGTATAAGTAGTTAGTATACAGTATAGTTTTAGAATGTTATCGACCCAACTCTGCTTATACGGTTCTGTGCCAAACATCGCGAAATATAAGCTACTTATAAAACTTCTGGAAAAAAAAAATGTTCTTCCTTCTCTAAATTATAAAAAACCACATCAAAATCTATTGTGGATTTGATATTAGTTTAGAAGATCTAAGCGCTATCACAGACTTTATTTAACAAATACCTAGACTATTCTACGATGTCTAGTTATTTGTTATAAACAAAAAAAAAAGATTTATGATTGGTAGAACAAATTTAGGTTTTAACAATATTTTGTGATTGGATCCTCCTTTGCGAGCAGCAGTGGTCCAGTGGTGGCGGCCCCGACCTACGAACAGTAAGTCGTGGGTTCGAACCCAGACAGGCGCATTACTTTGTGTAATTTATTTCATCACCACTGCTCTCAAAACGGTGACGGAAAACATCGTGAGGAAACCGGCATGTCCTAGAACCAAAAACTTCTAAGACATGTGACATCTACCAACCCGCACTGGGCCCGCGTGGTGGATTATAGCCCATTCCCTCTCATAGAGAGGAGGCCTGTGTCCCAGCAGTGGGAACATTAATAGGCTGATGATGATGATGATGATGGATCCTCCTTTTAGGCAGATAGAGCCTGTGTTAGGAGAGTCCGTTTTTTCACAGCAAGTCGTATTATACAAAAAGCTCAACGTATTATTATTATACTAAAACTACAACTACAACTACAAAATGTAATCTTGAAATGAAATATGAAATGTTATCCTGTCGTGGTCGCAATTTGCAATCTTTTAACTTAGTTTTGAGCAAATCAATGTCCTAGTTATGGTGACCATAAAGCAAATCAGATTTTTATAAATAATTCACTAACCAACTTCTGATAGTCAAACAACCCCACTTCTGATGACATCACCGTAACCGTTTCCCACCCACTTAACCCTTTCAGGGGATGACAAGCAGCTAATGCACTATGTTTCCCCCTTCAGCTCAGCAGGGGGTAATGTCCCATAATAATGTTAACATTCTTTATTATTTTTCCCAGTTGTTTTGGACATTTTTCGCATTGCCTGTCCATTATCAATAATGGTATATAAATCACTTAGCGCAAGGCATTACCTCGAGTGTAAGAGCTCCAAGCTATCATTGCCGCTCCGAAATGAAATTCGTAATGAACATTGAACAAATTATATTCATTTATTTAGGTGATTTGCCAGCGGCAACAAAATACCATTCTATTAAACATGGATGTTTATTAAAACAATACTTTTATTTCTTAAAACATGATTTTAAACAATAGTAGGAAAAGAACTTGACTACTTAAGGAAATATATAAATATTATAAATGCGTAAGTTTGTGAGAATGGATGGATTTGTTACTCTTTCACACAAAAACTACGGAACGAATTTGGATGAAATTTGGCACACAGATAGTTTACAACCTGGATTTATACAAAATACTTTTTATCCTGAAAGAAATATCCCGTGGGAAACTCCCAAACTACACGCGGGCGAAACCGCGGGCAAAGGTTAGTCGAAATATAAACATAAATGTTTCTTATAATTGTTTTATTCAAAATGTCAAGTTGTTTAACAGAATAGAAGAGCTTACAAGATAGCTTCAAGTTATGTCGGTAATACACAAACAATATTTATTGTCAGCGAGCAAACATCTGCTCCATTCCGCTTTTATTTTACTTCTGAACTCTAATTAAAGTGCAGACAACTTTACAACTGGCTACCTATTAACTACACAAAGTCTTTCAATCCGTTGCGTGATAAGTCACTGTAAACACAAGAAACAGACGAAGTATTACGTTTAATTATACAGTAACAAAGACTTATGCCGCCTTATCAGTAACCACTCCAACTTAACAGCTATGAACCCCAGTGCCTTCTGTGTACAAATTATATCGTTCCACACTTTAATGGATACGGACCCGATAGAAACATGTTTTGTGCAATTTGATATTAACTACGTTTTTTTAATTGTATACGACGCGGTTTTATACTTGGAAATGCGCTTGCATGATGTTTGGATCAAGATTTTTTTTTAATTATGTGTTGGACTTGAATTATAGACAGGAGACATGTATGTCCATTACTTTAAATCAGTGATTCCCAAAGTGGTCCAGGTAGACCCCCAGGGGTCCACGGGAGACTTGACAGGGGTCTATGGTGGCGTGAAAAAAAAATGGGGGTTCACAAGTTGTAAGTTGGGGTCCATGAAAATTCATCTGGTTTCGATAGTAATGAACAAACATGTTGGCTTGGCTTTACCTATCAATGAAGGCAGATAATAAAATGCATTATAATACACATGTAAACGGGTATTCTCGCGAATTTTTACCTTTAATATTAGCCCGACGTTTCGACCGGATTGCACCAGCCGTGGTCGCGGGAAGACTGAAGTATTGGAGGTACCGCCACAGCAAAGCGAAGGTATTTATTCAACTACCCTCACTTGATCTTTATAAATGTTAATTAGGGCCGGTTCACACTAGGACAGCACACTACACTAACAGTGTCCGCATACTGAGATGATTTCACTTGACGAGTACACTTAGTGATCACTGGATTCCAAGCGGGAGAGAGTCTGAAGCCGTCTTCGCGATTGAAATTAGGACATGTTTTCAAGGATACTTCTTGATCTCAATCGCTTCCCGAACCATTCTCTTAAAGTAGTGCTTCTCCTTTGCAAGGATTTTTGGGCTGTGTAACTCCATCCAGTGGTTGGGTCCTGAGTCTATCACATGCTCCGCTATAGCCTCCTTAAATCCTAATTTCAATCGCGAAGACGGCTTCAGACTCTCTCCCGCTTGGAATCCAGTGATCACTAAGTGTACTCGTCAAGTGAAATCATCTCAGTATGCGGACACTGTTAGTGTAGTGCGCTGTCCTAGTGTGAACCGGCCCTAATTAGCATTTATAAAGATCAAGTGAGGGTAGTTGAATAAACACCTTCACTTTGCTGTGGCGGTACCTCCAATACTTCAGTCTTCCCGCGACCACGGCTGGTGCAATCCGGTCGAAACGTCGGGCTAATATTAAAGGTAAAAATTCGCGAGAATACCCGTTTACATGTGTATTATAATGTGTTTTGATCGTGAAAGTTTAAAAAAGATAATAAAATGCTTGCTAAAAATAGCTAAAAAAACAAATGTGAAAAATGGTCATATTAGCTTTATGATTCTAATTTTCAGATTGTTTGGCAAATTTTTTTTGGTTCACTGGCTTGATTGAAACAAATGCAGCAGGGGTCCACAGAAACCAAAAAAATTCAAAAGTGGTCTACGACAAAAAAAATGTTGCTTTAAACTGCTTTAAACTAACACACGAGTTAAGGCTGTAAACGATCAGAAATAGCCAGTTAAGGTAATAAGTATCAAGACAGGTACAAACGATTGGCTTAATTATACCTTGTCTTTCTGTAACCGTTTCCTCGACAAAAGGCATCACGTATTTTTTCATCTCTTTTATTAAATCCGTCGTTTTCTTAGATTACGCAACACGCTCAAAGGGGGAATGTATAATATGTACATTGTACACGCATAATATTGCTTTACCTAACCCAAAATAGATCGGAATGTCAATACTCTCACGTAACGCTACTTGTTCACGTAAAGCTAATAATGTAATTCGATCATCTTTTGTTCAATATTTACTTCCTCCTCGTGCTGAATACCTCTAAATTGTGAAGTTGAATGTCTTTTGAATGTATGGCTTTATGTGTGAAACGGAGTCAAAGAGAGATATCGAGAAGTGCTCTGTGACGCCGCCCGCGCCCGCGCCGCCCCAACCCGCGCCCGTGAGAGATGGCTTTCAATATCAAATTGAATTCCGCGGTTCATTGATTTTCAATTTGTTAGGGAGTACTCTCATCGTTTACCATAGACACACTGGAGATCCGACTATTGTAAATCTTCCGAAAATTTTTGCGACGAACAGTCGTCCATAACTTTTCTTGAATGCAGGAATTTAAGAGGGTGATAAAGTTTCCGTTTCCCCTTTCAAGGTATATTTCAATTTAATCAGTTAAAAGTTCATGTTAAAAAGGCAAGTAACCTCATTCAGCTGGCTGTTTATCTTTCTTAGAAGCTAAGTGGAATGTAAAATAAACTAACATCCGATTTAAAATATGGGATTAACTCGAAAGAGGAAAACCTTTTACCCTTGCGTTTTAGTATTTTAGTAACTTTCTTGAGAACACAGAAGGGTGAGAAGTGGTGCACTTACCTTA
The DNA here is from genome assembly GCA_905147715.2 of Xestia xanthographa. Classification (NCBI taxonomy): domain Eukaryota; kingdom Metazoa; phylum Arthropoda; class Insecta; order Lepidoptera; family Noctuidae; genus Xestia; species Xestia xanthographa. The sequence goes on from LR990656.1 coordinate 14,132,128, forward strand.
TAGAATATGAAATACTGAGTGGGAACAATAGATTATATAATCCATATTTCCTCAGTTGTGAAATGTGCAATTGCTGAAAGTACTTACAGCAAAGTTTCAGTTATGATTTAGTTAAAATCCTCAAACTCGTTAAACTTCTACTGAGACTGCGTCGGGAGACATTCCCATTTATTCAATTTCGAGAATTAATGTGTTTAGTGCTTCTTATTCTTTAATCATGTATTAACTGCTGGATAGGACGTTTCTCAAGTGAAAGCATATATTTTTTTTTGGTAAAATTGACTTACAAAATGATATCATTGTGGCAAAACAAAAATACCGATTTTTCTCTATATTTGTTTAGACATCATCGGCAAATGTCTTTATGTCAATAAATTCGTAAGGGTGGAGTCGAGCCAAAAAGCCATGTCCATTAAAGACAAAAACTCATTAGCTTTACAGCTGTATACACACAATCGGCTTTTATTTATCAATAACGTTGCAAAGAAAGTAGATTTTGCCCTCAGCATTTTGTGGAAAGGAAATGTGTGTTTCTCATGATTTATATCTCGAATAGGGGCGTGAGGTGGCCGGCTCATATGAAGCCGGCTGGCCGCCGGCGATAAGGTGAAGCCTTTCTATACACAGAATACACACTAACAAAGAAAATAAACAAGTTGCCTCACAACCTTACGCTCCGCCAATAATCTCGGAGGGAACGAATAACATTGGGTCGTTATATAACTCTTATTACAGACGCAACATTCACGAAGTATCGCTTTAAGTGCCTATAAACTACGAACTCAATAAAAAGAAAAGGGGTTTTCAATTAGAATGTAGCGCTCTTTGATTTTTATACCTTATAGTATATTAAGGGACCGTCTTCCACAAAATCTTTATTGGTTTACAATTCATCTAAAGGTACCTGAATACCAAAATATCGATCAAGTTTTCTGTTTGTGTTGAGGCTTTCAAATTTTCACAATTTGTCGAAAAAACTATTTCGTTATAACGAATAAACCTATTCCTGAAAATATGACCAGCCCCTAAAATACACGGTAAATTGATTCCCATCATATAAATATTTTGCGTGTTTAACACCCTGAAAATGATATACCTTCGGATACATAAGCACAGGAGTTCAGGGCAATAAATCAAAAGTAATAACTATCCGTTTTATCTGATCCCAACGAGTTTTATTGCTTTATAAAATTTTATAACGAGAAAACTAATCCAATATTTTTCTAGATACGGTGCGGCTAAGAAATACTTCTTACATAGTGAGTTTTATTAGAACTTTTGGTTACAGTATCAATGGTTGATAGCATCCGTCTGTAGGTACTCGAGAATACAGTAGTTTGTCGTTTTAACAGGCACAAAGTTTTCTACAAGTCATAATTTATTACTCGAAATAAATTAGTCTGTGTTTACAGACCCATTTTAGACCTCTTGTCAACTAGGTGCTTGCGGTATTAAAATGACTTGAATATTAAAATACTTTTTTAATGATGAAAATCCATGAGTTATCCGAAACGTTTTTACAAGTACCATCAAGAGCCAGAATTAACAATATTACAGGATAAAATAACACCTCTATCTGAGATTTCCCGGAATTATAAGCCGTTTTCACACACAATGTGCTTTGTAAGTACATGTATTTGTACCAATTTATCTAATGGCATTATTGTTTCACGAAAATTTGTGCCTTCGTATGGATGAGGCTTACAGTCCGTTCAATGATAATTTATCTTTGATTTCACGTCACTGTCAAAATAATCTTTTCAATACACTTCCTCGAAAACTGGTCCATAACGCACTACGATTAGGTACAACATGCAATGTATTTCACACGCGTGCGTTTTTTTTCCATGAATATGCGTGTTTATATATAGAATATCATAGATAAACATGATTATTAAAAACTAATAGTTATTTTTATACACAAATTATTATTTAGTTGTGTTCTGAATTCAAAAATATAAAATAAATCTATGTTTTTATATTAGGCTGTATAACGGCTTCATACCTTTGCCTCTCCTAGCTTCATACCTTTGCCTCTCCTAAAGCAGAGCGCGAAAAAAAAGAAAATTAAAATCATAGTTTCTTAGTTCGTGACAAAAATATTTTTCGTTATATTTTATTTTATTTCTTCAAAAGTGTATTGAAAAACGTCGTTTGATACACGTGGACATTTGTTATTGCAATTATAATTCCGCCTCGAATGCAATAACAAACTTTCTCCACTTGTATCAAAATGTACTATTATTTTCGTTTCTATAGAACCGTATAAGGTTAATGATGTGTTTACGCCGCTAACAAGATTATTAAAATCACAGTGATCTCTACATCAGTCGTCAAAATAAAGTTGTTGTTATAAATTACTGTAAAAGAACTGTTTCAAAACATCTGTTACATCTTCATCGGTACACAAGTTTAAAATCAACAAATAGTGAAGGGATGCATGTATTCAAGACCAAACAGTAAATAGACCATTCCCACTTAAAAACCCCAGGTATCTCTGCGAGGCTTGCAATTACTTAGGCACACAAATCTGTTGCACGAACACATATTTGTGTAAATCAGAGATTGCATCTTACATGGCTAGCATGCTGAATAGGTGGAGGCTGCAGTATTGGACCTTTACTTACGTCCGTATACTCAATATAACCGTTTCCTTGTATGTGGAACTAGTCCAGCTCTCGTTTGTTGTTAATATGCTTTTGATAAACCACTGTAAACAGGGATACACAAAGCTAGGAAACGTCCGATTCCAATTACATTAAAACAAAGATTTCTCTTTAAAATAAATTTTAAAGTTCCACCATTTCCGCCACCCCTCTTAAACGAAAAGCTTTAACAAATTAAGAAGTTAATATAAAATAATGTTTCCGTAAATTATTCATCGCATTATCAGTCTGCTCCTAATAAGCTCGAACGTTGCCAGAATTAAGATGAACGCGGGAAGTAAGGGTTAAATGGAACAAAAACATTTCTGTGCAGGTGCGTTCGCTGTTATCTATGAGGAGTGCGAACTTGAGACATGTACCCCAAGTTGTTATGCTAATTCAGCCAAGTTATTGCTTACTAGCACTTCGCTCGCGACTTTGTCTGCAAAAATTGTGATAGCTCTGCTAATGATGATGATGCATGCTTTTAATATAATTTATAGCCACGAATAATGTAACTTTCTGTCAATGAAAGAATTTTTAGAATTGGATCATTAGTTCCGGAGATCACCTGCTACATACAAACTGACAATACCCTTTTATAATATTAGTATAGATATCTACCTCTAAATATAACTTACAAAGGAAATCCTTCATAAAAACTGGGTAACTTATTTGATTAAACAGTGGCAGGATAATCTTCCCGCACCCGTTTACTATCTACCACCAAACGAACACCTTTCTACAGAGTCCACCCTTCTATGGTCCACTCGTAAGCTCACAAACCATCACCAATCCTAAGTACAAAGAAGTAACTCCAACCATGCAGCAGGTTGTGGAGCTGCGTCACAAACTATTTTACACCTACTAGCCTGTTCTGTATGCCTCAAAAATTGGCAGTCAAGGTGACCTTCAAAACGCTGCACTGTCTGAAAGAGATACCGCGGCCCTGGAATACAAAGGCCTAAGAAGGAACATGAATTGGTTTTAGTCACTACAAGTCTGACACTCCCTTCCGCTCCACCCAGAGTCGGAGGGGTCATTTGATGATTTCCCATCGGAAAAAAGGTGACCTTTACGCCTCGATAACCAAGAGAAGCAAAATTTTGGGCTAGCAAAATATATCGTTAACACGAACACGAACAAGAATAATAACAATTCAGTAAAGTTTCCCTAAAGCCACCAACAAAATCAACACCCGTATTAATAGAACACGATCTATTAAGCAGAATATACATAGGTACATAGACTGTATAGTTCATCAATTATAAATTAACCCTATTTCATTATGGCTTTAATTAATTGGGATTCGAGGCGCGGTGATATTGATTTATAATTAACTATCGAGAAGGCAAGATGGTATAGCTGGCTCCGGAAGTGACTGTGTCGCATAGGCCGCGAGCTGACGTCCGGATATCATTTTTGCCAAGATTGCGGAAGTTGCGCTATGGAGGACGGACTGGCTTGTGTAGTGCAAAACGATGACCTTGTTGCAAGTCTGTATGGTTGTCAATTTATTTACTCACGGCATTTGTCTGACAATATCATATATAGGGTGTAAATAGACCCTTAACGAAGCCGAAAGGCACTGCGGGCTTAAAATGGCCGCTTTAGCAGAATCCACGCAGAATGTTAGTATAAATCACGTTTTAAAATAAAAATTGTTAGTGTATAAACATAAAGTGCATTTATAGATGATTCTGCTAAAGCGGCCATTTTAGACCCCATATACTCCCCGTCATTGCGATCATTTTGTTCTTTTGGACCATTCCTGGGACCAACTGAACTGGGAACTTTTTCACAAGTTTTTAAGCATAAAACGATACTTTAAATACCTCAATGACCCCCCGCATTATTCAATACATCCATTAGCACAAAAAAAAATCGTTTCCCAGCAATAATTTAGTTTGTTGTGCTTTTTTTTTCGGACGGGAAATCATCAAATGACTCCTCCCGCTCTGGGTGGAGCAGGAGAGAGTGTCAGACTTTTACTGACTAAAACCCAACCATGTTCCTTTACTGCTACGTGAAGGGTCCGTTTACACCTTTTATAGAAAACACTTTGTATGCTCGGAACGGCAACAAATGTACCCCTTACCTACTAAAGTATCCCAAGCAAACCCAGGTGATGGTCTATTCATAAAAGCCCATCAAATTAGCCGTTCCAAAGTAACAACAGCTAGACGGAATTTCTTTCGCAACATAATTTTAGACGAAGATATTCAAAATGTATGAATGAATGTATAGTTGGTGTCAATTAAGACCGCAATAGCGGTCATTGCCCTTTCCCTAATATCTCCTCCTACGAAACAAAACAAATGAACCATGTATCGTTTTTAATTTAAAAAAATTTTGAAGATCACGATAAATGACGATTCAAGACTTGACAGGCTTATTTTAGGATTTCAAAGTTAAGAACTTTAATAAATTAATGTAGGTGGGTCAATGACCGCTATTGCGATCTTTACTGGCAGCAACTATAGTTAATAATGATCAGAATACTCATCAATTTTACCGCTGTGTAAAAAAATGATAATCAATACGAATAAATAAAATTAAAGTGTCTTTTTGTAATTTCAAAATAACAGCTTTTTACTGAATGCAAAGAATGAAAGTATATTATTATACGGTACCTACACATAAAAAAAAAATATCTCTCTGTCTGTTCAGCTTATCTCCGAAACGGGTGGACCGATTTTGACGGGGCTTTTACTGGCAGACAGCTGATGTTGTAGAGAGTTACTGTGGCTTGGACTTTTATTTTAGAAAAAGGATTAGGGTTTCGTTCGAAACGAGCGGACGAAGGTCTCGTAGGCAATAGCTAGTCTTTAATAAAATATAGTGTTTTAAATGGTACCCACTTAAGCGAACATGAAGTCTTAATTTTTAAAGGCCGGGTAACAAAGACCCACCGCGTCTTGGAATACATAGCGCCAGAATTATTTCTGGCAGTGACATTTAGATTTTTCTTTGTTGTGGTAAACACAATTCATAAATATTTTATTTAGGTACCTCAAAGAAAATAATGACCCCTTGGAACAAAAGAACTTGCGTACCAATTTGAAAACCAGATTGAAATAAATATTTGTTGTTATGGATTGCTTTTAAGGTTCGGTCAAATCGATTCAGACAATAAGCTTAATGTGTCCTGAAAAAATCGAATTAGTCCGTCAGTTAGATTTTCAAAAAATATTTGACACCTATTTTTTCTCTGGTTACATAGACCAAAATTGACAAAGATACGACGCTTTTAAAATTCTCAATACGTCACGCCGTGCTATAATTTTTAATGCGTTGTGACGTCACGAGCTCCCGAGTTTTGATGCGTTCTAACTTTGTCAATATTCATTGACTTACAAAAACAAAAAATACGTGTCCATTATTTTCCAATACTCTAACTGACGGACTAAATAGATTTGCAATTTATTGATGGTGGAAACTAGCCTATTGTGGACACTCTACACATTAGATTCTGACAGATAACGTACAGAAGTATCCATCAGTGTCCTGTGTCCATGGCCAGTCAGCACTTAACCGGTATCATGTATTTCGAATTCACAGGCGAAACACCAATGGTAGACCAACTGAAGTTAAAAATTTTGCTTTTGTAGACCCAGTTAGTGTCACTCAAAACCGTATCACAGTCTTTTCTAAATCTTCACGTGCTAACGCATACTAAAGGCCAGATATCAACCTACAAATTTATTTCTACGATGTATACAATGACATATAATCTACTGTATATATATACGTAGCAATTCGTTCTAGGTCATAATGCCGAAACAGAGCAAAACATTAGTATAATTAATCGCTGAAATGCAACCTAATCTCTCAGGGGAATGACGGGAATCCCCCCTCCCCCACTTGCCAGAATAACCCCCTAATGCATGGTTAAACTGTTAAGCAATAGATTAGCCTAACACCAATTGAACTTAAATATTAAAGCGCCGAGATAATTTGAGTGTGGAGCCGTCTAGTTTTCTTCGAAAAATACTCGTGTGAAATGGTTGTACATTTGAATTATTTCGCGAGATCTGAGAAAGGCATTTTGTTTATTTGAGTGAGATATTGCGAATTTGAATTTGATACATGTAAAGGTGCTTATTTCAATCTATTGACTGAAGGGTATAGATTCTTAAACATCAATTTATATTTTTGTGACAGTGTATTGAAGGCATAATGTTTTTTTGGTTAACGATTGCTTTTCTTTTAAAAAAATCGTCACTTTTTATCCATTGAATCAAAAACGATTAAATGCATGGTAACTGCGCACTTGCTCTCTGCCTATAAGTAAGAAAATTTCAGAGATATACCTACTCATAACGAATTCAAATCACTGCTGGCCAAAACTTTAGATAACCTCTCGATTAAAATTATTATCTCCGCATACTTTAGTTCTAAGCAAGTCAAATTGCAACGCGAAATACCGCTGATACCTTTTTAAAGAAATTCAAGGTAAAGAATCTTAAAAATAACAAGATACCGGCCATAAAAATTCCGGTGGAGTTTCATTACGTCCGGGAAAATTATGAGGCACAGAAATGACTCTGTCCACACTTCTGTAGTTCACTGTACCTGCGAAGTTTTTTTTTTATTGTAGCATAGAAACTGAAATATTCAGAAAGACATGCTGAAATAAAAAATGTTTTGTCCTTGTAGGTACCTACCTAGACTCGATTCGAGCTAAAAAGATTCCATTCTTTAAGTTCAAGAAAAATTGTAAGATAAGAAAGCTACAGGCACAAACAGATAAGAACATTAATAAAAAACAAACAATATATTTACATATTTTATATCGTAAAAAAAACATCTATCAAAATAGTTTGTTCGACAGCAAATATAACTCCTGTTAGAGATTGTATCTATTCGATATTTTCCCGTTTATTTACTTAGCCTAATATGTTATTTCAATGGAAACATCTATTGACATTACATGATTAAGCTTCTAGATGTGGAAAGCCCCAATAAAATGTATATGATATTTAATTACTTATTTCCGGAAAACGATATTGGTAACAGTAAACATTGTATCCTTAAAAAAAAAACGATAGAAATAAACATGACTTCGGAAAGATTGAAGTACTTACAACAATACCCGAAAGAAGATGAAGGTCTTGACTGAGAAATAGAAGAAAAAGAATTGAGTAGAGATGGCAGAGTTGAAGAAAGAAGTACAACAATCCAGACTGAAAAGGTAGATTTAGTAGTATGTCAACAACAACCAACCAACTGCCCCGTTGGTCTCGTGGTCGGAAGTGCGGCTGCTGATCGTGGGGTCCTGGGTTCGATTCCCGGGTCGGGCAAAACGTGCTATAGGGTTTTTCCATTAGAAATTTCTCAGTAGTAGCCCGGAGTTTGGAAGTTGGCGGTATGATACCCCAGTGCCTCGGTACGCACGTTACGCCGTTGGTCCTGCACCTGATCTGTCTCCGGTCGTGTCGGATTGCTGTCCCATCGGACTATGAGAGTAAAGGAACAGAGAGTGCTTCTGTGCCTGCGCACACACTTGTGCACTATAATACCTCCCGCGCCGATGGCTAATCTCCGTTAAGATTGGCCGCCGTGACCGAAAAACGGTCAGGAGGACTAACTATGTCAATAGAGTTTATAATTGAACAGCTGTGATTTATATTTTCTAAGTTTCTATCTGTGCTTCTAACCTCTTACGCAGAAATATAATAACCAGATACATATAACTATGTAATCTGAATATTCGATATACTCATGCAATGCTAGTGACATTTTGCATTTTTCAGAAGCACAATAGCAACGAACACTTACACCAAGTACTAACAATTTCACGGACTAAGCCCCGCAAATGTGGCTCACTTTTCTTTAGTAAGTATACAGCTCAAACGACCAAATTGTTTTAACCCTCGCTTTAAAGGAACTTTGAGTAAGAAAATTGCATCGTCTAAAGGTTCAGGAGTAAGCGGGCTTAAAAATAAAGAAAAGGAGAAATGGAACGGAACGCGTTGATTTTGACAACGCGCCCCGCACCGCGGGATTATCGTAAGCAATCTTGATTGTGACGCTAATTGCGCGCTGGCGGGATTGCGGGATTGCGCGCGCACTTTTATCATAAACCCCGGACTTTCAGGTCACTGTCACAGTAATAAATTCAATATCTACAGCGTAGTAAATTAACTTGTTCGATATAATGCTCACGGCAATATTTATGTCACGCGGGACAATGTTATGTCAGCCGAATATAATGGTTCGCGCAATTTCAAGTACCACTCTCTTTTTTCTTTGTTGTAAAATTGACTTGATTCCCGTTTTCCATTTCATTTGGGTGAGTTAAAAAATCAGAATATAATAAACAAAATAATTGAATATCTGGAAACGGCCTTAAGGCAATTATCATAGGGGCATTATTATCGTTGTAGCTCGAACGCAGATCCTATTATTATATCTACATACAATATAGTGTGTTTGACAACTAATTCAGTTATGTATGATGTCATATACATCATTATATAACATCACGCCTGTAATCCTCGTAGGATTAGGCAGAGTTGTAACTTCTATTACACCCACATTTCACCAGTTATGTTTAAGTCCCATGTACCTTATAGGGAGCGAGCCTATTGCTATCAACCGGGCACAAATCCAGACTCCGTGACTGCTACTGAGAAATTCTGGGTGGAAAAACCCAATAGCACTTTGCCCGACCTGGGAATCGAACCCAGGACCTTATAATCAGCAGTCACAATTGCGACCAGCGAGGCAGTACATTAAGATATTACGTTGGAATCAGTGTGTGATAAGTAGATACAGTGCTAGAACAATGGTAATTAACGCAGAATATTATCGGTAAACAATCAAGTGTAGTAAGGCTAGGTTGTTATTGAGAATATAACTGCAGACTCTCTATTTCACTATCACTATCATCACTACAACATATAATAAAACAAAGTCGCCCGCCGCGTCTATTCCTATGTATGCTTAGATCTTTAAAACTACGCAACGGATTTTGATGCAGTTTTTTTTTAATAGATAGAGAGATTCAATAGGAAGGTTTTAGTATATAATTCGCGGCCGGGCGAAGCCGCGGGCCTCAGCTAGTTTAGCATATTTAGTAACAGCTATACTAACTCAGAAGCTATGTCATTTTGCTAGGAGTACCTACCTCCTATTACGGGTGAACCAATAATTTATCCAACCAGAGGACTGTGTCTACTTATTGTTTCTATATCATTTTGTTTTTTAACAAATATTCCTGGGTATATTCTATAATCTCGAGAGTACAGTAGGTATTCTGTTTTCAAATGTAACAAGCGATTTTTCAACGAGCTTATAACGATACGTGATAACAATGCGTACTCAGATAAGACCTCTCATCTATGTACGAGTACCAACAACGCCGTAGTCTATTGAAACACAGCAGAACAATAGCAGTTCAATACGAACGGTTGTATTAAGAGCGCACTTTTTGCAATCCGCCAAGAATTGGGTCAACAGCCAGACAATATTGTATGTACTTTTTGTTTGTTTAAACTTCAGCGATTCCTTTATGAGTCTCCTCATAAAGAAATCGCTGGAGTTTTAATAAATAATCAACGGCGGTATTTAAGGCGATTCTTACACGACATCGCTCGTCCGAGAGGCAGGCGGTGAAGCGGATCTCACGACGCAATGACTTGTATGAAAAACCGCGAATACATACGTCGTACTCGTACCTACAATTACAAGTAGGTAGGTAGGTAGTAGTAGGTAGGTACGTAGGACGAGTCTCGAATGATGTAGGTATAGGAATTGTCATTGTAATTTCGACCGTACGCCGAGGGCATATAGTTCCTACTTCTTTATTTTGTGCAATATGTGAAGGGACAATGACCTACTCCAGTAAGTCGTGGATCTTTCTAGAAGGGTTGGTCACCATATAAATAGCGGACATGTTTGCGGGAGCGGCAGTTTGATTTTGGCTAAGCAACGAAGCGAATCGAAGTGAACTAGCAAGTGCGATATCTAAGCGAATAGTGATCAGTAGTGTACTTGTGATTGAGTTTGAAGTGTTTTGTGATTATTAAAATTATTCAGTTGTTTCGTCGGTAGTAATTAATTTATCCCATATCCAGCTCGTAACAATATGCTTCCTTATTCGAATCGTCCGCCCGTCCGCGTGGGTAGTGATGTCGTATTGGAATTGCCTAAAGGAATACACATAACATTATTTAAGAGTGACTACACTGAGCGTATACGCAACGCAAACGCGACGTTAAAGCCGCGTCAACGTGACAAGAGAATTCTGATGGAACGGCACGCCATCTTCTAGTCTGACGCGCGCGCACACATTGCTTTGGGGTAAAATACAAATGTTAAAAAAACCATACAAAGTCAACATCATCTTCATTACTATTCCTAATCACCAACTCAACTCCACCAAGTAGCAAAACGAACTGGAACTTCTGATTCAAATGTTGTCGTTCGTTCGATCTTCATCGTAATTAGCAAGCGATCGCACGAACAATGCGATATCGTGTCTAATGATTGCGTGGAATCGATCAATATCAGGGTAGGCAGGTACTGTAAATGTGGGATTTAATCAATATGGGATGCGATTAATCAAAATTCATGCACAATGAATATTTGATCGCATATTCCGATGCTATCGGATATTAAATGGAGTGCATGATCGCTATCGCTTTCACTTACGGCCGACTACTTATGTTCCCTGCTTAGTTATTTTAAACATGTATTTGCTATTACTACGTGTTTATCATTTATATTTGTTTTTCTTTTCAAGCACTCTGTTTCAAATAAATAGTATTTTCTCGTTTTCCTTATAACCCAACCATTTACATCTTATTATTTTTTAGGTACATTTAACTTTTGAAAACAACAAGAAACAATTTTGTTGTTCCCATTTTACTTGTCCTATACCAGTGGCTGTCACAGCAATTATTTAAATTGAGCGTGCCATTTCATTCCAAGTGACATTTCTAAAGTACTTTACTTCCAACGTTCTTCTAGATTACCATCAAGAGTTGCTACTACTTTAGTATGAGAACAGTAACATAACATAACATTAACAAAAGAGATAACATTACGTGCAACAACGACAACGTGTTGGGTTTGCCGTATAGGTATAAGCTGCTCTCCCACCAAATGTGCTAAGCTGCGATGTACTAGATAATGTATACCTATGTATGACTATAAGGGCTCATTTACGGAGCGGCCCGCTTAAATTTTTTACGCGCGTTTGCTTGAGATGCAGCGTTGCCCGCCGCGTGCACCGCCGCGGTCAACGCGGCAGTGACGACATATGACAGAGATGACACCGCCGCTGCACACACCGCCTCTCCGTAAACGGAAAAACGCGCAACGCGCCGCAGGACGCGCCGCACAACGCGCCGCCCGACGCACCGCCTGACGCGCCGCTCAACGCGCCGCCCGACGCGCCGCCCGACGCGCCGCCCGACGCGCCGCCCGACGCGCCGCGCGACGCGCCGCGTGTCCAGAAATGAGCACTAACGCTATGTCCTACGTAGGCGGTTCAAAGCGAACGCGATTATGACGCGATTCTATGCGGTGACACGCGAATTCAATGCGATGCGGTGCGACGCGGCGGCTATGTCCTACATGCACGCGAATCGTCCCGTAACCAAACAAAAACACGACGGCACCGCATCCACTTCGCGCGAAAATATCAAGCCAACTGATCGCGTTCGCTTCATTTCGCGCCGCTCCGCACCGCACCCCACGTGCGTTTGGTCACGTAGGCCACTTCAATAGGTTTCGAATGTTTGTTGTTTTCGCGCCGCGCCGCGCCGCTTCGCGTTCGCGTCTAGATCGCTCACGCAGGACGTAGCCTTAGGCTGATCGTTTTTTTACTGTAGCTTAGCTTGAGTCAGCAGGCAGTGGCAGTGGGCAGATGGGTAGTCGCTTCATGTGAACTGGTGGTATTCAGCTGCATCAGGTTAGATTGTAAGTTGTATGTTGAAAGCCTATCAGTTATATTTCGGAGAGTGTATTTTTGGAATTACACAATCTAATTCCCCCATCTCCATTTTATTATTGGACTAGCAGAGATACGGCAAAGCGTTATTGTTACATGGTTGAAGTTCCATGGAACCGAACAAAGCGCTATATTTCCACATTTATTCTGCGAACTGCCAGTCTGTAGAATACACTGCCGTCTTCTCTGTTTTCCAATCATTATAATCTGGATCTCTTTTAAGTTCGAGTGAATCGGTTTCTTCTAGGTAAGCGTGCTCCACCCTACAGCAGATGAGTTGGGGCCAAACGCGGGAGATGGTGAGCTTAGTTTCGTTTATCTCTAGTAGAAAAAGATTCGACAAAGTATTCTTTAAATACACACAGAGTGCATCGTTACAGTGTAAGAACTAGCTGTTACTACTTGCTTTCACTCCTGTTATTGTCGGAAACTTTCCCCTAAGGACGTTTTAAATACAGCCTATGACACTCGGGGATTATGTTGAGGAGCTCGTGGCTAAATAATGACAGCCGCTCGGGTCGGTCGTTAGGTTAAGCCGTGCTTGCCTAGGTTGGTGTGTGGATGGGTAACCTCGGAAAGCACGTAAAGCCGTTGGTCCCGGCTGTCATTTGTAGATCTTTGACAGTTGTTAGGTAGTCAGAGGCCCAAAAAGTCTGACAACCAGTCTTACCAAGGGGTATCGTATTACCCGGTACTAACTGGGTTGTGGAGGTCAAATTGGCAGTCGCTCCATGTAAAATACTGGTATTCAGCTGCATCCGGTAAATATGGAAGCCGACCCCAACAAAGTTGGGAAAAGGCTAGGCAGATGATGATGACACTCGGGGATTATGTTGCTTTCCATAAATGAAAGAATTTTCGGGATCAGATCGGTAGTTCCGAAGATTACCCCTACATCCAAACTTATAAAATGTACACGTAGCATATTTTACCACTACTTAGCACTCGTATAAACAGAAAACAAAAACAGTAGATTTAGTTTCGCTGCTGAGCTATCCAGCAAAACTCTGTGGAAAAGCAGCCTATCCGACAGTTTGTTCCCGTAGCCATAGCTTGCATCAAGTCACGCGACGTTCAGGTGCCTGCCGAAGTTTTAGATGAATGCCCACCAAAGTTAAGTCGTGAAGAGTTTGCTGAGTTACGCTCCGTCGTACGTGCTACGTAGCCTCGAACAACTGCACTTAAACAATTACTTACCTAAAATTTTTGGATTTGGAACTGGTATTTTATATTGTAGTTGTACTTCAAGTAATGGCGAATGTATAAAGGCTATCAATAAATAAAACTGGCTCGATAAAATACCTAGGTATGGATAATACGGAGAAGCTCAATAAAGAACTGAAATCGGACTAACCAATTCAACATATTGTGCATTCGTTTTTGTATAAAATTGCGTATAATCAGAATTTTGTTGTTGCCTTTTCCGGAAAACGAAACACGTACAACATTTTGAGTCTCAAATAAAACGAATCCCAGACTGCGTACGAGTTTGTTTTGCGTATGTGACGAATAACTTCGTTTCACAAAGTATGGCACATGCAATATGGAAAATTTCAAATGCAGTATTTTAACAGATTGTCAAACCAAACGAACGATGAATGAACTAATGCATCACTGAATGAATGAATAAAATGCAGTTAGCAGTTACATAACAAAGAACATAACAAAAGGTCGGCCTATCTTTGTTCTAGTTAACGAGGCCGAATAGATAGCCTTTAAACCTGATATTCAACCAGTCTGGCAAGACCGAAAGCCGATCCCAATGCTTAGGAAATTGTAAGCTGATGACGGCTTTGAAGCAAAATAGGTGCAATCCAACTACGTGAGACAAACGCGCAATCAGTTAAGTGCTCGTTAAGTGCGACAAGTCGTATGAATGCAGCCTGCCTTAGATGACGTCACAGATTCGGTGATGAAGTGACATTCAAGTCAGAATAAGGAACCTAATGAGATCTTTAGCTTCCTAATTCTGACCTTTCAAATGCTCCTGGATGATCGTATTAATAAACATTGAACAGCCATTTCCATGAAATACTTGTATTGAAAGCTGTTAAACTTTGAATGTCTTAAATAGAAAGATGTATGAACGTACGCATTATTACATTTTTCTCAAACATGCTTGGAAATTTGAGCATTATTTTGACAGCTTTCTTCGAGATAAATCGAAATTGCTGTACTGGCCAGATATATGCGACCAGCGGCCGGCAAAAGTTGTATGAAAATCCATATCTGTCGTGTTTAGCGGCCAAATTAATTACATTGTAAACTCATCTGTCGTGTTATTTAAAAATGGAACGATCTTTTACTCTGAAATATGGGCAATCAAGAAGGTAACTTTCCAATGATTTTATTTAAATTTCGAATTAGCTTGCAAATAGAAAGCGGTTTATTGAAAAAAAAAACAAATGAACTCTTCACCGTGAGAAAAATATTGTTGTTTGTTTGCATCATTGATTGTAAGTAATGAGGGATTTTCTTTTTAGCTCTTCCCTAGTCGCTGGATAGATGGCGCTAGGAGTTAGTATGATAATGCAAGGAACGGAACCTAAAAAACTGATTTTAACAAAGCGCGAGAAATGTAGGTTATATTCGGAAGGTTAAGCAAATGAAAGTGTCAGTCAACGAGAGTATGTAACGTGACACAATGTTTTTTTTTCAAGCGTTTTGGCTTTGGCATAGTAAGTTCAACGCCATCTATAGAGTTCTTGGAAACTAAGTTTTTTTTTAAAACCTCAAAAGGAAAACCTCTCATTGTAATTTCTCAAACATGCTTGGAAATTTGACTGTATTTTTAAATAAAAATTTCTGCCTAGGTACTACTTAGTTTTAATTTCCTCGCATTATTTGAGAAAAGTACTATACGCCTTGGCCACAACTAGGCATTGATGGACTGTGTTGCTGGCCGTTGCAGTAATGTACTACAAATCCCCATTCCCAGTAACATATGTGTAAATTATGATTAAGGCTTTAGGATTATGGCGCAAGAGTTAATTGTAATCTCTTCAGGTTTTCAGTTGGTCAAGTAGGATTAGTATGAAATAGGTTTTACAATTTAGTAGTAGTATATTCCACCAGGACGGTTTTTCCATCAGGAATTTCTCAATACCAGCTTTGGAGTCTGGATTTGTGCCCGGTTAATGGCAATTTTGCTCGTCCCTATTACATGGGACATAAACATAACTGGCGAAATGTGTTCTATTAGGTATACCTCTGCCTAACCCTTTAGGGGGGGCAGGGGAGGGTAGCTGCCCCCCCCCTGGAAACTTGCAGAAAATGTATGTACTCGCCTAATCACTAATCAAAATGTAAACGGGGCCTTATGTGTTAACTTTTGAATAAACCGTGCAGAGACACAGGCAAAATGCAAAAAAAAAAAAACAAAAAAAAGAAATTGTAAGTATTTTCTTCAATGATATTTAATTAAACAGATATGTTATGAGCGCGCAATCGTGAAGACTCGAAAACGTGTCAATTGGCCTGTTTTTCCTTTGTTCTGCGTCACTGCGTGTATGTGAGCTGGCTCTCCCCCGCGGCACACTTTTTTCGGTGGTTTTGTAGGTGTATAACATATCTGTTTGTTAGAATATCATTGATTTTCTTCCAATTTTTTCTAAGTACTTTCTTTCTGTTATTATTTTTTACAGTTTTTTAAAAACTTGTAAACAGTGTGGGCGGTTCTTTCACGGATTGCTGAAGATCCTCGAAAGTTTCTTTTAAAGCTAAAGTCGAATTAACCAATTTAAATAAAATAAAAATGCATAGTCAAATTTACTTTTATTTATTTAACTACCTACATAAGAAGCAGGATCATTTGCGGCTGGTTGCCCTACACACTACACTACATGTACCTAATTATTCATGTAGGTGTCTTTGTGTAGTGTGTATGACAAAACAGCCGCGGACAATCTGACCTAAAAAATCTGACTTGCCCCCCCCCTAGGCCAGGAGCTGGGTACGCCCATGCCCTTCAGTTGTGCCTGCCATGCCCTGCGTGACGTTATCTTATGATAGTAGTATATTTTGATAGACACTTATTTAATTCTTTCCATACTTTAATTAACATCTCAGAAAGTCAATTAGAAAAGACTTAGAAAGTTTAGATACAACATCATCTCAGTACAAAAGGCAGCATGATATACGATCGACAAGGGAGCGAAAGAAAAACAAAGTGAATTAGCCGCCTATCTGAACGTACGAGTTTCCAAAGTTAACTAAAGGCCGGTGGTTATTGGCTTTTCGACAGGTAATGCATTGATGTTATGTTTAACACGGCTTTAAGGATTATTCGTGGTCTGTTGCGCAGATTATCTTAATAATGGATCAGTGGATTTAGTTCTAGCTTTTTTACTTACAGATTTAAAAAACTATTTGTAACTAAAGCATTTGCTTAAGCCTGGAATTTAAAGTAGGTAATTTAAGTCTTCACAAATCAGCCTCTTAGAAAAGATTAAAATACGCGGCTTACACCTTAATTCGAAAACGACTTAAGCCAGCTTACCTGCGTTCGTCGATCGATGAACATTAAATCCTCAATTTGTACTTACATATTTACTAATTCAAGTAAATGGCAAACAACTTTAGAGCCGCATAAAACCGAAATCAAGGCTCGGGTGGGGATTTTCTAGGAAACAGCTTTGCCGAGGCGTTACATTAAAGTTTCAACCAGCAAGTCGCACCGCGGCCGAGTGGCCTTCTTCCTTAGCACACTTTATCCCGTGTAATTTCACACTACAGATTTTCAGATAACGACGTAATAATGTTTCCCTTCGTGTGTCTTGCTTACTAGATTGGCACACACCTGCCCACTAAATATGTATGCCGTATACATTTATAATATTGTAATTCGACCCTTCGCAAGGTAATAACATTTTATTGGCTTACCGGTTCTTAATATAAATAAGGTTGCTCCCAAAAACCGGATCTACATTCGGGAATAACCGAAGCCCGGAATGTTAACGGTTAATAACAAGTATTCAAAACATTTTAAGACTGATAAATAATAATAAGGCTGAATAAAAGCTTACAATAATGCGTGATTTGGCATAGCTACGACCATAATTAAATTCTAGCGAGCGGAAAATTGCTTGCAAAAAAGAAAGTAACATTTTTGACGTCAATTACCTACAACGGTTCAAGATATCATAAAAATTAAATGCGAGTGCTTCTCAATGTCAATTAGAAGAGGAATTGTTTTAGAATGCCTCCATTATAAAGCAGCAATGTTTATCTTTGGCCTCTTCCACTTAAAAAGAAAACATTTTTTTGCGAACTAAATGTTGTTTTATGTTCCTTGTAATAAAAATACACTTATCAAACACGAATAATAATTATGATAAAAAATGTTATTCCAGGTGTTCCTAAAATATTTTATTTATCACAGTAGACAACACAGGAAAATGACATAATTATAATTCTGTTTGAGTACTCAAATATAATTAATAATATTGTACGATGTTTTTGAAAATGCCACCAACGACGTAAGCGCTTATTCATACACAAGCAAAATCAATCCCATGGCGGCCAAATTACGTCCCATATGCGAACGCCTAATAAAGATAAGTCCTTGTTATACCTGACTAATTTATTACAGCCTCTCAAATAAATAGACAGGCCGCAATATATAATGAATATAAGCCTCTAAATTCTCCGTCCTGTAAACAATTTCGTATACTAGATAAATGTTAAGTTACGTATTGTTAATTACGTTTTACGTTAACAAGCAGTGCAGTATAAAAGCGATTTGTTATGGGTCGAGCGACGGTGCACACACTGGGGTAACAAACAATTGTTTTGTGTTAGTTTATGACCATGCTTAACAATGGAAACTTTACTCATTCTGTATCATAATCTGCGCAGTAAAGCCCTTTGAGAATAGGAACGTAGCATACAGGGTGTTAATAAAACAGGTGAACGTGCACTAGCTTATTGTCTGTGTGACATTCGACTGAAAATTATGAAATTGGAAATGTTGTGTTGTAAGTGATTTAATACAAGATGTTTAAAACCGGAGGTTAGCTGACGTCAACAAAAGGCTGCTTTAAAACCAGCCCTTTCCCAGCTATGTTGAGGTCTAACCGGATGCAGCTGAGAACCGGTTTTTACATGAAGCGACTGCCTGTCTGATCTCCACAACCCAGTTAGTAGAGGGTATTACGATAGCCCTTGATAAGACTGGCTATCAGACTTTAAGGTCACTGACTACCTGTCACGACTGTCAAAGATCTTAGACCAGTGACAATCACTATGAAAAGCATTTCGTGTTCTAAAACGACTTTCAACGGGATAGATTTAAGCTTTTCAATACATCACTCTTCTATTTTGATCTTTTCATCATCGTTTTAGCTGATAGAGACTTTGACGATGCCCTTAGGATTGTTCTACAGACACAGATGTGAGTCATAAGAAAAGAACAGATATGGTAATTAAAATTTATAGAAATAATCAATTATATAGGACAACTCATTCATAAAATTCCCTATAGTATTACCTAACAACATTCCTAAAGTTCCTTCAGTACTATAGTTTCAAATTCACATAATAAATTCTATTAGTACAAAACCTCATTCAAATTTTCATCTAGGTACCATAAAAAAAAAACACTTTACATATTAAACGACGTTGTAAAAATAGAGAACTCAGTTTTAGAAAGCGCGAGTAAGTTTTCCACTGAAAAATACGAAAGAGTAAAAAAAAGGGTGTAATAATTTTAATACGTTTGTAAGGCTCTGAATTTAAATCGGGGTAAGAAAATAAGTTGCCGTTTCTCACGACACGGCGTATTAAATCTTAGTGAAATTTGTTTACCATAGCCTCTGTTGACATTTTAGGCGGAGAAAAGTGGATTAAGTAAATTTTATTCAAGTAGATTACGTAAACTTTGTTTGGTTTTTCATGTATTTAGGTGGTTTTTAAGGATATTTGAAGGGTGTAGGGAGAGTGGTCTTAAAATGTTAGTAAGATTAGGAAAAAATCTGCCTATCAGCAGAAAAACGAATTCACGCCGCCCTGCTCATGTTTGTCTCTTACTTATAATGTTGACAATATAACACCAATTTGATATTTTTTACTTTATACTTACATACGGAAACAATTTGATTCAATCAATTCCGAAAATTGTAGATTACCGAATGTGGTTTTAATTAATTGTTCTGAAAAGGATATATTATTATTGGTTTCAGTTACACACGTAAACCATAATAATCGTTATTAATAATATTTATTATACCTACTGCCAAATTTAATGTCGGCCATCATTATTTTAAACGACTTTGTATTCAACGTCTGAGTGCAACAAGCTTGTAATGTGGTCTAACTACACCTTGGCTAACTTCGATCTATTGACGAACGAACAGACTGTGTACAGCGCCATGTTGGCGAATTTCGTATTTGGAACTAGACAATTGGAAACAAGAACATTTGACAGTCGCTCTTGTATCCAAATCAAGCGAGCATAGCATATAACACATAGATAGTAAATAAAAACCTGTTTGTAAATACTCGTCATCATCATCTTCCTGCCTTTATCCCGTGTTACTTGCGGTCGGCGAAACACGTTTTCTTCTTCCATTCTCCTCTGTCAACCGTCACGCAATCATTTACACCTTTTTCCCTCATATCATTCCTCACACAATCCAAAAAATTGTAAATACTCGTAACAGTTTTTTTAAAGTCTTGAATGACATTGCGGGGACATTAAGGTTAAGAAAATAAGATAACAGCCTTAGTTTTATTTCACTATTTTAGGCACGCGTCAAGATATCTTTGTACACTCAAATGCCGCTGATACAAATTCTTTACTTTAAATTCATTACGTATACCAAATTCTTTCCTTGATGTTCGAAGTTTTAAGCAAACTCTAGTACTTATTGCAAAAGCCGCCGTATTTATACTGCCATCAACTACTATTACTATTGAAGAATTAAATTATAGCTTCTCCTGCACGCTGATGAAAACCACTTTAAACGAAAAAGCACTTACCGTGGTATACCATAACCCACAATTTTGACACAATAACGGGGCATAAACAGTTATCGGGTTTTTAAAGTAACGGTTATGCCTTGGTCATTAGAGCAATGGTACGAAATGAAAGTGGACAAATACAGGGAGCGAATATCAAAATACCGTATTTAATGGAAATTCGTTTTTACAGCCTATTTCTAATTTGAAAAGCGCCTGAAGGTAAATAAATACTAGAGTTCAAGTAAGTGAAATGATAGAAAAAATAAGGTCAAAAATCATTTTTTCAAACCGCATTGTTTGCTCGTAATAATGGTGTATGTTTCAGAAAATCCATATCAAAGCGGCTTTGATAAAGTATATTGCTTGCGCTGGGCTTCAGACGAGCACTAACCATGCACGTTTTAACTCCTCTGCCGGGAAATATAAGACTGTCCCAGAACAAGCGAATTCCTGTTTCAATTCAAAACGTTACAACAACATGGAGTCAAAGTTGAGATGAAACACAATAATCTGTGTTCGTATTCAGAATTTTGTGTCCTTATTTTATTTTTGCCCGCTTTTGCTAGGTTTAGAAGTAGAACTAGGTTTAAATTTATTACGTTCTTTTCTTGTATTATATCGCAAAAATATTCAATCGCAAATGTTTGTTGAAAATCCACTCATAAAAAGGGGAATCATTCAATTTGAACATTTCTGTTATTAGCACAATGGCTCGTCTGACCTCTCCGTAACATTGAAATCTTTAACGTACTCAAGCTCCATATGACTTGTGCTTTCTACTCCACATTATGGTCTCGTTTAATAAAGTTAACTATACAAGTATTTGCGTCTCATCACTATTAATTTAAATTCTGTCTGCTGCTGGTAATTTGTAAAGAAATTTCGAGCGTTAATTACGTTTCTAAGTTTTTTCCATTTACAGCGGTTTCGTCGCAACGACTTTTGTAAGCCTGTGCATAGCAACTGCAATAAAGCTTAGGTCTGGTAAAGTTAAGGAGTTTGGAAGAGATACAGCTTCCAAGTTACTCTCAAAACGTACAAGTAAAGTCGGACTGCGAAGTACCTCAAGTAAGACGAAATGTTTTACAGAGATCCGTGCCGTAATTTATTTGAGTTTTATAATTTTATGCTTTCACGTGTACTAAAAGGTAGAGTGTTATTCAACATGCCTAAAATAACATGTTAACTTTTTGGGTGCTTATTGTAGGATTTGGTTGATGAAATATTCTATTAGTTTTCTGTACAGAACATACTTAGACACGTACTGTTTTTATAGCTCTTAAAATCCCAAACCAAAACTTTAATAAGCTTCAGGCAGCACTACAAGATAGAACTATAAAAGCTACAAATACAATACAATTGTGGATAGTTTAAAACCGATTCCGAAGCTTTAGTAAAACACACGCGCACGGAAAGGGCCCGAATAATGAAATAAAGTTGTTTGAAGCATCTGGCGTCTCGTGGACAGTTGTAATGGTAATACGATTCAACGATTATAGCGGGACCCAATGTTCCCCTCCGTAGATGTTTGGAATAATGAAAATCTTAACGGTTTGAGCCCCAAATTAGTTCTGTATATTACACCTTACAGATGGAGGTAGGGGTAATGGTTATGGAAAAACAGGGGAACTTTTCCAATTGAGAGGATTTTTTTGACCTCGTCTAATATTAAATTTCAAATTTTCCCTTGTAGCCGAATTTACAACGATTTATCAAATTAATTTAAAACGTTGTAAAATTAACTGTAGTTATTTAAATAACTTTGTACCGAAACCTTTTGAAACGAAATATTTTAATAGTCTCCACGTTTACTTAAGGACACAAAAGATGATTAATTTTCGGTGGCTTTAATTATTGTCGCCTGCTAAGACCTGAACAGGGTTATTCAAAAACGTGGAGCTACATTCTATTGTGCGAAATCGCGTGACTAAAGCAAATATCTTGAAAATAGAAACGCTTCCATTTGATTCATTAGGTAACAAAAATTATGTCAATGGTTATTCTACTAACAGAAAATTCCTATCACATAAAATGAACTAGCTTCTTCTAAAAAAGCTCACAAAGTATTTCCTGCGGCAAGATTAATATTAGAGTATAAGATTCTTTGAAAGTCGCTTCGTCTAAAAATATAAAAACATTATCAAAAGGAATACAGACTGAGCCTCTATGTGGGGTTCAACAAAGCGATCTTGTTTCTTTACAACTCGAAACCATCTCTATAGCTTTCAGTTTAAAACTGCGGCCGTTTCTAATAAAATATCTATTACAAGAAGACGTTGAACGAAACGGCCAGTGCTGCTGAGGACGATATCTCGCCTCAGTTTCGGGTCATCGAATGGGCAGACACTTGGTACGCGTTCAGAATATATCGCTAATCGTTTTTATATTTTATTCTCATGTTCGCGAGTAAGTCATGGTACCTATTGTGTAATACACCGGCACCTTGTGGGGTATCGGGGGTAAACGCTGGCGAACGTTCCCTCGAACAAATTGAAAAGCAATGAACCGCGGAATTCAATTTCATATTGAAAGCCATTCATCTTTGCCGCTTCTTCGAGACCGTCTGAAAGCGTTACATCTCGACTTTGCCACTCTGCTTTATCCCTTAAAAGTTCGCCTTTTTTTGAATTGTATTGAGTAACCAGGTATAGCATAGTGATTTGTTGCAACGTGTCGGTGCTATATATTTTCTGTTTCTAAAAGAGCTGTTTAAAACATATACTGAAATCTTATACCTACGTTTAATACATAGTTTTGGTTACAGTTCTAGGATGAATAAGGATTGGCGTTAGATTAACCAGATGTGACCGAGTAGCCGCATCTGGTAAAACAAGAAACAGATCCCAAGGCCGGAAAAAGGGACTAGTAGCTTGTCTGATAATTTAATTCATTAATGTGATCCTATGTTTTCCATGGGTAGCCCATAACAAATTAGAACGCTCGAATTGAAAAGTTTTGACTAGAAAATATGGAATAAGAATATTTAAAGGAGCTGTAAAATAAAATCTAAAGGAAAAAAAAAACATATACAATATGCGCAAACTTCATAGCACAAAGGTGACTTTTACATTTAAAAGTAATAAAAAACCTTTCAGGCTCGCAATCATTATTACGAATTATTAAAAGTAACTTTGATAATTTGAAGTCATTTGTGGCTTTATGGCTGCCTTCTTTATTATAGCTGTTATTACGGAGGTAGCTATCAGTTGTTATTTTTCGCGTAACAAACTTCGTAACATTACAACTAATGTGCTGCCGTGAAATGGGAGTTACCTTGGCGAAATAATTACCTTATTTTGGTGAGAAGAAAAAGTTTTGGCTCAGCGTATTCATTAGGGTATGGACCATAGGTGTGCATGAAGCGTTAAGCCACTGTTGTAATAACGTACATATTTTTGTGTTGGTCTGCACTTTGTTTTTACGAGAAAGTTTTTTCAAGCACTATTTATGTTAGAATAAATACAATTATGATTTACTTTTCGGTTGAGTTTTTTGTTGTTTTAATACGCCCTAAAAAAGAGGTGGCGAGATGATTTAGACGTGCATCACGAGGGTTGGTTCGAGGTGGCGCAGCAGAAGAATACCTGGAAGGATATGGGGGAGGCCTTTGCCCAGCAGTGGGACATTCAAGGCTAAAAAACAAAAAAAAATACGCACTCGAATGGAATAGTACATTTTGATACAAGTGGAGAAATAATAATAATAAATAATAAATATTGCTGGACATTACACACAGCACCATCTAGTGCCACACTAAGCAACGAGGCTTGTGTTGTGGTCACCAGATAGTTGATATACTACATAGATACTTTTTGTTTGTAAATACATACTTATTATACATATAAACATCCATGACTCGGAAACAAATGTCCATGCTCATCACACAAACATTTGCTCCGATCGGGATTCGAACCCGGGACCCTATGAACGTAAGGCAGCCTCACTACCGCTGCGCCAATCGGGTCGTCGGGTCGTCAGAAAGTTTGTTATTGCATTCGAGGCGGAATTATAACCGGTGTTTTTGAGCCGAGAACTGCAATAACAAATGTCCACGTGTATCAAACAACGTTTTTCAATACACTTTTGAAGAAATAAAATAAAATATAACGAAAAATATTTTTGCCACGAAATACGAAACTATGATTTTAATTTTTATTAGTGTACTAGCTGACCCGCGCAACTTCGTCTGCGTCACATGAGAGAGAGAGGGTTAGAGAGAGTGGAGTCAACCTTGAAAGATAGACATAATGCTATCGCGGTTTTTTTTAGAACGCTTTAAAACGAACAATTCCCTAATGCATGATTGTTGCGCAACTTTAACCGTTTATGCAGCGCCCGCAAAGGAAGCTCTCGAAAGAAATAAATTTTCCTTGTTTTTGCAACGTTTATCATTGATGCTCCGCTCCTTTTAATTATAGCGTGATGTTAGATAACCTATAGCCATCCTCGATAACTATTCAACACTAAAAGTTTTCCTGTAATTAGCGAGTTCAACCAACCAAAATCTCTTTAGCTTTATAATATTAGTAGATATATACCTACGTAGATCCAAGTGGGTAACAATTTAATTTCTTCGATATATTTGCATTAATCGCTAAAATAATCTACTTATGTTTTTCCAAAAAAAGGGCTTACCTCGACAGCCTTTTTTTTCGGATGGGAAATCATCAAATGACTCCTCCCGCTCTGGGCGGACCAGGAGGCAGTGTCATACTTTTACTGACTAAACCCATCCATGTTCCTTCATCGCCCTTTGTGTTCCGGGGCCACGGTATCTCTTTAGAACAGTCCCGCAACCCCGGCAGGCATCGGCCCTTGCGGACCCCTTCCTATTGCTGACTCTCTTTGAGGCGCGCGTCGAACACGAACGTGCCGTCAACACGGCCTGTCGTCATGAGACAGACGGACGGCGAGCTAGCCCATAGCCCACCGTCTACAGGCCCCGGACGCCCGGGGCGTCTCCCGCGGCGGCCGGGACGTTTAGAGGTTCTCTCCCACTCACGTTCCGCCACCTCCTTTTAGTAAAAGTCTGACACTCCCTCCTGCTCCGCCCAGAGCAGGAGGAGTCATTTGATGATTTCCCATCCGAAAAAAAAAAAAAAAAAATAGGCAACTGACACGGGCGAGGGTCATTCAATTCAGAAAATGGAGTGAAATAAACAACGCCGTCTATCGACCAAAATGTTAAACTGCTAAATTATATTACCTATGCTATAATTTTTTTTTAAAGCTGGTCAGTTGATTTAAAAGTTATGACTGTGGTGAGCACATTTTTAGTCATTGGTATCATTTTAGTTCAACAGATGTCGCTGCATGTATGTATCTTACATTTGATGATTAGTTCTTCTTGAAAACTTTAAGTTCATATATCTTTTGATAGAATTAACCGATTTCAATGAAACAAACACTAAGTCATACCCCAAGTTACACACAATTTTTATGTATAAACATTGTCAGCATTGAATTCGTAGATTTTACGTGATGTGCGCACAAACAAACAGACAAACAGACAAAAATTTCAAAAATGATGGAAATGGGTTCTGTTACTTATCTTTTCACACGCTGGCTATTTTTTGTTTCAATTTCTTCAATGTACAAAAATGACTTTTCTACAGATTTATTATATGTATAGATTGAAAAATGAATATCTATTCTTCTTTGCGTGTTGATAGACTCCAATAATATCTGACCAGTGTGTGGCTTCGTTTTAATCCTGGAAGGTGCAGGTAATGCAGCATGGGCCAGAAAGCAGGTGGACCATATCATGCAGAGGAGTTCCAGACTAGCATTGTATTTACACTTACACTGTTTAATTAGGTGTTCGAAACCTCCAGTTCGACTACCGAGCAATTTAACTGAGTAATTCAGTCTAACTACACGTTACAAGCGCACGTGCTATGCAAAACCTTGATTGTATTCGCAACTTACATATTACATCCACATACTGGGTAATCAAATGGTGATCTAAGTTTTGTTTACAGCAAACAGAACTTTACAGATACTCGATAGTTACTCCAGAAGTGTTGATATTGCTTGGCATACTACCTGTTTGGCTTAGGACCTTTACTGCGCATAAACAGTTGGTTGCTCGGCGCTAACTTAATGGTGTACTACATGCACCGTTACTTAATGGTCTAAGGTACATTAAGCGTCTTACCTGTTACTTTAAGTTCACTTTTATTGAATGTATGTGTGTGCTATGTTATAAACGTATGTAACGGGCGTGACGGAGAATAAGCCATGTTTACGTTATATTAATAAGATAGTAAAACAGCCTGGATACAGTTACGTACACTAAACATACAATAGGTGCTTTTCCTAAAAAAAAAAACATAAGTTTACGTCAATATGTTTTTGAAATCATCGTACATTTTTTCCACATAATGTTTTCAACACATAATATTTAGTCTAGATTTTAACATTCAAAATGAGGTGTAACATTTGTTCACTCGGATTTGAATAAAATTAACGAGTGCTTTATTTCTGTGAAACACTGTGATCCTCATTGTTCCAAGTAAACCAGAATGGCAAAATTATGAAAACATCATGTAATAATTGTACATTCGTGAATACTTTTCAAACATACCATTTTGACGAGGATTTGTACAAAATGGCTGAAACAAAATGATGTGTTAAAATATGCTAACAGTTTTAATAAGTAGGTAAACAGTGAAAAGACGCCGAAAATTGAAAGGGAGCAGCGGGCCACACCACATAATGTTTATTACCCTGCATAGGGCGCTTATTAATAAAACCCCATAGAAAGCAGGCAGCGCGCAAACACGAATGACCCATGAAAAGAGCTAGTGAACGCTATAATGTCTACACAAAGGCTTACAACATCTAACGTTTCCACCCATTATGAGGCGAGACCACCATTCAGGGGCTCAAATGAGTCTTAATGAAAGGTACGATACCATTATGAAGGCAATTGTGAGCTCATAAAGGAAATTAAAAAGAGACAAAAAACCCACGCTAGTTCCGCGCAAAAAGGGAATAACAAAAAGGTGTGCGCGTGTACGTTGAGAAGTGCTTTATGAGCGCATGAAAGAAACTGCGCTTTTCCCCCGTTTCATAATAATGATGAAATGATCGTGTTGGTAAACAATGAGGGAACATGAAGCGAAATTATTATAACAAACGCGTTTAGGGCTAAACTGGGCTTAGCTACGGTTTAGGCCCTTTTGTAGGACACATTTACAACGTTTTGTTTGCAAAGCAATGCTTCAAGAATTTATGTTAATGTTAGGAATTGTATTTTTTTTTAAATTTATATCTGTGGTAAAGTTAGGCTTTAATTCTTATTACTCTCTTTATTTTTCATTTAACAAATCAATAACATTTTTAAATATTCATTAGAAAAAAAAAAAAAAAATTGTAGCCCACCGGTATCGGGATTTATGTCAATGTTAATAATTTTATTTCATTCTTCTACGTTTCAATATCTTACAAAATGAATTTGTTTGTGTTTTAATATTCATTAACTGCCAAAATTTATTTAAATATTAGGGGCTTGGCAGGCTTGTCTAAGCATGCTGTGGCATACACAATAAAGTTAGCAACAAATTATTTCTTAGATAAGTGAAGGAGCACACCTACCTAATGCCGTATGTTGTCCATTATCTGACAATGTTTTGTGTATATCTTTTGTTGGAGATCCTAAGATAAATAAATGAAACCTGACTCTGAGCTTTTAGACTTTGTTAAATAGCTAAGGTAAGTAAAACTCCTGCTTTTTTCTGATAAGAGTAAAACAGATACATTGCTAATTCAAGAAACAGGTTCCACGATAAACTAGAACTTTTCTTAATCCCTCAGACTTGCAAATTACCCTTAAACTTAATCCAGTTCAAAAATTAGCCAAATTCTTAATCAGTTAGAACATTAACATTAAAGCTTCCATTCTTTGCTGCTGACACTGCACAAGTCCCTCTCGCTGAACTACCCTCATTAACTTTAATAGATAGGCCGTAGTTAACTAATTAATGTTACGTCGTCTTTATCTTTAATTGTATCATTATTAAGTTTCAAATTGTGCGTAAGATTACAACTTTGTTAAGAACTTGCTCTTGTCTCTAGTGGCCACCGGAGAATTGTGGTTGCTTAACTATTTCATTACTACGAGTTTAAATTTAATGAATTATCCGCTCTATGTCAGTTTGTGAACAATATGAGAGAAACTGGTTGACAATACACGAGGCGTCATTGTTAAAAACGTCTGGATTTACGACGAATTAATTCATGTTCGAGATAATGACTTTTCTAGCTAATTAATTGTAATCACTTTTTCAAGACTGCCTCAGATAAAATACTCTTTAGCAACGATGGTTCTGTTATACGTGCTACGCTCTCGTAGTTGTGACGTCATCATGTTGCTACGCCGTAGCAACCATAGAAGCTACGCTGTTTGTTATACAAACGGATACTTGCGAAAATTAACATTTTCGAAGTCATAATATGATGATATTGTCATCAAAAAGTGTAGTTAAATTATTTTTTGTTTTACAGTCGTTAAAACAAAACCGTAAATGCTGCATATAAAGGGTATTAATTCCGGAATTAATAATCCGAATTATCCGAGTTCTCGAAATGCGCTCAATATCGAGTAATTATTATAGCAGCTCTAGATTTCACTAGTCAAACAACGATTGGAGAACTTTACTGATATTATACTAGAACCCTGTTGGTACTTCAAAATGATGGCCATCAATTTATTAGAATTAACAGACTAAATGGAGCATCAATCTGGAAATAGGAAAGTCAAACAATCTAGCTAAGTCGACATCTGCCTAGGCTTTTCGTAACTATCGAGGTCAGTTTCTAGTCCAACCAGATGTGACTGAATATTAATATTTTGCGTGGACCTTTACGACTAAATTGCTAGGCTATTGATATTTTAAGGTTAGACCAACTGGTGTCAGACTTCTGTTTATATGTCGTTTAAAACTGACAGGTCTCCAGGACTCTGAAAGGCTTCAGAGCAATAGATCACATACTTGTACTGGATAAATGCTTCACGAAGCCCATTCATGTTTTGTGCTGATGATAGTCACAAGGCTTATTCACTTCCCAACATTTGATTGAGATGGCAACGCGTTCGATTCTCACACATTCGTTCCTCTTGTATTGCAGATGTTCAAAGACGCTGGTTACTACTTGCCATTATAAACAAAAAATTATTTTACTAACTCTAGTTAAGTCCCAATACATCTTTAAAATATTTTACTTGTACAAAGTTTTTTGGAGGCAAAAACAAGACAATCGAAGCACTACGTTATGATTTCACTGTCCCATAAGAGAGCAAAGTTGAAATAAACTTCGATATTGAATTTTCCAATTCAAGCCGCGGCGTGTGACAATAGTACATTTTGATACAAGTGGAGAAAGTTTGTTATTGCAATCGAGGCGGAATTATAACTCCCGAGCCGTAGGCGAGGGTGTTTTTGAGCCGAGAATTGCAATAACAAATGTCCACGTGTATCAAACGACGTTTTTCAATACACTTTTGAAGAAATAAAATAAAATAACGAATATTTTTTTGTCACGAACTTTGAAACTATGATTTAAATTTTCTTTTTTTTCGCGCTTTGGTCTCGCCAGGTTGAAAGAGAGGCAATGGTATGAAGCCGCTAGACAGCCTAATATAAAAGATTTATTTTATATTTTTGAATTCAGAACAAAAATAAATGTTAATTTGTGTATAAAAGTAACTATTCGTTTTAAATAATCATGTTTACATAGGATATTCTAATTATAAACACAATTTGAATATTCAAAAAATATTTATGCCGTAAAGACGCGTAGTGCTTTGAAAAAATTAAAAAAAAAAACATTCACCTCAGACTATAGGCATTGAACCATTTTGGACTAAGCATAGGTATAGTTATCTGTGGCAATTTTCATTCCTGCACACGTGCGGGAAAGTGGAAAAAATCGCACGCGTGTGAAATACATTGCATGTTGTACCTAATCGTAGTGCGTTAAGGACCAGTTTTCGAGGAAGTGTATTGAAAATTATCTGTACAAATTGATTTGAGACAATCGTGGGTTATTATTTTAAGATTTTTGCTAGTAATGACCATTGTAGCATTTGTAGCTCATCGGTGTGGTCTTTCTCTATCGTGTGGATTATTATTTTAAGTTTTTTGCTAGTAATGACCATTGTAGCATTTGTAGCTCTTCGGTGTGGTCTTTCTCTATCGTGTGGGTTATTATTTTAAGATTTTTGCTAGTAATGACCATTGTAGCATTTGTAGCTCTTCGGTGTGGTCTTTCTCTATCGTGTGGGTTATTATTTTAAGATTTTTGCTAGTAATGACCATTGTAGCATTTGTAGCTCTTCGGTGTGGTCTTTCTCTATCGTGTGGGTTATTATTTTAAGATTTTTGCTAGTAATGACCATTGTAGCATTAGCTCTTCGGTGTGGTCTTTCTCTATCGTGTGGGTTATTATTTTAAGATTTTTGCTAGTAATGACCATTGTAGCATTTGTAGCTCTTCGGTGTGGTCTTTCTCTATCGTGTGGGTTATTATTTTAAGATTTTTGCTAGTAATGACCATTGTAGCATTTGTAGCTCTTCGGTGTGGTCTTTCTCTATCGTGTGGGTTATTATTTGAAGATTTTTACTAGTAACTAGCTTCTGCCCGCGACTTCGTACGCGGATCCTGTTGCTTATGCCAACGACAACGGGGTCGTCAAAATCGAAGATCTGAAACGTCTGATGTCGAATTTTAAGAGCCCGGGGACGGGAATACAACGGGATGCGCGAGACGATTCGAGACGTTCCAGATCTTTCATTTTAGTAAGTCAACAGGAAATGCCCATCAGACTAAACATTTTTATAAGTCAACAGGAAACGCCCATCAGACCAAATAACACTTGCTGAGACGTCATTCCTATGTGGTATGGTGTAGCTGGGCTCTTGGAGTTCCACAACAGGTGTTCCAGATCTTCGATTTTTATAAGTCAACAGAGAGTGCTCATCAAATTGAACAACTTTTGCTAAAACTTCATTTCTACATATATGTTATAGTGTAGCTAGGCTCTTGGAGTTCCACATCAGGTGTGCCAGATCTTCAGTAGAAAATGCTCATCACGTGGAACAATTTTTGCTATGGTACCATTTTTGTATCTCGTATAGTGCAGCTGGTCTGTTGCGGTTCTGCATCAGGTGTTTGTTTCCAAGATAAAAGTCAACAGGAAATGCCCATCAGACCGAACAACTTTTGCTAAGACGTCATTCCTATATGTGTTATGGTGTAGCTGGGCTCTCGGAGTTCCACAACAGGTGTTCCAGATCTTCGATTTTTATAAGTCAACAGAGAGTGCTCATCAGATTGAACATCTTTTGCTAAAACGTCATCTATACATATTCCTATATATATGTAAGTGTAGCTGGGCTCTTGGAGTTCCACATCAGGTGTTCCAGATCTTAAAATTTATTCTCTCAGCAGAAAATGCCCATCACGTGGAACAATTTTTGCTATGGTACCATTTTTGTATCTCTTATAGTTCAGCTGGTCTGTTGTGGTTCTGCATCAGGTGTTCAAGTTTCCAAGATAAATTATAGCTTATATCTTGCCCAGACTTAATACCTATACAACAACAAAAAAATCATTCAAATCCGTCCAGTAGTTCCGAAGATTAGCGTGTACAAACAAACAGACCCACAGACAAACAGACACACAGACAAACAGACAGTTTTTTTTTTTGGATTCGTGTTCTATTGCTGTTTCTAAACCCCCCTCAATTATTTCTTTTTTAATATATTCAATGTACAGACACAGTTTTTTTACTGTTTTTAACCGACTTCAAAAAAGGCGGAGGTTATATGTTCGTGTGTATGTTTTTTTTTTTTTTTTTTTTATGTATGTTACCTGATTTCTCTCCCATTTGTGGACCGATTTTCAAAATTCTTTTTTCATTTGATAGAGTACACTCCTGAGGTGGTCCCATTTTAATTTGGTGAAGATCTGATGCTGACCTTCGGAGATATACAATGGAACTCTTCAAAAAGAGACGGCAAATCTGTTGTGATAGCTCCAATCGGTTGGATGTTCATTGTTTATACAATATCATGACGGAACATCACGCCTGTATGCTCTGAGGGGGTACGCAGAAGTGTACAATTTACCTGATTTCTCTCCCATTTGTGGACCGATTCTCAAAATTCTTTTTTTATTTGGAAAAGTATACTCCTGAGGTGGTCCCATTTTAATTTGGTGAAAATCTGATGCTGATCTTCGGAGATATACAATAGAACTCTTCAAAAAGGGACGGCAAATCTGCTGTGATAGCTCCAATCGGTTGGATGTTCATTGTTTATACAATATCATGACGTAACATCACGCCTGTATGCTCTGAGGGGGTACGCAGATGTGTACAATACACCCAGATTTCGACAGTTAGGTATGTTTGCGAATGGATGGAATAAGATTTTATTGGCCTGTCAGAAGTATTGTGAGAGGAATTTATGAATGTGACAACCTTTATTTTGTATATTTTAATTTTATGTTTTCTCTTACTCTTTTTTTACAATAATCTTAACCGTTGCATTTCACGCAATGCGTTTTCATCATGTGGTTTTTTCAATAATTACTTCAGTCGTGTGGTATAATTTCATGTATGTTCACCGATTTCTCCTCCATTTGTGGAGTGATTCTCAAAATTATTTTTTTATTTGAAAGAGTATACTCCTGAGACGGTCGCATTTAAATTTGGTGAAGATCTGATGCTGGTCTTCGCAGAAATACAATGGAACTCTTCAAAACTAGATGGTAAATCGGTCGTGATTTTTGCAATCGCTTGGATTTTTATTGTTTATACAACATCATGACGTAACATCACGCCTGTATGCTCTGAGGGGTACGCAGATGTGTACAATACACGCAAATTTCGACAGTTTAGATATGTTAAGTTCCATTTCTTGGGGATAAGCCTATTACCATGACATGTATTGTTAACAATGTAAAATAAATGCATAGCATATATTTGTATAGAATAATACGACTAAAAATGGAAAAATAAAAAAACTTTTTGAAAAAAAATAAAACCGACTTCAAAACACAAAAAAAGTGAAAAATAACTTTAGCTTCAGAAGTCGGTGACAACAAAAAAACTAAATGAATCAAAAAAGGTCACCGACTTCTGAAGCTAAAGTTATTTTTCACTTTTTTTGTGTTTTGAAGTCGGTTTTATTTTTTTTCAAAAAGTTTTTTTATATTATATGTATATAATATATATATATAGAATATAGATGTCCATTGTAGCATTTGTAGCTCTTCGGTGTGGTCTTTCTCTATCGTGTGGGTTATTATTTTAAGATTTTTGCTAGTAATGACCATTGTAGCATTTGTAGCTCTTCGGTGTGGTCTTTCTCTATCGTGTGGGTTATTATTTTAAGTTTTTTGCTAGTAATGACCATTGTAGCATTTGTAGCTCTTCGCTGTGGTCTTTCTCTATCGTGTGGGTTATTATTTTAAGGTTTTTGCTAGTAATGACCATTGTAGCATTTGTAGCTCTTCGGTGTGGTCTTTCTCTATCGTGTGGGTTATTATTTTAAGATTTTTGCTAGTCATGACCATTGTAGCATTTGTAGCTCTTCGGTGTGGTCTTTCTCTATCGTGTGGGTTATTATTTTAAGTTTTTTGCTAGTAATGACCATTGTAGCATTTGTAGCTCTTCGGTGTGGTCTTTCTCTATCGTGTGGGTTATTATTTGAAGATTTTTGCTAGTAATGACCATTGTAGCATTTGTAGCTCTTCGGTGTGGTCTTTCTCTATCGTGTGGGTTATTATTTTAAGATTTTTGCTAGTCATGACCATTGCAGCATTTGTAGCTCTTCGGTGTGGTCTTTCTCTATCGTGTGGGTTATCATTTTAAGTTTTTTGCTAGTAATGACCATTGTAGCATTTGTAGCTCTTCGGTGTGGTCTTTCTCTATCGTGTGGGTTATTATTTTAAGTTTTTTGCTAGTAATGACCATTGTAGCATTTGTAGCTCTTCGGTGTGGTCTTTCTCTATCGTGTGGGTTATTATTTGAAGATTTTTGCTAGTAATGACCATTGTAGCATTTGTAGCTCTTCGGTGTGGTCTTTCTCTATCGTGTGGGTTATTATTTTAAGATTTTTGCTAGTCATGACCATTGTAGCATTTGTAGCTCTTCGGTGTGGTCTTTCTCTATCGTGTGGGTTATTATTTTAAGTTTTTTGCTAGTAATGACCATTGTAGCATTTGTAGCTCTTCGGTGTGGTCTTTCTCTATCGTGTGGGTTATTATTTTAAGATTTTTGCTAGTCATGACCATTGTAGCATTTGTAGCTCTTCGGTGTGGTCTTTCTCTATCGTGTGGGTTATTATTTTAAGTTTTTTGCTAGTAATGACCATTGTAGCATTTGTAGCTCTTCGGTGTGGTCTTTCTCTATCGTGTGGGTTATTATTTGAAGATTTTTGCTAGTAATGACCATTGTAGCATTTGTAGCTCTTCGGTGTGGTCTTTCTCTATCGTGTGGGTTATTATTTTAAGTTTTTTGCTTGTAATGACCATTGTAGCATTTGTAGCTCTTCGGTATGGTCTTTCTCTATCGTGTGGGTTATTATTTTAAGTTTTTTGCTTGTAATGACCATTGTAGCATTTGTAGCTCTTCGGTGTGGTCTTTCTCTATCGTGTGGTTAGTGCCTAACCTGGTGTCAGAGTTTTTATGCCACCCATGAGCCTCTGACTGACTTTTTACATGCTGTCGAGAAATATCTCTCAGGCATGCTGGTTTCCTCACGATGTTTTCCTTCACCGAAGCAAGTGATAATTTTTCAAGATTTGTTGCAAGAGCATCTAGTAGCCTCAGACATTCGCTGTATATTAATATTATCACAGTATTTTGTGAAGCTACAAAAACATAAACCTGAAGAGTTCCACTAAATTCACGTCATCTGGTTTGAACTTGTCTAATACGATGGACAGGCAGCTTTAGGTGGGTCAGTTATACAAATTGAAACCGCGAAAACAAGTGAAAGGGCCCATCCATCATACATTGAGTATCAGTACGGGTTTTCAGAAGCTTAAAGTTTGAGTACTAATTCAAACTACTTTGACTTCGAGAATGTTTTATTGTGCCTGAATATTTTCGTCGTCTATAAGAAAGAATAGATATTTGGAACGTCTAAGACAATTTAAACTGAACCCAACTAAAACACATTTGACGAAGAGACAATCTGTTCCAGATTTCAAGCTGTTGAAAATTACTTTCCTATAGTTTCCTAAAAATACTCCATCTTTTCTACTATTCAAAAGAGGAATAAAATTGCAAAAGAGTTCTTTATCTTTCAAATACATTCGTATGAACCAGACAACTGCCCGAAGCGGTTCGTTCGAATAAACATTTCACCCCATTGTACCCTTATACGAATCTTCCGTTGTGGGTAGGTTTAATAAGTAATGTAAACGTTCTACGAAATAGCAATTTAAGATTTTTGTGATTTCATTATTTGTTTGTAACAATTGCAACTTTTTATAAAATCACTAGCTGATGCCCGCGGCTTCGCCCACCCGTAAATTATATACTAATATTTTTCTCTTGAGTCACTATATCTATTAAAAAAACCCGCAACAAAATCCGTTGCGCAGTTTTAAAGATCTAAGCATACATAGGGACAGACAGACGCGGTCGACTTTGTTTTATAATATGTAGTCATACAACAACAGTGGAAACGACCTCGGCCAAGGACGGATGCGCGGTGTAAACATGGGCAATGTAAATTGAAACGATTTTTAAAAATAAGGCATTATGAATCGTAACTAGACCCTTAACGAAGTCAAAAGGCACTAGTTCTCCCCGTCATTAAGATATTTTTTTGTTCTAGAACATACCTGGGAACTTACTAGCTACGGAGATATTGGAGGTCAAAGTTCCAACTATTTCACAAGTTTTTTTCAAATACTGGTTTTTAAGGTAATAACTTTACTTAAATACCTCCATAAACCGTTTACTATTAAATGCGTCCATAAGCACAATGTTTTGAGTGCGTTACATTAAGTTTAACTGTAAAACGTGATTTTCCACCCCAAAAAAAAGTCGTTTCCCAGCAATAATATTTGCGTAAAGTTACTTAGTTTGATGTACAGAATGTTTGGTTGAAGGCTCCGTGAAGACTACAGACCCTTGTTTCTTGTTACAGCCTGTATATTTACCATTTCAAGTAAAAAATGCAATTCAGTACAATTAAAAAGCTGCTGAGCAAAAATTTAAAAAATAAAACGAGTATTCATTCTATAAAGTATGGCATAAAAGAGGGAAATCAATAAGTAAGAAATATAAGTGCTCAAAGCTACTGTGAATCCCGACAGGTATGTACGGTCGACAAAGCTATTTGGCTTACATTTTACAATGTAATTTGCATGTTAAAATGTAAACCGCTTAGCTTGGTCGAACGTACTAACCAGCCAAGCCCCTTGTTATCAAAAAGCGGACTTTTAAAACTGACAGAACATCTATTTTGTACTTTCATCATCATCATCATCATTTTTTAAAAGGCGAGATATACCATCCAGACGACGAAAACCTATAGCCAGCACCGACAGATCCATGTTTAAACACCCGTTCGTTGATATATTTCTGCTTTTTAGGTCCGTACCTTTATAGCAGTATTGATGGAATTGTCGATATACAAGCTTTAAACATCAGAAGGTGTAAGAATGAAGTGTTTGAGTACATTCGTAAATTGACATATGACGAAACTGAAAACCTCTTAAAGATACAACATTCAATTTTACATACTCACCCTCCTACACACACTCACTCATCTACATCATACACAAAAGGAGGTCACCACAACACTCCGATGTTTTTATTTGTTTTTTATTTTTACTTTAATTTATTTTTTTATTTTATCTGCTCCTAGATGATTAAAACCTAATGTAATATAATTAAAGCCAATTTGAACCTCAAGCTTATAAATAAATGTAATAAAAACGCAAAAGATTCCGCGTTTGGCATCCGTAGCGCACACCCGTGCGCTCTGCCCCGTACCGCTCTCTCGGTACCGCGCCTCCCGCGCCCCCCGACTCGGTCGCGCGCGCCGCAGTGCTACGCTTGTAGCACCGCCACTACGCCACGTCTCCGTAGGCCACTAGGCCCCGCCCACTTCGTAGCACGCTACGGTTTGTGTTCGCGCATGTGCTGCTACGTCGTAGCAAACTGGCTACGGTTGCTAAGCATCCGTAGTCGGCCTTCTATGCTCGCGTTCGCGTCGTGTTTTTGACTCCTTACGAGTAAAAACCATCAGTTTTTTCGGTGGTACTTGGGGGAAACCTTACGGTGCCAACGAACCAAAGTGGGTGGTGACCCAGCACACCCGCCGACCCCCTTCAGGGGAAGGCAGTTAGTTGGAGCATATTAACTCCCGTTTGTCCACATTTTGCACCCGGGACGTCTGGGTGTGTCTACCCCAGCGGCCCGGATTGGTCGCAAGACCCATAGGGCCCTGCCGCACATTGAGTTTGGCGGCAGGTTTACAAGCTTAGGGCTCACAATAGAACTCACCCCCCTGTGATACCGACAGGGAGCGTACACACCCCCGGGTTATCCCACCTGGGGGAGTTAGGATTAGATAGAAGTCAACGATAGACCCGGCCCTCTGGTCATTCAGACAGCTGTGTAGCTGGCGAATTTGTTTGTGTTTTTCTTCTCGCCAGTGAAGCACTAAGAAAAACATAGGGTTGGGCTCCTTTGGGGAACTGTCTGCCCGGGGTGTTCACGTTTCACTTGTCGCCTCGGGACTAGGTCTTAAGCTTAGCTAGGCTTTTTAGCTCTGTTTAGCTCCCCCTATACTCTCGTATACACGACCCCCCCCTACCCCTATCTCCTCAGCCATGATGGCAGAGGAAAAAATGCTTGACCACTTCGTGTGTAAGTTGGTCAAGACCATGCTCGACGAAGACAATCCCGTCATCTTCGAAAAATATCAGGGCATGTTGGCCCAAATCTAACTGAGGTAGAACGGGTTCGTACCCGATCCACCAACGATCACTGAGTTCAGTGATGCGTTGGAGTCCCCCCTTTCCCCCTCACTTATGTCACTGATGTCTCCAACTTCCCCGGAGGTTATCCCTATTTTGAAAGAGGAATCCTCTTTTGTTCCGCCCGCCGACTCTGAGATGGAAATCCACATCTCAGATGTCGAATCTGAGGCAACCTCCGCCTCTGAATCCACCCCCACCTCGTCCTCTGAAGACGACTACTTGGTCGTCGAAAAGGGAAAGAGGAAGGAGGGAAAGTCCCCTTCGACTTCGGCCACTAAGACCAAAAAACCCGCGACTCAGGTCTCAATGCCGTCAGAGCATGATGTTGACCCCTCCCAGAGCCGTCCCCTCACCCCCATGACCGCAGCCACTCCGGCTGCCACTCAAAATGCCACCCCGGCCGCCCCTTCCAGCTCCTCCCAGAGCCGCCCCCACAGCCCCATGACTGCAGCCACTCAGGCTGCCCCCCCTAAGAGTGCCCGTCCCCCCTTATATTCATTCATGAAAAGGGGAAATGGACAGAGGTTTCTAAACTCTGTAACGAACGTCAGATCCATTATACCTATGCCCGTGCTGTTGAGCAGGGCATCAAAGTCCAGGTATCGTCGTCAAACGATTACCGTGGACTATCCAAACTTCTCCAAACAAGGGACATCAAATACCACACCCACACTGTCTAAAAGAACATCCCCACCAGGGTGGTCATAAAATACATCCCAACAGAAATCTCCCCTCAGGAGATTAAAAGCGACCTTGAGTTGCAAAACGTCCCGGTTTCTGAGGTGCACCGCTGCGTGCTGTGTGGCGAGTCTGCACACCCCGCTAACTACCGCGGGTGTCCAAAGGCCCCTAAATCTTCGGCCCCTAATTTGGCCAATCGCGCCAATAATAAGCATTTGAGAGAGTGCCCCTCTCTCACTGAGAAACTCCCCACTTCTCTCAGCCCCCAGCGCCCCAACCCTTGGAACGCGCTCAATCACCAAGCCCACTTCCCGGCTTTGAGACCCGCTCAACCGCCGTGCTCCCAGTCCATCCCACCTCTGATGGCATCGACTATAACACCCCCTCCCACCCCCAGACCAATAATAAAAGTCCCCCAGTGCCTTCAGCACCAGGTCCCTTTCCTCCAGCGCCCTCAGCGCCCCGCCACCCAACCAAGGTGCACCAAGCACCATTCACCTTCTCGGCCCCCTCCCCTACCCCTGCGTCAAACGCCCTGGCACTAGACCCATTTGACCCCTTCAGGGTTATCTGTAGCACCTTCGCAGTGTTCCACTCCCCGCGTGGCCACCAAATGGCAAAAGACGTCATTGCTTGCAATGGTGACTTCTTCGCCTTACTCTAAGTTTACAATGCGTACCCCGATGTTACGCAATCCCTTAGAAACCTCCCCCACAACTCGAATCCATAGAGCTCCTCCCCACTTGTAGATTCAAACCGAAATCTCTAAAAATAGGGACCTTCAACGCCGAAGGCCTGAATGGCCAACGTGATGAGATCGCCACTTTCCTCCGCGACCATCAACTAGACATCCTCCTAGTCCAAGAGACCTTCTTTAAACTCCACCAGCGTGACCCTAAAATTGCCAACTACAGGTTAGTTCACAATGACAGGACTCGCTGCCACAAATGAGGTACTCTCATTTACTATAAATCCAGTCTCTACTGCATCCTCTTAGACCCCCCTACCCTCTCCAACTTTGAAGTCTCTGTCTGTCGGCTGGGCATGACAGGTCATCAACCCATCACGATTATCTCGGCGTACCTTCCGCCTCCAAACTTCAACACTGATTCCGTGGCGATTAACGCCTCCATCAAGAATGACCTCACCGTCCTCCTCAACCTAAGTGACTCCGTTCTTCTGGTAGGGGATCTTAATGCAAAGCACCCCGTGTGGAATAGCCACTTGTCTAACACCAGAGGTAATGTCCTCCACAACCTCTGCTCCCCCCTCAATTTTGATGTCATCGCTCCGATGCATCCCACTCACTTTCCAAACAACCCTAATCACACCCCCGATGTGCTAGACGTCGCGCTTCTGAAGAATGTAAACTTGCGATTGCATTCTATAGAAACGATCGACAAGCTCAATTCGGATCACAGACCTGTGATGCATTTGCCCCCACCCAGATATGGTCCTTTTGACCCCTCTCAACCCCCCCCCCACCAAAGTGATCACGGACTGGGGGAAAGTAAGCGAATTGCTGAAATCCACCGAGTCCCCTCACTTAGATCAAATCCCAGACAACATCGAAACTGTAGCCGACACGGAGGCCGCGATCGGCTTGTTCACTCGTCGCGTTCCGTCAATCCTGAACGAATGTTCAAGGGAGGTTCCGGCCGAGGATCACCTCCGCTGGAAACTTCCGGATGACGTGCGTGAACTGGTGACCGAAAAGAACGCGGCTATCCGTGCTTACAGAGCTTTCCCCTGTGTCAATAACAAAGTTTTTATGCGTCGCTTACAACGCAAAGTAAGTAGATGCGTCAAAAAGCTGCGTGTTGATCAGTGGGACAAGATGCTCGATGATCTGGAACCAACCCATCAGGCCTTCTGGAACCTGCAGAGGAAACTACGCTCCTCTGAGGTCACTCCCATGCCCCCTCTTATTAACTCTGATCAGAGCGTCGCCTTCGACGACGACGATAAAGCCGAATGTCTCGCCGACAGTTTAGAGTCTCAATGCTCCCCCAGCACGCAGCCAGTAGACCAAGCTCACCTTGATAAGGTGGATGCTGAAGTCGAACGCCGGGCCTCCCGAAGACCCTGATGATCCCCTACCCCCAGTCACTCCAGACGAGGTGGAGGACATCATAAAAGGTCTCAAACCTAGGAAAGCCTCTGGCTCTGATGGAATCACCAATAAGGTGCTCAAACTTTTCTCCCCCACCCTCATAGTATTATTAACCGCTATCTTCAATAGCGACATGACCAACAATAGCTTCCCACAATCGTGGAAACAGGCTACCGTTATTGGTATTCCCAAACCGGGCAAGCCTTTTTTTTTTTTTTTTTTTTTTTTTTTCGGATGGGAAATCATCAAATAACCCCTCCCGCTCTGGGCGGAGCAGGAGGGAGTGTCAGACTTTTACTGACTAAAACCCATCCATGTTCCTTCATCGCCCTTTGTGTTCCGGGGCCACGGTATCTCTTTCGAATAGTCCCGCGACCCCGGCAGGCATCAGTCCCTGCGGACCCCTTCCCTTTTGCTGACTCTCTTTGAGGCGCGCGTGGAACACGAACGCGCCGTCGACACGGCCTGTCGTCATGAGACGGACGGACGGCGAGCTAGCCCATAGCCCACCGTCCACAGGCCCGCGCCTACGGTGGCCGGGGGCCACGTGGTGGTGGCCCCCGACGCCCGGGGCGTCTCCCGCGGCGGCCGGGACGTTGAGAGGTTCTCTCCCTCTCACGTTCCGCCACCTCCTTCTCTAGCATTACTGCTTCGCAGAAGGAGGTGACGGCGTCCCATTCCGTCTCGCTCCGGACCATGGCTTGCACCAGGGCCGGACGCGAGAAGTCGCCGCCGCCAATCGCCGCTTCGAGGACACGGCGGTGCTCCGCCCACGCGGGGCACACCTCCACCGTGTGTTCCACCGTGTCCTCCGGTCGATCCTCACAATGGAAGCACCCGGGCGTTTCCTCCCGCCCGATTCGGTGCAGGAACCTCCCGAACACTCCGTGTCCGGTGAGGACCGCGTCCGGACCTGCGTCAGGCGGAAGGTGAGGACGCCGTGGCATCTCTCAAGCCACTCCTCAAAGAGGGGACTTATCGCCACTATCGTGGCGTGCCCTGCACGGGGTTGCGACAGTCGCTCTCTCCATGTCGCCATGAGATCCCGCCGGAAGTCTGTCCGCTGAGCGACAATTTGTCGCGGCAGCGGAGTTTCCCCCCGGCGGCGGCGTAGCGCCTCCGCGCGCCATTCATGTAGGCGCGCGAGGACTATCGCCTCTAGATCCCATGGCGGCAATCCGGCAAGGAGGCTCGCCGCCTCGCGGGAGATCGTACGGTACCCCCGGGCCAGCCTTACGGCTACTACCTTTTGGGGCGCGTTCAAATAGTGGGCGGCTCGCAGCCTCAATGAACGCGCCCACACCGGGGCCCCGTAAAGGGCCATTGACCGCACGACTCCCGCGTAGAGCCTCCGGCAGGAGGCGTTCGGCCCCCCCAGATTGGGCAGGAGCCGCCTGAAGGCAGCCCCAGTCCGTTCCAGTTTAGGGGCCAAACGTCGGAAGTGCTCCACGAAGTTCCACCGGCTGTCAAGGACAAGTCCCAAGTACTTCAACGTCGACTCAACGCCGATGGATACCCCTCCTACCGTCAGTGAGGATCCCGGAGGTGGCGCATTCCGAGGCCCATGAAAGCACATGGCCTCGGACTTGTGCAATGCCACCTCGAGACCCAATTGCCGGATCCTCTCAACGACTATCGCAACCCCGCGTGTCATCACTTCGGCCGCCGCCTCGTGCGACCCCCCCTGTGCTAGCACCAGCGTGTCGTCTGCGTAGCAAACCACGCTGACACCGCTAGGGAGGTCGGCGCGCAGCACCCAGTCGTACCCGATGTTCCACAAGGACGGCCCTAGGACCGATCCCTGCGGAACACCGCACGACATCTCTCGCCGGTTCCATTCTCCGCTGCGACCAGGGTAAATGACTGCCCTGTCCGTCAGGTAGTCCCCGACCACTCGACGGAGGTAGGTCGGCACCCGGTGATACCGGAGTGCCTCCCTAATGCAGCTCCAGGGCATGGAGTTGAAGGCGTTGGCGATGTCGAGAGACACCGCCAAGACAACCCCACCTCTGGACACCGCATCCCCCGTCGTGAGGGCTCTCACGCGCATGATGGCGTCCACCGTTGAGCGCCCCTTGCGGAAACCGAACTGGTGTTCCGCAAGGTCCGGCCCAGTCCCCGCAAGGTGCTCGGCGAGGCGGTTTGCAATTACTCTTTCAAAGAGCTTGCCCACCTCGTCGAGCAGCACCACGGGCCGGTATGCGGACGGAGAGTCCGCAGGGCGCCCCGGCTTCCGAATGAGGACCAGCTTTCCCGTCTTCCAACGAAGCGGGAACTGGCCTCTCTCCAAGCATGCGCTAAGGAGCCCCTCTAGTCGGGGCCCGAGAGCCTCCGAGGCCAGGACCCAGGCTTTGCCAGGCAAGCCGTCGGGTCCCGGGGCGGTATTTTTGGCACTGAGCTTGCGTACCGCCACTCTCAGGTCTACCCCAGTCACTTCCGGAGCGTTGTCGTCGTCGTCCTGTTGGTCCGCTTCCAGCATCGCAGGCGGCGGAGCCATAGGCGGGGGTGGGTGTTCCCCTCGCGAAGGGAACAGAGTGCTCACCACGTCCTCCACGAGCTCAGGCCGGAGACTCTGCGTCAGTGGGGGGGCCCAGGGGCGGAGTTTGTCCCGCACCAACTTGTAAGGGCGCCCCCACGGATCTCTGTCGAGAGTCCCCAGCAACTCCTCGCGGGCCTGATCCCTGGCCCGCAGGACCGCTTCGCGGAGGGCGGTCTTCGCCGCTCTGTACCCCTCATAAAGCTCCGCCTCAATGGCTGCCGCATCCGGTGGGCGGATGCGGAGCCTGCGATGCCTGGCGTACAGGTGTCGTGCAGCCACGCACGCCTCGCGCAGAGATGTCAGCTCACGCGACCACCAGTACACCTGACGCCGGGCGCTTCTTGGCCGAACACGGGGCATTGCCACGTCACAGATGTCAGACATGGCCTCCTGGAACCACCCTGCCTCATTGTTAACGTCGGCAGGCCTGTCCGGTGATGTCACCCAGGCTTGCACGATCGAGGCTTCCAGGAGGAGCTCCCGGTCCAGCTGCTTCAGCGCCCAACGCGGACCACTCGGGGCCTGTTGGACCGGCGCGCTTGGGGTCT
Organism: Xestia xanthographa; assembly: GCA_905147715.2. NCBI lineage: Eukaryota > Metazoa > Arthropoda > Insecta > Lepidoptera > Noctuidae > Xestia > Xestia xanthographa. Next base: position 14,176,588 of record LR990656.1, read on the forward strand.
GGGTGGAGACGTCGAACCGGATGTACCGGTGGTCGGAATAGGTCTCCACCCCCTCCATGACACGCCAGTCAATGACACGTGGCGACAGAGCGGGGCTAGCGAACGAAATGTCCACCACCGACTCGCCCCGCATCCGCACACACGTAGGGACAGAACCCCGATTTAGGACGACCAGGCCCTTCTCCAGGGCCCAGTCTTCCACCATCCTTCCCCGCACGTCTGTACAACGAGAACCCCAAGCCAAATTCTTGGCATTGAAGTCCCCGAGGACAACCACAGGTAGGGAATGGTTTCCGACGACAACACTCAACTCTGCGAGAGAGTTGTGGAACTCGGCGAGAGTTCGGCTCGGGGAGAAGTAGACTCCCACCACTACGATCTCCCCGAACCGGGCTGCTACGCACCCCCGACCCCTCCTGACATCTTCAAGGGTCGGGGTACCGGCGGCGGCCGACGACACTATGGTCACTGAGCCGCTAAGGTCCGCCACCCAGTCTTCCCTGGGGAGGACAAAATACGGCTCAGCGACCACAGCAATGTTAATCAACCACTGCGCCATGCTCTGGAGCAACAGATCCTTAGCACAGGCGCAGTGGTTGATGTTCGTTTGGAGGAAGCGCAATGGGGCCGTTATTGGCACTCCATTACCGCTTCCTCCCTAGCCCCCTGCGAGGGCCCCTCTGTGGCGGCGACAGTGGCAGCGGCGGCGGCAGTTGCGGCTGCGGCGGTGGCGACGGTGGTGGTGGTGGCGGCGGAGGGCCTTCCCTTACCTCTGGTGGCCTTGGTGGGCGGAGCGCAGGCCTTGCTCCCAGCCCGGTGGTCGGCCGGCTTGCCGGCTGCCGCACATGCACCGCAGTGCGGCGTGGCACAGCAAGCTGCGGACACATGGCCGGGCTGACTGCAGCGGAAGCAGAGTCCGCTACGGTCAACCTCCGAGGCGCACTGTACTGACACGTGGTGTCCCACGTGGCAGCGATAGCACCTCAGAGGTCTGGGCTCCAGCAGCTTTACCTGCGCTGACACCCAGCCCACCAGTAGCCTTCGGCCCTCCACAATTGTTTTGGCCGCCGTCACGGGGCAGCATACTGTAACGGTATGCATACCCGTGAGGTCCGGCCGTAGGGCGCCTGCCTTGACCTGCTCAGCAGGGCACCCACCGGATCTGGCGACGGCGGTCACCACCTCATCCTTGGTCACCGAGTCGTCCAGACCCAGGATGCGCAGGTCTGCGCATCTGACGGGTCTGGACACTCGGGCGTCGTCCACGTTCAGGGACGCTCTGAGCTTTTCAGCTAGAGCGTCAGCGGACGACCCGCTGGTTTCGCCGGGGATCTCCAGCATACGAGCCCCTGTCGCGGTGACTTTAAGCCGGAGGCCCCCGGTGATCCCGAGCTCTCCGAGATCCACCGTCTCCTTCGCTTTCGCCAGCAGGTCGCGGTAGGACACGCCCCTCTTTCCCGCTTCCGGCTGTAGTGTAATCACTACAGCTGCGGTCTTCGGGGCGCGAAGCCTAGCCGCGATCTTCCGCGCCCTGTACTGGCGCTGCCGCTCCTCATTACGGGCCTTTTTGGCCGCCTTCCGCCCCTTCTGTTTCTCCCCGACTACCTGCCATCCGGCTTCAGCCGAAGGAGGTGTAGGGGCCTGGGGGGGTGGTGGCGGCGGCGGCTGCTGGCGTGCCATAGGCGCTGGCCCACTTGCCGCTGGCCCACTTGCCGCTGGCCCACTTGCCGCTGGCCCATTCACCGCTGGTGCTGGCGCCGGCACAGTCACTGCCTGTGCGGCCGCCTTGCCGTTCCTCCTCCGGGGCGCCTTCTTAGTCGGCGCCGGTTTCGCCGGAGCCGACTTCCCAGGGGGAGGTGCCACAGCTCTGCCGGAGGACTGGCTTGACGGCCCGGGTGTGGCAGCCGCAGCAGCCGCGTATGACGCCGTGCTCGGCATCGTGCTCGGGCCCGCGGCTGCCTTGTTTGCACCCAGAGGGGGGCGCAAGACGATTCCCTCCAGGACGGAGAACCGCGCCTGGAAGGACGCCAGCTCCTGCCGAACCAGGTTCAGGACCTGGCTCTCCACCGGCATGGGCTCGGCTTGTCGCTGCTGCTGCTGGTGACGGCCCCCATTCGGAGGCGCAGCGCGGGTGCCGGCCTCGCGCAGACTGGCCAGGTCTGCGTGGAGCTTGGCATTCTCCTTTTGGAGAACCTCCATGGCGGCCGTTAGGCGGGCCAGCTCCACGCGCAGTTTGGCCACCTCCTCTCCACCTATCGGAGGGGGAGGAGGGGTAGGCCCCGCAAAGTTGGCCACTGCTGCCGCCATGATGGCGGCGGAAGCCCCGGGTATGGCCTTGAGTTTTGAAGATGTCTTCACCTTCAAGGCCACGCCCCTTATCGCGGCTTCCACCGCCTTTGTGAACCTGGCCTTACACTCCGCCTCGGAGCCGCCAGGTGCAACCGCCTCGTCGCCCGACCCGGGAGCAATATTGCCCGGATGGCGCCCCTCTTCGGCCAGCCTTGCTGACCCCTCAGTCCTCACGGAGCCAGAGAGCCCCCTCCCCTTGCCCCGGATCCCACCACGCTTATTGGTGGAGATCTTTCGGGCCGAGGCCTCCTCCTCTCCGGATGACGACCCCCGGTCGCCATCCCGCCTGGGCCGCTTGCGGAAGAACTTGCTGTTCTCCGCGGGCGTCCCGGCCCTCGCGCGGCGGGAGCTCTCTGAGCCTCCCGCACTCGCATCGCTGGATGCGACGTCGGACTCCGACCCCGCATCTCTCCTCTCCTCTGTTTTGCCGTTGCCGGCGGTGTTGTTTGTTGTTTTTTGTTTTAAAGATTCCATATTTGATCCCACGAGTATGGGGGAAATAAGATACAATCTAGGCAGAGACCCCTGTACCTAGAAGGGCAGATTTAAGCATTTGTTACTCGCCGTGGGGGTCTGCAGGTACCCTGGCGAGGAGTGCACTAGCGATTGATTTGTTCCATGGAACACCCGTCAGCCATACATCCCCTCGCGGTGCGTCGCCACTTGGGATTCGGGGTAACTTTTTATAGAGGTTTTCTACCTCGCGGTCCGGGCAGTTAAGCCAAGACCCTCGGTCCCCTATCGAAACCGCGAGACGTGATCCACAGCGCTTTGATAGCCAGATTACGAGAATGACGGTGACAGAGGAGGACGGATCCTTCTCTGTCTGCTCGGAGGCAGGGTGAGTGCACACCGAGCCCGCCCTCATTCCTCTGCTGTGCCCTCTGCTTAACAGAGGGTCACGCAGAACAACGCTCCGTTGGTCCAGAATGGACCCTACCCTTGTCAGATTCATTAGCCGCGGCGGTCACATTCCCCGGGGGATAAAAGGAAACTCTCATTTCCCTTCATTCCCCGGAGAAGGATACCGCCACGTCCAGGGTGCACCGGCCCAGCAGCTGCTCTTCCCTCCAGACGTATCGAGAGGGACCAGCAGCCGCCAGACACACGTGGAGGACTTCTGACATCGCACCCCAAACCGGGCAAGCCTAAATCTTCCCCAAGTAGTTACCGCCCCATTAGTCTCCTCAATGTCATAGGCAAAGTCTACGAGAGGCTTATTTATAAGCGTCTCAAAGACTACGCCGAAACAAAGAGTTTAATTCCGAAAGAGCAGTTTGGATTTAGATCCCAACACTCTTGTGTCCAACAAGTGCACCGCATAGTAGAACACATCAGCGCCCGCTTCCAGCGAGGCATGATGACCGGTGCCTTGTTCTTCGATGTTGCGAAAGCATTTGACAAGGTTTGGCGCAACGGGTTGATATACAAGTTGTATCGGCAAGTTGTATGTGCCAGATCGTCTCGTTCTCATCCTCCGAGACTTTTTGTCGAATCGCACCTTCCAATACCGCATCGAGGGTGCGCTTTCTGCCCCTCATCCGATCGACCTCCGGATCATCCGACCGGTGTCCGTCAGGGCTCGGTGCTATCCCCATTAATATTCACGCTGTTCACTAGTGACATCCCAAAGAGTAGTACAGCCCAGTTAGTCCTTTTTGCTGACGACACGGCCATTTATTACTCTGGAAGGAGTTCCCTCTAAAATCTCTAGTACTCGCCAAACCTCCGCAAATGCCTTAGGCGATTGGTTCCGGAGATGCAGAAGAGAAGTCAATCCCGACAAGAGCCAGGCGGTACTTTTCACCAGGCCCCACCACACTGTTCCCCCGAACCCTAGTCCGATTACCATGTTTGACAAGCCGATCCCTTGGGAGACGCAAGCCAAATACTTGGGGGTCTTCTTAGATCAACGCCTAAACTTCCGAGAGCACATAGGGACGGTACGCTCGCGTGCCGCCTTCGCTCTCAGTAGGCTCCACTAAGTGCTGAATGCACGCAGCAAATTGTCACTTAAGTGCAAATTGCGTATTTACACCGCGTGCATTCGGCCTATCATGACATACGCGTGCCCTGTGTTCGCGCATGCAAAACCCTACCTAATCCATAGGATGCAGCCCTACAAAACCGTTTTCTCCGATGGGCCACGGGCTCACCGTGGTACCTCAGGAACTTACAACTTCACGTAGATCTCAAAATCCCAACCATACAACAGTTCATGAAACGTCTTTCAACTAAAGAGTTTCTTCGACAAGGCTGAGAAGCATAAAAACCCCTTGATCTCTTCAGCCGCCCATTATGTCCCATCAAAAATTTCCAAGACTCGCCGTCCCAGGCATACTTTACTCATACCCGACGACCCCACCACCCTCATTCATGAGAGTTGTAGGGAAACTAGCACATTACGTAAAAATAAAATAAAAAAAACACAAATACAAACCGCGAATCCAAACCCGACCCCGCCACCGTGGCGTACCACGAGTGCGACCCCCCCGTAACATCACCGCCCGACCCTTGCTCGACGAGCCAGCCCGCGCCGCTGAGCAAGTAGCTTTAAATTCCCTAAAAAATAATCCGACCCAGCCACCCTTGCTGCCCTCCCTCAATGACGCACTAAGCCGAGGCCCGAACCCCACAGGGGGTGCCCTTAGTGATGTTCATTTAATTGAAAATCATAGATTGTAAGCCCTGGCTGGGGGCCTTAAAGTAATTTTTGGCCACCACAGGATAGTCCGGTTAAGTAGTTTGAGTTGTATCTGCGAGTGGTCCTTTCTAAAAAGAAAAAATCTGATATACAGATATTCATTTATCTAATTCAGACACAGATGTCTTGTCGAATTTCTGTTTATAATTTAAGCTCCTTTAAGATAGTTTTTATGTAATGTATGCACTTGTATTGAATTGAATAAACATTATTATTATTAATTATTATTATCATCATTTCAGCCGGAAGACGTCCACTGCTGGATATGGGCCTCCCCCAAAGGGAGGTTTTTGCCATAATCGCCACGCTTGACAGGCGGGTTGGCGATCGCAGTGCGGTTGTTACAAAAGCACAGAGAACGCTGCTGACCATTCTCTGGTAATCCCTTAGTCACCTCTTACGACACGCACGGGAATATATGGGATGATGCTATTCTTTACATCCGACACCATACAGAACCATACATTTTGTACTTTACTGACACAATAAAAAACTATTTCGATAATTTATACTTAGGAATTATATAACGCCATATTAATGTCCACCAATCAAATACACATGCAGTATTTTAGGAAATGATTGTTCATTGCATTTCCTGTGAGGAAAATCAATACAAATTAATTAATTATGAACTAAAACCTGTTTATTGTAATTAATTATACAGACCACTAAACACGAGTACATTTTAATGTGAACTACGTGTAGCAGTAAATCATGTGCGAATAATTTAGTTCGTGACTAACTGCTGAGTTTCTTGTTACTAACTGTTGTTTATGCTTTATTTTAATAAATGTATTTATTAGCACCTCGCTGCTCCTGAGATCGATTACAAGGACTAGCAGTTTTCTATTAGGAGTTTTGGTAGAACCTCGAAGATGGGTTAAGGCGACTACATGAGCTAAACGCGAGTTTTATAATGCAAAAAAGCATATGATTCACTGCAATAAACCAAACCAGAAAACTATATGATATTCTTCAGGATATCTGCTAGTACGATAGTGTTTTAAAGACATAATACAACTAACTTTATTCGATAGAAAAAAATCACCAACTTATCACAAAAAAAATCTTTTATCAAGTAAAAACCATATTAAAATACACGCGATCATTCTGATTTTTGGGCAAATAATTCTACAAGCAACATATTACTATCATAGTCTTTTACTTTTTGAGTCCAATCAATAGATTTTAGTAAATCACAAAAAACCACTCATTTCGCACTATTCGGCCCGCAGTGACTGACGTAACAACCATTTTGTAGTACAAGCTGATTAGAACCTTATTCTAACAGCATTTCAAACGAAGTTTGAACAACCACAAAAAGAGTTGCTAATTTAGCTCCTGTAATCGCCTTAAGGTTGGCCCACTGATATACATAATCTATCCTACTCCCTACTGATATTATAAATGCGAAAGTTTGTGAGGATGTATGGATCTCTGGATATTTTACTCTTTAATTCAAAAACTATTGACCGGATTTGGACGTTTGGAGACATTTTTTTTTGTCTGGAGAACAGGCCACCCACATAAATTGTAGCAGATATTAATTAAACGTATATAGATTTGTTCCTTATAATTTCTGGATTACAGTAGTAATATTAGCTAAGCCATGTCTAACCGCAATGATGAGAAATTCGAAAATAAAAACGTGAATCTAACAATAAACAATAACATTAACACGTCTGTAGCAGTCTCTGAAAGTAATTGTATTCGCACATTTCGTTGAAATCTTACTACACAATTGACACAACGACCAGCAGATGCCATTTTCATAAAATAGTTTTTATTATATGCGAAAGAATCGCAGAAACACTCACGAAAATCGAAATAAACGGAAAGAGTAAATGTCAAATGAAGTTGTCTGTCAACCACCAAAAAGACGGATTTACAACGTTCCGTGCCTTGATTTTCTATATCATCTAAAAGATTTTAGCGGAAACCTTTAAAAATAGCATTGAAAAGCTCACAGTTTAATATTATTTCTGTTTATATTATATTCTATTTTCTATCATAATTTGAGCAGATATTATTACCAATGGATACCGTACTTTTTTTTGTAAACGGAAAAACTCCCCATTTACGTAAGTATTTTCTGTCAAACCACAACAGAACACACCAGAAATGATTTGACTCGCAAAAAAATATCATAATATAACTTTTTTTGATTTTAAGATTCCGGCTTCGTTTCTATGAAATCTTTCGTTTAATATTTTAATAAAATGGTCACTTTTTTTTGGTGTAATATATAAATAATATTTATGCAACATCGAAGAGAGCCTAAAAAAAACTGTCTTCAGGCACGTAGATAGTTTCAAACCTAGATTAACACGTAGGATACTTTTTATCTCGGTGATGTGTATACGATCCTGTGGCACAATTACCGAGCTCCACGTGGGCGAAGCCGAGACTTAAGCTAGTATTATAATTTTATTTTAAAGAAGTAAGTTTGTATGTTTGTACGTTCGGATACTCGGATCTATAGATCTCATTCCGAAAATTATTTCAGTAATCGGAAACTACATTATTCACTCGTGTCATAGGCTTTAAAACATTCCTGGGGAATATTTTTTTAATATAGCGCGAGCGAAGCCGCGGTCAAAACCTAGTCTTTACTAATACTAATAATATTTATATATGTTTGTAAGTTTATATGTAGGGGGGTAATCTCCGGAACTAATGAACTAAATCTAAAAAAAAATTCATTGATAGAAAGCTATACTTTATTCGTGGGTGCTATAGGCTATTTATATCATGAATAGTAGCTGAGTTATCACGATGTATGCGGATAAAGTCACGGGCGATATACTAGTTACTTACATAACTATTGAAATGTATATTCCACTACACTCAATACGGTGCGTGCGGGCGGTTTGCGGACTCAAACCGACACGTCGTTGATCTGAAAATGCGAAGAAATGTGACATTCACTAGCCTTCACTGATGGGCCCGTTTGGTGGATTACGACCCACTCTCTCATTCAGAAAGGAGACCTACCCAGAAATGGGTATATTACAGAATTTTGATACGCCTCTGAAAACCTTTTTGAGGAATAAAGACGCAATAATGTGCATGAATAAATCATATTTTCCGCAATACAAACTTAAAGTCCTAGATTCAGTTTCCATTTCTAAAGGATTAACCTGAAAAAATACCAATCTGACGTCTGATGAAAACCAGTTTCAGGAACTCGATGTTTCCATAGAGATCGACATTTGTAAACCCATGGGGTTTTATAGGCGTGAAAACGTAGTTATGTACGGAATCCCCCAGTTGATCTAGCGCTCACTAGAGTTTTATTAGATTGCTATGCCGTGAAAATATTGTTAGTTCACTTGAATGTTGACATTGCTGCATAAGATCACGCCTGTTATCCTCGAAAGGTTAGGCAGAGGTGTACCGTATAATATCTGCAGTCCTTATGTGAGTTGACCAAGATTATGTCTGTACCTTAAAACTCTTTTTTCGTCGGTTTCTTCTCAGAGTAGTCAGGTACGAAACACCTGCCTAATCTAGTTTAAAAAAAAGACAACGTGTAAAAATGTTTTCTCAAAAATGGTATGTAATGTTCCCATAACATGATGAACAACAAACAAATATAAATACCCCCGGTAAATCGATCACAATTTCTATCAGTTATTGCCCTAATATGAATGTAAACACACGTGTGTACACGTCAACTAGCAAACCCGTCGTAGATCTAGCAAACGACCCAAGAGCTAGACTGACCCGACACTATACTGAAGACATTCCGGACGTCAGCCTGTACGAGATTAGGATGGCTCTGAAGCAGCTCAAAAACAACAAGGCACCGGGTGATGACGGAATTACGGCCGAACTCCTGAAGGCGGGTGGAAAACCGGTACTTAAGGCCCTTCAGAAGCTGTTTAATTCCGTCATACTTGAGGGAAAAACGCCACAGGCATGGTGCAGGGGTGTGGTGGTGCTCTTCTTCAAAAAGGGTGACAATGCCCGGTTGAAGAATTATAGGCCCATCTCACTTCTAAGCCATGTCTACAAGTTGTTTTCTAGAGTCATCACGAATCGTCTCGCGCGCAGGTTTGACGATTTCCAGCCACCCGAACAAGCCGGTTTCCGAAAAGGCTATAGCACCGTAGACCACATACATACGCTGCGGCAAGTTATACAGAAGACCGAAGAGTATAACCTGCCTCTCTGTTTAGCGTTTGTGGACTACGAGAAAGCCTTCGATTCGATCGAGACCTGGGCTGTACTGCAGTCTCTCCAACGGTGCCAAATCGACTATCGGTACATCGAGGTGTTGAAGTGTTTGTACAAAAACGCCACCATGTCAGTCCGACTTCAAGACCAAGTCTCAGAACCTATCCTCCTGCAGCGAGGTGTGAGACAGGGAGACGTCATATCTCCGAAACTGTTTACTGCTGCACTGGAGGATGTCTTCAAGGTTCTGGACTGGAGAGGGCTAGGCATCAACGTCAATGGCGAGTACATCACTCACCTTCGGTTTGCCGACGACATAGTGGTCATGGCTGAGACTATGGAGGACCTCAGTACAATGCTCGATGACCTCAGTAGAGCTTCCGGAAGAGTGGGTCTTAAAATGAACATGGACAAAACCAAGGTCATGTTGAATGCCCATGTCACACCCACTCCTATCAAGATCGGAGACTCTACACTCGAAGTTGTAGACGATTATGTGTACCTGGGACAAACGGTCCAGTTAGGTAGGTCTAACTTCGAGAAAGAGGTCAATCGTCGAATCCGACTCGGCTGGGCAGCGTTCGGGAAGTTGCGCGGTATCTTCTCGTCCAACCTACCGCAGTGTCTCAAGACGAAAGTCTATGACCAGTGTGTGTTGCCAGTGATTACATACGGGACCGAAACGTGGTCGCTTACAATGGGCCTCATCAGAAGGCTTAAAGTCACCCAAAGGGCAATGGAGAGGGCTATGCTCGGAGTTTCCTTGCGCGATCGAATCAGAAATGAAGACATCCGCAAGAGAACCAAGGTTACCGACGTAGCCCGAAGAATTGCCAAACTTAAGTGGCAGTGGGCAGGGCACATTGCTCGCAGAACGGATGGCCGATGGGGCCGAAAAGTTCTGGAGTGGCGACCGCGAACCGGAAGACGTTGCGTTGGAAGGCCTCCCACTAGGTGGACCGATGACCTGGTGAAGGCTGCGGGAATCCGCTGGATGCGAGTCGCACGGGACCGTTCAATGTGGCGACACTTGGGGGAGGCCTATGTCCAGCAGTGGACGTCTTTCGGCTGAAATGATGATGATGATTATACAAACCTCAACCAGTAAGAAAGCCATCCTGGCCTCGTATTTAACTTTCGTCGTCGTTCGTTCGATCGTTTCGTATTTTACTCATACTTGGCTAGGAAGGCTTACTTACTGGATTCTGCAGTAATGTACTATTGTAAACTCTACTCGTTTGTAAAACCTATTTGCAAAATAAACATCATTAATAATGATTAAACCGAGATTATTTGAGTTACGTTTAAGTTATAAGGACGAACCTATCGTCATCAAACCAGCATGTATCTTGATTTATGGTTGCCACTGAGCAATTCTCCTAGTTCTTGGGTCTCTGGACTCTGTGATCTCTGTCCCAGGAAAATCCAATTACACATTTCCCGACCTTGGAATCAAACCCAGTACGTCATGTTCAGCAGGAGGTTTTACAACCACCTAACTACCAACGCAGTCACTAGATTTATATTTTCCCTGTTAAATAAAACAACACAATTACACACGTGCAGCCCACAATTCCAGTTAACCCCACATACGCTGGAGGTAGTAATCGTCCGCGACAACCTTATAAATGTACAAACAGTTACTGCAAAGGTATAAACATTCTGCTCCAATTGGCTCTATTCTATACACAGAGGAAAAGGGGTCTGACCAAATCCGCCGAAACTTTTTTAATGAATTTGTAATTCCTCTGTCGCAGCCCGTGTTACAGGTTTCTTTGATCAAATTTTTATTGTCTGTGGAATATTCACCGAAAATCTGCCGAGAGATGCCAAATAATGAAATAGGGGTGGCTTTCGGTTTTTATGTAATTGTCCTCCATTTAATGGTTTCATTTTCTGTTTACAGGGATGTCGGATTCTTCAAGGCTGTTCTTGTTTGAGGGTCTTGGATTTGGGTAAATTAATAAAGATTTTATTATTATTTGTTTAGGATTACCAACGAGTTACACTGCAATTTATATTATCTAAAATTATAATTACCGCAGAATAATGGTCATGATTATATCGCACACTCTATTATAGGTAACACAACATACATATTATGTACACACATGCTCTAAATAATTACAATAAAACAATCATGCTGTTATTATTATGCCGTGTGGTGGCGTGCATTTGTGCCGTGTGGTATCCGGCAGAGTAGAATAGAACCAACCCATTACACTCACGGGTGTCGTATAAGGCGACTAATGTCTGAGGCAGAACACCTTGCGCCTCCGTAGACCTGAGAATGGGCAGCAGCGTTTTCATCACTGCGATCTCCAATCCGCCTGCCAAGCGTGGAGATTACGGCAATTTCCTCCCATTATGGGAGAGGCTTATGTCCAGCAGTGGACGTTATGGGCTGTTGTTGTTGTTGTTATTATTATATTATTAATTAAATTGTAATAATTCATAATGATGAATAATTCATAATAATGATGAATTGAGATTAAAATAAAAATATAGGTAACCACAAATTGAATTAAATTATAATTAGGATGATTATATTTAGTTAATTAATTATTGGATTGATAATTTCAAATGCTAGTCTGTTATTAAAATGATAAATGTTGGTAGTTATTTAAATCTAAAAGGCGTTATGAATCCTTTACATAGTCACGATCTTGAATACTAACATTTGGAGGTTATTCCACTTTGTTTAACTGTTCTGGCGTATGTTGGTGTGTCTGGACGTAGACTAAAGATCAGTACATTGTTTCAGTGATATTGAGAAACTTACAAGTCAGTGTAGTGTAAATGATTACTCAAACTTAAACTTTGAGTACTAGCAAGTTCTGCTTATACCTCTTACTTAGTGGGATTATTTAATCTAGGACTCAGCACGTTAAATTTCGAGTTTGTGAAATTGTGAGACTAAAGCCTTGTCCAGATTATGTAAGTTTCGTCGTCAGGTCTAGTTTCACTTATAAACTTGTAAAGTTATTTAGTAGTTAATTTACAGGCATGTAGGTACTGGTATGATATTTTGTATAATATTCAAGTTTGGTGGTTTACTGATTGAGATATCAATCACAGAGCTCATTTGCGTGTAGTCGTGTCGGCTTTGCAGCTATAAATACAGGGCTGGCCGCATAAATCCATCAAATACCGATAATTGGATTGCTAGTATGTATGAGACTATATTGAAGAGACAGCGCATATTTACCGAACCAGATTGGAAAGTTCAAATCCGAAACTATTAATAACCACTAAGCTCATAAATTCATCATCGCACGAACGTAATCAACTAGATCAAAAACCATGACAGACATTGAATAAACAAACGGTAACCAAACAAATCGGACTAATAACCAATTTTAGTAGAACAGACAACGCTACAGTTATACAATAGAGTGAATAATGGTTTGACGACACCAGGTAAAAAGTAGGCAATAAGAGATTCGACGCAAATGGTTGGAACATTGTCGCATTAGTCATCACAATGCCGACTTGGTGACGTTTGGACAGCTCTGACAAATGATACCTTTTATTGAATAATTATCGCGACTCCACTGTCACGAAGCTAGAGTACATAAATGTAGGGGTGTAAAATGTATTGTGCCTAAAGAAATTATGGCTAAGGTGTTTGCTTACACACAACACCATGCAGGGCTACTTTAGTTTATTATTCAACGGATTTCATTTAGTTAATAATCCAAAATTCTACGTAATGTTCCAAATAACATTAGTTGTCGTCACGATAAAGAATTTGATGAATGAGGATAAATATGTCCAAACATGTCCTGTTTACATTACTGTAGAGGAATATTTCGAACTGTAGATTGTTTATCTAGTTTTAATTTATCAGGATTTCAAGATTGAGGACAACATGTTGCTCATATAGCAATGATTTAAAACCTAAGGTCTGCCCTAACCGTGCTTGAGTCGCACGAAAAAGGGTTTACACTGAAAAAGAGCACCAGCTTTGAACGGTAAATACGATTTACAATATGAGGGAGCGAGACAATACTATTCAAATGTGAACAGGACCGAAAAGTGAACAATGTGAACATTTCTTGATGTGGTAGGGCAATCTAACGATTCAAGTCTTCGACTCCTAGGTTATCAAGAGACTGTTCTGGACGTGGATAGGATTTATCACTTTCGTGTTATTCTCTTTCTTTTTTCGATTAATTATTATTATCTATAGCACACTTTTAATTATCTGTTAGCAGTTGGCTGAGCACGTTACGGTACCCAAGACAGCTATACCTTTCTTGGTATCCTCTCCAGGCTCACTGAAGGGTATGTACGTGTCTGAGCAAAATGTTGACGTAATACAACATGTTCAGTATTGTCTATATCAAAAGAAATATAATGTGTTACATAGTAGCCTTTGGATAGTAAGTACTATACCTACTTATAGTTGGAAAGGAAATTCTTTTTAGGGTTCCGTACCCAAAGGGTAAAAACGGAACCCTATTACTAAGACTTCGCTGTCTGTCCGTCTGTCCGTCTGTCTGTCACCAGGCTGTATCTCATGAACCGTGACAGCTAGACAGTTGAAATTTTCACAGATGATGTATTTCTGTTGCCGCTATAACAACAAATACTAAATATAGACAATGGTACGGAACCCTTCGTGTGCGAGTCCGACTCGCACTTGGCCGGTTTTTACAAGTATTTCTGGTCCAAAAAACTTTCACAAAGAATACAAAAATACTGATTACAGACCACCTGATTACGAACAACTCTATCTTACCCGTGACTAGTACTTTGTTTACACTCAAAAAAGGCAAAAGCCTTTTGGTTCCAGTTAATACAAAGCCTCCGTCGACGAGTGAAGCGACTTTTTTGCTAGTTTACCTCTTACGATGTCTCCCGTCCCTGTGGACCATTTTATTTTTGCTTCGCTCTCATCTTTTCGTTGGAGACTTACAGGTATTAATTATCTTGAACTTGAATTCGCTTCGTTTGCGATGAGAAACGTCAAACGGCAAATCTTGGCGAATAAAATTCTTTCAAGTTCTTAATCAGTGGAAAAGGTAGAGGTGCATTTTTGTTTCTTTTGGTCGTTGATTGGTTTACGTTGACCAAAGAACGAAGTAAAGTCTAATGTAGCTAGATATTTAGTTAGTCAACTTACCATATTTTTTTCTTATAAACTAGATGTTTCCTGCGATTTCATCATCTAAGTACCTTGCGTTTTTCCAAGGGGTCGGCTTCCAGTCTAACCGGCTGCATCCGAATACCAGTATTTTTTACATGGAGTGACTGCCTATCTGACCTCCACAACCCGGTTAGTACTGGGTAATACCCCTTGGTTTGACTACCCAGTCCCTGAATGGGTAAGAATGGTTGTCAGACTTTCAGACCACTGGCTACCTGTAACAACTGTCAAAGATCTACAAATGACAGCCAAAAACGGCTTAACGTGTTGCCTGCGACTTGACTACGTAAAAAAACGTAAAAATAACTTTAGCTTCGGAAGTCGGTAACTTTCGTTAGTTTGATCGAAATCTGGGTGTATTGTACACATCTGCGTACCCCCTCAGTGCATACAGGCGTAACGTTACATCATGATGTTGTATAAACAATAAACATCCAAACAATTGCAGCAATCACGACAGATTTCCCGTCTATTTTTGAAGAGTTCCATTGTATATCTCCGAAGATCAGCATAAGATCTTCATCAAATTTAAATGGGACAACTTCAGGAGTATACTTTTTCAAATAAAAAAGAAATTTGAATTTTGAGAAATCGGTGAACATACAAAAAAAAATACATAGAACCTTTTTTGAAGACGGTTAAAAATATTTTGTATTTCATTTTTTTAGTCCTAATGTCCAGGATGAAAGGTTATGTAAGACATTCCACAAGCTCCAAGCTACCTATGTCTAATTTCATACCAGACATTTCTTAGGTGTTAAGTGTAAGAGAACCATCAGACAAACTGGAAGTATGAATGGAAAGTGTTGAAGAACGCTTCGAATTCTCTAAAATCATTTAAAACATAAAGAACTTAACCTAACCCACAAGTAAGTACGTATAATGTGTTGCATTAAACCAAAGTTAGCCACAAACCAGTGCAACTGTGTCCAAATTGCTTATTTTGACCGACTGTATTAATTATGTATGAGGGTGCGACACTCCTGTCCACACCAGATACGACGCTCTGCGTTACTATAAAAAGATTGCGATGACATTTTCATAGCAAACACGTGTAGTTCATTTTATACTTGGAAAACGGACTTAAACTTGTTAAAATGTATATGAGGATAGTTACTGGTGGTAATTTTCTGTTTCGCGGTTTCGGAATTAATTATAACTTCTGTTACTCAGTTGTCTAAACACTTTTTATACTGTTTTTTTTGTAGAAGTAAAAAAAACATACACAACACTAATATTTTCCTCGTAAAATTAATCCGGAAGGTTTTGCTGTTTACGGGCAAAATAGTTTCGTGAATTTTCAATTCGGTATAGATTTAATAACAGTTGCTACTAGTTGCAACAGCTGACGGACAGCAAAACCTTACCACGATGCTCGCATAGAACAACAAAGACAGCGCTCTTCAAATCTAATACGTTAATAAGTTCATGAACTATGTTGCGTACTACGATTCTGGTTAGTGCAACTATAAGTCCGTTTGGCACGACCTACGCTTCACCGTTCCACTTATTCACTACTCCATAAACTGTAAGCGATGCCTTTACAACTAACTGTGAATCATAAACAAGCTTGTTACTCACGTGGAACTTTGTCAGAATTAAGGACGCTGCACTCCATTTAATGCGAGTTATGTCTATGTTGCAAACACAGATTACACTCATAAGGCCAGCCATAGATTATACCAGATACCTACGACTTTTTTACCGCCTCAGTAGATACGTCAAAAGTTACGGCAAGGTACTAAGATAATATTAGTTGCGCTCAAGTTGGTCGCATAAACAAAGATACACAGTTCGCTGTGAGTAAACTTATCTCAACTTCTAAGATATAAGAGAAAATATTATGAACATAGTCACTCACGTATGAAGGTAAGGAGTCAGATTAGTAGGACGCGTGTGACTCTCATTACAGGGAATTGCCGTAATTATGAAGATTAATCCTGAAAATGAGGCATTACACCAACAACGTAGATATAATGGCACAAATCTTCTTTGTGTACGTGAGGGTTGGCGTTTAACAGCTTTGGCCCCCTTCGACGAATGCCGACTTCAAACAGTAGTTCAACTTTCGGTCGTTAGTGGCCGAGATTTTGTAGACCCTGTAAGTGTTCGTTGGACGAATAATAATAGTCTGGATAAAAGTTGTAAAACGAACAATAGATAAAAGAGACGAATGCGATACGAGGTTTATAGTTCTGGGGAAAGAAAAACAACCTGTATATTGGACTATTGGTGTGCAGTGTGTGTGGGATTATAATGCGGCCAATCTGTCTATCGGGCGAAATGGGTACGTGAATATTAGGTGGCTCATTTATTCTATTGTGTTATATTCGCATACGAATATTTGAGCCGTTATGATGGAAATTTATGGTGCAGTTTCATAGAAATATGTATGTTGTATCGCAATATTTTGCAAAATTAAACTTCTGAGTTATTAATCGTGCAACAAAGGTTCTCCAAAAAGGATAATTTTGCGGACGCATAATCTGAGACGTGTTTGCTTATACTCTGATAAAAGGTGGGGTTGTACACAATGATATACATAGGTATATTTATACAAGCTATAACAAGGTACAAACTATTATAAAGTTTTACTAACGTAGGTATATTAGTATATACCTTCGTTTTGAGTACGTATTGGTAGGTATTTTATAATCGCCAGTACGGTAAAAATTCCTGACGAAAAGTTCAACTTTACCGAAAAGTTTTTTGATGTTTATTCAATGCTTGAACAGCTTAAAACTTGCACTATCCATTAATTAAACAATTTAATTGAATTAACTTTTATCTTATGCACCAACAAACCATTTTTTTCACAAATATTCAAAATTGGAAAAGTTAACATTGAAATCCATATTTGCAAAGGTTGCTTCCGTTGCAAATGAAATTCAAAGCTACTATAAATAAAAATTGATTTACAATATTTTCACCTAAAGTATAAAAGATTATTCGACTATACACCTTGCAATGAAAATAACAACAAACAACGGAGGAAGGAAGCGAGAAACTTTACAAATGCATGCTATCATAGAGAAAAAAAATAAAAATGTGTATCTGTGCCTGGGGAACGTATTGAACTATTCTTATTTCTTTTGTTACAGTTCAACTTTGAAAAACAATTCACTTTATGTTAGGCCTCCGTTGTCTGTATTTGTTCCAATGACGATACTATTTTAACTCGATGGTCGATATGATATTTTTATATTTGGAGTCACATTGTACCATTTTTTTTATTCTAGGAATAGGGCAGATGACACCATAAAAAAAAAATTTAAAGACCCAATCTCTAAAAAAAACACTTTATTTTGGACCTGAAAACCCGATTTATTTTCAATTAATTGCCAAATTCGATTTTTTGTTGCTTTGAAAACAATAAATAGTTGAGTCATTGAGTTGACGAAACAGTGACGTCACAGTTTGCTATTGCCATACAAAATCTATGAGAGAACAGCTTTTGACAGCTCTTAAAAAGTATCTCAATTGATTGATGTGTCATCCACCCCATTTCAAAGGAGTGTGTGTTTGTTATATACAAATCCATTATATTGTTTATTACCCGACTGCGCCAGAAGGAGGGTTATGTTTTTCGAGTGTATGTATGTATGTGGCTTTGATTATATAATGTCTAGATGGAGCGTCAAGTGCGCGCAAACGTGTCAAAAAATATCAGCCAACTGTTGGCTTACAAGTTCTTACCCGCCGATTAGTGCCGATCGTGCCGCTTTGGCGTCACCACGTATTAAGCGCGTTAGGTAATAAACAAATAACAGCGATAAAATGACGGTATGTGCTATTAAACTGTGCCGGAATTATACAGGAAGGGTAAACAATACCAAGCACATCGCCTAACATCGATAAGTAACCAAAAAACTATATATTTCTGTTTTGTTTTTATGAACATAAAATTACGCCATATTTTATCAGTGTTGCCAGTTTCTTATTTTCATTCTCCCAACAGAACGTCATTTTTTGTGGGTAAATTAGTTAGTCTAGGGTTACGTTTATATTATTTAGTTGGTCTACTTTATTTATCGATTTAAAAAAAAGGTGGAGTTTATAAATTCGTATTAAGTCTTTCTTTATATGATTTTGAGGTCGATTCCAAGGAAAACTTGTTATTATATTAAATAAATAAAATAATAATTACTAGGTAAATAATTGCTGCGGGAATCCGCTGGATGCGAGTCGCACGGGACCGTTCAATGTGGCGACACTTGGGGGAGGCTATGTCCAGCAGTGGACGTCTTTCGGTTGAAATGATGATGATGATGATGAGGTAAATAATTTACTTGTTACCGATTTCATGTTCACATTTTAGTCATTATTAGCTGACCCGCGCAACATCGTCTGCGTCACATGAGCGTACCTACCTACTACCTTCCTACCCTACCTACTCCCCTACCTACTCCCTTCCTACCTACTACCTACCTACCACCTACCTATTACCTACCTACTACCTACCTACCACTTACCTACCTACCACCTACCTACCTACTACCTACCTACCTACCACCTACCTACCTACCTACCATCTACCTTCCTACCTACTCCCCTACCTACTCCCTTCCTACCTACTACCTACCCACCACCTACCTATTACCTACCTACCTACTACCTACCTACCACCTACCTACCTACCTACCTACCACCTACCTACCTACCACCTACCTACCTACCACCTACCTACCTACCTACCACCTACCTACCTACCACCTACCTACCTACTACCTACCTACGACCTACCTACCTACCTATTTCTCACTGTTTAAACCTTCCGTGAACTTCCACAAACAATTCAAGACCAAAAATAGCTAAATCGGTCCAGCCGTTTTCGAGTTTTAGAGCGACGAACGGCAATTCATTTATATATATAAATATTATTAATAACTGGCACTGATTAAAAGTATTAAATCGGTAATTTAACCTCTATTTTTATTCCTTGGATAAAAGTTATCTGACTAATGAATAATCAGCCCATAACAAACATAATTATTGAATGAGTAGAATATGGTGATCAACATAACATCTTATTTTTTAGAATACCCAATAATCCTATTATCAGGAATCGATGGATAGATCGCATTCAAAAAAGCCGCGGAGATGCCACGTGGAAACCAACAAAAACTAATGTAGTTTGAGAAACTACTGTAGAGAGAAAAAGATAGAAATAGTCTAATTTTAGTTTAGTTTGAGAACAAAGGAATCGGCACAATTCTAATACTAATTTAATTAACTTAGCTGATACAACATTCAACAACTCTATTTCATTTTAAATAGTGTTTTTTTTATTTATCGAAGAAAGTAACTACATACTTAATAAAAATACACTACTAAAACTGAATAATACCTACTACATACATACACCTAAAACTTATCTTATTTAATTAAGTAGTCTATTATTTTTAATACGTGACTTATGGGAGAATTATTGTACTAGCTGGTAACATTATGCACGCACACAGAGACACAGTAGGGCAGTGTAAAACACCGCCTGCACGCACACAGGCTTGAAATTGTTGGCTCGTTTTTTACGTTTTGATTGTAGGGCGACGCTCCATCTAGACATTATATAATCAAAGGTATGTGGGTATATTTCTTTGGCACGCTCTGCAGCCAAAATCCAAAAGCCGTTTGGCTTGATGGATTTTAACTTGAGAGGTGTCGTTAGATTCGTCTTAAACGTGAGAGTGTCACTGGGTACATAAAACTGGCCAAGTGCGAGTCGAACTCGCGTGCAAAGGGTTCCGAACTAAAAATATTTTTTTTAAATCTCTCACATTCTGTCAAGTGGGGTATCAAAATAAAGGATTTTAAAAATGGTTTACCAAAATATATATAACTTATATGTTTCAATTTAATTTGGACTGATAAATGCTAAAAACAACAAAATATTTTAAAACAAAAACCTAAGATAATAAATATACCAATATTGCCGAGCTTTTTGTCGTTGTCCCTGTGTGTGAGCAGACAACATTTATATACCCTGGGCAACTGACAACAAGCGTGCGGCGGCGTGTGCGCAGCAATATTAATAACATAAGCTGGGAGTACCTCCATGCGGTGAAGGCGGTAACAGTTTATCTGGCTAAAACTCCCATTTTAAACTCATTAATGCCTTCGGGCTTATGTTTAGTTGTTGTGTATTTTGGATCTTCCTATTTGGCTCTGCCATCCCGGTAACGCAGGGAGGCAGCCATCTAGCGAACGTTTGTGTTTTAAACTATTTACTTTTGGTATCAATATTAGAATCACTTGAGGATAGGTAAATTTTATTCGAGAGTATGTATGTATGTATGTTTGTATGTATGTATAATTGTTTGGCACGCTCTGTGGCCTGAACGGCTCGATGGATTTTAGCTTGAGAGGTGTCGTTAGATTCGTATTTACTGTGAGAGTGACACTGGGTATATCAAAATAAAAAAAAAACAAAATGGTGGATTTTTCGCGCCAAATTCAAATGTTTGGCCGGCTTTGCGGACTGAACGGCTCGATGGATTTTAACTTTAGAGGTGTCGTTAGATTTGTATTTACTGTGAGAGTGACAGTGGGTGTATCAAAATAAAAAAAAAAAACATAATTGCGAATTTTTGGCGCCAAATTCATATGTTTGGCACGCTCTGCAGCCTGAACAGCACGAAAAAAGGGCTCATCATGAGGATTTTAAAATGGTATATCTAAGTAACTAAAAAGTGTAAAATAAAAAAAAAAATAATTAAAAAATGATAAACCCGACTGCGTTAAAAATAACTAATAACTTTAAATAAAAACTGAGAAGAAAGAAAAACAAGTTCAGGAAACAGGACATATTGACTGCAACAGTCGGGACCCATATTGGATGTAATGATTTTAGTCTAGATTATATTGGGTCCCGACTGTTGTAGTCAATATGTCCTGTTTCCTGAACTTGTTTTTCTTTCTTTTCAGTTTTTATTTAAAGTTATTAGTTATTTTTAACGCAGTCGGGTTTATCATTTATTAAATTTTTTTTTTTTTGAGGTTTGTTGTTACTAAACATAATCTTGATTTTATGAAATAGACCAGTAGTCCTGATATATTAAATAGTGCAGCGAGTGGAGATCAATCCCATGACCTCTAACCGTTGATGAATGATGCTTTTTACATACGACTACAACTAATACAGTATTATTTGCAGATGCTTATTAACGAGGAAATTGAAAACGCTTGCAATACTGAACACTAAATATTAACGCAAAACGTTAAGTATCTGTTTTATCATTCATTTTATATCTTTTAATTACTGTTTCATCGTTTTACATAATATATTTTCTTGTTGTGACACTTACGTCAGAGTTGTTTACTTACTCTTTCTAATCTCTACCCTCTCTATCTCTTCCTCTTCTTCGTCTCTCTTTCTCTCTTCTTTCTATTTTTCTCTTTTAATTCTCTTAACAGCCTACTCATGAAAGGTTGCATTTGAATTGTATAAATTATTATAAATCATTTTACATCGTTATAGATAGTCTTAATAAAAGCTCGTGGCTAAATAATAGCAGCCATTCGGGTCGATCTTTAGGTTAAGCCGTGCTTGCCTAGGTTAGTCTGTGGATGGGTGACCACCCATTACATACCGAGTTTCCTCCGTGCCTCGGAAAGCATGTTAAGCCATTGGTCCCGGCTGTTATTTGTAGATCTTTGACAGTCGTTACAGGTAGTCAGTGGCCCAAAAAGTCTGACAACCAATCTTACCAAGGGGTATCGTATTACCCAGTACTAACTGGGTTGTGGAAGTCAGATAGGCAGTCGCTCTATGTAAAATACTGGTATTCAGCTGCATCCGGTGAGACTGGAAGCCGACCCCATTAAGTTTTGAAAAAGCTAGGCAGATGATGATAGATTGTCTAAATTAATTACGTTGTATAAATAGTGGAATTCTAAATTCAGGTGAGGTGATTATATTAAGTCATAAGTCATTTATATTTTTTTTTTGTTGTCATGTTTTAATTTTTTTGTTTAGTGTTTTTTTTTTATTTTTATTGCTGCAGGAACTTAAATGAGAAAAGCAATTGGAACAGGGGAAAGAAACTGAAGAAAAAGGTGGGAGAGCGGTTTGGAATGGGATTTGGGTGAGAATCATCGAAGTACCTGAAGTTGACTGTTACTAAAAGTGAACTAGTGTAAGGGTCGCTGACGAGTCCCTACACTGCTCAGGAGTCGTAACGACACAGAGACTCGACAATACTACGTATTTACTTCCCGGGGCTACGCCAACAGACTCGCCCGAGATCTCCACCCCACCTGTACTTCGGAGCTGGCCCGTCACCTGCACTGCGCAGCTGATCAGACGCTGACACCTGTATCTTGGAGCAAGTACTGTAATCCTTAAATTTTCTATTTCTCGCCTCCCGATACTAATTCCTTGAGTGCGTGATAAGTAGGTCTGTTACTTATAAATTATAACTGTACTTCATACCTCCCTCAATTCGTTTTTAATAAATTCAATTGTTTAGTCTACTTTTTACCTTTTATTTGTTAGGAATTAGAAGTCACGACAACGTATCTGTTTAAAACATATTTTTTATGTTTAAAGAATAACCAGACACGGAACGATGTTTTAAATTGGTATAAAAAAAAAACATTTATTTCAGGTCCGAGACCCATATAAAACAAAAACAAAAAGCATAAAGCAAAAAGGCATTAAGGTGAATGCTCGAGGGTAGCCCGCGAAATTCAAATTTTCTTACGTTTTTTGCAATTTACAGGCCAGTGCTAGGTTGTATGTTGATTGAAATATTATACGCGGTTGTAAGACGTATGTAGTTACAGATTTATATTTATCAAAATCACCAATACAACCCTCAAAGTTCATAAAGGTGGAAAAATTACTTTATCAAGGTCAAAATCATTCCTGCACTGTTATGAACTTGGAGGGTTGTATTGATGATTTTGATCATTATTATTCTGTAACTACATACGTCTGACAGTCGCGAACAATATTTTAATCAACATACAACCTAGCACTGGCCTGCAAATAGCAAAAAACGTGAGAAAAATTGAATTTCGCGGGCTACCCTTGAGCAACACCCTTAAATGTGTTCGGTGATTTGTGGTGGAAGCGGGCCTAAGTACACCTAGCTTCGTTGTTTAAATAGTAATAACTAATACACACCATACGACATTGTTTGCGTGCAATCGAGGTAAGTACGCTCATAATTTGCACGTAACTAGCCAGGGTGCGGTTATGTGGTCATTGATTCAGATTAAGACACTACTCAGGCGAAAGATTAGGCCGATTGTCCACTGCCAGTTTGATTGCATTATATACGCTCATGTGTATACGCCTTAATTAACTATCCTATTGTATCCCCCTAGTTAATTGTCGTTTGTGTCAGGTCGTTTTAATACGGAATTATGTTTATCATTTATGCGGCCTGTTTAAGCCTTGCATGCCATGATTGGACAAGGCCTTGTCAGCCCGATAGGAGATAATTAGGGCATTAAAGATCTAATTTCCGGATAACTACTCAGGCCCGGTGCCGGGAGATGATAAGTCTTTAAAGGTAATTTCGGGTAAAGCATGCGGCCAGAGGAAAATTAGGTACGTTGGTATTGTAGCATTTTTTGCGACTGAATCGCTGGATAATATCACCATGTCATGTGAGCTTAGAAGCTTTTACAGGATGAAAATGTATCATTCATTAGCTAGCAACATTACGTTTCGATATTGATATAGGCACCTACTAGTTCCAAGAGAACTAATGGTTGGCCTTGTGGTAACTAATTAGCAGTGTGATATCCGGCAGAGTAGAATAGAACCAACCCATTACACTCACGGGTGTCGTATAAGGCGACTAATGGCAGAACACCTTGCGCCTCCGTAGACCAGAGAATGGGAAGCAGCGTTTTCTGTTAAGTCTTTCATCACTGCGATCTCCGATCCGCCTGCCAAGCGTGGAGATTACGGCGAATTCCTCCCATCATGGGAGAGGCTTATGTCCAGCAGTGGACGTTATGGGCTGTTGTTCTTGTTTGTTGTAATGGTTGGCTAGCCATACTTGGTACCTACTTACATAATTTGTTAGTTAATGCACAAACATCTATATGTAACAGTAAGTATGATTAATTGAAAATTATTTATCATTATTATCATCATCATTATAAATATAATAATTACCTCATGGTTTGGTAAATGTGAATATAAAATAGAAATTTATCACTTTTAGCAGTTGTTATTGATAATTCACTAAATCGTTTATTCTTTGAGAAGAGGAGAACATAGGTACAAAGCAAGAGCGAGCAATGCGAGCTCGGGACTTGTGGCACCCTTTTTTTTTGCTTCAAATGGTCATCAAATGACTCCTCCCGCTCTGGGTGGAGCAGGAGGGAGTGTCATAATTTTGCTGACTAAAAACCCATCCATGTTTCTTCATCGCCCTTTGTGTTTCGGGGCCACGGTAACTCTTTCGAACAGTCCCGCAGCCCCGGCAGGCATCGGTCGTTGCGGACCCCTTCCTTTGCTGACTCTCTTTGAGGCGCGCGTGGAACACGAACGCGCTGTCGACATGGCTTGTCATCATGAGACGGACCGACAGCGAGCTAACCCATAGCTCACCATCCACAGGCCCGCGCCTATGGTGGCCGGGGGCCACCACGTGGCCACCGAACGCCCGGGGCGTCTCCCGCGGCGACCAGGACGTGAGGTTCTCTCCCTCTCACGTTCCGCCACCTCCTTCGCTAGCATGACTGCTTCGCAGAAGGAGATGACGGCGTCCCATTCCGTCTCGCGACAATTACGAACCGCAACAACGAACAAACGTGCATTTTGTCTGCATTTACAGCGTTTATTTATTACATTTATCGGTACTACGGTTCACCGATAAATGTGATTAGTTTCTTACTTTTACGTCGACTTTCAGTAAATATTAATATATATAATAATTATGGATAATTATTAATAATTTTCAATTAATCTCGTAACATACCTATATAGGATGACTATACTTAAACACGTGATTGTACTCATGATAACAAACATCTTTTACTATGAGACTAAAACTGAAATCGCGAAAAAAAAATCTGCTGTCAGTACATTTTGAAATCCCACTGGTCAAAATGTACATAACAGTTTATTTTTTTCCCATTTGGTCCCATAGTAAAAGTTGTTTGTTATAATGAGTACAATCACGTGTTTCAAAATCAAAATATTTTATTTCACATAGGCCTAAATGCACTTATAAAACGTCTAAAAAGGTACAAGGTTCGCGTTGGTAGTTTCCATGGAGAAGAACCGGCAAGAAACTCCATGGTTACTCTTTTCAAATCATTTGGTATTATATTATTGTTTTGTTACAGCATTAGTACTTAAGTATGGGGGGACAGCATAGGCCCGACAATAGGTCGGTGCTTACTATACAAAAAAAGTAAAACAGAAAAATATTTACCAAAAGTTAACAAGCATCTGGGAATCTACAAAGCCTACAATGTTCACTCATTCACAAATAATTTTTAACCTACCCGAAAGAGTTCTAATGTGCGCGCCCCACTGCAATTTTGAATCGATAGTAATCCTTAAGAATACAATTTCCGCTATAACATCCAGTTTATTGACGTCAAGATTTAAATTTAGACCCCGTTGTAGTACATTACTTACCTAAAGAGAACTTTAAACATTTCGTTTTGTTTGCATTCAAGTTTAAGTATCGTACACTAATTACCAGTCACCATATATATCAATTAGTATTCGATTACTTGAATTTAATTACTTGATGTATATAGTAAATAAAGATTACTTAAATTTATATCACACAAAAGGCTAATCTAGAAGTACCACAGATACGGTGCAACTTTAAATTATTTAGTAGATATTTCGTTAAATTTTTCAAGCACAAGTAAGGCGATAAAATTAATGTTATTACCCAAATCAGCTTTGTATAGAAACTTTTTATATTATTAAAACAAAAAAGTACCACATTAAACCCACGTTTATGGTCTCGAAATTAAAATTGTTATACAACTTTTTTCGTGTAATAAATCCGGCTCACAGTATTTGTACCAACGTAAAAAATAAAATTCGGTGCACTTTCATAAAAGGAAGATGTCATAAACTCTGTTATGAATAGGTGAGGGGGGGGGCAGCGGGAGGGGTACCGTGTAAACATGCTGTAAAAACAAAAGTTTCAGCTACTATCTAACGGATACAGATAATAATATAACCCGCTCATGCATGGTTCATACTAGTACGTTTTCCTAGATTAAATAGAATATTGTGTCGCTGCCGCTGGTGTTACGGCCTTGTTTGTCATTTTGTTCCGTTTATGGTCTATGATACCCTTCATTTATTAAGCGGTAGAGTAATTGCGCCCTTACTAAAACCAGTTATTACTCGGAATTGTTATTGTATCTTGTATGAAATAATGGGTGTAAAATACCCTTAACGAACCCGAAAGGCACTTGTTTTCTCCGTCATTGCAATTACTTTTTTGTTCTCGATCAGACCTGGGAACCTTCTAGTTACGGAGATATTGGGGATCAAAGTGCCAACTTTTTCACAAGTTTTTCTTTTTAAAATAAGTATATCTTTTAATGTTATAACTTTATATCAAATACGTCCATGGCCTCCGTACTATTTATTTAATGCATCCATTAGCACAATGTTTTGAATGCGTTACATAAAGTCTTACAAGTATAGAGCAGAGGACCGGGTGGAGGTCTTCGCCCAGCACCTGGAGCGTCAGTTTCAACCAAACCCGACTTCCGACCGCGAACATGTCGCAACAGTCGAGCAACACCTTGGGGACTACTTTGCCACGCCGATAGCTCCCGAGGAGGACGCCATATTTTTCTCGCCTGGGGCAGTAAGACGCGCCATCCTTAGGACGAAGCCTAGGAAGGCCCCCGGTGCTGACGGTATCACCAACACAGCGCTGCGCCACCTGCCATTCCGTATGGTAGCGGCGCTGGCGCGCCTGTACACGGCGATACTGCGCACCGGGGCCTTCCCCGCTTTGTGAAAGGAGGGGCGCGTCATTATGCTGCCTAAGGCGGGGAAAAACATCCTGAAGCCGGAGAGTTATCGGCCTGTTACGCTGCTGCCGACCACCTCCAAGGTGTTCGAAGTACTCCTGTTGCGGCATCTCCAGCCGCACATCACGCCACGGCCGGAACAATTCGGGTTTCGGTCGGAGCACAGCACGACGCTCCAGCTGTCGAGGGTACTGCACGACCTGGCAGCTGCAAGTAACAAGAAGGAAGAATCCGTCGCAGTATTCCTCGACATGGAGAAGGCCTTCGACCGTGTATGGCACGACGGCCTGATCTACAAGCTGGCCACCTCTGGAGCGCCCCGTCGCGTGGTAAGAGTGGTCCAATCCTTTCTGTCCCACAGGAGCTTCCGCGTGGTGGTCGAGGGAGCGCTCTCCAGCGCCCGCCCGGTGCTGGCGGGCGTCCCGCAGGGCAGCTGCGTGTCGCCAGCGTGTTACTCACGTTACACGGACGACATCCCCACTACGCCACAGGTGAAGCTCGCGCTGTATGCCGACGACGCCGCGTACATCGCCACCTCGCTTAACGCGAGGCACGCGGCGGTCAAAATGCAGCGCGCGCTCGACCTCCTCCCTGACTGGCTGTCCAAGTGGCGGCTGTCTGTAAACGTGGGTAAGACGCAGGCGATAGCTTTCAGCCTTGCGCGCTCCCTCCCACCGCGCCTGACTCTCCAAGGCGCCGACGTCGATTGGACGCCCCGGGCCAAGTACCTGGGTGTGACCATCGACCGTCGGCTCACCATGGGGCCACACGTCCGCCAGGTCGCGGGCCGGACCAGGGCCGCCCGCGCCCAGCTCCGTCCAGCGCTCTCGTCCCGCCTTCCGGTGCGCGTCAAGTTGGGCGTGTATAAAACATATATACGCTCAATATAGACGTACGCCGCCCCCGCCTGGTTCGCCCTCACTAGTGAGGGAAACAAGAAGATTCTCCGCGCGCAACAGACGCTTGCGCTGCGGACCATAGTTGGCGCCCCTCGCTACGTGAGGAACGATGTCATCCAGCGGGACCTCGGGATTGAGAGCCTGGACGACTTCATCCGACGCCTTGCGACGGGAATGTTCGCGCGTGCCGACGCATCTGCTTGGCCCCATGTCAAGCACCTAGCGCCTTGGCATGCGCGCCCCCCTGACGCGAGGCGACTCCCCCGCGACCTGGTAGCGGACGATGACCCCACTCCACCGGATTGACCCGGGTAAGCTGTACCAGGCTACACGCAGCTTACCTGCACAATATGACTCCACCCACTACATGCACCCAGCTGCGTGCCGTATTCTAAGTTAATATAGGTACGTCGCGCAGCGAAACCATACAAGCACGTCTCTACACTCACGTAGACTCACGCGGAGGGACGCGGCGCGGGCTCGCGACCGACGCACACACTGGGCGGTGTTACACAATACAATACCGCCCACACACACACGTCGGTTCCTTAACCCGGTCCACTGCCGGCTAGCTCTGGTTAGTGGGGCGGGCGGGAACCACACATCCACTGTAGGTGCGCTGTAAGTCGGCACCTCTGTCGCTGGTCGTCCCCCGCCGGGCCTCCTTCGGGTCTCACCTGGCGGGGACAGACCGCCGAGGTGTCGTGAAGAAAACAGCGCTGTGCAACAGCGCTGTGGCGCGCTTACAGTTACAACACAGCAACCACACATATGGGCGCATGTTTACATGCGTCCAATAGTCCATGGACAGTGTCCAAACCAAGGACGGGTCCGTTTTTACGGACCGAGGTATGGCCTCCGCGGTCAGGGGGCATAGCCCCGATACCGCCTACCGCGCCCCCTTGCGGGGGCGCTGTGAATACTACCGAGTAACGGATACAGATAATAATATAACCCGCTCATGCATGGTTCATACTAGTACGTTTTCCTAGATTAAATAGAATATTGTGTCGCTGCCGCTGGTGTTACGGCCTTGTTTGTCATTTTGTTCCGTTTATGGTCTATGATACCCTTCATTTATTAAGCGGTAGAGTAATTGCGCCCTTACTAAAACCAGTTATTACTCGGAATTGTTATTGTATCTTGTATGAAATAATGGGTGTAAAATACCCTTAACGAACCCGAAAGGCACTTGTTTTCTCCGTCATTGCAATTACTTTTTTGTTCTCGATCAGACCTGGGAACCTTCTAGTTACGGAGATATTGGGGATCAAAGTGCCAACTCTTTCACAAGTTTTTCTTTTTAAAATAAGTATATTTTTTAATGTTATAACTTTATATCAAATACGTCCATGGCCTCCGTACTATTTATTTAATGCATCCATTAGCACAATGTTTTGAATGCGTTACATAAAGTCTTACCATAGATCGACATTTTTCAAACCAAAAAAAAAGTCGTTTCCCAGCAACATATTTTGCGTAGAGTTACCTACTTAATTTGACGTACACAATGCAATCAAAAATAATACCGGGTCGATTTGGCCCCACCTATACCTCTGTTATACCATCCCCTAGGGATTAAAAACCCATAGATTATATACAACAACTTTCAGTACACAACTCGGTCCAGTTATCAACTTTGATAACAAAGTCATTTACGGGTCACCATTTCAATCGTATCAATGGGCGACTCTGTACTTGTAAATTCATTATAGAAACTTTTGGATCCCGATACCATTTGAACTACATCTTTTGATGCAAGATTACTTCATAACTTTCTCGAGAAATTCAATTACTAAGCTATCCAAAGGACGGATTTGTTCACAATAAGCCAACAATTTGTGATTGCAAAGGAATGGATACGTCATTATCAAACGTACAGGATTGATATGAACGCTAACTAACGATTGGTCTTGTTCATTCTGGCCAAATGGTTAGGCTGTGCATTCGGCTTCCAAGTTATGGAGTCGGCAAAATGAGACTTCGTTTCCTTTTAGTTCCTTAATGAAGGTAAAAGTGCTCTTAACGAAGCGGAAAGGCATTGGTTCTCCCTGTCATTGCGGTTGTTTTTTTGTTCCAGACTATATCTGGGAACCTTATAGAAGGTTCCCAGATATAGTCGGTAAAGTTACGGAGATACTGGGGGTCAAAGTTCCAGCTTTCTCAAAAGTTTTTAGGGTTCCGTACCCAAAGGGTAAAAACGGAACCCTATTACTAAGACTTCGCTGTCTGTCCGTCTGTCTGTCACCAGGCTGTATCTCATGAACCGTGACAGCTAGACAGTTGAAATTTTCACAGATGATGTATTTCTGTTGCCGCAATAACAACAAATACTAAATATAGTCAATGGTACGAAACCCTTCGTGTGCGAGTCCGACTCGCACTTGGCCGGTTTTTTAAAGATATAACTGTACTTTCAATACCTCCGCAACCCCCGTACTATTCAATACATCCATCAGCACAATGTTTTGAGTGTGTTACATGGAGTCCTACCGTATACCTAACGTGATTTTTCACCCCAAACAAAAGTCATTTCCCAGCGATAATTTTGGCGTATAGAGTTACTTAGTTTTGTAATAATAATAATAACCATAATCATAATAATCATTTTATTATCAGGCAACTAAGGCCCATAGACAAAATACACAAAATAACATTTAACAACAATAAACTAATACATATTTAAAACCATGAGAAACTAAAAACTATACACGTAACGTTGTCGGCGTCATGTTTCGCTGCGTGGTGTCGCGTAACCGTCCTCGGAAACGTCGATATACTCACCCTTCGGCCAAAAGTCCTCCTTCATGCAGGTCTGTAGATGGTGGGTTGGAACTCGTACCACGAATGACTTAAAGTTGATTTTTAAGGCGAGGCATCGTTCAAAAACCGGGCACGCGCGCATCGGGACTGAGCGGGGGACTGGGCGTCTGAGCGGGGCGAGGATTGCTAGCTTATAACTTAAAGGACGTAAACGACAAAATGGTTTTTGTTATTTAATCCAGTTGGGAACGATAATTTCAGAAATTCCTTCTATAATTTTAAAGAGTATGTATAGGCTCATCTACGGAGAAAGTTAAGAGGCTTAAATTGGTCCCGTTTGCCCATTAAATGTGAATCTCTTTTTAAAAAGAGGTATGTTTGATATTTTTTTCTCTGTTACAAAAGTTACTTAATCATGTATTGAAAACTAACAAAATAAGGGTTTTATCATGAATTATCAGGTCACCAACTTATATTTTCATTTGTTTTGTAATTACTGACAAAAATTGAGATCATTGACTACATGATTTCCAATGCGTCCTCTTAATACAGTTGCTCAAAAAGTGGTGTATTGAAGGGACGTATAGCGTTCGGGATGTGGACTATTACATACTAGTGCTTTTTTTTTACCTTTCCCGAACTCGTACGTTCTCTTTCCCAACTGTCAAAATAATGACTATTAAAAAGAAAAACCAACCATGAAGTTTTTACTAAAGAGTTTTTGTGATTCATACAAATACGTATATTTCTAAAAAGAAGCTACTTTTTTATTTCAATATCAGATTTAATGATTTAATTGAATGAGTTAGGTTAGGTTTCATTTCATTTTCATCTCATTAAATTTCATTTTCATTTTATATCAATAAAAAAAATCTACTGAAGACTAAGATGTATGGATACCTTTGCCTACCAAAATGGGTGAAGAAAAAAAAACTCTGCTTATATTCTACGGTTGGCGCCTAGTTAGGTGAGTTTATTGTGTTTCTATTATTTTATTAAATTGCTTCATTTTTTCGCAACTGAATAGTCGTTCAGTACACCTGCGGAACCGTCATTGCAACTTGTTCCGACTGTCAACCCTCGCCTTCGGCTGCGCCTCGGCTCGGGTAGACATTTGTCGGAACTCTTTGCAATGACAGCCTTTCCGCACTTGTAATGAAATATACTATTTATGTACAGTACAGAATGCTTGGTTGACGGTTTCGTGAAGGGTACATTTACACCCTGTATGTTACTTTGTGCTCTATTTTATAGACGAAAAACACCCATCCGATGCGCCGTAAGTCTGTATTCCAGTCTCCATCATCATCTGCCTAGCCTTTTCCCAACTACGTTGGGGTCGACTTAAAAAAAAAAAAAAAAAAAAAAAGTCTGACAACCAGTCTTACCAAGGGGTATCGTATTACCCAGTACTAACTGGGTTGTGGAGGTCAGATAGGCAGTCGCTCCATGTAAAATACTGGTATTCAGCTGCATCCGGTAAAACTGGAAAGCCAACCCCAACATAGTTGGGAAAAGGCTAGGCAGATGATGATGTTGGGGTCGACTTCCAGTCTTACTGGATGCAGCTGAATACCAGTATTTTACATGGAGCGACTGCTTATCTGACCTCCACAATACAGTTAGTACCGCTTTAAATAGACTCCGGACCCAGGTTGGCCGCAGCAAGGAAAATCTGGTTAGGTGGAGATTCATCAATGACTCTTGCCTGGAGTGTAAATGTGGTGCTGTTCCACAAACGATGGGGCACTTATTATCGTGTCCTGCGTGTCCTGTTGTTTGCTCACTACAGGAACTGATGGACGCAACCGAAAGCGCCAAACTAGTGGCTCAGTTCTGGGCCGACTCAATTTAGATTGCCATCGACACGCTAAGAAGAAGAAGAAGTACCGGGTAATACGATACCCCTTGGTAAAACTGGTTGTCAGACTTTTTGGGCCACTGACTACCTGTAACGACTGTCAAGGATCTAAAAATGACAGCCGGGACCAACGGCTTAACGTGCTTTCCGAGGCATAGAGGAAACTCGGTATGTTCTGGGTGGTCACCCATCCATAGACCAACCTAGACAAGCACGGTTTTCTAAAGATCGACCCAAGCGGCTGTTATTACTTAGCCATGAGCTCCTCTCTGTATTCCAGTCTATTACACAAAAACCTACATCATAATAATTTTTCCTCTCCAAAAAAATGTGTCTTCATTTATATCCCTTGGTTACAATTTCAATCTTAAATTCTCATCTTGACTGAACTGTATATTTCATACGTGACAAAAAAGTTAGGTAATGCAAAGCATCGCCGACTTATGACTAAATGCCCCCCACTGGGGGGTCGGAGGCGGGCAATATTAATATCTACATACGTAATACGCTCACTTCGTCTTCATAAGTCGGCCACGTACATATTACGCAATTTTTATTACGTTCCGGCCTAGCCCACCCTTCTTGAGGAATTTACTAAACAAGAAACTGCAATTTCCTGCGACTAATTCATTGCTGTTATTAATCTTGTGGGTTGTATTCTTATTTTCTGTTGGAATGTGGTCAAATGTGTGTGTGGTTGACCGTTTACGTCAGCATTTGTATGGTATTTTTTATGTATATTCTGCTGTTTCATACCAATTTTCGAGGCAAGGGGTTACTAAGATTTTATGAATAATAATACAACAATTTGTCCCATATGATAATCTAATCAGCATACAGTGGAGTATAACCAAAAAAGACATCTTACGACGAAGACGACGACGAGAAATGAAGACATCTAACGTTTGAGTTTGTCTCAAGCTTCGAACATTCAACTTGCGCTTGATCGATCGATTCCATTATGTTTAAAAAGAAACTAAAACAATTTTTAATTTATAAATGTTACTACTCCACAACTGAGTTTATGGAGAACACCATTGACATTTAGCCTATTATAATATTAAATTTAGATTATTATTATTTTTGACATTGGTATAAGGAATTGTGTGTTAGTATGTAAAT
This sequence comes from Xestia xanthographa, assembly GCA_905147715.2. Classification (NCBI taxonomy): domain Eukaryota; kingdom Metazoa; phylum Arthropoda; class Insecta; order Lepidoptera; family Noctuidae; genus Xestia; species Xestia xanthographa. Next base: position 14,210,598 of record LR990656.1, read on the forward strand.
AATTGAGTTATTTAATTTTGGATGTGTCTGTTGTTTCGACACCACTAACTTTATTATTATTTGTATGTTCTCGGGTAAGATGTAGAGAACTGACCATCTTATTATAACATCATATTCTATTTTATAACCTACATTTACGAATAAATTTGATTTGATTTAATTTCCAGGTACTCTTTTCGTACGTCACCTCGAACCAATCATCTCAGTCATCTCGCCACCTCTTTCTGGGCCGGCCTCGGTGGTGACGTCTATCCTCAGGATCCCATTGCACGCCAACCTCTTATCGCAGACTTCAACGCCCTTAGTCTTCCATGAGGCTGCCAGCGTCTGAAATATATCAAGTGTACTCGTAAACAATTTCAGAGAGAACGAGTCACCCTGTTTAACACCACTTTTTATTTTTAAACTACTACTAACACAGCAAAATTATTATTAAATGATCGTTAATAAAGCAACACACAGAAACACGTGTTCATAAAAACTGTAACCGATGTAATGCTGTGAGAACGATAGATCACTTTGAGTGGGACACACCGGTGCTCCATGCATACATTGAGTTAAGTGCCACTTAGTTTCTGCTAGAACATTTCTACGACATGTGCTGCAAGTGTATTGGCAAGTCGTCACTTATGCAAATACTTCATCATATAGTGCACTACCTGTCTTACCTAGGTATATGAAGAGACGATAGCAGTTGGTTTTTTAAGAGACTGAACGAGCAATTGATATGTTCAATTGGTAGCAATTGCGCGGTTCTTCACTTTTTTTTGGTCGTTTCGTGGTGTTTCTTTTTATTATCAATAAGTAGCTAGCTATACAGGATGAAACATTGACGCGGAAAGTGTTACTATGAATTCAGTACCTATCTACATGATTGTAGACCCATCAGAGTTAAAATTGTTCTCCGATTGTTAAAGAAATGGTGTTCCTAATATTTTGATCGTTTAATGTTGCATTTTTTTAACTGTTTGTGCGTCGATGCCCCCCACAGATCATAGAAACAAAAGATGATCTGTGATGCCCCCGCTTACTCTCTATATTTTTATCACATACAAGATTATATAAATTTTTGTCCTACTTTTGTATAAGCCATAAGCATACCACTGAGTGGTATGCAGATGGCGTTTATCCCGTATTCATTTGGTTTACAGTCAATAAGTGTGAGGCTCCAGAAATATCACATAATTAATTAGAACATTGTGTCAATCTGCATAAAATTATTGAAATAATCCAAAACGCATTACCATTCGTAATATTTAATCTAATCTACTTGCAATAATTATTGTGTGTTATATATTATAGTGGACCTTAAAATCCAGGGGTAAAAGATCTTTCGGGTTAAATGTCGCACTAAACGATAAAATCAATGTGTTTTATAATTGTACCAACTTAAAGTTTAAAGAAAAATGTCTTTTGGATTTAGAAAACCTTAAATTAATGAAACAAAAAGTACGCTTCCACCAAATTACAAACGATTAATTTCACGTCAATGAACACAAGAGACTCGAAAAAAAAATACAACTTCCGTTTTCAACCGCTCATAAATAGAATAAAACCGCGATCAATTTTATGAAACAGAATTTTATTTATTATTTTCGTTTAGAGCGATCAAGTGTGTAAAGAAAAGAGTCTCGCCAGAGATTGTTGGCATAAATCATTTTTCAATTCAATTTAAACGACACAGTGTTGTTGTTGCCGATACGGAGCAACTCGTAAGGCGCTGTGACTGCCAGTGGATACACCATCTATTTTTCTTTCCTGTTTATTTTCAAAGAAAGAAGAAAAATATACATTTTAAAACATGTATGTGGTGGAGTATTTTTACTCTAGCCGCATCAAAACAAAATTTATTTAATCGTTGTTCGAAACTATGTTTGTATTTACACAAGTCGTATATTGTTTATATTTGAAGCTAAAATAAAATATTTCTATTTATTTGGGTTTCACCGCAATTTTATTAGTTCACTTAAACATTGAATAAAAAACGTTAAACGTTTCACGGGATTGAAATTTGTAAAAAATATATTAAATGTAGGTAACTCACGTACTTGGAGTCGGCGCAAATATTTTTTCTATTCTTTGCTGTCAACTGTTTGTACCGCTATCTTTTACTTAAAAAAAACCTCGCCCCATCAGTGTGGAAACGGGCGATGGGGCCAACGGGAATCACCATATAAATTAATATCATGAAAGTTTTCTACTTGACTATACAAATCATAAAATTGGTCAACAAGATCAGTTGACCAATTCAAAAATTCATTAGGTCGACTGATCCCGCGGGATCCGCCTGTGTGGGATCAGTTTACTAAAGAGCCGAAAAGAAAACGGCTATAGCATTCTGTACCCAGCACCATACGTAGAACAATAGCTTCTAGTACAAGAATAGTAACAGCTTAAATCGAATTTACATTTCCTTAAACCCTCTATGCAAGGTCCACGCTATTCTAACGCGCCCCAAAGCAATTTCGGCTTGCAGTTTATCAAATCCAACATTTAAATGACCAAAGTCGGCTTCTACAAACAACTTGTTTGGTTGATAGGATGGCATCGGGTCGTATTGCGTTGTTTGGACCCGTTTGGACCTATAAATCTGTCTCTAACTTCTTCTTAACGCGTATCCAGTGTTTCGGTCTCGACGTGTCTCGTTTCGCAGACGCTGGAAAACCAATTTTAGTATATTGCATTAAAAGTTGTTGCCAAATGCAGTTTGTGTGTTGATTTTCTCGTTTTCTCACTGGCGCGGCCCCGTTTCGTACCACATGAATACGCATTAAAGTCCGACTCATACAAATTGGAATTCACTTACCTACCGCTGTATATTAGAATCAAACGGTAATGGAAAATTTTGCGTTTGATTTCCTGAAATAGACGTGGAGTAGGAAATATTTAAACGGAAGGCTTTATCGCAATATAGCCATGTGTATGTTGCCTTATGTAAATACTACTTAAAACATTAATATCAGTAAGTATTTTTAGGTAATTTTCTTATACAAAAATAATTTGTGCGATAACCCACATGCGTGTATACCGGAATTCCAGCCAATATGCGTCAATACAGTCATACGATCCAATATGTCGTCGTGAGTTTTATCTAACATCAAAAACGTCCCACTTTTACTGGCGGGTGCTAGTTCACGGATAATAACATTCAATTTTAGTCGAAGTATTTACGTGTCCCCGCTAGGTCCCAACGCGCCAGATATTTATGGAGGTCTGTAGCTGCCTTCCCAAATTGAAATACATTAATATTTTACCATAAATGCGACACTTTCATGCGGAACATAACGTTATCGTAATTGGATTCTTCCTTCAAAACGATAAACGTCCACATATCATGTGAAAACTACCAGTTTAAGTAATTATATGCGAGAAATGAGTTATTTATTGTATTGTACCTGCTACTTTTTGCGTAGGTAGTAAGTAATAAAAAGTTTATGGCGTAGCGAAACTAGAATAGAAGTGAAAGTCAATATTAGAAAGGAAGTTTTCCAGTATTAACAAAGTTCTCTTTGAGAAGTTCGTAAGTTCAATTTTCAACTTTAAATATATATAATACTATTTCTTGAATTCTGGAGGTATTCAAATAAAATAAACTTGCGTTGCTCTGTAAACAAAGATTTTTATTGTTTATCAACGAAATTAAACTATAGGTACTTACACATGCATTATAAATAAACCAATTAGATAGCAAAACACACCTGTAAACAAAGAAACGACATTTAAAGTCTATTATTCTATCCTTCACAATTCTTTATCGCTTTTAGATATCAATTCATTTTTGAAAACACATTTTTACATACTCAACAAAATCAATGTCAAATGTCTCCCTTTATAACAATCATAAACTAAACATGAAAATAGCATGCAAACTCAAAATGAAAGCAATACAAAGTAGGTATTGTCTTTACATCTCCCCCCCTTTTTTTTTTTTTTTTTTTTTCGGATGGGAAATCATCAAATAACCCCTCCTGCTCTGGGCGGAGCAGGAGGGAGTGTCAGACTTTTACTGACTAAAACCCATCCATGTTCCTTCATCGCCCTTTGTGTTCCGGGGCCACGGTATCTCTTTCGAATAGTCCCGCAACCCCGGCAGGCATCGGTCCTTACGGACCCCTTCCTTTTTGCTGACTCTCTTTGAGGCGCGCGTGGAACACGAACGCGCCGTCGACACGGCCTGTCGTCATGAGACGGACGGACGGCGAGCTAGCCCATAGCCCACCGTCCACAGGCCCGCGCCTACGGTGGCCGGGGGCCACGTGGTGGTGGCCCCCGACGCCCGGGGCGTCTCCCGCGGCGGCCGGGACGTTGAGAGGTTCTCTCCCTCTCACGTTCCGCCACCTCCTTCTCTAGCATTACTGCTTCGCAGAAGGAGGTGACGGCGTCCCATTCCATCTCGCTCCGGACCATGGCTTGCACCAGGGCCGGACGCGAGAGGTCGCCGCCACCGATCGCCGCTTCGAGGACACGGCGGTGCTCCGCCCACGCGGGGCACACCTCCACCGTGTGTTCCACCGTGTCCTCCGGTCGATCCTCACAATGGAAGCACCCGGGCGTTTCCTCCCGCCCGATTCGGTGCAGGAACCTCCCGAACACTCCGTGTCCGGTGAGGACCTGCGTCAGGCGGAAGGTGAGGACGCCGTGGCGTCTCTCAAGCCACTCCTCAAAGAGGGGACTTATCGCCACTATCGTGGCGTGCCCTGCACGGGGTTGCGACAGTCGCTCTCTCCATGTCGCCATGAGATCTCGCCGGAAGTCTGTCCGCTGAGCGACAATTTGCCGCGGCAGCGGAGTTTCCCCCCGGCTTAGCGCCTCCGCGCGCCATTCATGTAGGCGCGCGAGGACTATCGCCTCCAGATCCCATGGCGGCAATCCGGCAAGGAGGCTCGCCGCCTCGCGGGCAATCGTGCGGTAGCCCCGGGCGAGCCTTACGGCTACCACCTTTTGGGGCGCGTTCAAGTAGTGGGCGGCTCGCCGCCTCAATGAACGCGCCCACACCGGGGCCCCGTAAAGGGCCATGGACCGCACGACTCCCGCGTAGAGCCTCCGGCAGGAGGCGTTTGGCCCCCCCAGATTGGGCAGGAGCCGCCTGAAGGCAGCCCCAGTCCGCTCCAGTTTAGGGGCGTCGGAAATGTTCAACGAAGTTCCACCGGCTGTCAAGGACAAGTCCCAGGTACTTCAACGTCGACTCGACGCCAATGGATACCCCTCCTACCGTCAGTAGGGATCCCGTTGGTGGCGCATTCCGAGGCCCATGAAAGCACATGGCCTCGGACTTGTGCAATGCCACCTCGAGACCCAGTTGCCGGATCCTCTCAACGACTATCGCAACCCCGCGTGTCATCGCTTCGGCCGCCGCCTCGTGCGACCTCCCCTGTGCCAGCACCAGCGTGTCGTCAGCGTAGCACACTACACTGACACCGCTAGGGAGGTCGGCGCGCAGCACCCAGTCGTAACCGATGTTCCACAAGGATGGCCCTAGGACTGATCCCTGTGGAACACCGCACGACATCTCTCGCCGGTTCCATTCTCCGCTGCGACCGGGGTAGATGACGGCTCTATCCGTCAGATAGTCCCCGACTACTCGACGGAGGTAGGTCGGCACCCGGTGATACCGGAGTGCCTCCCTAATGCAGCTCCAGGGCATGGAGTTGAAGGCGTTGGCGATGTCGAGAGACACCGCCAAGACAACCCCACCCCTGGAAACCGCATCCTCCGTCGTGAGGGCTCTCACGCGCATGATGGCGTCCACCGTAGAGCGCCCCTTGCGGAAACCAAACTGGTGTTCCGCAAGGTCCGGCCCAGTCCCCGCAAGGTGCTCGGCGAGGCGGTTTGCAATGACTCTTTCAAAGAGCTTGCCCACCTCGTCGAGCAGCACCACGGGCCGGTATGCGGACGGAGAGTCCGCAGGGCGCCCCGGCTTCCGAATGAGGACCAGCTTTCCCGTCTTCCAACGAAGCGGGAACTGGCCTCTCTCCAAGCATGCGCTAAGGAGCCCCTCTAGTCGGGGCCCGAGAGCCTCCGAGGCCAGGACCCAGGCTTTGCCAGGCAGGCCGTCGGGTCCCGGGGCGGTATTTTTGGCACTGAGCCTGCGTACCGCCACTCTCAGGTCTACCCCAGTCACTTCCGGAGCGTTGTCGTCGTCGTCCTGTTGGTCCGCTTCCAGCATCGCAGGCGGCGGAGCAATAGGCGGGGGTGGGTGTTCCCCTCGCGAAGGGAACAGAGTGCTCACCACGTCCTCCACGAGCTCAGGTCGGAGACTCTGCGTCAGTGGGGGGGCCCAGGGGCGGAGATTGTCCCGCACCAACTTGTAAGGGCGCCCCCACGGATCTCTGTCGAGAGTCCCCAGCAACTCCTCTCGGGCCTGATCCCTGGCCCGCAGGACCGCTTCGCGGAGGGCGGTCTTCGCCGCTCTGTACCCCTCATAAAGCTCCGCCTCAATGGCTGCCGCATCCGGTGGGCGGATGCGGAGCCTGCGATGCCTGGCGTACAGGTGTGGTGCAGCCACGCACGCCTCGCGCAGAGATGTCAGCTCGCGCGACCACCAGTACACCTGACGCCGGGCGCTTCTTGGCCGAACACGGGGCATTGCCACGTCGCAGATGTCAGACATGGCCTCCTGGAACCACCCTGCCTCAGTGTTAACGTCGGCAGGCCTGTCCGGTGATGTCACCCAGGCCTGCACGATCGAGGCTTCCAGGAGGAGCTCCCGGTCCAGCTGCTTCAGCGCCCAACGCGGACCACTCGGGGCCTGTTGGACCGGCGCGCTTGGGGTCTGGGTGGAGACGTCGAACCGGATGTACCGGTGGTCGGAATAGGTCTCCACCCCCTCCATAACACGCCAGTCAATGACACGCGGTGACAGAGCGGGGCTAGCGAACGAAATGTCCACCACCGACTCGCCCCGCATCCGCACACACGTGGGGACAGAACCCCGATTTAGGACGACCAGGCCCTTCTCCAGGGCCCAGTCTTCCACCATCCTTCCCCGCACGTCTGTGCAACGAGAACCCCAAGCCAAGTTCTTGGCATTGAAGTCCCCGAGGACAAGCACGGGGAGGGAATGGTTTCCGACGACAACACTCAACTCTGCGAGAGAGTTGTGGAACTCGGCGAGAGTTCGGCTCGGGGAGAAGTATACTCCCACCACTACGATCTCCCCGAACCGGGCTGCTACGCACCCCCGACCCCTCCTGACACCTTCAAGGGTCGGGGTACCGGCGGCGGCCGACGACACTATGGTCACTGAGCCGCTAAGGTCCGCCACCCAGTCTTCCCTGGGGAGGACAAAATATGGCTCAGCGACCACAGCAATGTTAATCAACCACTGCGCCATGCTCTGGAGCAACAGATCCTGAGCGCAGGCGCAGTGGTTGATGTTCGCTTGGAGGAAGCGTAATGGGGCCGTTATTGGCACTCCATTACCGCTTCCTCCCTAGCCCCCTGCGAGGGCCCCTCTGTGGCGGCGACAGTGGCAGCGGCAACGGTGGCAGTTGCGGCTGCGGCGGTAGCGACGGTGGTGGTGGTGGCGGCGGAGGGCCTCCCCTTGCCTCTGGTGGCCTTGGTGGGTGCAGCGCAGTTACATCTCCCCCCTTGGATAAGAAAATTTTCACGAGAAAATTTTCTTTCGAAACAGCTCTCCCCTTTCTTCTGTTTCTTCATCTCAATCTTCATCTCCTATCTTTTCTTCTTCTAGCATTATGGGTATTGGGATGAGTTTTGTGATATGAAAAAGATTTGACTCTGTTTTCTTGTGTCCTGTGTCGATTCTGTATATTGATTTTGAAACTCTTTCAACAATCTGAAATGGTCCAATTTTTAGTTCTTCTAGTTTTTTCCTATTTAGCCTATTGCCATTTTCCACAAACACCATATCTCCAACGTTAAATTCATGTTTTTTTCTATTTTTGTCGAATAGTGTTTTATTGTAGTTATGGGATTTTATTGTATTCTGAAGTGCTGTTGCTCTATCTCTGACCCAGTCATTATGTGTTTTTTCTCGTTTCAATTCCTTAGGTAAAACCGTGACATCTGTACCATACAAAATATAACTTGGTGAGAAGCCAGTTACTGAGTGAATAGTTTGATTATATTTACTCACACATTCATGAGCTATTGTTGTCCAGGCCTTCTTATTTCCATCTTCATTAATTTTGCATCTGATTTTGTTAACCAATGTTTGATTTAGTCTCTCATTGAGACCATTTGAGAATGGTGCGTTTACTGCAGTTGTTTGCGCCGCAAACCAGTTCCAAACGCGGGGGCGCCTCCACACCGAGAGGGGGGATCGCCGTCGCCGCAGAGACCGGCGCGCGAGCATCGGGCAATCGGCCACCGACAGCGAGTGTGAACGACTAATAGCAATTTTATTGTGAACCTGTGCCTAACGAACTGTTACCTACGAAATATAAACCTAGATCAAATATCTGTGTTTGGACTTTGCCTGAACATAAGTGGCGACCGTGACAGGACTTCGAGGACTTGCAGAGCATCCAGAGGTCATCACCAGATGGAAGTAAGCCCGTTCCTTTAAAACACTTACATTCCTTCCAAATATTTCCATACACCTACTTACTATTTTCAAACTTCTATTTGTTGTGCTAAGTGAATGCTAACCGGTTAAAGTGTTAGAAGGTATCTAGCTTAACGCGTATCTTCCTATTGTACTTATATAAACGGTAATTCACGCTCAATAAACAGCCATCGTAATAATTTCGATTAGAAATTATTAACTATCAATACAGGCCCGGCGATTCACGTTCACACCCTATTTTTCCATGAATTTTGCAGCCTATTTTGCTTAAATTCAGGGCCTATTTTGCTAAACCTACCTCACCCATTTCGCAACTAGCTTTGTCTATCTTTCTTTCTATTATTCTCTGCCTATTTTGTCGTAAATACATTTTATCAACCAATAATTTATTGTGTAGATAATTAACGTAAAATATTTATGCCTAAAATCTTTATTATAGCTAATTTGTTATTTTGCGGCACTGCCGACCTTACGTGTCCGTGCTCGGGCGGGTGCCCGGTACCCGCGCTGTGTCGGTGCGTCACCGCGCTTTCGCGCGTACCTTCCCTAGCGCAGCCGGTGTTGGCGCGCTCGGCGCCTCTGCCTGCAACCACACACCGCGCCGGTTTTCTTGTGCGCTGCTCCCGGTTGACGGGCTCGGCAGTAGCTGTATGGTTTGGACTACTTTCTATTGGATTGTTTTATTATTGTTTTTGTTTCTTTTTTATTTTGCCCCACTTATTTAAGTATTGAAATGGCTGAAAGGGAAACGACCGCTAAACCCAAAAGTCCGCTCCCACTATTAAAAATAGATTCAGCCGGTAAACCCGATGTTAAGGAGTATTTAAGGTCATTAACTAAAAAACGTGCGGGATTTCGAAGTCGGCTAACAGTTTTGAAAAATTTTATGGAAAAATATAAAATTTCTTCCATTACCGAATTATCAAACTTGGAGGTGAAAGAAATTTATTTAAGATTAAATCAATTAAACGAATTAATGTCTAACTTTAATAGCGTACAATCAGAGATTGAAGAATATTCTGATAATTTGGATGAACAGATTTCAGAGCGAGACATTACCGAAACTGAATTTTTCACACAAATAGCTTTTGCTCAAGAGTTGGTCGATTCGTTTTCAACTAAAGGTAAAGAAAGTCACGCCGCTAACGGAGCAGCCTCGGGTTGTTGTCATGGTCATAATAATGATTCAATTCGGCTCCCAATTATTAATCTACCCACTTTTGATGGTAGTTATACAAAATGGCTTGAATTTAGGGATACTTTTAAAACCCTTATCCATGACAACGACTCGATTGCGCCCATCAATAAATTTCACTATTTGAGAACATCTTTACAATCGGGTGCCAGTGTCGTAATTAGATCGTTGGAATTTGTCGCGAGGAATTATGAGCTTGCGTGGGACATATTGTGCAATCGATACAACAATAAAAATATTCTGATCAATAATCATTTGAACGCATTAGTTAACTGTAATACTATACAAAAGGAATCGTTCAAGGCTTTGCGATATTTAATTGATCAGGTGTCTAAAAATTTAAACGCTTTAAATACGTTGGAAGTCTCCACCGGAAATTGGGACCCGCTGGTGATATTCTTGGTTTCAGCTAAGCTAGATTCTAGTACTAGCAGTAAATGGGAAGAATACAAGGGCAGATTGTCTAACCTACCCACTATAGATGATTTTAAGAATTTAATCGAAAATAGGGCGAATGTTTTAGAGACTGCTAACTGTCGCAATTTAGAAAACAAGTCTACCCAAGGTAACAATAATAACAAAGAAAGCAGGACCACTAAATCCTTTGCCACTGTCTCAAATGTTAAGGGCAAGCAGCAACACAGAACGTGTCCCGTTTGTGATCAGCCTCATCTCGTGCACCAATGTAACAAGTTTAAAGAGCTGAGTGTTGAGGACAGGTTAGGCGAGGTTTCAAAACACAAGTTGTGTACAAATTGTTTGCGAACTGGACATTCCAATGACCAGTGTAGGTTAAAAGGATCTTGTCGTTCCTGTAAAGAAAAACACAACACATTAGTACACAAAGGTGACACAAATAAAGAACTTACCGAGTGTGGCGAGTTATCGAGTCTTCCCGTTAGCTTAGCTGCGGTCTCCTACGGTCAAGTCCTCCTGTGTACTGCAAAAATAGAAGTTAGTAATCAACAAAATAAAACTACTTACCTTGCTCGCGCGTTGCTAGATACTGGCAGCCAGTCGTCATTCATCACGAAGAACCTAAAACAGAAATTGGGCCTATCAAGTGAAAATATAACACTAAACGTAGCAGGCATTAATGGAGTGGCTTGTCCTATTACACAGCGGTGTCAGGTGAATATTAAATCACGCACTAGCTCATTCGCTAGAAATGTCAATTGTTTTGTTATTCCGAAGGTGACTGACAACTTACCTAATGCTCAAGTTGATGTTAAGAGATTAGGCCTACCCGATAATGTAACTTTAGCCGATCCAACGTTTTACAAACCCTTGGAGATAGATATTTTGCTAGGCGCTGATCATTTCTTCGACATTGTTGTTTCATCTAACAAAATTTCACTTGGCCCAAATAAGCCTATCTTGCTAGAAAGCGTCTTTGGATGGCTAGTAGCTGGTCCAACAGGTCATAGTTCCAATAATAACACCATAAAATGCAATTTTGTGCAAACCCAATCGTCACTTCAAGACATCCATAATTCTATACAAAAGTTTTGGGAGGTAGAAGAGCTACCCTCAGAAAATAGTATTTCTTCAATAGATGAACAGTTTTGTGAATCGCATTTCGTAACCAACACCCATCGCTTACCAGATGGTCGATTTTCCGTCATGATGCCACTTAAAGAGTCTGCTATGGAGACTCTAGGTAGTTCATTTCCAATGGCTATGAAACGTTTTTTATCGCTAGAAAAGAAATTAGATAAAAATCCTACTTTAAAACAACAATATTCGGAATTTTTGAGGGAATATGAAAACTTAGGTCACTTACAAATGATAAATGATAAATGATGTTTATTTTGCAAGTAGGTTTTTACAAACACTTTTACACGTCATTTTTTAAAACTAGATGGGGCCGGTGTTTCGTACCTGACTACTCTGAGAAGAAACAGCCGAAACAAACTCAGAGGTCATAGTCTCTTTTAAAGTCCAGACAATCTTGCTCAATTCACATGAGGACTATGCAGATTAGTGTCTGAGATGGTCTTTTGAAGAAAGAACCATACAGATTTGAGTGGACCTGTCCAGTCAGTGCAAGCATTTGTCAGTTAACGTGTAGCTCGACTTATAACTCAAGGAGCTCAACGAAACGACGAACAATACCAAAGAAAGGACATTTGGGAAGGTCGCTTATAGTACTCAAACTGCCAGACAGTTGTGGGAAAAAAACAAACAAAAAATAAAAATGTGACCCACATGGTCCCCACATTCACAATAATCAAATAAAATTAATAACAAATTCTTTTCAAATGAATGTAAGTAAAAAAAAAAACACAAAAATCATTAAATGTCGCAATGATAAAAAAGTAAAATACTTAAAAAAATAAGTATTCATGTCAAATCAGTAAATGTCACATAAAACAATAAAAAATAAAAAAATAAAAGTAAAATAATAAAATACATGTCAAAAAAAAATTCAATGTCAGAGTGTATAAAAGAAAGGAATCAATAATAAACAAGCGAAGTCCGAAATTTCGACATTCACAGAGCAAATTTCATTGGAGCAGCTTAATCCCAAGCTTTTTTATCTTCAAGATAGTGATTAACATGATAGTAGGCTTTCAGGCACAGCTTCCGTTTTATAAACGATTTGAATTTATTTAGGCTTAGTGCTTGAATTTGGCTCGGAAGTTTATTGTAAAAGCGTATACATTGGCATCTGAACGTACCTCCTATTTTTTTGAGCCTCGTTGCAGGAACAACAAATTTGTGTTTGTTCCTCGTGTTTATGTTGTGGATATCACTGTATTTTTTAAATAAATTAATATTTTTGTGGGCGTACAAAAGGTTTTCATAAATAAACTGAGAGGGCACAGTAAGAATATTAGTCTCTTTAAATTTTTCTCTAAGGGAGTATCTGGGACTTAATTTATAAATTGAACGAATTGCCCTTTTTTGCAAAACAAATATTGTCTGAATATCGGCGGCATTGCCCCACAAGAGAATACCGTACGACATCACGCTATGGAAATAACTAAAGTAAACTAAACGGGCTGTCTCTAAGTCAGTTAAATCACGAATTCTTCTAACGGCGAATGCTGCAGAGCTAAGTTTCTTCGACAGTTTGTCTATATGCGGGCCCCACTGAAGCTTGGCATCCAAAGTTATGCCTAAGAAGACTGTGCTATCTTCCGCTTTTAGCTCTTCATCCTTAATTAGTACAGTAGTTTCCACTTGTCTTACATGGGGTATCGTAAACTTAATACACTTAGTTTTTTTCTCATTTAGGAGTAGATTATTAACATTAAACCAATTAACGACTTTCGCCAGGGCGCTATTAACATCATCCGCAACTAACTGCTGACGTTTGAGTTTAAATAAAAGAGAAGTGTCGTCTGCAAACAATACTATGTCATGATTATCCTTTATGAGGTAAGGCAAGTCATTTATATAAATAAGAAACAAAAATGGACCAAGAATTGAGCCCTGGGGTACCCCCATTCTTACTACGGATCCGGGAGATCTTTTCCCTTTAACATCAACTCTCTGAATCCTGTCACTCAAATATGAAATAAGAAGAGCCAGGGAGGCGTTACGGATTCCGTAGTGGTGTAGTTTCCTGATTAATGTTTCATGAAGAACACAATCGAAAGCTTTAGATAAATCGCAAAAAATGCCCAAAGCATCGCATTTGTCCTCCCAGGCATTATAAATGTGTCCTAAAAGTTCAACACCGGCATCAGTAGTTGAACGACCCCTTGTAAAACCAAACTGTTTTTTATGTAATAACTTATATTTATTGAAAAAACTTTGCATTTGTGCCAAAATTAATTTTTCAAAAATTTTACTAAACGTGGGTAGTACTGAAATGGGTCTATAATTAGTGGGGTCTGATGTACTACCCGATTTAAACAATTACAGGAAATTGACCGACCTCCATTTGGCTGTTACTTACCCCATCACTGCGTAGTTCGAGAAAATCATGAAACTACAAAATTGAGAGTAGTTTTCGACGCGTCCGCTAAAGCTAGCTCATCAAAATCTCTAAATGACATTCAAGCTGTAGGCCCAGTAATACAAAGTGATTTGTTTTCAATTCTTATTCGCTTTCGTGTTTACCCGCTTGTACTGACTGCAGATATAGAAAAAATGTACCGGCAGATCAGTTTAAGCGAATCGCAGCGCCATCTACAACTTATACTGTGGCGAGAACATGCGCATGAACGTATAAAAGTAAAACAATTAAACACAGTCACTTATGGCATGGCCTCGGCCCCGTTTTTGAGTACGAGATGTCTTGTCCAGCTTGCACTTGAATGTCAAGATCCAATTGTGTCCAACACTATCAAATCGCATTTTTATATCGACGATCTAAATACTGGTAGTTTCACTGAGCAAGAATTAAAACATATTTACACAAATGTAACCAAAGTCTTAGCCTCGGCAGGCTTTCCGTTGAGAAAGTTCAAGACGAACTGCCCACAATTATTTGATGCTTCAAACAGCCCCCTTGAATTTAAAACCAACCCGTCGCCACTTGATTTTTGTACTGAAGCTAACGTGTTGGGTTTGAAATGGGCACCTAAAGAAGACAGTCTTCAATTCCCTAGTAGTATTGAGGTTAATCAAAATGTAACTAAAAGAATAATTATTTCAACTACATGTAAACTGTTCGACCCTTTAGGCTTGGTGTCGTGCTGTATCATTCTGCCAAAAATTCTCATGCAAGGCTTATGGAATGCAAAATTGGACTGGGACGATCCAGTTCCACAACCGTATGTAAAGCAATGGTTCAATTTTATAAATAACTTGCATCATATCTCACAATTATCCTTACCTCGACATGTGTTAGGCGACTGCTCCGCGAAGCCGGTAGACTTGCATATCTTCGTCGATGCTTCTCAGAACGCTTACGCTGCTTGTTGTTACGTGCGATCTTACAATGCAGATAACAGTATTAATGTTACGTTGCTGTGTGCCAAAACGAGAGTAGCACCCATTAAAAGCCTGACGATTCCGCGTTTAGAGTTGTGTGCAGCGTTACTGGGTGGTCAGCTATGCGCAAGAGTTTTAGAAGCAATACCATGCAGTGTCAGAGATACGTTCTTATGGTCCGATTCCACAGTAGTGCTTTGCTGGCTAAAATCACAAAGCAAAACACTACCAGTTTTCGTACGCAATAGAGTAAATAAAATAAACGTACTTACTCAGGGCTTTCAATGGAAGCATACTCCTACCAATTTAAATCCAGCCGATTTAGGTTCAAGGGGAGATTAGCCACAGCATCTGCGTTCGTGCTTGTTGTGGTGGGAGGGTCCTTCCTTCTTAAAGAAAGACACTTCGGATTGGCCTACCCAACCTCATCTCAGCCCTCATGACTTACCTGAAGCTGGAGTTAAGGTTCATTTGACGGTTGATGACACTTCTAAGCAGACTATAATCACGTTCGAAGATCACTCCAACTACCTGAAATTAAAAAGAACCTATGCATACATTCTACGTTTTATTAATAACAGCACACCAAACACAGACAAGCTTAGTGGTCCCTTAACAACAGGCGAACTAGAATCATCACTGACGCTATTACTTAGGTTCAGTCAGTTAGCAACTTTCTCAAATGACATAGCCTATCTCAAACAAGGTAAACCACTTCACAACAAAAGCAGACTACTACCTTTGAATCCGTTTGTTGATGACAACGGTCTAATTAGGGTAGGAGGTAGGTTAGAACAATCTGCTTTTGACTACAATAAGAAACATCCTATCATACTTGATGCGAAGCATCATCTTACTAAATTAATGTTGCAACATGAAAATAATAAATTATGTCATGCTGGTCCCCAGCTCCTCCTTTCTTCTTTTCGTGAGAGTTTCTGGCCTTTAGGAGGCAGAAACTTAGCTCGCGCTATCAGTAAACAGTGTACTATCTGTACCCGTATGAGGAGCAAAACAATACAGCCTATAATGGGTAACTTACCGGATGTTAGGGTAAAAGAAAATTTTCCCTTCAATGCCTGCGGGATCGATTTTGCGGGTCCTTTCATGATCTCTTCCAAAAAGGGTAAAGGAAACCGTGTCACAAAAGCCTATTTATGCATTTTTGTTTGTTTAGCAGTCAAAGCCTTGCACCTTGAGGTAGTTAGCGACCTTTCAACCGCGGCGTTCATTATGTGTCTACGCAGGTTCACGTCACGTCGAGGCAAGCCTAACATTATCTATTGCGACAATGGCAAAAACTTTGTCGGCGCAAACAATGAGTTGGGCAAAATGTTGCGATCCAGTAGCCAGTCAGTGTCAGACTTCGCAGCGAATGAAGGCATTCAATTCATTTTTAGTCCGGCCTACTCACCCCACTTCGGAGGTATTTGGGAGAGCGGAGTCCGTTCCTCAAAGAACCTTTTAAAACGTGCAGCTGGAAATGCCTATCTTACTTTTGAGGAGTTGGCTACACTTTTTTCACAAATAGAAGCTATACTCAACTCCCGTCCGCTCACCCCGCTTTCATCCCATCCCATGGACTTAAATCCTCTCACTCCAGGGCACTTTTTGATTGGTCGACCATTGATATCGCTTCCGTCACCGCCTATCAACACTAAGAGCCCGACTAGATACCAACGCATTGAACAAATTAGGCAGCAATTCTGGGACCGATGGCGCCGGGAGTACACGGCTGAGCTCCAACAGCGAGGCAAATGGAAGAAACCCTGTCGGCCCCTGCAAGTAGGAGACCTGGTCGTTGTAAAAGAGGACAACCTGATGCCTCTGCAATGGAGAATGGGGAGAGTTACCAAACTATATCCGGGACGAGACGGCATATCCAGAGTGGCGGACGTCTATGTAGCCAAGGGAACCATCAGAAGAGCTGTAAACAAACTTTGTCTTCTGCCGATGTCTACCACCCAACCTATAACAACTACTGTGAAATAAATTAAGCTAAGAAGAAGAGAAAGAGAGATGTAGAAGATGCCTTCAACGCCCTGGAGGATGTTTGCGCCGCAAACCAGTTCCAAACGCGGGGGCGCCTCCACACCGAGGGGGGATCGCCGTCGCCGCAGAGACCGGCGCGCGAGCATCGGGCAATCGGCCACCGACAGCGAGTGTGAACGACTAATAGCAATTTTCTTGTGAACCTGTGCCTAACGAACTGTTACCTACGAAATATAAACCTAGATCAAATATCTGTGTTTGGACTTTGCCTGAACAGCAGTAAATACCATATTAATCTGTCTGTCTTTTAAGAATTTCTTGAATTCTTTTGAATTTATACCAGGATATTGATCAGTGAGCAACATATTAATGTCTTCAGTTTCTGATACATTTGCGACTAGTTTAATAAAATCATTTGCACTCTGAGTTTTTGAAGTTAAGATAAATGCGTATCTAGTGAAGTGATCTACTAACAAGTGCAAATATTTTTTCGTAGATCTTGACCCTCCAAAACCTCCTATTGTGTCTATAGAGATTATTTCAAATGGCTTTGTCGCTGGACCCAGATGAGACAAAAATCCAAATTTGTACTGCCCTCTTGATTTATTTCTTATACAAATCTCACACTCTCTACATACTTTTTTAATATTTTTTGTTAAATTTCTTGCTATGTACAGTGGACTAATTGTCTTCTCCATTTGTTTTATTCCAATGTGACAAAGATTCTCATGTATATTTCTTAAAAGTTGGATACTGAATTCTTCTGACAAAATTATTTTTTCTTTGTTTCTAACTTTTTTAAAGTATATGTTTTGTTTATTCATTATTTTTTCTTTATTCTTTTGTATTTCTTCATTTTTATTCTGATCTATTAAAATATCTTCTAGGTTGACCAAGTTTACAATTTAAAATATTCAATTGTTCATCTGTATTTTCATTTGACTCCAATACAGGATTCCTACTAAGGCAATCCGCTTCCAAATTTTCTTTCCCCGGAGTATATTTTATATTAAAATCATATTGTGATAAGTAGTATGTCAAATCACCCAGTTCTTCATCGGTTCTAGATTTCAGATTCATATTTTCTAGCGGTTTATGATCTGAATAAACTGTAAATAATTTTCCTATCAGCCAGTACTGCCAGTATCGCACTGCTTCTTTAATGGCTAAGCACTCCAAGTATATCGCTTTTTTCTTCTTTTGCGCTCCATTTAGTTTTTTAGAAAAGTAAGCTACTGGTTTTTCTTTTCCATCTAGCTGTGTCTGTTTTAAAATGGCTCCAACACCCTCTATAGAAGCATCCGTGTAAATATTGATCGGTAAATCTTTATCAAAAATTTCTAAAACAGGCTGAGAGCATAGGACATTTTTTATTTTCTCAAATGCTTTTTGACATTGGTCAGACCAAATAAATGGTTGATTTTTCCTCAGTAAGTTATGTAACGGATCTAATATTATCGCACTCCTTGATATATATTTATTATAAAAATTATTTTTTCCTAGAAACTGTCTCACATTCTTCTGTGTTTTAGGAGTAGGGAAATTCCTTACTGAAATCAGATTATCTTTCAGTGGTTTAATAGAATTATGTTGTTTTATATGACCCAGGTATTTACAGAGTCTGATGCAAATGTGCATTTTGTAAATTTTAATCTGAAACCTTCTATTTTAATCGCTTCCAACAGCTGTGATAGGTGATGAATATGTTGATCAAATGACTTTGAGAATATTAGGATGTCGTCTATATAAATTACAGCAAAATCTGTAAGTTTGTACTTTCTTAGTATATTACTTAATATCCTCTGGAAAATTGCTGGTGCCGTTTTCAGTCCAAATGGTAGACAAGTCCATTGGTAATGTCCTTCCTGTGTTACAAATCCTGTCTTTTTCCTGTCTTCTACTCGTAAAGGGATAGACCAAAAGGCAGAATTTATGTCTAAAGTTGAATAAAAATTGCAATTCCTTGTCTTAGTCATTAAGTCTTCTATTAACGGAAATGGCTGAGCTTGCGGTATTACTATTTTATTTAAATCTCTGAAGTCTATACATAATCTGGATTTTTTGTTTTCTTCTTTTTTATATGCCAATGTGATAGGTGCAGCAAATGGGCTGTAGGATTCTTCTATAAGTTTATTATCTAATAATTTTCCTATCTGTTCTTCTATTTCTTTTTTATCTTCCATAGTACATCTATACGGTCTTTTACTGCAATATTTGTCTACTAACAAGTCTATTCTGGCTTCATATTCGTTAACAGTTCCAACGTCATATTTATTCTTTGCGAAAACTGAATTGTATTAATTAATTAATTTATTTATATCTGATTTCTGATACTCGTTTAAATTGTTTATCTTTATTTCGAAATCTTCTTCTCTTACATGTTCATTAAAATTAATCGTGTATTCTTTCTTTCTTTCTTTTATTATTCTTTCTTCTTTAGCCATAGCTTTTGTATTTGTAGAAACTTCTTCCACTTTCTTTATTTTTTCTTCTTCTGTATTCGTTTTTATATTTGTAGCAATTACTTCTACTTTTTCTTGAATAAAGTTTTGTTTCTGTGTAATTTTTAAGTCTTCATTTTGTATTAATTTAAACTTCGTTATCAGGTCTAATCCAATCAAAAAATCATATTTGAAATTTTGTTCATCTATAATGTACACTTCGGCATTTTCTTCAATTTCAAAGATTTTTATTTTTAAGTTTGTCAAACCACTTGTCTTTTTGACACCATTAATTGTCACTAAACTTGCTTCATTCAAACTGTTTCCTTTGCCTTTTAGTTTTAATAACTTCGAGTTAATTAGAGAAACATTGGAACCGGAATCATAAACTCCATAAATTTCTAATGTATCATTTAGTATTAGTTTGACATCTATTAATGGTGTCACTATTAGTTTTTTTGTTCGCTTTCATGTAACTCGGCTTCTATCACAGACTTGTTCACATGTTTAATGTTTTTTTCTTTTTTTGTATCATCTTCTCTTGTTTTAAACCAACAAGTAGATTCGGGGTGGAGACGAATTCCTTTATTCAACTTTTCACAAGTTTTACATGGGCTTTTTTCTTCATTTCTATTGTTGCCTCTTAGGTTTCCATATTTCCTGTAGTTCAAATTATTCTTTTTATTCACTAAATGTTCAAACCTTCTCACTTCATTAAAAAGATCCACCGAATCTTTTAATGTTTCTCTATCAATCCTGTTGAGTACGTGTTCCGGCAAACCAGCTGCAATAAGATCTATCAGAGTACCTGTATCCATTGTGTTTCTCATATCTAGTAACAGTTTTTCCTTCTTTATTGCATAATCCACCAACAATCCGTCTTTATATTTGAATAATAAAGCATAGGTTATTTGGTTCCATCCTTTGTTCGCAAATGATTCACAGAATTTGTTTTTCCATATTTTCCATTCCATGGTTAATTTTATAATCATGGAACCATAACAATCTATACAACTTTTATCCATGAACAATCTGAGTATTTCAATTTTTTTCTCGTCTTCTGTCACATCAAACCGTGAGCATTCTTTTTCAAAAGTATCAATCCATTGGTTTGCATTCGAATTTTTGCTGGTAAATTTTTCAATCACAAACTTCTCTGCAATGTGTTTCAAGTTTTGCTGCTTAGACTCTTGTGTATCTCTAGATTGTGCAGCCGCACTTTGAATTTGTTCTATTTCCTCTAAGTACTGATTTTCAAATTGTAAATTATCATCCTCATCTAAGTAGATTTTCCTAAGTTCTGCTGTTATTGTTATCCAGACTCTTCGCGTCTGGTATCTTTTCTTTAGGCTATTTTTTACCTTGACAAATGTTGCTGTTTTAACTAGTTCTTTGTGATGAGTAACATGTTGAAATTCTTCTGGAATAGTGTATATTTTATTCTCAGTCGTAGCTATTGAAGTTATTGCACAGATATTTGATTTTCCGTCCGTTCCCGGAAGTATGGTGAATTCGAAACGAAGTTTTTCCATCTTTAATTTTCTGCTTATATGTTTATAAACAAAAATGTCGTTTTATAATACTATTTCTTGAATTCTGGAGGTATTCAAATAAAATAAACTTGCGTTGCTCTGTAAACAAAGATTTTTATTGTTTATCAACGAAATTAAACTATAGGTACTTACACATGCATTATAAATAAACCAATTAGATAGCAAAACACACCTGTAAACAAAGAAACGACATTTAAAGTCTATTATTCTATCCTTCACAATTCTTTATCTCTTTTAGATATCAATTCATTTTTGAAAACACATTTTTACATACTCAACAAAATCAATGTCAAATGTCTCCCTTTATAACAATCATAAACTAAACATAAAAATAGCATGCAAACTCAAAATGAAAGCAATACAAAGTAGGTATTGTCTTTACATATATTATAGAATACGTATTACTTCTGACGCTAGTTTTACTATTTCACGCATTTTATACCTGTACCTTTTATACTAGGCCACGTCCTCATGAGAAATTGACGGACCCTACTTGTAGAGACACAGGTACGCTATTAAACTTAGGACCCAAAGTCACGAGACGATAAATAATGCAAGACACATATATAAAAATACACGCGTCTTGTCGCACAAAAGTTCAGTGAATTTGTGTCGCATGTGTAGGTACACTTACGTCGTCGTGTGTCGCTCGTACACTCGCCACCAATAATGTTTCGTTCGCAATACTTTTTAATACAGTAATGGTTTGCTCATCCATTTAAATACGAATACGCAGAGAGATCTTTCTATCTCGCGCCCAAATCGAATTTTCGTCTGTCGAGATATTCCGCAAAGATGCAAGCAGAAATTCCTTTGTGTGTGCCTATGTGTATGGATATGCTGATATTAGGGATATAAGAGATGAAACTGGAAAAGGGCATAACTCTGTCTTCTCTGAATCGGGGTTGTCCTAAACGATAAGCCTTACCTACGTCTTCATTTCAGCAAATTGGAAGATTCCTGTAATGGACCGTTTTATAAAATAGCCTCTTTGTCTAAGGAAATCGATTGAACATACCTTGAATAAGCCCTTTGTCCGTTGAAGAATACCCGGAGAGATAACAGAAGAATACTTTTATATCGGTTTATACCGCCAGTAGGAACACGCCTGTGATAACAATGGTAAATCAAATATTTCCTAGAACGTCTCTTGACCAAAATCGATCTGTGATCCAAAATATTGTTAAAAAACAGAAGAAAATTAAGTGCTGAATACAATGTTATCAGAAATGTGTTAACTATAATGATCAGATCAAACATGGAATGAAAAATATACAAAAATACTATGATTAAATTAATTTAAAAAGAAAAAAATGATTGTCGCTTTTGTTTTGTACTGACCCTAGCAAATTGTAAAAATACTCATCAGCCAGCAGTCTGCCATTAAATCATAATTAGCACGGTCGGATCGTGCGACAGCAATTTTCTCATTTTCCTTGCAAAATTATTCCGGCGAAATCGTCATAAACATTTTTGTCTCTTGCGCTAAATATTTCACTTTTATACCCAGAGTTTTGTAATCAACGTATTGTGTTTGTTAATAAGGATTTTATATCCCATTCCCACATTCGAGGAAAAGAATAGAATTTTCTCTTGTATCTACCATGGTTTTGTTTGTTTTGAGAAACAAAACATCTAATCTTAACAAAATAATAAGAAGAAATCTTTAGCGAATTTTTCAAAACTTTTTCCAGGAAACTTGGTTTTTAATTTTTTCACTCAAGTATTCCTTGTCAAAAATAAAACAAGTTGTGATACGGTGTTAAGAAATATTTTAGCGTGAAGCATTCTCATAATATCAGGGCGGCTAAAAACGTCGTCGTCACAGAATTCCCAGAGAAAAATACTAGTTTCAAGAGAAAATGTGCGATATATTTTATTTTTAAGGTCAAGCAGATCCGCCGCGGAGGGCCATTAAATCACAATTAGAAGTAATGCGGGTGGATGCGTGAGAGGCGGCCAGAGGCTTAGCGGCGCGGGCCCTAGCCGTAGGGCTTTGTGCGACTTACCCTCTTGTCTTTTAATACTTATATTTCACGCCTCCAATAGTCATTGTTGCTAGAAATACGTCTTATTAAAGCTCCTCTCATATGAGCTGAATAACGTCCGAATTTATCTCCTTTCAAGACATTACCAGATAAAACTTTATTATAGCCGTAACATTTAGGTTACATTTAGAACGGATAAGTAATGAGACGGCGGTGGCTATTTCGGCAAATGTACGTGATGTAGCAGACAATAAGATAGACGTCTAAGGTAACGACCATATTCCTTGAAAGCCGTAGGGTTATTGAGAAAACGACGCCTCGACTCGTATGTCCCAATAGTGGGTCCCATCGGTCGGCCCAACAATATTAGGGGTCGTAAGGACCGACGCGAGGAACTATCCCGGGACATTGGACAAGGTGGAATTGTGAAAAATTGTGCGAAGAAGACATTTAGCTATGTCGCGATAGTAAGATAAACGCGAAGAGGAGATTCTTAAAAGACTTATTACGGTCGAAAAATTACTGAGTATAGCCACTAAATCAATAGATAGCTCTTTATCTAAAAAATAGAGTTATTACCTTTGAGATAAATGAAAGTTTTTGGAACTAAAAGTTTGGTGGTGCTTAGAAAGAAAGGTAACAGAAAGATTTACAGTATCGGCTTCAAATTTAAAATCATTAGACTCAATCAGTATTCCTGCCAAAGTATTCCCCACGTTCAAATTATGAAGTACAAAAATATCTGCAGACACGTGAATAATAATTCACTTTAAATAAAATAATGATTGATACTTCCCCACTGTCTAATGAGAGTGGACGTAAAGCTGAATTAAATTTCCAGCACTCCGGCTCTCTTTTGTTCTTTACAATCTCATTAACGTGAAATACTTTACAAATACCATCCAATTCACCGCGAAAATCTTATTATCTGAGATTCAGGATTGTCTCTTATTAACGAGAAAAAAGGACAACGATTGACCGGGAAGACGCACCCGCAATTTAACACGAATTAACAACCACAATGGCTTGAAATAATGAGCGGAGGGGGGGGGGGCGAAGTTTTATGCCTAACCCCCGGAGGCTTCTCAAGATGGTGATTGATAGATCGAGTTAACGTGCGAACGCACTCGCGGTAATACCGATTATTGCGTATTGATTCCGTTTTATCTTACCGTTTTCCCACTTACATACTTATTCGGGGCTCTCACAGAGGTCAAGTGTGAATAAGAAAGTCTTTTATATAAGTGTGCTTCTTTTGCAAGTCAAGAGAAAACACTCTTTATATCGAGGATGCTCGATGATTGGCCACATTGTTGTTCACGGTGGAGCGTGTTATATTATTCTGAATACAATATAACTGAAATTTGAGAAAGGTATGCAACGACTTTATGTATGTGGTAGTAAAGTTGTGCTAAAAGATTTTCCTTCGGATTTCGTGACTCAGTTGCATTTCCGGTGCAAAGAAAATTAGCACTTGAAAATAATAAAGTGAATATGAGTCGTCAATTTTCCTGTGCATTTTTATGTTACAAAATAACTGCTTTCACTTCAATTTCTCCTCGATCAACAATAATTTTAAACATATAAATCAATCAATCACGAAAATAATTAAAATATCTTCGAATCCACATGCAGCCGTTTTATTAACTTTCAACGAGAAATAAGGTAGAGGCATCCATTGGAGCAGACAGGTCAATCAATAAATCAGTCGTCACAGTCGCCCATTAAGTAACAGAGCAATCGAACATTGTTTGAATTCAGTGCAGCGAGCGACTCCACTCGTCCGGAAATGAAGAACTATTCATTGTTGAATTCCAGGTTATAACGTCCGACCAACGTATGTGCAATGGACACTTTCTTGTGTTGTTTATTTTTAAACGCATTGTTTTTTTTTAATGGGTAGCAATAAAACGAGTGACTGTAAAATACAATTTTAAGTGTCAAAATTAATTAATTTGGGTTATATAATTATTAAGTGAGCGACTGACTGTAAGTGACGAGAAATCAACAGAACATTATCTTACAAACATTAATTTGAGTTACTTAAAATACAAAATGAGCAGCTTCATAATATTTGAGCCACTTAATATTTGTTTGAGTGTCAACGTTACGTCCTGCATTTTTTTCAATATTTGGCAAATGTATTTTTTATACCGAGCGGCATTTTATCTTAAATGAAGTGTTTTGAATACAAAAACCACTTTGAAAAATACACTAATGAGCTAATTAATTGTTGTTTAATGGTATTTGCAGAACTGTTTTTTTAGTTATTTTAGGACCTGCTACGATTCCATGACGCGCGCTCGCTTCGCTCGCATATTAAATAAAACTCTTTGACTTCTGTCCCTGAAGTGCCGGGCCTCCGCCGGCCTCCTTCGTCGGCCTACGGCCCGGTGCCCATGCCGCCCATAAAAGAAATTCCGTAGTAAGATTTTATAGTTTTATCCAGTCGCTCACTTAGTAATGTAGTCGCTCGGATAAAATTGTAATATATGAAATGGTTTAATTAATCACAATCCACTTTTTGTAAACTCGTTCTGGATTTTATTATTAATCAATATTCGTCGTTAGTTTAGTAAAAATTTTCGCTTACTCAAATTCATACCGCTCAAGTTATTAATACAGTATGTCATCATCAGTCGCAAAGCTTTTTTTTAATCGCTCGTTTTATAATTCCCCTTTTTTAATTAGGTGTTTTTGTATTTTTTTTTTTTTGTTTAGAGAACCATTATTTATGTAACTAGATATTAAACCTATTTACTTGCTGTTCCAAAAAGGTGCCACTTGAGGCAGAAATAGAATGCGAAATTGTTTTGTTTTATCCAAAGATTTCCATTGTATTTTGGATAAAAACAATGCGCAACGTCAATTTCGTGGAAGCAAAATAAAAGACCCTTAAATTACATCATTAGTCGTAAATTGTATGGTGTTTTGATGTTTGTAATTTTCGGGAAACACTCTTTCCAATTACCGTTTGTTCTTTTTGATAAATTCTTGTTCATTAAAATCTTTCTAGCGAATTCGTTTACATTGGCAGAATTTACATCAGTATAAATAAGGCTCTAATTATGATTTTCCATTTCTGAAAAGTTATAAGAGAATGTTAATCATACATTTCATTATGATCAATTAGTGCTTAACATACAGAATTTATTAACCAGTTGTATTTATTTAGATTTCTAATGGATTAATTTCCAAAATTCAAATGCGTTGAGAACATGGCGCGGCTGTTTAGCAAAAGATTTTTTTTAATGAATATTTTTCTAAGTGATTATTTTCCATAGAAAACGTTTTTTATTTTTTTTAAAGCCGGCTGACACAAAAGCGATATACACGTACGTGAAACGATTTTTGGGCTCCTGAATGGCAATAACAACATAAAATAAAAGGAAACATGTATGATATTTTGGCATTGTATGCAAACGAAGCTCAAAAACAAAAAATATGGCAAAAATGGAAATAAAATACCTATATAATGAAATTAAAAATATCCGGGATTGACGTTACAAACGTAGAACGTAAGAAGAATGCAGTATGTTTCGTATTGCGTCTTCTTATTGGCGAATATTTTCCGTGACGCCGGAATGAGCGCGTGGGACTCGGGCACCGAATAATATATTATATTGCAAGGAGGTATATCACGGCGGCGACAGGTGTGCGGAGGCAATCCTCTTTTACCCTCCTCCGAGCTTTTCGACCCCAAGAAACCCCTTTTAAGTAACATGACTTTTAACTTTGTGACCCATCTTTGCTTTAAAGTGCTCAGACTTATCCAATTCTGGGCGCTTATTACTGAACTTCCGAGGCGTAATTTAAGCGGAAAATCAGTGCGTTCCAGACCATAGATCACAGTAATGCTCCCTTTGTATAGATTGACGAGTATAAAGGATCAAAATTACTGAGTTGCTTTTATAAGGGACTGACAGGTTTGTGGTAACGAACATTTAATTATGTTCCTTGAAGACTCAGGTTTATTTAAAATTGCTTTGGTTCAAAGTAAAAAAGCTGTTGGAAAGTAAAAACAAAACCGTGAATAGTTCAAAGCCTAAATATACTTCCCTTGAGGTAATCGGGAGACAAGAAAGGAAGAGGTTTTGATGGTGAGATGTTACCTGTCCAGATGGGTACTTATTTTCATAATATTTATATGTAAGTGCGATATAAACGGACTTAATATTTTTTTTTCTTTGTAAATTTTTATTTATTTTATTCAGGTATCTTAGGTACCTATCTATATTTGAATTCAGTAAGCACATTAAAAACATAATTACTTAAATTATACTTTTGTTTACCAAACCTTGAATAACCTGACCCAACAACCAATTCAATAAAAATATTATACAAAATTTTACTTTACTCTAGAAAACTAAAATCCTCGGCACTAAAACTTACTTTGCTTAGGTAAAAGCTACCTGCTTTGAAAACGTGCATTGTAAGCCGCGGTTTAGACAATAGCTTATAAATAAACAATCTTTGATGGCAGAGAGTGTAGCCTGCAGCTATTTTATATTATTCTGTGGACATATTTTCGGTGGCCATTTTCCATTGCCGATCAACCCTTTTGACAATTTATCGGGACATCACATTTTCATACAAGCGGGTGGCACGAACTACGCGACCGCGCCTCATACATATTCAAATAACAGGGGCTGTACAAAGCAGAAACACGCTGTGCCCCGACGTGTTAGAATTACAAAAAAGTATACCGAATATGCCAACTGATAAACAATCTATATCGTGATAACTTTACAGATACCATCTATGTATTACTTACTTAACCCGCGTGGGAGCCATATTTGTAAATGTTTCACATATTTGCTGACCCTTGCTCGGAATATAAGTTAATATATCTATATTGTTTTAAAAGACTTGTATAGAAAATGTTTCTAACTTGGTTGCAAACCAAAGTGCATATTGACATTATTTAACAATACAATGTTCAGTCTGGCAGTCTGTTACTAATGGTACGTAGCTAGTGCTTAAACGACTTATAACTTCACAGTGAAACAATTCACTTTTTTATTTTTCTTCACTTTGAATGTAGCCTATGGTTAAACTGAAGTCAATTAAAACTTGGTCTTAATTTCCAAGTTACGTCTTTGCTCTCGGTCCAATGTTAATATCTACAATATTATTTCCTACAGTTGATTTATATTCAAACAAAAGTGAATCAAATTAGTGGCTGAAAACTTTACTTCATTACTGCTTTGTGATGAAACACCGTAAGTATAGTTCTTATATTCTCACTCATCAAATAAATTATGTATTGCTGATAAAGGTGGCAAAGGAATTCATATAAACTATCACGAAAATAAACAGAGTACAGCTAGGGCAGATCATACTCGCCATATTGGATGTCATAAGAGTCAACAGAGCGCCCCTGATATGCGGCTGCGAGAGCTTTCTGCTCGGTACAATAAACACTACGCGCTTACATTTACATAAGCCCTTCCCAACTTGCGTGGGATGCAGATTCATCGGCATACTCACCTAGCCACTCTTCAGGTAAGTTATTCAGAACTTTTTGAAGCAAAACTGAATCGATCGCGTTTAGGTCTTGGCAAACCATAGTGAAGTTTTGCAAGGTGCGACTGTATTCCGATCCAATACCAATATTACAACATGTTTTAAATAGATATGTCTGGATTATGAATATTTTTTAGTTCTAATAGAATTATCTCTCTCAAAACGGTGAAGAAACCGGCATGTCCTAGAACCGAAAATTTCGAAGACATGTGACATCTACCAATCCGCACTGGGCCCGCGTAGTTGATTATAGCCCATTCCCTCTCATTGAGAGGAGGCCGTGTCCCAGCAGTGGGAACATTATAGGCGGATGATGATGATGATGAATAGAATTGTACGATAATTAAGGAGTGTTAAACACAGTCATGTTCGCGTCGGCTTGATTCGGCACAGAAAAGAGAATAAATATATGTAGCTAATGATTTTTCTTGTTTCTTTCTTTAGGTGCGTGGCAAGGACTCCATGCGCTTCACTATGTTTTGGCCAGAACTGCTGAATGAACTGTGAGAGCCGAAAATGTAAAGCAATCGCTTCGGGTCGGCTTTTTGTTAAATAAATACTGCCGAATCGAATGTGCCTGATCCAAAAATGTATATATAACCCCAAAATTATCGTGATATTCAGAGTTACAAGCAGAACACACAACGCCAAATGAGGGAATGGTTTTAAGGATTACAGTATCACATATATCACCAGCTCCTGGAAACTGTACTTCATACAGGTATCAACGATCCGTCAGGCTCGTGATTATAATCGTAATACCTAACGAGATCGCGCTTTGTAGTGGTTTAGTATGCAGAACGTCATAATCAACAACAGTTTATGGGTTGTGTGATCTTGTGTAATTAACAGTCAGGTGTAAAAGCCACAGCAAATAGGTCTCAATATCTATGTTCTCGAAGGTAAAGTAAAGACACGCATCCAAAGACATTTTTTGGGCACTAAGCTACTAGCAAGGGCACAAGTGTAACATGTCAAACTACCTACCTATGACATTTTGTTTTAAATTCTCAGTCAGACATGGAATCACCATTTTGTACAGTCCATACCAAAGATCATACCTGGAAACATTCTAGTTACGGATATACGCACAAATTCCCCAACTTTTACACAAGTTAAAAAAAAATAAGTTTAATTGTTATATACCTCAATGACCCCTGTACTGTTCAATACATTCATTACCACAATATTTGGAGCGCGTTACATTGAGCATTACTGTAAACCGTGATTTTTTACCTCAAAAAAAGTCGTTACCCAGCAATAACTTTTGCGTAGAGTTACTTACACCTTGTATAGTATTATAATGACGAGCTGGACAAGACCAGCGACTAGTGGCCCATATTGGCCTTGGATCAAAACAACTGGAAGACATGGGGAGAGGTCTTTGCCCAATAGTGGGATAATGCAGGCTAACAGTATCAGTATAGTACCTTAAACCTCTTTACAAACGTCCTATAACAAAAACACTATAAAATATCTATATTATCTCACATCTCGTTAAACAATAACTTACAAAGTTGCTAAATATACGATTTCTAGATATATACAAGAGCCTCATAAAAGTCTATAGCAGTTTTCAAACGTTTAATGGACGCTTTTCGCTCGCAACTTTTAGCGGCAACTTTGAATTTCGTTGCGGTTTTTGTTTTAAAAGTAAGTATCGTATTTTCTTACATTTGTCCATCATTCTCCGTAAAAGCTTGTTTGTGGCAGTCTTTACCGTTCCTTATGAATGAATCCTTCTTACAGAGCGTCCTTCTTTAAAAGGAAGAACCGATCCTTACTTGTTAGTTAAATGCAAAGAGACTGAACAGACTGATGGTAACTTCATAATATTAAAATAAGGGTTGCAGTAAAGTATTAAAAAGAAAAGATTAAAACAGTCCTCTTAGATGTTACAAAGGAACTTATTCAAGCAGTTTTGCGGATGTAATGTTTTGTTTTTATTTTTGAGGAACGTCAGTTTTGCTAAAGGATACCTACTTAAATAGTATTAAATCGCGACGAATAGTTTAATTTAGTAATAATTTCCATGGCTATTAATTTCTTTAAAGGGTTGAAGGGCACTTTGCTAAATTTACGAAGCATGCCGCTGAATAGGAATGGACGCACTAAAACGTTTTATTTTACGTTTTTAGTGCGTCTTCCTTTTAAGCCTCTTTGTCTCATTCAATTTGACTGTCAATAGGGAATATGCATAAATTTTCTTTTTTTGTGTTTCGATACGGAATGTTAAAGTACTATAAAAATAATTACAAAAAGCAAAAACAAGACAAAAATCGGCCAAAAAACACAAAAGTTATAACCACTTAAACTTTTGTTTCTGTATCTTTCTAGATAAACGGAATTTAGTATGGATTTTGTACGTCGATGCAGCGAATGACGTCATACGCTGTATCGGATCTTTCTGTCTAATCAGCAGTTTTAAATGCTTATAACTTAGTATTTTTTTATAGATATTAAAAAAATAATTTCACTTTGCTATTTCTGATGCTATTACGCTTTGTTCAGAGTGATAAAAAAATCATGCATATACCTTATTGGGCTATTTAATAATTACAATTTGACTTCACTACCTCATTTGACTGCTGAACATGAGGTCTTGGGTTCGATTCCCGGGTCGGGTAAAGTGAAAGTTAAAAAATCAATAATTTAATTTCCGTTTCTAAATGTACTTAATTACCCAAAAATTAAATTTACTAACCAAAATAATATTCTAAAAATTAAAAGACATTGTTATTATAAGCACAGTGTTTGTCCAACAGCAGCGATATATTTCAAGATTTAGACCTACACAGAGCAAGTTTAAAAAAATATAGCGAGGTTATATTCTATTTTTAAAGTAGTTCGTAAGAAACTGTCTGACCTTTTACCACAAAGTCCAAGCAGATAGACAAACAACCTCCTGAAATGACCTCTGAACATGATTAAAAAATAGATAAAGTGTCCACAGGTAGATGTCTGTCCACAGTGTCCACCCACTGGATATAATTTCTTAGTTGACTTTTACGACGCCCTTGGGAACAGATGGGGTGACTTATTTTTAGCTAGGGACGCAATGCACCTTGTTTCCTTCTCTTTTGTTGTCTTTGTTCAGTGGTCGCCTGAAAGCCTTACGGTTCAACAATTATAATGAAAATTAACGCTGAATTATAAATGTTCCATCCACATGGTAGCATTGTTTTTGGGAATGAGCAAGTTTTTTTTGGGTTTTTTTCTGTGTTAAACAACATTACTTATGCCGTAAAGATTAATAAAATAAATAGTTTGCTATTTTATCTATAGCAATATTTAAAGAGGTATTTGTTTCTAAGTTTGTATGTGGGGCTAATCTTCGAAACTACTGAAAATTCATGCACTAACGGGAAGCTACTATATCCCTGAGTGTACATATGACATATGATATTTGGCTACATCTTAAACGTGCTTGTGGGCTTATTTCCGTATATAACGGGAAAAAATAAAAATAAAAAATAAAATCTAGTTATTAATTTATTTATTTTACTATTTATGTAGACACAGTTTACAACACAGGAAAATACAAAATAAAAAATAAAACATGAGTACATAGGTACTGCTTTTTTCTTAAGAAATTTCTGCCAGCAGACCTGCAAAAGGAGAAATGAAAAAGAAATGTAGACAATAGTGTGTGAGAAAGGGAAGAGAATAGAGATTATTATTAACCTAACTTAACCTGTTCATCATCTGCCTAGCCTTTTCCCAAGTATTTATTGGGGTCGGCTTCCAGTCTAACCGGATGCAGCTGAATACCAGTATTTTACATGGAGCGACTGCCTATCTGACCTCCACAACCCAGTTAGTACTGGGTAATACGATACTCCTTGGTAAGACTAACTTAACCTATTAAGATATATAAATACACATATAAATAAATATTATTATATACTACTAACTACTATACTATATAACTATATACTAATCATTTAACAATAAATGAAAATAAGTTCTAGATTCAACACTTCTTGCTCAGAACTAAGCTGTCTGCTTAGCCAATAATTTCGAACATAAATCAATCTATTCCCCAGCTACCAATAATCCTAATACTAAAGCAAAATCATTATCTAATCAATATTCATCAAAATTTTACTTACCATGCAACATCACGATCATATAACGCCGTTATTATTTAGGTACGTCAATCAACGCCGCCATTATGTTTGCAGAATATCGAGTGAAGGCTCCTTTGTTTAGGTAATATCGTAATATCACATGTTCGTATGTATGTTACCTACACTTCGACGTTCATTGTTTTATTATAACCCGTCTCTCAAAGCACGGTGGTTGTAATCCATCAATGTACGTCGACCATTGTTGATGCACGGATATTTGATATTTCAGAACAGATCTGTGTTTTGATTAGTCATTGCCTGTATGAGGTAAAAAATACGTAGGTTAGGATAGGTAGGTTCAGGCTTTTTTATTATTATAATGTAAATATACTCTTCAATAATTGGGAACAATGAAACAAAGACGTAATTGCGTTTCTCTGTAACAACAAAAGTTTTATTTACAATAGGTACTTACAATATTTAACTAATTACATTATGTATCTGTTAACAAAACATTCACTCACCTGTAACAACAAAAGAAACAACATTTAAAGCCTTTATTTCAGGTCTTTTTATATCTTATCCAATAAATAAATTAATAACGGAGATTTCTTTCACACTACAATTTGGCTTCCATAATCTTCATAGGTTTCTTTATGTCAGCTGTCAGTTTTGACATTTAGTGAGCTTTGTCGATAACGCGGCAAATACGAACATAGATTGAACTGGTTTTCTTTACATCTCCCCCCTTCAGTAAGGAACAATTGCAAATTGATAATGCATGCAACTGTTCATTTATTTACAAACACTGGTGATAATTTTGTAATGTGGTAGAGGTTCGATTCTGCTTTCCTGTGTCCGGCATCAACTTCATAGACTGAATTAGAAATCTTCTGTAGAACTTGGTATGGTCCAATTCTTAATTCATCCATTTTCTTCCTATTAAGTCGGTTTCCGTTTTCTACATAGACTCGGTCTCCCGCTTTCAATTTATATTCTTTCCTATGTAGGTCAAATATTTTTTTATTATAATTGTGTGATTTTATTGAGTTTTCAAGAGCTAGTTCCCTATCTCTTTTCAGATCTTCTTTTGAACATCTTGATTTCAATTCAAGTGGTAGAATATTCACATTCTCGCCTTCCAAAAGGTATTTTGGAGCAAACCTCGTGACCGTGTGTTCTGTTTCGTTATATTTTTCTATACATCTCTGTGCAACAGTAGTCCATGCGATTTTTTTATCACTTTCATTTATTTTACATCTGATCTTATTGACTAAAGTCTGATTTAGCCTTTCATTTAGCCCATTTGAAAATGGTGCATCCACAGCGGTGAATACCATTTTTATATTTTCCTTTTTCAGAAATTCTTTAAACTCTTTGGAATTTATGCCAGGGTATTGGTCTGTTAATACCATATCAATTTTGTAACTTTGTGTCACATTTTTTATTAGTTTAATAAAATCACCGGAACTTTGATTTTTTGATGTGGAAATATATGCATATCTTGTGAAATGATCAACCAGAAGATGCAAGTATTTTTTTGTTGAACGTGATCCTCCAAAGCCTCCAATGGTATCTATAGATATAATTTCGAATGGGTGTGTTGCTGGTCCTAAATGTGACATTAATCCATATTTTGTCTTCCTCCTTGATTTGTTTTTTATACAAATTTCACATTCATCACAAGTTTGTTTAATGTTTGCGATGATATTCTTTGCTGTGTAGAAAGGTGTTATTTTATTTGTCATCTGGGTTCTCCCAATGTGGCAGTAAGTATCGTGGACATCTTTTATTAAAGTTTTTCCGAGTTCTTCTGATAGTATAATTTTTTTTCTTTTTTTCGTTTTTTTGTAGTAAATTTCATTCTCCAATATAAATTTTCCATTTTTTAAGTCTAGATTTGTGTGTTGGTCATTTTTTATATCTTCTAGTTTTATTAAATTTACGACTTTTAAAATGTCGTCAGTATTATCATTTGGTTCTAAAACTGGATTCCTGCTCAAACAGTCTGCTTCTTGGTTTGATTTTCCTGGGTTATATTTTATTTTAAAATTATATTGGGATAAGTAATATGTTAAATCCCCTAGTTCTTCATCAGTTCTAGCCTTGATATTCATATTTTCTAATGGTTTGTGATCTGAATATACCATAAATTCTTTTCCCATAAGCCAGTGCTGCCAATATTTCACAGCTTCTGTTATTGCCAGACATTCTAGATATATTGCCTTCTTCTTTTTTTGTGCTTCAGTTAATTTTTTTGAAAAATAAGCTACTGGCTTATTTTCTCCATTTTTATCTTCCTGTTTCAACACTGCTCCCACTCCTTTGATACTAGCATCTGTATAAATGTTTATTGGTAGTTCTGGGTCAAAGATATTTAAAATTGGTTTTGAACATAGCAATGTTTTTATTTTATCAAATGATTCCTGACATTCTGCAGACCATATGAATTTCACATCTTTCCGTAGTAAATTGTGTAATGGGTCCAGAATAATTGCACTGTGTGGTACGAATTTATGATGAAAATTTATTTTTCCTAGGAATTGACGTATATTTTTTCTTGTTTCTGGTACTGGAAAATTTTTGACAGCAGTTAAATAATCTTTTAGAGGCTTTACTGAATTGTTTTCTATTATATGACCTAAATATTTGGCGTAATTATTTGCAAATGTACATTTCGAAAATTTTAGTCGAAAACCTTCTGTTTGTATTGCCTCCAGTAGTCTTGATAGATGTTCTATATGTTCCTTAAAAGATTTTGAAAAAATTAAAATGTCATCTATAAAATTTACTGCAAAACTAGAGAGTTCGTATTTTCTTATGATGTTGCTCAATATTCTTTGGAAAATGGCTGGAGCAGTCTTTAATCCAAAGGGGAGACACGTCCATTGAAAATGGCCTTCTTGTGTAACAAAGGCAGTTTTGTACCTGTCTTGAACTTTCAAAGGAATTGACCAAAATGCTGAATTTATGTCCAATGTTGAAAAATATTTACAGTTTACAGTTTTTACCATTAAATCCTCAATCAAAGGAAAAGGTTGTGCTTGAGGGGTGACAATTTTGTTCAATTCTCTGAAGTCTATGCATAGTCTTGTTTTTTTTCCATCTTCTTTTTTATATGCCAGAGTTACTGGAGCAGCGAATGGGCTATAAGATTCTTCAATCAAATTCTTCTGTAATAGTTTTGATATTTGATTTTCTATTTCTTTTCTATCTTCAGCCGTGCATCTATATGGACGTTTGTAACAGTATTTATCCACCATCAAGTCAATATGTGCTTCATAATCTCGTACAGTACCAATGTCATATTTATCCTTAGCGAAGACTGGTTTGTACTTTTCTATCAATTTTTCAATTTCTGATTGTTGATACAAATTTAGATGGTTTACTCTCATTTCAAAACCATTTGAGTTTATATATTCATTGAAATTTATTTCACATTTGTTTAAGTGTTTAGTTTCTTGTTTAAATACCTCAGAGTGTAAAAAACATCCTTCTTCATTTTTGTCACCTAGTACATCAGGAATTTTGACATTTGTTGAATTTGAAGTATCATATAATGAGTAGTTTTTATTTTCCATTTCCACTTCATTTGAGGTTTCATTCTTTTGTTTAGGATTGTTACATTGTATGATCTTTAATTCTTCATTTTGCATTAATTTGAAATGTTTGATACAATCCAAACCGATAAGAAAATCGTAATTAAAATTTTCATTGTCTACTACAAAAATATCCATAATTCTTTCAATATTGTAGATTTTTATCTTTAGTGTTACCATACCTTTTGTTTTCTTCTCACCATTAATAGTCTTTAAGTTTACCATTTGTATATTACTAGTATTTTCTTTTGGCTGTATCTTCAATAATTTTGCATTTATTAATGAAACATTTGAACCCGAGTCATAAATTCCAGATATTTTCAAAATGTTATTTATTAGTCATTTTACTTCTATTAATGGTGGTACCTCTAGTTTTTTGGATTCTTCTCGTTCAGTTCTATTTCCAATTCTGAGTTATTTACGGTTTTCACAACTGCTTTTTGATTTCTCCCTTTAAACCAACAGTTTTCCTCCGGATGGTAACGTTTTCCTTTTTTTTCGTTGATACAAATTTGGCATGGTTGTTTTTCTTCATTTTTTTTGGATTTTGTGTCAATAATGCCTTTTTTGTCATATTTACTCTTCCCAACAAGATGTTCCAATCTTCCTATTTGATTGTAGAGATCTTCCGTTCCTTCCAAAATTTCTCTGTCAATTTTATCAGCTACATAATTAGGTAAGCCAAATGCTATAAGATCTATAAGTGTCCCTGTATCAATTGATTTTCTTACTTCCAGTAATAATTTTTCTTTTTTCAAAGCATAATCAAGTAACGAACCTGCTTGATATTTGAAGGCAAGCGCATATCTGATGGGAGACCATCCTTTGTTTGCGAATGTCTCACAAATTTTTTTCTCCCATGTGTTCCATTGCGATTCCACTGTAAGCTTCATTAGCATGCAGTTGTACCAATCTACGCTGGAGTTTTCCAAAAAATTCTTTAAAATTTCAATTTTCTTTTTATCATTGGCGATTTTGAAACGTTCACATTCTTTATTAAAATCCTTAATCCACTGTTCAGCATTTGAGTTTCTACCAGTGAATTTCTCAATCATAAAATCCTTTGCAATCTTCCCTAAATTTTGAGTTTCCGATTGTGTTTGTTTATCTTCTAGCAATTTCTCTAACAATTTTTCCAATGTTTGAGTTGAGCCCGTTGAAGATTCAGCATTAATATTTTTTTCTGATGTTTCTTCTAAGTAAAAATCATTAAACTGTAAGTTTTGTTCTTCATCCAAATATATTTTTGATATATCATTTGTCAAGGTTATCCATATTTTCCTTGTTTGATGTCTTTTATTTAATGATTTTTTTACCTTGGCATAATTGGGAGTCTTTGTAATTTCTGGGTGTAGATTTGCAGGTTGGTATTCAGCTGGTATTCCAAAAATCTGTCCATGAGGTGTAGCTATCGAGGTTATGCATATCATGTTTGATTTGCCATCTTCTGTTGATTTGACAGCAAAATCAAACCTCAACTTTTCCATGGTTCTTGAAATATTTGCAAAAATGTTGTTTTATAATGTAAATATACTCTTCAATAATTGGGAACAATGAAACAAAGACGTAATTGCGTTTCTCTGTAACAACAAAAGTTTTATTTACAATAGGTACTTACAATATTTAACTAATTACATTATGTATCTGTTAACAAAACATTCACTCACCTGTAACAACAAAAGAAACAACATTTAAAGCCTTTATTTCAGGTCTTTTTATATCTTATCCAATAAATAAATTAATAACGGAGATTTCTTTCACACTACAATTTGGCTTCCATAATCTTCATAGGTTTCTTTATGTCAGCTGTCAGTTTTGACATTTAGTGAGCTTTGTCGATAACGCGGCAAATACGAACATAGATTGAACTGGTTTTCTTTACATTATTTTAACTTAAAAAGTCATAACAAATTTCTAACTATACATTGAGTTATACATATATGTATGTAAGTACATTAAAAAAGCAAGAGCATCAGCTTTTGTAATTAAACAAAAAAATATCGAAATACGAAATACCACAATTATTTCGACCAATTTCAAAAATCTGAATTTCACGTTCAACTACAAACTTAATTTGGCACAATTTCATAAAAGATCAAAAATAAAACAGAAGCGAAACTCGTATTGGAAAATGGAACCCGTTCGCTAATTGTGGCCACATGCTCCTTCATACACCGTGTGTTCGAAGGAAATTGCGAAATAAGGCTTTCGAGTAAGAAAATATAAACAATGGATGGCACAGAAGCTCTATCGTAAATCCAATAACAGAGAAGACATTATCAGGCGGTAACGCCTCCCCGGTAGAATGTTGATCGTAAAAAAGTGATAGGTATAGCCGATAAAATTATAATCATTTTTGTCTATGTACTATGGTATTTGGTCGTGAAATTTTATTACTAGCTAGGTTAATATCTGTTAACGAGGTTCCTCGAATATTTTTATGCCGAAATAGAGTAATATTGAGAGTTATTATCGTGGCTATAATAGTAAAAATGTAAGTAGATAGTACTGAATTACCCGGTATTATTTTACCATTATATTTCGGGTCTCTCATTAGGTTTTGTTGTGTTTTTTAACACCGAGACATTATACAAAAAGTATAATTTGATAATAGCGTGGGTTTTTCAACAATCCTTAAAGTAACGGGCAATATGGCCAAGCGGCGATAAAGCCGATATCTTTGTCGAGTTTAGATACGTACTCATGTAATAGCAAGCTCCAAGTTGTAAAGAGAGCAACGTCGAAAGCAATAAAATGACCGATAAAATTGGTTCGCCGTCCAAAAGAGGAAACTTTGCATACGAAAAGTACCTACAAACGAACATTATATACTCTATATACGTCCATGAAAATGTTAATGCTCAATTTGAATCGAGTACTCATACTGAAAATGTATTTTGTTTCGATTTAACATCCACACCTGCCACTTTCGCATTTATTCGGGAAACACGTCGCAAATAAATATGTGGACCATTAAAAACGGTTTACATAACCGTATCAAACACATGCAATAATTACAATAGTCATTAAGTACCTACTTATACCAACATTTCAGATCAGAAATAAATTTCACATCATATTTTTCATAATTAATTTCCAACGAGTCCCTAATTTAAATATTGACAGAGATAAACAATTAAATTTTTCGATTCACATAAATAAAGATAAGAATAAAATATAGATAGGTGTTCAGTATTTACAGTGCAAATCCACTCGCTTACCGTATAAAATGAACGTTCGATAAAGACAATAAATTGGAATAGGAACGGGACAAAATAAAATTAAAACTGTGTACAGTCACTGAATCATGGGGTCAAGTGAACGTCCCCCGAGGATTTGGCAACCGATACACGACTGTGCACTTAGGTCCAGACAGCTGGTGGTGGGCAGTGCTGCTGATGTGATAATAGGCTTATATCTTAGCAGCCTGCGATTGATGTGCTTATGAATGGTGGTATTATTGTAATGGGTTAATTCAATCGCCCCTTTCTTTTTATGGCAAGGAAATCTTTCCCGAAATCTTTTATGCCTAACATCATCTCGGAAATAAAATTTTGTGCAGGATCCCATGCAAATGATTGAATCAATTGTGTTGGTTCTACATACCGAAATGTTTTTGATATCGTTCTGGGGGAAGAACGAAGTATGTGTTATAAGTTGGTAAGTATTTAACGTAACTATGGGAATAGCCATGAAAATGTATTTCCTAGCAGGTTGATAAAAAAAAAAATTTGAACGTAATTTAAATAAACAGTGTAAATAAACTTAAAATACAATCGATATACGTTGAACGATCAACCAAAAGGTGACCCAAACTCAAACTCAAAGTGCCGTAATGGTCTAATTGAAATAAATGCTTTGATTTATTTCTTTTAGACCATTACAGCACTTTAAAAATAAATTGTCAGACATTTAGTCTAATTTGTCAAAAAGTGTACTTAAATTTGTCAAAAATCTTCTTTCTTCACCTTCCTTATTATACAAATTTAAAGTCTCAACATCAATAATGACAGATCCAGTACCAACTATGCCCTGGAGAGGGCAAATTCGCGCGGAAACATCTCTGATATTTCGAGAAGTACTCGTACATTAGTTGAGCATACTCGTGATATCAATAAGCATCGAGGAGCCATTTACTTACTGCTCGAGATCGTCTCAGTTCGCAACCTCGGGCTATGAGCTATTCGTGGGAATAAGGTGGCGATAACGGCTCGTTTGTGTTCAAATCTTGTACGTACAAGTTAGTGAAAGCTGTGACAATGTTTCGAGGATGTGATCATATTATGAGTCGCACACATCGGAACTTTAAACTGCGTAAATCAATGTAAATGTAAGTTACAAATTTTTCACATCACCACATAAAAACAAAAACCGTATCATTATTTTCTAGTCCCATGTTAAGCATAGGCCATACGCCGCAGCTAGCGAGCGAGAGAGCCTGGCGAGGCATCGTTTCACCTCGTAAAAACCGACTTCAAAAAACACAAAAAGGTGAAAAATAACTTTAGCTTCAGAAGTCGGTGACCTTTGTTTGATTGATTTAGTTTTTTTGTCACCGACTTCTGAAGCTAAAGTTATTTTTCACCTTTTTGTGTTTTTTGAAGTCGGTTTTATTTTTTGCAAAAAAGTTTTTTATTTTTCCAGTTTTAGTTGTTCCCAAGCAAATATTTGCCATGAATTTATGTGACATTGTTAACAATACATGTCATAGTAATAGGCGTATCCCCAATATATGGAACTTAACATACCTTGTTTTTTTTCGGATGGGAAATTACCCCTCCCGCTCTGGGCGGAGCGGAGGGGAGTGTCAGACTTACCGACTGAAACCCATCCATGTTCCTTCTTAGCCCTTTGTGTTCCAGGGCCGCAGTAGGTATCTCTTTAGAACAGTCCCTTTTGCTGACATTTCTTTGAGGCGCGCGCGGAACACGAACGCGCTAACTTAACATACCTAACTGTCGAAATCTGGGTGTATTGTACACGTCTGTGTACCCCTCAGAGCCTACAGGCGTGATGTTACGTCATGATATTGTATAAACAATAAACATCCAAGCGATTGCAACATTCACGGCAGATTTGCCGTCTATTTTTGAAGAGTTCCATTGTATATCTCCGAAGATCAGCATCAGATGTTGACAAAATTATAAATGGGACCACACGGGAAGTACCAGCTATCAAATAAAAAAAGAATCATCAGAATCGGTTCACCCAGTCGAAAGTTCTGAGGTAACAAACACCTCTTTTTGGAAGTCGGTTGAAAAAGGAACCCTTATAAGATCACTTTCTTGTCCGACTGTCCATCTGTCAGTCTGTCCGTCCGTCTGTCACCACGTTCTAGGGATCGAACAGCAAAGTTAAGTATGTCCTTTAAAAAGTTTGTACGGTTGTAAGTAAGCTTGGATGGTTTTTTTTTATTTTGGTTCACACCGCGAACTACCCAAAGAGCTGAAACGAAGTTTGTTCTACCCAAAAAACTTGGGATCGGGGTGTTTTACGTCTTCCGTTCTCTATGTCAAGCATCACGCTATAATGTATTTCAAAAGCGCATACTGGTATAATCTTCGCCAGTAACTAAGGCTGACTATAGTCGTCAGGTTATGCCGCATCTACTCAAGTTTCATCAACCGAAGAAGCTCTTACATACCCGCAGCACCGCATAAAAAGTATATCGCCTGTAACGGTAAAAAATCAATATATTCTACCAAAATAATGAGGCGGCAAAAAAATCCATTATTTACGCAGGTCGTGACACTTACATTCACAATCCCTTCCTGTTTCTCTCTTCGTTTTACAAAATCCTGCTAATAGTATATTAGGTATTCTGGGCACGCCCTTCCCCTATTAGAAGGTACAAATACAAAGTGACAATCTAAAAACAAAACGTTTGTAAAGTGTAACCCCGAAATTGAAACCAAATAGAGCGTGCTATGTAATAATACTTTCGCAAAATAATACGTTTTATATTTGTAAGACTATTTTATCTTTACAAATTGGCACTGAATTTTACTTCAATTAGATTTTCATTGTGTAAACGTACTTTATCTAATGCTTCTAAGTTTACTTTTTTTAGGGGTCCGTACCTTGAACGGTAAAAAAGGGAACCCATATAAGATCATTTTCTTGTCCATCTGTCTGTGCGTGTCACCACCGATTTTCTCAGGAACGGGTGGACCTAGCAAGTTGAAATCTAAAGCTATTAATCCCTATTAAGTGTTTAAAAATCAAGGTCTTCACGCGAAAACTTGTAAGTACCAAAATTATCCTTAATTTTGAACTTTTTTATTTTTTGGAATTTTTCCTCTATTTGTGTTGTAAGGAACTTGCTTTTAACCAAAATTGTCAATTCTAGGTAGTTTAATAGCAAACTACCTACTAGATTATACGGAACCCTGTCAGTGCGCGAGTCCAATTCACACTTGGCCGGATTTTTAGTTACTGTGATTATTTAAATGTTTTATTGAACAAAAAGCCAGTTTTTTAATAACAACCTAATTGTTGTGCGTAAAATGTTAAGTTAATTTTATCGTTATCGCTCTTTTGTAGTATAACGAAAGAAAAACAAAACTGTAACATGCACACATGCATGCTGTAGCATGTTAGTGTTAGTTGTGTAACATGACACTTAAAGTACTTATGGGATAATGGCGACGACGACGACGACGACGACGACGACGACGACGACGACGATGACGACAACGACGATACGACGACGACGGCGATTGTTTGCGACGAAGCATCAATAAGCGTCCATTTTAAATGCAAATAATGTTCGTTTGTAATGTCCAGGCAGGTTTCCATTAAAATTTAATTCAAATCCTTTGAAAAGCTGGTGATACTTAGCTGGCCAATGGTTCTGTTGTCTGTCAGAATTTCTGATTAAAAGGAAAGGTATGAAAGCGACAAAGAGTTTTTAACCATACCTTTCTCGTTTCATTACAAAAACATTTTATATTTTTCGTTGCGTTCAAATGGTTAAATAACAATGAGCTAGCATATGGAACAAAAATACAATCCCCGTTTTCACAACACCGAATTATAACACAAAACATTAGAATTCCAGAAACCCATTAGATGAGTAACTTAATCAGTTTTCCGGGTTTTAAATAGAATCCTTTTAAAGCAATCCGTTCGGGAATCGATTCTGTCAGACAAAGATGACTTTACGTATGTAAAATTTGGTCCTTTCCGGGCGGACAGGAACTGAACGGTATTAGGTCCTACATTAAAATTGATTGCACGTGTCCATATCCTTTTTGGGGACTCATTTTCTGCAATATAAAAGGAAATGGGGACGAACCGTATTGAACTACGTTTTTGTTCTGTTGTCTCACCAGGAAAATATACAAAACTAGCCTAAAGCGACTTTTTATGCTGATCGTTTTGCGTTTCAATTTTTTTTTTTTTGTGAATTGGAATCATCTACTTTTGTATTGATATTCTATTTTTAAAATTATGCGCAAAAAGAGGTTTCTTGACTGATGCATTCAAGCCATCGAGTCGCTGATGTGTTTTCAAATACATTTTACTGAGACAAGATTGAAAAAAAAAGAGAAGCGAAATAATATCTGTTCTGCTGTCCTACGCTGCTATGCTCGACAACGGTTTTTATTGATCATGACTTATGTAAATGTGTAATTCAATAAATCTATCGAGTATTGCAATCGTACTACACCATACACAGACTCAACTGGCTGTCAGTTGTCACCACCACGCATCAAAATTGCATAATAAACAGCTGTCAAATGATCCCTAGTCTAACTTATTCTATAAACATGCACATTTGCTATTGTGTCAAAGTGACACCGAGCCCGCTCTGAAATGCATTACTGTGGTTCAATTACATGATATTTCATGTAGTTGTCACGGGTCGCGTCTGCTATTTGAGATATGAACTAGTGTTGTGTATTTGCATAGTGTTGTGGGCTATCAATTTGTTAGGATTCATGTGTTATTCAAGTTGTACCAATTTACTTAGCAAATGAGTGAATTTCCCGGGACCGAAAATTGCGTGGCATCAATGAAATCGGTACTAAAAAACATAGTTATAATGTTCTCACATTTTTTTCCGGTTAGGTGAAATAGTAATCTATGTGTAGCACTAAATATTTTATTTAATTGGATTAATGGATACTCCAAAAAAAATAATTAAACCTCGAAATCTTTCATTGCCGTGTTTGTCCACACTTCACCTTGTTGTGTATTATTACTGATTGATAAAAATCTATTGGCTATTTATATTAAAACCTAGTTTTATTTGGTACATGAATAGTTAAAGTATTGTTACGGAATACATTTATTCAAATATTTAAACAATACAACGAATGGTTAATAAAAAATCAGTTGTCCCAGAACTACCGTTCATCGCCGTGTCCTAATCATGTTCAAGGATATGGTTTCACCTACGACTTGCGTCCCCCCTCCCGGTATGCTAAACGTTGCATATTAGTGCTGCCTAAGTGCTCAACGTGGAAGGACGTACACACGTGCCTGCGTTTTCACGCCATAAATGTAAGTATTCAATTTTTATGTTACTGGACATTTTTTCTTTCATCGCCGTGGATAGGTATAACTATAATTGAATAAGTTTGTCTTCATGAGCAAGCATTCGATAGAACACCCATTTCTCATATGTTAATTTGTGAAGTGTTTATTTCTTCGAATAGTTAATAGATTTTTTGTTATTTATATTTTTTGCCTTGATTTTCATCGCCGTGCTTTCATTGCCGTGGTTTCCGTGGCCGAAATTTGCTATGGCAATGAAAAAAAAGACACGGCAATGAAAAAAATTTCATTGCCATGCTTTGTAAAACAATTTAGTTTCATTGCC
Organism: Xestia xanthographa; assembly: GCA_905147715.2. Classification (NCBI taxonomy): domain Eukaryota; kingdom Metazoa; phylum Arthropoda; class Insecta; order Lepidoptera; family Noctuidae; genus Xestia; species Xestia xanthographa. Next base: position 14,255,206 of record LR990656.1, read on the forward strand.
GTGGCCAGGTATTTCATTTCCGTGACTTGTGTTTTCATCGCCATGGTATGATTAGGCAAAGAAAACATCTTTTGTCACCTGTAATACAGGTAATACCGATTACTGACAGTACAGGGAGTATGTATCAGAAAAGAAAGACTGTAGCAGGCCTGTGTCACTCCGCCTGTAGGTATTAAAAACATACCTACAGGCGGCGGCCACCTCGGAAGGGCCAATCTAGTAGGCTGCCCCAAGCGAAAGAAGACACGCGCGCGCGCTATTTGTTCGACCACGTTCAACTTTCTCGATACTTAATTGTAATCTTGCAATCGTTTTGTGTCCATCTGGACACAAAACGAAAAAAAAGCAAAAAGATACTGTGCAGTATTTAATTGTTTAAATACGGATCGTGATCGAAATTTAACTTTTTTTTGGTTGCCTAAAGACTCTGACAGGTAAAATCTACTTTGATTGGATTACATTATGTTCCTATTTGAAATGAAATTAATTCAAACTACAAACCCTTTCTCCCCTTGTTGAACAAAGTACTATTCCAACAGGTACCCTAAAAGTATTTAAAAAGTACAATAAAAAGACATTTTAGTCGTTTCATTCGAGTTGCATTTCATTTGTCGTATTCATTTACGAACTTAGACTAAGAGCCCAATGCAAAATATTTACGGTAATACTATAGGATAGGTGATACCTATGGAATTCTTTTCAACTTAAAGGAAGTTTGCGAATCCACACTAGATGGCGTAAGTAGTTTCTCGAAGTAAGCAACCCTAGTCCGCGGCTCTTTCAATATGTATAACCACGTATAACTTATTATGAACCGTAGTCCAGTGAATTAAGGCCCATATTCCCTCAAAAAAAATTGGTAGGTATATAAATGAACACGTGGTCGACTGGAACGCGAGCTAAATTAAATCATATTGTTTATCAGATTAAATACATATTTCTTTGAAAACAATTGCGAAGTAAGGCTTCTGTAACACTAGTTACTAGTTATTATTCTGTGACTGTAGTATTAAAGTCTCTAAGTAGTGTTGCGAGTGCAATTCAACAGTCTTTGTTTACTTATTGTACTCTCATAATTTTTTTGTAATATCTCCTTACCCAAATTTTACTCCCACACAAGTGTTGGAATCAAGACCTCTTACAGTCATTTTTATTCTATCTATCTGTCTATCTCATTAAATAAAATATTTTTTAATTTCCGTGGATTGATTCTTTCATTGCCATGGCACAGTTCTTTCATTGCCGTGGACGCTTGTTTCTTTGCCGTGCACGCATGTTTCATCGCCGTGGCACGAAATTTTTAATCCTGATATGTCGTTAGTTTTTTAAGTTATCTGCTAGACATTAAGCAAGCCTAAATACATTATTAAAAACTTTAATAAAAGCGTTTTTTCTTAAAAAAAAAAGCTTAAGATGAAAAAAAACACGGAAATGAAGATTTTATAGGACCTGTTGAAATTCACTCAAATCGTGGTGCGGAATGCACATGCATGGCAAATAAAATTAGAAATGGAATAGTCTATATTTAGGTCTGAGAGTTTTTTGCTAAGTGTTACTCAAATCATCAATTTCAAACAGGATTTATTTTTTTGGAGTACAAAATAACAAAGAGAATATGGCAATTTACCAAGCGTATTCTCTGTTATTATTTAAATGATGGGAGAACATGTTTGTCAGGTGTAGCTATTCAATTTCAGTAAAAGCGGAAAATGTGTAAGACGTGAAAAGCTTCCTTAAACGAGTCAAAAAACATTACCTTACTTATTTTATTTTTTCTGACGTATTGAACATAACGCGCCTTCGGTGTTGTGTTCAATTTGTTTGACAAAGTGATCGAAAGCCTCTACCGTGTTCTATTTTGAAACACCATTTCACCTGTTATTGGCATCGACAAGTGGAGTTTATGTCACCACAAGTGCTACCCACAAATATTTGAGGGTAGTTTAACATTCAAATCAAACTTAACAATGTAAATTCACTTGACTGGTCACTATTAAAGTTGATGATGTAGATATTGAAACGGGTCGGTCGAGTGAAAACATCGGTCATCGAACAAAGTTTTGTAATAATGTGCATTTCGGGGTAATCCTTTATTAAAAGCTGGATATTATTCTGATTTAGTTAAACAGCTTCATTTGCTGTTTTTTTTGTTGAATAAAAGTTTCAAAGTTCATCTCTCTCTCAGCACTTGAGTTCCACTGGAGTGGCAAATGAGTGAGCAAAACTTTAACAACTATGAGTATTTCAAATCCTCAAAACAAAATCAAAAATAGTAAATTAAAATAGTTTTTTTAATAATATAATTTTGGTTGAAGGACTCAATCTAATCAATAGCTGTTAGGTTATTCTCACTGGTCGTATTGTGTAGTTCCAGAAATAAATAAAATTTTATAAAAATAGATACCTAATTCATTTATTAATTGTATCACTGCAAAAGGTATAACCGACATTCAGATAAAAATAAAGAAAAAGTCAGATAAAATATAAATCAACTAACATACATCACGCCTATACCCCAAAAGGTTATTCAGAGATATATGGTAATAGTAAACCCACATATTGCCAGTCATGGTAAGTCTCATGTAATAAGGGACGAGCCTATTGCCAGCAAACAGGCACAAATCCAAACTCTTCAGTTGCTACTGAGAAATTCGTGATGGAAAACACTGTTTTAAGCTTTGACGGTTTATAACTAAACTTATATCGGTAGCTCAAAAAAAATATCAATCACGGAAAATATCCCGTAAGTGACAGTATAAGACCTGATGAAAAAACCCGATAACACGATAACCCGACCCGGGAATCGAACCCAGGACTTCATGAACGAATAAATAAACTAGCATTATATAATCCTAAATCATATTATTTTCAACCGTCATTTAATATCCATCTAATCGTCAAAAACTTGTTAAACACATGTTCTACAGTTTTTCATCGAAAATCTTGGTAGCTTCGAGCGAAAAGTATCTCGATTTAACTTCAGTAGTAGCCGTCTAACAAGCGAGGCGGTCTGTGCAAGACAGTGATGACCCGGACTAAAGGAAAGTAGCTTATGTTCTGCAGTTGGCACACCTGTTAGGGTGAAACGGACATGTTTTGAAACAAGGTGATCGTGTCTTTGGTTGGAACTTTCGTAAAGGACCGTCTTTACTTTAGTTACAAGTTTTTTTGTGTCGTATTTAACTTCAAACGATTATTTTATTGCTTTTGAGAAATATACGAGCTCTTTTGAGATAATATTTCTGTGTAGCTGTCACCGTAAAATTGTAAAAACCGTTAGATTATAATCTATCTCGCGAGATTGTAAACTCTCGAAAGATTGTGAACACGGAACGCACCTCGCGCGCTGGCCAACTAACTAACGCTGGCTGGCTGGTTAACTATAAAGCAGGTTTTATGTGTTTTATTTTTTTAGTCCAATCAATAGAGTTTTTTGTAAATCACAAAAAAAACACTCATATCGCTCTATTCAGCCGCAGTGACTGACATAACAACCGCTTTGTAGTGCAAGCTGATTAAAACTTTCTTATAACAGTATTTCAAACGAGGTTTGAACTACCACAAATAGAGTTGCTAATTTTAGGGTTAGAATGGCCTTAGTAAATGAATGAATTAATGAATACGGTTTGTAAATCACGTTGGAAGTGTTAAAACAGCGTTTCAGTAATTTGCTCATGTGGAAATCATGAATCGAATTCGATTAACGAAAGGGATCCATCGGGTGAATATGAGTGGATGTGTCATGAAGACTCGCGGCAGACATATTTTATGTCGGCCATTTTGGATGACGTTTGTCCTTCTGAAAGGTCAAGTACGTCAACCGCGCTAGAGACATACATCCTAAAACCACACAATTATGTTAGAGAAAATATAAATATCAGTTGTAGTCAGTTGTAACCATCAAACATTAACCTAAAAAATAATTTTGATTGGAATGTAAACAAGGCAGAGGTTCCCGTAAAATAAATGTCTATAGAAAGGTATGATGCTTGAAGTCAATTTCTCGTGTTTGTTAAATTATAATTTAAGGAGTTTTAAAGTTTTTTTATGGGCACAAAAGCACCTTGTCCTTCCTACTAGTAACTTGAAGAATGAGTTTAGAAAATCAGTAATTTTTGTTGTTTTATATTTTAGCTAACGAACTATTTCTTCAAATTTACAGAAGAATAAAAACATAACATCACGCCTGTAATCCCTGAAGGGTTAGGCAGTGGTGTACCTAAATAGTACACCCTTATTTCGGCAGTTATGTCCCACGTATTAGGGCGACCTTATTGCCATCAACCGGGCACAAATCCATATTCCGTTGCTGCTACTGAAAAATTCCTGATGGGAACTCATTATTAATTTGCCCGACCTGGGAATCGAATCCAGGACCTCAGGCTCAGCAGTCGCGATTGCACCACTAGACCAACGAAGCAGTCAGAAAAACTGATATACAGGGTGCAAAAGACCTCATCACAAAGCCGTCAACCAAGCATTCTGTACATTAAACTAAGTAATTATACGCAAACATTATTGCTGGGAAACGACTTTTTTTTTTGGGGTGAAAAATCGTATTTTGTGGTAGAACTCAATGTAACGCACTCAAAACTCAAGCTCAAACTCAAAGCATTTATTTCAATTAGACCATTTCATCACTTTTGAATGTAAAAAATACAAAAAAAAAAACAAAGCTACAGTCCCAGTCACAAGACATAATAACTTGAGAATGTACTGTAGTTGCCCATTCCCTAGCGTAGATCTCTATGGAGAAGAACGGGCAAGAAACTACATGGATACTCTTTTAAATCAAAATATTGTTGCAAAATCTTGGTTACATCATTCATGTTGAGATTATACATATATGTGAGAACGATATAGAAAGACGTGCACATTAAGAGCGTCCAGAGTAAAAGATTAAATCAACAATTTAAAAATAAAATAGGTAATTAAAATGAACCGTGGCACCTAAGAGATGACCAGTCCCAACTGACACGAACATGACGCATCTATCGGCGCCATTCAACTAAACCATCTTGAAGGGAACTAAATGACCTGACACACCCGCCACCAAGAAATTTGAGTGAGCATGACATTCTCTCAAACATTGTGCTGATGGATGGATTGAATAGTACGGGGGTCGTGGAGGTGTTTAAAGTAAAAATCTTACATTAAAACCTTTTTTTTTTTTTTAATCTTTATTTAAGGGGACTCGGTCAACAATGACGATGTCGCCCCGTAATTCTAATTATACTATAACTCTTATGGCTAGATACATCTTAACTTTTCAAAATCTTATCCAAATCTTATCTTAAGGTGACACAGCTCACAGGCTCGAACTCATTGGTGGGCGTGACCAAAAAGCACGCTGTCTCACCTGGCATCGTGCCCGACAGAGATAGTATCAGTGATGAGCAGTTAGACGCTAGTCTTCACGCACGTCTAGTTCGTACGTACACACACAGCGTTCCGAACCGTTCCGAACAAAAACGAAGTTACACGATGCACACAATTGATATGAAAAAACAGTAGCGTTTGTCTTTCTTGAGTACATGTACTGCTCTGCTAGAGTATGCTCTCCAGCAGAGCCACAATCAATGTCTATTTTATTATTACATATTGCACGTAGGTACACACGCACGTACGTTAGCCATGGGGTATCCGGCAGAGTAGAATAGAACCAACCCATTACACTCACGGGTGTCGTATAAGGCGACTAATGTCTGAGGCAGAACACCTTGTGCCTCCGTAGACCTGAGAATGGGCAGCAGCGTTTTCTGTTAGTCTTACATCACTGCGATCTCCAATCCGCCTGCCAAGCGTGGAGATTACGGCAAATTCCTCCCATCATGGGAGAGGCTTATGTCCAGCAGTGGACGTTGTGGGCTGTTGTTGTTTCACGTACAGCGATAACGATATACGTTGATACGTTGATGTACGTTTGACGTACATCATTTTAAGATATAATTGATCGATTTCTAAGATAGTGGCTCCGTGGCACAGCATGACACCATTCGACGCCAGCTCGAATCGCCGAGAAATCAGCAAGGTAGCAGTAGGTATCTACCAACTCGTACTAAAGTAGTAGGCGCTGCGTCATCGTTTTGTACCTGTATGGCTCTCTAAGAACCTAATATAGATTTTGCTTATTATGTTTAGTTTTCCCCGGGTGGTCATGCATGCAGCGATCGCTCAAGAGTTCACGACGCTGCCGCCGCGACGACACATGCTTACTTGAAAGTTCATCGCAGTTTATGTCCGATTGCAGCAGCATAACCAGCCTATAATGCTCCCACTGCTGGGACACAGAGCTCCTCTCTGTGAGAGGGAATGCGGGCCCAGTGCGGGTTGGTCTTATGTCAGAGTGGATAGGTACCTAATTATTGTAATTAGTTTTGCCTACATAAATTGTTTTACAAAAATACTTACCTGTCTTTTTACTTTTTTAGGTTTATAATTATGCTCAATATCACTAAATGTAAACACATGTTTTCATCAAGACAAATGACAAATCAAGATTTTTTTCTTAGTATTTACATTTTAGACTCCATGACAAAAATAATAGTCAATTTCGTCAGACGGACAGACAGACAGATGGACGGACTGACAGACGAACAGACAGGTGGATAGACAGACGAACCGACAGACGGACAGACAGATGGACAGCGGAGCCTTAGTAATAGGGTGCCGTTTTTACCCTTTGCAGTTTGTCTATGTCACATGAAGGAAATTAAAAAAGCTATTGGCATACTTTTAGAGCATGAAAAGTGAAAACTACTTAAATATGTAGGTATAGAAAACGATTATAGAATAATTTAATGCCCAAAAAGTATACATATTTTCATTAGTCAATTTAGTCAGACGGCCAGACAGACAGATGGACAGCCAGACGGACAGACAGACAGACAGACGGACAGATATACAGACGGACAGACAGATGGACAGCGGAGTCTTAGTGATAGGGTCCCTTTTTACCCTTTGGAGTTTGTCTTTGTCACATGAAGGAAATTAAAAAAAAAAACTAATTACTTTCACTCCTTAGAGACTAAAAGGGTCACTTTAGTCCCACTTCGTAGGGCTATAATGGCGTACTTTTAGAGCGTGAGAAGTGAAATCTACAATGTATAGAAATCGAATAAAGAATAATTGAATGCCCAAAAAGTATACATATTTTTGTTACTAAAAATATATATTTTTTTAGCCTATTCTGTCCCACTGCTGGACAAAGGCCTCCCACATTCCTTTCCAACTCTCCCGGTGTTTTGCCTCCTCCGGCCAATCAGTCAGAAACGAGTCCGTAAAAAAAATATTATTATACATAAATATTTAAAATGTAATAAATTTACATTTTTAATTTTTTATTAACAAAATTATAAATAAAATTAAAAGCATATAAAATAGGTAGCCCGCCAGCATCGGGAACAGGGTCCAAGCTGCTGGTGGTTAGGGCTCTTGAGAGAGGAACCTCCTAACAACATGCGCCGTGTCCAGAAGAACTGCTTTCTGAATCAAGCGCTTGATCCAGCTGCCTAGCGAGGGTCACCTCAGATGTTAGTTGAGGCTCTTGTCCAATTAAATTATTATTATTATGGAATTACATAATAACACAATTACTGACATTGTTTCTTTTTACGTCTGCGGTGTGTAATTACCGCCACTATAGCTCAAAATAAATGATTCCTAATAAACAGAAAAATAGTAAGGTATTTATGGTACTAGCCGTGCCGTGCCGTGCCGTGTGGTATCCGGCAGAGTAGAATAGAACCAACCCATTTCACTCATGGGTGTCGTATAAGGCGACTAATGTCTGAGGCAGAACACCTTGCGCCTCCGTAGACCAGAGAATGGGCAGCAGCGTTTTCTGTTAGTCTTTCATCACTGCGATCTCCAATCCGCCTGCCAAGCGTGGAGATAACGGCAAATTCCTCCCATAATGGGAGAGGCTTATGTCCAGCAGTGGACGTTATGGGCTGTTGTTGTTGTTGTATGGTACTAGTGTGGAAAGTTGGTTTTTACAAACGAGTAGACGAATGTAACCGTAATTTACGCACGTGTACATTGTAATACAAGGGGCTAGAATGACCCATTATACACGAGGTAGTGAATAGGAACCGAGTTATAATGGGATTTTAGAACGAGTTATAATGGGATATTAGTGTGTCACACTGTAATTTTTACTTTGATTGGGAGAAAAATAGTCAATTTAGTCAGACGGATAGACGGACGGACAGACAGGCGGACAGACAGACTGACAGACAGACGAACAGACAGACGGACGGACAGACAGACTGACATACAGACAGACGGACAGACAGATGGACAGCGGAGTCTTTGTAATAGGGTTCCGTTTTGAAAGCTATAGCTCTTATAATGGGATTTTAGTGTTACACTGTACTTTTCACTTTGAGAGCGAGAAAAATAGTCAATTTAGTCAGACGGACAGACAGATGGATGGACAGAGCGATGGACAGACAGACGGACATACAGACAGACAGATGGACAGCGGAGTCTTAGTAAATAGGGTAACGTTTTTAATGCTATAGCTCTTATAATAATTTTCTAAAGCACATACATATTTTCCCTATTTGTCTTAGTTTATTTGAATAATTTCGCACTACTGCATTCTATTTTTCTTACATATGTGAACATTAGGACCATACACCATTGCGTCTCTTAGAGCGTTTATTACACTGCTATCTCCATCACTAATTACCTTAGTATACATGAGCCCGTGCAACTGCATGCTTACTTTGCATCCATCTACACCTGACAAGTTTTTTTTTTAAATACAATGTTTTAATGTAAGATTACACCTCCACAACCCCCGTACTATTCAATCCATACATCAGCACAATGTTTTGAATGCGTTACATTGAGTTGTAACACAAAACATGATTTTTCACCCCAAAAAAGTCGTTTGATGTACAGAATGCTTGGTTGACTGACGGCTTCGTGAGGAGGTCTTTTGCACCCTGTATTCATGACGTGTCATCAATTCATCCTGCGTGGTCCTGTAAACGCATAACTCAATTAGAATATGCAAAAACTAACAAAATAGTGCATTGTAAACATAGTCAATTTAGTCTGAAGGACAGACAGTTGGACAGACAGACGGACATACAGACGGCTAGACAGACAGATGGACAGACAGACAGATAGACACACAGATGGGCAGACAGACGGACAAACAAACAGACGGACATACAGACGGATAGACAACAGATGGACAGACAGACAGAGGGATAGAAAGATAGTTGGCCTGACAGACAGACAGACGGACAGACAGACATGGGCAGACAGACAGAATGGCGGATAGAAAGAAAGATGATAGACAGACAGACGGATAGACAGACGCACAGACAGACGGATAGACAGACATGGACAGACAGACGGATAGGCTTCGGAGTCTTAGTAATCATAGGGTACTGTTTTTACCCTTTGGAGTTTGTCTATGTCACATGAAAGAAATTTAAAAAAAAAAACTTTTACTTTCTAGAGACTAAAAAGGTTACTTTAGTCCCTGATGGACTAAAGATGACTAGCGATAGCATAAATTATTATTCACAGAAAACACGTTTTAGTTTTCAGACATTTTATTGAGAACTGTTGTCATGCCTACAAACAAAGTCACTATGTGACAGATTATATACCATGAAGGTATCAACCTCCAACAGTCCCGCTTCGTAGGGCTATATTGGCGTACTTTTAGAGCATGAGAAGTGAAATAATAGATTGTACATCAAGTGCATAAAATGCACCATTTCACGAGACGTTTTTTTTTTTGTTAAATGGAGTGTAAGGTTTGGTCAGTACATGAGGAATATCGGAACTAATCTATTCACATTGTGCAGACATTGCTTCATGTGCTTCTGCTGCACAGGTATCTTGCCCGAAATCTTGTGTTTATCTAAAAAAAAAATGGATTACACAGGGTCAAATTAAATGAGTTAGCGAAACTCCGCACATAAAAATCAAAAGCTATATTTTTTCGGGTCAACGATACACACAGCACAGCGGGTCTAAAATAGCTGCTATAGCAGAATCTACGCAGAATCTTAGCATGAATCACGTTAAAAAAATTAAATTCTTAAAATGGACTTTATGTCCATAACTATAAAGTCCATTTCAAGAATTTTAAATTTTTAACGTGATTTACAAAACGATTCTGCTAAAGCGGCATTTTAGACCCCCGGTACAGATTTCATAAGTTTTTACCGTGCCGGAAGTGCCAGAGGTTGGTTTTATATATGTATAGGCACCAAGAGCAGCGAGCGGTGGCCCAGTGGTGGCGGCCCCGACTTACGAACAGTAAGTCATGGGTTCGAACCCAGACAGGCGCTTTACTTTGTATAATTTATTTCAACACCACTGCTCTCAAAGCGGTGAAGGAAAACATCGTGAGGAAACCGGAATGTCCTACAACCAAAAATTCGAAGACATGTGACATCTACTAACCCGCACTGGCCCGCGTGGTGGATTATAGCCCATTACCTCCTTTGCCTCTTAGAGAGGAGGCCTGTGTCCCAGCAGTGGGAACATTAATAGGCTGATGATGAGGCACCTACTATTTGCGCAACCATTTCCATTTACATACTGATACCGATACTGTTAGCCTGCGTCATCCCACTGTTGGGCAAAGGCCTCTCCCCATTTACATAAGCATAAAAAATAAAAGTCACTAGCGCATTGGACCGCGCTTCGATCGACTGTCTTGCTTACATAGGGGGGCACCCTACTGCCTATACACAAAGCCGCGCCGCCGGCCACCATGGGTAAAGTAAGCCTGCGACGCTACGTGTAGAGAATAGCACTAATGGTTGAAGTCACCATCGACACGTGCCTCTGATGTCGATGCCGCGTGTCGCTCGTGTGTAAGAACACTAAATAGATTAGGTGCAACAAATTATATGACTTACCCATTGTTAATTTGTAGTTATTCACACCTGTTCTTCAATGAACCAACACAATATCACTAGCAGAGCGTCCACTCAAACCAAAAATTAAATTTTTTATCAAAAATCCGGAGTCCAAACAGTTATACGTCAAACGTCACACGAATGACATAGGCTTTAGAAGCAGATTCGAAATTTCGAATATAACTGGAATAGGGTGGAGTCTCCTAGTATTAGCCTCCTCCTAAAATCGGCCTTTTCTAGAAAAAGTAACATAACTATAAAATTTGCCCTAAAATCATAATACTTTTCATGCAAAAACGACTCTATATCCATACACATAACGTCCCATACCATAAATACATTTCATTTTAAAATCTTCATGATGAGAAACATTTGAAATTTATTTATTCTTTTATACTATCTGTCATTTCGAATTACATTCAAACGTTGAATACATTTTTGTAATCATCTTTTAAAACCCTTCATTTTGATACCCCACTCGATGGTATTAGAAGAAAAAAAAATTCGAAGTCTACAATATGGCACCCCAAATCCACGACTTTTTTTTTTTGCAAGAAATCAAAAGCACTTAAAAATTACAAGTAGTCAAAGTTCAAAAAAAGTTGACACGGTCGATAATTGGTACCACCACCCTACGCGCGTATGACATATTGTTAATGTGTGCGTGAACGTCGTCGTCGTCCTCCCGCACCGCGCACCGCAGCGGGGGAAACATTGTTCAGTGAGATGCACGATAAGTCTAGTAAAAGGCGCGCGTAAAAAAATACGAAAAGGCCTTTGGAAAATCGGGTTTTATGAAATAACCACTGCATAAATCAATTACAACTAAAATTTATTGAATTCTTCGATAATTGTGCTGTGTCGGTACCGACTTTGTTTTGGAAATTTGACACTTCTTTTATTACTAATTTACGCCCAAAGTTACGTTAAAATTGGCAATAAAAATGAATCTTTGGTAGCTCGTAACTTTTGAATGGCTTTTTATTTTACTATTCTGTTTCCGTACAGACACAATTAATAATGAGACAAAACGATACCATGTTTAACTTTAGTTGTACCATCACAAACAGTGGAGTAATAGCCCCCCGAAATTTGTATGGAAAATATGTTGCGCAGATCAACCTTAACTATGGAGTATTATCCCTGTGCCGTAATTGGCACATTTACAATTCACACAACTTCCTGGCCTCTTCCGAAAGGGGGAAGGCCAAGAAGCTGCTGCATAACCCTATATTGTACTGCGTATCCCTAAGTACCTGTCGCGGCTGAGCTTCATTCCGGACACACTCGACCAAAACATGGTGAACATCCTCGATCGCGTTACACTCCGTGCAATTAGGTGAGTCCGTTTTACCCATTAAATGTGCAAATTTATTTGATGGAATGTGCCCGGACCGAAGTCTCAGTAGTGTCACAATATATCGTCTATGGGCTTCCATCTCCTGGAACCATGGGCAACGAAAAGGTCCTGCCTGTATAGTTCTGTACCATAAATATGCCTTTGGTGAGCGACCTCTCATCAAAATATTCTTGCCACAAGTCTTTACAGATCTTTTTGACTGTCTGAACCTGATCTGTGTGTAACGGTAAACAAGTGTATGTGATCCCTTGCGATGAAGCTAATTTTGCTGCCTGATCTGCTTTTTCATTGCCCATGATGCCAATATGAGATGGAATCCACTGTAAAACTATAGTTTTATCAGTCATACGCAGCTCTAAAATGGTTTGGAGGATAACTAAGGCTATCGGGGAACCTCGAGAATTCGAGGGTAGCCGAGCCAGATGCAATAAAGCACTCTTAGAGTCAGTTAGAACCACAATAATAATATGCTGAGCGTCAAGGGTTAACGCGTACGACAGGGCTTCGGAAATCGCTATCAGCTCACAGTACATTACAGCAATATTAACCTTAATTTTAAATTGAAGCGTATTATTTAATTGAAGGTCGAATACAGCCGCTCCCGCATACTGCGCATCCTTAGATCCGTCTGTATAAAGTTGATAGAACGAATCGTAGTTTTCATTCAAGTATTTGGCACACTTTTGTCTTAAATCTAATACATCCATTGATCTCTTTGGAATGCGTACATGCGGAATATCGTAAGAGATGTTCTTTGATAAATCAATGCTGGAGAGCCATGTATCCAACGAAAATACACCCAATATGGAACTAGAATAAATAGGTAAATCTTGTGTTTGCCTATGCATGTCTACTAATAATGGGATCTTTTTGTTTCTCCAGTATTGACCCTCACACAGATTTGACAATTCTCCAATAATATTTATAGTCACATTATCTTTTACCGATCTAGATTTAAGCCAGAATTTTCCCGCCAAATATATTCTACGAATTGGTAGCGGCTGTAAGCAGAGTTCGTTCTCCATAACATGGATTGGAGTGCTCCTAATGAAGCCCCCAATAATCCTCATACATAAATTTTGGATTCCGTTAAGTTTATTCAATTGACTGTTAGCGTAATTACCAAATAAAAAAACTACAGTAATCAAGTCTACTTCGGGTCATTGAGATATACAGGCGTCTCAAATGTTTCGGGTGGACTCCCCATTTGGATCCAGCTAGTACCTTAAATATATTTACTAATCTTGAGCACTTCTCCCGCAATTCGTTAATATGTCTTTTCCACTTCAAAGATTTGTCCAGCCACATACCTAGATATTTTACACAATCCACCTGTTGTATGTTATGATTGTTTATATTTACCGAAAATGTTTTCCTATTTCTACCCCTGCTGAATAAAATTATTTTTGTTTTACCAAATGATATCTGTAATCCTACTTCTTCTATTAAACATTGAAACGATTTTAATGAATTTTGGATAAAGGTAATGGAGTCCGAAATTTGTTTCCTAGCTATATATAATACAAAGTCGTCTGCGTATTGCGACACAAACACGTCAGCTATACTTGAAGTGGCTGCATTAAATAATAGTGGGGATAGCGGATCGCCCTGTGCAATGCCTGTCCCAGTGGTCCTCACTGCTGTGCTACCATCATTAGTTTGAACTGATAGATGTCTTTCATGTAAGAATTCCCATAAGTATCTGCACAACATCGCTCCCACTCCTAACCCATCTAATATTTTTAACAGGGCCACTAAGTTTATATTGTTATAAGCGCTATCAATGTCAACAAAACATCCCAAAGTGCTAATGCCCATCGAAAACCCTTCCTGAATGCGCGATACCAATCTAGCCAAGTTGTCAGCACAAGACCGTGTTCTCCTAAATCCGGTTGTTTCATGTGAAAAACAGTTATTTCTTTCAAGAAACCATTTTAGTCTACGGTTTTAGATTGTGTGGAAGACTTTACAAGGACATGACAATAAAGCAATTGGTCTGATACCTGATACAGAGTCAGCAACCCGGTCTGGTTTTGGTATGGGTACTATTTTGACCTCTCTCCATTGATTCGGGACAAAGCCCGAAAGTAAAAATCTGTTAAATAGTGAAATTAAAACCATTTTTCCTATTTCTGGTAAGTGCCTGATCATGGAATAGGAAATATTGTCCCCACCGGGAGCGGTATCAGTCTGTTAATACAGTTAATAAGCTCTTGGATCGAAATCGGGCTTCTCAATTGTTCATTTTCTGATATGAAATTAGGTGGAGGAGGGCTTACGTAGTCTGGTGTTAAACTACGTAGTAAATTTTCCGTTTGCTCCTGATCCACGGCACCTCTTGCTGTCTTATAATAATAATAACCCCACCGCTGTATCTCTACGTTGACGACGTGGTGGGGCTTGCGTGCTCTGATGAGCCCTAGGTCTGTGCCGGTAGGGTTTACTTTGCCGAGATAGGTCTAGGGTGAGGGGCCAGACTAAGAGAGATACAATCCAAGCCAAGGTCGCACATGCCGAGGGCTGCATGGCTAGGGGAGAGGTTAGTCGCTAGTGTGCCAACTCTGGATAATAGGGGGACCTCCAGTTTTATTACCCTTGCCACAGTGAACGCAGGGCTCTGCTGTGGTCTTTTTAAGTCCCTAGCTACTCGTGGGAATAACATGAATACTAGATCAAAAACAAAAAAACAACTTCAGGCAAAGCTGCCTCACTTATATGACGAAACTTCACAACCATCTTCGTCATCGCCTTCATCTCTTTTTCCATCAATTCCTTCATCATCGCAATCTTTTCGCGTCACACCGACGCCTTCTTCCTCATCAATAAGTATACAGTCAGCGGATGTTGTACAGGAGACAGATTTTGTCGACGATACTGTACCCTCCGCTAAAGCTGCAACAAGTCGTAGGAAATGGAGCATTGAAATGAATAAATTCATCCTACGCACCTATCTTCACCTTACTAGTATGGAAACAGACAAAAATGCATACTTACCACCGCTTCACACTAAGTTCATAGAAAAATATCCGGCTATGCAAGTCAGCCGACAAAGAATAGGTGACCAGCGTAGAGCCATAGTACAAAAGAAATTATTACCACAAGACGCAATAGATCAAATTTATGAGGAAGTCAGAGCCGAACTACAAATGATACATACTCAAATACAGCAACACTCTACACAACCTAGTACACAAACCGGCCAACGCATGAGATGGACGAACGAATACAATGAAACAATAATTAGAATATACTTCACTGCCACACAGTTAGAAACAAATAAAACAGCCTATAGGAAAAAATTACATGAAGAATTCATAAATAAATATCCAGAATTAGCGCATATAACAGAGCAAAGACTTTTTGATCAAGTGAGAGCGATTATAAAAAACAAATATATACATGACAATAGATTAGAAGAAATTAAAAACCAGGTAGCTTCAGAACTAAGCAATAGTAACAGTTACACACAAAATATTGAAGACATAAATCATGATCACTGGAACACACAAACTCAAAACGACTCAGAACAACCTGCTACAAATACTAACTTCTTTGATACACCTAATAATACTCTTACGACAAATATAATCTTAAACAATAGCACAGACACTAACATCGTATCTCAGACGGTTGTAAATATTGATGACGAAATTTTTTTGAATAAATAGATGTTGGTCAATATGGACCTGCGCAAACAAATTTTGATACTACTCCAGAAACCAACCCAGAAATTGAATCCAGATTTCATCAAGCTCAAATAAATTTTAATTGCACACATCCCACTAATAGACCATACATTCCCAAGCAGAAGACTTCTCGAAAGTTTTCTGCCATTGTTTCCTACATAAATACTGTCATTCTTCCTAAGCATGTAAATGCCGACACCGAATTCGCCAAATTGCAGACCATAATCTACTGTGCAGCATGGACGGCAGCTACATGCAACGGGGCTAAAATATCAGACCCTATCCAAAATGAGCGCCGCCCATATACACAGAGAAAACCGAAATGGCATATCAGATTAGAAAAGAAAATTGAAAATCTAAGAGCAAACATAGGTAGACTGACACATTTCATTAATGGTTCTAGAAGTCAAAAATTAATAGCTGCAGTAGAAGAAATAAAGATAAAATATCAACTACACGCACAATACGAAAACCCAAACACAGAATTAGCACACTTTTTGGACACTCTAAAACAAAAATTAAGCGCTGCATCGAGTAGACTTAAGAGGTACATAACATGCACGAATCGCAAAGTCGAAAACACAAAATTTATCAATAACGAAAATTTTTTTTATAGGAATCTTACATCTAATAACAAAGACAACACTAACCAAAGTCTAGAGACACCTACATCCGAAACACTACGCGAATTTCGGGCTAACATTTGGGAAAATCCAGTACACCATAATAACCACGCAGACTGGGTTAAAGAAGCTATACCAGAAATTCCAGAAATGGAATTTGAGTGACGTCATCAAACGCACACACAACTGGAAATCGCCTGACACTGACAACATCCACAACTACTGGTATAAGAAATTTTCGAGTATACACCCTTTCCTATACAACCATTTAAATACATTCATCCAATCACCACATTTACTTCCTCAATACATAACACACGGAGTTACAGTTTACATGATACCTAAAGACACGAATGACACCAAAAACCCTGCGAAATACCGGCCAATCACTTGCCTACAAACTTTATACAAAATTCTAACAGCCTGCGTAAGCGAAATAGTATATGAGCATTTAACTAAAAATAACATTCTAGCAGAACAGCAAAAGGGTTGTCGTAAGAATAGCCAAGGGTGTAAGGAGCAACTAACCATTGACGCCATTACTATGAGCAGCGCTGTGAAAAGCAAAAAGGATATTCACACAATGTTTATAGACTATGAAAAAGCCTTTGATTCAGTTCCGCACAGCTGGTTGCTACACGTTTTAAATCTTTATAAAATTCACTCTACACTTAAACAATTTTTAGGAACTTCCATGCAGAATTGGCAAACTGTTCTTAAAATCAATTCCTCCTCCTCAACTGTAGCTACTGAACCAATCTGTATAAGACGCGGAATTTTTCAAGGAGATGCTCTAAGTCCTCTGTGGTTTTGCATGACACTCAATCCACTCTCACACTTGTTAGACCAAACAGGCACGGGATTCACGCTGGACAGCAATAACACACAATACACGTTAACACACCTTATGACATGACGGATGACATAAAGTTATATGCAGCTGACAAAGAAGCACTTTATCAACTAGCTGATTCCACACAACAATTTTCTGAGGATATTTGCATGTCATTCGGAGTAGATAAATGTAAAATTTTGTCCATTGTAAAAGGAAAATTTCAAAATAATAGTTACACACTTCTATCAGGAGCATCGATCGAGCCCATGGATGAACAAAGTACATACAAATACCTAGGTTTCAAACAGTCCAGACAAATACAACAAAAGATGTCAAAACAAGAACTGCTCAAAAAATTCACACACCGTCTCAACCTTATTTTAAAAAGCAACCTTAATTCAAGGAATACAATTAAAGCCATCAACACCTTTGCAATACCCATTCTCACATACTCTTTCGGAATTATACGATGGTCAAAGACTGATATTAAAAAACTACAGCGCACTATCCACACACTCCTAACCAAACATAGAAAACACCATCCAAAATCATGCATACAACGACTTACACTACCACGCCAAGAAGGAGGGAGAGGATTAATAGACATACACAATTTACACAATAAACAGATACTTTCACTCAGAGGATACTTCCATAACAAATCAGAAACCTCATCACTACACAAGCAAGTAACGGAAACAGATAACAAACTAACACCACTAAACCTACAAAACCGAAACACACAAATAAATGAACACATCTTACGATGTGTTCATTTATTTGTGTGTTTGTGTGATTTTTTTGTTGTGTACTTACGTACACAACAAAAAATTGCAGAATGGTCTGAAAAAGCCCTACATGGAAGACATCGAGCCTGCTTGAGCCAGCCACACGTCGATAAAATAAAGTCGAACGAATGGCTCAAACGGGGTGAGTTGTTTCCCGAGACCGAGGGTTTTATGCTGGCCATACAAGATCAAATAATAGCTACCCGTAATTACAGAAAATACATCATAAAAGATCCAAACCAGCCGACTGATTTGTGTAGACATTGTAACAATGCCTCCGAAACTATACAACATATAACAGGAGCATGCATATCACTTGCACAAACCGATTACAAACACCGCCATGACCAAGTCGCTGCAATCATACACCAACAGTTAGCATTTACATATAAATTAGTTTCTGAAATGATACCGTATTATAAATATAAACCAGAAGTAGCATTAGAGAATAACGATCAAAAAATTTACTGGGACCGAACTATAATAACCGATAAAACCATTCATTACAATAGACCCGACATTACCGTTCACGACAAAACCAATAAAACAGTTTATCTGATAGACATAGCAATACCTAACTCACATAATATTCAAGCTACAATATCCGAAAAACTCAGTAAATACCAAGATCTTGCCATTGAAATTAAAACTCAATGGAAAGTACAAACTGTTCACATAGTCCCCATAGTTCTCTCATCTACTGGTATTATACCAAAATCTCTTACACAAAGCCTCAACACTCTACAGATGCCTAATCACACACTTTACATGCTGCAAAACCATTTCACCAACCACCATTCTCAACACCTGTCGAATCACCCGAAAGTTTCTGACTTCATCAACACTATCATCCACATTCTCTATTTAAATTTCACCTTACATCCTTGGTTCCGACCCGCGTGTAAGGTTTCTTAGGCTCTCTTAAATGAGAAGAAACATAAAGAATAACAATAATAATAATAAAATAAAAAAAATTAAAATTACTAAAATTAGCAAACACATAGATGACAATTCTGTCATGTCCGCTTCTCAGAATGGATGTAGGAACGGGTCCCGTGGTACTAAGGAGCTACTCCTCATTGATATGGCCATTAGTCACCAGGTTCGCCGTTTCCGAAAGGATCTGTCGACATGTTGGATAGACTATAAGAAGGCCTATGACTCGGTGCCACATACATGGCTCATGAGGGTGCTCGAGTTGTATAAAGTTGATGCAACTCTGCGCACCTTCCTGATGTCATGTATGGGGCAATGGAGGACAGTCCTTCGCTATCCAGGATGTCGGCAGATTCAGAGGAATAGCGAGCCGATAAGGATAGAGCGAGGTATATTTCAGGGCGATAGTTTGAGTCCACTTTGGTTCTGCTTAGCCTTGAATCCTCTAAGCACACTGCTGGAGGATTCAGGTTTAGGCTATCGGTTGCGGAAAGACGGTCAGGTTATATCTCACCTCCTTTACATGGATGACCTAAAACTGTTTGCCCCCAACGATTTGCGACTGATGGAGTTACTGAAGGTAACTGAAACTTTCAGTAACGCCATCAGGATGGAATTTGGTGTGGACAAATGTGCGGTCATGCATGTAAAACGAGGGGAGATTGTGGAATCTGTGGGAACCCAGCTCTCAGATTCCATAACTCTTCGATCCCTCTCAGCAACCGAAACCTATAAGTATTTGGGTATGTCGGAAGCGCTGGGCGTCAATGTTGCTGACATGAAGCAATCGTTGAAGGAGCGTTTCTTTGGCCGCCTAAAAAAAGTACTTAATAGTCTTTTATCAGGTGGCAATAAGGTGCGTGCCTTCAACGGTTGGGTCATGCCGGTTTTGATGTACTCTTTCGGCATACTCAAATGGACTCAAACAGAACTAGACGCCTTGGATACGAAGGTCCGTAAATTGTTGACGGCGTATCGGATGCATCACCCACGTTCTTCGGTTATGAGACTGTATATCCCGCGGAAGTGTGGGGGTCGAGGCTTTTTAAATGCTAAGACTCTCCACAATCGCGAGATATGCAGCCTCAGGGAATATTTCCTAGGAACCGATGTGGGAATGCATCGAGATGTCGTCACGATGGACAAGGGCTTCACCCCGCTCTCCTTGGCTAAAGAGAACTGGCGCAAACCTCCAGTGCTTGACACTGACGATCGCAGGGAGGTATGGCAGAGTAAGGAGCTTCACGGACGCTTTTTCCGGGCCCTCCATGGGCCCGATGTAGACCTATCAGCGTCCGTAGCCTGGCTACGTTCCGGGGACCTATTCGGAGAAACTGAAGGTTTTGTCTGTGCAATAATGGATGAAGTTATGATGACGAATAACTACCGGAGATTTATTGTGAAGGATGGCACGGTTGACATATGTCGGGCATGCCACCGTCCAGGCGAATCAATCCGTCACATTATCTCCGGGTGTTCTCGTCTAGCTAACGGAGAGTACCTGCATAGACACAACCTTGTAGCCAGGATTATCCATCAGCAACTTGCTCTAAAATACAACCTTGTGGAATCGGAAGTGCCTTACTATAGGTATGTGCCCGACCCAGTTCTCGATAATGGCTGTATCACGTTGTACTGGGATCAATCCATCATCACTGACAGGACTATTGTAGCCAATAAGCCTGATATAGTGGTGGTGGATCGATCAGAGCGGCGCGCAATGATTGTTGACATAACGGTCCCACATGATGAGAACCTCGTGAAAGCCGAGAAAGATAAACAAATCAAGTATCTTGACTTGGCTCGCGAGGTTGTTGACATGTGGGAAGTGGACTCAGCAATCATTGTGCCGATAGTCGTATCAGCCCATGGCTTAATTGCCAAGAGCCTCGATCAATACCTGAGGAGGCTCTCGTTAGGCAGCTGGATCAAGGGCTTGATTCAGAAAGCGGTACTCCTGGACACGGCTCGTATTGTTAGGAGGTTCCTCTCTCTGGAGCCCTGACCGCCGGTAGCTTGGACCCTGTCCCGATACCGGTGGGCTACAATTTTTTATATTTTTAAATGTTTTTTATATATTTTTTAATTAATATTTAAAAATTTAACAAATTTGTTCATAAATGAATAAAGGAAATAATAATAATAATCATTTTATTATCAGGCAACTAGGCCCATAGATAAAATACACAAAATACATTTAACAACAATAATAAACTAATACATATTTTAAACCAGAGACTATAACTATACACGCACAGTTGTCGGCGTCGTGTTTCGCTGCGTGGTGTGGCGTAATCGCCCTCGGAAACGACGATATACGACACCCTTCGGCCAAAAGTCCTCCTTCATGCAGGTCTCAAGATGGTGGGTTGGAACTCGTACCACGAATGACCTAAAGTTGATGTTGTGGCGCGATTCCAACCTTTCGACCCTCAGAGTCCAGCTGGTCTTCACTTTCAAATACTGCACCACTTCCTCAGTTGTAGTGGAGTGATGCAGACGTGAAATATACAGCCATATTTATAGCCTTTGAGCCACTTCATTCGTCTGTACACTTCGGCTGCTAACATTGCGTTATCTATGCTATCACAGAAATTTCTAAACGAGCTAAACCTACTATTCCGAATCAATCTCTGGGCATTACTAGTTTTTCTTTGAATTTTGTCTAAATTCTGTGGCGTAGGGTTCTTCCTGAATTCAGCTAAGACCAGACGTCGCTCAGCAACTGTACGTGACAGTGAGTCCTGACACCAATATGGTTTAGGTTTAAACATCTGTTGTCGAATTGGACTATCGCAATTTTTTATTTTAGGTATGCTTTGATCCGCTGCAGCATTTAGGACTTCAATAAAATTGTCGTATGCTTTTTGGTTATCTGTATGTATGTCTAAAACATTTAAGTTTTCATTTACAATCTGTCTATATTTTGTCCAATCTGCCTTTTTATAATTTCTTTTTTAATTTTGTACGTATTTATATTAGTCATTTCTGTTTTAATTTTTAGAATTAGGTGATCGCTCCCTAAGTTCTCATTCATAACTTGCCAACTAAACTTCATTGCCAAATCCAGGGATGCTACGGTCAAATCAGGAGAGGTACTTTGTAGCACACCATTTACCAATTTAACTCGTGTCGAAGTGCCATCATTAAGAGCAATGTAATTGTTATCGAATATGGAGTCGAACAGTTGCAAACCTCTTGCGTCCGTCTTAGATGACCAGTTTGTATGGTGTCCATTGAAATCTTCAGCTATAAGTGTTCTTTCTTGCTTCAGAGAAAATATATGGTCCCAGTCTCTTTTACTAGTGTATACTGAAGAAGGACAATAAACGGTAATCACATTTTCTAGATGTTCGCAATTAGAAATCTTTACATGTAATAGCTGTATACCTGGATTGCTGATATTGGTGCTACCACGACTTGCTCTTAGGGACCAATGAGTTAATATTGCGACGCCGCCATATCCGTCATAACGGTCTTCTCTGAATATATTATAACCACTTATACGAAATTATATTTAATAACGATATTTATAGGGGGTAACTTCTGCTCTTGTGTTAAATTTATGTATGTAGGAGGGCAACGACGACCCTATGAAACATATACGAGAATCTAAACTACTTCTGCGTTTTAGCCTTTTCACTCCTATTATCTGAATATCACTCTCCAAACCTTCCACTATTTCTTCTTCAGATAAATCCAGGTCAATATATTTCACCACCCTGTAAGACTGAATTGTTTCCAAAGTTCTTTGACATTTATAACCCTCATTCTTAAAATATTGGGATTTAATCAATCGATCACAACTATCTTCATTACTAAATACAATCAGCAATTTATGAGGGTTGACGTATTTTATTCGTGTGATATCACATAAGTTCTCAGATTTTAAAATTTTAGCCAATTTAAATTGTTTCGGAAGTACACTTGTCGATGAAACGCTTACTTCTATTCTGTCTTCTGCTATTCTAATTGTATCATGTATCTCAGTCCTTCTAGCATATTTTTTACCTCTTCCGTTAACTGTTGTCCAATCCTCGTCTTGGCTTATTTCTCGGTTCCTCTTACTTTTTGATATCTCTGTTGTCGAATGTTGTTGAGACACACACAACATATCTACCTCCTGATTATCTCCAACTTGATTTAATTCTTCCATACTACTTGTCAACTCACTGTTTTCCCTTGTCATTCTGCTCACATTATCACGATCGTTAAAAGAATCTTACTCATCGCTACCGCTAGCCATTCTTAAATAACATTGTAATGAGTTTAATAAATACAAACGATAACACTCGAGCCGTAGTCGGGTGATTCAAACCGGTTAGGCGTCGAGCGAACAGCGCGTCTAACGATAATAAGCGCCCGCGACTGACATTAAAACCTTGTATTTCAAAATAAACCTTGTTTTCCCAGGTATGGTGTAGAACAAAAAAATGATTGCAATGACGGGGCCTTTCGGCTTCGTTTTAAGAGGTTTTTTACACCCGTTATTTTCGAAAAAAAAAAACAACATTTTTTAAAATAAAATTTCATTCCTGTCCACCACTGAAAAGCGAACGTGTGGATATTGCAACGGCACAATTCAGTTCAACAACCTAGATAGGTAGCAGTTAGCACACACATAAATATGGCGGTGCATGCACGCACACATAGTGCATTGATGCCCACTAGGATTATGATTTAGGAAATTTTTAGGACATTTTCAAATGAATGCTATTATTTTTCGACAATAATATTTAAAATGCACTTTCGGTTTGATATCTAGATCTTAATTTTAAATTTTGGCTTGTCATTGAAAACTAACCCTGTATAAAGTAAGTACTCGTAGACTACCTGCTATTATACCGGTATTTACTCAACTCATCTATGGAGTTTTGCAAGATGTTTTCCCTCCTGATCAGAAGGTGTAAGTAGTTATATGTTCAACAGAGTGAAACGTCTAATGAGCAGTAAGTCTAATTAGCAAAATGTCCATGTAGCAAAACGTCCAACTATTAGATATTATGAACTATTAGATGGTGTGTTTAGCATAGCATCTATTTAGCAAAAAGTAATTTTTAAAATGTGTACACTGATGATAGAAATTAATGCAATATTTTTGGAATGTGGACCCACATTTAAGTTGCCTCTAACTTAAGTATCATATCATCTGCCTAGCCTTTTCCCAACTATGTTGGGGTCCGCTTCCAGTCTAACCGAATGCAGCTGAATACCTGTATTTTACATGGAGCGACTGCCAATCTGACCTGTTAGTACTGGGTAGTACGCTACCCCTTGGTAAGACTGGTTGTCAGACTTTTTGGGCCGCTGACTACCTGTAACCACTGTCAAAGATTTACAAATGACAGCCGGGACAAATGGCTTAACCTGCTTTCCGAGGCACGGAAGAAACTCGGTATGTCATGAGTGGTCACCCATCCACAGACCAACCTTGGCAAGCGCGGCTTAACCCGAAGTTTGATCCGAGTTTCTGTTATTATTTAGCTACGAGCTCCTCTAACTAAAGTATCGCATAGAACACTAATCAAGTCATCACGTTTCACGCTTGACTGCCGCTTCTTTTATTCATAGCTATTCCCACGTTAACTTCTGATCCAGGGTTCACTGTTCAAATTCTCATTACTAGACCTGTGTCAACGCTGAAACCCAATTTGTTTTATAGCATTAACTTAAACATTATTTATTTTTGTGGATTCAAAAGTCGGTTTGGTTCATTATTTTAATAACAAGATAAATAACGAGCTGTATTATTATAAAGGGATTTAGGGTAGGTACTTAGGGCTTATTCCGACGGCAGCCAACGACGCTTTGCCGGCTGCCATCGACGCGTCGACGACTGCCGCCGGCAGGTGACGACGGCTGCAGTGTATTTGCTTTGGTAAAGTGCCTGAGCCCTTAGTCGTCGATGGTAACACTTTGACCTTGAACCGGCTTAGCGTAGTAAGGAGTTTCAGTAAAATGCGAGGCTAGCTTATACTGGTTTTGCACTGTTTACACTAGATTACTTACGGGATATCGGGAGCTCATAGATAAAGAAAATCACGGATATTATCCCGTAAGTACTCTAATTATACTGGTTTTGTTACCAGTGACGTCCGGACTACTGTAGAACCTACTACATAGGCTACTTTAATATGCCATTCTGAATCCCAATTCTCCTTTATTTCAGCTGAAAGCACTACGTAATACGCTTACCCACACTCGCACTAAGTACCTCCCCAATATTCCGAACAAATACTTGAGTGATTTTACTCTTGAGCATTAGTGGAAAGTACACACATTGACTTACCTACGTAATAATATAAAAGAATATTTAATGAGCTGCCCTCTGTCTCGATGGTCTATAGTCTGCACCATTAAAGGTCATTGCTCTTTCGTTAATTGCTCTGAGCCGTGTGGTATCCGGCAGAGTAGAATAGAACCAACCCATTACACTCACGGGTGTCGTATAAGGCGACTAATGTCTGAGGCAGAACACCTTGCGCCTCCCTGACCTGAGAATGGGCAGCAGTGTTTTCTGTTAGTCTTTCATCACTGCGATCTCCAATCCGCCTGCCAAGCGTGGAGATTACGGCAAATTCCTCCCATCATGGGAGAGGCTTATGTCCAGCAGTAGACGTTATAGGCTGTTGTAGTGTAGTAATTTCTCTGCGACCCCGATAATACATTATAAATCGTTTTTTTATTACTAGAAAAAGTCAAGGATCGCGATGAAGGTAGTTTCGGGACAAGTTTATGTCATTATTTCTGTTTTCGGAATTATGATTGTATTTGAATAAATGTATGCGGGTTAATGACCTTTATTTCCTACTTATCTGGCGCATACTATAGTAGGCGCAAACTTCTGAGCATGAGGTCCTGGGTTCGATTCCCAGGTCAGGCAAAGTGTTATTGGGTTTTTCCATCAGGATTATTTTTGTAGCATTCTAGATTTGAGTCCGGTTTATGGCAATAGGCTCGCCGTCTATTAAATGGGACTTAAACGTAACTGGCGAAAAGTGGGATACTATTAGGTACACCTCTGCCTAACCCATCGGGGATTCTAAGCGTTATGTTATGTAATATTTAATTAAATATGTCATAAGTACCTACATTGACTAATATAAATTGGTGGTAGCGTTATTGTAAAATCATTTTCAATACACTTCCTCGAAAACTGGTCCATAACGCACTACGATTAGGTACAACATGCAACGTATTTCACACGCGTGCGATTTTTTCCACTTTCCCGCACGTGTGCGGGAATGAAAATTGCCACAGATGACTATACCTATACTAAGTCCAAATTGGTTCAATGTCTATAGTCTGAGGTGAATGTTTTTTTTTTTAATTTCGGCAAAGCACTACGCGTCTTTACGGCATAAATATTTTTTGAATATTCAAATTGTGTTTATAAATAGAATATCATAGATAAACATGACTATTAAAACTAATAGTTACTTTTACACACAAATTAACATTTATTTGTGTTCTGAATTCAAAAATATAAAATAAATCAATTTTTTATATTAGGCTGTTTAACGGCTTCATACCTTTGCCTCTCCTTCAACCTGGCGAAACAAAAGCGCGAAAAAAAAAAGAAAATAAAAATCATAGTTTCATAGTTCGTGCCAAAAATATTTTTCGTTATTTTATTTAATTTCTTCAAAAGTGTATTGAAAAACGTCGTTTGATACACGTGGACTGTTATTGCAATTCTCGGCTCAAAAACACCCTCGCCTACGGCTCGTGTGTTATAATTCCGCCTCGAATGCAATAACAAACTTTCTCCACTTGTATCAAAATGTACTATTATAACACCCATTAATCAAAATCAGCTTTAAAAAAATGGCGATAAAAATCACCCAAAAAAAAAAACAATTTAAAAGGCATTACTAGCGAATTATCTTCCTTAAAACCGGCTTGAGCTTCATCGATATTTTATTCAGTACTTGTTACATCGACAGCTCAATAATCAGATTATGTTCGTATCTCATAAATATCATGTTTTAATCTGCCCACAGAACAAAACGAAGCGTTGGCTCACAATAAAGAAAGCTTAATGTGTAAGTTCTGTTTTCTTGTCACGTTTTTTCGCCGTTTAAACGTCCCTCCAACAAATGGCTCGGAACATAACTACATCGCCGTCCGTATACCTACTAAGAGAAATAAAACAGAAGAACAGATACACAGTTTTTGTCTTTGATAGAATTGCGGAAATGTGCACCCTTGTCCTTATAGGCGTCCGTGGAAGATTGAAATTATTGGACGAATTAAATAGAATGTTTTTGTATATAAATGTATACATGGTGAATTTTTCAAGTGGACGGCTTAAACTGAAACTGTGAGGAATTGCGAAAAATACTGAAAGGAGTCTCGAGTATCGGGCGCAATTTCGATGAAAACCAGTATCATTAGATTTTAGAAAAAAAAAACAGTATTTCTATAGTCTCCGCCAGATAAGTAAGAATTAGAGGTCATTGCTCTTTCC
The DNA here is from genome assembly GCA_905147715.2 of Xestia xanthographa. NCBI lineage: Eukaryota > Metazoa > Arthropoda > Insecta > Lepidoptera > Noctuidae > Xestia > Xestia xanthographa. Next base: position 14,282,802 of record LR990656.1, read on the forward strand.
TTAATTTCTCTGCTTAGGTGCCCCGACAATACATTATGAATCGTTTTTTAATACTAGAAAAAGTCAAGGATCACGATAAAGGTCGTTTCGGGACAAGTTTATGTTATTATTTCTGTTTTCGGAATTATGTATTTCAATAAATGTATGCGGGTTAATGACCTTTAATTCTTACTTATCTGGCGGAGACTATAGCCAGGAATAGAACCTGTTGATTTTGGAAAAAAACACAGTATTATTGTTCCATTCGATAGTGGCACTAATAAAGATCAAATCTGGAAAGTAATGACATTGTAAGTTAGTAAAATCATGAATAATATATTATTTTGTCATATTGGAAAATCCTCCTTGTGTGACGATAGTAAGTATCCAGAAGGAATGTGACAAGACAGCCCTATTTTTTTAGTAAGTGCATGAATCCTTTAATAGATTAACTCGACGAAACATTCTGCAATCTCATCAAAATTAAATGCTGTAATTTTAATGATAATAACATTAAACATCGAATAGTTTGTCATCATAAATATAAAGGAGATGCTTTTAGCGATAATTACGTGATTAATCTTATTAAACGCTTTATACTTGGAATAAATTACAGAGTTTTCTTTGAAACACTCCAATCATGATATTTTGGACAAAATAGCTGTCGATTCATAGAATGAGCCTTTCACTGATTAAAATATTAAAGTGGAACTTTATATGAATGTTATATTTGAAATACAGAATTCGCTGAATTAAGCTTTATTCGGGATGAAACAGGACGATGTCTAAGATAAATAAGTCGGGAAGTAGGATTGTACCTAATGTATTCATTCCAATCTCATCCTAAATCCTTTTTGTTATTTTCTGTCCCCAATCCAGGCGTCTTTGGGAGGAGCAAACCTCCAAAATTGCAATCACGCAAATTGAAAATTAATGGACCGCGAAATCCAATTTTGCATTAAAGCTTTCTGGTAGGTAAGTAGGCACTCGCCCCTGCTTCGCTCGGAGTGGTCATGGTATCATACTTATTTATGGTTTTTTGAGACAGAAGTGAACGAAAAATATTCGTGTTCTTTTGTGAGTGGAAGGATAACAAAGTACCAAACATCGTTTTGCGTAAGCTGTTGAAAACGAAATGAACTAAGAGAAACAGACTATCATATTCTTCTGTATTACATTGGTTATCATGATTTCATATTTCGGTTTCTGTCCACAAAATGTTTTTTTTGTTTGCAAGTATCCTTCTTCGGAACCCATTACTTAGTTTTCATTTGGAAGTGAAGTATTATGAAAGATGAGTATTTCACGGGCTATCAAAATAAATTGAACGCTTCGTGACTTTGGCCATTACTTACTTACTTTAATGATTTCCGAGTATACACTATATCAAACATTTTTTTACTTTATTTCAAGTTAATCCTAAGATTTTGTTGCTTTCGTAAATAAATGAATCTTAAATATTATTTTCGTTACGAGATTTTATAATCCCTACAAAATATATTATTTGTTTATATAATGGAAAACCAATAGCTATACACAATTATTATCTACTTATACAAATTGAATAGGTACGTTATAATATTCCAAGTAATTTTAGGAATGTCGGAGGTTGGGCAGACGCCCTTTTACTCAGAAAAATGTAGACGAAAGTGAGTTATTAATACAAGAACAACATGTGGGACTTCATAAAGGTGTGGGCGGTACGGTCGCGTAGAGCCATTGTAATGCTTTTGTTACAAAATAAGCTAATTAAACTGTGAACAGGTTTTTTTTTTTATAAATACGTTCTAAGTCTTATAAATATATAAGCCGTATTCCTATTTCGTTTAAATAAATTGATTACGTAAAACCTTCGTCCAAGCGATCTGTCTACTTCGTAAATAATATGCCATGAACATACGCACACGTTCGTTCCTTCGACGATACCCTCTTAACTCGAGGTCGGACCCGAGAAAAGTGTCGTTTACCCTCACGTTATCTTCAAGTTCCAATGTCCAAATTCGTTTCATTTCGTTACAAGTGAAATATAGTTAAAGTCAAAGACTAGAACTAAGTATACGACACTTCCTACGTTTCATTGGTTCTTAGTTTTGGCGATAGACGTTCGGATTCCTCCAAGTCACTGCCGAGTGATATTAACTCCACTCGGAGCGGAGTAAAAAGTTTTTTTTTTTTATAGTCACGGTATACGTAATCCTTAGTTAAGTGCTCGAGATTTCATAGGGTAGCTAGGTACGAAAGACTTTTATGAGAGGAAAAACTATTTTCTGTGGGAAATCTTTACCTCGTCTTTACTTTCTTATCTCGGTTCAGCACGCTTAAGCTTTAAGAAGATTCAGCACTTGGTGTAAACTATCTTTATAAGAATGGAGGTACGTGTAAAAACCTGGCTGAAAATGAAGGCGGTCTTTTGAGGACGCCTATGTCCAGCATTTCAGTGGTGATCGTGTAATGGTTGATTTGGTTATGCTTATGTTATGATAGATAAATACCGAGAAGAAGTGAAGGACCTCGTATTTATATTTTTTGGCAAAATATTTGTTTTCATCAAAATTAATAAATAAGGTAGCCATGTGGTGGCAAACCATTGGGACTGTAGTATTGTGTAGTACAGCACGCACGGTTGGTAAAACAGACAAAATCTAGATTTCGTAATTTCGTGTATGACCTTCGACATACTTGTTGGTGGATATTTTAAACTCTACTGTAAAAAAAGGTGCTGTGCATTTATAAGGACCCGCACTAACGACGAGATACTTAAGAATAGCATACTACTTAAAAAACACCTAAATTCAGATAACGCACGGCCTAAACTGATGGTCCTAGAAACATTAAAGTTTGTACGAGAATTCCTTATTTAACAAAAAGTGAGCACTAAGGCAGATTTTTTGATTTTGAAAATGTAGCGTCTTGGGGATTATTAACAAGGAGATGAAGGTTAGTTTGGAAGTTCTTAATTTTTGCATCATCCTATCGAGTAAGTAAATACTGCTTGTACTGTTACAACAAAGGTGTTTTGTTAAGGGTCTCGTGGTTAAATAATAGCCCCTCAAATTGATCAATCTATCAGGTTCAGCTGCGTTTGCTGCCGTTAGTCCATGGACGGTTACGGCGAACAGGTTAAAATGACGCTACCGGTTGTCACATCAAGATCTATGACAGTCGTTACGGATAGTCAGAAGCATGCATTGTACCAACTGGCCTTGCCTTGGAATAACAGTTTTGCCAAGCATTGGGTAGTTATAGTAAAAACTGACTCCATACCAAAAAGTGGCATGGCAAGATCAGCGACCACAATAATGGAAAAGTAAAAAAAAATAACCAGCCAAGTGCGAGTCGGACTCGCACACGAAGGGTTCCGTGGTTCTCTATTGTATTACCTAACTTTTTTATTCATAATTTAAAGTGCCATAATTTTTTTTGTCCTAATCATCATTTGTCCGAATGATAACTTACCCGAACTTAATATCACATAATATCACATGCCATAAAATTGAAATCCCTAAATACAATATGCTCTAAACCCGTTTGTCATAAATATTACAATCAATAATATACAAAACACTTAAAATCGTTTTCAATAATAGTTATAAATCCTAAATTAAAAAAAAAAAAAATGTTTAGATCTTAATAATATTTTTAAAACAAACCGGTATGTTCCCAGACGTTCCCAAAAGGGAACAGAACATTGTTATTTTAATTGTGTCTGTAATTACGGGTACCTACAGTAAAGTAAGTATTACTTAGCTTTTGCTATGCTATGAACTTCTCTCAACACAACACATTTTTATGAAATTTGTAAGAATTAAAAAGTAGAACCATCATATCGCAGAAAGTTCATAAATAGAATCTTCTTTTGTTTTGGCATACATTTCATATAAGTAGTGACTAAAAGGCAGAAAATCAATCAAACCGTCAATCATTATAAAACAGTTGAGTGTGAACATAATTAGGTGGATTTTATTTTTCCCTGTAATAAGAATGCAAACATGCAAACAAACATGCAGCAAGCAGGCAGCAAGCATGCAGCAAACATTCAGCAAGCATGCAACAAGCTTGCAGCAACCATGCAAGCACGCATACAGTATGCAAGCAATCGAGCAAGCAGCATGCAGCAAGCATGCAACAAGCTTGCAGCAACCATGCAAGCACGCATACAGTATGCAAGCAAGCATGCAGCATGCAAGCGAGCAAGCAACATGCAGCAGGCATGGTTTCTGTCACGGCTCCGGCGCTGCGGAGCTCCGGCGGTCCCACGCGAGCTTATCGTCGCAGATGTGTTTAACGCTCACCACCGCAGCTTCGGCTTGCTGGCCGGCTTCGCCGGCCAGCCTCAGCAGCGGCGGCGAGTGTTACAACCACCTGCTCCTCATCTCGCGGGCCGCCTCGCCCCTCCGCGCCTACGCGATTTTAAATTACACTCTAGGGGTAGGGCAGACAAGACTGCGTGGGGTCGGATTTACAGCGATTCGTTTCTGTCACTAAAACCTAATTTTTAGCAAATGTTTTAGGACCAAAAATTGTATTACACTTATATGAACATTAGGAATAATACACATTATATAATATAATACTTATGATAATTGACTTTATGGCATATAAAATTAGAAGATTCAATTATTATAGTATTCGATATTATGACAGAACAGTTTTAGAAATAAAGATAATTATGTATAACAAAATTTCGGGATTTTGAACATTATGGTAACTGAAGTTTATAGCAAACGTTTTATGGATAATGATTTTCGGACAAAAATTTTTAGGAGATCTAAGGGAGTACCGGGTTCCGTACCATTGACTATATTTAGTATTTGTTGTTATAGCGGCAACAGAAATACATCATCTGTGAAAATTTCAACTGTCTAGCTGTCACGGTTCATGAGATACAGCCTGGTGACAGAAAGACGGACAGACGGACAGACGGACAGACGGACAGATGGACGGACAGACGGACAGACAGCGAAGTCTTAGTAATAGGGTTCCGTTTTTACCCTTTGGGTACGGAACCCTAAAAATAACTAAAAAACTCATTCAAAAGTTACTATAGAAATACAAAACACTTTGAAAGCGATTGCAACTTGTCCAAGCTTTGCATGGAATAGACAAAACATTGGGCGACACAAAACAAACCTCTTAACTTTACTTTGTGATGTGAAATATCTATAGGCGCAAGTAAAACCAAAAAATAGCGTAGCGACGCATGCCGTGGCGAAGAGTCGCCAACTGTCAAGTTGTCAACCCGGCCCGAACTATCCCGAACATTACCGACCTCTTGAATCAACATAAAATCTACATATTCGCCACGGTTTACAACAAGCCAGCTGGTCTCGGGGCACAGCGCTGGGTTACAATGGACTTCAAGTTCGATCCCAGCATAAGGATTTTCTTTTTGTGGATCGAGTCATTTAGTTTCTTTTATTTTATTCTATGTGTTTGTTTTTTATATTGACTTTTTTAAGCATATTACTTGTACAAAATAATTTCGAAGTTTCACATCTGCCAGCGTCCCGTGACGGCTCACTTTTTTGTTTGTTATCCTGTCAAGCGTCCCACTTGTAGGCAAAGGCCTCCGCTTTCTCCTTCCAAACCAAGAGTGGTTTGAAAGGACAAAACGCGGAGGCCTTTGCTTCTTTTGCGGGGTGAACATGGCCAGAGATCCTTAGATAGAGATCTTGAGCGATCTCTGGCCATATTCATATTCACCCCGCAAACAAGATCAGATAGTCACACCACCTTTGCCGCGGTCTACCTCGACGATCCGTGACTTTACTCTAAGTAATATATGTCGTTGAAATAATAATCCTAACATTCAAGCATGTTTAGTTGCATGTAATGTCAGCAATATAACCCGGCCTAACACACGATTAACCTTAGCTCACTGTCGCCTAAGTACATTTCTGTGTTATGCCTAATTCAAAAACCATGTCCGCGGTGATTAGGACTCATGGCTTAGGCGCGTTGGAAAAAGTCGGAAGTGAGAAAAATAGGTGCTTTATTAAACCAAAGCGGTAAAATTGTGCTACTAAAGGGGTAAATTTAACAGTTTTGGCGACTTGTTGGAGCTCGTGGCTAAATAATAGCATTCACTCGGGTCGGTCTTTAGGTTAAGCCGCGCTTGCCTGGGTTGGTCCGTGGATGGGTGACCCCCCGTCACATAAAGAGTTTCCTTCATACCTCAGGAAAGCACGTTTAGCTGTTGGTCCCGGCTGTCATTTGTACATCTTTGACAGTCGTTACAGGTAGTGGCCCAAAAGTCTGACAACCAGTCTTACCAAGGGGTATCGTATTACCCAGTACTATATGGGTTGTAGAGGTCAGATAGGCAGTCGCTCTTTGTAGAATACTGGATACTATTCAGCTGCATCCGGTTAGACTGGAAGCCTGGAAGCTAACATAGTTGGGAAAAGGCTAGGCAGATGAATCATCATGAAAGTCAAACAAGTCAACGGTACCAACCGTTGGTTTGTTGATGCGAACCAGATCCTAGCATAAGCACAATCCATAAACAATCATATAAAATATCCTTTACGATATTTCAATTATGTGCCTATTAAATGCGACATGATAATTTTGTAATCATCAAGTTCAGGCTTTTCAACGATGTTTTCCGTCACAGTGGGGTGTTATACTAACTTTGGTCGAACAAACTTAATCATAGAACTAAGGCGATTAAGGGATTACTTTAAGACGGGCTACGGGCTACTGCATCATATTATGCACTGTAACAACGTACTACCACCATATATTTTGTTACAGGTTCATAGTTATCATGGTGGTAATAATAAATATAAATAAATAAATATTGCTGGACATTACACACAGCGCCATCTAGTGCCACACTAAGCAACGAGGCTTGTGTCGTGGACACCAGATAGTTGATATACTACATAGATACTTTTTTGTTTGTAAATACATACTTATTATACATTTAAACATCCATGACTCGGAAACAAATGTCCATGCTCATCACACAAACTTTTGCCCCGACCATGATTCGAACCCTGGACCCTAGGAACGTAAGGCAGCCTCACTACCGCTGCGCCAATCGGGTCGTCGATCGGTAATAATGCTCGTTTTTACGAACACTGAGAGGGACCTATTGCCTGAATATAATTACACTGTTGATTTCAGCTCCCTGCTCTAAGTTGAGAGTTGAAAGTTCAATGTGCACGCGCTTTAGTAAGAAACTTTTATATCTCACCTAGTTGAATTTGAGACGTGTAGAGAATATGAATTTCTACAATGCATAAATAATAGTTATGTAAATAGCATGGCATACATACTAATATAACATGAATTTGAAATCCACGAAAGTTTTATTAGAAGTTAGTGTGAAGACGATTTGTGCTACAAATAAAAGTTAATTTGTTTTCAAAAATATTTTTTATTCCATGTTTCGTTACATTATTGTTCCTCATAACCTACCCAATAAAGATCAGATATATCTAGTGGCAATGTGGCAGTATTATCATAGCAATATTCGTAAGCACTCCCATGGGCAGGGACGCTGGTACGCCGCTTAATTACTGGCTGACTTTTTAATTATGTGAGTGTCGCCTTTTTGGTCTGGTGGTCAGTTACAAAGGTTGTTAAAAAAAAACTATGGAATGAAAGAGTTTTAAATTTAGAAGACAATATAAAGTGTTTCAAGGATCTTTTCACAGTTGAAGATATTGTTGGTTAACATTTGAGAAATTATTTCGTGAAATTGTATTGGAAATTCAAGATGGGGCGGTGTGAGTTTCCATTTTGACCATGCGCCACAAAATCCTGCTAACTATACAGCCCACTATCTAATTTCTATTTTTCTGAAATAACAGCCTTCCTTGTCAGATTCCGTTTATTTCAAGGTTAAAATGTTTGCGATTAATGCAAATGTTTAAACAGCAGCTATACAATCAATAAATATCTCCGGTTACCACCAGGGGGGTAAAGGCGTGACAATTAATATTCATTAAATTAATTTGCATTTTGATGTGGCAACGAAAAACAAAATAAATAAGTTTCATTTAACCAGGCTGTATTTTTATTGGTTTAAAACAAGTAAAGTAAAAGGGGAGAGTTGTTTTTTCCTATGCACCTGCTATTTTATGAAATGAAAAGCACATCTGCTATTTCACACTACTATTCCAAAACGTGAAACGACCGCACAAAGTTCAAGAAATGTGACTCGACTCGTAGTATAGTTGTTATTTGCTACGACAGCGTAACTGGAGTAGTCTTCGTAGCATCAGCTACGGCGTAGCAACATTGAAATCCTTTGCTTTTGACAGAAAGTGGCTCAATAGTCACTCTTTTTAAAGAGGGAAAAAAGTGGACCTTTATTAATGCGACGTTGATCCTTCAGTATCTACTTGATAATTCCATTAGGCAAACAGATAGATCATTGAGAAAATTATGCAAAATCACCCAACTCTGTTTCAAATCGCTATTAATACCCGTGAGAAAAAGATGACTAGCACAACTGCCCCCGGCCCGGCTCATACAACCGCCCTACCTTTTTCAGAAACATCATTTAAAAGCGTTCAATGGTTCCGTAGAGCGATCGAAACCATATCAGAGCAAATATTTTACCGTTTTTAATGACAGAATGAACATAAGAAAATATGAGAATTATGAAGGTATTTTTGCGTTTCGAATGAAATTATCTAAAGAGTGTGAGTTTATCACAGTTTTATTTTTGTTTTAGTCTGGTCTGTGGAGATTTTAATGTTTATTGAAAAATAGGGTCGGGTGGCTTTCGGGACCAGGACCGCGGTCCCGGACTCCCCCTAAAAAAATTTGAGTGGTATTTTGGGACCACAAGAAAACAAAAGTTAGAGTACAGTAAGCTGAAATAATATTGTGATAAACAATTACATGAATTTATTATTGAAGTGAAACTTCTCTAAAGACGGGTATTAGAAAAACAAAAAAAAAAACTTTCTCTACTTGTGTCAAAATGTTGATATGATAAGTTACCTTAGAAAAAGTACTAGGCTAACATAAATTAAAGAAGGTAATATACAAGTGTCATTCACGTATTTTGTATCAATAGGGAATATTTTCGGTCCGTTTTTGAATATTTTTATTTTGAACTGAAACGCTATAAAGTAACTAAAAAAACAGTTAGCAAACCCCGCCTTTGTTCCACCTGGCACACAATATGTATTGTCATTTATTTACCTCTCATAAATAACGACCCTTACACAGTGACGGTTACAGCAGTTACGCCGGTTACGCCCCAGTGGACAATGTGCCTTACGCAAGTAAATGCTTTGTGCCAAACTATGAGTACCCACAGTCTCCAGATATTCATAATTAAATTCTAGTTAGGAAGTAGCGACGCCTGTGGCACAGAGTAGCTTTTCAGAAATGGAATTTAACAATTCACACGAAGTTCCAACTAGAGAGGGAGAAACTATAACTAGGAATAATAGCATATGTATAATAGGTTGGGTTGGTGTTAAGGTGCGCTTATACGAGCAATTTTACAAGCAATTATTGCCTGGCAATAAGCCTCAGGCAATTAGTAAAGTAACATAGGTAATCATATAAAAATAAAAACTTCATGTAAATGTATATTTCTGTTATACATTATTGTATTGAATTCGAAGGTAAGCAGTAATAAATTATGTATGCATTATGTTCGCGACGAACGTCACCAATCCAACACATAGAGTGTTGATTAATAGTTAAAAAATAGTGTAGAGTCAGTGTATGGGCAATATAGTGAGATAACAAAGTGCCATCAGTGAATCTAGAATAGTTAGATAGTAATTTTCAGTCGCGCTAGACACATATGGGCTCGCAAGTGGAGTTTTATAGTATAATTTAACGCTTTGGCGAGGTCCAGGTAGCCTAGGTTGCGACCTAGGCCTGGATATAGTAATTTTTTATAACTTAGCTTATAGTTGAACCACTTAGACGAGAGTATGACGGTCTAGCGCGGCCATATTAGACAAAAACTGGAAAAAATTGTCTTACAGATTTTCAGTTGAAGGATCGCTACAGGCTGAAAGATACAGACACGAAAAAATAAGTAACAGCTTTAGATGGGCTATATACTCGTCTAGTATATGGCAATTATATACTTACAGTCACAGCAACAGCTTTCGTGTAATTCAGCCTGTAAGACCCTTCATCCAAACACTTTTGGAAAAGTTGTCTGGTTTTTTGGAAATAATTTCCACGTTTTAATAAAAGATTTTCGTTGTTTTTATGTCTGTACATAAATAACGTTATGTGGAATTGTGGCGATGTATATAATGTGTTTAAACATAAGCTCAAAATTGTAATTTGCAGAAAGATTGTACATTTCCATAATCAAATTTTCATTAAAGTTTTCCGAAATCAGAAAGCGAAATCAGGGTTCTCGTTACCGTAAAGTTCTGGAGTACCTTAGTAAACTCGACTTTTCTTAGAATCGTAGTCATCAGTACGGCAAATATGTATAAGTAAATATTGAAAAGTAGTGCGCGAATTAATCCTGAAATCGCTTCCTGTACAGTTATGAAAGTTAAATAAGTGTCTTATTCTCCCAGTAACCCCTATCCCCCCCCGTTAGGTCAACGCCCTGAGATAGCGAAGAATGATCAGCTACAGCTACAGTTAATTAGGTGTAGGACGTCAGCGCCGTCTGGCGGCGAAGTATAGTACAAGCGTGCGCCCGGTAGTAATAGGGTATAGGCAGAGCACCAGGTACACGTATCCACGCCATCAGCGGATAACGCCCGTCCGGCACATTTATTGGTCCTTCAGAGCCGGATTATTCTCGCGAATCTCAGTGCGTCGAAGTGTCGATACCTATGTGAAAGTGAATCGAAGTTATATACATTCCAAAAATTAAGTAATAGCAGTGCAACAAAGTTATAAACTTACGAGAACAGTGTATCAAAGTTAAATACTCAAAGCTTGTGTCAACAGTGCGTCAACGTTATATACCAAGCTTATGTGAACAGTGCCTCAACGTTATACACAAAAAGGCTTATGTACACAGTCAAGTACATAGGTTACAGTTAATAGTCACGTGTATAACGATATAACCACATAAGTTTTAGTAAACAGTGAAGTATATAACGACAGTACACAAGTGATAGTAAACAGTGAAGTATTTAACAACAGTACATATGTGACAGTATACAGTGAACAGTACGTATGTGATAGTAAACAGTGCATATGTGACAGTCAACAGTAAAGTTTATAACAGCATATAAGAACAGTGAACAGTTTATGTGACAGTGAATAGTGGAAGTATATAACGACGATAATACGAGGGACAGAAAATAGTGAGGTAAGCAGACACATTTGACAGCCAGTGTATAACAGCAAGTACATATATAACAGCAAGCATATAACAGCAAGTATATGTATAACAGCAAGTACATAACAGCAAGTATATAACAAGTATATAAGTCAAGTATATAAGCCAAGTATATAACAAGTATATAAGTCAAGTATATAAGCCAAGTATATAACCAAGTATATAAGCCAGGTATATAAGGCAAGTATATAACCAAGTATATAAGGCGAGTATATAACCAAGTATATAAGCCAAGTATATAAGCAAAGTATATAAGCAGGTACATAACTTAAGTACATAAGAAAGTATATAACACAAGTACATAAGTTAAGTTTATAAGAAGCTAACAGAGTTAAGATTGTTTATTTACACAGAGGGATTATACAGAGAAATTTACAGAGAAGCTTATATTACGTTGATAGTTATACAGTGAAGATATAGAGTAAAGATTGTTTATTTACACAGGAAGGTTATACAATAGAGTTTACAGAGAGTTTTACAGAGAGGCTTATATACATATTATACTTATATACTGAAGCGAATAGTTAACATCAAGATTTAATTCCGATAACAAGATCGCAAGGCAAATCGTATGCTGAGCCACGCCAAGAGACACCGTCGGCATCAGCTATTCATCATCAGTTGCCGCCACGATCACCGTCATCTATAGAACAGCTGGCAATTCGCCCTACTGTTACACAGGGGGCTCAAAGTGTACCTGGTTCATCAGCTGCTACCAGGAGAACCAGGTCCAAGGAAAATTCGGAAACAACAGTGAAGCCTTCAGATAGCGCACGAAAAATACAGAATGAGGAATCATCACGAGCCGTACCGATGACTACCCGGGGTGACGCCCGTAACGAACAGATTCGGTCGCCGTCAAACAGGACGACGCGACCAAACAGAAAAATTTCACGAGCCCGCGAGGCTTTATTAAAGATTAAGTTGGAGCTTGCACAAATAGCACTTCAGAGGGCCGAAGAAGAGGACTCCGAAGCTGAATATATGGATGACAGAAACTCTAACGATGAGTACGTGCGTTCCTGGTTGGAAGAAGCGCCCGACGCAGCGCGGATTCCGGAAGATGACGCCGCCGAGGGGAACCCTACAGATAGACAGAACCCCCCCCCCCCTGCGGTCATCAACAGTACAGATATAGATAACCAGAGACAGGCACCATCGTTACATCCTACAGTTCCTACAGATAGAAACGTGCAAAGCAATATAGAACCAACTCAGAAGATCAAAGACAACAGGGGGGGAGATTTACGTCCATTTATTACGGAACTTACGTCCGCCATAGCGTCGCTAGCCGACAAAAAAACAGATACAGGGACATCAAATCAACCCTCGGCGTCGAAGATCATCATGACCCTACCGAATTTCAGTGGGTCACATACAGAATGGCTTTCATTCCGCGCCATATACGATACGACTCGGGCGTATTTCAACGATGTCGAGAATACAGCAAGACTCAGTAGGTGCCTACATGGAAGAGCATTGGATACAGTGAGTTCAGAGCTCATAGGACACGCAAGGCCAGATGACATCATGAGGGAACTCGAGCTGCAGTTCGGCCGTCCAGATTCGATAGCACAGGCCGAAACAGAAAGGCTAAAATGATTGCCACGCTGCAGCGAGGCACCTAAAGACATCTGCACGTTTGCCAGCCGGGTGAGAAGCGGCATAGTGACTCTGCGAGCACTAAAAAAGGATTACTACCTCGTCAACGCTGAGCTAATGAGAATCCTAACAGAAAAGCTGCCGAACTTCCTGCACACGCAGGTGGTACGTTGGTACAGAACATTCACAGACAAGTACCAGTCAGTGCCAGATCTGTCACTTTTTAGCGAGTTCATTACAGAACAAGCTCGCTACTGCAGTGCCTTCGCTCCACCTGAGAACATACACTCGACAGAAAATCCGGGAAAGCGGGTTGTGCAAAGAGCACATACGACCACAGACAAACCGACTTCAAAATGTCGAATCTGTGAAAAAGAAGGTCATCAAGAGTCTGATTGCAAGAAGTTCAGAGAGGCATCCAACAACAGCAAGTGGGAACTAGCGAAGAAGCACGGCCTCTGCTTCCGCTGTCTGCAACGTCGTCGCAGCAACCACAAGTGCAAGCCGAAGAAATGCGATATACAGGGGTGCAAAGCCACGCATCATAGACTGCTGCACTTCGTCAGGAAGACAACGGAAGGGGAGCCGAAACAGGAAGCTTCAAATGAAATAGTCGCCAGTTCGCGAGCAACAACCAGTCAAGCGTACCTCAAGATGGTACCAGTACGAGTCGTCGGACCGGCGGGAGAAGCATCCACGTTCGCTTTCCTCGACGATGGATCAACAGTTTCGCTCATCGACGAGGAAATCGCGGAGCGAGTTGGAGCAAGGGGCCGCATCGAACCCCTGAAGATAGGCGCCATCGGAGACACCGTGATCGACACACCCATGTCGAGAAGGGTGACAGTTACGCTCTCCAGCCAGGTGAAGGACAAGATGCCCTTCAGAGCGCGCACCATACCGAAGCTCAACCTCGCAACGCAGACGGTCAGTGAGGAAGACATCGCTCACTGCAAACATCTGGATGACCTCAGGCAACAGTTGACGTACAACAGCGGCGCGCCAAAAATATTGATAGGCCAAGATAATTGGCACCTTTTGCTGGCCACCGAGGTCCGCAGAGGGCCCAAGAACCAGCCAGTCACCTCACTTACGGCACTGGGCTGGACTCTACACGGCGCGCAAACCAGAACACTTGGTCACCAAGTGAATTTCGTCAACAGACTCACAGCAAAAGAAGAAGACCTCGACGAACAGTTGCGCGAATTTTTCGCGCTTGAATCGCTGGTCATTAACCCCCGCAGACCAGACTCCGACCCGGAACAGAAAGCGGAAGCCATATTGGACCGTCATACCAGACAGACAGAAGACGGCCATATAGAAACAGCGCTGCTCTGGAAAAACGAAAATATCGAAATGCCAGACAGCTACGGGACGGCACTCAACAGGCTCGTCTCAACAGAAAAGAAGCTCGATAGCAAGCCTGCTCTTCGAGACAGATATACAGAACAGATGAACGCGTACATCAGTAAGGGTTACGCCGAAAGGGCACCCAAAACAAGTACAGTTGGTAGGACTTGGTACCTACCCCATTTCGACGTGTTCAATCCGATGAAACCGGAGAAACTCCGCATAGTTCACGACGCCGCAGCCAAATCTAGAGGGATGTCATTGAACGACTTCCTACTCACGGGTCCAGACCTACTACAGTCGCTGCCCGGCGTCATGATGCGATTCCGCCGACATCCGATAGCAGTCGCCGGCGACATAGCAGAGATGTTCATGCAGGTGAAGGTGCGTAAACAGGACAGATACGCCCTTCGTTATCTTTGGAGAGGCGACAGACGAGAAGGCGCCCCTGAAGAATACCGCATGACGTCAATAATTTTCAGCGCTGCAAGCTCACCGTGCACAGCTATATACGCGAAGAATTGGAACGCGAAAAAGCACAGTGAGACTCAACCAGAAGCGGTGGAAGCCATCATACAGAGTCACTATATGGATGACTACCTAGACAGTTACAGAACCGTCGAAGAAGCGACGAAAACAGCAACAGCGGTGAAGAACATTCACCTACAGGCAAAATTTGAACTCAAAAAATGGGTATCAAACAGCGCAAAATTGATAGAAAATATAGACCCGACACAGAACAGGACTGAAGAAGTCAACATCGGGAAGACAGACACAGAAAAAATACTCGGACTAATATGGAAACCGAGTGAAGACAGGCTAGGCTTCAACCTTACGCTCGCACGATTACCGAGCGGAATCCTGGATAAAGAAGCGCCAACGAAGAGAGAAGCACTCAAGATCGTCATGTCGTTGTACGATCCACTAGGCCTCGTCTCCCCAGTAACCATTCGAGCCAAACAGATACTTCAGGAGGCTTGGAGGCGAGGAACCAACTGGGACCAGGTGCTCGAACCCGACCTGTCCGCCCAGTGGAAGAACTGGGTACAACATCTACGACAGCTGAAAAACGTCAGCCTACCGAGGTGCTATCCAGGATACAGCGAAGCCCTAGAAACAGAAGTCCACGTATTCACCGACGCGAGCGAAATGGCATATGCGACAGCGGTCTATTGGAGATCAACAACAGCAGATGGCAAGCAGCATGTCACCCTCGTCATGGCAAAGGCGAAGGTGGCACCGATTAAGCTACAATCAATACCGCGCCTCGAATTACAGGCCGCGGTGTTAGGAACCCGCGTAGCAGCAGCCGTCATAAAAGAGCACAGCATCAAACCCGCATCAGTGACATACTGGACAGACAGCAAGACCGCCCTCACGTGGATACGAAGAGGATCGCGGGTATATAAACCGTTCGTAGCCGATCGCATAGCATCCATTGAGGAAAACAGTCAAGTCGAAGACTGGCGATGGGTGCCCACGAAAATGAACATAGCAGACAGCGCTACTCGCGACGTACCGCACCACTTTGACTCGAGTCACGAGTGGTTTAGTGGACCAGGTTTCCTGTATAACGAACCATCCACATGGCCAACAGAAAAACCTCCAATAAACACAGAAACAGGGGAGGAAAGAACACACACAGTCACCGAAAGCAAGGGCAACAATACCCCATCGCTAACAGAAGTGATACCGGATCCGATACGATTCTCGAAGTGGGAGAGACTACTTCGTACTACAGCTTGCGTTCTACGCTTTATAGATCTCTGCCAAAAAAGGAAAGAGAAAACGTTCTACAAACGAACGCAGAAGAACGCCGAAAAGGATCCGGATTAAGGAAGAAAGGAAGGATCCGGCCATTGTCAGACACAGTTGGTCGACAACACCAAAAAAGGTACGTAGCCCTATTTACATGTCTGACCACCAGAGCCGTCCACCTCGAGATAGCCGCCAGCCTCAGCGCAGACTCCGCAGTACTGGCATTGCGCCGGTTCGCTGCGCGCCGAGGCTGCCCAGCCGAGATCCACTCCGACAACGGCACCAACATGCACGGTGCCGACAGGGAGCTCCGAGACGCCTTCCGATGGGAGGCCAGTCGCCGTGGCATCGTGTGGCGCTTTATAACGCCCTCAGCGCCCTTCATGGGGGGCGCCTGGGAGCGCCTCGTCCGCTGCGTGAAGACCGCATTGTATGCTGTCCTCCACGAGAGACACCCGCACGAAGAGGTTTTGTCTACCCTATTGTGTGAAGCGGAATATACAGTAAACAGCCGACCGCTCACACACGTATCAGTGGACAGCAACGACGACGAAGCCATCACGCCCAACCATTTTCTTCTCGGCGGGTCAGCAAGGTTGCCAACCCCTGGCACCTTCACCGAACAAGACATCGACAGCAAAAAGATGTGGCGGCGCTCACAGATTCTCGCCGACATGTTCTGGCGTCGCTGGGTACGAGAGTACCTGCCAGAGCTACAGTACCGGCGGGAGCCGCACAGCCGCGGGCCGGGTCTACAGGTCAATGACCCCGTCCTCATAGCCGACGGCCAGCTGCCACGAAACACGTGGCCGCGAGGCCGCATAGTAGCTGTCTTCCCCGGGGGCGACGGCGAAGTCCGGACCGCTGAGGTGCGCACTTCCGGCGGCACCTTGAAGCGTCCGGTGAAGAAACTCGTCCCACTACCGAAGTGATCCAGACAGCGGGGCGTCCAGGCGGTGAGCATCGTGACGGCGGGAGTCACGACTACGGTCGTCGCTCGCCGGCATGATGTAGCGCCGCGCCGACATAACAGCGAGTCGTCACTGCACTACACGGCGGGAGAAATGTTCGCGACGAACGTCACCAATCCAACACATAGAGTGTTGATTAATAGTTAAAAAATAGTGTAGAGTCAGTGTATGGGCAATATAGTGAGATAACAAAGTGCCATCAGTGAATCTAGAATAGTTAGATAGTAATTTTCAGTCGCGCTAGACACATATGGGCTCGCAAGTGGAGTTTTATAGTATAATTTAACGCTTTGGCAAGGTCCAGGTAGCCTAGGTTGCGACCTAGGCCTGGATATAGTAATTTTTTATAACTTAGCTTATAGTTGAACCACTTAGACGAGAGTATGACGGTCTAGCGCGGCCATATTAGACAAAAACTGGAAAAAATTGTCTTACAGATTTTCAGTTGAAGGATCGCTACAGGCTGAAAGATACAGACACGAAAAAATAAGTAACAGCTTTAGATGGGCTATATACTCGTCTAGTATATGGCAATTATATACTTACAGTCACAGCAACAGCTTTCGTGTAATTCAGCCTGTAAGACCCTTCATCCAAACACTTTTGGAAAAGTTGTCTGGTTTTTTGGAAATAATTTCCACGTTTTAATAAAAGATTTTCGTTGTTTTTATGTCTGTACATAAATAACGTTATGTGGAATTGTGGCGATGTATATAATGTGTTTAAACATAAGCTCAAAATTGTAATTTGCAGAAAGATTGTACATTTCCATAATCAAATTTTCATTAAAGTTTTCCGAAATCAGAAAGCGAAATCAGGGTTCTCGTTACCGTAAAGTTCTGGAGTACCTTAGTAAACTCGACTTTTCTTAGAATCGTAGTCATCAGTACGGCAAATATGTATAAGTAAATATTGAAAAGTAGTGCGCGAATTAATCCTGAAATCGCTTCCTGTACAGTTATGAAAGTTAAATAAGTGTCTTATTCTCCCAGTAACCCCTATCCCCCCTCGTTAGGTCAACGCCCTGAGATAGCGAAGAATGATCAGCTACAGCTACAGTTAATTAGGTGTAGGACGTCAGCGCCGTCTGGCGGCGAAGTATAGTACAAGCGTGCGCCCGGTAGTAATAGGGTATAGGCAGAGCACCAGGTACACGTATCCACGCCATCAGCGGATAACGCCCGTCCGGCACACATTACCTAGTTTATTTAAATACATTGCATTGGTCAACATGGTATATAGGAGTATAATTATCTTGAGGTATTCAATATAACTTATGTTTGCATAGCCTAGTTTTTGAAACAAAATATTGTTTTAAGTCTGTCTGAACTTATATTATACAGCAGTTGCTACGTATTGACATCACAGTGAATCGTTATCTATCGTTTTTGAGCTCACCAGATGGCGCACTGTCGAGTAAGGTCCTGTCAATCATTCTATTTTATATTTTAAAGCACCAATAACTTCATAGAAAAGTTTATTTTATTACGTATAACGACACAGTGTAAGCTTTAGATATATATTTACAGTATTCTTCCTAAAATTAGTAAGCATGAAACATTTAAAAATCATTCTACCTCCAAGTACTAACAATATTATGGTCCTAAGTTCCTACTTAAAATCTTCAAGTCATAATTAATCAGGAATGGCTCAATCTAGAACACAATCATGAGTATTAGTATAAATACGTGATAAAAAATCACGCAACGCGCCAACACTGTACGTGACACTACTGTCACTGTCACTGTACTGTCACGGTACTGTCACTGTGTGTGACATCTGACATTTTGGAGGACCTTAGTCTACACAAGCGCCTCTAGCGGCAAATTCACACGCGATAGCCCCCATTGCTCCATGTCGTCGCGACATTTGATTGCGCAGAGTTGAGCAATTGAAGTTGCCCGTGTGCGTTTGGTTGGGTCGGTGTTACAGTTTGTCTGCGGGTCCCCTTTGTTTGATGGTGCGGGTATTGGCCTCTTCAGCTTGCTACCCAGCGCTCACGACCGTTGAGCCATTTATACTCACACCATTGTTATCAAGTTATTCGTACCGAAAATTATAAAACAGGATTAAATGTCTTGAGACAATCGAAATGGTCTTTGGACATTGAGATAGTGTGTCCTATTTTCACATCGTTTGCTTGGATATAAATCTGGGCTTAAACAAACAAGCTCAACATTAAACAATGGGAATTGTACAGCTACGGATCGCCACGGTTGATGACATTTCAAACATAATAAGACGTGGCCAAAAACTATCTACTACATTTGTTTGTATAAAATCCTCGTCTCCCGACTATTACAATTTTAATCGCGTCCAAAACAGCTTAAAACCCGAAATAAATTCTCAGGCAAAGTTTAAACTTGTCTTAAGTATATACAAAGTAAATGAGCGTATATTCGTACATAAGTACGAGCACATACCTTGCCTCAAGTACTGTCTATGCTGTGCCAAAATATGAAATTCAAATTCGGAGTGATGCACCTCAAGTCGTTACAAACTCGTTTGGTTAGCCTTTTGCAGAGTTGATATATTTACATTCGGATATATTGCACGCGAAGACACCGAGATCTAGAAACTGGCTTAGAAAATATTTCAAAACAGATATTATAAATTGCAACCAGAATATCATTAGACCACAGAGTTTAGAGAGGATGGAGATGACTATGGGTTCTTTGAGTGAGAGGTGGTTTTATGTCACGAAAGTTAAACAACACCATATAGGTAGTTCTATAACAGCAAAATGAGTTAATAATTGTAAGGACATCATGAAATGATCAGAAGCTTTTATAAAATACAAGTTAAATCAGTATGACAACTGAAATATTTCAATATAAGGTGTTATCTCTTATCTAACACACGTGAAATAGTGAACTAAGCTGAAAAAAGTTTTGCAAATGTATAAAAGCTCCTAACATTAGGGGAGAAACAGTTTCTTGCCGATAAAAATGCTATAAATCTTTTTCCTTTCCCTGTGATTGAAAACAGATAACAGTTAGTAACGTGTCTACAAAAGTGTATCTTGTCGATAAAACCCTAACAGCTCACAAATCGAACACTCACAGAGCAGCCATTGATACTTAACCGCGCATAATATTTTCGTGAAATTTGCATCATCATTTTGCGTCAAATGTCGAATACGATTTCCCTTGTAGGCACGAACAGGTCTATTTCCATTTTCAAATGTCGGCCCGAAGCTAGAGGCTCAAGTGTTCCGTCAGAATATTTGAATATTTTAACATCGACGCCCGCGCCAAAATAAAATATGAATTTTTATTTTGTCGGTGAACAACCCGATAAAAGATATCGTTATATGATTAGGCATGGTTGATTACCCCTTTTAGTTTTTCGATGAGCTGCAAGCGAGCGATAAACTACATTACACGAGAAACAAAATCATTTGTGTCGGTTTCAGTTATAGTTTTACACACAAAGTAACAGAATCTAATCTAACTTTAGAATAAATTAAGTTTGTGTTTGGTCGCCATGTTAACTGTACCGTGTGAGTTTGTGGGATGAAAACAATTTGAACACCGCCAGGGCCCGACCACTTTTATAGTGACCTCCGTACGTGGACCGAATCCAAACCGCAGGGCATTAAAGCTGCAATAGGCATATTGCGCCAGCGCCCGCGGCATTACATGCTAAATTCACAAACTTGACAACTCCTGGCTGTGCGGATGTATGCTATACGCCATTGTTCTGCTTGTTTTACTAAGTTCATTAGTGCTTTATTATGAGCTAACATTGTAACAATGGTGAAATGTTCAGCATATAAAACTAAATGTAGTTATCTAAAATAGTTTGCTACTGCGATACTGTTAGTCCGTGTGTGTTTCAATTTAGCTTTGACATAGAACTTTCATATGGCTAAAAGGCTAGGGTATGATTGGTCAAACAAAGCGTTATTCGATTGTCTATCCAATTATATGCAACGGTACAATGGAGTTGCGTTTTAGGTGCAGAAGTGGCGGTCAATATTTCAGTGAATTATAAACATTTGCATCTATAGATATACAAAGCGGAGTTTCAGCCAATTTACAAAAAAAAAATGTGTCTGCCTATAAAAATAATGTAATAATTTGCATGCATGGTAGACTGCAGCCGATCTAATTAATGTATGTACAACATCTTATACCTTTACCTACATTCTAAGCAAATAAAGATCTGATTCTGATACTGATAAAAAAAGTTAAGGGACCCATTTCGTAAGGCCAATAAACTGAAATTTAGAAATTGACAGCCGCCATAAAAAAATATTTCAATGAAAAATATAGTTCGACAATAAGCCAAATATTTTGTTTTACAAGCTTTGACAACACTTGACATAGAGTGCTGTAAATTGTATATTATGTGTAATGGTTTTACCTTTTGTTCATTTTTTATTGTATTTGTAAATTTTATCAAAATATTGTGTTTTAAATCAAACAGACATTTGCTAGATCCACTCTATTTCACGTCAAAACAAGAAAATCATTTGCAACAGCTGCAGCAAATATTACCTACATTGTTTGGACAAACATACATACATAATGCCTAAGGTCTCAGGAATTCGGGTCACAATCGCCTAGCCCCGGCAGAATAACACTAGGTTTGAGAAAATCAACCTTCTTGCTTAGTAAGCCAACAAAATGAAATTGAAGGCAGGGTACTTTTAGATTGTGCTTCATTTATGTATAAATAATACGGCCCGACTCTTGATGTCTATAAATATACAAATTTTCAGTGCTAAAATTAAAGTGGACGTAACTTTGGATCTAACATAAGTGGGTTTTTTGAGAAAGACTATTTATTTATTTTTACTTAGGTACTTTGTTCCAAGTAATTTATAATACAGCTAATTTTCTACACTAGTTCTTTCTATCTATTTTGTGGTGAAAATATAATATCAGAATCACTAAAAGCTACCGATAAAATTCTATAATTTGCCGCTAGAAAGAAGATTGTATCACAAAGCTCTAAAGTTTTCAACCGAATAGAGAAATAAGCATGTTATTAGCCAACAAAAAGCAAATGTTTTCATGTTTATTTTAAAACAAGCTCCCATTGAGGATATCTCTTTAAATTTCTGCTCGCAATCTTGTTTGAAATCACGTACGGAGACAAAAATAGACAAACGTGAAGCAAAACACTCAAGTGAAAGAAGGCTAATTATTGTGTATTCCGGGGCTACCAAACGTCACTAATTTGAAGGAAAAGAGTGTCATAATTAGTTGACTCCTCCTTCGCCACACGAACGTGCAGGAAGCACTTAATTGCGATCCGAGCGTTGGAAGACCGATGTACAGCATGCATACTTGTCTTCTTATTACAGAGGAATAAGGTTCAAATTGTCACTTGTTTTCAAATGTATTTGAAGACAGAACAGTGCAACGTTGCAGAGTTAAAATTGAACACATGGTGCCTGACGGGCTGAGATGACGTGATAGATGAAATATCAGTTTCTAGAAACTTGTCACGATATGATTGTCACTTGCCAATTTAAATTCGTATTGTTGAGTTCAATTTCCACCGTTTAAAAATTCTTCAGCTATATATTTCAATTCCATTAATGAGTATTGCTTTTAAGACAACAACAGTAAGAATAATTTAATACGATTAACAGGATTAAGCAGTTTATTTATGCTAATCTCGAAAAGTAAAAAATGGAGACAAACGTGCCAGGCAAATTAGAGGAATTAAGTCAGGATTTCAGACTAATTAATGATGTTCCTACTAATTTATGACAAAGGTAGGTACAACATGTTTCACAAAGCTTTAATAACATACAATTTCATTTAGTCGTTTGTCACTATCTATGAAGGACCATCAAAAGGTAACTTGGACTTATAAACGGTCGAAAATCGTCAACATGCAATATAGTAAATGATGTTAGTGTGGTCAACAGAGCTCATGTTTCACAGTATGAGAAGAAGCATTAACTACAACAACAACAACAACAACAGCCCATAACGTCCACTGCTGGACATAAGCCTCTCCCATAATGGGAGGAATTTGCCGTAATATCCACGCTTGGCAGGCGGATTGGAGATCGCAGTGATGAAAGACTAACAGAAAACGCTGCTGCCCATTCTCTGGTCTACGGAGGCGCAAGGTGTTCTGCCTCAGACATTAGTCGCCTTATACGACACCCGTGACTGTAATGGGTTGGTACTATTTTACTCTGCCGGATACCACACGGCTAGGACTACAGGCTATTAACTACAGATTAGGACAAACACTGTTTTAAGCTTTCACGGTTTAAAACTAAAATTATATTGTCACTTACGGGATATCTTCCGTGATTGTTCATTGTTTTGAGTTCCCGATATTTCGACGCTGTTGCAAACGCCATGATCGTGGGTTGAAAATTTATTTTCTATCAACCCGCTTTCTCCAGTCAAGGGCAATACTACAGGTTGATATTATTTTACATAACATCACGCCTGTAATCCTCAAAGGGTTAGGCAGAGTAAAAGTACATCCACATTTCGGCAGTTACGTTTTCCATCAACTGAGCGCAAAATCCAGACTCCGTGGCTGGTACTGAGAAATTCTTGATGAAAAACCCAATATCACTTTGCCCGACCTGGGAATCGAACCCAGGACCTCATGCTTAGCAGTCACTAGACTAACGAGGCAGTTAATATGATAATATTTTCTGTAAGTTTTATCCCAAAATAGATAACATTACGCATAAAGATAACGCCCAAATATTCCTAAACATAACGCCTCCATCCTGGGCATTAAGCTCACCATTTATCCTCTCACACGTGAGCTGCTTATTAATAATTTTAATGAATTACAGGTTTTAATCAAATATGTTAACAAATGACGGGGTTATACGAGCGAGCTCCTAACCTCCGTGATATTACCGGCACATAGGTCGCGGTCGTAACGCAGAGGGTCGCCATTCACTGTCACCCTGCTTTGTTTATTAATGAGGAAGACCCAAGACACGGAGATTTAGTAGCGTATTACCTCATAAATAAAGATTGTTAATTGAACTGATATTGGTTAAGGGGTTTTGGCTCAAGGTGGGATGATTGATTTTTGTGATTCGGTTATGCCGTTGAGATTCTCAAACTCAAACTCAAAGTATTTATTTCAATTAGACCATTGCGGCACTTTTGAATGTCAAACGTACACAAAAACAAAACTACAGTCACAGTCACAAGGCATAATAACTTGAGAAATTACTGTAGTTGCCCATTCCCTAGCGTAGATCTCTATGGCGAAGAACGGGCAAGAAACTCCATGGACTTTCTTTTAAATCAAAATATTGTTACAAAATCTTGGTTACATCATTCATGTTGAGATTATACATATATGTGAGAACGATGTAGAAAGACGTGCACATTAAGAGCGTCCAGGGTAAAAGATTAAATCAACAATTTAACAATAAAGTTATTAAAATGAACGAACCGTGGCGGCTAAGAGATGATCAGTCCCAACTGACGGCGCCCGGTCACGAACATGACGCATGTATTGGCGCCATTCAACTTGAACATATTTAAGAGAACTAAATGACCCGACACACCCGCCACCATCAGCGAGACTTTTGAGCGAGCATGACATTCTCTCAGCCACCAAGGCATATTCAAGTCAATGAAAGATAACTAATAAATGTAAAAGGTGGCGTAAAACATTACAAAGTACTCATACATGTACTATGCGCTAAGAGATGGAATCTATACAATGCAAGGATATTTTTACAATCTTCTGCAGCTTCCACAATAACATGGGAATCAATTAGTTTGCCCCTATGGTTGTGGAGCAGGACCAGCATATGTGTAACTGATCATTTCTATATCAGCTGCTTCGTTGGTCTATTGGTCGACTGCTGACTGCTAAGCGTGAGTTTCCCAGGTCAGGCAAGGTTTTCCATCAGGAATTTCTCTGTGGAAGCCATGAAGTCTGGAATTTCACCCGGTTGATGGCAATAGGCTCGCCCCTTATTACATGGGACTTAAACATAACTGGATATGTGGGTGCACTATTAGATACATTTCTTGCTTACACTATGGGGATTACAGGCGTTGTCTTATGTTCTATATCAGAAGGAAAAGTCCTGTAAAAATAAGCACTATAGTCTGTGCCAGATAATTAGGTATTAAAGGTCATTGCTCTTTCCTT
The DNA here is from genome assembly GCA_905147715.2 of Xestia xanthographa. Lineage (NCBI taxonomy): Eukaryota > Metazoa > Arthropoda > Insecta > Lepidoptera > Noctuidae > Xestia > Xestia xanthographa. The sequence continues at coordinate 14,307,879 of LR990656.1, forward strand.
AATATCTCTGCGTAGGTACCCCGACAATTCATTATGAATCGTTTTTAGGGTTCCGTAGTCAACTAGGAACCCTTATAGTTTCGCCATGTCTGTCCGTCCGTCTGTCCGTCCTCGCTTAGTCTCTGTGACCGTTAGCACTAGAAAGCTGAAATTTGGTACCAATATGTATAGATATCAATCACGCCGACAAAGTGGTAAAATAAAAATTGGAAAAAAATGTTTTATTAGGGTAGCCCCCCTATATGTAAAGTGGGAAGTGATTTTTTTTTAATTTCAACCCTAACGTGCGATATATTGTTAGAAAGGTATTTAAAAATGAATAGGGGTTTCCTAAAATCATTTTTTGATAATGTCAATAATTTCGGAAATAATCGCTCCAAAAGTAAAAAACAATGTGTCCCCCCCCTCTAACTTTTGAACCATAAGTTTAGAAAATATGAAAAAAATCTGAAAAGTAGAACTTTATAAGGACTTTCTAGGAAAATCATTTTGAACTTGATGGAAACAACAGTTTTTGTACAAAAAAGACAAAAAGTTGTACAAAATAATTTCTGGACTGTTTGTAGTATATTCGTATATGCAAGCATTTTTACATAATGGGAAGAAACTCATAAGTGGGAACACTTATTGTGACGGACGGGAAACTACGGAACCCTACACTGAGCGTGGCCCGACACGCTCTTGGCCGGTTTTTTATTACTAGAAAAACTCAAGCATGGAACGTCGTTTCGGGACAAGTTTAAGTTATTGTTTCTGTTTTCGGAATTATGTATTTGAATAAATGTAGGAGGGTAAATGACCTTTAATTCCTATTTATCTGGCGCAGACTATAGTTGATATCTTTGAAGATTGTGACAAAAGTTTTTAAGGTTTATAATTTACCTATTAATTTTAATTACTTTTGTTTGACTGCATCAGCGAGCGGAGTTAGCTTAGTTAAATTTGGGCCAAACATATTTAATAAATTTTTGCCATTGACATGCTAAGTAGAAGATTACTTTTATTGTTCAAAGGGGACAATGTCACAATCATCGGTTAGCAGTCAGACGGTTGATCGTATTTTATATTACTAACACAAAAAGCAAAGTTGCTGTTATCTTCACGAAGTAAGAAGTAATTTGGTTTCCTTTTTACGACGCATAAGGTAGTATAGTTAATGGAATCTTTCCCGGAATAGACGAGAAATAAATATTGTCACGTAAAACGATAATATTTATCGACTATGATTCTGTGAGATATTGCTAACGAGCCAAACGATCAACTACGATTTAATGCAACAAACGAGATGGTAAACAATAATTAATCGAGTCGTTCATATCGCATTATTTTCAAGATGTGGAAATTAATTAAGGGAGGTTGTAATAAACATGAAATGTTTGCTTTTGTTTCGAAAACATAACGATAACGTCGGCTTTGCTCGATCTAATTATTTAACGTTACGTGTTATTGATTAAGAGTTAACGTGTGTAATTAGATACGGTTTTATCTGTTACTTGATAACATTCGTTCGGGGTTACAATCAGCATGATGAAATGAATTAGTATTTAGTGTGAAATAAGTTAGTATACAGGGTGTAAAAGACCTCATCACGAAGTCAACCAAGCATTCTGTACATCTAACTAAGTAACTTTACGCAAAAATTATTGCTGGGAAACGACTTTTTTTGGGGTGAAAAATAATGTTTTGTAGTAGAACTCGAATGTTACGCACTCAAAACATTGTGCTGATGGATGGATTGAATAGTACCTATGGGCGTCATGGAGGTGTTTAAAGTACAAATCTTACATTAAAAACGAAAAAAAAAACATTAAAAAAAACTTTTCAAAAACTTGGAACTTTGACCCCCAATATCCGTAACTAAAAGGTATGGTGTAGAACAAAAAAAAATATCGCAATGACGGGAGAACAAGTGCCTTTCGGCTTCGTTAAGAGGTTTTTTACACCCTTAATATCAGTTGTGAACTTAAATTAAATAAGAGAAGTTTAAATATTTACGTAACAAACGAGACTCAATAAAATGTCTGTTGAATGCCCCAATTATTTCGTAACAATACATTTTGTGTGACGCCTAAACTGCTGACGTAACAAAGGGCTTAATTCAATGTGACATTTATGAAACGGAATCGCCCACACGCATATCTAAGTAGCTTATAAAATTATAATATGTACAACGAAATCCGCTGCGCTCGCTTTGAGCACTGTCACGCGTTACGGGAAACTTCGGCACGGCGAATTTTTATGAGTGTCGCCTCGGCACGACACACCAGGGACCCGGTGGCTTTTGAAACGACTGGTAGTCAAAGAGAAATGGAGATTTCCCAGTTACAAATGTGGAAGCAGTCGGTAGAGGCTGTATTTCTTCGCGGATTACTTTCTCGAAAGCACACTTGTAACGCGTGTGCCGGAATTTTTATTACTCGCGGTTCCCAGAGGTACAGTTTCACGACAGAGATACATTCGAATCATTATGTTTTGTAGCGACTACACGGTACTTCGGAATATGACTTTAAATAAAGAAACAGCTCCTCCGAACGAGCACAATGCTTTTGGCATAACAAATTTTATTACGTGTTAATAAAATATTTAACGTCAGGACGTTTTCGTTTTGAATAGATTTATAGCAGTTACTTATTTGGGGTTAAATTAGCGTGCCAATTGATTCTAGGATCGTGGACAATATTCATTAATTAACTGATAGCCTATCAATTAACATAACAATGCATAGGTAGTTTATCGTTTAACAATTGTCTTGCAAAGTAATTAGAGCATAAGCAATTAATACGCACATTTACCTTTGTAGGTACTCGCATAATAGAAAATCCAATAATATTTTTGTTCTGTTGCAAATTGTGTAAATACTATAAATCTATTTTTCTGTCACTTTAACATCGGAATATCTTCCGTGGTTATTGGTTATTTTTGAGCTCCCGATATTAAAACCAAATAAACAACCAACCAATAAAAAATAAAAAACAATAATCACGGAAGATATCCCGTAAGTGACATTTTAAGTATAGTTATGAACCGTGAAAGCTTAAAACAGTGTATAACATCGGAATTGCAATTCCAATCAACCGCGCGGCAAAGGTTTCTTTTAAAAGTCTTTCACTTTTAATTTACCTCAAAGAAAATCCCTCTATTTTTTCGCCCATAAAATTACTCATGTATAAGTTTATTTTACGTTTGTAGCTGAAAAATCTCAAGCTGTAAAACATTTACATTTAGATGCGAAAACTAGTAGTATATTTATGCTACGAGTAGGTACACAGACTTTGTTCAATAGCTACGTAGCTATCTGTAAAGTGCCATAAGCTCCCAACCCGTGTTAAATCACACATAAAACATGGTTCCCGCCACTTACCTCGAACATAACGCTTACTAGGTCGTGTGTCGTGTGCCGGCGGGACACTTCCTAGCCCGGCTTCCCAGTACGGTGCTCTCGTGCCCAATATACTCTAATAAGTAAAATCGCCCTGAAGCTCCATTATACCTAAATCTTATCACACGAAATTTCATAACAAGTAGGTGCAGCGCCTTGTTACGTAGTTACCCGACGCCCCGGCACGCCTTTATTAAGGCTTGATGAAAACTTTACATCATCATATTTTCTGGATCGTTCACCTAAATTAAAGGTAATTTATATCCCAATGTACACAGGCGGTGCCCGTTCGAGCTTTATTAAACAAATAAAGTAATGAATTGGTGAGCTTTCATAAACAAGCGTGCAGAAATTTGAAACTTTATTATTTACGGACGGTAAAAGACACAATGCTAAAATAAATGAAGGGTTCAGTAATGGCTTCGTAAGGTTTGTTCGGCTTATTTACTGTGGCTAGACTTTTGAAAGTTGGGATGTTTGTAGAGTTAACAACATAATTCTGTTGGTATATTTTGCTTGAATAGGAGAAAGTTTTGCGTCAGCTATAACGTGAAATCATAACATAGAATAAGTTAATCAGATAAATTCAAAGTTTAATTAAACAAAACAAGGGTTAAAAGTTGGCCGTATCGTTGGCAACACGTTGGTGGCACGTCGTGTCGGTTGCGACTGGTTGCCGTCGGATGGAAGTCGCGCTGCGGGGTGAGTTCAATAGACTGTGATAGTGCCTGAGTGAGCGCAATGAAAGTTTGGCTGTGTACCAGAAATATTAACACAAATTTTAGTATAATCCCTGTGTGCAGAGTAGCGTGAAATTAAAAATATAAATATTGTGAAACACCACAGCTGGTATTAATCCGAGACGAGATTACCTACAGCACGAAGAGTGACGACACACGCGCCGGCGCCGACTCATAATATCACTAACGATATTAGCCGTCGAGCACCGAAATGTGTCGTTAAACAATAACCGCATCTCACATTATTAATAATAACCAGATTCTGTTTCTCATTAGCATCTTATTCTTCGGTGCTTTGAGCCGTCGTAATTGATACTCGACAGAATACGGTTGTAAGGTTGTTTTTTAATAGACTATAAAGGGTCGGTGAAGACTGAAGAAAACGATACATTTGGAGTGTATGAGATATGGTGGATAGAGATAGAGATGAATGTATGTATGAAACAAGAAACCCTCTAGTATTGGCTTCATATGCAGTCGTAGGAGAGTGTTGCTGTTAAAGTTTTTATAATATTTTAGCAATAAATTATTTGATAAAAACCTCAACAGCATAATTTTGTATTGTGACTAAACGATGCGGCGAGCGAGCGTGCGAGTGGATGCAAGTGCAACTGCTGCGCATGAGGTCCTGGGTTCGATTCCCGGGTAGGGCATCTATCTATCATGGGGTTTAGGTTTCCGCACTTAGTCCTTGAAGTGGACCATTGTGCGTGAGCCATGGTGGCCCATTACTCCAACCAGCCCACCTCCCTCCAGAAGCAGATCAAACTTCCCGGTCTCCTCAGGGCATCCGCAAGGGATCTTGGTGTTCCCAGGGTCTCCTCGCGAATCTTGGTAACACCGATGCACTCAAGGAGCACATGCACCACCGTTTCCTCCTCCTCCTCCATGCATGCTCTGCACAGGGGACTGTCAATGATTCGGGTAGGGCAAAATGTTATTGAGTTTTTTCGTCAGGAATTTCTCAGTAGCAGCCACGGAGCCAGTTTTGGATTTTTGGCCGGTTGGTGGCAATAAGCTCGCCCCCTTTAACCCCATGTTGCTTTACTTACAAACATAACTGGCAAAATGTGGGTGTTCTGTCACGCACACACCTGCCTAACCCTTCTGGATTACAGGCGTGATGTTATGTTATGTGTTAGAACAACGAACAGAGTTTGAACTCCCGACCGCCCAGACACTCCAGTCATTCGCGTAGATCAGTTTCGCCTTAACCAGTAGGCGTAAACGTCAATCAGTTCACCACAGAACAATATCGCGCTAAATTCCTAGAAATAGGTTTGACTTTCAAATTAGACGCCTCCAAAGATATCCCTTTATACTATCAGAATATTTAACTAATTTCCAATTATGATGAATTCCTTTGACGTTCGCAGTCTACACAGTTTAATTGGATACTGTTTTACAAAAGAGATAACTACTTAACTATGCAAGTAGTTCTTTGGTGATTCTTTTAAATTATGTTATGCGTATGATAAGTCTTTGACAAGCCCCGTCTGGGTGCGTCTGATTTTTTTAAATTAAATGAAGCATGAAATGATTTTGATTGTTGTTTTAGTAGTAAGTACTGTTAGCATCAGAAGTAGATTAACCTTTGGAACGTGGGTCCACGAACTAAACTAAAGTTATCTTAAGGCCCTTCTAACCATAAAATTAGCAACTCTATTTGTGGTGGTTTAAACTTCGTTTGAAATACAGTTAGAATAAAGTTCTAATCAGCTTGCACTACAAAGCGGTTGTTACGTCAGTCACTGCGGTCGAATAGTGCAAAATGAGTGGTTTTTTGCGATTTACAAAAAATCTATTGATTGGACAAAAAAATAAAACACAAAAGACCTGCTTTATAGTTAGTTCAGTTAGTATGCAAAGTTTCATGATCTAATTTGAAGTACTTTTTTAATACCAGCGGTTTATTGATCGATTTGGTTTTTTTTTCTATAGAGAAAAGTTTATGGAATTGTATTTTCGTCACACATAGTACCTAGAATTAATCCTCAACTTTACTATATATTTATTTCAAAATTAATGCTGCAGTGTTTTAGGCGTAACGGAGGATCATGCTAAGCCATTTGAGGCATATATGGCCCTTAAAATAACGCATGCTATCGTTTTGTCGTAGATCCGCGTTCCGGCAATATAACTGGATTGCGCAGATACCAAAGATTAATAACACGTTTACTTTTTGTGTCATGTAAAAAAAAAGCTAAGAGTATTTTTGTTTGTAATGTCACAAAAACTGTTTAAAAAATATGACTTTCAACATAGTTTTCGATTTTTGTTGTTGATTGAACGAACACCTGTATTTGTCTTCCGAAAACTCTTTTGCTGATTGTACATTTGTACGTAAACTTGGACGAGAATAATATTGCCTTTGCATAGTATCCCTGACTGCCATGACACTTGTAGGATGGGCAGCAATATCCTTCTGTATGTTAATAACAATGTCCACTACTAAACATTAATCAATCCTACTGTCAAGCACGATGATTATTACAATACGCCATCTATGGGGATAGTATGACTGAATTGTTATTGTTTATATATCTATATACATATAATAAATCTGTAGAAAAATCGTTTTTGTACATCGATATTTCACTCCATTTTCCGAATCGAATGACCCTCGGTCGTGTCAGTTGCCTCAAGATTGGTTTTTTAACCGACGAATAAAAAAGAAAGAAGTTCTCAATTCAACGCGTATTTTTTTAAATATGACCACGGATAACTTTTACAGTGAAGTCCGTACATGGTCCTTTTTTGTAAAAAGCGTAGTTACATCTCAAAGTTGGTCCCATTTATAATTGAAAAATCTTGTTTGCGTTAATTTCTTGCACCTTTGATGAGAACTTTCAACCTAGCTGGAGTATGATTGTCATCGAGTGTCTAAGGATAAAGACGTAAGGCTGTCGAGGCAAGCCCTTTTTTTGGAAAAACATAAGTAGATTATAAGTAGATTATTTCAGCGATTAATGCAAATATATCGAAGAAATTAAATTGTTACCCACTTGGATCTATATCTACTAATATTATAAAGCTAAAGAGTTTGATTGGTTAGTTGAACGCGCTAATTACAGGAACTACTGGTTCGAATTAAAAAAAAACTTTTAGTGTTGAATAGTTATCAAGGACGGCTAAAAACAAGGAAAATTTATTTCTTTTGAGAGCTTCCTTTGCGGGCGCTGCATAAACGGTTAAAGTTACGCAACAATCATGTATTAGGGAATTGTTCGTTTTAAAACGTTTAAAAAAAAAACCGCTATAGCATTATGTCTATCTTTTAAAGTTGACTCACACTCTCTCTAACCCTCTCTCTCTCATGTGACGCAGACGAAGTTGCGCGGGTCAGCTAGTATGATATTAAATGAAAATATAAACAGCAGTAAGTGGGCTACAATAGGCTGATGAGGAATCATCCTTATAATACAGAGTGTAAACAGACTCATCACGAAGCTGTCAACCAAGCATTCTGTACATCAAACTAAATAACTTTACGCAAAAATTATTGCTGCGAAACGACTATTTTTTTTGAGGTGATAAATCATTTTTGTGTTAGAACTCAATGTAACGCACTCAAAACATTATCCTGATGGATGCATTAAATAGTAATGGGGTCGTGGAGGTGTTTAAAAATCTAACATTAAAAACTTGTATAAAAAAAAAAATAATGTCAACAAGTTGGAACCCGCAATATCTCCGTGGCTAGAAGGTTCCCAGGTATGATGTCTAGCAAAAAATGATCGCAATGACGGAGAGAACAAGTGCCTTTCGGATTCGTTAACATTTTTTACACCCATTCAATTATTCAATTATAAATAGACTAGCTGTTGCCCGCAACTGTCGCATAAAGTTATGCCGTTACTGCTTATAACATCAGCTATCTGCTAGTACAGTCCCGTCAAAATCGGTCGACACGTTTCGGAGATTAGATGGATCAGACAGACAGGCGGACAGACAAACAGACAGAAATTTAAAAAAAAAAAATCGTAAATCAAATAAAAACTAACTTACTTGTACTTTCAACAAAAAATCTTTTTCTTTGGCTATTTCTGTTTTTTCTTCTAAATAACAGCTTTTTAATAATTGTTATCATCATCATCATCATTTCAGCCGAAAGACGTCCACTGCTGGTGGGCATAGGCCTCGCCCAAGTGTCGCCACATTTACCGGTCCCGTGCGACTTGTTAATGAATGTTAAAAAGCTAATATTTTGAAATTACAACACAAACGGGCACTTCAATTTTATTTATTTGCAAATATAAATATAGATTACTAGCTGTTGCCCGCGGCTTTGCCCGCGTGAAGTTCGGTAACTGTCCCACTGGATCATACTAAAGGGCTAATAGTGTCCTCCATGTTAATCCAGGTTATAAACTATCTATGTGCCACATTTCATAATCATCACAATTATTATTATCACAATCACCATCACTATCACAACCGCCATCATTATCACAATCACCATCACTATCACTATCACAATCACAATCACCATCACAATCCCCATCACCATCACTATCACAGTCACCATCATTATCACCAATTATCATCATTAACACAACCACCATAATTACCACAATCATTATCACAATCACCATCACAATCACCATAACAATCACAATCACCATCACTATCACAATCACCATCACAATCCCCATCACTATCGCTATCTCAATCACCATTACAATCACCATAACAATCACCATCACTATCACAATCACAATCACCATCACAATCCCCATCACTATCGCTATCACAATCACTATCATAATCACCATCACCATCACAATCACCATCAAAATAACTATCACAATCACCATCATCGTTATCACAATAATTATCATCGTAATCACAGTCATTATCACACTCACCATCACTATCTCATTCACCATCACAATCACCATCAGAATCAACATCACCATCACAATCACCATCACAATCACCATCACAATCACCATCACAATCACCATCACAATCACCATCACAATCACCATCACAATCACCATCGCAATCACCATCACAATCACCATCACAATCACCATCACAATCACCATCACAATCACCATCACAATCACCATCACAATCACCATCACAATTACCATCACAATCCCCATCACTATCGCTATCTCAATCACCATCACAATCACCATAACAATCACCATCACTATCACAATCACAATCACCATCACAATCCCCATCACTATCGCTATCACAATCACTATCATAATCACCATCACCATCACAATCACCATCAAAATAACTATCACAATCACCATCATCGTTATCACAATATTTATCATCGTAATCACAGTCATTATCACACTCACCATCACTATCTCATTCACCATCACAATCACCATCACAATCAACATCACCATCACAATCACCATCACAATCACCATCACAATCACCATCACAATCACCATCACAATCACCATCACAATCACCACCACAATCACCATCGCAATTACCATCACAATCACCATCACAATCACCATCACAATCACCATCACAATCACCATCACAATCACCATCACAATCACCATCACAATCACCATCACAATCACCATCACAATTACCATCACAATCACCATCGCTATCACCATCACAATCACCACCACTCTCAGAATAACTATCACAATCATCATCACCATCACAATCACCATCAAAATCAGTATCACAATCACCATCATCATTATCACAATCACTATCATCGTAATCTCAACCATTATCATCGTATTCACAATCATCATCATCACAATCTCCATCCTCGTCATCACAATCATTATAATCGTAATCACAATCATTATCATCGTAATCACAATCACTATCATCTTAATCACAATCATCATGATCTCGCCATCACTATCTCAACCACAATCATTATCACAATCACCAACACTATCACAATCAAAATCACAATCACCATCACAATCACCATCACAATCACAATCACCATCACAATCACTACCCTCGTTATCACAATCATTATCATAGTAATCACAATAATCTACATCATTATTACAATCACCATCACTGTCACAATCACCATCACCATCGCTATCACCATCACAATCACTGCCACTTTCTCAATCACCATCACAATCACCATCACAATCACCATCACAATCACCATCAAAATCACTATCACAATCACTATCATCGTTATCACAATCATTTTCATCGTAATCACAATCATTATCATCTTAATCACAATCATCATCATCACAATCTCCGTCCTCGTTATCACAACCATCGCTATCACAACCATCGCTATCACCATCACAATCACCGACACTATCACAATCACCGTCACTGTCACAATCACCATTACAATCACAATCACTATCACAATCACCATCATCGTTATCACACTTATTATCATTGTAATCACAATCATTATCATCGTTATCACAATCATCACTATCACAATCACCATCATCGTTATCACACTTATTATCATTGTAATCACAATCATTATCATCGTTATCACAATCATCGTTATCACAATCATCATCATCGTAATCACAATCATTATCATCTGGATCTCAAAATAAATGCCATTTTCGTAATCAGCACCCCTGATAATCTCGGTATCGACACCCATATTGATTTTTAGACATTTCAACCCCATCGCACCCCAACAGGGAATGGTAGTATTTCAGGTCTGCCACATTAAATCTTAAAATAGTTGTTTTTGTAATACACCCGACCCAATTCACCATAAAAACAATACCTATGTTGAAGTTCAGGCTTTGTTACCCCATTTCCCCCTTTAGGGATTGAATTCTGAAAAAAAACTGAAACAAACGTTAACTCATTTATCGATAGGAGTACTCCTGTTAAGTTTCGAATAAAGTAGTCTAACTAATCTTATTTCCCCACTTAATCTTTGGACTCCCGTTCCAACCCCTAAGGGGGAGAATTTTGAAAAATCCTTTCTTAATGCACCCCTAAACCTCATAAAGAACCTTTGTGCCAAATTTGGAATCTCTAGACTCAGCGGTTTGGGCTGTGCATTGATTTTTATACTTTGCCACCCCATTTCCCCCTCTTAGGGGTTGAATTCTGAAAAAACCTGAAACCCGTTTCTACTCATTTATCAATAGGAACACTCCTGTGAAGTTTCGAATAAAATAGTCTAACTAATCTTGTTTTACCCATACAAACTTTGGATTCCCGTTTAACCCCCTTAGGGGTTGAATTTTGAAAAATCCTTTCTTAGTGCACCCCTAGACCACATAAGGAACCTACTTGTCAAATTTGGAATCTCTAGACTCTGCGGTTTGGGCTGTGCATTGATTTTTATATTTTGCCACCCCATTTCCCCCTCTTAGGGGTTGAATTCTGAAAAAACCTGAAACCCGTTTCTACTCATTTATCAATAGGAGCACTCCTGTGAAGTTTCGAATAAAATAGTCTAACTAATCTTGTTTCCCCATACAAACTTTGGAGCCCCGTTTAACCCCTTTAGGGGATGAATTTTGAAAAATCCTTTCTTAGTGCACCCCTAGACCACATAAGGAACCTACTTGCCAAATTTGGAATCTGTAGACCTAGCGGTTTGGGCTGTGCGTTGATAGATGAGTCAGTCAGTCAGTCAGTCAGTCAGTCAGTCAATCAGTCAGTCAGTCAGTCAGTCAGTTTCTTCTTTTATATATTTAGATGTCTTTACTAGCGGATTTAAAAACTATTATTATTTGATACTAGCTGTTGCCCGCGGCTTCGCCCGCGTGAAGTTCGGTAACTGTCCCACTGGATCATACTAAATGGATAATAGTGTCCTTCATGTTAATCCAGGTTATAAACTATCTATGTGCCACATTTCATAATCATCACAATTATTATTATCACAATCACCATCACTATCACAAACGCCATCATTATCACAATCTCCATCACTATCACTATCACAATCACAATCACAATCACCATCACAATCCCCATCACCATCACTATCACAGTCACCATCATAATCACCAATTATCATCATTAACACAACCACCATAATTACCACAATCATTATCACAATCACCATCACAACCACCATAACAATCACAATCACCATCACTATCACAATCACAATCACCATCACAATCCCCATCACTATCGCTATCACAATCACTATCACAATCACCATCACCATCACCATCACAATCACCATCACAATCACCATCACAATCACCATCACCATCACAATCACAATCACCATCACAATCACCATCACAATCACCATCACAATCACCATCACAATCACCATCACAATCACCATCACAATCACCATCACAATCACCATCACAATCACCATCACAATCACCATCACAATCACCATCACAATCACCATCACAACCACCATCACAATCACCATCACAATCACCATCACAATCACCATCACAATCACCATCACAATCACCATCACAATCACCATCACAATCACCATCACCATCACAATCACCATCACAATCACCATCACAATCACCATCACAATCACCATCACAATCACCATCACAATCACCATCACAATCACCATCACAATCACCATCACAATCACCATCACAATCACCATCACAATCACCATCACAATCACCATCACAATCACCATCACAATCACCATCACAATCACCATCACAATCACCATCGCTATCACCATCACAATCAACACCACTCTCAGAATAACTATCACAATCATCATCACCATCACAATCATCATCAAAATCAGTATCACAATCACCATCATCGTTATCACAATCATTATCATTGTAATCACAATCGCTATCATCATTATCACAATCACTATCATCGTAATCACTACCATTATCATCGTATTCACAATCATCATCATCACAATCTCCATCCTCGTCATCACAATCTCCATCCTCGTCATCACAATCATTATAATCGTAATCATAATCATTATCATCGTAATCCCAATCACTATCATCTTAATTACAATCATCATGATCACAATCGCCATCACTATCTCAACCACAATCATTATCACAATCACCATCATTATCACAATCACCAGCACTATCACAATCAAAATCACAATCACCATCACAATCACCATCACCATCACAATCACCATCACAATCACTACCCTCGTTATCACAATCATTATCATTGTAATCACAATAATCTACATCATTATAACAATCACCATCACTGTCACAATCACAATCACCATCGCTATCACCATCACAATCACTGCCACTTTCACAATCACCATCACAATCACTATCACCATCACAGTCATCATCAAAATCACTATCACAATCACCATCATCGTTATCACAATCATTATCATCGTAATCACAATCATTATCATCTTAATCACAATCTCCGTCCTCGTTATCACAACCATCGCTATCACCATCACAATCACCGACACTATCACAATCACCGTCACTGTCACAATCACCATTACAATCACAATCACTATCACAATCACCATCATCGTTATCACACTTATTATCATTGTAATCACAATCATTATCATCGTTATCACAATCATCATAATCACAATCATCATCATCGTAATCACAATCATTATCATCGTAATCAAAATCATCATCATCACAATCATCATCATCGTAATCATAATCATTATCATCTGGATCTCAAAATAAATGCCATTTTCGTAATCAGCACCCCTGATAATCTCGGTATCGACACCCATATTGATTTTTAGACATTTCAACCCCATCGCACCCCAACAGGGAATAGTAGTATTTCAGGTCTGCCACATTAAATCTTAAAATCGTTGTTTTTGTAATACACCCGACCCAATTCACCATAAAAATAATAACTATGTTGAATTTCAGGCTTTGTTACCCCATTTCTCCCTTTAGGGGTTGAATACTGAAAAAAAAAACTGAAACAAACGTTAATTCATTTATCGATAGGAGTACTCCTGTTAAGTTTCGAATAAAGTAGTCTAACAAATCTTATTTCCCCACGTAATCTTTGGACTCCCGTTCCAACCCCTAAGGGGGTGAATTTTGAAAAATCCTTTCTAAATGCACCCCTAAACCTCATAAAGAACCTTTGTGCCAAATTTGGAATCTCTAGATTCAGCGGTTTGGGCTGTGCATTGATTTTTATACTTTGCCACCCCATTTCCCCCTCTTAGGGGTTGAATTCTGTAAAAACCTGAAACCCGTTTCTACTCATTTATCAATAGGAGCACTCCTGTGAAGTTTCGAATAAAATAGTCTAACTAATCTTGTTTTACCCATACAAACTTTAGATTCCCGTTTAATCCCCTTAGGGGTTGAATTTTGAAAAATCCTTTCTTAGTGCACCCCTAGACCACATAAGGAACCTACTTGCCAAATTTGTAATCTTTAGACTCAGCGGTTTGGGCCCGGCATTGATTTTTATACTTTGCCACCCTATTTCCCCCTCTTAGGGGTTGAATTCTGAAAAAAACTGAAACCCGTTTCTACTCAATTATCAATAGGAGCACTCCTGTGAAGTTTCGAATAAAATAGTCTAACTAATCTTGTTTTACCCATACAAACTTTAGATTCCCGTTTAATCCCCTTAGGGGTTGAATTTTGAAAAATCCTTTCTTAGTGCACCCCTAGACCACATAAGGAACCTACTTGCCCAATTTGGAATCTCTAGACTCAGCGGTTTGGGCTGTGCATTGATTTTTATACTTTGCCACCCCATTTCCTCCTCTTAGGGGTTGAATTCTGAAAAAACCTGAAACCCGTTTCTACTCATTTATCAATAGGAGCACTCCTGTAAAGTTTCGAATAAAACAGTCTAACTAATCTTGTTTCCCCATACAAACTTTGGAGCCCCGTTTAACCCCCTTAGGGGGTGAATTTTGAAAAATCCTTTCTTAGTGCACCCCTAGACCACATATGGAACCTACTTGCCAAATTTGGAATCTGTAGACCCAGCGGTTTGGGCTGTGCGTTGATAGATGAGTCAGTCAGTCAGTCAGTCAGTCAGTCAGTCAGTCAGTCAGTCAGTCAGTTTCTTCTTTTATATATTTAGATTAATGAGTAGTGTTATGGGTGGACTGTATTTTATTTATTGTTCCCTTCTTCGGTAGCTCAGGTGGCTATGGGATTTCCTTTTCAATTAAAACTCTTCGATGGTTTAACACTGTTTAATTACTTCGTCTATATTTTAGAGCGGGCACGTTATTCTAACATAAACTGATTTACACAAGTACACAATAATCACAAAGAATATAGTCAGAACATAATAATCACAAGGACATAATATACTTAGGGCACGTGGGACTCACAATAAACACTTAAAACTAGATACTTGTAAATAGAACACTGTAAAAATATAAAACTGTCTCGACTGACTTTAGTCGCCTATCTTTATATCAAAACATCATGTCGCAAGTAGTGGCGGGGCCTCGTTGTACTCAACCCTTTTGGCTAATCGTTCCCTCTATAATGGACTTTCCCATCTTTCTGCGGGTCGGTCAAGTTTCGACTTGTCGGAGGCTCCGCCCACAACACGCGAAATGATGATTTGTTACCTTATATGGTAACGTTTTTGGTTTGTTATGAAACCGTCAGTTTCGCTACCATATAAGGTAATCGTATGTCATGATATGTGGTTTTAATAAAGTCTACACCTTTTTCCCGCCTTGTGCGGGCCTGCCTTTTACTTTATTAATCCTTATCTTAGCTAGTTATCTCCTAGTGATACAATGGAGCTCGGCGTCTGTTACAAGTAGGTTGTGTTGATACATTGTAAATTATTAGTCAAATAGTTTTAGTCAAATTCTTTATGCGATATCCAAAATAATTGCTGTCTTAAAGTCTCTTCTTACAAGAAAAACCGGCCAAGTGCGAGTCGGACTCGCGCACGAAGGGGTCCGTACCATTATTTAAAAAAATTAGACAAAACTGCAAAAAATCACGTTTGTTACAACAAACGTGATTTTTAATATTTAAGGGGGGCTCCCATGTATGGGAGGCGCGAGTCCGACTCGCACTTGGCCGGTTTAGTTTTGGTAGGTTCGAATTACCGGAACAAGATTTTCGGAATTAGGAGCACTTATACACGGATCGGAACTGGGAACATTAGAGAGAGAAACAGGGCTGGCCGCGGATGTGGACGGTAACACATCGACTGTTGTGGTTTGGTCTGGACTACCCTCCCCCACGCTCTGAGGGGCCCGCGACTGGACCTGGGGTACTTCTATACTGACTGGAGCTGGCGATGCCGATGGCGTCACCTCCGGCACCTTGGAACACACCGCCTCGAGAGGACTCCGTTCTGTCGTACTGGTTGGACAAATCAAAGAACTACGCGATCGCTGTCTTAACTGATCAATATGCCTATGTGCTTCCTTCCCAAATCCATCTACAACCCTATAATCAGTATTACCCATTCTTTTAACTATTTGCCCAGGAAGCCATTTTTCATTTCCTCTATACTGCCTCATCCATATTTCCTCCCCTAACTGTAACGAACGTTCTGTACCTCCCCTCTGTTGTCGCTCTTGAACCTTTTTCACTTTCTCTTCCCTGTTGGGCCTTAAAGCATCTAATTTTGTACGTAATTTTCTTCCTAACATTAGCGTCGCTGGACTTTCCCCGGTAGAACAGTGTTCCGTATTACGGTAATGTAATAAGAAGGTATTCAAAAATAAGTTAATATTTTCTTTTTGTTTAACTGCTTTCTTAATTGCTCTTTTAACAGTACGCACTGCATTTTCAGCAGCCCCGTTTGATGCTGGGTGGTATGGAGCAGAAAAGACATGATCTATGCCATGACTTGTTAGAAAGTCTGATAACTCTTTACTCGCAAATGGGGGACCATTATCCGAAACTATTTGCCTTGGTAAACCCCATCTAGAAAATACTTCTGTGAGTTTCTCTATAGTGTAACTAGCTGCGGTACTGGGTACGGGAAATACTTCCAACCATTTTGTCCTTGCGTCAACCATAACTAAATATATTTTACCAAAAATAGGACCTAAAAAATCTACATGTACCCTCGCCCATGGTCTAGAAGGCCAAGGCCACGGCGTGACTTCGTGTCGCTGCGGCGAGTCCGCCTCCCCCGCGCACACCGCGCACTCCCGACACGTTGCCTCCACCGCCTCGTCGATACCCGGCCACCATACATAGCTCCTAGCTGATGCTTTCGTTTTTACAATGCCCATATGGGGTTCGTGCAACTCTCGTAACACCCTAGCTCGACAGTTTTCTGGAATCAACACCCTATGCCCCCACATGACACAGCCTAATTCCTCATACAGTTCCTTACGACGGTTAAAATAAGGTTGCAATTCTCGTATATCATTCTCTGTGGGCCACGTGTCCCGTATATAACTTAAAATTCTGCCCAACATCGGATCTCTCATCGTCTGTTGCTTAATTACATTATAATCTAGTAACAATGCATTTTGTGCGAAATGTAAATATGTTTGCTCGGGAAGGGCCTGTAAAGACTCATCGCTACTACTTTGAACCGGTAATCTCGATAGTCCATCCGCACCGTTTTGTTTTGTGTTGACATATTCTATATCATAAGTATATGCAGATAAAATAATCGCCCAACGCTGTAATCTACTCGCCGCCATAGCCGGTACGCCATGCTTTGGGCCAAAAATACTTACTAATGGCTTATGATCAGTTCGCAAAGTAAAGTGTCGGCCATATACGTACTGATGCAATTTTTTTAAACAGAATACTATGGCTAACGCTTCCCGATCTATCTGAGAATAATGTTTCTCTGCGTCATTCAATGCGCGTGACACATAAACCACCGGCCGGTCGCGGCCGTCCGCGCTTTGCTGTGTGAGTACCCCACCTATACCACGTGCACTGGCGTCACACGTCAACACTAACGGCTTGTCAGGGTCATAATGAGCTAACACTTCCGCCCCTGTTAATATTTTTTTAACTTTTACCATCGCTTCCTCACACTGATTACTCCAATACCAACTTACCCCTTTTTTTAGAAGTTCATAAAGTGGTGATAGTATGCTACTCAAATTCCTAACAAACTTAGCATAAAAATTTACTAACCCTAAGAAAGAACGCAAATCCGTAACATCTTTCGGTCTAGGATTTTTACTATTGCATTTACTTTATCCGCATCTACTTTAATACCATCTTTCGATATTACATACCCTAAGTATTTGACCTCATCCACCATGAAAAGACATTTACTTCCTTTAAGCTTCATTCCATGATCTTGTAACCTTTTGAACACTTTATCTAGGGTGTCTAAATGCTCATTTTGTGTTCCCGACGTACTTATGATTACGTCATCCAGGAATACTTCTACACCTGATATATCACTAAGAAGACTCGACATAATCCGCTGGAAAATTCCCGGGCTCGACGACAACCCAAACACCAGTCTATTATATTTAAACAAACCTCTATGAGTATTTATTACTGTTAAATCTCTGGAATCATCCAATTCTATCTGATTATAAGCTTGGGATAAATCTATTTTAGAAAAGAATGTAGCCCCGTTTATACTTGCTAACAGATCATCGATCTTCGGAAGCGGATACCTATTGATCAGTAAGACAGGATTTAAGGTGATTTTATAATCTGCACAGATACGAAGTCCACCGTCAGCTTTACGTACCGGTACCAAAGGTGTCGCCCAGTCTGAACACTCGACGGGTTCAATGATGCCCGCGCTCAGCATAGCATCCAGCTCCGCATCAACTTGACTCTTCAGAGCGTAAGGCAGTGGCCGCGCCCGGCAGAATACTGGGGTCGCCCCTTCCCGCAACTGGAGTGTCGCCTTACCGCCTGTGTACCGTCCCAATCCGCTGCTGAACAAGTCTTTATACCTATTTAACAAAACATTCGCAGTATCAGATTTTGTTTTTAAACTATTGCCATAATTAATTGCCTGTTGAAATGGTGGAATTTTTATCTCCATTTCGGATAACCATTGCCGGCCTAATAAAGTAGTGGTACCCCCATGAATCACAAACAATTCTAAGTATTTTACTTTATTATTATATTGTACTTTCGGTCTTATTACACCTAATGGCCTGATAATCCTACCATCATAAAATTTCAGAACTAAATTAAATGGCTCAGTTGATCTATTATTGAAGTACCTCTCGTATGTTTTTTTACTGATACATGAAACAGCAGAGCCCGTATCTATCTCCATTTTGATTATGTTATCATCTATAAGTAATGGTAAGCTCACCGGGGTATATCCGCTTAAACACAGTTGGTGTAACTCTTCCCCTAGCTCATCTGAGCTAGAAGAGCCTTGTAGTTCCCTTGGCTGCTCGCTCCTGGTAGCTTCCACGTGGTTCACCCCGCGCCTCTTTCCTTTTCCTGTGCTTGACCGAGGACACACGCGTCTCAAATGTCCACTCTGCTTGCATTTACTGCATACAAAATTCTTATAGCGGCATTCGTCGGTGGTATGTCCGCGCCAGCCGCACGACGTACAGCTCCCGGCGCCTTTGCCCGTGTCCGGCGCCGCGCTCTCGCGGCCCTCGCGCCGACCCCGCCCACGTGTTGTCCTCAACGCGTGTACGGATGCTGGTACATCCGCAATTGTTCTTTGTTCCACCACGGCCGCATCTCGCTCGGCTGCTTCCAAGCCGCATGCTAATTTCACCGCCCCTGAGTATGTCAGATTGTCTTCTGCAAATAACCTTTGTCTTATGACGTCGCTCTTAACTCCGCACACCAACTGATCCCGCAGATTTTCCTCCAGGTTGCCGCCGAATTCACAAGTTTTCGACAATTTCTTGATCTCGGTTATGTATTGCGTGATATTTTCGTTGTCTTTCTGCCTTCTTTGACGAAACCGGAACCGCTCCGCCATGACAGCGGGCTTCGGTTGAAGATGATTTTTCAACATTGTCACGGCTTTTTCGTAGGTTAACTCCGCCGGTTTACTTGGGCTGCACAATGTGCTTAGTAACTCATACGTTTGATCTCCAATTCCGGTGATCAAGATCGCCAACCACATGTTCTTGTCCACGTTGTTGACTTTAAAATACATCTCCAACCTTTCCACGTACAACGTCCAATTCCCTGACGCCACATCAAAGTCTCTTATTTTACCGATACTCGACATTTTATTCTTCACACGTTATCACGATTCCGAATACAATAAAAGGTATTATCCCATCCTCGTCGCCACTGAGAAGTTTGTACTTTGGTCGGTAAAATGAAAGGCGTGGTTCTTCTATAGCAAAAGGTATATTCCAAGAGAGAGAGTCAGTCAGTCTACATGAAGTTCAGGGCCTGGGTTGCCATACCTGAGTACCGGTGTTACCATACATAAAGTACGGTATGACCAATTAAATAAATGTGTGGCACCGAAATACATCACAGGAACAATAAATAAAATACAGTCCACCCATAACAGCTGGTCCATACGAGCCGGATAAGTGAAAAAAGTGCCGATAACAAATACATAGCGCGTAAATAAGTGTTGTGAGCGGTTACATAAAACTGTAAGTACTGAACAATAATAACTTATGTGTATCGCGAGTGAATAAAGTGTTGTAATAAGCAAAGTGGTGTTCTCTGTGTCGAAAATCGCGATCATAGTGCGCGTTAAAGGGACCGGCAGAACCGTGGGACTCACAGTAAAATAACAAGTGTAAATAAGACTCTGTGCGCGTGTAACAAGTGACCGTCGCGTAAATAGTAAATACGTGAAGTAAATAAGCGCGCGCTATACACAGTGCGCGCCGCGTCTTTCGTCGGAAGTATATAGTGTCGTCGCGGTAAATAGGGCTAGTCGTAAAATAATAACGGTGTCAAAGTGCGCGTAAAGTGTAACGTCGTAGTAAACGAATCTGGACAAGTCCAAACCGAGCTACGAACTGTCGTGCGCCGCGCTCCCCGCTCAAAGTCAAGTGCAGTTGGCCATCAGTTTGAAAGATGGTGATCACCCGAAGCCAAGGTGATGCTGCAGAGGCAGAGGACCAGAGGCGGGCCCTACAGAAGAGGGCAGAGGAGCAGAGGGAGGCAGTTCTTCGCCAAGAAGCGGAACGGGTTCGAAGAGAGAGACTACGGAGGATTTCACTAGACCCGCCAGAATCACCAGTTATAACAAGTGACCAAAGTACTATTAATTTACGACTAAATACCGCGCCTCTTACGACGTTGGACACGACCACGGCGGGACCATCATCGGGACTTCTACTGAGTGAAGACCATGGACAACGAAGGAGGTCACCCGCCAGGTCAGAGAGGTCACAGAGGTCACAAAGGTCAACGAATAGTTTTACAACGCGCATAAGGCTAGCAGAGTTAGAGGCTGCAGAAAAGCTAGCAGCCATACAAAAGAAGTCTCTTGACTTAGAAGCAGACTTAGTCAAGAAGAGGCTAGCCGCCGAAATGTCCGTCATACAGGACGAACAGGAGAGCCTGAGGGACGAGCCCCTCGTTCCCCAGGAGGAAAGCCACCACAGTCGAGTGGACGAATGGCTTCATACGAACCCCCTCAGAGCACGGGGGGAGGGGGGCACGGGAGCCCCTCGGGAGGACCCAAGACGTATTAAATTCGACATGCCACGGGGAAGGTCGCCGACACCGACGAGGCACAGGAACAGCATCGACAACTTGGCAGCGACCTTAGAAAGGATGACAAGACCCCGACTACGGCATACGGATTTACCAGCGTTCTCCGGTGGTGTCAACGAGTGGCTGCCATTCAAAGCGGCCGTGAACGACACTACAAATATGTACAACATATCGCCTGCAGAAAACATACAGCGGTTAAGAAGCTGCCTTAAAGGGGAAGCAAGGGAGGCGGTGTCCGCCCTCCTACACACCGCTACAGATCCAGAGGTCATCATGAAGACACTCGAACAGTGTTTCGGCCGACCGGAAGTACTAATCGATCGCGCTATTGACGAACTAAAGAAGATGACGAAGCCCACTGCATCAGCCGCGGACTTGAATAATTTCGCCATCAAAGTACAAAACACAGTAAGCATGATCAAGTCGGTCGACCGAAGAGGATACCTGTACAACCCATTGTTGACACGCGAGGTACTGGAGAAGTTAAGCCCGCACATACGGTCAAGATGGTGCGAATTTGCCTACGACAACGACGACACAACGGAGCCGGAGATAGTGATGCTGTCTCGTTTTCTGATGCGGGAAGCGGACAGGGCGTTAAGATACACATACGCCCCACCTACCAGCGCCGCGCCCGCCAGCCAGAAGAAGGAAACCAGGCAGCCAGTGACAGCGAAGAAGAAGGCCAGCCCCGTCTACACAGCCGTCGAAAATCAAGAGGAGAAAGGGCAGTGCCCCAACTGTAAACAAGACCACGTGCTACCAAGGTGTCCGAAGTACAAGGGCATGAGTGTCGACCAGCGGTGGGAGTACCTGAAGGCCAACGGCATGTGCTTTCGATGTGCCGAGAAGAACCACAGGCGGTATAGCTGCAAGGCCAAGGCGTGCGGCGTGAACCAGTGCCGCCGACCTCATCACGCCTCCCTCCATCAAGAGAGGGTGGCAAACAAAGAAGAA
Source organism: Xestia xanthographa (assembly GCA_905147715.2). NCBI lineage: Eukaryota > Metazoa > Arthropoda > Insecta > Lepidoptera > Noctuidae > Xestia > Xestia xanthographa. The sequence goes on from LR990656.1 coordinate 14,330,474, forward strand.
GCGACGACCGCGAAATCTACCGCAGAGCCCAGCAAGGAGGAAGCAGTACTGTCGGTGGCAAGCAAGTCCGCCGCCGGCTCGAAGAAGGTGCTGCTGAAGATGTGCCCCATCATAGTCACCGGGTCACGGGGGGAGGTCAAGACGTACGCGTTGTTCGATGAAGGAGCAACCGTCACCCTCATTGATGAAGACCTGGCGACCAGCATCGGAGCAAAGGGAACTTCACGCCCGCTGCGCATACGCGGCGTGAACATGTCTTCAGAGGAGCGGGACAGCAGAGCGGTACGGGTGCAAGTCAGAAGCATCCGGGAAGACGGCCAGTCGCACGAGCTGCAAGCAAGAACCATCAAGGACTTGAGGCTCCACCAACAAACCATCCCAGACACCCTGCTGGATCACGAACACCTGCGAGACCTGCCGAAAGAAGAAGTTTGCTACGAGCAGGCCCGCCCCGGACTCTTGGTGGGCACAGACCAGGGAACTCCGAGTCGGCGGCCCCAATCAGCCAGCTGCCTCACGAACAAAGTTGGGATGGGTGGTGCACGGAACAGCGCCACGAAGCATCATCGCTGATGAAGAAGATGTGCTGCACGTCATCGAGTCCGGAAGAAGAGACGAACAACTACACGATCTAGTCGAAGCGCACTTCAAGATAGAAGCCTTGGGCGTCGCCAGGAAACCCCGAGTGAACGAGGCAGACCAAAGGGCGGCGGACATCGTACAGAAGACAATCAAGAAAATCGATGAAGGCTACGAGGTAGGGCTGCCGTGGCGAACAGACGACGTCGTCATGCCACCCAGCTACGGAACAGCGCTGAGAAGGTTGAAAAAGATCGAGGAGAAGATGGATGCGTCACCGGACTTCGCCGTGCAGTACACTACACAGATAGACAATCTGTTGAACAAAGGATACGCAGTACCATGCGACAAAACTGCAAAAAATCACGTTTGTTACAACAAACGTGATTTTTAATATTTAAGGGGGCTCCCATACATGGGAGCCCCCCTTAAATATTGATTTAATTCTGTTTTTAGTATTTGTTGTTATAGCGGCAACAGAAATACATCATCTGTGAAAATTTCAACTGTCTAGCTGTCACGGTTCATGAGATACAGCCTGGTGACAGACAGACGGACAGACGGACAGACAGACGGACAGACAGCGAAGTCTTAGTAATAGGGTTCCGTTTTTACCCTTTGGGTACGGAACCCTAAAAACTAAAAAATATCAACCACGGACTTAATGAAGCGCGTCATATTATCAAATTATAACTTCACCGAGCTTTGCGGCTAATAAATGACGTAATATATCACTATGTATTAAACGCTATGCTCAAGCGACACTGCAGGTGCGATTAAGTCGGCGTGCGATGTACAATCCTGGCTCTTGATTTATTCCGCTGGCTCCGGGCATAGATCAAGAAATAATATTACATAGATGCGATACTCTCTTTGAAAGATTTCAAAATGCCTACTGTTACGGACTTGTTGAACAGGCAATGAGAAAGCCTAGACGAGGTTCAAAGCGATTCGTATTCCTACGGAAACTTTCAATAGGATTCACATAATCTTTGTGGTAGCTCACGTCAATTTAATACATTTTTGACTTTAATCATCTTCACTTAGAAAGTTACTTTAAAGACTTGGACTAAGACTTGGGGGACAGTCCTAATCCAAGTCTTTGTCCTATTGTGTCCCAAGAGGACTGCATCGTCGCTTCCCGTGTATGCATTGTACAATAGTATAGTGACTACACCATTCATCCGCACTTAGTCGTCGATGATACATACAACCTTTTTTGGGTGTGGTCATGCGCGGGTCCTAAAGGTAAGTGAAGAGTGGTAGATTTTACTACGAGCGATGGTTTACATTTCGAAGGCGGTAATACACATAGAGCTCTAAATATACTGTCACACATTTATCAGTTACTCTCCTCTGCAAAGCCATGCTAAGTTCGATGTGGCACACGTTAAGTCCAACCATAATACATAACTTTCCCTTCTGCGCGGTTTTACTATTCTATGGCCTGAGGCTCGCTGCTCCACCTTACTTTATTATGAATCACAATACACAATGCATGTGTCACTGAGCTTATCATTCTAAGTTCGGGAGGTGTTTGTGCACGGGATTAAGCTGGAGTTTGGTGATATTGTTGAAAACTAGCTGCAGGGAGATGCTTCGGGTATTCTATTAGTTTTGTTAAGATTTTCTGACAAGACTGTGGATCTGTTAAGTTTTGGAACTCATTAATGTAAAAAAAATTAAACCGGTAGCAGAGTCATCATCATCATCATCAGCCTATTAATGTTCCCACTGCGTGGACACAGACCTCCTCTCTATGAGAGGGAATGGGCTATAATCCACCACGCGGGCCCAGTGCGGGTTGGTAGATGTCACATGTCTTCGAATTTTGTGGTTCTAGGACATGCCGGTTTCTTCACGATGTTTTCCTTCACCGTTTTGAGAGCAGTGGCAGGTGGCAGTGTACTGCTGTACTAATGACCTTGTTAAAAATGTTGTTTACGTAATTCAACAATAAAACGTTAACCAAAACGCTATCGACGTCAACTCATCACAACACGCAAAATCATAAAAGTAACTGTAGGTATTACATAGAGAAAGTGCACTCCTGAGTAATTATTACTGCAGTTTTATCAAATTTTAAGCCCCGAAATATATGCCAAACGTGGTTTCAAGCAGTGCTTGGCACTAATTGTGACTCTTCATTACCATTTATAATTATTCCAAACAGAAACTACGAAAACTGCTTCCATAAAAATAAGGTTTTATTACTCCACCTCGGATAACGAGTCAGCTTTTCATGCCGCATAAATAATAATTCATATATTTCGAAAGTTGTTGTACTTTTTAATATTGCTTCTTCGGAATACCACAGCAACGAGCAAAAGAGCTTCAAGTTTTCAGAAGTCTCAGAGATTCACAATATCTTCGCGAAACTTTGCATCGTTTCCAAGATTTCCGCGGTTAAATTACCCAAGCTTTCACATCTCTTTCTTGGTCCTTTTCGAGTTCTCGGTGGGTGGCTGCGGTGCCCATACAATACGTTTTCCCGTCTCTCTATCAGAGGTAGTTTGTATTCATATGAAACCTTTGAAAGTTTTTTGAAATATTTACTTACTTTGTTTGCTAGGTAAAGGTAACACTTCACACTTTCATATCGTGAGTACAAAATCATTTTAACCTTAAGTAAAAACTCCTAGTACACCTACCTACGTTTTGAAAACTTCTGGACCAAGTTTAAAAACCTAATACCTCACCCAAATGGTGGAGATAAGACTGCGTTTCGCAAGCGCCTGATTTCTGTTACTTGTGTACGTATACATGTCGAGTCTTTCCAGATAATATTTTGAGCTCAAAACTAGAAATTAAGTCAAGAAACGAAAATCTTACAATGCAATTATATTTAGTAATTTATTTTGGAGTTTTACACCACCAAGTAAGCTAGACAAAGTAACTAAGTAGGTAATAAAGTAATTAAAACGACAGTTCACAGTCTTCCAAACCCACGCACTGTCTTTTGCGTATTGCATAGAAGCCTTCAGTAAATCTTGTCCTGCATATCGCTTGTTTGTCTATCTATCAAACAACAACCTAAACCGCCAGTCATGTTTAGTATACAGACTCGGTGCGATGACAACGTTAACTAAATACTGGCGAAGGAAACCTGAAGCTTTCGTCTTCCGGAGGCAAAATGGGTTACCGATGTTGTGACAACATTGTCGATGTTTGTGGAAATTATACCATTCGGTTCGATCAGCCGTCACTTGTTTCAGGCAGAGCCTAGGATAGACGATATACGAGTGAAGGCCGATCGAATCAAATGGTATAATTTCTAAATTGGCTTACTAGTTAGTCAATACAGTTATTTCATAGTTATTTAGCTCTTACTTTGTGCGGCTGTTAAAATCTCTGATCTTCATAACCGTTACAATAAGGTTGCAAATGGTTTGCTTCTGTTCGAGGAAAAATAATTGTGAAAGAACATTTACAGTGAAAACACATAATAAATGTTGTTTAAATCATTTTTATACCTTTTTTAAATAAAATCCATATTAAAAATGATTTATTACATTTAGTACAAATAAACCATTAATACTAAATTAAGTTAAGTGATCCTTTCACTCGGTCTTCTCACAGAACCACAAACATTCTGACATTATCGTCTTCCATTCATCAGCATACAAGTCCAATCCAGGGTCTTCACGAGCGCGTTGAGCATCGTAAGCGTACGCGGTTATTTTTAACGGAATTAATGATGTAAACAGATATATAGACCTATCACGTAAAATGTATAAGAAATAGCGGGTGTGGGTAGCGATGAGCCTTGAATAAAATCACACTTTCCAACAAAAGTAATATAAGATTTCCCCAACTACAGAAACTTACTAACTGTGATTAATCATTAATAAGACTAACTTTTGTAATAGGTTTCAATCTTACTAGATGTCTAAATAATTATAATAGGAAAATGTATTATTATTGGAGTTCATTAATATATTTGTTAATTTTATTGGACGATGTTTTATAATAATCTAAAATAAAAATAAATAAACCATTTATTTCAGGTAACAAATACCCATAGATACCTAAACCTAAAAAACATGACATACTAATAACTACCTATTTTTGTTAGTTAAACAACTTAAAAAACTATGATAGTTGCACATTACTTCAATTACACGAAATTAAAAAATAAGAAGATGAACAACAAAGAAAAAGAAGAAAAGAAGAAGAAGAAAGGAGAGAAGTAGAGAAGTAGAGAAGAGAAGAAGACAGAAGTTAAGCTAATTACCGAGGATAGGCTGTGGAGTTGCGAGACTAGTAGCCCTCTAGTGGCATTACAAAAAGTACTACAGCAATATAAAACAAAAAGTCCTACAGCGACATCTATGACACATATGAAGAACTAACATCAACATTCTAAATCGCGCTATTAAAGTTATCTGCATCTTAAGACCATGTAGAAAAATCCGAAAACAACTATTGGGCAGAGTACCTAGCCCAGCAGAAACCACACCCGATCTCGGTCGGAGCAACTTTACACCCCGTTTTTCAAACTCCTATATCCCAACCAAACATTGGAGTCAGAACAGCTGATGGGACCAAACTTACGGCATGTTTAACGTGTCGTATTCATTATTTCTTAATAATTCAAGGTCATTGTCAATCGACGATATGAAAATAATTGCTTCGAATGTACCTCTCCCATGTTTTCTTATAAAAATGATTAAAATAGTGTGCCAAAAGTACCAAAACCAATATCAAAACAAAAATATATCTTTTTGAAAACCAAGTTATCAACAATATACCATACGACCCACTACTAACAGGATCAGCACTATAGTATAACAGTAGACATTTCAGGCTGATGTAAAAAAGCAATAACTTAACAAAAATCCCAAATGAAATGGCAGAGAAAAGTAAGTTCCACAACATTTATTACAGTCTGTTAACCAGCAAGGCTTTCCTCGAAGTTATCCCATCGCTAATTGAATCGATACTCTCTGTATTATTATCGATTAGAATTGTGCGACTTATCGTAACTCGGCAAAACTTATCGAATACATTTTCTCCGAAGAAAATGGAGTTATCTTTTGTGTAGTGTAAACGGATTGCTGCGTATTTTCACGCTTGCGTGGGCTTGTGGGGGGAGCAGAGATAGGTACTTTATTAGGTGTCAATCATAGTTGTGAGACTGACGCTCCATATGAGGCTTCGGTAAAGCCAATTGGCTTGGATTATATTGGCAAAGTGGATCAGATTTCATCATACTATGATATTGGATACTATTTTACAATATATTCAATTACAAAAGTCTTTTTCAATTGTACATTCGGGTTCCAATTAGTAGCACCACATTTGCTCACATCGACAAAATGCTTTTAATAATCATTACGGTTTTAAAATACGGTGCACAGGTTGCAAACGATAGCGTTGGCATTTAACCGATACGCTCGCCACACACTAATGTAGCCACGAAGATGCTACGCGTGTAGCTCCGTAGCACCGTAGCACCGTCGACAGCTGCTACGTGCTACGACATTCGTAAAATGAGCGTGCTACGCCACCAATACGACGTACACATATTAACGTTGGGTGAGAAATGCCTTTACATAATGTTAACCATAGCTGCTATTCGTTATGTTTTATTTTTCTCTTTTTTTTTAGCGCAGTTGTGCTAATTAGTCGTTTAACATAAAGCGACTCAGATCTAACAATTATTTTTGTTGCAACTTGTAACCCAGAACGCAAACGTACACTTCGCATCACATTTCAATGTAAATAGTTGCTCTGTAATCATTCTGGCACTTGTTAATTAGTGCTTACTTCGGAGGGAGAGAATTTATGTTTATATAACAACGCAACGGTCGGAATAGCAAGATGAGAAACAAGAACAGTGTCTGTAATTAACATAGTAATTATAGGCTCCTAATTGGCTCACTGTTCATGCCTTGAGTATCAAACGGGCGTGACAGGACTAAAGAGTGGTGGGCCTCGGCGTCAGTGCTATAGCTACGACATTTAATTAAGTAGATACCGTGCCATCGATGCGTTGACGGCTACATGGAACGTGATTGCGCTTAACGCCAAAATATTAATTAATATAAGCCGGCGATGATATGACATCGAGATGATTCGACGAAGTTTTTGAGACGCTTTCTGCTTACAAAATTTAATTTTCTTCTGTAAGGTTCAATGTAAAATATAAGGGTTTTCAATAAAGCATTTTGCTTGATAATTGATTGATTAATGTTCTTAAAATATTCATTACTTATTATTTAATTTAGTTTTGATGGTAATTTCATTATAGCAATTTTCTAAATACACAAATAATTAATAGAAATACCTACCTATATTTTAACACTGCAAAATGCAAGTTAATACTTCACACATAAGAGCAAGTTAGTACGAACACAATTTTCCGTGTCCTCTAATACGGGTGAGAATTGAACGTCATAAATTACAATCACCCGTTCATTCGCAGTTCAACTCTTCATTCGTTCACGTTCGAAACTCAAAGTTTCATTCATATTGGCTCAATCAAAAGTAAGACAGGCTAAGACTTCTTACTTTTGTAATAGTTTCCTGCCTTTCGTGAATGCTCCACATTTAAACTTCAGTTTATCAGAGGAGTTACTAGGAGAAAAAGCGCGCGTCGGTAAGTAAGCAGTTGCAGTGTTATACTCGGTTTTATCCGAGAACTAAGCGTTCTATTTACTGATAGTAGGTTTAACAGTTACTTTTGACTCTTATCTATAAAAGCCAATTTTATCCGCGAAAACTACAATCGGTAAAAATGTTTTATAAGATTATTCATGAGTAAGCACGCTACTAATTGTTGTGTTGTATACATAATATAACATCACGCCTGTAATCCCGGAAGTGATAGGCAGAGGTGTAAATAATAGTCCAACATTTTGCCAGTTTTGATAAAGTCCCATGTAATCTAGGTGACGAGCGTATTGCCATTAACCGGGCAAGAATGCAGACTCCGTGACAGCTACTGATGAAATTCGTGATGAAAATTTTCAATAACGCCAATAATAATAATATAAATAAAATATAAATAAAAATAAAATAAATAATATAAATATAATATTTAATTAGCAAGTGGGGCAAACCCCACTTGCTAATTAAATTAAGATGTGGGTACTAGCACTATATAAATATAACCTGAGGGCCTAAAGGCCGTGTCGGCGGCGCGTTCGTGTTCCATGCGTGCCTCAAAGAGAGTCAGCAATAGGAAGGGGTCCGCAAGGGCCGATGCCTGGGTTGCGGGACTGTTCGAAAGAGATACCGCGGCCCCGGAACACAAAGGGCGATGAAGGAACATGGATGGGTTTTAGTCAGTAAAAGTCTGACACTCCCTCCTGCTCCGCCCAGAGTGGGAGAAGTCATTTGATGATTTCCCATCCGAAAAAAAAGGTCCTAAAAGGCTGCTTTAACAGAATCATAATATGAATAAAAAAAAATCTTAAAATGGTATTTATGGTTATGAACATAAAGTCCATTTTAAGAATTTTATGTTTTAACATGATTCATATTATGATTCTGTTAAAGCAGCCATTTTAGCCCCCCTGACTTGATTAAAACTTGGACTGCCTCGTTGGTCTAGTGGGCGCAAGCACGACTGTCGAGCATGAGATCCTGGGTTCGATTCCAAGGTCGGGCAAAGTGATATTGGTGTTTTCCATCAGGAATTTCTAAGTAGCATCCACGGACTTTGGATTTGCGATCGGTTGATGGCAATAGGCTCGCCCCCTATTACATGGGACTCCAACATAACTGGTAAAATGTGGGAATACCTCAGCCTAACCATTCGGGGATTAACGGCGTGATATTATGTTAGATTAAAACTTAGATCCTACCTCCACATTTAACCTTCAAAGAGTATAATTTTACGGTACCTTTACAAAACAGTATTGAGTGATATGAAGATGAATAGGGCGCCATATTAAATTGGATCCCGTGGTTCATTGATTTTCAATTTGTATGGGGCGTGCAATGTTCGTCGGGGAGGACATTTGGGTCTCAAATAGGGAAATAAATCTATGTAGAATCTACTAGTGTTGCGAAACAAACCACTTTGCGAAACTATTAAGCTGGGCTAGCTATTACAAGATTTAACAACGGTATAGATTGAGTTATAAATGGTTATTATGCTGAAGGGTTTCTTGATAAATAATAATGCTGCGAGGTCAAGTTGTATATGGTTCGGTTGGGCCGTGGATGGGTTTGGATTCTACATACATGCGTTATTGAATCGAAGGGAGCGTTAAAACAATCCATAATTACTTGGGTTATTCAAAGAGCCAAAAACTTGATAACCAAACCATCACCCCGGAACGAATATAAGGTGATATCGGTTTACTGTGTTAAAAGCTAATATTGAAACTTTTTGTTAGTAATCAATGCAACCTCAGGGTATTTTAATACCGGGGTTGCGGGACTGTTCGAAAGAGATACCGTGGCCCCGGAACACAAAGGGCGATGAAGGAACATGGATGGGTTTTAGTCAGTAAAAGTCTGACACTCCCTCCTGCTCCGCCCAGAGCGGGAGGAGTCATTTGATGATTTCTCATCCGAAAAAAAAGGGTATTTTAATACCTCTAGTCTTTTATCATTTTACTCGCTACATTATCATTCTCCTCTATAACCCAATTTATTTGGGGTCAGCATGTCCTCGTCTTCCATCCCTCTCTATTGCTCGTCATCTCATCAGACACCTCCTTTCTTAGGGAATATGCATACATTTTGTTTTTTCTATTTCGATACGGAATGTTAAAGTACTATAAACATAATGACAAAAAGCGAAAACAATACATAAATCGGCCAAACAACAAAAAAATTATAACCATTTAAACTTTTGTTTCTATCTCTTACTAGATAAACGGAATTTAGTATGGATTTTGTACGTCGATGCAGCGAATGACGTCATTCGCTATATCGGATCTCTCTGTCTAATCAGCAGTTTCAAATGCTTATAACTTAGTATTTTTTATAGATATTAAAAAAATAATTTCACTTCGCTATTTTTGATGTAAATACGCTTCGTTTAGAGTGATATAAAAAAGTCATGCACCCTATTATCATCTTTCACACAGTTCATATATATGTCGGATCCGGTCATGAGTACGGACGGGTGAATGAATCGAAAGCGCGCCAGTGGTGACATCACGCGACCTACTTACCAGTCTACCCCACCATGGCGGCTTTTACAGAGTCATGATGTTAACTCCTCGCGGTGAGGCGGACATTCTGGGTCTGATCGCAGCGGAGTTAAGACGTCTTGAAACTGTACCCGATTCATTGTGCCCAGTGTTATTGTGTGAAATTGTAATGTCAAGTAATTTGTTACTTTCCTCAGTGTCTCTGTTTGAAAAGAGTAACCATGGAGTTTCTTGCCGGTTCTTCTCCATGGAAACGACCAACCCGAACCCTGCAATGTGAAATAAAATAGTGTATCGCATCCAGTGTGTTTTCATAGCACGAAACCCGTCTTCTGCCCACATAAGCTCGAGCCTAGCGAAATAAATCCTGACAACCCGACATAATATATAATAATATATCCATCAATCCATCGTTTCTTTGGTCTTCCACTACTCCTATTCACACCCATATTCATATTTACTCGTTACATAGTTGATCTAAGAAAGTAACTGCTAAGCGTTGTGTTTTCTGGTTTGTTTCCCTGATGTAAAATTTTGTTGTCCAAAACCCCGATTCTTACATTTTCTACACCGTAATGACATACTAGTGAGTGTACGATAAACCGCTGCCTGCCTCTGTAGCTATGTTAAACGTACACTTACATCCAAGTAAGTACGTATTTGCGTAGAATTTAATTGCTTCACCAATGTTTATTTGGAAATGATCCGTCACGACGTGGCTACATGACACTAGTCGAGTTGTTTATTAATAGTGGAAAACATGCTGCATGATAAATATTACTTATGTATTTATTACTAGGCTGGTTCGAGTGATACATCAATCAAAAGCAGTTATTATAATATGTATACGTTTGTTTTTAGTTCCAGTACAATAAAGCAAGGTTAAGCCGCACTTGCCAAGGTGATCTGTGGATGGATGTCCATCTATTACATACTGAGTTTCCTCCGTACCTCGGAAAACACGTTAAGCCTTTGGTCTCGGCTGACATTTGTAGATCTCTGACAGTCGTTACAGGTAGTCAGCGGCCTGAAAGTCTGGCAACCAGTCTTACCAAGGGATATCTTACTACCCGCTACTAACTGGCTTGTAGAGGTCAGATAGGCAGTCGCTCCATGTAAAATGCATTTCGGAAATTATCACATATGAATCATCAGCCTATTAATGTTCCCACTGCTGGGACACAGGCCTCCTCTCTATGAGAGGGAATGGGTTATAATCCACCACGCGGGCCCAGTGCGGATTGGTAGATGTCACATGTCTTCGAATTTTTTGGTTCTACGACAAGCCGGTTTCCTCACGATGTTTTCCTTCACCGTTTTGAGAGCAGCGGTGATGAAATAAATTACACAAAGTAATGGGCCTGCTTGGGTTCGAACCCACGACTTCGTTTCGTAAGTTGGGGCCGCCAATATTGGGCCACCGCTGCATATGAATGTACTGATGGAATTAAAAGTATTCATGTCTTAACATAGGTTATGCCTATTCGTGTTTAGTTATTTTACAAATACGTACTGCAGTTAAAGTTAATTCTGCATTTATATCATTAGTATGGATAAAGAAGATCTATAGTACCTAAAGATGGCTTAGTTTTTTTTGACAAATTTCTCCCAATTTATCCACAAAATAGGAGGGAAAAATAATATTTATCGAAAAGAAACAAGACTATTCCGCACCACATTTAATTTTTGCAAGTAGTAAACAACGGTTAACTGACAGCATAGAATGCAAAATAACAACCTAGAAACTTTTCCTTAAAAAATAAAATATCCAATCCTTATTGTTTTCAGGGTTCCGTACAAAATATGAAAAAAAAAAACGGAACTCTTATGGGATCACTCGTGCGTCTGTCTGTCTGTACGTCTGTTTTGCAAACCTTACTGGGTCCTATATCAAATGGAAGGACTCGTTATGAGGATCTCAAATATATTTTTGTTATTGTTGTGAAATAAATAGTTATGATTTTATTCATGGAAGAAGACGAAAATTGACCATTCGCCCCCTGATCTCCGAAACTACAGAGCCTAAAATTTGAAAAAAAAAAATACAAAATATAGTTCATCGCATGTAGAATACAGGAAAACCTACAAGAATTCTATCAATTGAAAATAAAGTGGTAAAATCAATATAAAACGTTCACTTACGAAAATTTGACTTAGGCATTGTACGGAACCCTTTCCACACGAGTTCAACTCGCACTTGACCGGTTTTTTAATTCTATTTTTGTTGTAAAAATAGCCGATTCCATCTTACATTTCCTCAGTGGGCGTGTCCTGACTCCCACATCGTACTTCCTACGCAGTATTACCCCATTGTTATTTCAGGTTTCTGAGCAGAAGCCTGATAGTTTAACAATCGATGTTAAGTTATAGTATCTATTGGTGGATTCTAGTAATATTGCTTAAAATACCTATTCGGACGTTAATATCGATGGTCTGATTTATTTTATTTTATTTTATTTATTAGGTTTACCAACAATTGTTTACACTAATTTACAAACAAAGATAAACATGCGTTTAAACTCTACACAGTGTAAAAATTACTTAAAGGTAAACACCACATGGATTTAAAAACAATTCAAAATAGTAAAACGCCTTACTCCCATAGATACCAAGTAGCAATGTTGTAATAGTGTTGGTAATACATACTCATCATAATCATCATCATCTTTATGCCTTGTCTAATTCCAACTATAAACCTGGAACCAGGTTTCAACAGAAAAAAGACCTGAAAAAAACAAAGTAAAACACTGTTTTAAGCTTTCACGACGGTGGTTATCCCACGATCTTGGCGCTAGCAGTAGCGTTGGAATATCGGGAGCACAAGATAATTCTTCTTTCACGGCGGCGGTCATCTCGCGATCGTGACGTTAGCAATAGCGTTAGAATATCGGGAGCAAAAGATAATTCTTCTTTACGGCGGCGTGGCGGTCATCTCGCGATCATGACGCTAGCAATAGCGTTGAATATCGGGAGCACAAGATAATTCTTCTTCTTCGTTATCGAGTGGTTAGTGCCTAACCTGGTGTCAGAGTTTTTATGCCGCCCACGGGCCTCTGACTTGGCTTTACATGCCGTCGAGAAATATCTCTCAGGCATGCTGGTTTCCGCTGCGGGAGACGCCCCGGGCGTCGGGGGCCACCACGTGGCCCCCGGCCACCGTGTAGGCGCGGGCCTGTGGACGGTGGGCTATGGGCTAGCTCGCCGTCCGTCCGTCTCATGACGACAGGCCGTGTCGACGGCGTGTTCGTGTTCCACGCGCGCCTCAAAGAGAGTCAGCAATAGGAAGGGGTCCGCAAGGGCCGATGCCTGCCGGGGTTGCGGGACTGTTCGAAAGAGATACCGCGGCCCCGGAACACAAAGGGCGATGAAGGAACATGGATGGATTTTAGTCAGTAAAAGTCTGACACTCCCTCCTGCTCCGCCCAGAGCGGCAGGAGTCATTTGATGATTTCCCAACCAAAAAAAAAAAAGGTGTGCTAGTTTTCTCACGATGTTTTCCTTCACCGCAAGTGATAATTTTGTTTTGTTTTAGATAATTGAAAGTCACGAAAGATAATTCAGTGACAGTGAAAGTAAAGTATTACTTTACATGCATTGTCTTCTATGTTAATTGAGGCTATAAAGAAGGTCATTTAGGTCCCGTTAGTGAAAAAGGAGAAATTAATGGAATGCAGCAGACAAGAGCCCTATACTTCCAATATGTAGCAAAGCAGACCAAAGCCAATATACGTCGCATTAGCAATATCTTCCGGACTCCTGCCCGCCTGGTAATGGAAAAATGAGTTGAAAGCTGATATTGGATATACACTACAATCGTAAGATTCGTATGTAGGTATTTCATTACTGAAAGCTTCATGGAATCGAGTAATTTTGTTGTACTGTATTTGTAGAGCTTTCTATTAAATTAATATAACAAATATGTACTTTTTCCGTATTGATATTGTTTATTTCGTTCTGTACAACCTTTAATTTGAAACGGTTGTGTTGTTCTTTTTTGCCTTTATTAATATTAATAAATGTAGATACAGATTGAAACTACCTACTCTCATGGGTCCCATCCATCAAATAGTCTTATAACAGAGCCATAAAAGTTACTCCATCAATTACAGCTTTCTTCATAATTTCAGGCTTCAACTTTACAATATTGTAATTTATTAAATAAATGCTACAATATTTTGAAGAAGTAACTTAATAACTTCTTAGTTACTTAAGTAGAAATAAGTCTGTGAATTTCAGCAGACCAAAATAACAGGTTTTATAAATTCACGCCCTGAAAGCCAACAATCAACCTCATCAGAAAAAAACCTTTTCAAAAGTCTCGCCCAGTAACCGATCGGTACAGTCTACACGAAAAGTGTATTTGGTGCAGTGAGCTTGCATTGTCACCGCTTGCACGTACCGACTCATCGGTTCGCTAGCCAGCACTGGCCAGATGTATTGGTAACCTAACAGGATGTCTCGCAAATAAAATGCGGGTTGCATACTGAATACCAACATTGAACCGGCAAACTGAACGCGGAATTACCTAGCTTAAACGGAACATTTTAATAATGGGATTCTGTAACAGACTGTACCTTATTGAACTTGGTAATGGAATGTAAAGAAAATCTTTTTGTATTACATTTAATACAGTGAAACGAAACATACACTATATTTTTGATGAATAAAGTAGTAGAAATATGTACTTGGAATTTTCAACTTCAGAAACCTTTTGAAGGATTTTTAGAATTACTAGTTTATATTTTCGGAAATAAGGCCAAAACAATGATGATGATTTCTCTCTCTTTTTTATTTTTCTAAGAAAGATAAACAGTGTCCGGCCCATGAAGTAATCGTAATGCAGGACTCAGAAAACAGGACTAAAATTCCAAATATTGGTATTTCCTAGCAGTTTGGCCGGGAATAAGCCTGTAATTAATAATCAAGCGATAATAAAAGACAGCCGATGGCTACATCTAAATAAATATAAAAAGTCTTAGTGCACGCCATCTACCTACTAAAAGAGAAACAACCCTGTGCGTTTTAAATTGAAAGTTACGCGGAATACCCGGGGAGAGCACGCATAGCTTCGCATTAAACAAACTTGTAAATAACATTTATTCACTTGCCCCGCTGTATTACCTGCGTAATTCCTAATCACCGATATTACGTGCACTGCTTGGACAAAGGAAAATGTTTGCGGCTTCGTTTAATGCATCCGCGGACACGCGCACAGGTGGCTCTAGGATTAATTTTGGTAATATTGTCTACGTGTGTGTGTGAAGACCTTTATTTACTAAGAAATAAATACGCTTTAAAATGTTTCTCATGTTTTATTCTAAGGGACAGTGTAAGGTCAACTTTTTAAGACCGTACATAGGTGAGAGCAGTCTTGGGCCGCGGCACCGCGACGCGGCGGCTTGTCCCCGGACGGTCATTTCGACCCAGCATCCGAAAATTGTCACCTCGCTCCCGTCTTCATTTGCAACAAATATAGAGCCCGAGGCTGAGCAATAAATTGCTGAATTTACTTTGCCTCCTTTTCCTCAGACGTGCTATTTTTCAGGCTCTTTGTTACGTTACAAAAAAGGACACTTAGCATCAATTCTTTTCCCGGAATTGCGTTTATAGGGACGCTGCAGAAGTAATAACGTAGATTCTGTATCCTCGGATTACTTTTGCTTCTGGAACGTCGATTTTCAAGTCAAATACCATACTGAGCATTTTGTATCGTTATTAAACATGAAGTCATCGTTCATGAGTAAAAATAAAAACATGTCAACATGAAGCGAGCGTAAGTCCGCGTGCGGATTGACGCGTGACATGCGCCTTAAGTGCTTTCGTATTATACCGTAATTTACATACAATAATATTTTATTTCCTCGCTATCAGTCATGTCTCGAAGTTAACTTTTCATTCTACCATTACCGCACTTACATTATGTACCAAATAAAATATCTAGTGTATAAAAATGAGTACATTTTCAGCCGTAAAGTTAATAGTATGTTCTTATCGCAAATGTAAAATTTTATGATAAAAATAAATTTCATTCACAAATGAAGTTATTTATCGCGAAATAGGCTGTTATTTGCTTGCAAGTACTTAAATAATGGGTGGACCGGTGAAAGGACTTTTATCAAACCAAGGGTCGTACTAAATCGAAGTGTCAGCGACAGAGCCCTTGTACTTGACAATAAAGGGGAATATACAGTCTCTTTGTTTTGTCCTACAGAAGGTTAATGTCACGGAAAAAGTTTTAATTGTAAAATATTGGCACGCTTCCACCTACTATGTACTCAATGTACCTTGGAAATATAAAATTGTACCTGTGTTTACTCACATATATGACTTCAATTCAACATCTTGTGACCTACTCAGAATTTTTAATAAAACCGTTTTAAATTTTAAAAAGTAAAAGATATTTTTTTTAATTTTAAATCGCGTGTTTTTTAGTCACTTTTTGACTTGAATAAATTGGAGAAAAAACTAAAAGGTATATAAAAAAAAAGCTTTTTCAAAAAATCTAATATTACATTCCCACACAAAAGAACGCCAACAATTGCTAATTAAAGGCTAGATACGTAAGTATAGACCAACCCAGCTTTATAGACCCCAAATAGCCGTAACTAAGAATTTAGAATTCAGATAACAGTAATAAATCAAGCCAATAAATTCCTGTCTTCAGAAACGCCTATGTCGAAAATTTTTCAGAAAACACATTGTTTCCCTCAGTAGCGGAAACCTAAAAACTGTAATAGTAGAATAATTTAAGTTGGATCGAGTTGGCACTGTTCCAATTGTTAAACTACCTATAATTATGTATGTTAATACGTGCGAGGTGGTTCAGATACCGTCTAACGACTTCCTTTGATAAAAATAAAGTTGCGTTGAAATTTTAGTTCCGTAGCTGCAAGTTTATTGCCGAATTGCGTGCGAAGTCTTGCAATCAACGGTTTGCCATCGCCCTTTATATAGACATTGATTTAATTTACATAGGAATGTGATGGAGATGATAGTAACGATCTAGATTTTGTCAGTTGTAATGGATACGTATCAATTTGTTTGTTCCAGCGAGTTACTACTTGCGTTACTACGTGTTTTAATAGTCTCCAGAATCTAGGTTTTTACTAGGCAAAATTCGCAACATGTGCAAAGTATAATAACACTGAACATGATAATGTGCACTTTGTAAAAAATATAAACCACTACTCCAATAAAAAGTAATAACCTCAATACCATTGAAAATACAGCTACTTCAATTTAAATATAGCTAATAGAAAAAAAAAAAAACTAAGTAATATTGTGATTGCCGAGCACTCACCGTTCCCATATTATTGTTTTGTAATAATGAAAGAGCTTTCAATTAAGAAAAATGCTTTAAACAAAACCCAGCGAGGAGGCCCAAAGCGATTACATTAAAACATTTCGATTGGGATTACGGAAGCTTGATTTCCTTTTGCGAAATCTCGATTCATGCTCGAAGCTGTGTGTAAAAGGTGTTCTGGGCTCTCTAGTGGATCATTAACAAAGATTTTGCGGCGTCGACCTCAGTTACACTGTTTCATATTTAATGTTGTTTACTCTTTTACAAGCAGACAATGTGGTAATTTGTTAAAGGATAATATTTGAGCTCGTTTATGAGAGCGTGATGCGGCCGTAGGTATTTGTTTGCTGCTCTGCACCAACAATACGGGTCTGTCATCTGTCAAGCTCAACCGGCGACAATATGTACAAACGGACGACGAATAAATTGCCCATCATTTATATTGATGAGTGACGTCGCCGTTATTTTAATATATTGTATAAATAAACATAACAATGTTAGTGTAGCTTATATTCGTGTTTTGACAATATCCACACACGTTGCAAAGCGATATTGGAATACCAGGAACTCAGATGAAACGAGAGCCAGTAACAGAGTTCACGTGAATCTCTGCGTTGACTTTCATGTTGATTGGATAACACGAACGCAATGCAGTTTTTTGGGGTCGGGGGTTACTGAAATCTCGGAGTAAGAAATGTTTATTTATTTTGGTAGTGACAATACCAATTGACATCGCTTGAAAACCTGTCACACCACTCACTAACACAGTTTTATCTCTTGTTTTCAGCAACAATTTTAGTAAACAAGGACGGAGCTTTTCGTAGAATCACTTATTTCGGCGATTTTGTAGATTGTATCTCATTAATTCTTGTTTCCAGAAAAGCTATAAGTAGAAGAGGGAAAATGCTGAAGATTTCCTCTAACTGGTTGCTGGGAGCCGCTTGCGAGTTTACCGCGAGTAGTGAGACTTCGCTCACATCTATGTACACCATACAGATGGTCACCGTAAATGACATTAGCAAACCACCAGTCAACATTCTCTATAGGTAAATTTTGTGCTAACTCAATGGACTACTGGCGCGCGTGTTGCCGATTGCCGTATCCGCCGAATCCGGAGCAAAACTTTCTGATTTTATAAACAAAGTTTTCTGATATTTGAATAATCCATACATATAATAAAACAGTTTGCAGTCTTTCGTTACTGACGAAAGAAAAACTGTGCATTGTTCCATTGCAACATTGAGAATTTTCAAGAAAAAATAAGTGGCTTTTGTTAGAAAAACATAACTGATGACAAAAAGTGACTTTTTAGAATTTTTGTCTGTCTGTTTGTCTGTGTGTATGGTACGGCTTCACGCCAAAACTACTGGATAGATTGAATTCAGCAAAAATGTTCTTTGTAAACCAAGGAAGGCTGTAGGATACATAATTATTATCACGCCGTATGTTATGGGAGGTAAGAAATATTGATTTTAAAAGGTTTTCGTTAGTAATTGAATGCACAAAATTACATGTTACAGGCTATATTATGTGACGCAGACGAAGTTGCGCGGGTCAGCTAGTATAATATACGTAGGCTGAGATCTTTCTGTTTTTATTTCGTTAAACGCAAACATTGGCTACGCCGTATTCCTGTCACTGTAGCTCATGTGTCAAACTAGAGTACAAGGCAGAGATAAAACAAGTCAAAGCACGTGATATGTAACACTTTTAGATCTCGGTGTTAGATCTAAGAATGCGGTTGGTTAGTAGTCAGCAGTCGACCATTGCACCATAGACACATTTCATTGTAATTATAGAAAGTTCAAGAGTTTCTTAACATTCTGATTACACCATAACAACTTGTAATTAAAACTTAAACTGCGACCACAAAACTTTTCATGAATGAGAACTTCGCTATTCTATCCACCGCTCATTGCCATGTAGGTCGGTATTAATGTCTGGCCAAAGTAATTATGAAACTTAGCGTGTGTACAGAAATCGTACAGCATTATTGCTTTGAAATTTAACTAATAATGGAGCTTGTAAACAATAGGTTTGAATTTATTCGTGTTTAACGTAGCATATTCCACTTGATTCACTATTTGAAATCATAATTATAATGAGTGAGAACATGAATCCAAAATATTACACCTTCACAATCGTAATTGAGTTGTGAGCTGTAATTAATATTTCTTAGTATTTTAATTAAATCCATCACTTACGCAACCTATTTAAAGTTAATTCAGTGTTTCATATTAAAAGGATTGTATATCCGTGTGCACGCGCGCCCCGTATTACTCGCAACGTCTGTAAAAAACAAGCAATGCAGATGTAGTTTTCATTAACTGAAAAGCCTTCAATCTCATTATGGTGGCTGGCAAACAAAGAATTTGAGGAAACGCGCACCGCCATTTTTGCCCACAGAGTGATGCTAAAACGCATTTCGCTCTGATTAATTTAGAACAGCAAAAAATTCTAATGTTGTCCGAAGACTTTCTTGTTTCGTCGAAAAGAAAAAATAAAGCAGATTAATCGTGGAACCCTTATTAACAAAGCAATTGTTACTGGGGCTTAATTTTGAAAACCAACAATGGAAAATAAAAATGGAGTGGAGTGCGCTGCGTCCTCTCGTCCTAATGAATGAGGAGTAATTTCAGTTTAAATAAAAGAGAGAACAATAAAATACCCATTTTAAAAACAGTACGATGAGCAAATTGCCGCGGCATCCAATTTATAGACAATGAGGGAGGACTGTTAACATTGCTATTCCCATTAAGAATAGCGAGCGCGGAACACAGTTACAATTCGTGGCTCAGCTTTTTATTTTACTTATAATAGCATACACTCGAGCCACGGAGATATGAAACGTAGCCATGTGAAAACAAATGAGCTGTCTATTCAAATTCAGACGTTTGACAAAAATAAATGATTGAGAAATAATTTAATCCATATACATTTGCATGAATTACTCGAAGCAATATGATGCTGTACGATATATGTCAGCAGAGGAATACGTCACAGCGGAACAGATCCAATACCCTCCGTCGTTATACATACATGAAAACATACTAAATGAGAAAAGGGGAGTTTTTTTCATTAAGTCCCTAAATTGCTACGAAATATTTCATTTCGATCGAATGATTGGCTCGGGCCCAACTGTGTGACTCGACGGATGCCGACAGACCTACGGCGTTCACTATCAGATGTTCGAGGTATATGCTATTTTTCTCCGTAAGAATACAAATGTCTTGCCAAATTGTCTACCGCCGAACTAGTCCAATTTAGAAAGCAATTTCGCAACCAATTCGTTTTGTAAGCGGATCAAGAGGCCAACCTTAAATATGGCCATTAAATCGTTTGCGCCGAACCCACATTCGTCTTTTTAATGCGAACTTCCAACGCTAACAAATAAGAAACTGTTATCGGCGCTAACTTATCACGTCTACGGTACACGTTTCACCTACCTATACTCTATCCTACACTATTTTTATAAATAAGTAAGAAATGACCAAGTAACTCCCACTTGCGGAAAACGTCCTAATTCGTCTGCTGTTTTTCCTTATTATTTCTTTATGCTGCTGTCGAGTGTACAAATATAACTTAATAATACGTTTTTGCTGGCATTATCTGCCTTAAGGAACGTTTCTTTTAATTATGTGTGTGCATGTCTTGATGAAGGATAGAGTTATTAATGTGAAAGTAAAAACTATTTTGTTCAACGCTGGGGTTCAGATTTTACTGCCGTTTCTGTTTTTAAAATAGGTACCATATAACGTTATTGTGAGTCGCCTCTTGAAAGTCACATAAAACAACATGATAGTAGAAACCTACGCTAAAGAGAGTATATATATGTATTATAATAGAGAGTATTCAAAGAAAACTTGATAAGACTTGTAAATCTTTACTTTCCAATAAACGTAGGCGTGTGCTTACAAGTCAAGAAAAAAAGTCCTGTTTATTTTAAAACCTCTCCCCACACGCACGGCTAATGTACGTATATAATATCGATGTAAACTGTTGACAGGGCACTTTCAACTCGCCGCGACATGAAAGAGCTATGCGTGAAATGTTATGAATGGCATTTGTTGACGTGTGTGTGGTCTAACGAGCGAAGTTCTGGCGTGATTGAAACCGTGGCCTTCCGATAGTCATCGTACCCTTTCATTCGCTGACCCTCGGAGCCACGCCTACGCATCCTGTATCCCTCATATTTGATAAAATGGCTTAATTAAAACTTTGCATAGTTTCGGCTGGACGACGAATAGAGTCAGGTTCTACCGCAGCAGATAAGATCCTTTTAATTACGTAGGATTTGAGTTAATTAAGCCGAATGTGGTTTGTATGAAGGTTTACTTTCGGCCCTGAATATGGAAACACGTGTCATCCTTTTCATCGAGAACTTTAATTACATGGAGAGAACATAGCTCGGTTTGAACGCGTGGAACAATTATGAAAGATTGATGAATAACAATTTAAAAAGTTGTTCGTCTCGGTTACTGTACTTTGAAGTAAAAGTGTATTCATTTTGTTAAGTGTAAACAGTTATGTTTAAAACTACATGTAGGTATATTTGTAGACGTTACAAAAAATACACTCAAAAAACAAGCACAGTTTTGATCGGTGGCGACTGGCGTGGCGTAGTGTTGATATTTTCGTGACAAAAAATAGACGAGTAACAAACCGAAAACTGAAAAAATCTTTTATGGAACGTCCTCCCCCTTACTCAATATCGGTTAAAGCGTTTTAGCAAAAGGAAAGTTTAGAAAATGTGTGGTTTGTGAACTTCTCCTCGTAGAATTGAATTTTGAAATTGTTACAGTCTTGCCTTTAATAAATCATGGAATTTGAACTCGAATTCCAACCAATTTCCAGCTATCGGTAGGCAATGAAATTGTCTTTAAGACATTCTTAATTTTGTCATTAATTAAATGATCTAGGACAATCAATGGTGCATTTGAGTTCGATGGTATCATTATCATCATCATCATTTCAGCCGAAAGACGTTCACTGCTGGACATAGGCCTCTCCCAAATGTCGTGACAGTTCGATGGTATAGCAGACTTTTATTAGTTACCAACTTACTTGAGTGTCCTCATTTGAAATTATGGCTAGGTAAAAGTATGCTTGTTTGTGTTCATACTAGTGTTGCCCAAAAACGGTCTTGGTCTTGCAGTCTTGGTCTTGTTCTTGCACTTTTGCAAGACCAAGACCAAGACTGAACCCTGCAAAACTTGAGCAAGAACAAGACTAAACCTGCAAGACTCTTGCGTCTCGCAGTTATTTATAATCGCAATTATTTTCTGCGATCGATGAGTCACGGAACGCGCAATATTGGTAGAAATATAAAGTTTGAAATTACAAACATCAATTTTATTTCATAAATCAGCTATTTTTTTTTAAGTGCGATAGTTAAATAATAGGAGCTTAAAAATTCCTACAAACAATTTTCGTTCGTCACCAGCCACAATAGATATCCAAAAAATTATATGTCTGATACATTTTAATGTAGGTATCAAAAATTTTATTCATGTTTTAGATGTTTGTGCTGGTAATTAAAAGTCTAGCTGACGACAAATTTTATTAGTTAGAAGTATCAAGTCCAGATGAATATGAAAAGTATATGTGATAATTATTTTAACCACTAGCTGTTTGTGAAGAGTTTAGGAATAGCCAGTACACGTACAGAAAATCATTAAAGGTACCTACATAGAGTTAGTAATTAAGCTTAGGTACTAAATTGTGTCATTTTTTTTAATTATTGTCAAGTAAATTTTATTAATTTGGTGGTTCACTTTACCTATGTCAATTTAATTTCAACATGTACGTACTCTGTTACGTTGTTCTAAGATCTAAACTAACGTGTTTATAATATAGCAATAGGCTAATAGGTATTTGAAAGTAGTCTAGTCTAAGTAGCAGAGTCTCGCAAGACTTGCGAGACTCTTGCTGCAAGACCAGAACTGAGAGCGCAATACCAAGACCAAGACCAGTTGTATTGACGCAAGACCAAGACCAAAACTGGCTAAGGTCTCGTCTTGGTCTTGCATTTGGGCAAAACTAGTTCATACAAACTCAAACAAAACTGGGTATGCTAAAGCGATGCGATTACTGCGCAATACGCACGATTCCGTATTCGGCACATAGTTGACATTGTATGCTGAGAACTGAGAGCGATCAAAGTTTGATTCGATAGTGGCAACAAGCGAGCCGCGCAAGCAGTAAGGTAGCCATTGCACGTTGGCAAAGCAAACTCGCGAGACGTGAGGCACATAAACTTGTAGATCAAGCGAGAACCCTCCCAGGACATATTGGTCACGTATTTTCACCAACTGCTTTTATTATCTCTCCGTCGTCGCTTTTAATTTTCTGCCAAAGTTAATCGTCGCTAAGCCGACTAACTGCCGTATTCTTCGTAGTTGGTTTTATGTCTCGCTTAATGACTCGATGTCTCGAACTTCAGCAGGCGTCAAACTTTATTAAAGGAATTATCAGGAGTTCGTGAGTTACGCTTACTGCTGTTATCTATTTTCGTAATTGAAAAATGTTACGGTTAAAGTTAACTTAAACGATAAAAATAGGTACCTACCTTCATTTATTTTCCAATTCAATAGCCTTTGTTTCTAACTGTACTATCTACATCACATGCTTCTACGAAGTTACGGTTTTTAAGGTAATATTATTAGTCCAACATACTATTTTAAATAGACAAATAAGTAGGAAGAATGCAGGTAGACAAATATATTAACTTTAACATCACAGTAACTAAAATTGGCTATCTATATTTCCTCTGTTTTTGCGCAGCCCATTATAACTTGTTGCCTTTACTAATTCTCACCCAATTCAAGTAGCGAAGTAACAAAGTAAAGGGTGTGTAAGGGCGGATCCTTTGAGAATAACCGAAACTATTCCCGCTTCCTGGCAGATGGCGCTGTTCTCCGAATAAATATTTAATTTCTAATACGGTGTTAAAATATGGGGTTACATTTATTTAGACAGTATGCTATGACTCTTGGTGGCTATGAAGGAATTACTTGAAGTATGTTGTGTGCTTTTGTTCTGCCACTGATATAAAATGAAAGAAGAAATATAGATGTAGTCTGTATAGATCTGTATAAATAAGTTAAATACAAACCTGAAAACAGTTTGCGACCTCTACTTACAAATTTCCAAATAATGTGTAAAACTGCAAATATATGGTATAAATAAAATAAAAATCTGATTTCTGAAGTCGATAATGTCCGATTGACCCAAAATGAAAAATCATAAAAACGATCTTATAGGCATACCGATAAAATACCTATTACGTTCTATTAAACTTTTCATGGTTTTACTTTCTTTTATCTTAAAGTTGGTCCAGGAGATAAATTACAAATAAAAAAACAACCCTAACTTGTCTACTTAGTTCCAAATAAACATGTTTTCGTCTACACTCCTACTCGTTACCCTAACTTTGTAAGAGATAAAGATAAACGCTTATTTGTAAAAGTCGTTCGTCTTACTATCTACTTGGCTAGCCGCTTATCTACTATTTCTACTATAATTATAACTTTCTGAACGATGATGTACTACCTAAGTAGGATAACTAAGTTTTTCATAATAATAACGTTGAAGTAGAAAACAATAGATATCGTCTTCGAAATAGGCATAAATAATTCTGAATCTTAGATCAAAAGTGGACAATGGAGTAGCTTATCTTATTACTAATGGCGATGTCTTCCAGACAACCTTTGATAGACAAAACAATACTGAGGTGCGGACCCAAGACGGCAAAACTCAAACTTATCAAGAAATATGTATTCATGGAAATCCTGTAGAAACTGAATAGACATGTTTAGAAACGGCTGTGTTAGCGAAAGGTAGTCATAAGTTCTCAATAAATCTGTGTATATTTTTGTAGTTATTTTACCCACTAAAAAAGGTTAATTTTACATACCTAATCAACGTGACCCAAAGAAAGAAAGGAAA
This sequence comes from Xestia xanthographa, assembly GCA_905147715.2. Taxonomy (NCBI): domain Eukaryota; kingdom Metazoa; phylum Arthropoda; class Insecta; order Lepidoptera; family Noctuidae; genus Xestia; species Xestia xanthographa. The sequence continues at coordinate 14,355,416 of LR990656.1, forward strand.
GAAACCAGGGCCGTTCTAAAGCACGTTGGGTTGACGATATCTTCAAAGTCGCGGGAAAACCCTGGATAAGGGATGCACAGAACCGTGAAGTATACCAGAAAAAAGGTGAGGCCTATCAGTAGGTGATCCCGGGCTGATATGATGATGATTCAAACTTGACCCAAGCCGTGTCATCTGGTTGACTTAAATATTATTCAAATGATAAAAAAAAAAATACCTACATTACCTTTTTCGATCAACTAAATACTAGTAAGTAGATTACCTATTTCCGTATCCTCGTGAGCTAGATATAAGAAAATTGTTCTTTGGTTCGTACTTTGAAAACGTATTCTAGAATGTTATAGAAATACACATACATAAGTATTACTTATGTTTGACGAACGCTCATGTATGTAAACCGTCGCTGAGACTTAATACTTTAATATGTTTGTCGTTCGACTTTATCAGGCATTGTTTTGAGCGACGAAATGAGCTTATTCACTGGATTATGTTCTAATAATATTCTCTCAATCCTCTTATTATTATGCTCTGAAGAACTTTATTTAATTTTAACTTAATTTATCATATCGTTCTGCGTCAAAAACAATTACCCGCATAAAAACTTTTGATCAAACCACGAAGACAGTAACCTAATTACGAATAAATTGATAGATAAACTCATTTTCAGCCTTTGTTTTGAAGCTCAAAACATTTTAGGCCCAACTTTAATGTTCTTAGTAATTTCAATGTTCTTTGAAAGCGTTATTAGACTCCAACTTATGTAGGCGTCTCCACCAGCATATATGAACCTAACACCTAAGGTCGCACGACACACGACATTAATAAATTTAATGTAAAATATTCCCCACTGAGACATTATACACAGCCATTTGTGTCATACTTGTGTACGTGTGTGAATATAAATAGAAAAAACTCGCTTCACCTCGCAGCTTTGTCCCCTGTGAATAACCGGGATTAATAATTATTATTGCGACAGTCGAGTGCTTCGTGTCACAACCAGAGCAATACAACTCCTTGCTTTTCCACTTGATTACTTTCGTACAATGGTCTGAACAAACAATAATATAACCTCGGCTACCTTTGTTAAAGAGAAATAATTTCAGTTACCAGCAGCGGGCGTTGTCCGCAGCTGTACGATGCCATTCGGATTTTTTCTTCCATTAACAGTATTTTTAATGCTTCACTGAAAACAAGAATTGAATTCACTCGGTGTCCCAAGTTTTAGGGTTCCGTACCCAAAGGGTAAAAACGGAACCCTATTACTAAGACTTCGCTGTCTGTACGTCTGTCTGTCACCAGGCTGTATCTCATGAACCGTGACAGCTAGACAGTTGAAATTTTCACAGATGATGTATTTCTGTTGCCGCTATAACAACAAATACTAAAAACAGAATTAAATCAATATTTAGGGGGGGGCTCCCATACAAAAAACGTGATTTTTTTGCAGGTTTGTCTAATGTTTTTAAATAATGGTACGGAACCCTTCGTGCGCGAGTCCGACTCGCACTTGGCCGGTTTTTTTTGTACGTATTACCTTTTCGATATCTGGAACGATCGCAACGCAAGCAGAAAAACATTAAATAAACAGTAGCTGTCATAAAATATATTTATCGTTTTCACAACTACAGATAAATTAACGCTGTAACTACCCAAATTTTGCCGAGTCCCGTACGTGTAGTAAACTAATTGAAAAAAAAAATAAACGCCACAACTACGTTTAAACACGTGTTCGAACGAGAAGACGTAAATGGCCATCGTAACATGTTCAGGGTTGTAAAATTGTACTATAAAATAAATTTAATATAAATCCAGAGTAGAGGCGACACATAAAATTGGAGTAAATCACCGAAAGTCAGGCGCTGGAGACGTTTACAGCCTCCGAGGCTGTTAGTTCAGGAAGTGTGTCGAGATCGCGGGCACCACTCAAAACGCGCAATAACCAGATATTTATGTCGCAACTGCACTTAACGAGAATATGCCGTCTAACTATATTGGTATTTTAAAGCTTGTGTTTAACATGAATAGTTTCGTTTTCAGCAGTGCAGTGTTAAAATTGTAAACTAGTTAAGCTAATTCCAAACGGGTAGCCTTGCTATTTGCATTGGTCCGTGAAGCGCATAACTTTACAAACGGTTTAGCTCATATCTCTGTTTAATTGAATGGACTTCATCAGCCAGAAATCTCATTACAATTGCAGAATTTAATATCAAATGTATTATTAGAACTCCGTATTAAAACTAGTATTATTTTAATTACAAATGTAGATTTATGAAAGTCCGTAAAATAAAACTACAATAAAGTTTACTGTTTCAAAGGGTGGCTATAAATTTTTCATCTAACTTTACAGGTATAAATGTTATAAAACGCGAATAAATTTTTCGTGTTTTATTTGTAATATAACGGGAGTTAACAGTTAAATTATGTGACATGCGGTTTTGCTTGTTTCAAAAAAGCGTGTTTGATTCAATTTATAACTTATAGAAACTAATACGTACTCATACCGTCCTTTCGTCTTCAAAAACATTGTAGGCGGAAAAACACTGCTGAGACGAGACGGATAGTCTGTTAATTTACTGAGCGGGTGAATGGCCAAATGAAAATTAGAATAGAATAGAATATTCCATTAAGTACACTGTTCAAAGGGTGACACAGTGATTAGTCTTATCGCTAAAATCGATCTTTTCAAGGCAACTTTTGGATGGATACTAGGAAGAGGGAGGGTCAATTATACACAATTCCTAGGAAATGTATACAATTCCGAGCCTACTTAAGAAATGTGTAAAATAATGTTTCAAAGATTATTTAATACACACATTTCCTAGGAAATGTATGCGTTTCCTGGGAAATGTATGCATTTCCTAGGAATTGTATGTAATTCCGAAATGATACTGGGAAATGTATAAAAATGAATGCTCTCTGTGAATAAAATAAATAAAACACGTTTGAGAACTGAAATCAGAAATTTATTAAGATGGTTTGCACTATAACTGTTTCAAAATTTGAATTTGGGTTGGTTTTTGTTTGTTTGAGGTTGATTGATAGGTTTTCTGAATGGTTAAAAAAATATGTCGGGGTGCCCCAAGTCGGTACATATTTTTTTTAAAGCTAAACATTTTAAAGTATGAATCAAGAATGTAACACATTTCCGTTCGCTCTTTAGGAAATGTATAGATATCCTAAGAAAAATGCATATTATAAAATATATCATTAATTTCCTATGTATTTTAGGAATTGTATACATTTCCTAGGAATTGTATACAATGACGGATTTCATACATTTCCGGTGACATTTATACATAAAGCTAAAAAGTTATCTTACATTGACCTTCAAAATTAAAATTCTCAAGGTTAGAATACGACCGATTCCTGTAGAAAACAAACTCACCAACCCCTCTAATGTAGAAGTTACGTTTAACATACTCATATAATATATGTTTATAATCCAAGGAATAATAATATATCCGAGAAGAAAAACCTGCACATACGATGAATTCTGTGAAATGAAAAAAACAGTAAAGAATATGAACTGTTAATCTTAAAGTCCAACAAGCATGAGGAAATATGAAAGTCGTCACTTTATTAAGAACTCTGTACGGAGTAACCGCTTGGCCACAATCTACACGTCAAGCAACACGTGTGTGCTTTCACAGTGACTGCGCAGAAACCAACTTGGGATTCAATGTATGAAGATCAAAATAGTTATGAAATGGGATTCATTGTATGAAGAGAAAAGAAGAAAAGGGACTTTTGTGATGCTATTTTGTTTAGTTGTCGAAATGGGAAAGTTACAAGATGGGCCGGAGCCGTTATAAGCATGCCTCGAGTTACTGCGACGCAACGGTACACACGGAAAACAAGTGGCGCGAGCGCCCTTCGATCAACAATAGGGTATATGCATGATCTTTTTTTATCACTGTAAACAAAGCGTATTAACATCAGAAATAGCAAAGTGAAATTATTTTCTTAATATTTATAAAAAATACTAAGTTATAAGCATTTGAAACTGCTGATTTGACAGAGAGCTCCGATACAGCGAATGACGTCATTCATTACAAAATCCATACTAAATTCCGTTTATGTAGAAAGAGATAGAAACAAAAGTTTAAATGGTTATAACTTTTGTGTTGTTCGGCCGATTTATGTCTTGTTTTCGCTTTTTATCGAAATAAAAAAAAGAAAATATATGCATATTCCCTATTACCGAGTGCCTCTCCTTTGACGCAAGTCACGTGACCGGTCGGATCACATGAGGGCGCAAGAAAGTACGTAAAAATATAACATAATATCACGCCTGTAATCCCCGAAGGGTTAGGCAGAGTACCTAATAGTACACTTTTCGCCAGTTCATGTTTAAATCCCATGTAATATGGGACGAGCCTATAGCCATTAACCGGGCACAAATCTAGTCTTCGTGGTTGCTATTGAGAAATTTCCAATAACAAAAACCAATAACACTTTTGCCCAACCCGGGACTCGAAATCCTGGACCTCATGTTCAGATGTTGCACTTGCGACTCCTAAGCCAACGAGACAGTCAAAAACATTTTCAATAATATAGAGTGAAAGTCGTGGCTAAATCATAACAGAAACTCGGGTCGATCGGTTAAGCGTTGCTGTGGATGGGTGACCACCCTTACATACCGAGTTTCCTCCGTGCCTCGTAAAGCACGTCAAGCTGTTGGTCCTGGCTGTCATTTGTCCATCTCAGTTACAGATAGTTAGTGGCCCAAAAAGTCTGACAACCAGTCTTACCAAGTTATCGTATTACCCAGTATGAATTGGGTTGTAAAGGTCAGATAGGCAGTCGCTCCATATAAAATACAGGTATTCAGCTGCATCCAGTTAGACTGGAAGCCGACCCCAAAGTAGTTGAGAAAAGGCTAGGCAGATGATGACAGTAAAACGAAACGCAAGCCTACCTAATCTACTGAACACACCCAGAGCTTAATTAAGAAAACTCCATTTTAATAACAGCATAACACATAAACGTTAACAAAACATAAAAACAAATGCTAACGACAGACATTTCCGCAGTAGAACACTGTCACCTTCGCACAGTTTGAGCTCGAAGCAATATCGCCATGTTATTATTTGGGGTGTTTACACCGCTAAGCCAGACATATGGGCCATTTGCCGACAGAATCGTGTGAACCGCCTCACGTTATTCATGGGCGACGCATTAATATCGTCCAAATGTGCACTTACGTCCAAAAATTAAAGTAATACCAATGTTTATTCGTACTTCCTACGATTCTACTGTGATATGTTGCTGGGTTTCGATGTACAAGTTCTCGGGTTCGATTTCCAGATCAGGCTGTGTTATTGAGGTTTTCTATCAAGAATTTCTTAAGCCTGTATTCATGTATGGTTGGTGCCAACAGGCTCGCCCCCATTACATGCGACTTCAAAACGGTGCCTATTATATGTTTCCATTTGTTACACGACGTAGCCCGAAGAATTGCCAAACTTAAGTGGCAGTGGGCAGGGCACATTGATCGCAGAACGGATGGCCGATGGGGCCAAAAAGTTCTGGAGTGGTGACCGCGAACCGGAAGACGTTGCGTTGGAAGGCCTCCCACTAGGTGGACCGATGACCTGGTGAAGGTTGCGGGAATCCGCTGGATGCGAGTCGCACGGGACCGGTCGATGCGGCGACACTTGGTGGAGGCCTATGTCCAGCAGTGGACGTCTTTCGGCTGAAATGATGATAATGTGATGATGATTTGTTACATAGATTTCGCAATTTCAGTCTGCTATTTTGAAAATGAACAGATTTTCCCATAGTTAGTATTTTAATTGGGAAAAGTTTTGCCAACTTTAAACGAGATTAGGTTTCATGTAGTTGGGAATATGTCCAAAATGTGGACAGCTACTGAAAGTTTAATAGAGCCCTAACTAATATTAAAATTCAACCTCTGAATAAAACTAGATTTCAGTATCCTGTATTTTTATGTAGGTTTACAACATTATTTTTACTACATGCGAAACCTCGGTCAATGTGGCGGTCAATGTGGCGACACTTGGGGGAGGCCTATGTCCAGCAGTGGACGTCTTTCGGCTGAAATGATGATGATGATGCGAAACCTGAATATAGTTTCTTTTGAATAAGCATCTGAATCGATTCCAATATTTTTTACAGCATGTTATATGTTGTCCCAAAAATATTTAAAATAATAAAAAACCGGCCAAGAGCGTATCGGGCCACGCTCAGTGTAGGGTTCCGTAGTTTCCCGTCCATCACAATAAGTGTTCCCACTTATGAGTTTAAAGGTGGGTATCCATTATGTAAAAATGCTTGCATATACGAATATACTACAAACTTAGTCCAGAAATTATTTTGTACAACTTCTTGTCTTTTTTTTACAAAAACTGTTGTTTCCATCAAGTTCAAAATGATTTTCCTAGAAAGTCCTTATAAAGTTCTACTTTTCAGATTTTTTTCATATTTTCTAAACTTATGGTTCAAAAGTTAGACACACATTGTTTTTTACTTTTGGAGCGATTATTTCCGAAATTATTGACATTATCAAAAAATGATTTTAGGAAACCCCTATTCATTTTTAAATACCTTTCCAACAATATATCACACGTTAGGGTTGAAATGAAAAAAAAAATCACTTCCCACTTTAGGTACATAGTGGGGCTACCCTAATAAAACATTTTTTTCCAATTTTTATTTTACCACTTTGTCGGCGTGATTGATATACATATTGGTACCAAATTTCAGCTTTCTAGTGCTAACGGTCACAGAGATTAAGCGAGGACGGACGGACGGACATGGCAAAACTATAAGGGTTCCTAGTTGACTACGGAACCCTAAAAAGGATACAAGTTGGACACCGAGCGACACTCAGTACCTATCCTTCGCTATCATATGCGCAGAACTGACAGGTCATAAAGGAACTAGGCGCGGGCGCACAGTGCGGGCGTCAGCGGGGCTCTCGACGTGTGACCTCGTTTTTTACGGACAACCAGGTAACAGAACAAGCATATAACTTTGCGATTTTTCATGATACAGTTTTGAAATTTTGTACATAATTCTTTACAATTATGTAAAGAATTATGTACAAAATTCATCATTCATTCATCAATTCATCTTTCTTCATTAGAAGTCGGATAAAAATACTAGACACGTTTTTCGGATTTCGCAATTACTAAAACTAATGTTGTATAGTATTCTTCTATGTCTGTTTGTAATATAGATGCGATAATGTACATCCAGTAACTTGATATTGTAAGCAATACTCTTAATGAACACATCAATATTAACCAGCGATAAATAATGTCGGAAGTGCCGCTATCGATAAATAAAACAGATTGATGAATATTTATTTGATTATCACGAGATGTTATATTGCTCGTCTCCCCAACTTTCTATTTCAATAAGAACAGTAAAACTAGAAGTATAATATCCAACTGAAAAGTAATCGATAACTTTTGTTGTGAACATTACAGGTTACACGTGGAAGGGCTTAGCCAAATATAAATGGACCTATTTATTTGAGCAACATTATCTATTTTAAGGGAGATAAGAGAAAGCTTTCTTTTGTTTTATTTACTAAAATTAGGTAATAAAGTCTCTTTAGAGCTACTGATATTGTTCGTTTGCTACGCTATGTGCTACGCAGCTCAGCTACGCCACGCGTCTGTGCTACGCCACTTGATTCTGATATATGCCACGCTTCTGCTACGCCACATGCCTCTGCTACGCCAAGTGCTTCTGCTACGCTGCGAGACCCTCCTTCTACTACGAAACGCGACTTTGTACGGCACAACTTTGTTGCTCCCCACTTCATCATCTTCGTCACAAGTGTCACTATGCACTTCTACTACGATACGCATGACTATACGTCATGAATCTCAGAATCGCCATTCAACATTTTGAATCGCGATATCTTTCTCTGCACGCATCGTTAGTATTCCAGACGTCTACGTTATGCAAAATGCCTTGCACTCTTTTGTCATTGAATGCTACTAGGATAATTGCCACATAATAAAAGTTCACTCGTAACTTAACCGTCGCCATACACAGCATAATACACATATATGAGAACAATAATAATGTAAAGTGTGGTTCTGTGCCATAAGTTCAAATTGCAATATAGAGCAAGTAATTACAGTAGCAAACTCATCATTTACAAGCGTCCTAGTTCGAACGAACTTCGTGTTGTAACTATTCCACAATATTTCTGTTTCTTCAATATTTCTTTTTGCACATCCATTGCCATCGTCGGATTTCTAAAGACAAAACTGACAACCGCGGGGTCCATAAGGTCCATCTATATCATCCACGCAGGTTCACTAAACTGTATTTTCGTAAAATATTTCAGACTTTACCTAAAGAGATATATGTATACAATTCCATAAAATCGCAGCTGCCACAGTGGTTACGGACAAACGCATGCGTAGAAAGCCTAGGTGGAACAGAGTTAACTGCAAACTTAAATTTGGAAACAAAGCATTCTCATAAATTTGGGCCACATCTGTATGGGAAGGTCAATAACAAGCTTAAAATTCTCCACATGACCAAGTTTGGGTGTAAAAAAGAAGTCCAGGAATGGTTACTCGGACTTAACTATAACGAAACAGAAAACGTACTTGCAATAGATTACTAGCCTTCACACCAACACATACAAACTAACACTCATCGTAACATTCACACCTTGAGTTACCTTTTAGTTTTAGTTTTCTTTCATGATTGGAACCGTTGCATTTAATACCTCTTCATAAATAACCATATTTGTCGAGAGAGACTGGATCCTGCGACACAGGGTATCCTAGAGCAGGATCCAGTGTCACATCTTATTGTAACACTTTTTATGAAACAATAAAAATTTATTTATTATTTATTTATTAATTTAGTTAAACTTTCATATCCAAAATTATACGTACATAAAATAAATAAATCATTTAATATTGTAAGGTATCTACAAAGTGACGGTGTGTCCCAAGGTTTCAACCTCATTACGAATTGACCTCTGTAGTATTCCCCGAAGCACGAAGCACATTATTTATTTTGACTCACACATAATTATGATGACATAGGCCTTACGTAATACGACATTAACTTATTCACCCTAACACCCATGACGGACAGATAAAAAACTCTTTAAATCCGAAAATAAAAATAATTTCCCTGCCTCGTTTGTGTAATGGTCGAAAGCGCGACTGCTAAGCATATTATGAGGTTCGATTCCGGGGGTCGGGCAAACTATCATTTAGGTTTTCCATCAGGAGTTCCTCAGAAGCAGCCACGCGAGTCTGTATTAGAACCCGGTTGATGGCAATAGGCTCGCTCCCTTTTAATGTGGGTGTACTATTAGGTATACCTCTCTAACCCTTATTATTACAGGCGTTATGTTATGTTTATCATAATGAATTAAAGATATAGGGTACACAATGGACGGTATTTTAAGCTCGCCTTTGGGCAGCCTATTATTTTTACATCCATTACTCATTAATATTAAAATCGGACCTCAGCAATACCTACCAAACTAAGCGAGGTCTAAGCAGTAAATATTTTTGCCCATTCCCTTCGGTGCGAGGGAAACCGCAGGCAAAAGTTAGTAAGCTATAAATCATAAGTGTACGGACCTCGGTACAATTTATGTATAAGGCCCATCGGGTGGCTTAGTACTGTTTGATTGATAGTGTGAAGAAGACCTTATTCTGTGAGTTCACATCCGTCACATAATCACCCCACACCTGTATATACGTAGTGTCATTAGAACAATATCCAATTAAACAAAGTTAAGTGATTGACGCACGACAAGAACTAACTACCTTAAGGAAATGTAATTTTAAAGCAAATGACGCAACGATTTTATAGGTCAGAACTAGCTAGGAAAACTCTAAAATAAGTCCGTGAGTAATAATCGTACAACATTAATCATCGCGCAATAAGAAGTCTGTGTACGTAGTTTAGAAGTACCTAAAAAAATCACAAAATAATTTCTGTAGGTTGGTAAAGCAGGACATAATTCCACCATAATAATAGCATGCAAAAAACGAATACATTAAAATGAACAACATAGGTATCTTTATATCATAGAAATATATATGTATAAAAGATTATGTCAGTACATTTGTACATCATTTTAAAGATACTAAGCAGACCATAATTAAACAATAGAATAATAAAACATCCATGACACCGATCCGATCCGATCACTAGTCTAAAATAAAACAAAGTTCGAATTTGTATCAGGTACCAACATTATATTATGCAGCACTATATTTTATTTAGCACAACATTTCCCCCGTCTCCTACTTCAAAAGTATTGCCAAGTCACCCAGAACGCTTTCGAATAGTCACGACCTATCGAAAAAAAGAAAATATATTATCTGTACCTTCGAGGCCAAATAAGTTTGGTAGCGCGCGAGAATTTCGGGCTGCAGCTATTGAAATGCAACAGCTGGTACTCAATATCAATTTAAAAAGTCGTTAGACATGTCAGTATAAAATTGAAACTTTTATAGTATTGTAAAAAGTTCTATAACATAGCATAATATCTTTTCGTGTTGATTGTATATGTTATGGAATGGAGTTGGATCGCATTTAAAATTTATTGTTTTGATATACCTAAAATTGTCCGAACACAATCCAAAACAATCCAGAATGACTTCCTTGTGTCGAGGTAAAGTAATGTTTTATAGCTGTTTCACGGAAAAGCTTTTATGGTCAAGAAACTGTGAAATATTATGATGACTTGATGAGTGAAGTGTAAAAAATAAATCATAAACAAAAATCTGATAAAAATGTCACACCAGTCATTCAAAATCAGAATAGAAGGTCAAAACTCTAATTTTGAACACTCACTTTCACAAAGGCCAATAGAGTTGGCCATACAAGGTTTCATAAAATTATTGTGTTGTGTATCGAGGTATAACTTTTTCCTAACTAGTAGTAACTATACTTAGTTTCTAATACTTTCATTCGAGGGTGTCATGCTATACGATATCACCTCTTGACCTTCATCGGCTGTCTTATTACTTTATTAACAATGACATCACTACAAAAAGATAGCAAACTAATACGACGTAAAAGGCATTTTATTTACCAGACACGATATTAAACAAAAGATAGAAGATATTGCTTTGTCCACGACTCAAAGTGAAGTGTTTTCATAGATTATGTATTAAAGCGTTGAATAAACAAAGGCGAGAGTACGTATTCTGAGTATTCAGTAATAAAAAATGGCTCATTCAGTTTCCTATACAGATATCCGTTATTGTCCATAAAAATCGATAACCAAAAAAATTTCCATCAACAAAACACCACTTCGAGCGTGTATAGAAAAATCTTTTCACATAATTTTCAATTCTCACGCCTTCCGTTTATCCAATGAAAGAATTCGCGAGCTCGTTTAATTGAATTTTTTCACTTTGACAGATATTGATCGTCGGCAGTTTCAATACCTTTCTGTTTTATTCCACAAATACTTAGAAGCAGTATAATAAATCACTGAAAGTGAAAGCTGCTTTTTAAGCCTTTGAAAGTCTATAAATCATATAATAAATGAGGAGCCGAACTATTCATATTTTTATTTTTATATACTAAAGAGAGTTTTAGCGATCACCTATTGAAATCAGTGCAGTAAGCTGTAAAACCATTAAGTGACGAGCGATTTGGGTATAACAGTAAAGTTGTGTGACTATTTTGAATGTTATATCAGAATTTTTTGAAGTTCGTTCAGAATTTCAGCTTTCTGGATCAGTGAACATTAACTCAAACTGTTTTTGATGAGTTTATTAGAATTCAGTTACGTTGTTAGTTTATAAATATTTATTAAATAATTTTGAGTACGATAAAGGTGATTTTGTTGTGAAGTTGAACCAATTTACACTTAATTAGGCAGTGGTAGTAAACACCGTATAGATTACTGTGGCTTCTATTGTTCATGGTTCAATCTCGGAGTCAAGCAAAGTGTGATTAGGGCTTTATGCATGCTCGAGAGTGGGCCGAGATAGGAACTGGCGATAAATAGCGATAAGCTTGGCTCTATAGCTTTGAGACCTAATATTGCCAATGGCGAACAAAGGGTGTTCAGAAGAGCATATTACCCCGTTCGCTGAATAATACCTACATTGTTATTTTCGTCCTCAAGTATCACCTATTAACTATCGTCTATATTTGAAGGTAAAGCTGCTTTAACGCGTGCTGATCAGAACGGGTTAAATTTTCGGACCAAGAAACCTTTTTTGTGTCATATTATGCTTTGGTGTGAACCTAGGTTTTCTGGATATTTTTTTAAAAATATATTAATGACATTATATTCCCTTAAAACACTTTTATTTTAAGGTAAAAAGTTGTTTTATTTTAGCAACGTCAAAAGACTGCTAAATCAGAGCTGAGATTACTGTGGTTTATATTTTATTGTAGAATCATTAACAATATTGCGTTCTCATATTCTTAGGGACCATGTACACGTTCACAAATTGTATTCTAAGCACACTCTTTAAAATGCAGTCTTTAATGTCATTCATGCTCACACGTTTATCATAAAACCTCAATACGTTAAGGATGTATCTCTTCATGTGACAGTTTTTTTATTTAGCCTATATTGTCCCTACTGCTGCGCAAAGGCCTCCCACCTTTGCCCAGCATTGGGACAATAGCCTTCCACTCTTCCTTACGTGTGACTTTCTCAGGAAAATCTGTCACAAACGCCTATATAAGTCGACAGAAAATATGCGTGTGAATATTGCAAAACAACCTAACCGAATAGATACTTCACACCATTTGGCAATTTCAAAACGATGCTTAGCTTCCTTATTTTTACCAATTTGTTACCACGAAACTCGAGACCTCACAAACGAAAAGTCACGCTCTGAGTCAATGAGTCAGCGACATCTTGTAATAGTGTGTATTCTCTTCAAGTTGATACCCTTGTCACAGCTGGCCGGAACCACTCAAAATAATTACAATCTCACAAAAATGTCACAAGCTCGGCTCTGAACAACAAAGTAGAGCTGAATAAGTGATGAAGCGAACCAATGATATTTATGATTGATGACTCTAAGTCTAACATTGCGCAGCCGGCGGGCGCGAATGAAAAAATGTTAATTCAATTATAAATGTTAATTTTGAATTAGATTGGTTTTTCACACAAGGGGCGAGTAGAGGACGTGATTTTTTTTAAATTGAATTAGGTAAAACAACAAGTGTTGCCATGGTTTTGGATTAAAATTAAATATTCTGGAAAATTAATTTAAAAAAAAAACATATCGTCTGGACGGTCTTAGATTAAACTAATAATTTGTTTCGAGATTTAAATTATATTAAAGGAAAATTGCACTTAACAATGCGTCTTTGAAATCTCGATGCATTTCGAAAAGGACGTTCTTTTAATATTTTTCTTTAATTTTTTAAAATTCATATATTTTTCATGTACAGGCGCTGTGTAACCTAGCTATGGTTGAATTTTGCTGAGCATCTTCTTCTACAATCTGTTTTATAGACAACGGAAAGCATTTTTTCTTTCAGTAACATGTTCTACGAAACCTTTAAAATCGAGACTATTAAATGAATCCGTAATTATAAATTCGATGTAATTTTCTGAGATATGGTCCTCGTTAAAACCAAGTTATATAATTATTCTTCCAACTCCAACTTGTTTTAAGTAAATCAAAAAGATTTATGAATAGGTGTAGTGTACTCGTGTCGAGTTCTCAAACAGGCGAAGTAAGCATTGCCAAAGTCAAACTCTAAAGAGTTTGGCTCACTTTATTGTAACTGGGTAGCGAGTGTCGGTGCCATACGTCACGTTCCCAGCCCGCCAATTTGTCTGTCATTTGCCAAATCCGAACGCGCCTTGAATGTAGACCAAATATCTACTAAATATGTATTCAGTGTTGTCACATGCCTAGTATAATTTCACATACATTAGATTATACCTTAGGTATATGCTACGTGGGTGATTTTTAGTACCACCATCTTACATAAGCGAGCTATGTTCTTTTGAGAGACATGTAAATCGACTGATTTGTATTCACACGTTGGTGTCACAGGAAATTGAGTTTTTTTTTATAATGAAATAAGAAAAAAATCAAGATAAAGTCACGCACATGGGAGGCTTATTAAATCAAAATATGCATAAAATTTCGTATTCATGTCAATACCAAAGGTGTGCTAAAGAAAATTTGCATTTGTATTGAACAAAAACATGTCTCGTCTTACTGAAATCTTTGTGCTAAATGGATTTTTCAATATAACTCGAGAAGCCAACTGAATGGATATATTAAATTAGATTTAATAATGTGTTCAAAATAGTGTTCTCGTCAAGTTCGATCAAATGGATTACTAGATGTTCTCGAATCTATTGTGCGCAGTATTCGTAGAAAATTTATTTTAGTCTTAGGCAACGTTTGTTTAGTAAACTTTAACAAAGTAAGGTTCACTTTTAAATTAAGTGCTCGTAGACCCTCAAGTGAATAGTAACATAAACTCAACTTAGTATTAAAAAGTAAATCGTGTTTGAACCCTGACCCTAAAAGTTTATTTATATAGACAGGCCCAGCTGATTTTGATATAGGTATAAGTAGAACTCTAATTAATTAAGGCTCTAGGATTTTTATTAAAAAAAGAAACATTGAACTCCTAATTTATAAAAAAATCAACTTTATTTTTCGTTTAAGCAAAATTTATAGTTAGCAAAGTTAAGGACCACAATTAGACAAAGTTTTGTTTTAAAAAGGTTTCAGTACTTTATAGTCTAATAAAAATAGCTTGTAGCTCTTCTGTAGGGCACTTAGCATACCAAATAGGTAACAAATTTATAAACTTAACTAATTAGGCGCTTGCCGGACTGAGTTTCATGTTTGCTCTGAACATCGTAAAGTTCTTCTAACTTCCTAATTTGGAACGGCCGTAATTATTGTTTATCTGAATCATTCACAAACTTTGTACCCCTTACAGAAAAGTGGTAATTAAAAACGTAAAGTTGTGGGTTGTGCCCCTTTTAATATGACCAATAAACTAGATTAAAGATATTTTACGGCTGTACCGGCAACATATTAAAATATTTTATTTCTTTTTTATTTGGTATTTTAGTCGATAAAATAAAAAGAGCGTTAAATTTAAACACCGTTTAAACTGTATTCATGACTTTATTGAGTTATCATGATAATTTGGTAATAAGCAGAAAAGTAGGCAACTTCAACGTAATATAAGTTTCATCTCATCTTACACATACCTACATATTTTATCTACGTATTTGTCGCCATGGT
Organism: Xestia xanthographa; assembly: GCA_905147715.2. NCBI lineage: Eukaryota > Metazoa > Arthropoda > Insecta > Lepidoptera > Noctuidae > Xestia > Xestia xanthographa. The sequence continues at coordinate 14,370,643 of LR990656.1, forward strand.
CAAACAGTTTATATTTTATTGTGAAACAAACGGTAAAAGTGTTAAATTATAACACATAGGTTTTTTCAGTTTTAATTATTCCGGATACTATAAGCAAAAGACGTTATAAATGCGAAAACAATTTTTTATTTCAACTTTCGATGAAGACTAAGAATACACCTAAGAGCTTGATCTAAGAGAATAAGAGAAAATAGTATTTATTTATGTATGTACCTTTAAATTTAATAAGATCTTTAAATTCAAAGAGAACCCACGTCATTTTCATTGTTATTTAAGTTTTCGTAATAGTTAAGCAGAAAACCTGAATATTGCAGAACCTTTAACGTTGTTACGTCCGAAAAGGTAGGTTTGGTGAGGGCAACACTGCACTTTCAAAGGGATACTTTCTAATAGGATCATGATCACATTATGTTCCAAAAACCGTACACGACCATATAATGCACGAAGGTAAATAGGTATACACATAGGTATATTTAGCTACCTATGTCACGTCGCCTCAATTTGCGGTTCTCTTCCTTTTATCCGAGAAATTATCAAAGCTAACCATTTTCCATATTAAATATTAGCGGGGATGTTGTGCCCCAGTCACCCCATCGGCCGTTATTAGAGTGACACGTTATTTTCGTGAGGAGCGTACATACGTAATAAAGGCCGGGTAGACGCGTCCGTTAGACGGACACGACGAATTGATAAGGGTCACATCGGAACATTACCCCGACGGACAAGCTAAGCCTCCTTTTTTACCTAAATTAGTTAAGCGAAACGTAACTCAATAATATTTTTTTTCCGACTCCCCTCCGGAAGTTTCGTTATTAATTTTTTCCCAGGCAAACTTCTTTAACTTTTTTTAATTAGCTCCAGGGATTGTGTATCGAAATACCTACTGCTCTTTTTCATTACTTTTTTTTGTTTCACTGAAAATCCATCTTTCAGGATTAATTACGCTTTTATTTATTCAGCTAATGAATTCTGTGCGTACATAGCAATAATATTCAATCAATCTTCATACTTTTGATGGCGGAAATCAGATCTCAATTAATATTCAGTCAGGCTACGCGGAAATCGAACCAAAATATTCCGAATGCATCTCTGAATAATTTACCAATATTTTTTCAGTCTGCTAAGCACTCTTCAGTCGAAGAAAGATAACTTCCAATCAAACTTAATGACTTTCTTCACGCTGATTGGCCGTGAGCAAAGTACTAACGAGTCTTGATTTCAACAAACTTCGCAAATTGTTTGCTTATTCAACGTAAGGTAATAACAGCGGGGACACACGGTCATAAATTTCAGCAAGCGAAGTATAAAACGTTCAGGTTCGCACTATACCCGCTATCGATCTCTTTTGTAATTATTGTGCTCTACATATTTTACACTTTATGGGAGTTGGGTATCGAGTTGTGATTACAATCAACAATTTTGTTTGTGTAATGTAGATTTATTTTTGAACGCGTGTGAAGTATGGCTGTAGTTTAATTTGTTCAATTTTAAATGTTCGGGTACGTGTAAATTCCACCTTATGAATTATAGATCTTTATTAGATTTTCTGTATTATCTACCATCTACCTATTTTAGTAATCTACCTGTGTGTTTTTATTCCTATATTTTTTTAATGATTGTTGATACAAAATTCTGCTTCAATTTTGTATTTACTTATTCGTTGATTTTGTCAGTTAACATCACGCTGACAAATGGTTGTCTATGCCTTTAATTTTTTTGAAAAGCGAATTGTTTATGGTATCATACTGTTTACTTCATGTCTCGAGTACCAGTCGAAACTTACATGTAAGTACATTTTTTTAAATATATTATTCTAATCTAATTGCAAAAAATAAGAATCAAGCCGTTAAGTCAATGCAACGCCAAATCGCACTTGCGAAAATGAAGTTGTTTGTACTCCTATTATACTACCTATTTTCAAGTAAAAAATGAGTATTGATTGTAAAGAAAGATCAAGATTTGTTCAAATAACTGTTTGCTGAAAAAAACGATCATGTGTATTAGCCAAGATATTGAACAGGAGTAATAAAGAATTTTTCCAAAGTTCAGAGAATGGCGATTACGGACCATTGAAATACGTCGAACTTGAAATGATTGGATCTTTGAATTTAGAAATGCTTTATCGACAGTATTAATAATGGCCGTTACTGGCCGTCATTTTAATTATTAAAATTATTTTTGAGCGTGCTGAGGAAAAAGTGGTTTTATATCTAATCAATGAAACGTCAAATCAAAGGAATTACAAAAGAAATAGAGGAGCTAAAAATAATTAATAATTTGATTAAGTTTTTAACAAATTTTATTAGGGAAAGGAAGGATTTATATTTCCGAAATTATAATTTTCTACGTTACTCATTGGTGGTCCCATACATAAGTTACTGTTTTTGTATCAATAAATTAGTCTAATAACTAGAGTGGCAAAATCGTAGCGGAACAAGAGTAAGTTCCTGGCATCTTTTTACAGGTTGATTTGCTAGTGGTTGAGCTTAGTGGTTTATAATCGTCACTGTCGAAATGGGGGACTAACAGAATACCTACCCTTCTGCTTACCCCGGGGAGTACTTGGAGGCGTGACTTAAATTCTATTTACCGAAGCTGCACTGCAAGTACGTAGCAATCGATAACGATCGAATCGATACGATTCGATAAATCCGGCTTTTCGATTGGTTAAAAACTCATTTTATCGAGAATAACTGTCAGATTTATCGAATCGTATCGAATCGAGTGCTACGTACTTGCACTGCTGTTTACAGAGATATTGTCCATTAAAAGTTAAACAACGAAATAACTCTCGACATACTAGCTATTTATTTTCTCAAACAATTTATATACTCAGACAGCTTAATGGATTTCATTATCCGTTTATATCTTTTGGCTAACATGGTATGTAATGTTACAAAACAACACGTGTATCAAATTCAAGGTCATGACTTTTAAGGTATGTTTACAAAATAAACTACACGAAATCTGTTTTTATTTCTTTATGGTTTAAGATTTCGACCCCTTACCACCGACTTATTGTAAGTGACAATTTTACCTAAACAGCGTTTTTTTTATCGCAAACGATTTTTTAAACTATAACGGACATAGCCACGTCAAGATTTCCCGCCACAAATAATCCATGAGAACCTCTTCTGGCACACGAACTGATTGCAGCAGTTTGTTGCTTTCTTCAGCAGTCATTTGTGTACCGAAGCATGCTGATGTCCTCATGACGTAGTGAAGGCAATAACTATCTAACACCTGTGTGTAACGAACGGTCGAACGGGTGGCTTATGAAATGCAAATTATCCTACTATCACAAATAATTCCGCAAAGATCACTGATCATAACATTCTCTTTAGACATAATATAACCTAGGGTTTAGGAGAGGCCCGAAACCAAATAAGCGGTTACATAAATTAATATCAAAATGTGCAAATAAATTGTTCCGAAATTAGAATTCGTAACTATCTAACTATCGGGTCGGTTTCTATAAAATGACGACCCGTGCCAAACGAGGCTTGTCGAAATAAACTCATTTGCAGAAAGTTATTGGCGAGCCTGAATTCGTGCTGCTAACGATTCCATTGGGATTCGGAGAACTGAGCGAAGGTATCCCACCTATTAGTGTTTGTGGCTGTCAATTGCGTGGTAATTTTGATTAAGCAGCGCCAACATTTAGTTTGTAAAATACCTCTTCCTGGAAGTCTACACCACAACCCGTTTATATATAAATTTCCACAGCTGAACATACATCATTCACCCTGATATGGTACACAGATTGGTAATTACAGTAATATATTATTATGTCGTACATTTTATTCATGTTTTTCGCGATAATCGCTTCGTTGAGCTTTATAACACTCATGGGGGAAGATAGGCGTGTTACGCTCGTGACGTAAAAGCATGAAATTTCCTTGTCATTGTAAACTGTAATCAATTCACAGCGATTAATAAGCTTAAATCGTTTAACAGGATCTTCATTGTCTGGCTCAAAGTCGATACTCTTATAACAACAAACTTTGCTTAGCCTGAACTAAGACGTGCCATTATAACTTCGTTATTCACAAAGTGTACTTTACAGAAGTGCAATGAGTGACGTAAAACTACGGCGTATAAACTAGCTACTGGTATCTTGAGGCCCTATCACAAGCGCGCGGTGTGAACGTAACGTAAAACGTCGATTTAAAATTAAAAATAATGTTTTCAAAGATAATATTTTCACATTGAAGTTATTAACCTCTCGCGTCCGGCCCTGGTTTAATCCATGGTCCGGAGCGAGACGGAATGGGAAGCCGTCACCTCGTTCTGCGAAGCAGTCATGCTAGCGAAGGAGGTGGCGGTACGTGAGAGGGAGAGAACCTCACGTCCCAGCTGCCGCGGAAGACGCACCGGGCGGGCCTGTGGATGGTGAGCTATGAGCTAGCTCGCTGTCCGTCCGTCTTATGATGACAGGCAGTGTCGACGGCGCGATCGTGTTCCACGCGCGCCTCAAAGAGATGTCAGCAAAAAGGAAGGGGTCCGCAATGGCCGATGCCTGCTGTGGCTGCGGGACGTTCGAAAGAGATACCGTGGCCCCGGAACACAAAAGTCGAAGAAGGAACATCGGAGTCATTTGATGATTTCCCATCCGGAAAAAAAAAGATATTAATTAATAATTAATTATTTATGAATGAATGAATGAAGAAATGCATGCATGCTGGAATGCTATAGTATATTTAAATACATTTTCTATTCAAAAATCGACGTATTTACTTTACGTTTATACTACGTGCTCGGGTTAAGGCCTCTGTCCAAAAACAATTATTAAAGCCAAACTTGAATTAGCGTAACATACCGTGTTATTGAGCGCAAAATCATCTCGCGTTATTAGAAAATCATTTGCTATTCGGGGCGAGCGAGCGTATTACATAAATAAACTGTTTGCTTTCGGATCGTGTTTGCGTAGGAGGACTATCGAGAGAGGCAGCAAACACACGTGCCGTGGACGTGGCGTGACGCGGCGAGCGCACAGTGGCGTGACTTTCTGATAGTACCTGAAATAAACAGAAATTCTGTAGTATTAAAGTCAGATCGTATGAAATCGTCTTCTTTGTGAAGAAAACTGGTACGTGTTGAATAGGGTAAAGACAGACGACGCCGTACCCCTATATACGTAGTTGAAATACCACAATGACTTTTTTATCACTTTCCAAAAAAAATGGCTATTTTAGATGAACGGAGCTTATGGCATAGGTATCTAAATTTTTTTTTCTTTTTTCCACAGCTTAGAAAAAAATTGCTCCATCATCAAAAAACGAAACAAAGAAAGAGAAATAAAAAAATCGAAATTCAAATTAGACGCGTAGGTACTGTGAATGATTTGAATTTAGATCTTTTTTTTGCAAAAAAAAAAATACTGACTATGCCATTTGCTTCTACTCCGTTCACCTATTATACACATTTTTTTTGGAAAGTGATAAAAAAGTCATACTGTAAGTCCTTTCAATTGGGTCTTTACAAACAAAGATGGATGCGAGACACACGGGACTGTGTGTGACACTTAGGGGAGGCTTATGCAAAGCAGTGGACGTCTTTCGGCTGAAATGATGATGATGATGAAACAAAGATGATAACTAGTTACCTAATTATTGATCTAAACTTGTCTTGTCCGCATATCCAATCTAAACTCATGCATTCATTGCTTATGGGAATCATGATTGCTCATTAACGCATCAGTGTGCATGTCAGGCAATTTCTGGAACGTCATTTGCACTTTCCATTTGCGAGGATGATGAATTAATCGGGAATCTATTATTAAACTTAGCTTTCAATCACACTAAACGTCGGTTTAACATAGAAACAAATTTCGCATTCAAGGAATCATGTTTTATTGATAGGCACAATGTTAATTAATTACAGACGAGTGTGATTTACCCGGAGTGTGATTGGCCCTATGTTACTTGGGGTCGGCGCAACACGTTTTTTTCTTCCATTCTCCTGTGTCAACCGTCACGCTATCATACTCCTTTTTTTTCATCTTATTCCTCAAATTCACCCATCGTTTCCTTGGTCTCCCTCTAAACAGATTTATATATTTTGGATAGTTGACGTTCGAGTGGATATTGTATGTAGCCAGGTACTTCCATCTCAAATTCCCAAATCGCGGTAGGATCATGAATGCAACGCAAAAAAAAAAAAAAACAAAAAAGTGTGACGACCCTACGCTCTAAGGCATATTTTATGAAGTGTCGTCGGGCCTACATGTTCTATATACAGTAACTATGTAAAATATTCGCGAAACCCACATAGGGGCCACAGCGGCTGATAGCTGATAAATTGAAGCCTGTACGTGACCGTCCGTGAGCCTTTCACGAGATGGGATCATGCTGAGTCAGCGTTGTCGCGAATATGAACACCCACGCCTGGTTGGACACTACATGATATCTGATACTGAATAGATGTCTAACTGTCACTGGATAAATTACGAATGAAAATGAAATATTTGACATGTGTGACTCGCTCAAAGGGACACAGTTTGGACATAAATTTTGAATATTTATAGAATTTTCCAGAGGACAGAGTTATTTCGTTTTTGACGGTGACATTTTTTTTTGCAAGATGTCGTTGGACTTTTATATTATATTTAGTATTATTAGGGCTGACACAGACGATGGGCAATTGGAAATGCTGTCTGATGTGATGACAGATTTCAAGTTTTATACTTGCCACAATTTTAAGAAAATAAATTGTTTTGATTTTATTAACATAACATAACATCACTCATGTAGTCCCCAAAGAGTTAGGCAGAGGTGTATTCATTAGTTCACTATAGTATTTATGCTGTATACTAGTGCTGTAAGGTTGGTGGAAGGTTGGTAAGTTGCACACTAAGTAAGTAGTTGTATTTGTTGTGACAAGTGAACCTATTGATTCGCCTTGTCAGCCAGAAGTAAGGTTAATGTACGTGAACCGTACAGGGGGCGAGTCTATTGCAATCAACCGGGCACAAATCCAGACTCTGTGGCTGTCACTGAGAAATTCCTGATAGAATAAAAAAAAAAAATTAAAAAATTAAAAAAAACCCTACTGCGTAAAAAATAACTAATCATTTTAAATATAAACTGAAAAGAATAAAACAAGTTCATGAGACAGAACATATTGACTGCAACAGTCGGGACCCATATTGGATGTTATATTTTTAGTCTAGATTATTTAATGGGTCCCGAAACATAACCCTGCTTCTGGCGCAGTCGGGTAAAAACGGATTATATTATTGTTAAAAATGTTAATATTTTAACATTTCAAAGGCATTTTATCACATACAGGGAACGACTTTGAGTCATCACATTTAATATTGTCAAACCTATTCCACGTTCTTCCAATTTATTCTTATCGTTTTTCAACTTGTTTTTTTTTAAGTTTATTTAACACGCTGGCTATATAGGTCCTAAAAAGCTATGTTAATAGGTAGCCTACAAATGCCAATACATTTTTTATTTCTTGCCAAAACCCTACGTCTTTTGGAGTCGCCAAAGGAGCAATGAATTCGGTTTGACATTATTTATGTATAACCAGGTTACCCTTTTTAGTGTGACCTGTTTAGTGTTTATTGGTAATACATTTACATACATATAAATGGCGGTCAAACACATCATTCGTACTTTATACTTCAACCCAAACATTTGAAAAAGAAAAGTGTTTGTTAGAATGTAAGACTCGTATTTATTATTTGTTTAATATTTCAGGAACACATAATAATGTACAGGGACTCAGGGGTGGGGTCAATCCCAAAAGCAAAGCGTACCAGAGAATCATTGAACATAAACAGAGCTACAGTTATGTATTTATTATATACATAGTAAGATACATAGCTTATTGATATATCAGGCTCCCAATGCGAAAGCCAATCAATAACCAACAGACACATAGGTACACCTATTACCCTCCAAAATTGTATTGTGTTAACTGAAAAAGGAAGGACAGAACCTTTTTTCCAAAAATAAATAATTGTACTGCATTGTGGCATTTTGTGACATGTCGTCGTGACCACAGATAAACAATGCATTGTCATCGAATGTGAAGAGATTGTATTGCGCTTTGTGGTTCTTTTGTTTTATGCATTTTTGGAGTGATGAAGTTTTTGACCTGCGTAAATTTTATTTTTGCCCAGTGGCCTTTTAAGTGACGCCTTTATTTAGGTGCATTCAATTAGCAATTTTATAGATATGGAAAACTACTAGTTTAAGTATACTTATTTTCATGCAAAGCTCAGAGTATAGGTATGTGTAAGATTGCTGCAATCTCGATAACTGTTATTAATACGACTATTCTCAAAAAGTGTTTTAAATAGGCCTGCTTTTGGCCACAACTCACCTGATGTGATGCGATGATGCTGCCTAGGGTGGAGCACGCTTGCCTAAAAGAAACCGATTCACCCGAACTTTGAAGAGATCCTGGTTATAATGATCGGGGGAATTAAATCGAGGTGAATTTAGTATGACAATTCCATTTGGATATAAGTCATCATCTGCCAAGCCTTTCCCCAACTGTGTTGGGGTCGGCTTCCAGTTTTACCGGATGAAAGAAAGAAAGAAAGAAAAATATTTATTTGGGACAAGCACAGGAACTACAAAAATAATCATTAAAAAAAAGTAATCTAAAACTAAATAATAAAGACCTGTGCGAGGCCAAAAAGGCTCCTATCTCAGCATGATGCTGCGATAGATGAAAAACAAATACCGCAGCGCTGGTATTCTGATAGGGCCTAACTTCAAAATTGAAGAAATTTCATACAAACTTTCATAGGGGTATTATACGCTCTTATAGAATGTTTTTTTTTTTTAATTCGTTTGAAAACTAGCCAAGTCAGACCTTAGGCTTCAATACGTGAGCAATGAAAACAACAACAATGTATGCGACTGTACCTTTAAACTTATTATTGTTTATTCATTTGTTTTTTTTGACACCGGTCCGTTCGGACGTAAACATTTTTTGTCTACGTCTGAACGGACCAAAATGAATTGACAGCGGTCCGTTGAGACTAAACACCCCCACTGTGATGTCTCGGTCACAACTATGGACACAAAATACATTCACACAAAAATAAAACATAATACTCACTTAAATAAAATAAACACTATAAGTACACAAACAAAACTATAAGATTAGGATGCAGCTTAATAACACTACATAAAGCTTCTACCTATCTGACCTCCACAACCTAGTTACTGCTGGGTAATACGCCGTGGTAAGACCGGTTGTCAGACTTTTGGAGCCACTGACTACTTGTAACGATTGTCAAAGATTCACAAATGACAAGCGGACAAAATGTTAACGTGCTTTCCAAGGCACAGAGGAAATCGTTATGTAATAAATGGTCACCCATCCACGGACCAACCTAGGCAAATCCTGCTTAACCTTGAAAATAGACCCGTGAGGCTGTTTTTATTAAGCCATTTGAATATAAGTGAATAACTGAATTCCCTCACATGAGGAGGCCTGTGTCCCAGTAGTGGGAACATTAATAGGCTGATGATGATGAACTGAATTAGGCCGTAAGACCGACAACGTAAGGCGTATCAAACAAACTCAGGGCACATAGTGGTATGATTAAGATAAGTCGCCCCGCTCTGCACGTTTTCGACGTATTCCCCTTGAGACCTTTAGTTTTAAAGAAAATTAATTCAAATGTTGTACCTAATTCAATGAGGGTATTTTAGGGGAGGGTCTGTATTTATGCTTTCGCGGTTGCACAACGACATGCTTTGCTTATGCTTTGCTTGGTAGTATAGATGCAGGCCTACCTTACTGCCTCCCTCAGAGGCGGTAGGGTGGCGGGGTCTTGAGGGGGAGCGCCACGGTCGTGTAGATCCTCAAGGCAAGTCTGGGGGATTCACCTTCACGAGGTTGCCACCCTGTTCCAGGTCTAATTCCATAAGAAATAGACGCAACAGAAACCCCCAGGTGCTTTTTCGTATTTTCCCGAAAGCCAAAATCCCAGGCCCAGGGTAATCCCACACCCTACTCCCATGATCCCACGCCCAGTCCCTCCCTCCTTTTCCCTTTCTCCTTTCGGTCCATGAGGACGGGCAACCTCATCTCCAAAAAAGCCCACACAATCCAAAATGTCGCAGAAAGGAAAAAATAATATTCCCCAGGTGGGTCCCGGCAATGCCGGGGAATCCCACAGCGATTCGTCGGTCTGCCTCCACCGTAATCTAGGGGGGGGCACCAATCTGCCAATTAGTGCCGCGCCTTCTGCGCGGCTGGCTGCTTTAGCGCCAACAACACTGGCTGCGGCTCACGCGCCACTCGACACAACTATGGCTGCGACTTCTGCGCCTACTGACCCTAAGACGGCTGCGACTTCTGCGCCTAAGACGGCTGCTATTTCTGCGCCAACCACCCTGACTAACGTTACACCTTCCACGAGGGCCTGGCAACAGAGCGTCGTCCGGAACAGTGTAACAAACAACCCTGACAATGACACTGACAAAGCACAACTCTCCAGCCTTAGCAGCGAACTCCGCGCGCTGGCACTCCAGCGCGAGAAGATCGAGGCAAGGCTGAAAGACATTGACTCTATCGGGACGGGAAAGGAAGCGGAATCTGGTGGTTCTGGTTTCATCTCTGTGGACGAAGTACGCATGCTGAAATCTAAGCGCGGAAAGATCCGGAACAGAGAAAGAGATCTCAACAACCGTTTGCGCAAAATCCGCGAAGGCAATAGCCAGCGGGAAGCGCAAACGGTTAGTTGTAAGGGAGTACGCGACCAACTGCAAGTACGCGAAGGGGAAACCCAGCGCGAAAAGCAGCCGGACGCGGAAACGCGCGGGCAAGGACTAGAACGCGAAGGGGAAACCCAGCGCGAAAAGTCACTGCCCGCATCAGGAAGCGGTCAAGGACTAGTACGCGAAGGGGAAACCCAGCGCGAAACGTCACTGCCCGCACCAGGACCATCCGGAGGACACGACCGGAATCGCACCGAAACGACCCAAATCCGACACCGAACAAGACAGAAGCGGGGCAAGCGGGCTGGGGTCTCACGCGGGGTGTCTCTGGCACAAAACGTTGTGCCAAGCCCCTCAGAACCGCTACCCGGTCCAAGTGGCCAGGGAATGGCGAAGAGGGTGCGCCCGGACGACACGGCTTCACCGAGTACGCTCCAGGGGGACGCCAAGCGTGTCAGAACCCAGGCCGCTCAAGGGGAGCAGAAAACCTACGCGCGGGCCACAAAGGACATCCCTGCGCGTCTCGCCTCCATCACGTGACATGACGACTGACGAGGCTGAGCACATCAAGCTTAGCCTCGAGGACCTTATCATGGACACGTGCACCGACCCCTCCAAATCCATCCCGGCCTTCCGCGGCTACCCTAGGGTAGCGGACGGCACGGTTCAGATGTGGTGCGAGGACGACAGCGCCCTGACCTGGCTGACCAAGAATGTGCCCAAGATAGAACTGCCGAACACTGACGCGACACTGACTGTAATGAAACAGTCCGACGTACCGACCCGAGTCCGAGCAGCGCTCTTTGTACCCAGGTACAAAGGGGACATATCGCTGCTCCAGACTGTACTGACCCGACAGAACCCCTGGTACGACATCGGGAGGTGGTCACTATATAGGGCGACATCGGTCGGTGGCGATAACTACGGGTCTTATTTGACCCTAGGCATCCCACCGGAAGAAGTCGAAAAGGTCTTGGGGAGGGAGCGGCGGATATCGTACCTACTCGGGTCGATATACGTGCGCTTTTTCCCCAAAACCTGTCCCTCCGACACGCAGACTGATAACGACACAGAACTGACGAAACCGGCGACTGAGCTTGACTTGACCATGACTCAAGTGGAGGAGGAGATGGCCAGAACGGCGATGGCAGATGCCGACGCTGTGGGGATGCCAACCTCACCACCAGGGTGGACAGAGCAGCTGCTCTCATCTTCACCGGCACTGAGCGAAGACCGGCACGGACTGGAGGTTGGGGGAGAATCATCCGATGGATCAATCTCCTCCTAACTCCACCCCACTGCCGCCCACATCCCGCCCCATAAACATTATCCAGACCAACCTCCAGCATAGCCAGACGGCTACCGCTTGCCTACGCAGGGCGCTGGAGGTGGAACCCCGAACCATTGCACTCATACAAGAGCCGTGGATCCGCAATAACAGAATATGCGGCCTTGGTAACATTGGAGGTAAGCTAATCCTCGACACACAAGGTACAGACAAACCACGAACCTGTGCCTATATACCCAAAGATGTACCCACCACAACACCCACGCAATTATGTTCCAGAGATCTAACAGCCGTCAGACTCAAAACTGACGGCGATGCACCCGATATCGTCCTGGCCTCGGTATACATGCCAGGCGAGGATGTAGACTGCCCACCAAAAGAGATGGCTAACCTGGTAAGGTACTGTGAAGACGCCAACCTGGATCTGGTCATCTGCACGGACTCGAACGCCCATCACCCGCTTTGGGGTTGCAACAAAGCCAACACTAGAGGTGAGGTACTTTGCACATATCTGTTCTCCACTAACCTTAACATCGCAAACCGCGGCTCGGAACCCACTTGGGTCACATCACGCGGACAAACAATCATTGACCTAACGCTGGCTTCGGAAAGCGCGACAAAACTTATCTGTAACTGGCACGTATCCAACGAGCCTTCCTGCTCTGACCACAGAAGGATTCGCTTTTCAGTAGTAGCTAACATAAAAAAACCCGAACCTAGGCGCAACCCACGCCGTACTAATGTACCCGGCTACAAACGGCTGTTGGCCTCCCTACTAACACAGCACCAAACGCCCCAAATTCCGACGGATCCCAAGCAACTTGAGGACACTGTAAAAAAACTCTCGGAATTTATAATCGAAGCCTACCACGCCTGCTGCAAACTAAAAGATCAAAACACCAAGAGCAAGGCTAACTCCTGGTGGAATGCGGAACTTAGTAAGCTCAGGCAAACCATGCGCAAGCAATTTAACAGAGCCAAAAACTCCAGATTACCAGAAGACTGGGACTCATACAAGAAAACACAATACACTTTCAAAAAACAAGTCAGGAATGCCAGCAGGGCAGCCTGGCGTAAATTCTGCGAAGAAATTGAATCAAACACCGAAGCTGCGCGTGTGAGAAAGATACTATCTACCGATCAGGATCGCACCCTCGGGTCACTGAAAACCTCAGACAACACTTATACTAAGTCGGACTACGAAACAAGTAAAGTTCTTCTGGAAACCCACTTCCCAGACTGCAATCTCTCCGAGGACAGAACCTGGGCAAGTGAACCAATGCACACACCAAATGACCAAGACTGGGCCAGAGCTCGCACCATAGTAACCGCAGAGAGAATACAATGGGCAATCACGACTTTCAAACCATATAAATCCGCAGGCTTAGACGAAATTTTCCCCGCCCTACTATAGTGGGGACTAGACGTCCTAATGCCGTGGCTGACCGTCATATACCAAGCCTGCATAGCACACAAATATATACCACTTTCATGGCGAGAGGTGAAAGTCATTTTCATCCCTAAACCAGGCAAACCTGATTACACACAACCCAAGGCGTACAGACCAATAAGCCTGACATCTTTCCTACTGAAAACTCTCGAGAGACTCTGTGATCGACACATTCGGGACGGACCTCTTCGGGAACGACCACTTCACAAACAACAACACGCATATTCCACAGGAAAATCAACAGAATCTGCACTACATAATGTCATCTCCAAGATCGAATGTGCAGTGGACCACAAATGCTCTTCACTAGCTGTCTTCATTGACATAGAAGGCGCTTTTGACAAAACCATCTTCCATACAATCAACGCAGCCCTCGAGGAACACGGCGTGGACTCGACCCTGCGAGGATGGATCACAAATATGCTCAGACTAAGAGCCGTACAAGTTACGGTAAACGACACCACCAGAGCAATAGTGGCGAAGGGCTGCCCCCAAGGTGGCGTCCTTTCCCCACTGCTATGGAACCTCGTAGTAGACAGCCTCATTAAGCGTCTCAATAGCAGAGGCTACTACACGGTGGGCTATGCTGATGACCTGGCCATAATAATAAACGGCACACACGAAAACACACTATGTAACCTTATGCGCCAAGCCTTGAGGATAGTAGAAGACTGGTGCAAGGAATAGAAACTAGCAGTGAACCCTACTAAAACCGAACTCGTCCTCTTTACAAAGAGAAGGAAGTTGGCAACTTTACAACTACCAAGCTTCTTTGGGACCACCCTAAGCCTATCAACTGAAACCAAATATCTGGGTATATTTTTGGACAAACAGCTGAACTGGGCAAAACACACTGATTACATCATCACAAAAGCCCGTATAGCCCTATGGCAATGTAAGAGACTGCTCGGGAGAAATTGGGGCATAAGCCCCAAAATCTATACACCACAGTTATCCGACCAATTATTACATACGGCTCTTTAGTTTGGTGGCCCAGGACCAACCTAAGTACAACCCAAAAGGATCTCGAGAAACTACAAAGATTTGCCTGCGTAGCAATCACCAGCAACATGAGAACTTCCCCCACTGCTGCCTTACAGGTGATGCTGGGGCTACCACCTCTACACCTCGTCGTAAGAGAGGAGGCGGCCATAGCGACTTTCAGCACCCTAAGTAACGATTCCAGAATTAAACACACACGTATCAGAGAAGATGCTATCAAACAACAGCCCATGATGGCATCACCCAGCGACAGAATCCTCAAGACCCATTGCTTCCAAAAACACTACAACATAGAGCTCACAGCGGAGTTGTATGACTACTCAGGTACGAAAGAGCTAAGAATCTACACTGATGGATCAAAAACCGACGACGGGACAGGTTTCGGGGTGTTCTCCGACGACCTAAACATTAAAATAGCCAAACCCCTTGGAATACTCAACTCTGTTTACCAAGCAGAGTGTGTGGGTATCATCCAAGCGGCACACGCTATAGAGGCCAGGGAGGTTACGGATACCAATATTCGAATACTCTCCGACAGTGCCTCAGTCCTTCAATCCTTAAAGAGCAATCAGATAACGTCGAGATTGATACTAGAATGCCATAATGCCCTAGAACGAATCACGGTACTAAACCATAACACGGTAACACTACAATGGATCAAAGGTCACAGTGGATCACTTGGGAACGATGCGGCTGATGAACTTGCCAGAAGAGGATCCAGCACAAAACCCTGTGGACCCGAGCCCATTGTGCCTATTCCTTTCAAGCAACTAAGAAGCTGGTTAAAGGAACACACTCGAATACAAGCGGAGAAATGGTGGACCTCGGCACCAGGGTGTAGGCAATCCAAGGAAGCTATGCCATCCCTGGACACAAAGCTGACCAGGCGCCTTCTGCGCCTGGACAGAGATAGCCTACGACTGGTGGCGGGGACCATCACTGGACACTGTCCACTGAATAAACACTTCCACACCCTAGGAATCACTGATAGTCCCCTGTGCAGAGCATGCATGGAGGCGGAGGAAACGGTGGCGCATGTGCTCCTCGAGTGCACTGGCGTTACCAAGATTCGTGAGGAGACCCTGGGAACACCAAGATCCCTTGCGGACGCCCTGAGAAGACCGGGAAGTTTGATCTGCTTCTGGAGGGAGGTGGGCTGGTTGGAGTAAACGGCCACCACGGCTCACGCACAATGGTCCACTTTAAGGACTAAGTGCGGAAACCAAAACCCCATGATAGATAGATGATAGATAGATGAGGGTATTTTGTCTGTACGGTTAATATTTCGAAGCACAGTACTAAGTCTAATAAAGAAATACAAAATAAGTTCAACTTGCCATTTAGGTACTATGTATTATTGGAACATCCTAATTTAAAAATAGGTCCTTAAATATTAGGACCAGGTTGACAGAAACAACCGTTGATTTTAAAGAAAGATTTAAAATAAACGCTTAAATGATAAATGATGTTTATTTTGCAAGTATGGTTTTTACAAACACTTTTTACACGTCATTATTTAAAACTAGATGGGGCCGGTGTTTCGTACCTGACTACTCTGAGAAGAAACAGCCGAAACAAACTTACTTCACCAACCTTTCATTGTTGGTATTCTGTTTATTTACTTCCAGAAAGTTTCTACTACAGTCTTAAGTCGGAACTATATCGATGCCACTGATGCCACTATTTTTGATGCCACCCCATCAAAACTAGCGAAGCGCCCCGGCTGCGCACAGGTGCAATGTAGATATAAACCTTTCTCTTGAATCACTCTATCTAATGCTGAAAATTGCATTAAAATCCGTTGCGTAGTTTAAAAGAAGATCTAAGCGTACAGAATGCGAGAACGACTTTGTTTTGTACTATGTAAAGATACATATTATAATATTTGGCATTGATTCGAACATTCAAATTTTAATTTTAATTTCAGACCTATTGGTCCATAAATTGTTAGTATGAACTTATCCTATGTTAGTAAATAACAAATTACAAACAATAACAATAAATTAAAAATACACTAATTGGCTACATGAAAATGAGCACGCACATGTCCGCCAGCCCAGAGTCTCAAAAAAGGTCTTTCAACATTGTCCGCCAGTGTAGCTAAAATACTGTTTGGACTACCTCTGAATTGCCGCTACATCGACGCACACCGTTCGCGTATGATGGCATGAAAGTCATCTATTCGCGCTTCCGCGAAAAGGACAGACGAACTCATAATTAACAGCTTATGATCTGTCACTTATCAGCTTACTGGCAGAACCAGCGGGTCGTGTAGGGAGCACATCGGTCGCAGCCGCTCAGTTTCTGGTCGAACTAGTCCTCACACGGTGCATTACACCCGGCCACCGCATTCGAGAGCTATTTGCTGCCCGGGATCAGATTAATGTTGCCACTTTTCTACTTGTCGTAACCACCAAACTCTGCCCGAGCGCCTTTACTCACTCTATTGTATGCCAAAGGGGATTTGTTCTGCTCAGTAGCTTGGTATGTCGCGGTTTTGGGAAATAATTAAGTAGAATGTACTTGTTAGGTACATATAGTGATGCAAGGATATGTTGGCGTTCAAATGACGCTACCAGAGACGTGCTGTTGTTAGCAAATATTCAAACATTTGTGAAAATTTTGAAAAACAAGATGGCCGCTAAAGATTCTTGTACCAATTGATTTTTGCTGGCTAAGCCCTTATGAATTTCGTGAAGACAAGCGAAAACATTAGGTACATGTAGCTTCGTATTTTTAGATCGTCTTAGATTTAAATCTAGATTTAGCGTGGGATTACTGGAATGTGAGTGAGTCTTTATTACGAAAATACACACGTTCTACTGTTTAACAAAAGTATTAAGCAATTTTTACCCGAATGCCAAGGAAGGGTTGTTTTTCGCGCGTATCTTGTATGTTTCTTTGTAAATTTCTTTATTACCTCGTATGATCGAAATGGCTGGCTGGATCGACGATTAAGGTATCATTAGATTCGTATCAAAACCCCTTGAGTGAAAAGTGACCTTAGACATGTGTTTTAAAAAAGAAAAACAAGATGGCGAATTTTTGGCGATAAATTGTAAGGCGTTAAAGTTAAAAGAGATACCGTGGCCCCGGAACACAAAGGGCGATGAAGGGACATGGATGGGTTTTAGTCAGTAAAAGTCTGACACTCCCTCCTGCTCCGCCCAGAGCGGGAGGAGTCATTTGATGATTTCCTATCAAAAAATAAATAAATATGGGTGTAAAAGACCTCATCACGAAGCCGCCAACCAAGCATTCTGTACATCAAAATAACTAACTTTACGCAAAAATTATTGCTGGGAAACGACATATTTGTGTTTTGTGGTAGAACTCAATGTAACGCGCACAAAACATTGTGCTGATGGATGGATTGAATAGTACGGGGGCCGTGGAGGTGTTTAAAGTAAAAACCTTACATTAAAAACTTGTATTTAAAAAAAAACTTGTCAAAAAGTTGGAACTTTGACCCCCAATATCTCCGTAACTAGAAGGTATGGTGTAGAACAAAAAAATAATCGCAATGACGAGGAGAACAAGTGGCTTTCGGCTTCGTTAAGAGGTGTTTTACACCCTTTATATATAGGTTATATAGATACATGATACAATTTGTAGTCGGGTTTTTTGATACTTACTTAATTAAATGTTACTTGTTATGTTTGTTTAAAACACAACAATAGATGGTTCTTCAACGTTCATTAATTCACAGCACAATTTTTAAACTCAAGCTTTGACATCTAACCTGTCGAAATAATCTGCTACATCAAAGGGATTGTGGCCTCCCTAAACGTTCAAGTTACAACACTGATAAAATGTCAAGTATCCATCTACTTACCAGTTTTTGGAGCTTCGATTTACATCCGCATTTTTTGGCTGCGGTATCAAATAATCTCATGATAATGTTTTAGCTGTGACTCATAGATATCATGAAAAAGCTCGTTGGAAAAAACGTAGAAAACAAATACCTACATTTAGAAACAGCCTCAGATTAGGCACACAACAAAACGAAAATAAGACACCTCCAATAAACTCGCTCCTTATCATACGAAACATATTATGCTAAATCCACTTAAAAGAGAAATTCGGGAGTCCCTAATATTACATTCTAACGGCGACAATAACCCGAAAACATTAAAATGAAAACTTTTATCAAATAAAATACAATTCAACCGTGCGTACGCCGCGTGGGGTAAAAATGCGGTAAAAGGTGGTAAAAGTAGATACATTCCCTTTACCTCTTGCTTCCGTTCACGGGCAGGTGAAAATATTACGTCGAGGTGTAAACGAGCCCCGGCGAGGCCGTTATTGCCGTCGTTAAGTTAAAATTTTCTCTCTTGAATAGCAACGCGAATGTGAGACATAAACACAGACATTTATGTTATTTGCAAAAGAACATCGAGATGAATATTACGTAAAATATAAAGGTGTGTCTACAGAAAATTAGATCCCGCTTTATAAGCAAATAAGCTGGATGTGTGTTGATCTTATTTTTTATTGTTGTTAGATGAAGATTTTGCTCGTATTCGATGTTTGTTTTGTCTCGAATAAAAGGTTGAATTGTTGGAAATCATAAAGCTTTCTAGACAAGCGCAAAGAGCACTAGTACGAATAGAAAACACGTGTACCTACTTAGGTACACGAGTTTTCTATTCGTACTAGTGCGTAGCGTATTCGTACAAGTCTCAAGAGAAAATAATGTGATAGTACTTACCGTCACATTATTTTCTCTTGAGACTTGTTATAAAACACGTTGTTATGAAAGTTTGCATACTGCATTGAAGAAACTTTAAAAGATAAATGTGGAGAACTAAACAGTCAGGTTTCTCTTAACATTAATTTTTATGTTTAGCTCCAAACATTTTGTGCCAGTGAAATAAAAAACAGAAAAGAATCAACTTAATCGTGCAGAAAAAATGGTCCCTAAATTTCTGTTCACCGTTCAATTCACTGAGTCAACTCATATTAACGTTAAAGAATAATAAGTTGTTTCATTTGGTGGGTAGGTACATTCAGTTGGCCAACAGACGTCAGTTCAACAAAACAAGCTGGCAATAGAACAGATTTCCCTAAGGAGTGCTATATTACGACTTTCCATAGAGGAAATGTACGTAAGTGTTCTGAAAAAGTGGGGGCGTTAGTAATTTGATGGTCGAATTACTTTTATGACGGACTGCCACTTCTGTTTCAAAGTAATGGTCTTTGTCACTACTTTGTTGTGGGTGTAATGTGACAACTTAGTCTCAAACAGAATAAAATATGAAAATAACTTCTTTAACAGATTGTTTTTTTTTGTAGTAGATGTGGGGAAACTAATCATGTAAAATAAATTTTTCAGTTGAAATTACAAATTATATTATTCTCGTTTTTCTGAGTGTTTAATATGTGCTCCATGTTAATTTACCTATTTTCGTTTCGTTAATTAACTCATAATTTTAATTAAAATGAAAACCCTGTCTGAAGTATTTTGTTTCATAATATCTCAAATAATTATAATGAATGCTAAGCAGAATATTAGTTTTATCACGTTATCATTAATTATACACAAAAATTTCATGCTGGAAAGTTATGGTAGGAGTTATAATTCATAAAGGCTATAAAAAAAACATTGACCCCGAGTCTGTAGGTATCATATACCATCGAATGAACTTAAATAATCGTTAATTAACTTTATAGCAGGGACCATTTTAGAACTTGAGTAATTAAAGGCTTAAAAAGCGCCCATCTAACGCCTATAGTATTTCAAAGATACTTCATTACGCTACATAAAACCTTTTGTGCAGACGAGGTCGAATATGATATTATGAAAAAGTATACTGTATCCTATTAATTAAATAATTTTATGAGGGCGGACGAATTTACGTGTACCGTCAATAAAAGGGGAAACTTTTCAGGTTGATAGCTACAAAATTTTGCATGTGAGTCGGACGCTTAATAATTATTATGTGAGATACTAGTGATCATGTCAATGGAGGAGCTCGTGGCCCAATATAATAATAATAACGCTCGGATCAATCTTCAGGTTATGTCGCGCATGCCTAGGTTGGTCTGTGAATTGGTGACCACCCATTATAATATAATGGGTGGTCACCAATTCACAGACCAACCTAGGCATGCGCGACATAACCTGAAGATTGACACGGAGAAAACTCACTATATTATAGTGAGTTTTCTCCGTGCCTCGAAAAGGCCTTATTCCACAAATTGCACGTTAAGCCGTTGTTCCTAGCTGTCATATGTATATTTGACAGTCGGTAGTCAGTGGCCCGAAAGTCTGACAACCAGTCTTACCAAGGGGTATAGTATTACCCAGTACTAACTGGGTTGTGGAGGTCAGATAGGCAGTCGGCTCCATGTAAAATACTGGTATTCAGCTGCATCCGGTAAGACTGGAAGCCGACTTCAACCTAAGGAAAAGGCTAGGCAGATGTTGACTTATGATTATGTTCCTATTGCTGCCACTTACTCCTCCGTTATACTTTTCTGATTAATTTCGTTGCGGGATCCAAGACAGTTAAATTCATTCTCTGGGACTTCGTCGAGCTTCATTGTCTCGGCGCTTTTCTGGTGGTCGCCACTGTTGATTCTGGCTTTCAGAAGTTACAGTGGTTTGGGAATAGTGTGGCGGGCTTGCTGCCACTTAGGCCCCTTTTCTATTAGAAAGAGTGGCAACTTCCGGTAAGTCGACCTTATTCCACCACGTAGGCTTGGTGCTGTGTGGGTTGGTAAATTTCATATGTGTTCGAATTTTTGATTCAAGGATATAATATTTCTTCATCATCGATTTGAAATTGTTCGCGACGAACGTCACCAATCTAGCACATAGAGTGTTGCTTACAGTTAAAAAATAGTGTAGTCATCAGTACGGCAAATATATATAGAAGAAACAGTGAATAAGTTGTGCGCGAATAGTCCTGAAATCGCTTCCTGTACAGTCATGAAAGTTAAATAAGTGTCTTATTTTCCCAGTAACCCCTATCCCCCCTCGTTAGGTCGGCTCTTTAGTAAATTGATCCCGCTCATTTCGATCCCGCGGGATCAGTTTACTAAATTAATATGTTTATGTCATTTTCTTTAGTAGATTGGTCCCGCTCTTAAAATAACAAAAAAAATGCCGTCGAATTTCAAATTTGTGTAACATCACCTAGAAAAATGTTAGGAAGAATAAAAATAAAATCTCGTTGGCCCCACCGTATTTTTAACATTGTAAGGGATTGAGTAGTGTTAGTACAGTAACGCCTGAGATAGCGACGAATGATCAGCTACAGTTAATTAGGTGTAGGACGTCAGCGCCGTCTGGCGGCGAAGTATAGTACAAGCGTGCGCCCGGTAATAATAGGGTATAGGCAGACCACCAGGTACACGTATCCACGCCATCAGCGGATTACGCCCGTCCGGCACAGAAATCGTTCGTCAAAAAAACGCTCTCAAACATAGTATTTTATTGCTTGTACATAATTATTACTTTGCTAGCTAGCTAGTGGGTTCGGGTCGAAGGGTTTTGCCAAGCTCGAGACTAAATTATAGCGACTAAATAGTCCAAGCACTTATGGACGGCAAAGTTTGGAAATGGTATAACCAACGCTCACTTCCACTGATAAAACTATGTTGGAGAGTACGTCAAGAATGCGACGAACGGTACTGTTCCCTAACCTAAGGATAAAGTCGTGTATATGTATATTGTGCTATGTACTGTACATATTTATTAGGTAATATTGAGTTCAAGTTTTGCTGTTGTTTTGTCCTTTATACATACCAGTAGCGTTGATGTGGTGGCAAAGACGAGGGCGTGTGTGCGGTTTTTTTTTTTAATATTCGTGTGTATCATAGCATGGTAGTATATTGCGACGTCGTCTTGTCGTGTTTAAAAAAAAAACGTGAAAACTGACGCTGCCATTCTGCGCTAATGATGGAAGAAAAATGGTCAGACCCAGTATTGTCTGTGTATCGTGCATTGCGGCTCGATACTATTAGAATTCAAAGACGATACCGCATTTGTACCCGACGATGCAACTTGCCACGATGCGACATTGTAACGTGTGTATGTGTATTGACCCTGACGGAATCTATGGTCTATTCAAATTATTTTCCAAGCTAAATCTACATGTCATGAACATTTTGGCAGAAAATCATTTTTGAATTACGTTAAGTGCATGGTAGGTACATCCTTTCCACATGGATGTACACCAAAGGAAATACTTTGTGACGAAAAATTTAAAATTTTGTACTTGCTTCAGTGACATTTTTAAAGCAAAGGAATAACGTTCCACTCTTAGCTCTCACGTTAATGTAGGTGGAGCATATTGCTCCCGGGGGAATAGTAAAATGCATGCAAAGGTGATAACTTAGATGCTCCTACAACATGTTTACATGTTTAGAAGTTCAGATTTGATTAAAAAGATTGTAGATATTTCTCTAGAGATTGTTGTTGCTTTCGTCGTTCAATGTTTTTTTTTAACATTGCTAACAAGAAATCGGATTGTCACTTGAAATTTTGTAGAGGAATTTATTGTGATTAAAATAGTTGAAGTTTGCAAATCAAATATTTTAAGAGCAGAGAGAGAGAGAGGGAGAGTTTTTAATGCGACTTGAGGTGCGTGATTTTTATCCAATGTACGAGTCGCCGATGGATTGGACCAGGCTTTCGAGGTCGATACTCGAATTTATTAAAAATGAATGACCAATCGAAATTTGTGTTAATTGATTAAACTGTCCTTATTGCCAAGTGTGGTGCTATGACTACTATCCGTAGAAAGCCAAGCTGACAGCAACCACTGTGATTGTACAAGGCTCTTTTAGCGCGGCGTCAAGATCGGAACGAATGCCGCCATCTTGTCTTTTCAAAACAGCTCTCTCTTGTCAATGTCATTCAAGCGCCAAAATACCCTTGTAGTACTGTTTAACCGTTCCCAGCTTATTAATTAGCTAGGTTACCAGTACATCGTCAATCCGTTGTTAACAAACAACACAATAACCCTCCAATTATTCAACTATTCTAATTAGAGTTCTATAACAAGCTATTGTATTGAATCATGAAGTTATTTTTGCTTTCAATAAGGTATCTACCTTAAAATTGTAAATATCCTATTACGTTAATTGAACTTGAAGAGTTAGGCAGAAGAGTAAAATTCAAAACTCATTTATTCAAATTAACTGGCTGTCTTTTGTAACTGTTTGGACGTCAAAAGTTTTTTGAATGACGCCCGAAACGCCCACTTCACATTGCTTAGTTTTCGAGCTGGGAATTAGAAGTAACAGTAAACTTTCTGGTCAGCCTACGTCTCTGACAAATTAGTTCTTCTTCTTCACATCGCTGGCACGACAAATTTTTATATTTTGTTAGCCCAGAACTTCGCCACTTCCACCGCGTCGTCGGTGGCAGCGCAAAGGTTACTTCGGCTGCATGTTTTTGGGGCTAAAAGAGCAGGATAGGAGGTGGAGCAAGGTTTGCAACTAAGCTCCACAACCACACCCCACTGCTGTTCCATTGAGGTAGCCCCTCGGAGTTACATCTTCCCACTTAAGTTTCGAATTCTTGAAGTCATAATATCTTTTTTTATTTTTTTATTACAATATGGGCCTGCTTTTGACCTCGATCGGGCGATCACGCCTGATGGAATTCTTTTCTCATTTTTTAAATTTATTTAAAATAAGATAAATAAATATTTAATTTATTTAGAATTATCTTTACAAAATGAGGATTATAGCCCCGTCCAGCACACAATGTGAGTGTGGAACTGTCCAAAATATGATTCGCTAGCTGCCCGCGTAGCATGACTACCGTAGAAACGGGTTTCTTCGAAGAATGAATCGTCAAAATGATAGACTTTTGTTCATCTGTCATTTTGTCGATTCTTCGTCGACGAAACCCGTTTCCGCGGCGGTCATGCTAAGTGGGCTGGAATGTCGTAAGTATCCAAACAACTCGAAGACCTAATGAAAGGCGAATGTGTCTGGCTGCCTGGTTGAATTTAAATTTAAACACATTAACCCTATGATTGTTATTAAAACTTTCCGGCAAATAAAGATCAAACTAACCGAAGATCTATGGGGAATGTCTGTCAAAGTTTGTACATCCATACTTGAGACTATAGCCCCTTACTTAGCTTTAATTTTTAATTTATGTGTAGACCAAGGAGTTTTCCCTGATTTAATTAAATACAGTAAAGTCATACCTCTTTTCAAATCCGGGGACAGTAAAGATACTAATAATTATAGACCTGTATCCGTGTTACCAGTTTTTAGCAAGGTTTTTGAAAAAGTAATGCTTAATCAAATGCTCTATCATTTTAACACCAACAGAATCTTACATGATCAACAGTATGGCTTCACCAAGGGACGTTGTACAACTGACGCCGGTGTAACCTTATTAAAGCACATATTTACTGCGTGGGAAGAGTCTCAAGACGCCATAGGAATTTTTTGTGACCTCTCCAAAGCGTTTGATTGCGTAAATCACGACACATTACTTTTGAAACTTGAGCATTACGGACTGGGTAAACTTGCACTTAGTTTGGTAAAATCTTATTTGAATGATAGACAACAACATGTTCAAATAAATGGTGTTAATTCACAGGGGTTAAAAGTAAAAATGGGGGTTCCATAAGGCTCAATATTGGGTCCTTTCCTCTTTCTAGTATATATAAATGATCTACCCTATTTACTGAAAAACCAACCTCAAAATATGGTGTTATTTGCTGATGACACTTCCCTAATTTTTAAGATAAATAGGCGGGCCCAAAATCTAGATGACGTGAATAATGCCCTACTTCAGGTCCAAAATTGGTTCACAGCAAACAATTTGGTATTAAATGAAAAAAAAACCAAATGCATAAGATTTGCTTTACCGAATGTTAAAAGTAGTGATTGTGATATAATATTGAATAAAGAGAAACTTGAATTCGTAGATAAAACGGTTTTCCTGGGGATTACGCTTGATTCAAGGCTACAATGGGGTTCTCATTTGACATCTCTTGCGGGGCGGCTAAGTTCAGCAGCCTTTGCCATTAGAAAAATCCGTCAGTATACTGATGTAGATACCGCTAGACTGGTTTATTTTAGTTACTTTCATAGTATAATGTCTTATGGCATTTTGCTGTGGGGACGGGCTGCTGATATTGAGTCTATATTTATTCTGCAGAAAAGAGCCATCAGAGCCATATATAATCTTCGTAGGCGCGATTCTCTAAGGGAACTGTTTAAGGATATTGGCATCATGACGGTACATTGTCAATACATCTACGAAAACATAATGTACGTCAGAAAAAATCTGCACCTTTTTGGTAAAAGGGGTGACAGACATAATTACAGTACTAGAAATAGGGACCAACTAGTTCAGCCAGGTTTCAGACTCGCTAAAGTAGACTCATCTTTCATGGGGTACTGTTTGAGATGCTATAATAAAATTCCACAAAGTATTCTTGAACTGAATGAGACGAAATTTAAAACATGCATTAAACGCACACTATGTAAGCAAGCATATTACAAGTTGAGCGATTATATCGATGATAAAAATGCTTGGCTCAATGCTGGTCCTGCTCCACATGGACAGGGGCGCATAAATTGATAGCATTAAATTGTATTGTTGGAGCTGCTGAAGATTGTACAACTATCTTTGCATTGTATAGAATCAATCTCTTTAGTATTATATAAATGCATAGCCCATATTGTGTGAGTACTATGTACTAGAAAGCTATCATTCACTGGAAACCTACGTCTTTTTTTGACTTGAATGTGCCCTGGCGGTTTGGAGTATGTCATGCTCACTCTATTGTCTCGCTGATGGTGGCGCATGTGTCGGATCATTTAGTTCCCTTCAAAATGGTTGAGTTGAATGGTGCTGATCCATGCGTCATGTCCGTGAACGGGCGTTGTCAGTTGTGACTGGTCATCTCTTGGTTGCCATGGCTTATTTGAATGAATTATTTTGAATTGTATTTTTTTTTGTTTGTGTTTTTTTTGCTGTGGACACTTTTACCGTGCACATCTTGCTACATTGTTCTCACATAATATACCATCTCAACGTGAATGATGTAACCAAGATTTTGTAACAATATTCTGATTTAAAAGAGTGTCCATGGAGTTTCTTGCCCATTCTTCTCCATAGAGATCTACGCTAGGGAATGGGCAACTACAGTACTTTCACAGTTTTTATGTCTTGTGACTGGGACTGTAGCTACATTTAATTTTCATCTTTGTTTCGACAATTCAAAAGTGCCTGTAACTGGCTTACTTGAAATAAATGCTTTGATTTTGATTTTGAATACTACTGACGCTGATATTAACGACATTACCTGCTAGTCCAATTAATCTAAAAATACTTCTTCAAACATGGACTACTGCAATTACCAACAATAAGTATGTAATTACATAACTATTGGTGATTTATTCTCGTAGACTTGGGATTCGGATTCAAAACCTTGCATTTAGTACCAACGGGTATGCAGGCACCAGTACCCAGGCTCCCTCTGCAAAATTATATCTCTGGTTACATTACTCACCGTTATCGTGTCACCATTTTGTTTTGCAGGAATTGTAAAATCGTATTTGGATACGCTCACATGGTGCTTTTAACTACAAACACAGATCAAGCACATGACAAATCATTCTGGTTCGAGGCACGGAAATGTTTTTACTGTATACCTACCTAGGTTGGGTTTTACTAGAAATCCTGAGAGCGAATTTTACTGAACGTGATCCGAACATCTAAACCGATTTCAACAGCTGTCGGCGTCAATATTCCAAAGCAGAACGACACTGACAGTTCAAATAACGTGCTGTGCAGTGTCACTCTTGAACATAACATCACGGCTGTAATCCCCGAAGTTTTAGGTAGAGGTACTATCGAGGACACTCCTGACCTCCACTAAGCTAATTTTTGCTTCCACTCGCAACATAGAAACGCTCTCTAGCCCCGCCCCGTTCACTTTGAATAGAAATAATGAATGAAAAGATACCGAATCGGCCGAGCACACTGACGTCGCACGCCAAACGAGAGTTATTGTTATTTTGCGCACCAAAGTTGAGGCTTTCCTAATAGGCCTAAACTTTAAGGAGGCGTGGCCTCGCCTCGCCTCCACATGATTTAAGCGAAAAAAAAATAAAATGGTCAGGCGGAAAAGACCACGATAGTACCTAATAGTACACCCAAAATTCGCACAGTTATGTTGAAGTCCCATGTGTTAGGAGGCGATCCTATTGAACCGGGCACAAATTATGACTTCGTGGCTGTTACTGAGAAATTCCTTATGTAAAAACCCAATGACGCGTTGGCCGACCGGGAATCGAACCCAGGACCATGAGCTCAGCAGTCGCGCTAGCGATCACGAGACCAACGAGGCAATCAATCGGGTTTTATTCGTAAAATTTCCCCTCAATCAAAAGTAGACCGAGAGACCAGTGATTAAGCAACAAATTTCCACAAGACATTAATTTAGTACAAACAATACAATGTAACAACAACAGGTACAATTATTATCGTACATTCCATTTCCTTTTTATTTTTAATTCCGTTTCTGTTCCGCGACGGATATTAACAACGAGGAACAATGGATGCAAAGATGAATAAGTCGATAGTGTACGTTTATTTTCCTGTTTCATTATTATTATAAATATTGCAGAGAAAACTAGTGTTTGTTGAACTGGGTATTGTTTGTATAGGACTAGTCAGTATGATTGAGTAAGTCAGTTGATTAAACATTTTTCAGTTTTTCTGGACACCTTTGTGAAAACTAACGATAATCTAACGATAATGAACGATCTTATAATATGCAATATTACATACTCGTACAAGTTTTAGTATTGACGTTTAAATTTTATCAAATTAATAAAAATTGGCGAAGATAAAACGTGTCAAAGATCATGAGTCTTTTTAAAATCAGCTGTTGCATACATTTTGATTCAGTAGGTTTTACATTTGTATAAGAAATTGCAGATTTGGTATCATAAACATTAGGTACTCGCAAAATACGAGTGTACTATAAGCAAAAGTTCAAGTTATACATATTCAATAGTGGCTCTTTCACCTTTTCTACTATAAATTATACATTTTTGTAACACCCTATCCAAAAGCCTGTCAATTTCGAATTTGTTAAAGATTCTATACCAATTTATTTTGACACTTGGACTGTTTTCATTACATCCAATGTGTATGACATGTCAAACCGTTAAGTCTCATAGATATACACTTGAATATCAAGTGACAAGGGGGTGAACAAACTTGTTATAACATGAGAGGTTAAAATTCAAACTACACATTAAAGGTAACTAATAGACCTTTTTATTACGTATCGAATTATCAAGTGAATGAGATTATCAAGTGAAATTGAGTCGAAAATTATGTTTAAGTAACAAATAACACAACGTTACGCCTGTAATCACCAAACGATAAGGCAGATATGTTGTACAGTACCGTGCATATCGTTTTGCCAGTTATGTTTATTTATTTAGGGATAAAAAACAGCAGTACATAAACATGTTATACACTGTAAATAAGTTAAAATAATGGCACTTATTGCACTACCAACACCATTATCCACTGATCACTACTTATGATTAATGGTTTTGCTACGTGAGTTGAAATACAGCAAGTTATAAAGTTATAATAAAAAGAAAAAAAAAAAAAAATACATTATCAAAATAGAAAAGAAAACAAAATTATGATGCTAATATAGATTCGACTACAAGTATCCTAAATTTGTTAGCAGAGAGGTTAAATATATCGATGCTCTCAAAATTATCGTTATAAGAATCCACAAGTTGACGCAGAGGAGCGCGAGAACCAGCATTAGAGTGACAGACTTGGCTGCTATTCGTAGTCAATAAACGATATGGGCGTGCTCGTCTGCGTACTACTGTTCTCGGAACATTTAAGTCTCAAGTGAATAGATATTGAACCTATTGCCATCAATCGGTCTCAAATCGGGAATCCGAGCTACTATGGAAAACAATCTCTCAATAATAACTTGCTCGGCCTGAGAATAGAACCCAAGTCCCCCTCATGCTCAGCAGTAACGCTTACAACCACTAGACTTACGAGGCATAAAATACGTACTAAAACTACTTACTAAAATACTAAGTGAAGTTAAAGGTAGGTTCGACTTTATTTTATACTGACAGCAGCCATTGAGCTATTACTACTACGTATAGAGAAGACAGCGCGAACAAAATCTGTGCTCCGTTCAACTGCGGTCGGCCGGCCGCAGTTCACTCAGGCGCTTGCTCGCTACAGAACATCTATATATACGTGGTTAGGCGCCCCCGCGCGCCCCGTACCACCGCGCTTGTTGCACAGATTTTGTTCGCGCTGTCTTCTCTATACGTAGTAGTAATAGCTCAATGTAGACAACGCAAGTATCACGAATTCACGATCCGTATGAAAACTAAGTGTGTACTATCGGGGTCTTTTCCGCTTGACCAGTTTAAAATTTTTTCGCTTAAATCATGCGGAGCGCCGAGCCACGCCCCCTTAAAGTTTGGGCCTATTAGGAAAGCGTCAACTTTGGCGCGCAAAATAACAATATCTCTCGTTGGGCGTGCGTCGTCAGTGCGCTCGGCCGATTCGGTATCTTTTCATTCATTATTTCTATACAAAGTCAACGGGGCGGGGCTAGAGAGCGTTTCTATGTTGCGAGGGCAAGCAAAAATGAGCTTAGTGGTGGTCAGGCGGGAGTGTCCTCGATAGTACCTGTGTTTTTTAAGTGAATGAGATTAATATGTTTGTGAATCTGCTAATTTCAAAGCTTGGGACTTAATAATGAAACTACACACATTTAGAACTTAGTTATGAAATCATGCTTATTAAGCTCAAATACTGCTTTCTCTTGATACGCATCCGGGAGCCTTACAATTTTACAAGTTTCTTTATTAAAGCTCCTGTTGAGAACAAGCGAGAATATTGTAATTTTTTGACAATTATGTCGCATTGTCAGTTACATACATTAATTTTATTTTCCTTTCCCAGAGACAGTAACCGAAAGAAACTTCATGGTTACTACATTGTTTTGAAACTTCGTCAACTCAAAAATGAAACTCACAGCAATTCATGATCAATAGTCGTGCAACAGCCTAGCTCCAAATACCATCATCTATTATAAGTACCCAATTCGTGACTTTATTCAAGGAATTTACAAGGATCGATTTTAACATAAATGTACCGCAAGCAAAAAAAAACCCGGTTTCAATTAATTTTATTGTTTTGCATACGAGTAAACGCACCTGAAGCAAACAAATCATAGCTCCAATTAGTCATTCCTATTCAAAAGTCACTCGATGATTCATCAAGATTTTAAACCATATGAAAAATCCTACTAAATCAAGGCAGAACACTTAATCCAATACGTACAGTCGTGCAACAGCCCCAAATAACATCATAATCTATCCCCAAATCGTATTTAACGGTTACCAGTCGATAGTTCCTATTTCACGGCGAATAGACGGACGCAATCATTCGCCGACACCTTATCGTCAGCTAGTTAAGCGTTTCGCTGATTGTCGGATTGAGTTATAAATCTCTGACGGCACGCGATCTATCCCTTGAACGTGGTTTAGTGATACTGGAAGTACCACGTGTTGGGATTGATGTAGTGTGTGGTGGTTTGAATGGGGTTTTATAGTTTCTTTGTCTGTAAGAATGATACAAGTTTAACGAAGAATGATATAATGCAACAATTTTAACTGTGCAACGAGTATCATGGTTGTACAACGCTAACGCCTGGTTTTTAGAAAGAACATCAACACAGAAAATAAGGTAACAAAATGTCAACGCGAAGTACGTGCTATTGACGTGGAGTTGCGGACACCAGCGCGTTATACACTGCAATATCTAAATCCCTGGATAACGAAGGGACTTCTAAGATGTATGCGAAACCGCGATAAACTTTATATAAAAACTAAAAAAAATCCTGGGAATGAAACAATTCAAACCACATATCGGAGGTACCGGAATTTTTGTAATAATATTTTGAAGAAGGCTAAGATTAATTACGAAAAGGACATGATTAAAAAAGCCGAAAATAATAATAAAAAGTTGTGGGAAACCATTAAAAATATCACGTACACCTCTAAGAAAAAAGAAAAGTCAACCCAGTTAATTTGCCCCAAAAATCCGTCCAATTCTGTCAATAATATAAATTAATTTTTTGCGGGTATTGGTAAATCATTAGCAGAAAAAATAACTTCCAATAACGTAAATTCATCATACACTAACACGGCGAGTTCATCTCAATCAACTAGTTACTGCGAAAAATCAATGGTACTGTTACCTACAGATGAGTCCGAAATAAAATCATTAATTTTAAACCTCAAAAATGATTGTGCAGTAGGAATAGATAAAATCTCAGGTAACTTCTTGAAAGAATACATTGACGTTATTGTCCCTCCTCTAACTTTAATTTGCAATTTATCATTTGCCTCAGGAGTATTCCCATCTGCTTTTAAAAAATCACAAATAGTTTCCGTCTTCAAAAGTGGGGACAGATGCTGTGTTAACAATTATAGGCCTATTTCTATACTTCCAACACTATCTAAGATATTGGAACGCTTAATGAATATCAGACTGGTTAAGTTCTTGGAGACAAATCAGCTTTTATCTTCATCTCAATTTGGATTTCGCGTTAATAAATCAACTTCAGATGCTGTTCATCAATTGACGGATTTTATTATTTCTAAGCTAGATACGAAGAAAAAGACTATGGCAATCTACTTGGACTTAGCCAAAGCATTTGACACAGTGTCTGTTCCCATTTTGATAAGCAAACTAGAGCACCTGGGTGTTAGGGGTGAAACATTGAATTTATTTGCGAATTATCTAAAAGGGAGGACACAGGTAGTTAAAGTGAATGAATGGGTAAGTGATGAGCTACCTATTGAATATGGCGTCCCACAAGGCAGTATCCTTGGCCCAACCTTGTTCTTATTGTACATAAATAACTTGTGTAACACAGACCTAACCAATGGGAAAGTGATTACATTCGCCGATGATACTGCATTGCTTTTCTATGGTGACACTTGGGAGGAAGTTTATACGCACGCCCAAAATGGATTTAATAAAGTCTCTAAATGGCTCAATGACAACATTCTCACACTAAATGTAGATAAAACAAAGTTCATGATCTACACAATCAAGAAACAAGACGTACCAAACCTCCCAATTATCTCACACAATTGTAGCCTTCCATTGGACAACAGCTCCTGTGAATGTCCACGTTTGTCAAAAACGAACGCTGTTAAGTATCTGGGTGTTGTAATTGATAACCGACTAAATTTCCAACAACACATCGAGGCCTTGGTTCCCAGGATTCGTAAACTTATTTATATATTCAAATCTCTTCGACATATTGCTGACACCTCTGTGCTCAAATCAGTTTATCTCGCTTTGTGTCAGTCTTTACTGTCCTATTGTATAACTTCCTGGGGTGGGGCCGCTAAAACGCTCCTGTTAAAGTTGGAGAGAGCTCAAAGAGCCATATTAAAAGTGAGTTGGAGTTGGATGTTTATATGTATAATAAGTATGTATTTACAAACAAAAAGTATGTGTCTATGTAGTATATCAACTATCTGGTGTCCACGACACAAGCCTCGTTGCTTAGTGTGGCACTAGATGGCGCTGTGTGTAATGTCCAGCAATATTTATTTATTTATTTTTTAGTTCTTTTCTTCCCATGCGCTATCCTACAGTGGACTTGTATAAGCGCTGTAAGGTACTGACTGTTCGACAACTTTTTATTTTAGTGACTGTCACAAAGAAGCATGCTGAACTTCCATACGACCCAAAAAAAATTTCAAGGAAAAGGAGAAATACAACTGTCTGTGCGACAACGCAATATAGGACCAGTCTCGCACATAATTTCTATAGTTTTCTGGGTTCGTATTTATACAACAATATGAACAAAACATAAATTATCTATCCTCTTTCCAGGGTAGAGTGCAAAAAGAAAGTGTTCTCGTGGCTTCAAGGCATTGATTACAGTGCAACAGAACGTTTGTTGAAACCCCTGAGCTAATGCATGGAACGATATACTACACATACCTACACGAGTTGTTCTTCACACTATTTGATTATTAAGTATGTGAAGAATAATTTCTTTCACACTCTCACTGACACACACACACACACACACACACCTACACACACGCTCCACCAAATCAAAGATAACCCATTCTTGTCATCTCAAATGTCTACTTTTACTTATTTATTTTATTTTGAAATGTTTACCTTATTAATCTTTGAATAAATTAATTGATTATCTAAAATTGTTATTTTAATTTATTTGCTAATTTTAATGTACTTAATTATACTAAATTCATCTTGTATAAAAATGTAATGCAGTAAAATGTCATAAGATACATGTCCGACGGAGGGTCAGCCTGGTGATCTGTAATACAGGTTTTACCTAAAACAGACACCAGTCTCTTTGAAGTGAAAATTGACTTTGTACTGTTTATGTTGTTATGAGAAAATAAATGAATTATTATTATTATTATATGTCGAGCACGCGTAAGCTGCCATGATTGGCTGTATAATTGCCCGAATTGCGAGTGTAGGTACTAAGATACTTACAATTTAACTGCTATACCTTTCATTGTTCTCCGTTACCTGCTTTAAAGTTTTTCATGTATCTATTACTTAACCATTTCTCTCCATAATAGGTATAGGACCTATTTTTTCTTCTAATAATATATTCTTCTTTCTTCTAATAATAATAATCGTTGTTCTTCAAACCTGAAGATTATAGGCACAAAAAAACAAGCGTCTTTTTATTATTTCTATATTTTCAGATTGATTTTGCAAATGAAATAAAAATTGAAAGCTTCCGATCATCGCGTGTCGGTTGTTAAGGAAATGGATTACCTCGTAATAAGTAATTCGTGTAAAATGTATTGATAGGGAATTCACTAGAGATTTCTTCCTATAATATATTGGCATATTTTTCCGCTACTTTGGCTTAATTTAATATGGCGTGAGTTGTGTTCATTTCATATAAATTGATCATTAATAAGGTTTCTTGAAGATAGTCATTAAAGCAGGAAGTTGATCTGCAGAAGTGTTAATTGCATGGTATTCATGAGGTTTTTTATGAAGTGTAGAGGTTGACCTTGAATCAATAAACGGTTTTTTTTTACGACTTTTCGTTCGTCAACGTGTTAACTGTTAATTATATATAATAATATATAAAAAAACAGGTTGAAAATATTAGCTGTCAATTTATGTCAACGCATTATTTTATATTATTTTATTCATTTCTGTGATTTTAGTCTCCTTCGGGAATATTTGTTACTTCCGGAGATTACCGACTGCCAGTCCTACGCCTGGAAAAAGTACGAAGGAAAGGTCATTCCAGTTCATTTAAAAAAAAAAACTAAATTTTTATTTCTTAACAAATCTCACCTAAACTGCAACAAATTTGATAGTGATCGTAAACGTTGACAACTTGACTTATTAAATTGACGATTATCGCCCACGATTTCAGTTTTTATTTTTAAAACCTGTTATTAATTTAACAGCTTTTGTAACCCGTTGACCATTAATGATTAACAGTTATATTACATTAACTAAAAACCGTCATTTACAAAATAATTACGAACAACTTTTACTGTCGGACAAACTTAAAATTGCATAAAACACCCTTGCTTCAGCTCAGAAGAAAACAAATTGTAGGGAAATAGATTATTTTTTCACATTGTTGTAATTTCACCGTGTTTAGTGTAATTTCTCTCAATGAGACATTTCTTATATAAAGGGTGTAAAACACCTCTTAACGAAGCCGTAAGGCACTTGTTCTCCTCATCATTGCGATCATTTTTTTGTTGTACACCATACCTGGGAACCTTCTAGTTACGAAGACATTGGGGGTCAAAGTTCCAACTTTTTGTCAAGTTTTTTTAAATACAAGTTTTTAATGTAAGGTTTTTACTTTAAACACCTCCACGATCCCCTTACTATTCAATCGGATGGATTGAATAGTACGGGGATCGTGGAGATGTAGCATATCATGTTTTGAGAGCGTTACATTGAGTTCTACCACAAAACATGATATTTCACCCCATGGGTAAATTTACTTCTCCGTAGTACAACCAGTTGGACATCGCAGTTGTACCACGGGTCGGGAGTGCAAAAAAAAGTCGTTTCCTAGCAATAATTTTTGCGTAAAGTTACTTAGTTTGTTGTACAGAATGCTTGATTGACGGCTTCGCGATGAAGTCTTTTACACTCTGTATATATTTTTGCTTATACTAAAAGAATATTAATTAACTAAATCGTGAAACTACATATACCAATATGTTTGAATAGTAATTCAAACATATTGGTACAGAAAGCGACCTTAATAAAATTCTAATTAGTGTCACCCAATAGGTGTCACCGGTGTCACCCAATAGGTGTCACCCTAACTTTATCACAAAATCAGTCAATAAATCCGACCTAAATATCCGTCCATCCAGATCGAATGTTGACGTCTATGTAGGTACCAAATATTCTCCTTTCCGATATATTCATGACTACACCTCCTAGAGTATTGGTTTTATTTGACCCTTAGCGACGACTTGTCACTTTCGAATAAATGAAGGTAAAGTAGTACAGTATATGTCAAGACTTTTTGTGTACAGGATGTATCAAGATGTGGTTGATGAAAATGATCAAGTGTCAGTATAGGACCTACATAATTGTTGCCAAAAAAATTAAATAAGCATAAATTTAATAAGCTATCCCATACATAATTACAATACCTACTAGACCTAAATTTGTACCTATTGGACAGCTGATACATTTTTATACACGTTGTATTATTAAACTTTTTCTAAAACTCACCAATATTTGACCACGAAAATCACACTTGGCTTCCCTGCTACGACATGAAGATAATAAATGAACAGATAGACTAGCTTATAAAATATTAATAGAATAAAATAAATATAAAACTTAATACGAGATAAAATAATGAAAACTTAACAACAAGGAAAAGTAATAAAGCGCTCTTCTTCTCTGTACTTATTTAAAAATTTTGCTGTGCCCTACAGGCTCCATAGTTGTTTATAGTATATTTTTTTTATTTTAACACCTAAGTGTACTGGATGTCGCAAGTAAATGAGGCTATCAGGGAATACACGAAATCCCTAGGGATATCACGAAATCCCGGTAGATGTCGAATATTCTTGTTTATTACGACTTTTTACTAAAAGTATCTAGTGATATGACATTTCACTAAACTAAATGTACTGTACGTGTTTCTGTGCTAGGTACAACTTCTTCTTCACTCATTGTGAGGTCACATGTATACTAATAAACACAAAATAATCAACAAAACAGAATCAATATGAAACCGCCATGTGATGAGCGTACACGTGCTACCTGCAGCGTAATATTTTAACGACTAAAATCACACGAGCCGCGCCAGCTCGAGCGACGCATTATACGGCCGACGTATCTTGGCGAGTCCGAACTTCGCGCAGAAGGTTGCGCAATCACTGTTTTGAGGAACCAAATGGTGGCATGAGGCGACGTGCGGGGGGCGGTGGTCTAGGCTAGAGATTGACCAAAAATAAACACAATCGACCCTTTATTCAATCTAATATCGTAATCGATTAGTTTTATTTAGAATTAACTGATTTTTGTTTATTTAGGATATTAAACGAAATAGATTTACAAATATAGTGTATTTTATTTGTGAATAACCGAGATTTCGATTGAAATAAAAAAAAAAAACTTATTAAATTTTATTTTCTCGGTTGAAAGACATGATTTACATAAAATATCAGTTATCTATTAACGACTACTTGAGTAACGACTATTTGAGAAAATTTAAAACCTCCCTAAAAAATTAAAAATAAATATATTTTTTTACTTAATTTGAATCGATTTGAATAAAAATCGATTAAACAGCACCCTCAGGAACGCGTATTGGACATCCCTATTTGATTACTTCGTGAAGCTTCGTGCTTATTCGGCAATGCTCGGTACACGGTAATATGTCTCACTCACACGTTAGCATTGGTGTCGTTTTCGTGTCACTATCTCTGTCTTGAGTACAGTCGGTTATAAAAGTTTTCGTTGTTATTGTTGTGAATTATTTATTATTATTATTGTTTAGTGTTAAGTTTGTTCTATTTGCGGTATTTGCAAGTGTCAGTTGGCACTTATATTATTCGCCAAATATGCCAACCAAAGCATATTATGGTTATTTTATTCGTACATTGGTTTATAAAAAATAAAGACAATAACAGTTTTCTTTACGAGTGTACATGCGCTAAAGTTCGCAGAGCCTATGTTCAGACTCGCCAAGATACATCGGCCGTATTTGTATTTTGCTCCCACTAGTGCCCCTGTGGGTACTAGTGGGAGCGAGAGAAATGCATAGCTCGATTTTTATTCGGCAGTATCCGCTTTTTGACATTTTACTAGATTTAGTTTAGTGAAACGACATATCACTGACGATAAATTGGTATTTTCAACCGACTTCCAAAAAGAGGAGGTTCGCAATTCGACTGTATTTTTTTGTGTTTGTTACCTCAGAAGTTTCGACTGGGTGAACCGATTTTGATGACTTTTTTTATTTGAAAGCAAGTGCTTCCTGTGTGGTCCCATTTAAATTGTGTGAACATCTGATGCTGATCTTCGGAGATATACAATGGGACTCTTCAAAAATAGACGGCAAATCTGCCGTGATTGCTGCAATCGCTCGGATGTTTATTGTGTATGCAACATCATGAGGAAATTCATTCCTGTATGCTCTGAGGACGCAGATGTGTACCCAGATTTCGACAGTTAGGTATTTTAAGTTGGCGCGTTCGTGTTCCGCGCGCGCCTCAAAGAGATGTCAGCAATAGGAAGGAGTTCGCAAGGTGCGACGCCTGCCGGGGCTGCGGGACTGTTCAAAAGAGATACTGTGACCCTAAAACACAAAGGGCTAAGAAGGAACATGAATGGGTTTTAGTCAGTAAAAGTCTGACACTCCTTTCCGCTCCGCCCAGAGCGGGAAGGGGTAAAAAAAAGGTATGTTAAGTTACATACGTATATTGGAGATACGCCTATTACCATGACATGTATTGTTAACAATGTCATATAAATTCATGACAAATAGTTGTTTGGGAACAACTAAAAATGGAAAAATAAAAAACTTTTTTGCAATAAATAAAACCGACTTCAAAAAAATTAAAAATAACTTTAGCTTTGCCGTGTGGTATCCGGCAGAGTAGAATAGAACCAACCCATTACACTCATGGGTGTCGTATAAGGCGACTAATGTCTGAGGCAGAACACCTTGCACCTCCGTAGACCAGAGAATGGGCAGCAGCGTTTTCTGTTAGTCTTTCATGCTATCTGCGATCTCCAATCCGCCTGCCAAGCGTGGAGATTACGGCAAATTCCTCCCATCATGGGAGAGGCTTATGTCCAGCAGTGGACGTTATGGGCTGTTGTTGTTGTTGTTGTTGTTAGCTTCAGAAGTCGGTGACAAAAAAACTAAATCAATCAAACAAAGGTCACCGACTTCTGAAGCTAAAGTTATTTTTTACTTTTTTAAAGTCGGTTTTAGTTTTTGCAAAAAAGTCTTTGTCATATCACTAGATACTTTTAGTAAGAAGACGTAATAAACAAGAATATTCGATATCCTCATTTCCCTGCGACATGGACGTAACAATAAACGTTTTGAGATTTAAGATTTGAAAATTTCAAATTGTTATTATACGTAGTATGACCAGTGTTAGTGTGCAGTTCAAGGTGACGCTGCTTGTCAAGCAAAAATGCATCGATAAGTATGTCAAAGAGTAACAAACATACACACATATTTTACAAACTTTCTCATTTAAAAAAATGTGTGATTCTTTGTAAATGGGAGTAATAATGTACCTAGTCATCATTTCAGCCGAAAGACGTCCACTGCTGGACATAGGCCTTCCCCAAGTGTCGCCACATTGACCGGTCCCGTGCGACTCGCATCCAGCGGATTCCCGCAACCTTCACCAGGTCATCGGTCCACCTAGTGGGAGGCCTTCCAACGCAACGTCTTTCGGTTCGCGGTCGCCACTCCAGAACTTTTCGGCCCATCGGCCATCCGTTCTGCGAGCAATGTGCCCTGCCCACTGCCACTTAAGTTTGGCAATTCTTTGGGCTACGTCGGTAGCCTTGGTTCTCTTGCGGATGTCTTCATTTCTGATACGATCGCGCAAGGAAACTCCGAGCATATAGCCCTCTTCATTTCCCTTTGGGTGACTTTAAGCCTTCTGATGAGGCCCATTGTGAGCGACCACGTTTCGGTCCCGTATGTAATCACTGGCAACACACACTGGTCATAGACTTTCGTCTTGAGACACCTAGTAAGTTACCTAATTTTAAATAAATATGTTTAACTATAACATGCTATTAAATGAGCATTGCAAATACTAAATGTACATCATAAGCCGAACCTTTTAATTACTTTATAAACAAATATTATTGAAATCATTACGCAGAAACACAAATTCTAATTTAAAATAATTTATGCACTGCAATGCGTATACAAATGTTATTTGTGTTAGCAGATAATTATGTATTGATAATAAGCCGTTTTATTTCCTTTAATACTTAAAAAAACATTTACACAATACTTATTCTAATGTTAGTGTATAACTTATACCATTTTTTTTGGACCGGGCCACAAGGAAAGCGAAAAGTGGGCAGACCACAAAAACGATGGGTGGATGACATAACGTAGCGGGGAAAACTGGACCAGAACAGCGCAGGATGAGGAGAAATAATTATGTACCTAAACTAAACTTAAAACATACTTACCTTTTTATTTTGAGTACCAATCTTACTACTATTTATTTTATAGATACGTTTTCACGCAAAACCTACTAAACGGATTAAGTTTATAACCTGGAATAACATGTAAGATACTTTTTATACAGTTAGTACGATCCGGTAAGACAATAACCGAATTAAATGTGGGCGAAACCACGCGCAAAAGCTAGTTTAAAATAAACCAATGTTGCATTTTATGATGGCATCATTGATAAATATCATATCATCGGTAAATATACACACATCAAAAAAAGTTTGCGATCAGTTTGAAAAATCAAAATCTTTTTTGTTACGGTAGATTATATTATGAAAAAATACTTTTATTTTTTTAATTTCAAACAGGGTATTTTTATTTAAAGAAAACACACAACAAATATTTTTTCATGATAAAGTTCAATTTAAAAAATGATATCAACTTATGCTAGTGATCACAATTTTTTTTTGATGTGTGTATGTTAGGCATATAGATTTATTTATGAATGAGGAATTTTATAGTACTTTTTTGTACAATAGGGTATATGCATGATTTTTTTTTAATTACTCTAAACAAAGCGTATTAACATCAGAAATAGCAAAGTAAAATTATTTTTTTAATATCTATTAAAATATTAAGTTATAAGCATTTGAAACTGCTGATTAGACAGAGAGATTCGATATAGCGAATGACGTCATTCGCTACATCGACGTACAAAATCCATACTAAATTCTGTTTATCTAGAAAGAGATAGAAACAAAAGTTTAAATGGTTATAACTTTTGTGTTGTTTGGCCGATTTATGTCTTGTTTTAGTCATTATTTTTATAGATTTTTAACATTCCGTATCGAAATGAAAAAAAGAAAATGTATGCATATTCCCTATTAGCACCAGTATTAGATAAAAGATTATCAAAGAAAAAACTTAATACAAAACCAACGACCAGGTACATAACAGTCGATAAGAAACCACAAAGACGCCATTATTTTAAACCCTGGTATTTTGCTCCGTATTACGGCACAATATTATTCATTATCATCATCATCATTTCAGCCGAAAGACGTCTACTGCTGGACATAGGCCTAGGCCCCCAAGTGTCGCCACATCGACCGGTACAATATTATTAAGCGACCGCAGCATGTTAATTATTTATTAATTCTGTGGTGGTGCTGTGTTGATAACATTTATCATTGAAATTAGCTTAAACCATTCATTATTGTTTTAGTTATTCGTTTATTCTTTTGACAGCAAATTGCCAGCTAAATGGTAACGGAAATCTCCATGGCAACTATTTATCGAAGGAGTAAAATTACAATCCATGTTTCCGTAAATAAGTAATGGAAAAAAACAACTTGAGTCTTTAGTAAATTAGGACAAAGCCCTTTTCAATAAAGTCTAATTTTACACAAAGGAAAATCATAAAGCGATGAAGAAAACACCGTAAGTGGAACCTAGAGATAAAAAAAATGCTAAAAAATATATAAAAAAGTAAAAATAAAAATGCAAGTAAAAATGCTATTATGCGTTAGTAAACCTACTTGATGTTCAGTGCTTGTTTATTAAGTAAAAAGGAAAATAACAAGGCCCAATAAACAACAACAACAGTAACTAACAGATGAACAGTAGCAACGTGGTTTTTTGAATTATGTAAATGGGATTTACACACATACAGAATTATCCTACACATAAAAGCTTACCTTTTTATCATGGTGTCGTCAGATTATAAATAGAATACAAGCTAATGAACTGTTATACTGCCAAAAATATCAACAACACTGGCAAAACTTCTACATTCACAAAGTATGATAATATCCATAGAAACTATCTACATCAACTCGACGAAACAGTAAAATCTTCATATTGTATAACAATTTCAAGCTAGGCGCTTCCAGTAGTTTATAGTCTTCGGTTTCCTCGAGCGAGTGCTTGTGCTAATAATCGAGCTTGTTGACTGATAGGTTTATGAAGAGTCTACATGGTATACGTAAATGACGTATCTATTAGTGATACCTATGTGGACAAACTGCGTGGTGGTTGTATATACGTAGGTACAAAACATTATAAATCGTTTTTTATTACTAGAAAAAGTCAAGGATCACGATAAAGATAGTTTCGGGACAAGTTTATGTCATTATTTCTGTTTAAATAAATGTATGTGGGTTAATGACCTTTATTTCCTACTTATCTGGCGCAGACTACAGTGTGTAGCCAGAAAAGAAATGGAATAGAATTATTTTTAATTCAGTTATTGTCCATGGATAGATTAGCACTCATTTAGATGTAGAATAGAACAGAAAATACCGTTTATTCGACATTCAAGCTGCATTCATTTGAGCTGACAGACCCTGACTGGTTGTAAAAAGTAAGTTTATTCTATTCTACCTTTGCTAATATTATAAACTAGCTGACCCACGCAACTTCGTCTGCGTCACATAAGAGAGAAAAAGCTAACAAAAGGAATACATTTTCCCCGTTTCTGCAACATCTTTCATTTATGCTCCGCTTCTATTGGTCGTAGCGTGATGTTTTATAGCCTATAACCTTCCTCAATAAATGGGCTATCCAACACAAAAATAATTTTTCTATTCCAACCAGTAGTTCCTGAGATTAGCGCGTTCAAACAAACAAACAAACTCTTCAGCTTTATAATATTATATATATTATATATATAGTATAGAAGTATAGATGAGAAATTTTGTATGTTTTTTACTCAATCACACCAAAACAGCTGAATGGATTTGGATCAAATTTGGCACACAGATAATGTATAACCAGCCCCTACCTTGGTTACTTTACTTTACGTTACTTTTAACCCGGTAAATAATATGACACAGACCAAGTTGTGGGCAGTTACTAGTGTAGAAATAAATTGTTCTTTCTTAACAAATACATGTTTAATTCTAGTGGTTAGAATCCCAGGATTACACTACCTTGGTATTTTTAATATCAAACTTCAGTAAAATTAAATCTAAATTGCTTTTTGTAACAGCTCCGGGTTTTATGTTCTCGGGTTTTTATCAGGACCACCCCATCCCTTGCTCACCCAGGGGTGTCATAAAACTTCAGATTATAACATCATTTTTATTAAATAACTAAAACGGCGAGGCGTCCAATAGCATCGTAAGAACATATAAATTGACGTCGCTTTTCGTGTCCGTTTGTTTGACTGCGTTGATCTCCTAAACTCCGCAACGCATTCTGATGTGGGCTTTACCATCATTCATAGAATTTAATTTAAGGGGCAGCGGTGGCCCAGTGGTGGTGGCCCCAACTTACAAACAGTAAGTCGTGGGTTCGAACCGAGGCAGGCGCATTACTTTGTGTAATTTATTTCATTACCGCTGCTCTCAAAACGGTGAAGGAAAACATCGTGAGGAAACCGGCAGGTCCTAGAACAAAAAAATTCATAGACGTTTGACATCTACCAATCCGCACTGGGCCCGCGTGGTGGATTATATCCCATTCCCTCTCATAGAGAGGAGGCCTGTGTCCCAGCAGTGGGAACATTAATAGGCTGATGATGATGAATTTAAGTTTTATTAAAGAAACCTTCACGTTTTGTTTAGTTATAAAAACCGTAGTCTTGGCCTGTGAACAGAGAGAAATAACAGATCCAGGGTATTCATAAAATTAAGCTTAAACTGCAAAATCTAGTTCTGTCTGCTTTAATCTGGGAAAGCATGGCTGAAAACAAATTACACGTAACAAAAACAAGACCACACAGTAATGAGGTCCACATGGGGGATACCGTCAGGGCTGTGCAGCATAACACATAGTTTTTAACGAATTCTGCTCGCCGGCGAACTTCTGCGGTCAGTTAATAATTTATATCGCACTCTGATTAAAATCCTCGCAGGGACCTGCTTCTGTTTCTTTTTTTATCCGAGCACGAAGCTTAAAGGAAATGGCTGGAAAAGGGGAATTTCAAGGTGAATAATTGTTAATTACCTCCTAATTCTAAAACATAGTATATTCATGGACTAAAGTTTCACTAATGCCCGTTTTCAGTCAAACTAAGTTAGAATTTGAAATCTCTCTGCATTGAGCCGATTGTTGAAAATCCCACCATGTGGTTTTGAGTCGTGTAGTGTAACTAAAATTGGCTTATGACTATTTTAGAATGTGCCATTTATGACGTCACAGGAAATTCAAAATGGCGGATGCATTTGAAGTGTATCACAGTTTTCAGTATTCACGTTATCATGTAAATAACACCGTCCATTTTCACATATTCAGTTACGATATCATTTCATTCAGGTACAAAATAAAGCCCATTGATTTAATTGGCGCGAAACATTTTAATGTTTGTTCACTTTTTTTAAATCATGAAACAATGGTTTTACATTTTATTTTTCAATAGGCTTATTGATGTGTTCGATGCAGTTGCAATATTTCACTGGCGTAATACATGCCCTATGTTACAGTAACGCGTTGCTGTGGCTCTGTTCTGGCAATGACTGCAATATGCGTCCGACTGTATGAACGGGGCACTGGGGAGCTTTCCATCT
This sequence comes from Xestia xanthographa, assembly GCA_905147715.2. Lineage (NCBI taxonomy): Eukaryota > Metazoa > Arthropoda > Insecta > Lepidoptera > Noctuidae > Xestia > Xestia xanthographa. The sequence continues at coordinate 14,415,330 of LR990656.1, forward strand.
AGATTGGGAGCCCGATGGCTATGCGAATATCAATTGCTTTAAAAATGTATTGTTGAAAGTCCGCCTAGGATTGCCGGCAAACTCGGACTTTTTCATTGCTATTGACTTGAAACTCTAAACTTTGGCTTCTGTGTGTTGAAGAGAAATATAGTTTTCGCTACTTTTTCAATGTCTGGGAACTGAAATAAAAGGGTTTTGGCAAGTTTGCTTTTTGAGTCTGCTGATAGATATTGTGAAGTCGTGGTAAAATAACACAACAGTATTTTGAATAAGTATTTCAGTATAAAAATCTGTCTCGCTTTTAAGAGTTTCGTCACTGACCTGACAAGTTATTTCGTAAATAATAAAAGCAAGGTTTTTATAAAGTAAAATGGCTAGTCTGACATGAAATATCAAATAGAATAACATAATCGGCACCAGCCACAATCTGGTAACCAAACAACAGTATCCAGTTCCACAATAAATAGCTTTGAAAATCAGGTCTCCTGTAAAGTAAAACCAAGAAAAATAACCTGAATCGCCAACTCGTTATTTGTAGCCATATTGAATAAGCCACATATTTTACCTTTTGGCTACGTCAATGCAAAGACATAGCTTTTAAATACCTGCAGAGTTTGTTGACCTAGTTCGCTTTTCAACTACGCGAACAAACAGATCGGTATTCTATATCTTAGCGAATTCTTAGAAAGTTAGCTTGTTTATTCTCTGCTGCAGGTTTTGAGCTAATAATCTGCATCGTCTAAAGTTTTAAGTACTTTTAAACATAGAGCAGTTTTCGGTATCGTAATAAGAGCAGTGAATACATTATAAACTGCAGACCATTGCGGTTTCTAATATGTTGTATAGACACATTCTTAATAACAATGACGGAAATATTTAAAAAAAATCATGATATCGTAATATTCCTTTTCCCAACTATATTGGGGTCGGCTTCCGGTTTTACCGGATGCATCTGAATACGAGTATTTTACATGGAGCGACTGCCTATCTAACCTTCACAACCCAGTTAGTACCGGGTAATACGATATCCCTTGGTAAGATTCTTGGTAAGTAGGCGACTAATGTCTGAGGCAGAACACCTTGCGCCTCCGTAGACCAGAGAATGGGCAGCAGCATTTTCTGTTAGTCTTTCATCACTGCGATCTCCAATCCGCCTGCCAAGCGTGGAGATTACGGCAAATTCCTCCCATCATGGGAGAGGCTTATGTCCAGCAGTGGACGTTATGGGCTGTTGTTGTTGTTGTTGGTAAGATTGGTTGTCAGACTTTTTGGGCATCTGACTATCTGACTATCAAAGATCTACAAATGACAGCCGGGACCAACGGCTTAACGTGCTTTTCGAGGCACGCAGGAAACTCGGTATGAAATGGGTGGTCACCCATCCACAGACCAACCTAGGCAAGCACGGCTTAACCTAACGATCGACCCGAGTGACTGTTATTATTCGTTTCATAGCACCAACCAAAATAAATCATATTTTTACGCTCACTGTTTTAATTTTACCTAATGTTTAAACCATATTTGATGGTGCCTATACTAACTAATCAATAACTGTTGAAAAGTGTCTGTCAATAAGTGGTTAGGTATACAAAACTGGTGACACTCTTCAGAAAGTGATACTGATTTTCTTTAGAAAAACTCGTGCTACAAATGCGTGTATGTCCACTTGTATGAACATTGACGAAGATAAAGGTGTACGCAAAATCGAAGTTGGTGTTGTTCATTGGTTTCTACATGCCCTCTTGGGTAAAAGGCGTGACTTCTTATTTGTATGTTTATATACAAAATGTTCTACAGGCCTTTGTCATCGTTGTGTATTCTTCATGTCAACCAATATTGCGCAGACTCCACGACAGTTATGTAAGCATGCGAGATCCCTAATCTACATTCTACAGCAGACCGAAGGCATTATGAATGTGAGCCACACTCTCGTCACTTGACATTCAGGACGCAATGTACTATGTTTATACTCCAAATATACTTTTTATTCGCATTTATGGTCTCGACGTGTAAGGCAACATAAGACCCCAAACTGAGAGCCTGATTATGTAACTTTAAAGTTCGCTATCAGAATCTTAGGGGCATCACTTGTACCATACTTTGTCTGTAGGAAATTGTGTGAATACAGTGTGAATTTTCAAGTAAAGTAAATTAATACTTTTTCAACACATTTGCTCAAAAACTGCATTTACGGAGCCTGTATACATTGTTCGAAAGTTAAAAATTACGCACCATATAACGGAGCCTGCGGTAAAAGGGGTACTCTGTCCTAAGTACCTATTTACCGCATACCCCGTTGTAAGGCACCGTGCGTTTACGGTTTTTTTTTAATTAGGTCAAAATAAAAATCCAAGATGGCGCCGACGAAAATTTTCGTTTTTTTTTTATGGGTGTCGTTTTCGTGGTTTTTGGGGTCGCTGATAACGAAAATGTGATCAAAATGAAACTCCAAGATGGCGCCGACGACAGTTTTCGGGGTATTTTCTTCATGGGTGTCGTTTTCGCGATTTTTGGGGTCGCTGATAATAAAAATGAGGTCAAAATGAAAATCCAAGATGGCGCCGACGAAAATTTTCGGTTTTTTCTTCATGGGTGTCGTTTTTGTGGTTTTTGAGGTAGCTGATAAAGAAATGTGGTCAAAATGAAAATCCAAGATGGCACCGACGAAAATTTTTGGTTTTTTCTTCATGGGTGTCGTTTTCGTGGTTTTTGGGGTCGCTGATAATGAAAATGAGGTCAAAATGAAAATCCAAGATGGCGCGATGAAAATTTTCGGTTTTATCTTCATGGGTGTCGTTTTCGTGGTTTTTGGGGTCGCTGATAGTGAAAATGATGTCAAAATGAAAATCCAAGATGGCGCCGATGAATATTTTTGGTATTTTCTTCATGGGGCCTGTTTTCGTGGTTTTTGGGGTCGCTATTTGTTCCATTACATATTGTACTGTTTTCTCGCAAATGTGTTGAAAAACATTGTATGACACACGTGCAGAAATTAGTATTTACAAACTCGTTCTACTCGTTTGTAAAAACCAACTTACCGCACTAGTATCTTAAATAACTATTAAAGTGTAATTTTTCTTCTTGAAAGACTTGACTTTGATACAAGGGTTTTGATGGTAAAGAAAAATGGAACTATATTTAATTGCATGCCTGTAACTATCAGGTTTAATCTCTCTAGTTACCAGTTCGTTTAGAATTATATTAATTGCCTCTAGTTTTAATTCCCACATCACATGACTCATTAATACATTCATGCATGAAGAAAACACATACATTCATGCTTTTCGGAAATTGCCATATAACTCAAAACAAAAAAAATATATTATGTTGCTGCATTACATAATCCCTTAGTTATTACAGTTTTTACAGTAAGAATGAAATGAGTGATCTATCCCTCACCTCCCAGCAGTATACACCAAGGTGCCAATCTTACGAAAGGAATTTTCTCTAAGCCACAGAATTCCGCAGCAAATTTTCACTATCGCCTTACACATGCGATCCTGGTCAATCGCCTGCCATTGACGTGTTCGCTCCGACATTATTCGATAACGCCGAGTGCATACTTTACCTGTATTGTGGCACAAGCTTTACATAATACCCTGACCATGAGCTCCTATAGAAAATAAGCCGTCACTCAGTAACGGATGTCCTTAAGAGGTGCGATCGCCTTTTTACGGAGACCCAACCCTAATAACTTTACATATTCCTTTTTAGAGATCGACTAAAGTTCTTATAAAAGTAAGAGCATATTCAATGAATAGCGTGATTTGGCAGCGTGCCACAGGAACAGGTACGGCTAATACGTATCTGGAAGCGTTTTACTCTTGTTTCCATTAATTTTACATATACTTGCCAAGATCCTAACGTTATTTTCCGTCTGTTACTGCGAATAAGAAAATGTTCGACGTATTTGGGAAAGAATATTGCAGTTGATCATGACTGCTATGTATTTTTCTAGTTTTGTAATTGACGGAATTGGCAGACAGCCCATCTGGATTTCAGTTGTTACTTCTATCTTTTTATTTCTTATACCTCCTGGACCACATCCGCCAAAAGAGCTCTAGCTAGCATTGCTTTTCATTGGTATGTCATCGAAAGGTAAAGTCGAAGTTTAAATTTCAACTTCCACGCGCGATTGTCCTACTAATATTAATAATAATAATCTTTATTTATATTAAAAAAAAAACAGATTGTAGTACATTTATAAGATGTCACACAGTGAGTAGTAATATTATAAATGCGAAACTTTGTGAGCAGAGAACTACTAAACGGATTTGCATGAAATTTTGCGCACACCTGCTGATAGCCTGGATTAAAACACACAGGATACTTTTTATCCTCGTAGTATGACCCTGTGGGACAATTATTGAACAACACGCGGGCGAAGCTGCTGGCATAAGCTCCTACAGGGTGTAAAAGACCTCATCATGAAGCCGTCAACCAAGCATTCTGTACATCAAACTAAGTAACTTTACGCAAAAATTATTGCTGGGAAACGACTTTTTTTTTTGGGTGAAAAACCATGTTTTGAGGTAGAACTCAATGTAACGCACTCAAAACATTGTGCTGACGGATGGATTGAATAGTACGGGGGTCGTGGAGGTGTTTAAAGCTCATTAAAAGTTTGTATAAAAAAAAAACTTGTCTAAAAGACTTTGACTCCCAATATCTCCATAACTAAAAGGTTCCAAGTATGGTGTAGAACAAAAATATGATCGCAATGACGAGGAGAACAAGTGCCTTTCGGTTACGTTAAGAGGTGTTTTACACCCTTTATAGTATCTTGGCAGCAAACTTAAACTATTGTGGTAAATCTTATCCCTTCTTTTTAAAGAATACTTTTTATTTAACCTTTCACTCTTTCAATACAAACACATACTGCTATTTACATTAAACCACAAAAGAGCTCAATATCTATTATGTTTGCATAAAAGCTTGAACATTAATTTAAAAACTAACTCGTTCCTATTGTATTCGCATTACAATAGCGTTTTATAAATACCTTGCTTTTATATCTGTTAAAGGTTGTTATTATTATTTGTATTTCAATGAACGGAGTGGTCTAAAGGCTTTTGTGATAAACTTTTGAAAGTGGGTAAATGGGTACAGCGAGTCAGTTAAGGTGGTGTTCTATAATAGGCAATCGTTCGCACGAACTTCTCTATTTTTCTGATTATTTAAATGTTTGTGAGTGGTTAAATTAAAATATAATAATATTTACATGCTTTGAGTTTGATGATTGAACTTGCGGTCAAGCTTAACCCGTATCTTACTTAATAAATAAGCCAAATAAAATAACTTGCGACTACTGATCTTTAGGTCCTGGCCTCAATTTCCAGGTCTGGCAAAGTGTTTATTTATTTAACAATAGGGAATATGCATGAAATACAAAACTCTTTTTAATTATTAAAAATGCCTTGTTGGCCCAAAACATTGTGGTACACTTGTTTAAGTTTCTAATACATCACATTTTTTACTATTTACTGTTTTATGTAGTTTGTTTTTGGTGAAACGAAACGCACTCTCAAAACGCGTCGTCCTCGATAATACCGGTAGTGACGTCAAAGTCCATGTGTCAAAAAAAGCACTTTTATTTGAAAAGTGCTTAAAGTTTCACTAAGATTTCATTATAATATTGTTATTGCAATTTTTACTTGAATTCAATTACTAAAATTATTCTATAATGGGCAAAACATTTGATGCAAACAATGCAGATTATGGTAAATGACGTCACATCATGGCTGCGACAGCTACGGACGTTTGAACTGTCATAGAAAATTGCAGGAGTTTAATGTTATTTTTAAGCGACAAGCAGTAGTTGAACTTAACTTTTAATACTTTTGTTGGGTTGATAGTACTGTATTTTATTGATTAAGTGAAGAAAAAATTACGTGCATATTTCCTATTCATGTACACACTAAATATATAAAGAAAAGTAGAAAGGAATGGAAAATAGTGCAAAGGTGATGCTTATTTCTAAAGAAATCTCTTCCAGCATACCTGCGAAAGGAGATACTAAAAAAGAGATGTAGTCATAGTGTTAGTGTTATTGAGTTTCTCTATTAAGATTTTTTCAGTAGCAGCCATGGAGTCTGGATTCGTGCCCGTTTGATGGCAATAGGCCTGTCCTCTATTACAGGGGACTTACTGGCGAAATGTGGGTGCACAATTAGGTGCATCTCTGCATATCCCTTCGGGAATACAGGCAATGCTTGCTTAAAAGGAGGCTCCAATCACCAACTAATGTAAAACTTTTTTTATCTTTTCTTAATTTATGTAGTTTTTGTAAAAATAATAATAATACGTTGTGCTTTTTGTAGAAAATGACTTGCTATGGAAGAGCGGACTCTCCTAACACAGGCACGGCACTAACTGCCTAAAAGGAGGATCCAATCATAAAATGTTGTTAAAACCGAAACTTGTTCTACCAATAATATACACACAACAAACTATTACTATAACTATTTTTATTTTTAGAGTTCCGTAGTCAACTAGGAACCCTTTTAGTTTCGCCATGTCTGTCCGTCCGTCCGTCCGTCTGTCCGTCCTCGCTTAATCTCTGTGACCGTTAGCACTAGAAAGCTGAAATTTGGTACCAATATGTATATCAATCACGCCGACGAAGTGGTAAAATAAAAATTGGAAAAAAAATGTTTTGTTAGGGTAGCCCCCCTATATGTAAAGTGGGAAGTGATTTTTTTTTTTTAATTTCAACGTAACGTGTGATATATTGTTGGAAAGGTATTTAAAAATGAATAGGGGTTTTCTAAAATCACTTTTTGATAATGTCAATAATTTCGGAAATAATCGCTCTAAAAGTAAAAAACAATGTGTCCCCCCCCCTCTAACTATTGAACCATAAGTTTAGAACATATGAAAAAAATCTGAAAAGTAGAACTTTATAAGGACTTATAAAGTTCTACTTTTCAGATTTTTTTGACTTGATGGAAACAACAGTTTTTGTACAAAAAAGACAAAAAGTTGTACAAAATAATTTCTGAACTAAGTTTGTAGTATATTCGTATATGCAAGCATTTTTACATAATGGATACCCACCTTTAAACTCATAAGTGGGAACACTTATTGTGACGGACGGGAAACTACGGAACCCTACACTGAGCGTGGCCCGACACGCTCTTGGCCGGTTTTTTATAAAGATTTTGTACTTTTTGTATTTCAAGCGTGATTATGTAAAGTGAAAAATGTATGTATATTAAATACAATCAATCAAGATATTACAGCAAATAAATCTCAATGTTCAGATATTATGTTGGCATTACAATCGTGCGAAGTAGGAGCGGGTCACCAATATTTTTAAAATACGAACCTTTTTCCAATTCATCAAAATGGAAACACGTCAATGGTTCGCCAATTGTTTGACAATAGTTCGGGCACTAGGGCATTAAGACCGTTATGACTTGACAACGGCAAGTTTAAGGCCTGTAGCGTTCGAACTCAATTGAATTCCGATATTGGCAGTGGTACAGTATGGTAAAGGGGCTTATACGTTTTATTGATTTTCATTGGGGCGAGTTGAAAGCGAGAGAATACTATTTTGTTTCAATTTATTTCTTAATATAATTTACGGTGCAATGGTGGCCCAGTGGTGGCGGCCCCGACTTATGAACAGTAAGTCGTGGGTTCGGACCCAGACAGGCGCATTACTTTGTGTAATTTATTTTATCACCACTGCTCTCAAAACGGTGAAGGAAAACATCGTGAGGAAACCGGCATGTCCTAGAACCAAAAATTCGAAAACATGTGACATCTACCAATCCGCACTGGGTCCCCGTGGTGGATTATAGCCCATTCCCTCTCATAGAGAGGAGGCCTGTGTCCCAGCAGTGGGAACATTAATAGGCTGATGATAATGATAACTTACGGTCAGTTACTTTATAACCTAATCATAGCAAAACACTGACTCGTGGTGTTCTGCGTCTTGGTGTGTATCATGGTATATATAGCTACTATCAAGCCCATAAAATTTTGATCTGGGTTCATGATCTGTGTAGCCTTTTTCCAACTATATTGGTGTCGGCTTCCAGTCGAACCGGATGCAGCTGGATGTATTTTACTTGAAGCGACTGCCTATCTAACCTCCACAACCCAGTTAGCAGTAGGTAATACGATACCCCTTGGTAAGACTGGTTGTCAGACTTTCAGGTCACGACTACCTGTAACGACTGTCAAAAATCTACAATTGTCAGCCGGGACCAACGGCTTAAAGTGATTTTCGAGACACGGAAAAAAACTAGGTATATATTGGGCAGTCACCCATCCACGGACCAACCTAGGCAAGTGCGATTTAACCTTGAAGATCGACCCAAGTGGCTGTTTTTATTTTTCAACGAGGCTACGAGCTCCTCTTTAGGTCCGGTTGAGACTTAAAATTACAGAAGCCGTTCAAAAAGTAATTGTACGTTTTTTCTACAGAAAATCATTATACGGAATGAATATGCATTCAACAACATTGTCAACATGGAGCCACTTAACAAAACAGGGGTACACAGCAAGCCTACGGAAAATAGGCTAATATAAAACTCGTTTCCGATACGTTTGTGATAAGGGTGTTCGTGTAAGCGGGTCTTCAATGGCGCGATGGGCGCTTTCACTTATCCATGGCGACGATAGCGCCCCTGGCGTCAAACCCGAGAAACGCTATGTAGGAGTCAAAGGTGCCTCTTAAGTCATAAGTGTCGTCGATGTTTTGATTAAGGGGAGATTTGATAAGGGGTTTAGATTAAAGGTGAGTGGAAGGAGTTTGTGTTTGATGGGTAATAATTAAATCATCATCGGAAATATTGTTAACTACTAGCTCTTTGCCAGCGAATTTATCTGCGTGGATTTTGTACTCTACAGGATTGTTTTGTAAAAAAATAATTGCATTTTTTATAATTTACGCAGATATTTATACAAAGTTTTTAAACAAAAGCAATTCGATTATTCATACAAACAAACTGTCGGCAGACAAGAAACCTACTACAAATTTCGAACTTACTACGGCGTATCGCATTATTATTGTATTCGAAGTTTAATATTAACTCAACCCACAATTCCTAGATACATTACCTGTACTACCAAAAGTTTAATGAAAATGTCTAGTACCAACTTCGAAATTTGAAATGCCGTATAATATTCATATTCTAGTCTATTTTACTTGAAAACAAAGCGTAGTCCCATTACAGGCGCCCTGGATTGAAATACACGTTGCGCTCAAAGGAGAATATTCAAGTTTGTTACAAGCAAGACAATTTGTAGAACAATCTCAGACAATTTCGTGATCGGACGTCATCAAAAAGTGGACGAACAAGAGAAAACAGCATGTACAGTCAACAACAGTGATTTCAGAAACAAATAAGGGTACCGTGATAAGACTCTCAGTTTACATTCAAGTATTTTCATTGTTCCGGAACAAAAGGGACATCGTTGTTTGAAACCTGTTTTGTGTAAAACGGCTAACACTCCACCGGAACTAAGAGAGCTTATTCAGGAACAAAGTGACGGGTACGCTCGAGTGTCAAAGAATTTGCTAGTAATTGTAATAACCCGTCCAGTAAACTTAGCATTTTTACGAGAACAACCATTCCGTTGTACTTTTACCGTACTTTACTTGTTTCATTAGAGCTAATGATTCCACTAGATTTTGATATGTTTTGTCTCTAGTACTAACGTACTACTTACCTAACGTACTACTACTAACGTACTACTACTAACGTACTACTACTAACGTACTACTACTAACGTACTACTACTAACGTACTACTACTAACGTACTACTACTAACGTACTACTACTAACGTACTACTACTAACGTACTACTACTAACGTACTACTACTAACGTACTACTACTAACGTACTACTACTAACGTACTACTACTAACGTACTACTACTAACGTACTACTACTAACGTACTACTACCTAACGTACTACTACTAACGTACTACTACTAACGTACTTCTACTAACGTACTAGAGACAAGAACTTCCAAATAACTTTGGAAGTCCTATTCAGTAGACTGCCTCGATTCGTTGGTCTAGTGGTTGCAAGTATGACTGTTGAGCATGAGGTACTGGGTTCGATTCCCGGGTCGGGCAAAGTGTCATTGCGGTGTTTCCATCAGGAATATCTCAGTAGCAGCCACGGAGTCTGGAATTGCGCCTGTTTGATGGCAATAGGCTCGCCTCCTATTACTTGAGACTTAAATATAACTGGCGAAATGTTAGTGATGTTATATTATGTTAGTGATTACACTGGATTATACAAATATTTTGTCTCTAGTACATTATTTGGTTAGTGAATTCCGACTACATTTGGCATGGCTGCGGCTCCAACGGTCCTTTACAGTTAGTTGGAAAGGCCATGAAATACGATATGAGTGCTTTCTCAGATCCCAATTAGCCATTTATATTCCAGAATAGCCTATAATTAAAATCTTAGTTGAATGCTAGCGCTAATGGAAACTTCTGGGTAAGTGGGTACATAAAATTAATACTGTTGTGGAAGTGTATAGGCGGAGGTTTGTTACGTCGTATAATCATCATTATCATTCTTATCAGCCCGTAAACATACTCACAGCGGAAAATTATTGAGTAATTTTGAAGAAATAGTTTCTTAGAAGTTATTTATTTGGACAAGAATGTTCTCAGAAAACAAGAAGATGCTGTTTAGGAATAGGTGACTTAAATCTTTTTTCTCCTTCAGGTGTAGAGAATCTGAAATGACATATATTTCTTCGTGTACATTATTTAAAATTTTATGAATCAAATTAGGCGCACGTATTTAATTTCCATCCTTTCTTTCTTTTCTTATATGATAATTAAAAAAACCGGCCAAGTACAACAAAATATTAACAACACAAAAAGTAAATATTTTGTGAATATTTCAAGCGTCTACCTGTTGCCGTTATTAATATTAAGCAAAAAAATCACGTTTGTTGTATGAGAGCCCCCTTAAATATTAATTTTATTCTGTTTTTAGTATTTTTTGTTATAGCGGCAACAGAAATACATCATCTGTGAAAATTTCAACTGTCTAGCTATCACGGTTCATGAGATACAGCCTGGTGACAGACATACGGACGGACGGACAGTGGAGTCTTAGTAATAGGGTCCCGTTTTTATCCTTTAGGTACCGAACCCTAAAAAGTACCCTTTTCCAAAACGTAGAACGTAGGAGTAGCTTTTGTTTTGCTTTCCTAGCAAGTTTTATGATCTACGCAAAATACAGTACAAACGCTTTTTGCGGGTATGTTTACAAAACCCAGATTCTGTTACCTAAGCCCTCTTGTATTTTGTATTATGTGCCTCGTGAAACATCTTATAAGGCCTTCTAGCTTACCGAAGAAGCTTTTAATAATAATATAATTTTGTCTTTCTATTCGAGTACTAGACGTACGGCAAAGGACGTCGAGTACGGATATATTGCGTCCTACAACAGGCTCATAAGGTTTACGATATCATCTTACTTAGATTTTATTACAAGTCGTGAGTGATACCAGATGCAATAACGGGAACAAGTACTAAAATCATTTAGAGAGACCCTCACGAGCACGCGGTGTAAACTAAAAAAAATATGAACACACACATAATAACAACACACACATACACACACACACGCATACATACATACACACACATATAATATTTTTTATAATTTTTCAATGGGTGATACTGATTTCAAAATCAAAATATTTTATTTCACCTAAGCCTAGATGGACTTATAAAACGTCGAAAAAGGTGCACGGTTCGCGTTGGTCGTTGCCATGGCGAAAAACCGGCAAGAAACTCCATGGTTACTCTTTTCAAATCATTAGGTAGGTAGGTATTACAATATTATTTTGTTCATCATCATCAGCCTATTAATGTTCCCACTGCTGGGACACATGCCTCCTCTCTATGAGAGGGATTGGGCTATAATCCACCACGCGGGCCCAGTGCGGGTTGGTAGATGTCACATGTCTTCGAATTTTTGGTTCTAGGACATGCCGGTTTCCTCACGATGTTTTCCTTCACCGTTTTGAGAGCAGTGGTGATGAAATAAATTACACAAAGTAATGCGCCTGCCTGGGTTCGAACCCACGACTTACTGTTCGTAAGTCGGAGCCGCCACCACTGGGCCACCGCTGCTCTCCTATTATTTTGTTACAGCATTAGTATTTAAGTATGTGGGGACAGCGTAGGCCCGACAATAGGTCGTTGCTTACTATACAAAAAAAACGTAAAACAGAAAAACATTTAACAAAAGTTAACAAGCATCTGGGGATCTACAAAGTCTACAATGTTCACTCATCTATACATATAATAAATCTGTAGAAAAATCGTTTTTGTACATCGAAAATATTTCGAAGAAAAATTGCCAGGGTGCTAAAGAATAACCAACAGAACTCATTTCCAGCATTTTTTGAATTTTTGTCTGTTTGTCTGTTTCGATGATCAAGTATCACGTAAAATATACGAAACCAATATAGGTAACTATTATACATAAAAATTGTGTGTATCTTGAGGTATTATTTAGTTTTTGTTTCATCGTAATCGGTTAATTCTATCAGAATATAAACGAATATAAAGTGTTCAAGAAGAACTAATCATCAAATGTAAGATGCAGCGACATCTATTGTACTAGAATGGTACTAATGACTTAAAATGTGCTCACCAGATAATTTTTAAATCGACTGACCAGCTTTCTAATAGTACATTGCAACAAGGGGCTAAAATTACCCATTATAATACGAGATAGTTTTACTACCGAGCTTTATAGGTATAATGGGAATTTAGCGCCGTGTGCTACACTGTACTTTGAGTGCGAGAAAAATAATCAAAAAATAAAAATATAAAAAAAAATTAGTAACTAATAGGAGCGAATAAATTTAGTAACTAATAGGAGCGAAGCATCAATGATAAATGTTGCAAAAACGGGGGAAAATTTATTTCTTTTGAGAACTTCCGTTGCGAGCGCTGCATAAACGGTTAAAGTTACGCAACAATCATCTATTAGGGAATTGTTCCTCTTAAAAAGTTCAACATAAAATCCGCGATACCATAATAATGTCTATCTTTGAAGGTTGACTCACACTCTCTCTAACCCTCTCTCTCTCTCATGTGACGCAGACGAAGTTGCGCGGGTCAGCTAGTTCACAAATAAAAGTAAAAAAAAAACAGAATCTATACAAAGGTAACAAAATACTGAACATGAAAAAAAAAAATTGAACATGTGACACAAATTTTGTCATCAGTGCTGAACTATTCTGAGCAAAGGATCAAAAAAAAATGATTTGAAAAGTATTGTAAAACTCTGAATGGAAAGAAAAGAAAAAATGAGATTGAGAATAGTTAGAGACATCAACAAATTTGTGCCGCTTATGAGCTACCAGGGAAGCTGCATGTGCAGAAGGAAATAGAGCCAAACTTTAGCTTCAATTTAACGTAGTCTTTGATTTTGTAATATGCTTTTTGAATAAGGACACGTTTGATATAGTTTTTGAACTTTCCATCGGTCAGTTCTATAACTGACTTTGGCAACTTGTTATAAAAGCGTATACTGTTTATAATAAAAGACTTGCTAGTTTTTGTTAATCTGAATTTAGGTATTAAAATTTCATGTTTACTGCGTGTATTTTTATTATGTAAGTCGCTTCTAATTTTGAAAAGCCAAAAATCGAGGGCTTTTCAAAATTAGAAGCGACTTACATATAAAATACATTCAAGGATATAAAGTGAAGGCAGACTCAGTATATCAATCTCTTTAAATTTTTCTCTGAGTAACTCGCGAGGACCCATTTTATAGATCGCGTGGACTGCCCTCTTTTGTAGAATGATTGTGCTTGTTGCAAATAATTTAACTCAAATGCTATGGCATAATTGTATTTTTAACCAACTTCCAAAAGGAGGAGGAGTGCGCAGTGTAAACGTAAGTCAGTTAACTAAGAAGTCGGTAACAAAAAAAACCTGCATCAAACAAACAAAAGTCACCGACTCTACTTGTTGGTGTTTTTTTCCAGTCGGTTTTTATGGCGATATTTTTTGTTCGATTAAAACATCCACGTATTTATGTTACTCCGCGCGCTCTTGCTAGGGCCAGATGCAATAATGAGAACAAGTACTAAAATAATGTACAGGTGATTTCAAGAATAGAACGTAGGTGTGAGTGAAATAAAGTACCTCCTTTCGTGAGTATAAATTATGAGCAGGTATCGTAAGCCTCAGGGATTAAAGTACTGCCGTCGTTCATTTTAAGACATCCTAAAATCTGGTTAAGGGCGTATTTTACGATGATATCAGATGGCAAACGGTTTAGTCACAGTTTATTCATAAATCATTTATGATAGGGTAGGTATTATGTTTTCCATATCAAATTCTATCAAAGTTGAAAAAAATCTAGATAGTTATAATCATTTTTTTTAATAACACACGTCAAATGTCAATTACAAAGCCTTATTGAAATTCAATTCTGTAAAAATACTTTTGTATGAAATGGGTTTTCATCAGTTCACTCAAATGGCTATTGAAAGTTACATGTTTAAATTGAATATGAATATATATTGAATATTTGATATTGAATAGTTGTCATGTTTCAAAAACCGTGATCAATTCAATACTTATAACTAAGAATAATGTAGCTTTCTTAAATTTTTCGGATAATGTATGTTGAAATTCAGTGGACTTTATTTTGTTTTTGTTAAAAACACTAGACGAGTTTCTATTATTTAGCTAATGTTTGACTAAATAAATGTTGGTAAAGATAAACATTATTTTCGTAAAATTATACAACTTTTCAGTCTAGTAAATAAATTGTATGTAGGCCACCGTTTATCATAGCCAGATTTACTGAAAGCACTGTCTTAAATATACAGCGTGTCTTTGTTCTAATTTTGATTTCAAAGGAAACATTTTAAGGGATTTTGCCTAGACTCAAATAATGTTAGTTATTTTTTACTAGCAGCTTTTTGCCAAAGGATATCCCAGCGTTTGTTTAAGGACCCAACTGACGTAAGACCCGAATTTTCTGTAATATTCGCCTGATTTAACTCTTAAACGTCAGTCTTATCCGTTTAAATACGTTAGCGAACCTTTTATTTTATTTCGAAGTTAAGGCCAAGTCTGTCGGAAGCAATTTTAATTTGACGGTAGATATGTCCCTACATTTGGTCAATATGCATAGTTTAGGCAGTCTGTCTAAGTAATATAACAATGGCTCTCGTATGTATTTATACAACGTAGTTTGCTTGCAAAGAGAAATTCATTAAAACGAGAAATAATATACCACCACAACGTTGGTCAAATAAGAAATACCAACTTTAATGACGAACTGAATGAAATGTTTACAGCAAGGGACATACATACAACACATAACGCCTGTAATCCCCGAACGGTTAAGCAGAAGTGTATCTTATAGTACACCCACATTTAGCCAGTTATGTTTTAAGTCCCATGTAATAGGGGCGAGCCTATTGCCATCAACTGCACAGAACCAGACTGAGAACAGAGAACAGAGAAATTCCTGATGTAAAAACCCAATTTTATTTTGCCCGACCCAGGAATCGAACCCACAGAACCTCAAGCTCAGCCGTCGCGGTTGCAACCACTAGACCGACGACGAGGTAATGCAAGAAAAGTGAGGCAGCAAGAGACGAAACCTATCCTTGTATTGTTTAACAGGGTGGTGTCCGCAACTTCACATCCAAACGTTCGCACCACGTGGCCCCCGACGCCCGGTGCGTCTCCCACGGCGGCTAGGACGTGAGGTTCTCTCACTCTCAACCGTAACCTACCCTTAATAGCATATCAACAATGGTTGGTACTTATAATTTCATCCATTCCCTTCGTTTCGCCTTAAACCTCCGATTTTGTTTCCATAGACCCCAAAGGCTTTACACCGGGGCCCTCTAAGTAAAAACATTTATTCCAAATTTGATCCACTTAGGAAAGTACAGGCCCATAGTTTATCCCTTGTAAATATGTAAATACATTTACCTTTACTTAAAAAACCAACGCCGGGGCAGTAGTTTACATTTAAGTATCTTAACTTGGTTTTGGCGATTTTATTTGGGTGGTTTTTTTTCATAATTTAACCTCAATCTTTATTGAGCTATCGAAATATTTATCCGCGTTTATATACGTAGAACAAGCAAAATACACGTAAACGTTAAGAATGGTAAACATGGTAAACCTTAAAAACTTTTTTACGTAGAACTTATGATCGTAATACGAGTACATGGGAAATGATAAACTGGTTTTTTTCCTCTCGGCCGAAGAAGGCATAATACAGGCAAACGAAGGCAAACATAAAGAAAATTGAAAAACTATGGACAGTCTTTTGCCCATCAGTGGGCAAAAACTAACTAAAGAAAATATTATATTATTATAATATGTCATCATCATCTGCCTAGCCTTTTCAGAACTATATTTTGGTCGGCTTCCAGTCTAACCGGATGCAGCTGAAATACCAGTATTTTACATGGAGCGACTGGCCTATCTTCTGACCTCCACAACCCAGTTAGTACTGGGTAATACGATATCCCTTGGTGAGACTGTTTGTCACACTTTTTGGGCCACTGACTACCTGTAACGACTGTCAAAGATCTACAAATGACAGCTGGTACCAACAGCTTAACATGCTTTCCGAGGCATGGAGGAAACTCGGTATGCAAGGGTGGTCACCCATCCACAGACTAACCTAGGCAAGCACGGCTTAACCTAAACATCGACCCGAGCGGCTGTTATTATTTAGCCACGAGCTCCCCCCCATCCCTTAGCCAATGTTTAAACCAATTAAAGGGATTTCCACAATAATAAACGTCTAAATAATTTAATAAATATTCAAGAGTTTCAGTAATCATGTAAATTAAATAAAAAAGTGCTCGTTGCAATGGGCTGGTCGAGTAGGCGGGAGATGCCGCTCCATCGCTCCGTGACTAATTTGCAGGAGCATTTAAACTACTTTACCGAGAATACTTTAAGTATTTGTATAGTAACTGTTAATGTCCCACTTTTAATTTATACGCTGTTAGCTAAACGGTGCATTTTGTGGTGGGGTAGTTTTGTAAACATTTTATAAACAAAATAACGTTCTGTACAGTTTAAATTAAATAGCTTCTGATGATTTTTCAAGTTTAATTTTTTTCAGAATTTTCTTGTTACATTCTTTTTCATTCTTTGTTACTCTCTTTTTTACACGTATTGATTGTATATTTTCACATCTAAGGGCTTTACCTTCCAACGAATAGGCACTCAAAAGATTGCAGGCGTATTCATGTTATGGTGTATTGAATAATCAATCGACTTTTTTCATAACAATTATTTTTGTATAGGTATACTCAAGATGGAAGATATATCTCAGCTTTATGTCCAGGTTCTTGAATGGAGCACTATGTGCAGAACTGAAGAATGCCATAATAACAAAAAAAAACCTATTATGATAGCAGTTACGTAGGATTATTGCAAGGGAACGGTTCCACTTGAAGTCACAAACAGACATCGTATATAACGTTTTCAAGATCCGCGGCACTACTTAGCAGTGACAGTCTGCTAAAATATCGCCTTTCACAACATGTCTGAGGATCTTATGGAGTAATAAACTCTTTGCACAAGGTCAAACTAAATTAACTAACGAAAATCCACAGCATAATTTTATTCGTTTTTATTTTTTGGGACAGCGACGGCATTTATCTAATTGGGTACTTGAAACATCAGTTTGAAAAAAATCCCATTAAATCGTACGTTTATGTGTTAATCCAGGTTATAAACTATCTGTGTGCTAAATTTCATCCAATTCGGGTGAATAGTTTTTGCGTGAAAGAGTAATAAACCTCCAGACATCCATCATCATCATCATCAGCCTATTAATGTTTCCACTGCTGGGACACAGGCCTCCTCTCTATGAGAGGGAATGGGCTATAATCCACCACGCGGGCCCAGTGCGGATTGGTAGATATCGAGAATTTTTTAGACATCCATACATCCACACAAACTTTTGCATTAATAATATTAGTAGAATGTATGCCTACCAGAAGAACCAGACTGCATACAATTCAGTTTTGATCTTCTAAATATTCATGTCCATTCTGCAGTAGGTTAGGTAGTTGCCTACGTTTGACGAAATAGTCATTTTCAAAGCATAATTCCCAGAGCTCGAATGTTCTAGTTAGACTTAGTAAGCCTTTAGTCCGGAACTCCGCAGTGTTCCAAACGTTACCGCTACAAAGAGGCGTCATCCTCGTCCGATAGCATAATATTCTCTTCAAGGCACAAGATCTATCTAGACCCAGCTGTGTAATGATATTGTACTGCTTTACCAGCTACTAGCCAGCCGTTTGACGGAGCTGGGATGTTCATGCTTTTAACAGCTGCCTTTACAAAGTTCCTTGATGATAATTAATCGATTTCTGATTCATTTAGTAACATAAAAGGGACTTAGATGAATTCTATCTAAAACTAAACCCACTGTATACAAACATAGACAGAAACCGTAAAACTATCATTTCAAACGAACAAGTTTTTCGTTCTGAGATTCTTAAAGATTCATGACATGTTACAATATCGCCAGAAAATTGAATGTTCACAAAATATTATCGTCATTATTTTATCCAAAACTTTCTGCTATCGAGCTCGACACATGTTATTATCTTGAAAATTGTCCATAAATAAAAGTCGTCCTTCGTTTGCATATTAATAAGATGAAAGAAAATTGAGTCTGCATGCTGTGGCTTCTGTTTTTCGCTACGGGCGATACGGAGCAAGAGATTTTCAAACATTTTTCCAATATTCCTTAACAATGGCTTGTAGTATATCTTAATTAAGCTAAACATAATACTCTATTATAACAGTTAACTTATCTATTAAATATTAAAGTACTTATCTATCGTTAGAACCAAAATTCTAAGTGGGTAATTAATTAATTACAACAATAACACGTCTCCAGCTGTTTTCAAGAGTAATTATAACTTAATACGTCAATTGATTTAAGTGTGCATCACTATTAAGAAGTTACTTGTTGTTTACATCCGTGACTGATTTCCTCGCATAAACTTTGAGTGTTATACCTAAGGAAGTTATTCGGCTCGGCACGTTTGACACTGAAATATGATGGCAATTTTCAAGCTGCCGAATGTACCTACCGGGTTGGCGGGTGAAACTCAGTCAATCCTACTGTTTGTCGATCAACACGCCTCGTATCCGGTGAAATTGAAAATGTTATTTGATTCTGAGGTTAGAATTTATTGTAGTCAACTTTTGATGTCAATGACAGATTATATTTTTAACTGGGAGTGATTTATTTTGGGGAGTCTTGACTTAATTGAATGAAACCAAAATAGCAAAGTATTCTCAAACAGTTATTGATGTTTTACGATAACGATAGAAAACAATTAAAAATTAACATATGAATAGAAAACAAATGCAAAACAGAAGGACAATCGTGTAGAATAATATCACATCTGATTACCTAACCAAACGGGGCTGTACAATTAATTATACAGTCCAATTCGCAATACATACGATAGCTATGTACCAATTGCATAAAATAATACCGAAGTCAAATGGATAGATACTCATAAGCAGGCTGTATAGAACGAGTATTTTACTGTGTTCCAGAATCAATTCTGCAAAATGATAATTTTATTCATAGAGTTCCCGCTAGAATCGTATCGCTTACTTTGTCCGTGATTCGGTTGAGAAATATTTTATGAAACAAACGTTCGCATACGCGTTGCTAATGTGCTAGTTTCCCGGTCGAGTGTTCTCGAAAGGGTAATGAAGGCAATTATCAAGTTTTTGTCCGCGTTGGAGTTATGTAATTAATGACTGGTGGGTGGCTGTCCTGATGAGATCAGGATATACTCTACATAGGTACCTATAAATATACTCTATGTGTGTTTTAGGAAAGTTTTGGTTTAATTAATTTCCAACAAACGTCAATTAAGACTATTTTAGTAAAAGATTAGTTCTACTAATGTTTCTGCGTCTATTTCGGGTTAGTCTACTACGGAATATGCCAAGGTAATGAAATCATTTTGAAATAACTTGTGAATCAACCTTACTCAAACGATTTCGTTAATTAACTATCAAACTGAAAGCGCGACCTTAATATTTTTACTGTTCAATAGTTACTATTACCGTGTCAAACAGAAAGCTTTTGAATTTCGTTACAGAAATCAACAATAACCTTATTCAATTTAAGGCCGAAACGTTTTCGTCAATTTTGTAAAAGGAATTAGTTTTCACTTGAAAAGAAAAGCATAAAATTTCTTATTTTCATAGTTAATTTAAGGAGTTTTCAGGTCAAGTTTTGGAAGACGTTGATATGTGGCATCCTATTTCAGTGGGCCTTGTAAACAAGAACAGCTATCAGTCAGGCTGACCTCATATGGAATATAAACTAGGTACCTACATATATGGCATAAAACAGGCAACAAAAGTAAAGAATGTTCTCGAAGCACGCCCATGAGTAATGACAGACATCGCTCTCCCGGTTCCTTATGAACTGCAGTAAATTTGTGTCGAACAAAATTTCACTCGTTCTTCCCAAGCTAATAGAAATTTAGGGAGACGTTCCAATATTGCTTGTAAGAAGTCCAATTTGTCTTGATGCCGTATTATTAAACTTACGAATGATAATATACAGGTCAGGTTTGTATTCCTTGACATGTAGGCGGTCTCAGTAGTCAGTACCTAATGGAAACATAATATTGCTGTTTAATTTTAGAGTGCATTAATGAAGCCTGCAAGAGCCCGGGCCTGCTGCCAACATTGCTGTTTTGAAATTTACCACGAAATATTTATAATTGCCATAACATTTGGCTTTTCAGAGCAGATGAGGAAGCTAGTGTTATATTTATAATTATAGCTTTCAGTGATCAAGAAATTGAGTTACAAGTACCTGCGATCACTAAACCGATGCTGGGATATTTTACCTGGCATACCTACATCAAATTAATTGGCTTTTAACAAGGCCTAACAATTCTTCTGTCATTATCAAACTCTATTTCAGGATATGTTACCTTAGTGATAAGACATCTGACATATGAAAGGATTCTGTTTATGTCTAGTTAGCATGGCAAAATATAAAAATACTTCCCTCAAAGATAGTCTTTTAATAACTCGACGAAAAATTACATATTTTTTAATCACACTAAACAAAACCACCCAAACCATCCTTTTCCTTCCTCTCGAACCTTTGAACGGAAATCCCTTTAAAACATTACGGAAAGGTATGATGAAACCACACGGTGCAGTTCGCACGCTGACCAATTAACCAATTCCGACAAAAAAGATGGCGGTAACAAGTGTCAAACGTCAAAAGTGCCAGTGGCATTGCTTTGTGCAGTGTTCGCGAGAGTAGCGTTTTTTACTTTTTAACTTGTCAAATAGACTCATATAGCTTGTAGCGGAAAATAATGGGTTGTTTTTTTACGCGGGAGGTATGGGTTATTTGTAGCCAAGGTTTTGCCTGATTGTATAGAAGAGTAATTCACTCAGTGCTGTGAATAACTTCCAGTGTTTTTGCTAAATAAGATATCGTTGTTTTTGTGAACGTTACAGTTTCTTTTTGTCTATTTAGTTACCACTGAACACTTTTAGTGCTGAATCGGGTTCTAAACAATTTTTCTAAAATAATCTCTAAATAATCTCAAAAGTACTACTCACCGAGATTGGAAGATTAATTTGTAATCATAGCTTTTTTGTTGTCAGTTGAATAGCTTAGTGGGAACCACACAGAACCTTGTCATCTATAGAGATAAGAGGTATAAATCTTATATTTTCTCTCAAAAACAAAATTGAACATTCATTTTAGTAGAACGAAACGATTGTCACGTGTGCAAGTACATACATAAAGTGTGAATAAACTAACGAAATATTTTTAATGTCACTGAAAGCTTGTCCAATTAACAATATTGGCTATTACGCCACAAAATGCAGCAAAAGAGCACACCCGTGTGATACATATTCCACGAAATTGTGAATATCAGTCAAAGTACTAAATCTACAAACTACTTCCTTTACATTTCCGTGTAATCAAAATCACTGGTTCTTCTCTATCAAATAAACGGAACCAAGCTCACAAATTATTGTGTAATCAGTCCCAAAGGAAATGCGATGCGTCAGCGACTTAATTTGTTGTGCAATTCGATAATTATAGGTAACTGGAGCGTGATTGAGTGCCTAGATACTAATTAAGCTAGGATAACTGACTATAGATACGGCATTATCTGCGTGGAGGGCTCTGCCACTGTGAAGTGACAAGACACAAGCTCTATAGACTGAAGAGGCATTTGGGGCCTATTCAATGTGTATTATCGTCTATCGGTTTCCACCGAGCTCACAGGAGTGCCTACAGTTGGTTTGTTCTCCATTGTGTGCGGTGGTTAGATCTCGAATAAGTGTTATTATATTATCGCTCTATTGTCCTCTCTGTTAGATAAGGCTTGTGGAATTGGGACTACTTAAATTATATATTTTATTCAAGTTCTATTCAGCTCGAAAGATTTTCTTAGAATTTATTCGGTAAGATTATCCTCAACAAATAAGCCATTCAAAGGCTTTTTAAAAGCTTTAAAAAAATAATGGCGAACACAAAAAGGTAGGTATATATTCTCAATAATCTCAACGTTTTTCATCTATATAACTTTTAATCTCATATGGGAACTACATATCTGGTATCTAGAAACGAAATTTAATAGTTACGTCCAGTCGGAGAGAAAGGGAAACTGGTGGCCGCAGCCTCCCCAGAGGGCGAACATTTTGACCGTAATCAGCCTAATGGACAAACCCTGTGTCCGATCCGCACAAGAGGTTCTATTCAACTGACACTTTAACAACCTTATTTTGTTTATACACACTTACTTAGTACTTTAGTGCGGTTGAATGATGCTGAACGTCATTAATAAACCAAATTATTGGCTAAGACAGGCTTTATTGATATAGCTACTTGATCGTTCTAGACTTTGTTTTTAGATAGAGATTACCCAATGCAATCGACGCAACTCTATATAATTTTCTTTGATTACATGTGATGAAAAGCTCGACAAATAAAATTAAGAATTAAAACAGTATTTGAACTTTAGTTTTCTCAAAAGAATCCGTCCCAATATGTTTACAGCTCTCAAAGGTGACCTTTCTGCGTAAAGTTAAACACTTTTTAATGAATGCCCAGTCCCTTTGACAAATCAGTAGCAAGTTCAAAACCTTTATTTTGTCTGTACAAGTTTCAATAATGTTTCATTTTGAAATACTTAAAGGTAGATTCGATAAGTACTATGTTTCATATCCTTATTCGCGATGATATTCCCACGTTACCGCTACACGTATAAATCACAGTGCCATCTCTTTAAAACGAGAGGTATACTCGTAGTCATATTTGAATAAATTTTCTGTTGCCTTTGTGGATTTACAATTTTGTTCAAAGTTCCACTTTCCTAAGTAGATAGATCTGCTTTATTTAATTTAAAAGTATATTTTGTGTATTTACGTAAGTTAGGAGGCATTGTTAAGAAAGAATTTAATAAAAAAATATTAAAAACAAATAATTAATGAAACGTTCATATTGCTCTATTGACTTTGAAATAAAAGTTCGATATAAAAATGCGTAATAAACTGGCTATTTTCTTTGTACTTTTTGTCCTTGCGTTCCTTTAATAAGAATTTAGAACGTCAAATTCCAGAGTTGAAATCCCAGGAGTGCCACTAAAATACATTACGAAAAGTGTCGCCACTGATATTTTTTAGAGTATAATATTACAAAAGTCATAAAGAGTTGGGTTGAAGTACCTACCATACCTACTTAAGGTTAGTTTTGGAGGTGTTAGGTAAATTTTGACCTACAAACGGGCAGGTGCGCCGCGAAGTCTGTCAGGCAGTTTTATCGCGCGGTATGTTTTTATTTGCTTTACTTTGTCGGCCGCTTGTCACTTGCATGTCGTTTTCATGAGTGAGGATTTTTGCTTTTGAAATCCATATATAAACACAGCGAGATTAAAAACAAAATCATTTTGTGTACTGTCGGAAGAACTAATGACATGATGAAGCTGTCATTGTATGAACTGTCTGTGTTTTTAGGGTTCCGTAGTCAACTAGGAACCCTTATAGTTTCGCCATGTCTGTCCGTCCGTCCTCGCTTAATCTCTGTGACCGTTAGCACTAGAAAGCTGAAATTTAGTACCAATATGTATATCAATCACGCCGACAAAGTGGTAAAATAAAAATTGGAAAAAAATGTTTTATTAGGGTAGCCCCCTTATATGTAAAGTGGGAAGTGATTTTTTTTTTAATTTCAACCCTAACGTGTGATATATTGTTGGAAAGGTATTTATAAATGAATAAGGGTTTTCGAAAGTCATTTTTTGATAATGTCAATAATTTCGGAAATAATCGCTCCAAAAGTAAAAAACAATGAACCCCCCCTAACCCCTCTAACTTTTGAACCATAAGTTTAGAAAATATGAAAAAAATCTGAAAAGTAGAACTTTATAAGGACTTTCTAGGAAAATCATTTTGAACTTGATGGAAACAACAGTTATTGTACAAAAAAGACAAAAAGTTGTACAAAATAATTTCTGGATAAGTTTGTAGTATATTCGTATATGCAAGCATTTTTACATAATGGACCATGCACCTTTAAACTCATGTGGGAACACTTATTGTGACGGATGGGAAACTACGGAAGCCTACACTGAGCGTGGCCCGATACGCTCTTGGCCGGTTTTTACATTCTTAAACTGCCAAAGTTTATTTTATTATCAGGGGTTTAATTGTTTAACTTACTTGTTAAGTTTGTTGTGCATGCTGTGATCTACTTTACATGAAGGAGTATACATATATAACTTAGTTTTCCAATCGTTTATGAAATCAAATCAAATCGTTCGTGAATCGTTTGTTGGAGATCCTAAAATAAATAAATAAAACTACCCTAAGGAATAATGAGATAGTTAAATCATTTTACGAACTGTTCAAATGCTATTATTGCATAACTAGCCCGCTGAAAACATAAGTAAAATATGAACATTACTTTTTAGGGTTCCGTACCTAAAGGGTAAAAACGGAACCCTATTACTAAGACTTCGCTGTCTGTCCGTCTGTCCGTCTGTCCGTCTGTCCGTCTGTCCATCTGTCCGTCTGTCCATCTGTCTGTCACCAGGCTGTATCTCATGAACCGTGACAGCTAGACAGTTGAAATTTTCACAGATGATGTATTTCTGTTGCCGCTATAACAACAAATACTAAAAACAGAATAAAATTAATATTTAAGGTTGATCTGCGCAACATATTTTCCATACAAATTTCGGGGGGCTATTACTCCACTGTTTGTCATGGTACAACTAAAGTTAAACATGGTATCGTTTTGTCTCATTATTAATTGTGTCTGTACGGAAACAGAATAGTAAAATAAAAAGCCATTCAAAAGTTACGAGCTACCAAAGATTCATTTTTATTGCCAATTTTAACGTAACTTTGGGCGTAAATTAGTAATAAAAGAAGTGTCAAATTTCCAAAACAAAGTCGGTACCGACACAGCACAATTATCGAAGAATTCAATAAATTTTACTTGTAATTGATTTATGCAGTGGTTTTTTCATAAAACCCGATTTTCCAAAGGCCTTTTCGTATTTTTTTACGCGCGCCTTTTACTAGACTTATCGTGCATCTCACTGAACAATGTTTCCCCCGCTGCGGTGCGCGGTGCGGGAGGACGACGACGACGTTCACGCACACATTTACAATATGTCATACGCGCGTAGGGTGGTGGTACCAATTATCGACCATGTCAACTTTTTTTGAACTTTACTTGTAATTTTTAAGTGCTTTTGATTTCTTGCAAAAAAAAAAAAATCGTGGATTTGGGGTGCCATATTGTAGACTTCGAATTTTTTTTTCTTCTAATACCATCGAGTGGGGTATCAAAATGAAGGGTTTTAAAAGATGATTACAAAAATGTATTCAACGTTTGAATGTAATTCGAAATGATAGATAGTATAAAAGAATAAATAAATTTCAAATGTTTCTCATCATGAAGATTTTAAAATGAAATGTATTTATGGTATGGGAGGTTATGTGTATGGATATATAGTCGTTTTTGCATGAAAAGTATTATGATTTTAGGGCAAATTTTATAGTTATGTTACTTTTTCTAGAAAAGGCCGATTTTAGGAGGAGGCTAATACTAGGAGACTCCACCCTATTCCAGTTATATTCGAAATTTCGAATCTGCTTCTAAAGCCTATGTCATTCGTGTGACGTTTGACGCATAACTGTTTGGACTCCGGATTTTTGATAAAAAAAATTAATTTTTGGTTTGAGTGGACGCTCTGCTAGTGATATTGTGTTGGTTCATTGAAGAACAGGTGTGAATAACTACAAATTAACAATGGGTAAGTCATATAATTTGTTGCACCTAATCTATTTAGTGTTCTTACACACGAGCGACACGCGGCATCGACATCAGAGGCACGTGTCGATGGTGACTTCAACCATTAGTGCTATTCTCTACACGTAGCGTCGCAGGCTTACTTTACCCATGGTGGCCGGCGGCGCGGCTTTGTGTATAGGCAGTAGGGTGCCCCCCTACGTAAGCAAGACAGTCGATCGAAGCGCGGTCCAATGCGCTAGTGACTTTTATTTTGTATGCTTATGTAAATGGGGAGAGGCCTTTGCCCAACAGTGGGATGACGCAGGCTAACAGTATCGGTATCAGTATGTAAATGGAAATGGTTGCGCAAATAGTAGGTGCCTCATCATCAGCCTATTAATGTTCCCACTGCTGGGACACAGGCCTCCTCTAAGAGGCAAAGGAGGTAATGGGCTATAATCCACCACGCGGGCCAGTGCGGGTTAGTAGATGTCACATGTCTTCGAATTTTTGGTTGTAGGACATTCCGGTTTCCTCACGATGTTTTCCTTCACCGCTTTGAGAGCAGTGGTGTTGAAATAAATTATACAAAGTAAAGCGCCTGTCTGGGTTCGAACCCATGACTTACTGTTCGTAAGTCGGGGCCGCCACCACTGGGCCACCGCTCGCTGCTCTTGGTGCCTATACATATATAAAACCAACCTCTGGCACTTCCGGCACGGTAAAAACTTATGAAATCTGTACCGGGGGTCTAAAATGCCGCTTTAGCAGAATCGTTTTGTAAATCACGTTAAAAATTTAAAATTCTTAAAATGGACTTTATAGTTATTGACATAAAGTCCATTTTAAGAATTTAAATTTTTTAACGTGATTCATGCTAAGATTCTGCGTAGATTCTGCTATAGCGGCTATTTTAGACCCGCTGTGCTGTGTGTATCGTTGACCCGAAAAAAAATAGCTTTTGATTTTTATGTGCGGAGTTTCGCTAACTCATTTAATTTGACCCTGTGTAATCCATTTTTTTTAGATCAACACAAGACTTCGGGCAAGATACCTGTGCAGCAGAAGCACATGAAGCAATGTCTGCACAATGTGAATAGATTAGTTCCGATATTCCTCATGTACTGACCAAACCTTACACTCCATTTAACAAAAAAAAAAACGTCTCGTGAAATGGTGCATTTTATGCACTTGATCAATCTATTATTTCACTTCTCATGCTCTAAAAGTACGCCAATATAGCCCTACGAAGCGGGACTGTTGGAGGTTGATACCTTCATGGTATATAATCTGTCACATAGTGACTTTGTTTGTAGGCATGACAACAGTTCTCAATAAAATGTCTGAAAACTAAAACGTGTTTTCTGTGAATAATAATTTATGCTATCGCTAGTCATCTTTAGTCCATCAGGGACTAAAGTAACCTTTTTAGTCTCTAGAAAGTAAAAGTTTTTTTTTTTAATTTCTTTCATGTGACATAGACAAACTCCAAAGGGTAAAAACAGTACCCTATGATTACTAAGACTCCGCTGCCTATCCGTCTGTCTGTCCATGTCTGTCTATCCGTCTGTCTGTGCGTCAGGCCAACTATCTTTCTATCCCTCTGTCTGTCTGTCCATCTGTTGTCTATCCGTCTGTATGTCCGTCTGTTTGTTTGTCCGTCTGTCTGCCCATCTGTGTCTATCTGTCTGTCTGTCCATCTGTCTGTCTAGCCGTCTGTATGTCCGTCTGTCTGTCCAACTGTCTGTCCTTCAGACTAAATTGACTATGTTTACAATGCACTATTTTGTTAGTTTTTGCATATTCTAATTGAGTTATGCGTTTACAGGACCACGCAGGATGAATTGATGACACGTCATGAATACAGGGTGCAAAAGACCTCCTCACGAAGCCGTCAGTCTCAGTCTCAGTCGTAGTAAAAAATTAAAAATGTAAATTTATTACATTTTAAATATTTATGTATAATAATATTTTTTTTACGGACTCGTTCCTGACTGATTGGCCGGAGGAGGCAAAACACCGGGAGAGTTGGAAAGGAATGTGGGAGGCCTTTGTCCAGCAGTGGGACAGAATAGGCTAACTAAAAAAATATATATTTTTAGTAACAAAAATATGTATACTTTTTGGGCATTCAATTATTCTTTATTCGATTTCTATACATTGTAGATTTCACTTCTCACGCTCTAAAAGTATGCCATTATAGCCCTACGAAGTGGGACTAAAGTGACCCTTTTAGTCTCTAAGGAGTGAAAGTAATTAGTTTTTTTTTTAATTTCCTTCATGTGACAAAGACAAACTCCAAAGGGTAAAAAGGGACCCTATCACTAAGACTCCGCTGTCCATCTGTCTGTCCGTCTGTATATCTGTCCGTCTGTCTGTCTGTCCGTCTGGCTGTCCATCTGTCTGTCTGGCCGTCTGACTAAATTGACTAATGAAAATATGTATACTTTTTGGGCATTAAATTATTCTATAATCGTTTTCTATACATATTTAAGTAGTTTTCACTTTTCATGCTCTAAAAGTATGCCAATAGCTTTTTTAATTTCCTTCATGTGACATAGACAAACTGCAAAGGGTAAAAACGGCACCCTATTACTAAGGCTCCGCTGTCCATCTGTCTGTCCGTCTGTCGGTTCGTCTGTCTATCCACCTGTCTGTTCGTCTGTCAGTCCGTCCATCTGTCTGTCTGTCCGTCTGACGAAATTGACTATTATTTTTGTCATGGACTCTAAAATGTAAATACTAAGAAAAAAATCTTGATTTGTCATTTGTCTTGATGAAAACATGTGTTTACATTTAGTGATATTGAGCATAATTATAAACCTAAAAAAGTAAAAAGACAGGTAAGTATTTTTGTAAAACAATTTATGTAGGCAAAACTAATTACAATTATTAGGTATCCACTCTGACATAAGACCAACCCGCACTGGGCCCGCATTCCCTCTCACAGAGAGGAGCTCTGTGTCCCAGCAGTGGGAGCATTATAGGCTGGTTATGCTGCTGCAATCGGACATAAACTGCGATGAACTTTCAAGTAAGCATGTGTCGTCGCGGCGGCAGCGTCGTGAACTCTTGAGCGATCGCTGCATGCATGACCACCCGGGGAAAACTAAACATAATAAGCAATCTATATTAGGTTCTTAGAGAACCATACAGGTACAAAACGATGACGCAGCGCCTACTACTTTAGTACGAGTTGGTAGATACCTACTTGCTGATTTCTCGGCGATTCGAGCTGGCGTCGAATGGTGTCATGCTGTGCCACGGAGCCACTATCTTAGAAATCGATCAATTATATCTTAAAATGATGTACGTCAAACGTACATCAACGTATCAACGTATATCGTTATCGCTGTACGTGAAACAACAACAGCCCACAACGTCCACTGCTGGACATAAGCCTCTCCCATGATGGGAGGAATTTGCCGTAATCTCCACGCTTGGCAGGAGGATTGGAGATCGCAGTGATGTAAGACTAACAGAAAACGCTGCTGCCCATTCTCAGGTCTACGGAGGCACAAGGTGTTCTGCCTCAGACATTAGTCGCCTTATACGACACCCGTGAGTGTAATGGGTTGGTTCTATTCTACTCTGCCGGATACCCCATGGCTAACGTACGTGCGTGTGTACCTACGTGCAATATGTAATAATAAAATAGACATTGATTGTGGCTCTGCTGGAGAGCATACTCTAGCAGAGCAGTACATGTACTCAAGAAAGACAAACGCTACTGTTTTTTCATATCAATTGTGTGCATCGTGTAACTTCGTTTTTGTTCGGAACGGTTCGGAACGCTGTGTGTGTACGTACGAACCAGACGTGCGTGAAGACTAGCGTCTAACTGCTCATCACTGATACTATCTCTGTCGGGCACGATGCCAGGTGAGACAGCGTGCTTTTTGGTCACGCCCACCAATGAGTTCGAGCCTGTGAGCTGTGTCACCTTAAGGGGGGCTCCCATACAACAAACGTGATTTTTTTTCCGTTTTGTCTAATGTAAGTATAGATAATGGTACGGAACCGACTCGCACTTGGCCGGTTTTTTTTACTTTACAGACAGAATAATTCGTTTCATGAAAATCGTTGGAGCCGTTTCTGAGATTCAGATTATATAAGAATTGCTTGTTTAAAGGAGTTCGAATTGTCAGTTTCAATCCTACATAACAGTCCTAGCTAAAAATGTCTCCATTGAGTTTCTGTGTTAACTCAAAACATTTGTATATTGCACGTAAGTAAAAGTTCACGAGGGAAAGTAGTAGTTTTGTTTGATTGAGTTGGTTTTCTAGTTACTCATTTTGTTGGGTGTGCCATTTGTTTGTCAACACGGGATGAAATAAAGGACTTTTGAAAAAGCGGTGTTGTTTACCGAGGGGTTTAGGAATTTGTAAACTGACTTTTTCCTATCTTCCTCAAACTTTGGTGTTTCTTTTTGTGTTATTGACACAAACTATACAAAACCCTGGTTAAATATTAGCCATTCAATGGTGGTACAGTAGGCTGAGAGTTACTAATACTTTGTCCTTAAGTAGTACAGAGTTTTCATGAAATAAGAGGCCAGCTTACAATGGTTTTATTAGTACAGATGTGCGTCGTACGTACCTAATAAAACTGGCTGCCCAGTATTCGCATTTGGGAAGTTTCAGGTGTTCTGACCGACTCGTCAATGTTCGTACTCGTCATCGAAAAATAAAAGATAGGATTCACAACTGTTTCAAATATTGTTGTTTCCATAGTTCCGATGCGTCATCGTATGATAGATAATGGTTTGATGACAAGAGCCCAGTGCAAAAAAAACCTACAAATCTTATATTTACCAGGAAACTGAAGATCTTCTCAAACCAATCCAATAGATGTACCTTTTTGGAAAATGGACATACATTCACACATACACTCACACTCACTCATACACTCACATATACAGAAAAGTCACCTGAGCACTCTCGTGCACGCACAAGCGCAAAAGTTCAACATGAGTGAATAAGTAATTTTAATTTAATTTTGATATAATTTTAGTTTATGGTATTGCTTTTTTTTAGTTACTTTTACTCTATTTTAAAACTACTTTCTGACCATTTAAACATCTTTACTACTAGACTAGTCACTTTGTACCACGTTCGATTTCTCTTTTTATGTAACCTATTCTGGAAGGCGCTGGTGCCTGTGATCCAATGATTTTTAATCATTAGTACAGGCACCAACGATTCAACGATTTTGTCTGAAATGCTCATTTTTATTCTAAAAATTGTTTTTGTGAAACTTAAATGTGTCTTTTCTGATAATAAAATTTATTATTATTATTTTTATCATAATGATGTTTCTTTAGATGACTCAAAACAAATTATAAAGTTTACCATACCAATTTTTAGAAAGACCACACGATCTCACAGCCAAGTATCATGCATACCTAATGTCCTAGTTAGCTCCTCGAAGTCAAGAGGAGCATTTCACGGAATTGAGTTCATCCTAACCGAGTTAGCCCAACGGGATCTAACATGAATATATGATTCTCTGATCGAGATTTTGGAAGCAATTGCCTGAATATATTTTGTGATGATATCCACTGAACTTAAATTCTGACTGAAAATACGTTACTGAACTCCGGTAATGCGAAAACCATTTTAATATTTATTTAGTAATGGATATTTTTGATTAAAACAGTCATAATTTTAGGTGTTAAATTAACAGATCGTGTTCGAAACACTACACTGCGCTCCCAATCGCAAATCGATAAGGTGGTTCGAAAGGCCGCCCAACTTGAGACTGTTCAGTCACAAATGAGACTGTCAGTGCACAAATGAGACTTTTCAGTCATGTCTGTCGCATGCTGAACGAGTTGTAAGCCCATAAATCTCAGGATTGGTGTCCTGAAACAGTGACACGGGGTCGCGGCAGACCACGAAGGAGACGGTGGGACGAACTGGATGTGTTTCGAGATTTGGAAAGATGTATCACAGAATCGTTGAAAGGAACTGAGGGAGGCCGTGGTATAGCTATTGTATAATATTCATAAGATGGAAGACCGAAGACGTTGCGTTGGAAGGCCTCCCACTAGGAGGACCGATGACCTGGTGAAGGTTGCGGGAATCCTCTGGATGCAATCGCACGGGACTGGTCAATGTGGTGACATGTGGTGACACTTGGGGGAGACCTATGTCCAGCAGTGGACGTCTTTCGGCTGAAATGAATGATGATGAATTAATGAATACATGATGTGTTTTTATAGACCTATCCCATGTCTGGACATCCTAAATCTCTAATTTCTTACATCTATTAATTATATATCAATCGTTTGAGTACCTGGGACACTAAAATACGTTTAAATAACAAAGTCCAGTTAAGTTTTCCCAACCCTTAGCAGTTACTAAACAAAGCTTATAAGTATTCACTTTTGCGGTTAACCGTCAACGTTGACTTTCATACGACATCAGAATATCATATAACTCCACTTAATATCAATTAAGTAACCATATACGTCACCACATAGCTACTTACGTCTAGAAAGTCACTTAATCTTACCTCTTAACCCTTGAAAGACGACGTCGCTTTGTTTATAGTTAACTGTGTGTTGCCTACACTAATGTCACCTCGAAATAATATCTCGGCTATGCAGGTGGGCCGCCGCCGCCGTCCGCCGGTACAAACGAGGTGGCTGACGAGATAAGAGCTCGCTCACGTAAGTGCCACCATTGTTGTTTCGAACAATAACCCCACGTTGCCAGCATTATCTGTAACGCGCCGGTCGGAACGACCTAATGGATGCCCTCCGAATACTACCCCCGTAATTATTTTAATTTTCGTTAAGTAGATGTTTAAGTACTTTTTGATCCTTTTATCCTTGAAATTTAAGTAAATATCCGAATTAGGGAGTTGTTAGGAGTTTGGGTGCTGTTTTGTTAGAACGTGTTTTGTGACTTTTCGGATAAAGAGGAATAACATTCTCTTGGTTTTAAGCAAAATGTTTCTAAAGGTGCCCTGTCGGTCTAGTGCTCGACAGTGTAAAAGCTTAGTCCACTAATCGAACGCAAGACCTCCTTCCTGTCTTTCTATTCGTGGTTGGGCAGTGTTATTGAGTTTTCCATTAGAATTTTTTTAGTGAGTCGGGATTTGAATCCGGTTGATGGCAATAGGCTCGTTCTTATCTTTAACATGTTATATGGGTGCCTTCTCTTCTGCCTAACCTTGCAAGTATTGAAAGTGTTATGCCATACAGCTATTTTGATGTCTTCTACTTAACCGTATAAATAAAGACCAACTGAAAACACATAGCCAAGTATTCATAACTATTATACCTATGTTTACTTCCAGACAATGAGCTACGGAACTGAACAATGGCATGGAGTAAGCTAATACCTTCTTAGGTAGATACCACCCTGCTGGAGAAAGCGTCTGTAGAAACTTTCATTTGTATTGCCTACGAAAATTCAAATCGATCCGTCTAAAACCCAATCAATACAATCATAACGTATAGTATTATGCTATACTTACGCTTTATATTCACCATTCATAATACTATTCATCATCCTTTTTATTTGTTTATATTTCTACACTCAGCAAATCGATCTAAATACGATTCATTTACATAAAAATAGCTGAAATAAAAATAATATAATTAATTTGTAATTTTCATGTTGTGACACTTACGTCAAGCGTCAAATTGTCAAACTCTCAGTTTCTGCTTAGTCTATGATATTTACTTTTTGGTTTGTTTAATTTAAATTATTTTTATCAATATGCTTAGCCAATGTATTTTATAAATTATTACGATTGTTTAATAACTTAATATTAAATGATTATATTTATAAAATTCTTAACGCACTCATGGATATGTCCTGGCCGACTACACTTGTCAGATGAGATGATAGCGACACTAAGAAAACTAAGATTTTAAAAAGGAAGACTACTTTGGAGAAACGAGCTGACGGACGGCTAAAAACAAAAGTGGACGATTGGATCTGATTTGATGAGTATCAGAGAGCAGTTTGGTTTTCGCGGTGAGATTCTAAAACTGCCCAGGGGATCCAGCTAAAGATTCCCCTGGGACTTCTACTCCCGATGTTCGGAGGCTTACTACGTGCCTGTCTGTCTACTGGTCTCGCAGGGCTGTCCTACGTCTGGCCCTGAGTTCTGCACTGCCTTGCTGCTGAGCTGTCCTGGTGAACTCTGAGATCTGCGCTGCCGCCGTTTCTACTGCTTCAGAGCTGAACTTCAAGGTTGCTCCGGTATCGACCTGCTACCCTGACGCCTGCTCCCGTGATTTCTAACTGTGAACTATAAAACTATAGAGTGCGTGGAAGGTAGTTTTTTTATATAACTAGCTGTATTTTTTTTCCCTAAATTAAATTTAATTGAACAAGTCTGCTTATCCTTTTAGACTATAGGAGCAAGTAGATTTGTTACAAACTTTATCCATTTATAAATGTACAAAGTCTGAAGTGGAAAATATTCTTGCTAAGCGGTTGCAAGATTTGACATATGACGAAACTGATAGTCTGAATAGTTCTTAATTAATAATTAGAAAATAGAAACGATTAACAAAATCGTCTATTTGTATAAAAAAATAAAGATGTATGTCACCACACTTTGAAAGTCAAACGTTCGTCTTTAATATGTCTCATACAATTTAAAAATAGTCACTACATTGTATTATTTGGTTTTTGTGTGAAAATCAAATCAAATTAACACTTAGTTTTTATTTATTTACATATTTTAGTGAACCTATAACTTATTAGTAACAAAAGACGACCAAAAAATGGTCATTTTTATTTCATTAGGCCCTCGATTTGATTATAAATTAACAGAGCAAATTTTTATATCCAAATAGAAAATGAAGTACCTACAGTATATCTATAGTAACGTGTATGTACATATACGTCACAAAAACCAGAGTTCCCGTTGTTCAAACGCAACGTCATCTTTGTAAGCAACAAAAACTCGTAACTCAATGCTACGCAAAGTATACGCCACTCATATTTACGATAGTCGCTTATGCCCTTTACTGTGCTCATAGCCTTAGGGCATTATTGCAATCTGTAAACGGAAAGCACACGCGTATACACACACACAATGTATAATACTGATCTCACGATGCGTATGAAAGAAGTTTATTGCTCGGATTTCAAAGAAAACATCATGGCGTAGCACACGTCGTAGCTACGTTCTACGCCGTAGCGAGGTGTTACGATGTAGCATTAAGTATTTGATTGATATTATTAGTTGTTATTGGTGTTGATTCTGTTGTGCACAAACTAAACTTAATTTAAGCTATTGCTATCTTTTTCTCTCTAATAAAACGAGAAAGAGACGGACGTAATTTAGAGCTGTCAAATTTAATTCGAACTAATATTTCCATACAAATGAAGGGTGCACGTAAAAACATGTCGACTAAAAACACGGTGAAGCGCAAGTCATAAACTAGTTTGACATCTCTAACTTAGTTCATAGCTATAGCCGTCCTTTTCTCGCACTGCCTTTTAGTAAAAGATAGCAATAGCCTAAATTAAGTTTAGTTTGTGCACAACAGAATCGACACCAGTATCCATGGCTTGATTTTTTTTTTAGAAGCATGTTTTTAGTACTCGGTTTTGATATAACGTCTAATGAAAATGAATTGGTAGTTATTGTGTAATTGGCGTGCACTTGCTTAATTAAACATTGTTTATTTCCATAAATATTAACCAAAAAGTTCCGATTCCATCATAAATAACAGCGGTTTTATAATTGAACGAATTGGTCAACAACACTTTTATAAATTAATTATGGCCGTTCACCATTGTTATGGCATGTTTCGTCATGTCCTTGCGGCTATTGCCCTTTCAACTTAATCCAATTTGATAAGCGTTACTTTTATGAAAACAGGACCGGACGAGGAAAAAAGGGTATGGCAACATGTCCAAACATTGAGTAGATTAATCACTTTAATTAATGTAAGTGAATTGATAAAGTGTACTCGCTATATAAGTAATTTACTGAATTATAAGCTTAACTTATCGATCCCTGTAAATGGGTTAAATAGAATGGGTTGTACCTATGTGAAGAGTGACGATATTATCCCACAGCTCGACTTCACCCACTGCTGGGTATAGGCCTCTTTGTTTGTGCCAAGCTCCACGCTCGTGCCAACCTCATACAGGATATTCCCGCACTGGCAACAATATCGTCTGTGACGTAGCCCGAAGAATTGCCAAACTTAAGTGGCAGTGGGCAGGGCACATTGCTCGCAGAACGGATGGCCGATGGGGCCGAAAAGTTCTGGAGTGGCGACCGCGAACCGGAAGACGTTGCGTTGGAAGGCCTCCCACTAGGTGGACCGATGACCTGGTGAAGGCTGCGGGAATCCGCTGGATGCGAGTCGCACGTGACCGTTCAATGTGGCGACACTTGGGGGAGGCCTATGTCCAGCAGTGGACGTCTTTCGGCTGAAATGATGATGATGATGATGTGAAGAGTTATTTCTTGACGGCATGTAAAGTCTGATACCAGGTTAGGCGCTAACCACAAGATCATCATCATTCATCACCATCATTCATCATCATCATTCTCTTGCCCTTTTCCCAATTTATTTGGGGTCGGTGCATCATGACTTCTTCTTCCATACTTCTCTATTATTAACCGACTTCTAGAATCGAATCTTTCTCAATTCGACCGTATATTTGTTTTTTGTTTTTCGTCATCTAATAAAACACAATTTTTTCGCTAACCACACGATAAAGAAAGAACCTATGTGAAGGTCGAAGCATCTGCTTTTGTTATTTTTTTTAGGGTTCCGTACCCAAAGGGTAAAAACGGAACCCTATTACTAAGACTTCGCTGTCTGTCCGTCTGTCTGTCACCAGGCTGTATCTCATGAACCGTGACAGCTAGGCAGTTGAAATTTTCACAGATGATGTATTTCTGTTGCCGCTATAACAACAAATACTAAAAACAGAATAAAATTAA
This sequence comes from Xestia xanthographa, assembly GCA_905147715.2. Taxonomy (NCBI): domain Eukaryota; kingdom Metazoa; phylum Arthropoda; class Insecta; order Lepidoptera; family Noctuidae; genus Xestia; species Xestia xanthographa. Next base: position 14,452,601 of record LR990656.1, read on the forward strand.
TATTTAAGGGGGGCTCCCATACAACAAACGTGTTTTTTTTGCCGTTTAGTCTAATGTATAGATAATGGTACGGAACCCTTCGTGCGCGAGTCCGACTCGCACTTGGCTGGTTTTTTACTTTTTATTGTTTCGTAGGTACTGGCATTTCAATATTGAATCCTAAAAAAGCTAAAAGACTAGGCTAGGCTAGGCTTAAAGATCATTAAACAATGTTGCCCGCAAACGTCGTCGGCGTTAAATTATTATAAAAATATTACTCCTTTATTTTAATTTGATTTTGTTAACAATTTGCCGGTAAAATTTATCTCAAAATCGGTCCAGACGTTTCGGAGATCGGCCCAAACAAAAGTAAAATTAAAATGCTTTTTGTTAAAAGTACCTTATCTAGACTTTCATTTGCATTCAGTAAAAAGCTATTATTTTTTAAATTTCAAACAAACCCAATTGTATTAACTTGTATGGATTACTTTTTAATTTTTCGCACAGTCATGTCAATCTTTAATACTAAAAATGGCTAAAAGATTGTTAAATAATATCCAGATAAACTGAGAGAGGTTTTGCGTCAGTAGTTCAATGGAACGGACGACTTTCGAACTCATAATATCTTGATTGCCAGTCAGAAGTTCGAGCCATAAAACTATAGGCACAAAAAAGGTTAAGAGCTTGCTAAAAATGAATTCGTACAAGAAAAAACATGAACTAGGACATGTTAAATCCATATAATATTAAACTATTCTGTATGTGTCCACGTAGGACAGTCTCACAAAAATAAACAAATTTTTCACTACAGATCTGTCCAGTGAAATTTATACCGTGTAGTTACATAAATCATGCGCCTCGGGCACTCGCTAGCTAACTTTTACTCGCAGATAGGTACATATCATATCACTTTAATAGCCTGCCTACTTTTAGTTTTAAAAGGAGTCAAGTATTTTTTGCAATGCCTAGTGCATGTTTCCCACTTCTTTTGTTTATCTATATGATTATGATCGTTGCGTAATTTGTATCGGGTATCATTTAAGCTATCACCAATTTAATTAGTTTTGCGTTCCTTAAATAATAGGGTTTGCCCTCAAAATAGTAGATTTGTCACCAAAATGTAGTCACCAAATATTATAAAATCAATTCCACAATAAATCACCTAAAATCATGAATATATAGGGTCTAGTACCAAACAAATGTTTTTGTATGTAATATTTTGCGAGATCACCAGAAATTGAACTGTTATGCTCTTGCATCCGAGTCGAGGGAGACCCGGTCGACGGAGCCCCGCTTCGCGGGGCTCCTACTTCTGAATGGTTTATAAAAAAATAACCACGAAGGGTATGGCGGGGTCTATTCGCTCGCTTCGCTCGCTCATTCGACCCCGCCATACCCTTCTAACCTAATCTATCCGTGTCGGGGTGCCCCAAGTCGATTTATTTGGTGACAGATCTACCATTCTGAGCACAAAGCTATTATTTAAGTAATAAAACTATTATTATAAGAACGAAGTTTATATTCATGTAATGCACTACAATGTTATTGGTAATCCATCTCTTATTTTACACATATATTAACATTAATTTGATAATTGGAACCTGGGAACACTTTTTGTTTAACTGAGAACGAACATATTTCGTGGCGATAGATCTATTTATTAGGTGATACAACTTGATGACAAATATAAATTTTGGTGACAAGAAATATAGTCCCCATTTGTATCTATTGATTTGAATGCTTCTAGGTATGTGCTGTATAGATAGCAATACTATCGGTTACCTACGTTTACGGACTTTGATATTAATAAGTTGGAAAAGTATGTAAACGTCTTACCCTTTTTGAGCTGTTTCATGACTATCACTTTAACGATCACATTCTGAATCCTGGTTGAGATTCGCGCAGGCTAACTCAAACTCAAACTCAAAGTATTTATTTCAATTAGACCATTACGGCACTTTTGAAAGTCAAAAATACAAAAAAGAAAATCAATGCTACAGTCCCAGTCACAAGGCATAATAACTTGAGAAAGTACTGTAGTTGCCCATTCCCTAGCGTAGATCTCTATGGAGAAGAACGGGCAAGAAACTCCATGTACACTCATTTAAAATCAAAATATTGTTACAAAATCTTGGTTACATAATTAATTTTGAGATTATACATATATGTGAGAACGATGTAGAAAGACGTGCACACTAAGAGCATCCAGAGTAAAAGATTAGATCAAAAATTTATGACTAAAAAAAGAAACGAATAACACTAGAAGTGAATGGATAAGAGTGCCAATGATGATGATAACTTTAAATATTTCAAGATCAGCTTTCAGAGTATGTATTATAACATAGGCATACCCATAAGTCCATTTATGCCTCCCCTAGTAACCATCAGTTCTTAAATAGGTTCATTCCGCCGTATGCAAATTGACCAATCATTTTTGATGTCGGCGTTGTCAATCGATGCTGGAAATAAAACGCTATCAAACCAATATTGCGGACGAATGGTTGAGCCGATATGGCGTCATACGCTCCGTATTGACTGACTCCGAAATGCGAAAGCAGTTATGAATGGGGAGTGTGTTAATTGTTTGTTATCAGTTACATACACGCGTGTAAAATGGAGGCTGCAGGATTAATTTTCTCGCAATATAGGTTGGGTCAAATCAGCATTGCCGTCATTGCCATTATTGACAGGCATTCGGTTCGTTGGTGTGTACAGCACAGAAAGCGACACGACGACAACAAAAGAGTCTTTAGTACTCTTCCGAAAGTGATAGAAACCGCAGACGGCAGTGGCGTTGCGGTTGACAATAATCGCAAGCAACAGTGCGGCTCCTGTTTAAATCCAAACGCGATGTCATAACCTTTTCGGCAGCGTCACTTTTTTTTCAGTTCGTCATACCAAATTATACGTCAACCTAATCATACTTATCCTAACGACTTTGTTAGGTGATTATTTACGGCCATTTTCAATAACTTACTGATAGGTATCGGTAGGTTCCTATCTCTGTCTATTTGACATTTAGCTTACGGACGGCTAGAAACAAAACGTCACAGAAAAGCTTTTGTTTTATTTTTCTATGAATCAAGTGACAGGTAGGTGACGCGGATAGGATATTTTAAGCTAACTTTGTTTATAGAAATACCGAGCTACGAGACGTAGGAATACTAACTAATAGTTATACGTAAGTAAGTTATAGAAAAAGTCTTCTAGATACATCACTAGGCACGATTGCATCACTAGGCAAAATGGTTATTTCTTGCGTCATCTCTTTTTCATCTTTAAAATACTCAGAAAAAAGCCAAAGTATTTTGTTTGTGATTTATATTTATGTATGTTTTAGTGAGTAAGTCGTTGAAATGACTTATAAATAAATAAATAAGTAATTCCAAGAAGTCCTTACTTAAATACCGATATAATTAATCGTGATCCAATAAGTACCGAATGTACCGTAGCGAGAAATAGTGTAATTTACGCATTGACACGTGTAAGACCGTGGGCGGTGGCGATCAGTCCTTTCTGCCCACGCAATCGACTAATTAAAGCGGGCTTATACTGCTATAACCGAAATTATTATAGTAGATCAGCCAGTGCCAGTCAGTGGTCTGCGTTAGCGTTAGCTGATCAATCTTAAAAAGCAGAAGAGGAGAAGAAAAGTCAAGTAAAACATGACAATGACTGGAGAAGCGGCCCGCCGCTGCTTCGCATTTTTTTCATATTTTTTTAAGAAATTTCTTTATGCCGTTTCCCAACCATGCTGGGTTCGGCTTGTAGTCCAACCATTATAAAAAAAAAAATGTAGCGTAACATGAAACAACGCAGTCAGACAAACAGAGACGAAAAGCATCTTCAATTAATAATAAAAATAGATCTAGATAGCTTAGATATAATGCTTATAACTTTTAACTTTACACCGAAGACTGCTTATGACTTTTTAATTATAGATTCTGCTGTATTATAGAGAAAGGTCTTTGTCGTGCTTGTCTGAACGCAGCTTACATATTTTATTTATTTATTTATTTATTTAAACCACACATACAACTATTATCACAGGTTAAGGTACCTAATACAATATATATACACATATACATATGTTTTCTTTGGTATTGTTAGTCGAATCGTCGAGCTCCTTTATAGTTCTGAATTGTGCAACAAGATTACTGACACATCTGTGCACTTACTGGACAGGTCCACTGAAATCTGTGCAGTACTTTCATCAAAATAAAATTTCTGAAATGAATCTGCTATGTCCTCACTTGATCTGACCAAGGCAATATTGAATGGACTTTAGAAGACTGACCTCTAAGTTTGTTAAGGTTTCTTCTCAGAGTAGTCAGACAAGAAAAACCAAACACATCTAGTTCAAATAATAGTTTATCGTTTGTGTTCTAGTTCATCTAGTTAATCATTGATGTGTTTAAAACTACTCACAAAAGTAAACATAATATTTGAACCGAAATACATAGCTGGAGGAGCAGCGGTGGCGCAGTGGTGGCGGCCCCGACTTACGAACAGTAAGTCGTGGATTCGAACCCAGGCAGGCGCATAACTTTGTGTAATATTCAACTAAAGTACAACACTAAGTAAATATTCATATTAACTTATTTCATCACCGCTGCTCTCAAAACAGTGAAGGAAAACATCGTGAGGAAACCGGCATGTCCTAGAACCTACCAATCCGCACTGGCCCCGCGTGGTGGATTATAGCTCATTCCCTCTCATAGAGAGGAGGCCTGAGTCCCAGCAGTGGGAACATTAATAGGCTGGCGATGATGATGTCATAGCTGAACTATCAAAATTGCATGTTTTGAGCGACATCACTCAATTTCAGCAGTCAAAATCAGCCATGGGCGCTAAAATTGTAGGTATTGTACGGAATGGAGGAATTTACAACAACTAGTTGCTCCCCTCTCTTTGACGATTATCCGCGAGCAATTAATTGCCACAATAATTGCCAATAGCAAGAGCGTCATTATTCGAAACAGGCATGCCAGCGATCATTTCGATTTTAGTAGAAACTAGCTGACCCGCGCAACTTCGTCTGCGTCACATGAGAGAGAGAGGGTTAGAGAGAGTGGAGTCAACCTTGAAAGATAGACATAATGCTATCGCGGTTTTTTTTAGAACGCTTTAAAACGAACAATTCCCTAATACATGATTGTTGCGCAACTTTAACCGTTTATGCAGCGCCCGCAAAGGAAGCTCTCGAAAGAAATAAATTTTCCTTGTTTTTGCAACATTTATCATTGATGCTCCGCTCCTTTTAATTATAGCGTTATGTTAGATAACCTATAGCCATCCTCGATAACTATTCAACACTAAAAGTTTTCCTGTAATTAGCGCGTTCAACCAACCAAAATCTCTTTAGCTTTATAATATTAGTAGATATATACCTACGTAGATAAAAGTGGGTAACAATTTAATTTCTTCGATATATTTGCATTAATCGCTAAAATAATCTACTTATGTTTTTCCAAAAAAGGGCAACAGACAGCCTTTTTTTTTTGGATGGGAAATCATCAAATGATTCCTCCCGCTTTGGGCGGACCAGGAGGCAGTGTCATACTTTTACTGACTAAACCCATCCATGTTCCTTCATCGCCCTTTGTGTTCCGGGGCCACGGTATCTCTTTAGAACAGTCCTGCAACCCCGGCAGGCATCGGCCCTTGCGGACTCCTTCCTATTGCTGACTCTCTTTGAGGCGCGCGTCGAACACGAACGTGCCGTCAACACGGCCTGTCGTCATGAGACAGACGGACGGCGAGCTAGCCCATAGCCCACCGTCCACAGGCCCGCGCGTACGGTGGCCGGGGGCCACGTGGTGGCCCCGGACGCCCGGGGCGTCTCCCGCGGCGGCCGGGACGTTTAGAGGTTCTCTCCCTCTCACGTTCCGCCACCTCCTTCTCTAGCATTACTGCTTCGCAGAAGGAGGTGACGGCGTCCCATTCCGCGTAGGTGTAACTAATAGTACACGCATATTTTGAAGAGTTAAGTTTAAGTCCCATACAATAAGGGGTGAGCCTAAGGCCATCAACTGGGCACAAATACAGACTCCGTGGCTGCTTCTGAGAAATCCTTGATGAAAAACCCAATAACACTTTGCCCGACCTAGGTAAGTGAGAATCGAACCCAGGTCTTCATGATCAGTAGTCGCGTTTGCAACCACTAGGTAGGCTATATCCCGTTTAGTAACATTCCCGATTCACCAACTAAACAAAAGACGTGCAAAACAAATGCCCCTTTGTAACTATTTTAATCTTCATACATTTGGGTAATCTATACATATAATAAATCTGTAGAAAAGTCATTTTTGTACATTGAAGAAATTGAAACAAAAAATAGCTAGCCTGTGAAAAGATAAGTAACAGAACCCATTTCCATCATTTTTGAAATTTTTGTCTGTTTGTCTGTTTGTTTGTGCGCACATCACGTAAAATCTACAAATTCAATGCTGATAATGTTTATACATAAAAATTGTGTGTAACTTGGGGTATGATTTAGTGTTTGTTTCATTGAAATCGGTTAATTCTATCAAAAGATATATGAACTTAAAGTTTTCAAGAAGAACTAATCATCAAATGTAAGATACATACATGCAGCGACATCTGTTTAACTAAAATGATACCAATGACTAAAGATGTGCTCACCACAGTCATAACTTTTAAATCGACTGACCAGCTTTAAAAAAAAATTATAGCATAGGTAATATACTTTAGCAGTTTAACATTTTGGTCGATAGACGGCGTTGTTTATTTCACTCCATTTTCTGAATTGAATGACCCTCGCCCGTGTCAGTTGCCTATTTTTTGTTTTTTTTTTTTCGGATGGGAAATCATCAAATGACTCCTCCTGCTCTGGGCGGAGCAGGAGGGAGTGTCAGACTTTTACTGACTAAAACCCATCCATGTTCCTTCATCGCCCTTTGTGTTCCGGGGCCACGGTATCTCTTTCGAATAGTTCCGCAACCCCGGCAGGCATCAGTCCTTACGGACCCCTTCCTTTTTGCTGACTCTCTTTGAGGCGCGCGTGGAACACGAACGCGCCGTCGACACGGCCTGTCGTCATGAGACGGACGGACGGCGAGCTAGCCCATAGCTCACCGTCCACAGGCCCGCGCCTACGGTGGCCGGGGGCTACGTGGTGGTGGCCCCCGACGCCCGGGGCGTCTCCCGCGGCGGCCGGGACGTTGAGAGGTTCTCTCCCTCTCACGTTCCGCCACCTCCTTCTCTAGCATTACTGCTTCGCAGAAGGAGGTGACGGCGTCCCATTCCGTCTCGCTCCGGACCATGGCTTGCACCAGGGCCGGACGCGAGAGGTCGCCGCCGCCGATCGCCGCTTCGAGGACACGGCGGTGCTCCGCCCACGCGGGGCACACCTCCACCGTGTGCTGCACCGTATCCTCCGGTCGATCCTCACAGTGGAAGCACCCGGACGTTTCCTCCCGCCCGATTCGGTGCAGGAACCTCCCGAACACTCCGTGTCCGGTGAGGACCTGCGTCAGGCGGAAGGTGAGGACGCCGTGGCGTCTCTCAAGCCACTCCTCAAAGAGGGGACTTATCGCCACTATTGTGGCGTGCCCTGCACGGGGTTGCGACAGTCGCTCTCTCCATGTCGCCATGAGATCCCGCCGGAAGTCTGTCCGCTGAGCGACAATATGTCGCTGCAGCGGAGCGGAAGTTATTACTAGCCTCAATTTTAATTTAAAACGATTGCGTTACATACAAATAAACAATCTATCGCCGTTTGACATTCGGAGGAAGATTGAAGAGGTCATTGTAGTATTGTAGAAACAATACCCTCATTTCCTAGAGTAGGTACTTACTCGTAAAACAATTTCTTCGTACAGTCTCCGGTCACACGCTAAAAGGACAACATGCGCGTCAAACCGGCCGGCCATGTATCTTCGTCATTATGTTCATTCGACTAAAAGCACTCGATCTCGTAATGCGATAGGTACTCGTATTTGTTCACATTTCTTACACTTAATTTAGTTTAAGTAGAACGATCCTTTTATATATAGTGTGAAAGATTAAACTTTTTAGTACGTTGAAATATTTGTGCAAGAAGTTTGTGTTTGTTGAATTAGCTGAATTGGTTCGGTAGTTATAATAAATAGAAGGGGCAGTATAGCTCTCCCTCTAAGCCAGAAGCTCAGAAAAATAACTAAAGCACAAAAGGAAGGCTAAAATAAGAATTAAGAAACTATCATTTGTACTGTTCTAGCATACGACAAAAAAGACGAGTGAGAAAAGGAAAAACAATTTGCTTTTTGTGTCACTTCATCCCGTTTGTCACAAGTAGAAATGTCATTTGGTTATATTGATTCTAATTTACTCAGCCAAATTTAAAAAACGTTTTTTTTTTTTTCACTGAACTATTTGACATAGTCGCGTGTGAGCGAGAATGTTAAATGTGAGCTGCAAAGTCATTAAAAATAAGTATTTTGTTCTGCTGAATAGCTTCGGAGCTGAGAAATCCGTTAAAGTACACGTTTTGTCGATTAATGTGGAATTGCTTTGAGGTTATTTTGATCACTAGCACTACCTATATGAAAACAAATGACAACCTTCTAAATTTCGAATATACTACTGCATTTGCATCTCTTTCTAACAACTTTTCAATGCCATAAGTAAATACAGCATGAACTGATATAACTTTGTTGCTATTTGAGTGCGGTTTCTAGGCTTTAGTTATTGTTCTGAGGCCAGAAGATCGGAACATTTTTTTTATTCGAGTTGGTACTGACAGCAAGCTTATATCAATCCCATTAAAAGTCGTTGTCAAAGCAGATATCACTTGTGTAGCCCTCTGGATAATCTTCCATTCATCATCTACCTAGCCTTCATAAAGTTGGGGTCGGCTTCTAGTGTAACCAGGTGCAGCTAAATACCAGTATTTCACCTAGAGCGACTGCCTATCTGATCCATGGTAAGACTGGACTGTAAGGACTCTCAAAGATCTAAAATTGACAACTGGGAGATTAGTCCCAGTTGTTAGGCAAGTTAGTTGTTACGTTATTGGGCTAAACGTGCTTTCCCGATGCACACAGGAAACTCGGTATGTACTGGATAGTCACCCATCCAGAGACCAACCTTGGCAAGCGCGGCTTACCCATGCGGCTGTTAGTATTTACCCACGAGCTCCTCTGGATAATCTTCAATATTGTTTAGTGGAAGTAAGATATGAAGCCTATGTTCAATTATGTATAACCAAACAAAACCAATCAATTACTTAGCACGGTTATCGCTCCAGTGAAAAGCCAATAGCAATAGTTATGAGACTTATCCATAGTTTATGGACGAAGGGTTATATGAATAAGTAATGTTCTGTTAATTCTCGTTTGTATATGATGTAGGAATTTCATCACACGTGTATTGTAGGCATTACGCGGCAATTTTCAATATACAGGATGTTTCATACCATCCATTCATGCAACACAATGTGTTCTATTTCATCCCTTCTAGAAACAACGGCTATTGTTCTCTGATAAAGCGCGTTGCACAGTTTAGATGTTTATCATAATAAGTGATTAATTTCAGTGCATGCAAATAACGTACCTACTGAAAATATTAAAAGGTTTTAAGTGTCATCGTAAAACATTATGATTTATGATGAGGTTTCGAAAAAAACATAAAAATAAAACCTTTAACTGTTAAGGTTAATTATGTCACCGTTATAAATTAATACAATAATATGACTTGGGTACATAAACAATATCTACCTACCTAGTAGGAAATTAGAAACGCAAATTGTGTGTACAAAGCCCCTAGTTTTGTGTGATTTACGATGTTTACTCAAGCGACGGCGTGTTTAATAACCCACTGAAAGGTATGTACGTATGTAAATGTGAGGAAAGTACCCAATTTACATAGGCAGGTAGGTACATGGTTATGTTTTACTTTCGACTCGGCGCTCCGCAATATCGATGCTAAATTAACACCGCATCTTTCATATTACGGACCTATTTCAAGCTCTTTTTTCCCAGGTGTGCCAATTCTTGGGATTTTTTCCCCTTTCATTGAATAAATATTTGTTTTACTGGCAGTTGAAACGCCTCTTTTATTTGGGTCATTATTAAAAAGTGAGTTCACTGAACTTAACGGACGAGCAAGTTTCATTACTGACCAAAAAAATGGTTTAGCTTAGCCACTAGAATTTCCTTTGAATCAAAATCAAAAATCAAAATCAAAATCAAAATCAAAGCATTTATTTCAAGTAGGCCAGTTACAGGCACTTTTGAATTGTCGAAACAAATATGAAAATTAAATGTAGCTACAGTCCCAGACACAAGACATAAAAACTGTGAAAGTACTGTAGTTGCCCATTCCCTAGCGTAGATCTCTATGGAGAAGAATGGGCAAGAAACTCCATGGACACTCTTTTAAATCAGAATATTTTTACAAAATCTTGGTTACATCATTCATGTTGAGATGGTACATTATGTGAGAACAATGTAGCAAGATGTGCACGTTAAAGGTGTCCATAGTAAAAAAAAAAACAAAAACAATTAAAAAATAAAATTATTAAATTCAAAAGCCGTGGCAACCAAGAGCTGACCAGTCCCAACTGACAGCGCTCGTTCACGAACATGACGCATGTATCAGCACCATTCAACTCAACCATTTTGAAGGGAACTAAATGATCCGACACACGCGTCACCATCAGCGAGACATTTGAGTGAGCATGACATATCTCCTAATCGCCACGGCACACTCAAGTCAAGGAAAAACGTAGGTTTCTAGCGACTGATAGCATTCTAGTACATAGCACTCACACAATATGCGATATGCGGCTATATAATAATAAAGAGATTGATTCTATACAATGCAAAGATAGTTGTACAATCTTCAGCAGCTCCAACAATACAATTTAATGCTATCAATTTATGCGCCCCTGTCCTTGTGGAGCAGGACCGGCATTGAGCCAAGCAGTTTTATCAGCGATATAGTCGTCCAATTTGTAATATGCTTGCTTACAAAGTGTGCGTTTAATACATGTTTTAAATTTTGTTTCATTCAGCTCAAGAATGCTTTGTGGAATTTTATTATAGCATCTCAAACAGTACCCCATGAAAGATGAGTCTACTTTAGCGAGTCTGAAGCCTGGCTGAACTAATTGGTCCCTATTTCTAGTACTGTAATTGTGTCTGTCACCTCTTTTACCAAAAATATGTAGATTTTTTCTTACGTACATTATGTTTTCGTAGATGTATTGACAATGTACAGTCATGATGTTTATTTCCTTAAACAGTTCCCTCAAAGAATCGCGCCTACGAAGATTGTATATGGCTCTGATGGCTCTTTTTTGCAGAATAAATATAGACTCAATGTCAGCAGCCCGTCCCCATAACAAAATGCCATAAGACATTATACTATGAAAGTAACTAAAATAGACCAATCTAGCAGTATCTACATCAGTAAATTGACGGATTTTTCTAATAGCATATGCTGCCGAACTTAGCCGCCCCGCCAGAGATGTTAAATGAGAACCCCATTGTAGCCTTGAATCAAGCGTAATCCCCAGGAAAACCGTTTTATCTACGAATTCAAGTTTCTCTTTATTCAGTACTATATCACAATCGCTACTTTTAACATTCGGTAAAGCAAATCTTATGCATTTCGTTTTTTTTTCATTTAGTACTAAATTATTTGCTGTGAACCAATTATGGACTTGAAGTAGGGCATTATTCACGTCATCTAAATTTTGGGCCCGTCTATTGATCTTAAAAATTAGGGAAGTGTCATCGGCAAATAACACCATATTTTGAGGTTGGTTTTTCAGTAAATAGGGTAGATCATTTATATATACTAAAAAGAGGAAAGGACCCAATATTGAACCTTGCGGAACCCCCATTTTTACTTTTAAACCCTGTGAATTAACACCATTTATTTGAACATATTGTTGTCTATCACTCAAATAAGATTTTAACAAACTAAGTGCAAGTTTACCTAGTCCGTAATGCTCAAGTTTCAAAAGCAATGTGTCGTGATTTACACAATCAAATGCTTTGGAGAGATCACAAAATATTCCTACAGCGTCTTGGGACTCTTCCCACGCCGTAAATATGTGCTTTATTAAGGTTACACCGGCGTCGGTTGTACAACGTCCCTTGGTGAAACCATACTGTTGATCGTGTAAGATTCTATTGGTGTTAAAATGATTGACCATTTGATTAAGCATTATCTTTTCGAACACCTTACTAAAAACTGGCAACACGGATACAGGCCTATAATTATTTGTATCTTTACTATCACCGGATTTGAAAAGAGGTATGACTTTACTGTATTTCATTAAATCAGGGAAAACTCCTTGGTCTACGCACAAATTAAAAATTAAAGCTAAGTATGGAGCTATAGTCTCAAGTATGGATGTACAAACTTTGATAGACATTCCCCATAGATCTTCGGTCAGTTTGATTTTTATTTGCCGAAAAGCTTTAATAACTATCATCGGGTTTATGTGTTTAAATTTAAATTCAGCCTGGCATCCAGACACATTCGCCTTTAGTAAACCAATTGAGACTTCAGGAGAGGAATTTAGAGCCTCCGTAGTTTTTAACGGTATATCGGTAAAGAAATTTACAAATTCTTGAGCTACTTCCTGATTAGAGCTTTTAGGACCACATGCTGTATCTAATGTGTAGCTAGTATTACGTGTTTTCTTCCTGTTAGTCTCGCTATTTATGACTTTCCAAACTGTCTTTATTTTATTTTCTGCTGTTTTGATCTTGTTGCTAATGTGCAAGGCTTTGGCAACCTTGCATGTATCTCTAAAAATTTTTGAATACTTAGCAACATATTTGTTAAAAGTTTCAGTGTTCATATAAGGCTTAAGGCCATAAAGCTCAAATAGTGTTTCCCTACTTTTTCTGATACCTCTAGTTGCCCAATCACTAAATATAAATTTAGGGCAAATACTTTTTGACTTCTTTTCAAAAGTTTTGTTGAATTCAGTGTGAACTATTGAAAAGAAATTATCATAAAATTGATTTATATTAATATCGTCATGGCTCATAACACTTAATTTGTTCTGTAGAGAAATATTATACCTATTTAATTTGTTAGAAGTTATGGGTCTAAATTTAATCTGAATTTTTTGCAATGGTGTATTACACCTAAAAGTTACAGTTTGTCCGCTATGGTCAGACGGCAGACAATTAACTATGGCTTTATCTAAGTAATCACAATCACAGAAAACATTATCTATACAAGTAGCAGAAGATGGAGTGACTCTAGTAGGTTCTATAAAAGTGTTGGTCAAGTCAAATGACTTAAAAAGATTTAATAACCGACTGCTATTTGAATTTTCTTCTAAAATATTGATGTTAAAATCACCACAAATAATTATAGATTTATTACTGGCTGCAAGTTTTGCCAGGACATCTTCCATTATTGACTCAAATAAGGAAAAGTTTTGATAGTTTGGGGGTCTGTACACACACACAATAACATGCTTATCTAGCTCAACACAGGACAGTTCGACGCAATGTTCAGCCGAGAGACCTATTATGTCGTTACGTTGCTTATATCTTAAACAATTTTTTACAAAAATTAAGGAACCTCCACGAAGCATAGTTTTACGGTTATAGCAGCTACCCACCATATAGTTCTCATAATTAATAAGCATTTGGTAATCCTTAAGCCAATGTTCAGTAAAACAAATAATGTCAAACTTACTTTTTTCTAAAAACAATTCTATTTCTAATAATTTTGAAGAAATGCCTTGGATATTTTGGTGGAATAATTTTAAAGTGTTCTGCTGAGGCCCTTTTTTACTAGCTAATTGAGTGCAAGAAGATACCTTGCTGTTGGTAGGTTTAACAATATTGTTAATGGCACCTTCTGTTGTCTGACTTTCTAGTTTAAATTAATATTAATATCTGGAGAGAGCCCCGAGACTCCCGTGCCATCGCCAGACAACAAGATCCTATCACTAATATACCCTAATTGAGAATTTTCCACGGTGACATATGGATCCTCCTCAGTATAATGTTTGTAAACATCAATAGCACTAATGCTATATTTATTTAAGGTCACCACCTGTTCATTAGTATTATTACTAATAGTCGCAGTATTTACAATATAACTAAACTTAGACATACTACTTATGTCTGTGTGAATATTATAAGCTAATAGCCGAGCTATTTTGTGTCTACAACTAATAGGTAGATACACTTTACCCCGGGTCGAACTAAGTTTATCAACAAAAGTGTTGATATCAAGAAATATAAGTTTGTCACTGTAGTGACCTGCTAAAAAATGTAAATGTCTATTTAAGAAGTGAATATAATTGTTTTTTCTGTTACATAAATTTTCAAAATATGGAAAAGCGCACAATATTATTTTATTACAATTTAATTTTAACAACTCTGAGACACAATCAGTGATGTCTTCCTTTTTAATCTTTGCACTATTACCAACACATATAGTAATGGTGGTACTAGGATCACAAACAGTCTTAGTTACAGATGCCATAATCTGTTTGTAGTTTGACCCTGGCATACAATTGTTTTGGGTACAATAACTCAGGTTATTACTAATTAATTTACCTAGCCCCCTACCTATACTGTCAGAGAACATAACTGAATGATTACAGTCACGACTAATAGGAGAAACAAAATTACCAATCTCAGGCAGACTATCATGCAACTCAGGCTGTACTACGTGTGAGTAATCTAATGTAATATTAGTTGTTTGTTGGTTTGATATGCTGTCCTGAGACAAATTCTCAACCTGGTATGGGTCCTCCATTACCTCAGGCTGGATAGTATCATGGTTGGTAACTGTCTGGCAACTACATTGACCCATTACCAACTCATTTGCTGCATAAATATGTTCCCTAATTTGTTTCTGAGAAATCTTATACCTACTAGAAAGGGAACTTAGTGATTCCTGAAGTACCTGTATTTCAGACTGCAAATGCTGAGTATCAATTTCATAAATTTTTATACTGTCCTCTAATTTTATTTGGTAATTATTTAACTTATTAAGTAAATCAACACGCTCTTTCCTCAGTGGAATAAATTTGGAAAAGCGTTTATGTTGTTTCCTAAATTGATTACATTTTTTAATTATTCTGTTTAATTTTGCATATTTTTTAATCTTCCTATTGCTAACTATAAAATTCTGTTTTAGTAAGGAATCTTCAGTTAGATCAATTGTTATTAAGGAAGGGGGGTTACAATTAGTTTTTAATAATTCATCATATAAGAGATTTGTTTCTATAACCTGAGTACATTCTTTTTCTTTCTGTAACTTAACTATACAATTATTGGCATGAATTAACTCATCTTCCAGATCCCTAATTTTAAACAAAGCCTCCTCATACAAGTTACTACAATTATGAAAACCATCCGTGACCACCTTCAGCTGATCCCGTTCATCAACAACGTCCAAGTATTGCTGATGTAGGTCTACTAGCTCCCGTTTTAAGCTGGAGTTTTTGCTATTAACTTTATTGACTTCCACCTCACTCTCTTCTCTTTCCTGCAACAGTAGTTGAACTTGGAGGTTGGATTCTTTGAGTTCTTGGAGGGCCGTTCTCAATTTTAGCTCCATATCTTGAGCAGTAGCCTTACGGGTCATCACAGGCATGGTTACAGGATTGGTTACTGAAAATTAGAAGTAAAGAAACGGTGTTAACTAGTAGAATAGACAAATAAAGTGAAGTTAGCGATGAAAGGGAAAGAAAAAAAGTTAAAGTAATGAAATGGAATGAGGTAGGCTGCTATAGCTTTAAAATATTATCCAATTCAATGTAAATAATTGAATAAATATTCAGTTTCATTGGTTCTATTGTCCTAATGATTTACTTTTTCCTATGTGGGTATGTTGCTAAAAAAAGAAAAAAAAAATACTATTACATTAATGCAAGACAATAAATTATCTTAAACGATATATCTAATCATTTCCATTGAAAAGATTGATTTGAATAAAATAAAAAAAAATAAACAGAGATGAGATAAGGATTACTCAGTTTTGATGTTATAAGACCGGTTGTCAACAAAGAGATTTAGAACCAGTACAGGGAACTAAATACGCGAAAAATTATACTAGAAATGGGCATGGATTTGTAATAGAGATAAAGAGAGGTTTGTGCGCTGTTATTAAATAAAAACTAAACAATACTTCCCCTGAATTATCCGTTTATGTCCGTAGTTAGAACGTCAGCTGTTTTTTTTAGGTTACCGGTACCGTTGTAGTGCCGAAAAACTTCATTAATTAGCAGGATAACAATTATCCTGAGTATTTACGCATTTATGATACGTTTACACAAACAATTACACCATAATATAACTTATTTACTAATTAAATTTAAATTTTAAATACGGAACAAAAAATTTACATGTCACTCGGGCAGTGTTGCCAAAGTGTTCATCTCAAAAAAAATCTCAAGAAAAAAAGATCAAAACAAACACGATGTTATCGTCCGTAAAAAATGACCAAAGTGATATTTGTAGTGACCTCGGAACTTTGACTCTCGTAAGTTCATAGTAAAATATAATATGCTGAAAAAACTATCCGAAATCTGATGTGGACCCCATCCATCATGTGAGGCGACAGGGACGGAGGCTTGTCGACCCTAATCGAACCCCATACACATAATATAACCGAGTATACCCTTGTATCTCGCCATATTTAGATACTTTCATTTGTAGCCGTACGATACAACCCGAGCTATACATAATACATGAATGTTGCTCGGCAACAGACGTGGAAATGTACCGATTGGTTTATTACAAACCAATGTACCTAATAAGTAATTAAGTGTAATTACAACATGTCCTCCTTATAAAATCATGAATATAAAACTTCAAACACAATGCACAATATCGCACAAATGTGAAATAGGACTAACTAATACACTAACATTGGAGTGTAAAATTATAATTATTTATAAATCTAACCTGTCCTAAATTAATCGCAAGTAAATAACTACAGCCATGTTATTAACTGACAATAAAAACGGATTTATGACGACCTCGGCTGTTAATCACGTATAATTATGTCAGGTAGTGAATTATTAAAATAAAATAGTGATTAAATCATTATTTAAACGGTGATGAATATTAATTCAGAGGGGTATTACAATACTAATATCACTGAAAGCGTTATAGCTATTAACATCATCCCCGAACTAATTTCAACTGCCTATTCATTTGAGGAACTGTTTAAGTTTCACTACCCTCGAACTGGAATCCCTATTGCGCGGTTTGAAACTCCTGTTAAAACACTGTATTATGAACGTTCTGAACAAACAAGGTATGAACTTATATCTGATGAAACAAATCTGCTTCGTTTGTATGCAGCAGCAATTTATCTGTGGGTTTGCCGTATGTTTTATCAATTTTCCGATTGCCTTGCCCGCCACAGGCGACTGGAGAGCCCCGCCCGAGTACACGCGATTCCTCGACAAATAAACCAGGTAACACTGTATTGGAATTAAAGTCCATTACAATGCTTGCCGAGCGAGTGATTCATCTTTTAGATAAAAACGATGTTATGTTTGTTTTTCTTGCATTTTATAAACACAGACTAGAGGTAAGGTTGGTGCAAAATCTGTAATTTTAAACATTGATAGCAATGCAGCTACAGTGCAGTGTAAATTCTTTTATGGCTCCTTATTTTCTGGTCCGCCCATAAAAGACAATTTTCTAGTCCAACAGTGTTCATTTTGTGTTAGTTCTTTTCCAATTCGATTTTTTGCTTTAAAATATATATTTTCAACATAAGCCCGGAATTTGGAATTGTTATCTATAAATGGCAGTTTTGCCTCACCCCTATAATGGGGCTTAACACTGTTATCGGGAAAATTAGAATTTACCAGTAGCATACGTGGAATTTTTGTTTAACACGTGATTTTTTCTTACCTACATAATGTGCACAAAAACTTATAGTGCACCAAAACAAAATTAACCTTGTAGTTTATTCACGTTTCATTTGCGACTGCCGGCCATGACTTGAACCTAGGTACCTATGCACCTCGTTTGCCGCCATTTGGCATTCTTCCCACGCAAAAAAGGGACGACACATTTAAAAAATTACAAATTATGCTGTGGGCATGCATGTTATTATGTTCCAGTGTACAAGCCGAAATGTATGCCATGCTTATCTCTTGCAGGTAAGTGGAACAATGCAGATACTGTTATTGTGAAGGCAGTTTATGCAAGCACTAAGGATTCAGAATACTACACGTGATAATTGTAACTGAGATGTGAGAAATGTATTTGTTATGAAGCATTTATTCATTTGAGGTAACTTATATCGATTAAGACTGTAGTTTTTGAATAAAAAAACTATTTCTTACAAAAACAGACAGACCATACCAATCGCTTTTTTTATTTCTTTTTTTTCGCATGGGAAATCATCAAATGACTCCTCCCGCTCTGGGCGGAGCAGGCGGGAGTGTCAGACTTTTACTGACTAAAACCCATCCATGTTCCTTCATCGCCCTTTGTGTTCCGGGGCCACGGTATCTCTTTTGAACAGTCCCGGAACCCCGGAACCAATCGCTTTCTTTTGTACACTGTATTTTACGTTCTGCCACCTATTGTTAGATAAAGTTGTGGACTAATCCTACTAATATTATAAACTAACTTCTGCCAGCGGCTTCGCCCGCGTGAAGTTTGATAATTGTCCCATGGGATCTTACTACCGGGATAAAAAGTATTCTATGTTTTAATCCAGGTTATAAACTATCTGTATGCAAAATTTTATCCAAATCTGTACAGTAGTTTTTGCGTGAAAGAGTAACAAACAAACATCCAAACATATGATACTTATATCTCCGTAGTGTGATTCCGTGGGACATTCCACGCGGGCGAAACCACGGGCGTAAACTAGTGTAAGTACCTAATAATTTCATGAGCTGTGTTGTAGAATTTTTTAAATTGATCGTTTCGCGATTATACGAACAGTTCATATAAACACCTAGAGGTCTTACAAAAAATCACATCTGTTACATTACTTCAATTCACAATACTCCCCAAAAACTCACAATAAACGACAATAAACTTTACCGACCGTCAGTGAAGGCACAATTTATCGTGAAACTTTGAACAATGTTGGAAAAGGGAATAAGTGCTATTTAAATACAACGAGTATTCGACCACAAAGGCCTCAGTTGTTATTCTTGGCAGAACTGCGCTCCTGGGCTGGACATTAACTATCGGCTGAATGGAGGGACACGCCTCCTGGCACCACTACAATCGTAAATAAACGTTTTACTTCAAATCCTAGTTGAAGTATGTGTGTTCGTTTTTTAAATAGTGATTGGAGAAAAAAAAGTTGTTTGCATAAGACTGCTGTAGGTGCCTACATACAATTTATCTTAAACTAGCAGACGTCACGCGGTTTCACCCGCGTAGTTCCCGTTCCCGTGGGAGTACGGGGATAAAATATAGCGTATGTTACTCACTGATAATGTAACTATCCATTGCTGAAAGAATTTTGAAAATCGGTCGAGTAGTTTTAAGAAGAGTTAAATCGTAACAAACACAAAAACAAATCTTTCCTCTTTAAAATATTATAGTATAGATTATTAGTATGTATAGATACACAAATCAAGCTCTAGAGAAGGCTCAGTCAAACTGGTTGCTGGACCGGCAGTCTGGACTGGTCAGTAACAGATACATAATTAAGTATTGGAAAGAGGTGTCCATCTGTTCCTACCACACGTCAGTAATTTGTTCATACCGGTCCGGTCCGACCAAAGAGATTGCAACACAGAGGTTCTAGATCATACCTGGGACCTTCGTTACGGAGATATTGAGGGTTAAAGTTACACCTTTTTCACAAGTCTTTTTTTTTTTTAACAGGTTTTTTAATGTTATAACTTTACTTTTTAATACCTTCATCGAATGGTACGGAGGTATTATTCAATGGATCTATCAGCACAATATTCTGAGTGCGTTACATTGAGTCTTACCGTAAAAGAGGATTTTTCGCCCCAAAAAAAGGAGTTTACCAGCAATATTTTTTGCGTAGAGTTACTCAGTTTGTGGTGGTACGCGGTAGATACGACGCTTTATAAAATCTAATGTGCAATATTACTTTCTAAGTAATGAATTATTGCCTAAAGCTTAATATTTTTTAAACAGCAGTAGTACTGTGTGTCTTATAAAAATAAATATAATACTTAGTATTCATTTCTTTGGATTAGATTTTTATCAAAGTTTTAACTTCACTTTTATTAAGTAGTTGTCATGATATATTGCAATCCTATTAAGGTTAATTTATTAACATTTCTTTTATTTTTAACTGATGCAATAAGTTAAAATTATTCTTGTATTTTTATGAACTAAAACTTTAACACCCAGTTTAAAATACTTTTTTTTTATAAGGAGATTTATTATCTTATCGTGATTCGAGTTAAAATAATGTATACTCTTCTTGAAAGATGTGACTAGAATAATAAATCAATTCTTAAAAAAAGAAAGATATTATGTTCAATTGAGGATTTTTTATCTTGTGTGACGAATTTTAATGTGTGAAATAAAAAACGTAAGAAGGTTTTATTGCAACTATATTTAATGAGACTTAGGAGTGGACCTTTATAAACGGGTTGAAACACAATTAATTTACCACACATTTTTTATTTTTATTCAGCGCTTGTCGATTTCCAAACTCTGTTCATCATCATCATCATCAACCTACTAATGTTCCCACTGCTGGGACACAGGCCTCCTCTCTATGAGAGGGAATGGCTAAGGCTATAATCCACCACGCGGGCCCAGTGCGATTTGGTAGATGTCACAAATGTCTTCGAATTTTTTGGTTCTAGGACATCCCGGTTTCCTCACGATGTTTTTCTTCACCGTTTTGAGAGCAAACTCTGTTATCATCGCTAAATCATGTTTGGATCTTCTCAGAACAATTCGAGCTAAATCGAGCAGCGTTTTCCCGAATACCTATTTATATAATTAGATTTCACCGCCTGGCTGTGCCGACCGGAACTTGTGGGTGACTCCCTCACTATCTAGCTCCACCATCTTCGTGACAAAAGGTTCATCAACCCTGAACTTATAAACAAAACGTAAGTAGGTACATAGTTGGTTAACAAACAGTCCCAAAACTGCCCGCATCCTAACTTTGCCTATTATAATTCTATAACAATGGCCATCTCCTATCCAAATGGCGGTCAATACCTTTAATAAATATGAAGGCTCGGGGATAAGAACCATTCTGTTCAAACAATGGGACTATAATATCTAGAGTATTAAAAAGTACTTGGCCTCGCCTCTCATGCATGAGGTTGTGGATTCAAATCCGGGCAAGTACCAGTGTGACTTTTTCAATTCATGTACTTTCTAAGTTTATCCTAGACATCACAGACATCGGTGAAGGAAAACATCGTGAGGAAACCTGTACTTATAATTCATATAAGTCTGAAATCGCCAACCCGTCTTGAGCAAGCGTGGTGATCAATGCTCGTACCTTTTCTGTTAAGAAGAGGCATTTGCCCAGCAGTGGAACAGTAACAGGTTGAAAAAAAAAAGCTTACCGCAGACTTTCATTGGTTTGTCTTTCTGACGTCACAATAAGTTCAACCACCTGAGTACCCAATATTAAAACCTTATATTTGGGTCGTCAGCTATTTGTTAAATTATTTTGACTTTACTTCTATACCTTTTCATCGGGGTATTATTATTTGTTAGTTAGCAGTTTTTTTGGAATTTGTTTATGCGCATTCATTAGGTTTGTTTGACAAAACATTTCTTTGGTCAAAAAACACAAAGACTTTGGTCTTTTCAAAACTATAATCAGTATTTATTTAGGGTTTAGAAACAATATTATTTTTCACGAAGGTATACATAACATTACAACATACACCTTTAGGTATATATAAGTAAAAAAACATTTCAAATTCAACAACTTATCTAAAAAGCCAATGGAAACTAAAACAGACACAGAGAGCAGCAAAGCAAATAATATTTGCGTAATGGGTAATATCGTGGCCAGACACACTAGAAATTGGGATGCATCGAGCCGAGGGGATGTGCGGCACACTGTCATGTGTCAAACTGACTGTCCAATTGTTAAATGGATAGCCAGTGTCCGCTGAGTGAGACAATCCACCCGGCGGGACGTCGCTAAATCTACCCGCCAATGATACGACGTAATTGAGAGATTAAACTACATACCTATCCACACCTACCTACCACGCAAATATCACAATAGAGGAAGCTGTGACATATCTCCACCACACTCACAAGAAACTTGACAAAGAGACTCACGCATGAAAGCACCTTATAATTACCAAACTACGCACACAACTATCAATTTGATTGTGGCTGGAGGTAACATCAGCTTCGGCGTAATTACCGCAAACATTTGTAACGAAATAGCTTACACGGGAAAATATGTACACAACACGTATTTCATATTATAATCTCGCTATCAAATCAGCCGTTATCATTTCGAAAATCGGGAGCGTGTTCCAAAAATGAGCCCAGTTTATTACCCTACGTATCCGTATAATTTAGGGTTCCAATTAAGGGGGGGAAAGAAAAAAAGATTTTCTTAATTAGATGCCAAGGTGAAGATAACTCGCTTGGAGCCAAATCGTCAGCTCGTTGCGTGACTTACCGACGATTTATGACTTAATAGCCAAGTCCGCGCGTTAAGTAGGCCTTAGATAAGGCGCTTCTAAGTGATTGTCGGCGCTCACAACAATCGTAATTACTCCAAACTACTATCTTCCCTCAGCCACACGCGATCTCTTTCATCGCCCAACTTGAATTGTGCTAATTGCTTCCCAACACTATTTCACAAATCATTGCCATTCTATTCCGAAGTTATTTTGAGTTTGTTCGGCAGCGTTTTGAAAACGATTATGATTTCCCAATAGATAACGCAATGTTAAATTGAGTTTAAAGGAATATCTTCAGTTATTTTTAGACGATATTGAAGTTAATTACATGCGAAAATCGATTGAAAACCGGACAATGAATTTTCCTTAGTAAAATTTTATGGAGGCGTATTGTAATTTAATTTTAACATCGTTGAGTGGATGTTCGAAGTTAACAATAATAAAAGAAGACCAATTGAAACGAATGCTGTTAGTAATGAATGAATTTTGAACCAGAAAAACAATAACCAAGAATCTACGGAAATGGGCAAAAATAACTGGAATTTACATTTTAATTTATTTAAATTGGGTTATTTTTATAAAGCACGGTACATTAATTTAACGAAAGGGGTTTAAAGTATACAACCAGTTTATTGCTACAGGAGTATTAACATAGTAGGTATGTTAAACATACACACATAGGTACCGTGGAAATTCGTATAAAGATACAGTCTTATAATAGAGAACGTCCTCCTTTTAAAGTCAATAAATGTAGGTAGAGTTGACGGAGGTCCTATAGGGGATTTATTTATACGAAATTATACAGAATCATAACGAAGTCCGCTTGACGATTCGCGATTAACAAAGTCACTGAGAAAGTATCTGCATTTACATTTCCATTCGACATGAAGTTTTAACGAACATCCATCGTTACGACTGGTAGGAATACAATTTCGTGGGTCCAATTAGTGAGTTACATTGAGTCTCGACTACATTTCTCCTCTTATTTCTATACTTTCAGTCCGGGATGAACAATTGTGTGCAAATTAGCAGTGACAACCCGCGGCGGGAGACCGCGCCCCTGAAGCGGACACACGGCTGGACGGGACCTCGGACAACGACCGGCAAACCATTTCCGATAAATACGTAAACATGGTGTAAGTTCGAAGTGGGATAAGTTTGTGGGTGAGGCCAAAAGTAACTTCTACTTTGCTGTAATTGAATGATTTGACAAAATAAGAAAATGTTCGTATTCAAATTTCCAAAATGGAAAGGTTGGCTGATGTATTTCAGTCACTGATATTTCATAGAATGTTCTTGGTTCCTATAAGTTGTGCTAGGCAGTTTGGTTCAACGAAACGTAGGACATAAACTGTCTGTCCGTGTGTAAAATGGAATATTAATCGTCCTTGCAAATAGTTCAGACCTTTATAATGAAGTTCCATTTCACCCACCGCGGCTTTTCAATTTTAATTTTCTATACTTAATATTAATAGTTTGCGACGGCCTCGCATTGTGCCGCAAAATGGTGATAAATATTTAATATTAATGCCTTGTAGTTTGCGGCATAGCGTAGGTCATATCTCATTTCTTTTTAATTAAAACGACGAGTTAATGGACTGTTTATTAGTAGAATACAAATTACCACTTACTACGCATTTAATCTGCCGTGAAGATTGGAACTTTTTGATTAAAAAGCAGGGTTATTATTTGGTATCATGGTTCTGTTTTCAAACGCGGTTACCGTAGCAGGCAAGGAGGTAAGGTACATATAAACCATTCACTAAACCGATCGTCAAGTGTGGTGGTTGTGACACCAACTCTCATGACCTTTTATTTCGATGATTGGAATTTGGAAGGTTATGATCAGTCATAAACATTAACAGGCAACACTGTTAATACTGAAAGCATATTTACGACCTGCGATAAATGCAGCCGATAAGTTCAATGTTTCTGTTTCACTGCCAGGTCTCTCTGAAAAACAGAATGAAATAAAAAAACTTTTAAGAAATTAATCAAGAGAAGTGGCTAAAAGTAAAAAGACAGCATGTTCAATAGATCCACTTCGGTGATAAAAACGTCGCAGAATCGCGTTGCATTAATGTTAGCGAAGAACTTTACGAGCGTTCATAGTGATGAATTTAATCATCTACAAAAGAAACTTCTATGCTGGAACGTTTCATAAGATTACAGCGATTAACTGAGGCTGCGTTGCCATAAAATTGAAAAGTTCAAACCGACTTTACCGATCCACAGCTATCTAAAAACTTAACAGACATAAAGAAATCCAAACTAATTTATTTTATCGCCGTAATAAAAATACGAATCTCAGCTATTTTTGAATACGATAATTTATATTTTTACTGAATATAAATTGTTGGAATATCACCCTCGTATAAGTAATTCAATTTCCTTTTAGGGTGACCCCTTCTAGGCAATCTATCCTAAAATAACATAATACGTAAAGATAGCGGCTTATGGTAATGGAAAGGAATGAATTTTACATTGTAAATCAATATAGCCGAGCGATTGACTTTTGTATAACGCTTGGAAAATTCAGAATCTTTAATATTAAAATAAAATAGCCTACCATTTGAAATATTATGTCCCACGCTCAACATAGCGCTTCAAGAGCTATAAGATGAAAATAATGATAAGGTATGAAATGATACCTTCATTATGCATCATAGGCAGTAAATATTCCCACGTTGGTCGACCAAAAAGTGTTATTAATTGAGGATTTGTTTGGTAACTACGTTCGACCGGAAATCTCTAAAACACTGATTAAAATAGTGTGCCAAAGGTAGCTGAGAGAGGTTTGGTTCCGTGTGCAATTAAGTTACCCTTTTTCCGGAATTACCGTAACAGTAATAGGGATCTCATTTACTTTTATGTATTTCAATTGTAATTATATTTTGTTGCAGGTATTTGGTGCCTTTCAGCGTTGTCGCCATTGTGGGTTGGCCAAGGTCAAGTTATTTTTTCATCACAAAGAAGTATCATTATGGTAGCAGAAAGTACTTATACTGCTGAAGTGCTGACTGAACAGAAAAGACTTGGAAAAAACCTCCTTTTTGCTCTTTGTCATTGATTAGATAATCGCTACCTTTCACGAAGAGACCCATTATTTAAAAGTAGCTAGTCTTACATAGAAAACTGGCTATAAATTCAAATCATCATCATCATCATTTCGGCTCGCAATCACCCACTGTTGGGTATAGGCCTCCCCTTTCTTCTATCATTCTTCTGTGTTCTGTTCTATAAATTGAAATACACTTATTTAATTCAAGTCTTCGTAGTTTTTCGGAACATAGAAACTGGTGTCGATTCTGTTGTGCACAAACTGAACTTAATTTAGGCTATTGCTATATTTTACTAAAAGGCAGTGCGAGAAAAGGACGGCTATAGCTATGAACTAAGTTAGAGATGTCAAACTAGTTTATGCCTTGCGCTTCACCGTTTTTTTTTCGAAATGTAACAGCTCTAAATGACGTCCGTATCTTTCTCGTTTTATTAGAGAGAAAAAGAAAGCAATAGCCTAAATTAATTTTAGTTTGTGCACAACAGATTCGACATCAATATCCGAAAACATAAGAGAACTTAATTCTTATTCAATCTTTTAGTAACTGACACTTATTACATAACTTAAATACCGGACTTGTAACACTATAATAATATCATATTATCAACCTATTAGCATATTGTACATCAATCACTTCCAATCATGCATAGTAATATCGGCCATGTTTATTAAGTTTGAAGTTTACTCACTGCACAACTCTGAACTTGTAGCGAATTGCATAACTGATCTGGGATGAAATATTCCATATTGCAAAGGTTTCCACGAAGTTGGCAGGCGAAGCGAACACCAAAGTTTGTCCATGAAAAAATACACACGAGTAATAAAATGTATTGAAAAGTGTCTTTATCTTGAATACTAAAAGTGTCCTCGCACTAAAATCACTCACTGAATAGACAGGGTTTAGAAAAAAAAAACTTTAGAAGCTGTCTATTTTATGCCTTATAAAGTGTCTCTGATCGAATAAAAACATATAACCATCAGTGCCAATCGTTCCCAATAAAACTTAACCACGTCGCTCGACGTCACTTTAAATACTCAATTCATTAAATAAGTTAAAATCTTTAAATAAACGCTTAACTGTGACAGGAGAGCCTCCTCTTGAATATTAATATTGCCAAAATAGCCATGTCACGGACTGAGGTTCAAATTAACACTCGACTCTTTGTAATGTGGCCTGTCCTTTAATGTCGAGTCCACTTTAGACAGCCGAAATGTGTTTTAAACAAGAAAACTAATAATATTATTTTTGTAACAAGCTAGAAGAGGAATTCTCATTAAAATTTCTGGTTTAAGTCGCTTACATGACGTGGCGAGATAATAGCCCGCATTCTTTAGGAGATCTTCCCCACTAAAATGAAAATGAGATTTACGAAAAATAATACCAAACTTTGTATGATCCGGGCTGCCTTATTTCATAAGTTAGTAAAAGAAAGACTTTAAGGAATCTTCACACACATGAACACAACTTAGTTTATATGTTGAATAAGTAGGTGCTTTGCTACTGTGCCTATAATTTTGATATCACATACCGGTTTTATAGTGCATTTGTTTTAACCACATGAACAAGGATGAACAAGGCTGACTTAGAACCCATATTTTTATTCTTTCTTCTTCTAATCTATTGAAGGCTTTGCTGAAGTTAGCTAGTGGCTAGCTCTTGGCTAAATAATAACAGCCGCACGGGTCGATCTCCGAGGTTAAGCCGCACTTTCCAAGGTTGATCTGTAGATGGGTGACCATCCATTACACAACGAGTTTTCCCAGTGTTTCGGAAATCACGTTAAACCATTCATTCGTTCAATCAGTCATTTGAAGATCTCAGGCAGTTGTTACAGGTAGTCAGTTGCCCGAAAGTCTGTCAAGTCTGATAAACAGTCTTACCAAGGAGTACCGTATTACCCAGTACTAACTGGGTTGTGGAGGTTAGATAGGCAGTCGCTCCATGTAAAATACTGGTATTTAGCAGTATCCGGTAGGACTGGAAGCCGACCACAATAAAGTTAAGAAAAGGCTGGGCATATGATGATGGACTTGATTAAGTCATATTCGATTATGCGATAATGATGATGGAAAACTCAAAAATCTATTAGACTGGGTGAGTGACATAAGGTATCAAAAAACGAGTGATTGCTACTAAAGAAGTCGGCACAATGAGAGGTTTTCCTTTTGAGGTATTAAAAAAAACTTAGTTTCCAAGAACTATAGATGGCGTTGAACTGACTATGATAGTTGGTGCCAAAGCCAAAACGCTTGGAAAAAAAAACATTGCGTCACGTCACATACTCTCGTTGACTGACACTTTCGTTTGCTTAACCTTCCGAATATAACCTAGTTTTCTCGCGCTTTGTTAAAATCAGTTTTTTTTTAAGTTCTGTTCCTTGCATTATCATACTAAGTTCAGCGCCATCTATCCAGCGACTAGGGAAGCTAAAAAGAAAATCCCTCATATAACTACATCTCGAAACAAAAAAAGAAAGTATACGAAACTCATTGTCTGTACAACTGTCAAAAGTCAAGTGAATCAAACGATATTGTTTGTTTATAGCCAGCTGCCAATTCACAATCAGATTATTGCGGATTATGTTTAGCCATTTACAGGCCCCGTGGTATGGCTTTCGGGTACTGCTCATTATCGGAGGTTTATGTTCTAAGCTTATCTTATAGAAACCCCTGTGTAAAAAACGCCTGAGCAGTGATTTATAAAGTGGCGCGGATAAATTATGAACACAGTTTGCGGTTGTTAGTTGCAACTTAGATTTGTGTTAAATTGGAGCATGTGCTCGAGTATCTCATTCTTCTAAATATCACTCTATTTATTGCTGTAGACTTAAATTGACTCGATGTTATCAACAAAACTGACATGTAACTGTGCTTTAAAAAGCACTAACTTACACGGTCACTTGTAAGTGACAGTGTAAGTTTCCAGTCATCCACTCCATCCATCGATTATAAGTATACTGATAATTGCACCATTTTTAGGGTTCCGTAGTCAACTAGGAACCCTTATAGTTTCGCCTTGTCTGTCCGTCCGTCTGTCCGTCCTCGCTTAATCTCTGTGACCGTTAGCACTAGAAAGCTAAAATTTGGTACCAATATGTATATCAAGCACGCCGACAAAGTGGTAAAATAAAAATTGGAAAAAAATGTTTTATTAGGGTAGCCCCCCTATATGTAAAGTGGGAAGTGATTTTTTTTTTTTATTTCAACCCTAACGTGTGATATATTGTTGGAAAGGTATTTAAAAATGAATAGGGGTTTTCTAAAATCATTTTTTGATAATGTCAATAATTTCGGAAATAATCGCTCCAAAAGTAAAAAACAATGTGTCCCCCCCCTCTAACTTTTGAACCATAAGTTTAGAAAATATGAAAAAAATCTGAAAAGTAGAACTTTATAAGGACTTTCTAGGAAAATCATTTTGAACTTGATGGAAACAACAGCTGGACTAAGTTTGTAGTATATTCGTATATGCAAGCATTTTTACATAATGGATTTAAACTCATAAGTGGGAACACTTATTGTGACGGACGGGAAACTACGGAACCCTACACTGAGCGTGGCCCGACACGCTCTTGGCCGGTTTTTTATTTTATGTGTATTGTCCTGTGCGGGTTAATAAATGCTTTTTCTTTCTTTCTTTCTTTCATCCAGCAATCATGACACACCCCGTAGGTAGGGCATACCCTACCTACTGCGGGATGACTGGAGTCATCCCGCGATCATGGCGCTTGCAACTGCGTCGAAATATCGGGAGCGCAGAAAAATTGGAAATCACGGAAGATATCCCGTAAGTGACAGAAGTTTAATATAAACCGTGAAACCTTATAATCTTCAAAAATCAATCTTAAAAGCCTTTCAATAACAACCAAATTTTTTGTACAACTGCTGTATCAAAAGTCTATCGCTAATGATATCCATGTAGACACAAGTAAACGGGAACAAAGCTCCGCAAGTCGTTCGAAGCTTCATTACTCCGGTCGGAGGATCACGAAGCTAAGACAATCCCTACTTAAATACCTACCACCTACGGCCGGTATTACGGAGATTCTTATAAAAACCAACGGCGATCAAGCATTGCGCCTTAATTAGGGGAGCGAGGATATTGTGGGAAGTTTTCATGTTAACAGTTTTCTGGGAAACAATTTGTTTACAAAAGGAACTGCTAATATTTTGATGCATGAAAATAACATCGCACCTGTAATCCCCGAAGGGGTAGGTAGATAATAGTACACCCGCATTTCGCCAGTTATGTTTAAGTCCTACGTAATAGGGAGCGAGCGTATTGCCATCGACCGGGCTCAACTCCGTGGCTGCTACTGAGAAATTCCTGATGGAAAAACCCAATAACACTGTGCCCGACCTTGGAATCTAACCCAGGACCTCATACTCAGCTCGCTCTTGTGTCCACTATAGACCAACAATGCCCTAAATAAAAAAGTATTGCTGGATTTAAAACGGCGGCTTATAAAACAGCTTGTTCTTTTCAAGATTTAAAACGGCGCCTTATGAAACAGCTTGTTCTTTTCAAGATTTAAAACGGTGGCTTATGAAACAGCTTGTTCTTTTCAAGATTTAAAAACGGCGGCTTATGAAACAGCTTGTTCTTTTCAAGATTTAAAACGGCGGCTTATGAAACGCCTTGTTCTTTTCAAAATTTCTTCGTGTTTCTCGTGTCGCCTTATAAAAAGAGAAAATTAATATTATTATGTACATTGGCAAGTTTATATGCGGGAGGAGCTCGTGGCTAAATAGTAACAGCCGCTCGGGTCGATCTTTAGGTTAAGCCGTGCTTGCCTAGGTTGGTCTGTGGATGGTTGACCACCCTTACATACCGAGTTTCCCCCATGCCTTGGAAAGCACGTTAAGCTGTTGGTCCTGGCTGTCATTTGTAGATCTTTGACAGTCGTTACAGGTAGTCAGTGGCCCAAAAAGTCTGACAACCAGTCTTACCAAGGGGTATCATATTACCCAGTACTAACTGGGTTGTGGAGGTTAGATAGGCAGTCGCTCCATGTAAAATATTGGTATTCAGGTGCATCCGGTTAGACTGGAAGCCGACCCCAACATAGTTGGGAAAAGGCTAGGTGGTAGGTGGCAAGTTTATATACAGAAGTTGACTTAAGCAATTGATTGCAAAATTCACAATGCCAAAAGCAATATACTGCTTCTTAGTAAAGTCACAGGCTCTAATACTTTTAAAAGTGTTAGTGTGGTAGTGGTAGTTAGTGTTTTCTCTTATTGTATTGAAGAAGTATGGAAGAAGACATGCTGCGCTGACCCTAATTGAATTGAGTTATGGGCAAGAGAATGATGATAATTTCTCTTACTAAATTGATGGTTATGTATGTCAGATCCGGTCATGAGTACGGACGGGCGAATGGGTCGAAAGCGCGCCAGTGGTGACATCACGCGACTTACATGCCAGTCTACCCCACCATTGCGGCTTTTACAGAGTCCTGATGTTAACACCTCGCGGCGAGGCGGACATTCTAGATCTGATCGCAGCGGAGTTAAGACGTCTTGAAACTGTATCCGATTCACTGTGCCCAGTGTTAAGGTGTGAAAGTGTAATGTCAAGTAATTTGTTAGACTCAGTGTATCTGTTTGAAAAGAGTAACCATGTAGTTTCTTGCCGGTTCTTCTCCATGGAAACGACCAACCCGAACCGTGCAATGTGAAATAAAATAGTGTATCGAATCCAGTGTGTTTTCATAGCACGAAACCCGTCTTCTGTCTACAAAATGCTCGACCCTAGCGAAATAAATCCTGACAACTCGACATATATGTTGTTAGGAATACAGTATTTTTGAGGTATGGTATGGTATGGCCATATGGTACAAAATAAGTCAGCTCAGAGGTCAGTTCAGGTCAGAGGTGGTTAAGAAGATTGAAAAAATTGCTTATGAATTTCGCTAAGTGTATGAAAAGTTAGTGCTTGCTACACAGTGAAATGCTCAAAATCAAACTCAAAGCATTTATTTCAAGTAGGCCAGTTACAGGCACTTTTGAATTGACGAAACATGGATTAAAAATTAAATGATGCTACAGTCCCACTCACAAGACATAAAAACTGTGAAAGTACTGTAGTTGCCCATTCCCTAGCGTAGATCTCTTTGGAGAAGAAACTCCTTGGACACTCTTTTAAATCAGAATATTTTTACAAAACCTTACCATCTCAACATCATTCATGTTGAGATGGTACATTATGTGAGATCAATGTAGCAAGATATACTCGTTATAAGTGTCCATAGGAAAAACCAAAAATAAAAAAAACATGCAAAAATTAAAATTGTTAATTCAAATATAGCCGTGGCAACCAAGAGCTGAATACTATATTGGTTATATGAGAACGGTCAATGTTATCAAATTAAATTATTATAACATTAGATACTAATAGCTCACCTTCATGGAAATGGATGTCACACAGTATGTCTACTACCAAATTAAATGACGTGATTAGGTGATCGATTTGTTGTTTTGATAGCTTGCATTATGTATTTATTCAACATTGGATACTTACACTTTTGCCACAGATACAAGCTGCTGTACTTTGTAGTGTTTAGTTATGATGAATCTTACAAATATTATAAATGCGAATGTTTGTGAGGATGAATTATATAATAGCTTGATGGATGGATGGATGGATGGATGGATGGATGGATGGATGGATGGATGGATGGACGGACGGATGGGTGGATGAATGGATGTTTGTTACTCTTTCACGCGAATTTTACTGACGGATTTGAATGCAATTTGGCACATAGACAGTAATTTATAACCTTTATTAACATATAGGATCCTTTTTATCTCGGTATATAGTATGATCCCGTGGCACAGCTACCGAACTTCACGCGGACGAAGCCGCGGGCATAAGCTCGTCTTTCCATACGCCGTCAGTAATAAACATTATGTTATAGTGGTAGGTACATCCACTTTGCTGAGGTATTTTTTCGTTACTTAGGAAGAAGAGAGTGATGCAAAAACAGCCAGCATCGGCCATCGAGTACAGAACCAAAAAAAATCCCCGTCTCGGGCACGAAACTTTGCTAACGATATTTATTGAAATCGGATATTCGGTCGGTGTCGCAAGCTTTTGACCCGCCAAAAGTATTGTATTACGAAAAACTCAGTGACCCGTATTGTTGTTTATTTCCCTTTCTTTAAGATTAAAAATAAGGGATGAGACAGCATTTTTACTTTTAAAACATCCACAACTTCGCCATTTTAGAATGAACAAGAATCATCATCATCTGCCTAGCCTTTTCCCAACTATGTTTGGGTTGGCTTCCAGTCTAATAGGATGCAGCTGAATACGTCTGAATAGTCTGCCTGTCTGACCTCTACAACCCAGTTAGAATGAACAAGAATGTACAGCTGAAATTCAGTCAGCTCAGCATAGGGAAGGATTTAAGACAACATTTTGTAAGCAAGATGCTGCAAAAATGTACTAGGGTGTTTAAAACTGTTCGTTTGTAATTTGAAAACTCACTCTTGCAAATGAAAATCTTCTGAGGCCGATGTAAAACTTTACAACTACTTTGGTAATTGCTCCAAAAGTTGGGAAATGAAAAGACCCCGCGGCTGCCGAGTTGAAATGAGGGATTCAATATGGAGCAAGAAGAGGAATGTATTCAAAACCTTAGCAGCTACTTACGTGCACCGCGTGCAAAGAGAATTTGGTGCACCGCGGTAAATGAAAACAATAGAAGGCACACCAATATTTGAGTGAAATTAAGGTATTGTATCACTTTTTCCAATCTTGTCACAATCATTGACCAGTTTAGTCAATGTGTGGCTACACTTGAGGGAGACCTAAGTCCAGTATTGGAAATCTTTCGGCTCATATGATGAATATTGTAAAATTCATCATGTATTTGCTTCTATTAGGTTTAAAAACGTTTACAACTACAATCGCAAGCCGAGTCCCACTTCCCATCACATACCCGTTTGGAGATCCCGGGGGAAACGAATATAACCACCACGATTGGCAATCGGATTAGTTTACTGGATCCGTCATTCGAAGCTTTCATCGTTAGTATTACTAACTAAAGTCGTCGAACTTCTAGAATATTAAACGTTACTTTTTTATACCACCATTTTCTTTGTTTCCTTCTGAAAGAGTTGCAATTTCTGAAACAGCAGCAAAATATTACTTTCGAGGCGTCTATTTTTCATTGCAACTGCCATTCGATTTATTTACCTGTAGGTATTATTTATTACTTTCTGCAGTATTGTTCCAAATATTATGCTTCGCGAAACTGATTTATATTTTCAGTTTCACGGGGATTACTTGAGGTGGAATCAAAAGGCAGATTCTTTTTGTTCGCAAAAAGTACAGTCGTAATTATTGGTAGGTAGTATTTACATGGATCAGCACAGAAGTAAGCCTGTTAGATGATGATTTTCGCAATGTATGTAAAATTGCAGCAATTCTACCCCTGAATTACATAATTATAGCATATATTTGCACGACCAACATTGATTATTATAATTTTTACTCAAATGTGACACTTATTGTCCCAAATTAACCACAGTTGTCATTCACACATTAAACATTGCATGCATATTCATTTCATGCGGCGAATTCATATATTGCGGTTCCGCATTAATGTGTACGGCCCTTTAATGCTCTCGGAGTTATGTTTCCGAACAGCTTTGTGAGATATCTACGTGGTGAAAACTTTTACCTAAAAGCGAGCTACCAAAGTCTTTGGAAACTTTTTAACTGGGAACTCTATTGTAGCAGAAGATTAAAATTAATCCCGGTGAGGCGCTAAGACCAACTGCAATACGCCAAGACAAAGCGTTACGGCACAGATTCTCAAGATACCGCAGTTTCTAGCAATTTAAATGCACATATAATTTTGCTGGGGAATAATT
Source organism: Xestia xanthographa (assembly GCA_905147715.2). NCBI lineage: Eukaryota > Metazoa > Arthropoda > Insecta > Lepidoptera > Noctuidae > Xestia > Xestia xanthographa. Next base: position 14,487,109 of record LR990656.1, read on the forward strand.
TAATTGTGTAACTGTGCTTGAAAATTGTTTACGGTTGTTGTTGATACAACATTTGTAGGCGATAACATCAAAAATGTCACAATTTGAGAATGTTAAGCTTGTCAACTAAGATGTGTTATGTAGCTAGTATATAAAATCAAGTACCAACACCTACCTAGTGTTGGTACTTGATTTTATATACCTATGGTATCAAACTAGTAGGTAAAATCAAGTATCAGTATTCTACGGTCATAAATCAACCCTGGGGAAGAATAAAATAGCCTCATTATTCTATTTATCTACTAAAAAGTGTTACGAATGTCTTGGCATAATATACCTACAATAAACCAAATACATATTATTGTCAACCAAAGCAATCATGATATTTTCACACTTGTTTACTCAATATTATTATAGATTAGATTGGTAACACTCATAAGGGAGTTCTCACCGATGCAGCCAGCTTTTTGTGACAGCTTTTAATAAGCTTTGGGCTTTTGCGTCCCGCGGCAGCGTCGAACACACACAGGCATATATAACTTATTTGATATCCCATAAATTAACTTAAGAGGTTCCTAATTATGTCGTGTGTCGAACTTTTGGGGTTTTACATTATTTATACGTACACTCCGCAGTACGGAAACTCCTTTAGAATAACATTTGACGTAAGTAATGCGCTTACTACGAGTATTACGTAACTGTCTACTTCACTCCATAATTCCGCGTCGAGAGTTTAAAGACTCGCAAATATTGGAATCTGCAAAATGTTTTCTTTAGTGGGTATAGTACTTATCATAATTGTTTGTCAAGCAACCCTATTTTATTGTCCACTGAGAATTATACTTTACTGCGAATAACTTAACAACAAACTGCTATGCGAGCGGAAAGTAAAGCCGACTTCATGTTCGCCTTTATTACGTCGCGTAATATTGACTTTCACTAAATTAAAAAAGTTCACAATAAATTCTCAACTAAAACAAATTAAAATACGTCGCAAAGCTTAAAACGGCGGGCGGCGTGCGCTGGTAAAGTTTAGTGGAACGTAACCGAAGTGAAGCGCACTCGGCACTGTACGCAGCGCAAACATTTTTTGTGCATTCGCGAAACAACAAATGGGGTGGTATATTCGTCACTGGAACTTCGGACAAAGTTGCGATGTAGCAGTTCAAGCAATTAAAATTTGTGCGAGACATAGCAGAGAAATTATGCATGGAGTGAGAGCAGTACCCTGGGTTTCTGCCCTCGACTATTAATATTAATGAACTGTGACACGCCGTTCAACCGAGCCCGTGACGAGCTGCCGTGTTTCTTTTGATTGTAAATTCAGTTTTGTTGATGTACTTGTTGCATACTGAAGTTGAGCTTTGTGTTTCGGAACGTCGGCTCCCATATAACTTTGAGACGTAAATTGGAGCCGACGTTAGATCTCGCTGCTGATAATTATGTTTCACAGGGTTGTGCTGCACAAGTTATTCCGTTTTATCTCAGAATTTACTTCCTGGCATCCTCACCGCAAAGGTTAAGCCATACCTGGTTTTATTAAATAATACATCTTTAGCTTTAAAAATTTTTATGAAAACTAGTGACGGAGAGTTTAGCCGGCTTGATTCAATGTACTGGAGTGAAATGCGTTTTTTATTACCGATAACAAAAACAAAAGTTTCGTACTTCCACGTATTTTTGACGTGATAACGTCTTATAAATCGATGAATAATGTAGACAAACAAGGAATAAGGAAGAATTTTTCGAAATTCAGCCCCTAATCCCTTAGTTAAATAGGGATGAAAGTTTGTATGAAAGTCCGTCAGTTTTAAAGTTAGGATCTTAAAATTTTGTGTTTAGGCTGACGATTGAAAATTAATTTACACGTATCTCAGCGTTTTTGATAATTCCACCCCCAAAAGGTAAAAAGGGGATAAAGTTGTGTATGGAAAGTCCTTAATTCTCGAAGTAAAAATTACAAATTTATTATCTAGGCGTATGGTTGGAAGCTAACGCAACGGTGTTGTTAGAATTTCAATCCTTAAGGGGCACGGTATTTCGCCTAGAACATGCTAGGTGGACAAAATTCAAGTTTTCATTTCCAGGAAATCTTAATTGCATAACACAAACAACACCCCCAAACTCCAAATTCCGAGAAAAAGTGGTTTTTCAAATGCTTAACTGATGAGCCATAGAGTTCAGAAGTCAGGTTATGAGTTTAATGCAAGCGGTCCGGTCAATCAGTTGCAATTTAGCGACACTTTTGTGCACATCTCATAGTGGTTTATAGTGATATTGTGAAAGTTTTTTGTGATGGATATTAATACTGAGGGTATGTAGTATTATTTAATATATTATTTTTATCAGAATCTATTAAAATGAATTTTTAGCATTTTTTTAACTTAATGCATAAATTTTTGCGTAATTTTTTTCACAAACAAAACTTTGAACGTTCAGGAAATACATTGATTCGCCTCTATTCGGGCTAGTTTTTAGATATGTTGTAGATATAACTGTTTAGTTTGTAAAAATACACATATTGTTCAGCACACTTCAGTACAACATATTTTTTCTTTTTTTTTTCAGAACACGTTTACTCTATTTCAAAGGTAGCCTTTTTTGAAGAGTGGTTGAAACACACGAAGAATGATAAAAGGTCGCGTATGTATGACTATCTTTCTTCAAAATTTCACTTTGGTGACATTACTGAAAGCAGCCAAAGAGAAATAAGGTTGAAAATATCCAACTTTTCTACTAAGATTGAAGCCAAATGGTTGGCTTCGGGAAAATCGAAGGAGCGTTTTTAATTAGAAATAAGACTTGGCTGGAGGAAGGAGACATACAGTTTACTGTGAGTTCTTTAGCCCCACAACCTTCGACAACGAGTGAGGCTGTGACATCTGCAGGAAGACCTCGCAAAGATTTCGAGGAATCGTCGTTTAAGACGAAGAAACGTCGAGTCGTGGATCTCGTAGAATCTCGAAGTGCCAATTACTTAGTGACTGCTGCCGAAATTGCTATGCGTTCAGCAGGGCAAAGAACTAGACAGATAGATAGAACTTGAAGACATTACCTTAGTCTCTATTCGTGGTACTATATGCCTGCTACTGTACATAAAATATTAGTACACACACAGTACTGAGGTCATCAAAGCGGCATTGCTTCCAATTGGGCAGCTTTCCGAAGAGGCTCAAGAAGCACGTAACAAAGATTGCCGCAGATTTAGGGAGTACAACACCCGCAAGTGCTCACGTGTTGCCACGAATAGAGACTTGCTGTCCATGTTAATAATAACATCTGACCCTTTGATCAATGGCCTTCGTGAGATTCCCCGAAAAAAGCCGGAAAAAATATGTGTAGAAGTATTAAAGTTAATTGTAAGCCCGACCATAGTAGCATCAAGACCGGAAACGTCATCATATTGTCGCACATTGCCACAAAATAATGACGATTCACCAGAAGATTTTGATGATGATTATGATGATTAGGTTTAGGTTAAGTTAGTTTTTACAGTAGGTATTTATTTATTTAATGCATTTTTGTTGTTTGTTTATTATTTTTAAATATTTTTTTCTGTTTTTATATTTTTTTTTTGTTTTTTATTACAAAATCATACCAAAAACTATTAATAATGCCTCAATATGACTACTTATATATAAAAGCATCGTTAAATATCATAAAATAATATTGTCCACCTAGCATGTTCTACGCGGTACACTGTGAGGGGGTGAAAAGGGGGATGAAATTTGGTTTTTTAAGTTAAAATCACTAAAATCATGAAAAATTACGTTATCACGTAAAATTATCGTCCGTAAACCGACTTTATAGACCACCAGTTTTTTTTTTGACGATAGAAGATTCGTAATGCAAAATATTAGAGAGCGTTTATTTCTTTAGAATATAAACGCTAGACTGAAACACATTGTCTTGTATAACTAGGTGTGGTTTCAGTATTTGATTGTGTAAACGTAAGCTTCAATTTGTACTGAACGTGAACTATCGCCATCTGGTGTCAAAGGTGGGAAACACAATTGTTCAGTACAAGTGGAACTTTCCTTTAACGTGTTCCAATAGCTTTGGTCACTAACGAAAACTCGTATTAGGCTCACCGACCGGCGGCGATCAATAAACTGATACACGATGTTGATACCTTGTAGTAGGAAACAAATTGTTCGCAACTCTTTTTGATAGCGGTGGCCCAGTGGTGGCGGCCCCGACTTACGAACAGTATGTCGTGGGTTCGAACCCAGGCAGGCGTATTACTTTGTGTAATTTACTTCATCACCACTGCTCTCAAAACGGTGAAGGAAAACATCGTGAGGAAACCGGCATGTCCTAGAACCAAAAATTCGAAGATATGTGACATCTACCAATCCGCACTGGGCCCACGTGGTAGATCATAGCCCATTCCCTCTCATAGAGAGGAGGCCTGTGTCCCAGCAGTGGGAACATTAATAGGCTGATGATGATGATGATGATTTTTTATATCCGAATGCAAATCAAAGATCCGTAGCTTGTCTTTTTCTTTAAGCAAATTAGAGCAATACTTTTGTCAGATTAGAATGGTTAATACTTTATCACTACATAGTATAAAACAAAGTCGCTTCCCGGTGTCTGTCTGTCCCTATGTATGCTTAGATCTTTAAAACTACGCAACGGATTTTGATGCGGGTTTTTTTAATAGATAAAGGGATTCAAGAGGAAGGTTTATATCTACATTGCACTCGTGTGAAGCCGGGGCGGGTCGCTAGTTTTGTATAAAATTGAATTTTGTATTAAATTTTACAGTAAAATGTAGTGTCTAACAGACGTAATTGTGTTTTCTATTGCTGTAAAATCAAATGTATTATTACTTTTTGTCGCCCAACTATTCCGAATCAAATCGATCAAACGTGTGTATATTACGCCTAACAACATAACATTACGCCTGTAATACCCGAAAGGTTAATCAGAGGTGTTTTTAATAGTACACCCACCAGTGGCGAGGGATTCACACAACTCGAAACCTACCGGCTTCCCTTCGGAACAACCACTGTACTGGAGTCTACTATTGCCAAAAGTAAAACAATGTAGGTAATTCAATTAGGACGTGATTGCCCAAACATGACTAAAACTACAAATGGTTCGATATATGGTTTTTTCAAACATTATTAAAAATATGCACCGGACCGGCTTACCTACCTGTTAAAAAAATGTACTCTTCGCTACTGACACCCACATTTCACCAGTTACTTTTTAAGGCCCTTCTAACCCTAAAATTAGCAACTCTATTTGTGGTGGTTCAAACTTCGTTTGAAATACTGTTAGAATAAAGTTCTAATCAGCTTGCACTACAAAGCGGTTGTTACGTCAGTCACTGCGGCCGAATAGCGCGAAATGTGTGGTTTTTTGCGATTTACAAAAAATCTATTGATTGGACTAAAAAATAAAACATATAAGACCTGCTTTATAGTAAGTTCAGTTAGTATGCAAAATTTCATGATCTAATTTGAAGTACTTTTTGAATAACAGCGGTTTATTGTTCGATTTGGAGGTAACTTTGGTTTTTTTTTCTTTCGAGAAAAGTTTAACATAAAACTTAGCATTAATCCTCAACTTTACCATATATTTATTTCAAAATTAATGCTGCAGTATTTTAGGCGTAACGGAGGATCATGCTAAGCCATTTGAGGGGGGCGAGTCTATTACCATCAACCGGGCACAAATCCAGACTCCGTGGCTGCTACTGAGAAATTCCTGATGGATAAACCCAATAACACTTTGCCCAACCCGGGAATCGAACCCAGGACCTCATCCTCTGCTGTCGCGCATGCGACTACTACCTATACCAACGAGGCAGTCAAATGCCTACTCATCATCTGCCTAGCCTTCTTCGTCTAACCGGATGCAGTTGAATACCAGTATTTTGCATGGAGCGACTGCCTCCCCAGTTAGTACTAGGTAATATGATACCCCTTGGTAAGACTGGTTGTCAGACTTTTTGGTCCACTGACTACCTGTAACGACTGTCAAAGATTTACATGACAGCCGGGACCAACTGCTTCACGTGCTTTCTGAGGCACGCAGGAAACTGTATGTAATGGGTGGTCACCCATCCGCAGACCAACCTAGGCAAGCACGGCTTAACCTAAATATCGACCCGATTGGCTGGTATTATTTAGCCACGAGCACAGCAGCAGTCACATGCCTACTAACAGTAATTTTCAATAACTTACTAGCCGGTTTCGGTAGGTTGCTATCTCTGTCTGTTTGACATTTTGCTTACTGACCGGTTAGAAACAAAACGTCACAGAAAAGCTTTCCTTGATTTTTCTATGAATCAAGTGACAGGTAGGTGACACGGGTAGGATATTCATTGTTTATAGAAACACCGATAGTTACGGAAGAAGGCAGTTTAACCAACAGTTATACGTAAGTAAGTTATAGAAAACGGCCGTTAGTATCTTGTAAACCTAGACTATTTGTATACGTACACAGATTTAATGTCGGCTATACTTAATGCCATTCCTAGAATTGTTGTCAAAGTAGACCCCGCCGTCTAGTTCAGGGAAGGGTTTATCGTGATTTCCACACTAGTGCATTAATGTGCCGTCAACATTATCATATCAGCGGTAAGACGTCCGCCACCGGACAGTGGCCCTATTAATTACCATAAAGAACGGTTCCGCTGCCTACTCTATTAAATTCATTGCTTGTAAGTGTACGGTGGTAAGTAGCTGTTCGTAAAGTAAAATATACGGGCTGTCTGCAAGCGTAAGGCCCAGTTTCCACCAAAGCGGAGACGAGCGAAGCGGAGAGGAGAGGAGAAGTGCAAGCTTCAACCAATCACAGGATAGACGAGAGACCTGCAACTACATGTGATTTGTGGCTTTCCGCACATCTCATCTCCGCTCTGCTCATCTCCGCTTTGGTGGAAACCGGGCCTTAAGGGATTTGTTCGAGTCGTCATTAAACAAGTTTCAGAAAAATAACCATTATATCTGTTTTGTGAAAAAAAGGAATACTTTTTAAATTTATGGATAGACAATTGCTATGTATGTAAGAGTTCTGTAGGTGTTGGGTGTGAACACCACTGCTGAACGCGTTGGACAAGATTAAATTCCCAGTTTGGGCAAAGAGTATGGTTTTTCTGTCAGGAATGTCTCGGTAGCAGCCCCGATTCTAGATTTGTAGTCTGTTTCCCGGCTAGTGGCTTTAGCTCTATTAAAAGACACTTATTTATGGTGTATCTATTTATACACGAAATCTCTTAAGGGGTCGTTGTACTCATCATTATGAACAACTTTTACTATGGGACCAAACCCTGAATCGCGAAAAAAAACAGCTGTTCCATATATTTTGACGAGTTAACGAACAGATTGTATCCCGGGAACAGTTGATTTTTTTTCGCGATTCAGGGTTTGGTCCCATAGTAAACCCCTTAAGAGATTTTGTTCTAGCCGTGTGGTATCCGGCAGAGTACAACCAACCCATTACACTCACGGGTGTCGTCTAAGGCGACTAATGTCTGAGGCAGAACACATTGCCGCCGCGGGAGACGCCCCGGGCGTCGGGGGCCACCACCACGTAGCCCCCGGCCACCGTAGGCGCGGGCCTGTGGACGGTGAGCTATGGGCTAGCTCGCCGTCCGTCCGTCTCATGACGACAGGCCGTGTCGACGGCGCGTTCGTGTTCCACGCGCGCCTCAAAGAGAGTCAGCAAAAAGGAAGGGGTCCGTAAGGACCGATGCCTGCCGGGGTTGCGGGGCTATTTGAAAGAGATACCGTGGCCCCGGAACACAAAGGGCGATGAAGGAACATGGATGGGTTTTAGTCAGTAAAAGTCTGACACTCCCTCCTGCTCCGCCCAGAGCGGGAGGGGTTATTTGATGATTTCCCATCCGAAAAAAAAAAAAAAAAAAAAAAAAAAAGCAGAACACATTGCGCCTCCGTAGACCAGAGAATGGGCAGCAGCGTTTTCTGTTAGTCTTTCATCACTGCGATCTCCAATCCGCCTGCCAAGCGTGGAGATTACGGCAAATTCCTCCCATCATTGGAGAGGCTCATGTCCAGCAGTGGACGTCATGGGCTTTTGTTGTTGTTTTGTTGTTGTAAGAGATTTTGTGTAATGAATAGATACACCTTATATAATACATTATATTATTTGAGATTGGCTTCATATTCATAAAACAAAATTTGGGTGTTATTACCCACAAACCTGCCTACACTTTTGAGGAAAACAGGTATAATGTCATCTTTTGATATCACAGGAACAACGCAAAAGCTTAAAATGGCATTACACAATTGATTAAACATACTTTGAACATGTTATTTTCAAGCGAGCGCCGGACAACGGGTAAAGGACAAGGGCTAGTTAATTATAGCCAAGTTTTGTTTATAAGGGATTTATGTACAATCGGCTTATGTGATTGATATAAAACCTTCTGTCGGATCTAAACGGATTATACCCGTAGATCACAAAGCACGTGATGAGCGGGCCTAAATTGGCCGCTTTAGCAGAATCCACGCAGAATCTTAGATTCATCTAAGAATCAGTTCATCAGATCATCAGTTCATCTAGTTTGGATCTTCTTTCATATTACGATTCTGCTAAAGGGGCCATTTAAGACCCCCTGGTCTGTGTACAAAAACATTTAAAAAAAAACATATAAACATTATTATAAAATATTTATTTTCTACTAGCTGACCCGCGCAACTTCGTCTGCGTCACATGAGAGAGAGAGGGTTAGAGAGAGTGTGAGTCAACCTTAGAAGATCGACATAATGCTATCGCGGGTTTTTTTAGAACGTTTTAAAACAGACAATTTCCTAATACATGATTGTTGTGTAACTTTAACCTTTATGCAGCGCCCTCAAAGGAAGCTCTCAAAAGAAATAAATTTTCCTTGTTTTTGCAACATTTATCATTGATGCTCCGCTCCTTTTAATTATAGCGTGATGTTAGATAACCTATAGCCGTCCTCGATAACTATTCAATTCATTCTTAATTCGAACCAGTAGTTCCTGTAATTAGCGCGTTCAACCAACCAAACAAACTCTTTAGACAAACTCTTTAGCTTTATAATATTAGTAGATATCTAGATCCAAGTGGGTAACAATTTAATTTCTTCGATATATTTGCATTAATCGCTAAAATAATCTACTTGTGTTTTTCGAAAGAAGGGCTTGCCTCGACAGCCTTACGTCTTCGTCCTATGACTCGATGACAGTCATACTCCAGCTAGGTCAAAAGTTCTCATCAGAGGTGAAAGAATTAGCTCAAACACGATTTTTCAATTATAAATGAGACCAAGTTTGAGATGTACTTACCTACGCTTTTCACAAAAACGGACCATGTACGGACTTCTCTGTAAAAGTTATCCATGGTCATATATAAAAAAATACGCGTCGAATTGAGAACTTCCTTCTTTTTGCTTCGTCGGTTAAAAAACCAATCTTGAGGCAACTGACACGGGCGAGGGTTATTCGATTCAGAAAATGGAGTGAAATGAACAACGCCATCTATCGACCAAAATGTTATCTGCTAAAGTATATTATGCTATATATTTTTTTAAAGCCGGTCAGTCGATTTAAAAGTTATGTGGTGAGCACATTTTCCGTCACTGGTACCATTTTAGTTCAACAGATGTCGCTGTATGTATGTATCTCACATTTGATGATTAGTACTTCTTGAAAACTTTAAGTTCATATATCTTTTGATAGAATTAACCGATTTCAATGAAACAAAAACTAAATAATACCTCAATATATGCACAATATTTGTGTATAAAAGTTATCTACATTGGTTTCGTAAATTTTACGTGATGCTTGATCATCGAAACAGACAAACAGATAAACAGACAAACAGACAAAAATTACAAAAATGCTGGAAATGAGTTCTGTTGGTAATCCTTCGACACCCTGGCAATTTTTTTTTGAAATATTTTCGATGTACAAAAATTATTTTTCTACAGATTTATTATATGTATAGATAATAAAACACAAGGGCCATGGGGTCCGAGTGCCCACCTAGGTTTTCGAGAAATCGCCAAACGGTTGGTCGACTCTTCACGTAACCAGAGGGCGGGCCTTTTTTTTGGCCAAAGAATCAGCATTGCAATCCAACGTGGCAATGCTGCCAGCCTTCTGGGCACTTTTCCTGTTGACAGCGATGTGGGCGAATTTATCGGCGCCCTGTAACCCCTTTTTGATACTTGTAAATATTTTTATTTCTGTTATAGAGTATTTCTAAAACTGTAGCTATAGTCTTTATTTTCAGAAATATTTACATTATTTACATACTATATAATAGAAATAAAAATATTTACAAGTATCAAAAAGGGTTACAGGGCGTCGAAAAATTCGTCCACATCGCTGTCAACAGGAAACGTGCCCAGAAGGCTGGCAGCATTGCCACGTTGGATGGCAATGCTGATTCTATATGATTCGTTATAGAGTTAGTATGTAAATAATGTAAACATAAAATAATTCCTCGTTGGTCAAGTGAAGCGAGTCTGCTGAGCATGGTTCTGGGTTCGATTCCCAGGTCGGGTGAAAGGTTATTGGGTTTTTCCATTAAGAATTTCTCAGTAGCATCCAAGGAGGCTGGATTTGCGCCCGGTTGATGGCAATAGGGTCGCCCTGTATTACACAAGGCTTAAACATAACTTCCTCTAGGTGAGACCTAACATAACGCCCACTAGGTGGACCGATGACCCGGTGAAGGTTGCGGGAATCAGTGGGATGCGAGTCGCACGGGATCGGTCAATGTGGCGACACTTGGGGGAGGCCTATGTCCAGCAGTGGACGTCTTTCAACATAACTTAAAATGTGGGTCTACTGTTAGGAAGGTACTCTTCTGCCTAACCCTTCGGCGTTTAGAGGCGTGATGTTATGTTATAAAATAATAGATCAGAGAACTTAGTGTTACCACTTTAAGTTTGCTGTTGAAGTTTTCGCTGCTTATCCAGAAAAATGCATCAATATGTCTAACTTGGTACATTGATTTTAGTTCTGTGTTTACCGCCTACACCGACAAGTTGGTTTAGGATGGAAAATTAGAGATTGTCACTTGATTTTAAGTCAACCCTGTTAGAGCCGTTGTAGAAATATAACACTTGCTCAGGCCCTCAGATTTAATAGAACCAGAATTTTCTTTGAAAATGAATACCTAAACCACAGACCTAAATACTCTACCTAAACCTAAATTTTGCCAATAACGATATTAAGTCTAAGTACGCCTCCTGCAAAAGGGCCAAGCCTAATTCCATTTACGGGGTACAGTAATAGTGTCGATTTCGAACAGAAATTGATAATTTTTTGACTGGATATTATCCTATAACACTTCACTTATACGGAGTTAAAAGCATTAAAAATGAATGAAAGTATTGTGAATAAAATTGTCATTTTATGAAAAAGTTTAGGAAATACTGCAGAAACTTTTCCATGTGTATTCTAAGGTATAAGTTGGGATATGCTGTAAATACTTACTTTACCGGCGCGGCAGCGTCCATGTATGACCACATGTATCCTCATGTATCTGGCCGACGACGCAGAGAGTATGCCAGGATCGTAGAAGGAAATCGTGGTGTTCAGTAGTTTCTGCCGACACCATATGTGTAAGAAGCGTGAGCATACGTATGTGACTTCTTAATTAAAACGGCTACTAGTCCCTATCTAAGATAAAAAAATATAATTCAGAAACGTTAAGAAAACGTCCATAATTCTATTCGTCGGCAATGATAGTTCAGTATTTTTCTTTCGAAAAAATTGCGAGATTTTCATTCTCATTAAAATATTCTCCTGACAAGTTGGAATTCTTAATTAAAAGCAACACCGCAATAATATAAGATGAAAAAAATAAATATGGCTACCTGCCTCGGTTCATTTAGCAGTAATAGGTAGGTACCAGCTTTACAAAAAAATATATTTCAGACCGTTCAAGCGTCTCCTTGATAAGGTATTTAGTACTGAGGTAGGTACTCATTATAGAATTTTACTTTTCACGTTCACCTTTAGTAGAAGTTTCATAGAATACTATAAAAAAACGCTTGAAAAGACTGAAACGTAATCTGGCTTTTGACAAAATTTTACATAGGTTCTTGTGTGTTACATGTATGTTATATGAGAGACGTATTCAAAACCACGATATATTGGTTTTTTAATATAACTTATAATAATAAACATCTTAAAGAAAGTTTTTTTTTTTTTTTTTTTTTTTTTTTTTTCTGGACATTACACACAGCGCCATCTAGTGCCACACTAAGCAACGAGGCTTGTATCGTGGACACCAGATAGTTAATATACTACATAGATACTTTTTGTTTGTAAATACATACTTATTATACATATAAACATCCATGACTCGGAAACAAATGTCCATGCTCATCACACAAACATTTGCTCCGACCGGGATTCGAACCCGGGACCCTAAGAACGTAAGGCAGCCTGACTACCACTGCGCCAATCGGGTCGACTTTAGACTGCTTCGTTGGTCTAGTGCAGTGGTTCTTTAACTTTTGTCATGGTGGACCACTTGACAAAATTTCTGTCTTGCAATGGACCACCCAGTTGGTTTATTAGTTTGGAAACAGTACAAAGGTCAACTAAATAAAGGGCTGTTCTATCTTTCTATATCTAATAAAACACGCATAAAATTATTGAAAGCCCACTGATCTGTTTTACGATAAATAAATTCACATTACAGTTCAGACTTTTATGAGAGCGCGAGTGTCGCGTTGTGACCTATCTTATTTATTTCGTTGGCTCCATGGACCACTTGGGATGTTTTCGCGGACCACCGGTCTTAAGAACTTAAGAACCACTGGTCTAGTGGTGCTGAGTGGTAGCGATTCCTGAGTCAGGCAAAGTGTTATTGAGTTTTACCATCAGAAATTTCTCAGTAGCAGTCACGGAGTCTTGATTTGGGCCCGGTTGCTGGCAATAAGCTCGTCTCCTATTACATGAAACTTTAACGTAACTAGAAAAATGTGGGTGTACCATTAGGTACACGTCTACCCAACCCTTCGAGGATTACAGGCGTGATGTTATGTTATCTTGGAGACACCGGCTTGTACTAGAACAAAAAATTAGAAGACATGTGACATCCACCCAAAGAGATTTAAATATATTTGAATGTCTTTGCATCCACGAAACCACACTACGCCCAAGTGTTGTATTTGGTGGTAGATTACCTTCCTCTTGCAGGGAGGGTGGCGCCTGAGTCAAAGGCTGGGTATGTCATTCGACACCGAGACTGCAGTCTGCGCGAGGTGCGCGGGTGCGGCGATATCACAAAATTTTCGACTGGATCAGCACGAGATTGAAAATATACTTTTTGGTTAATTCCCTCCTTTACTAACATTTTTTATAATATTCCCGTCCCTCACCTATATAGATGTAGGTAGGTTTATGTAGAATTTGTTTCACAGTTTAACTAAATATTTCATTCTCATCTCTTAATTTTGTAGTGTTTGTGTTATTAATGTTATTAAATTAAGGACATTTGGATGCTAGTCTTGTGTGGTTTGGCTAAGACGTAACCGTCGCCTCATTTCGTCATATCTTACGTAATAAGCGACTCATGCCCCGTGGGCAGTCTGCCAACCTCACCTGGACTTTGGTGACGTCATAATTCAAGAATATAGATATCTTAAGGACATTAAAGATACGTCGTAGGTTATCTTATTTTTCAATACCATACATAAATAATAAAAAATGCAGCCTTACGACGTTCCCCAAGGATACGTTGTTATCTAAAACATCCGTAATGATATAAAAGAAAATATATCTCAATATCGAATCGAAATACAAAGTGTCAAAGCAAAATACAAAAGGAAACTGAAGATGAAGCGAATGGTAATGGCGGTGGGGCGGCTGGGGTGAGCGCGAAGCATGGAAAATAATGTCTTCGAGGGAAATTACTGCGAAGCTTAGGGGATGCTCTATCTCCACACAGGAAAGGCGTCAGTGTGAGGGCTAAGTGTCTTTTTTCCAAGTTATTTGACGCGCCATTCTTCCAGTCACATGCTCCAAACGAAAGACGCAAAAAATTGCCAAGTGCAAACTCGGCTGTCGGCAAGAAATGTAATCACTTTCCACATTATCTTGTTCCGAAAAAAGTTAATACGCTGTTTTTATTTTTGTATGTTCTATAAATGTAACTATCTATAAAATGTGACTGCAATATATCACCTTTTATCGGGTGAGGCAAATGGGGCTAGCGCAAATCCAATATACGAATGGCTGCGTTTAAAGTTAGATACTACGTTTTAGAATTAAATAGTTGGATTCCAATATATTGTCTTAGCAGTGACAAGTTACTAGATCGCCGTCTTCGAGCAACGGAGTCGATAACTGCTCACCATTAATTGACTTTTCCTACTTGGAAGTAGGATAAATACTGACCGCTATTTGTTTTAGCTTTAATTCTAGTTTTAGACCGACCAAACGTAACTAAGCACATTTTGCTGTCTCTGATAATATTATGTTCCCATCTCCATCCCTCCACGTACCTACTTGTACTCCTCCTGTGTTTGTCTTTGACAGTTGTGCGTCAGGACAGCAATAACGCTAAGCCGAAGTTCATGTTATGGTTAAACTCCACGGTAGCCCACGAAATTCAAACCGTATTGAATGACTATTTCATGAAAAAGTCATTCAACATAGTTAAATGAACTTAATGGGTTGTATTGATGTTTTTGATTTTAATCAGCATGTGAACTTTAAGACAAGTGATTTTTGAATTTCATTTGATGATTTTGGAAATGTTGGTGTATCACAATAATACATATTATCTCTCCTTACCCAGAAGAGAACATCTGTAATTGTCCTTACCTTGAAACTCCTACCATTCCCTGGATAACCGTTTCAATAATTATTGTTTCTACATAATTATTTGCTGTTTTTTGATCATGCTCTGAGTGTTAGATCTTATGACGATTTTTCTAATCAAGGTGCTTATCTTCTTGCGGGAAACGCACCGGGCACAGTAGGCGCGGGCCTGTGGACGGTGAGCTATAGGCTAGGTCGCCGTCCATCCGTCTTATGACGACAGCCCGGCCGTGTCGACGGCACGTTCGTGTTCCACGTGCACCTCAAAGAGATGTCAGCAAAAGGAAGGGGTCCGCAAGGGCCGATGCCTGCCTGGGCTGCGGGACTGTATGAAAGAGATACCGTGACCCCGGAACACAAAGGGGGAAGAAGGAACATGGATGGGTTTTAGTCAGTAAAAGTCTGACACCTCCTGCTCCGCCCAGAGCGGGAAGGAGTCATTTGATGATTTCCAATCGGAAAAAAAAGATACTTATCTTCCTCTCTTTTATTATTTCGCTGAATGATGAATGATGAATTTTGCTGATAGGTATATACTGGTAAAACGTAAGTTCTGGTATCTGGTAAATTAAAAATGTGAGTGTACAACTTCCAAAAATCCAATTTTAATTAGTCCTCTAAATAAAATTAGTTTTATTACCGTACCACCAGATTACCCCACCAATAATTAATGAACATGTATTAATCGGATACGAGAAATGAAACATTACATAAAATATTGAAGCTTTTATTTACAAAATTACCAACATATAATATCACTTTGGGAATTTGCAGGTTTACTTGCATAACGCCATAAATATACATAACTATTTATTACTATTTAATAAAAACAATAGTGATTACAATTCCTCAATTGTTACTTACAGTATGTCTACTATTATAGTAATAGTAGGTGTAGAATGTTACGACGAAATGTTGATGTATCGATTATTGGAAGTACAATAATTGTAATACCTAATTACTATTATTATGAAAATAATATTTATGATGTAAAAAAAGTGTTTCCAGTACATTGGTGATCGAGTTGTTGCGCCCACCGTTTAAATTACAACAGATTTGATAATTATTCATAATTGTCAAAGAACTTGATAAACAACCTTTTTTAATTCAGTGAAGGTACACGGTAGCTTTATACATTATATAAAACATGAAGAAATAATGAATATCATAGTAATTAAATAAAAGACACAATTTAAGTAAAACTCCTAACTACTAGCAAATGTATCTATTTTTATTATCTTTACGCTTGACTCCGAATTTTAAGATTTGATTAGCTTTCATGAAAGCGGTCTAAGTTAGTAAACACAACGATAAATAAAATTGTAGCATAACTTTGCCTCGAAAGTAAAAGAAGTTTCTTAGAAAATAGTCGACAAGAAAATTTTAAAACGAAATTCTTTATTCATAGAGACGTAAATGAACAAGAACGCTCATTAGGAAATCGTTTTGAAGGTAAACTCTTAGTATAATTTATGAAACAGAAGTACGTTTTCTATACTATATAAGAAGAACTTTTGGTGGGCGCCTAGAGTAGGAATAAAAATATCCATATTATTGTAATGTTATAAATTGTTAAGAAGCTTACACAATTCTGCAATAATTTATTCACAATGATTTATGCGTTGCAATTTATTATTCATTATAATAATTACAAAAATTATAATATAGTTATGTAACACACATTTTTAACGTGATTGTATTTATAAAGGCGAGCCTTGGATTGGGGTTTGCTAAGAGTTCGGTTTTTATTTTACAATATCAGTTTAAAAAATTCTAATTTTATCACTTTTTTTTTGTTACTAGGCCTGGTCTATACACACAATCACGTAACTTGTGAAATATTTCTAGATCCCAATTAAATGCAAATATTTTAAAGGATTTCTCCGAGGCACACGTTTTGATATTCTTGGGAAAGTTTATATAATATTTCTTATATTCACTAAACAATTGTCATGTTGTCAGACTATTCGATGTTTGTGAGGATATCATCTTTAGTAGCTGGTCCTATTTCTGTTATTCTTATCCAGTATCCTCCCACTGCTGAAAAAACCCTCCCAATCTTACGTTCATAATTTGCCTTATATCCTTTAAAATATTTCATTGAATTAGGATCCGTTTTTTAAAGTCTGCTTAAAGAAACTGAAATCATTTTATTTGGCATTTATCTATGTCTACAAAGCGTAATTTACATTTATTGTCACAGGTGTGAGAAGTAAAACGACAAAAAATAATAATTAGAAATGTAAAAATCATTTTTATCGTTATACGGTATTATGCGCCTTAAATATTTTTATTTACAACAATTTTTATTTACCATTTTTTTATACGTAATAACAATTATGTCCGGTTGTATATCTATACAAACACGACATAGATATGTTTCAGACTTCGTAAAATAATTAATCGAACACAAATATATCATTTAGGTATGATAAATTGCGGAAAAAATCAACACATACAGAATAATCATAGTAACCTAAGTTTTTAGTTCGTTAACTTTTTTTTCTTTGGTTTAAGAAAGTTTATAATCATTCGTCATATTTTTTAACTATTTTAAATTAATACAATATTTGTATAATTTATAAGAAAACTATAAATAAATCCCGAAATTATTTGATTTTATTACTCCCCAGCGTCTTTCCACCGGTCGTATTTTACGACATTTCGTCAGCGGTGTACTGATTTACAACATAACACCTCGTATTGCAATTCCTATCACGTTCTAAATGCAAGCCGTCAGTAACTTATGAATGTTACATGACAATTCAGCCGAGAATTCGCGACGCGAATAATCTTTAGCAGCGCGGCTGCAAGTAATGTGGCTCATGTACGTTTGAGCGGCAGCCAGAGATTTTATTACCATTTTCTGGAACCGAATTCCTAAAATATACCAACCGGTAATCGTTCATTACCTCGTCGCTCGAAAATACCACACCGTCATTAGAAAATTTCGTTAAATTGATCAAACAAAGCATTTTCTTTAGTTAAATACCTCAATTTTTTCCATGTATTTTAATGTGACAATTCAATTCTCGTTACCAGTTATAAATCAGTATACGCTTTAAAGGGAACGCCAGTTTACATGCCCATAATTGGTAGGACTATGGCCGGGAACCTATAATTTATATGTTATAGATAATAGAAGGGATTAAGGGGCAGTCAGGCCGTCCGAAGGCGATCGGTCGCCGTCCATGAATTGAAGCCGCAACACAATTAGAAGGTAATTCCACCGGCTTCCAGTATAACGTATTGGCTTTCGCCCCAGCACGAACAATCAGTATCTCACAGTAGGCTTAGTCCTGCAAGACGAACCCTGTTTAGAACCTAGCAATCGTCCAAAATATATTTATATTATATGATACATAGTTTATACACTAGCCTTTCACTTCGATAACAACGCAACCGTTGTTTTAGGTCCGGCATTGCACAAGGTACAGACAGTTAAAATATAATGGAAGACGAAAATAATAACAATAGAGTACCATAATTGTCCATTGAAATAATGGGAATTAACACTTTTCATAGATTTATATTTGCACACGTATAAAATTGTTTATTTTAAAAATCTATTTACAATAATTTCTAACTACTCCTATAACGTTGTCTTAAGACCCTTCAGTGTATTCGTTTGAAACCACAAGTATGCGCGATTTAGAGTTTTGTATTAACTGTAATTATAATAAAAAGAGGTAAATTAGTTGTTTTCAGGAAATTACCATACAGGCAGACAAAACACATTATATTCTATCAAAATAAAGCTTCATATTTTGTTTCAATTTATATATCATTAACACGGCGACGCTTTTCCCAATAATAAGACCATAAACAAAATACATGGAAAGTTTACCACTTTAGAATTCACCGTTGTGCTTGAAAACCTATAATTACGGATATAATTGAATAATTCAAGGTACTAATGTTGCTTTTACGATAATGATATACGGTTTAAATATTAATACTTAATGACTATCATGTCTGGAGGAAAACTTCATCAGTGCGTCGACGAAGTGTGAAAATTCGATTTTATCAATTAACACTGCTTTACTAGAATCTGTACTTACCTATGATGATTATTTGCTGACAGGTAGGCAGTCACACTACCAAGATTTGGTCTTCATAACTTTACAAGCACAGGCAATAAGCCTAGTCGGTACGAGTAAATAAACATTTAGTGGCTTATATACAAACGCATAAAATAAATAATGTACTCAGTATCTAACAATACTTTTGGCAATTGACATCCTATTTCATCTATTTGATGTGTCGATTTAAATGAGGCCTATGTTTCAATGTTTTATTTTCTGCGTTGTTTGCTCATTAGTGCTCTGACTCTTTTGAGGTTGGTGATGGTTATGTCGTCGTTGGGCTGCAGTTGGAGCGCCCTCCGGTACGACGTGGCTGCGGCCGCGTACTTCCCATTGAGGTGTAGGATAGCGCCAAGATTGGAATGAAACTCGGCATCCTGCAACCAAAGCGACATGCTATTCGAGGAACTTGCTAGAAGCCGCCAAACGGAATGCTTTACCAATCCCGAAGCGGGGATTATGTGACGTTTAGCGGTAAACATTTGCGATTCCTTTGACATATAAAGTGATGTTCCTAGTAACAATATATTAATATTTGGATGTCAAACGATGTTGTCAATAAATGTTAGTTTTTATTGTGTTGCACATTGTTGGCAACGGTTTTGGTAGGTACCTAACTGAATTATTGACCAAAAAGTGCTGAGCGTTATAGACGTGTGGATCGAAGTTTTCACAATTTAGAAATATAGAGGCGGTCGAATCCGCGGTTGCAGTCACACAGCATTGAACAAAAAAGAATAACACGCTGCGCTGAGCGCACGTTCTTGTTTATTTGTTTTTGTTTATACACCTATGGTGACCATTTTCTCCTATATTTTTGGAGTCGCTAAGTGCTCGAAGATTATAGGTTTTGTCTAGTCGTTTCCTGTATTTTCAGGGTGATGGAAACCTAAAAACATCACATTTTTGTTTTTCTTGCCATCCCTGCTTACTCACATAAAATAATAGTTACCAAAACACATATCCCACTTAAAAACCCGTCAAATAAGTACCGAAACGTGTCGCATTTCAAAACCCATATTTGGTCCCACAAAGGTCAGAAGGTCGGGAGAACAAAGAAAACAGCCGTCGGCGAGACCTTGATCTGACCATGTTTAACAAACAAACAAGAATGTTCACTTGTACCCATACACCATTTGCCCATTCCCCTTTATGCATCGATACGTTAAAAATATTTATTTAACGAACATCGCAGCGATACTAAATCAATTCAACGGACATACGTCGAATCGAACGCGTGATTTTCATATGAATCTCTGCTAGATATTATTGGGGCAGTAAAAAATGCAACGCGAAAAACGTTTCAGGATTTAATGGTAACTTGGTTTTTTGGTTACGTCAAAAATTGTTCGAGTGGGATGTTGAAATGGTTGGATTGTTTCAAACCCTTAGTACTAGGTAGTAGGTACTATATATACGTCCTAGGTACTACGTATACGGTTCTCTGTCGAGGCTTAAATGGTGATAGGCTGCTCTGCGAAGGGGACACCTCACAACAGCAGGAGATGCAATTCACGACAGCAACACACGTGTGCTAAGTTCTTTTATCTACACCCATGCTATAAATCCTCTATAAAGGTATCTGAAACAGTTAGCTTATGGCCAACATTAAAACAGCCAGTGTCATAATAACCATTATAACACCCAAACGGGTGTTATAATGTTGTACTGAATTTCATTATGCAACTCGTTTTAAAAAAAGAACATCGAATGTGGTAGTGAATCGAACGTCTAGCACGTGCGATTCACTACCACAGCGCCGTAATTAAAAAAAAAACTTATAGGTTAATTCGAATTCACGTCGTATCCCGCCATTTTTGTTCGACATTTGGATATTAGTATTGCATTATGTACTTTGTTGTTTACAAAAATGAGTGATACAAGCTTTGTGAATTTTGATAATTGAACAATCCAATATGTAAATAATTGTATTACTACCTATACACGGTTTGTTTGTAGTAAATACAAGCAATTAAACTTTCCATGAATTTACATAGACTTCTTAGAACACTGCAACACCCTATGGTTTCAGAACCTTTTATGGAGGATTCATATCATGGATGTAGATAAAGTCTTGTATGCAACTGTACATAATTAGGTATTAAAACACTCATGTGATACTATTATCACACTCGGCTTCGCCTCGTGTGATAAACCCACATTCGTGTTTTAATACCCCTCATTATACAACAGTTGCATAAATAACTATAAGTCCTTCGCATAACGATCACTCCGCAAGTCATCTCGCGGACAGTCATGACATGTTCCGAGCAATTTTTTTCATACGTTTTCTCTGCAACCGTTGTCGCAACACATATTTCCCATCCTGACAAAGCGTTTAAGGGGAGAAGTGTTCGTGGAAAATTACAATATCATGAAGGCAACGCAGGGACAGTTGCAAAGTAAACCTATCCAATTTTGTATCGTTCAATTTTCCCTTATGAAAAATAAGTTTAAAAAAGTAAATAACAAATCACTAGAACTTCATTTGATATATTTCAGGTGGAACTTACATCAGGGTTCAGCTGCACTGCCCGCGCGTACCACCGCTCGGCGGACCGGCAACGTCGCGCGTCTCTAAGCGCCCGCGCTGCCGACGCAGCGCGCGCACTGTCGGCGGGTGACAACTGGGCTGCTGCTACTAACTGCTCTGCTGATTCCCGGAGTCGGTGTTGTGATCTCAGAAACATACCTATTGGAAAAGGGGTTTGAATTTTATTGCCGGACTAATTTTATTTTTTTTCCGAAGTTGCGGCCACGCATGAAACCTATATTAAACGATAACCCGTATCAATACAAACAAGTTTTGTACTAGACAAAATGTTCTAAGCTGTCACGTTTCCGAGATATGAGTTATCAAAGTTAAAGTCCATTCACTGATGACATCGTCTGGTACAACTTTGATTTTTGACACGCATAAAACGTATATCAGTCGATAGCTAGCATCAACACAAACAACTTTTTTTATGGGACAAAATATTCTAAAGCGTCACGTTTCCAAGATTTAAGCTATCAAAGTAAATAGTCATAAAGAACATTTTGTCTGATACAAAACTTGTTTGAATTCGGTTTAAAGACCTATATTTCTCAAAGAAAAAATTACAGCATACTTAAAAATTATAGTATTGATACTAGCTATCGATTAATATAGGTTTTATGCGTGGCCACAACTTTGAAAAAAGATGCCCTTTAATTGTACTAAATGCAAAAATGTAATTAAAAAAAAGTAAATTGAACTGAAACTTGAAATAGAGAGACTGTCAAAAGTTCACATCAAAAACTAGAGTTAACAAAACCATTTAAAATTCTGAATAATGAACAAGCTTTTCTATCAGTTACCACGAATACACGAATACGAATCGGTATTAATTACTTGTTTAGTCGTTGTAGTGACGAGACGAGATACCATAGATTTACCTAACGTCGTAACTTATGTTATTATTCATGGTAATTTATTTGAATTGTACAATAGACAGGGTGTAAACAAACCCTTCTCGAAAAAAAACAAAGCCGTCAACCAAGCATTCTGTATGTACATCAAACTAAGTAACTCTACGCAACAATTATTGCTGGGAAACGACTTTTTTTTTGGTGTTGAAAATCACGTTTTACGGTAAAACTCAATGTAACGCACTCAGAACATTGTGCTTATGAACGCATTTAACAGTAAACGGGTTATGGAGGTATTTAAAGTAAAGTTATGACCTTAAAAACTAGTATTTGAAAAATAAACTTGTGAAAATGTTGGAACTTTGACCTTCAATATCTCCGTAACTAGTAGGTTCGCAGGTATGGTGTAGAACAAAAAAATGATCGCAATGACGACGAGAACAAGTGCCTTTCGGCTTCTTTAAGGGTCTATTTACACCCTTTAGTTGAAACATTATTGGAATAAATTATTAATTGATACACCAGATCAGCAAACTCATCTGGTAAAGTCTTAGATTAATGGTCATAATTGGCACCACTCAAAAGTTTTTTCAAAAAAAGTATGCAACTTACCGAACTGATCTCTAACTGATGGATCGTTAGGCGCTAAAGTTAGTGCTTTTTTAAACCACATTTCAGCTTCAATACTCCTACTAGCCTGTAACAAAATATATTATTAATGACACTTGGACAAGTTTAATACTTTTGGCGCAACGATTAGTTCAGACTCGAGTGTTGTAATTCTTGTAAGAGAATAATTGATCAGTGCGGCGTAATAACGCAAGCCCTTAAGGAGTAATAATCTTAAGATACCGCAATCTTGCCGCAGTAGAGAGGAATTTTAACGGCTGTTGTTATATGGTGCTGTAGGTATGGTGTGCCTAAGATACTAAAGGAAGAATGCCGACAGTGAGGGCTTGCATAATTGCCTCTGCTTAAAATACAGAACGTTTTAAAATCCTCAATCACACTATTAAAACCGAGGTATAAAATACTGTGATCTGCTACCCTTCGTATTGTAGACACATTTAGGCATTAGGGTATATTCTAAGGAAAGACAATGTTGTCAGTATTCAACTTTGTTTGGGAAAATCCGAAAACGGGGAACAATGGATTGATGCTAAGGAAAGTCAGTCAAACTGTCAGTTACAGCTACCATACGTATATTCATATCAGTCAATGTTAGAAGTCAAAAAAAGTTAGACAATCGGCTGAACTTTTTGCATGGGAAACCGCAATCCAAAGCTTTTAGTTGGAAAAATCAAATGGCTGCGTGTGAAAAAGGGTGAAGATGAAAATGGGTTATGTACCGTCAAAAAGGGTGAACAAGACATTTTAACTTTTAGATACTACGGAGGTAGCTGGCGGTTATTTATGTTTCAAGTTTCTGAAACCAATGTTACGATTAATTGGTCGATTTTGGGCATAATATATTATTATAAAAAAAATAGGAAGTATTCTATAAGAGTTTGTCATTGAGGTGAAGTTTAAGTCTGTCTTATGTAATCTTAATAAATTAAATTCCCAAAGTACATTTTTAAAGGGGTGCCAAAACGTGTTTAATCTTTTCATACCAGGGTAATTCGTATAAGTACTTCTCTTTTAATCTTGTAAATGTTAATGTTTGAGTATACTAACATTTCTGGCGAGTATTTGCGCTAATGTGACATGAGTGCCGGCATGATGCGGCGCGGCCGCCAGCGCCGACACTAAACTGTGCTCGGCCAGCGGCCATTGTTGGAGCTGCACATAAATCTCCCCCACCATTGATAGGACACTCTGCAAACAACAAAACCGAAATTAGACTAACTATATATCTTACTAATTGCGTTGCGGAAGAGGGAAAGAATAGATCAGCCTCTATTTTGCGGCTTTGGAAAAGACACCTTAATTCCGTTCATACTCGTAGCAATTTTTCATCTACTTTATCTAGGACAGGTCTGTACCATGCAGTACTGTTTTCGTACTTTTTTTTCGGTCCGTGTGGGCGGACCTTATAGCTTGGAATGCAGCCAGTTAACTTCAAGCGGGGAGAATCCATCGGCACGTGCTTAATGCCAACTTCATGAGACAACACTGTTGAATGTTTGTTAAAATGCGACGTGCTGGCTACTTACATGCCGCGTCCAGCCAACGATTGGTGTGTTTGTGTCGGGCAGTATTTGCAGCGCTTCTTTGTATGCTGAAAGCGCTTTATGCCAGTGCCCTCTCTGGGAGTGTAAAGCTGCCAGTTGGACGAGCGCTGACACTCGGGCAGCGTCGTGTTCTCTTCGGTCGCGCACGCGCACACCTTCGGCTCTAGAGCCGGCGCGGAGTGCGCTTGCGGCTTCCGCGAGACGACCGTCGGCCATCAGGGATGTTCCGAGATTCACGTACGCAACTAAAACAATGTTCAGTTATAAATATCTCGAAATTACTTCCACGTCAAAACAATATAAGGCACGATGTCTCCTTGTTTGTAATGACTTCTTGACTTCGAAGACTTATTTTAGGAACAAGAAAGTAATGAACAACTTCAACATTAAAGCCCCCAGAATAGATAAAGGTAAGTTAAATTCTACTTCTAACACACTTCTTCACAGACAGCTTGAGTAAGTATAAATAGCAGCAATAGTTGAACCTATTTATAGTTTTAGTTCAACCGCAAAACTAGTTTATTACATAAAACTTCCGAACAGAAAACAACTCGAAAATTTCGAAGTGGATGGAAAATAATTAAAACATTTATTTCCAACAACTGTCCATAGCTTACTCTGTTCAAAACACTCCATTAAAACTTGTTCTTGTATTTACTTAACAATGAAAATATTATAAACCCCTTTATTTTCAAGACAATAACAAAATTAGAAGAGAATAAAGACTTGGCCGGCCCTCATCTAAAATAATTTGAAAGGACAATCAAATTATTAGTAAGGGCTATGAAGAAATACCAAAGAGGCTTTGTTTTTAATAATTAATTTATCTCAAGTACTTACGAGCCATTGAAGGTCTAAAGTAAATTGCTCTCTCGAAACTTTTGATAGCATCGCTGTAACGTCTTTGGTTTTGTAGTAATATTCCCCTGAAACAAAGATAAACACTTATTATAGGAACGGTTATGTTTTGAAATCTTCTTCGCAGTTATTTATTAAGTTGATAATGCCTTTGTATTTCATTTATATAGTTTAAAGATCCTAATTGCCTTTCCATTCACCGAAGTATCTTCTGTAAAAAAAAAATTATTCCACCTGGTTTCTCAAAACATATTCAATTATTTTGGCATCAAATCTCTAGATTCATTAAACTTACTACAAGAGTTTACATGAGATTTAACAGTAGATTTACTCAGGGATCACATCAGTTTATTCTCGATATAACAGCACACAAAACTTCTTGACAAATCAAATTAACTTTAAAAAAGTTTAAAGTGAGTTATTTAAAGTTTCTATATCGTGTTACATCTTTATGAACTTCGTAGTTTAACAATCACCGTAGGCACGTAGCAGGCCTACGGCGTAGCAAAAGAAAGTGCGACTTTTATTACTACGCCGTAGACCATTTATTGTTTACCATGAAAAGTTTCCAGAAACTTTTGTACACTAGGGTTTCACGTGAAGCCTTATACAATTGTATTCAAACATTTCTTTATGTTCACAGTTTTGTTAGAAGGAAATTATTGTTCAGTCCGCGAAGAATTAATTATACGCTCGTCTTTTGTTAGTAAAAATAGGTAGGTAATACAATTTATAGTAGTATAGAGAAGCGTGTCGATGACAATCTCTGAATGGTCTATAGCTGCGAAGCTTATAAAGAGCAGTATTTGAACAGTGCCTATTTGTCGTACATCCGTTCTATTCACACTATTCATCTTTCACAGCCACATCAGAGTCACCTTTTGTGACGTATTCATATGACGTATGAAATATTGAACCAGCCTTCGTGCAGAACTGAAGTTGCGGAGCTTGGGGCTTTCATATTCCACATTAATATTGCGATCCTAGTTTCACATTTGGCGCTAATTAGTGATGAGCATTTGCTGCTCCCAAATTCATAGCTCATCAAGCGTTGTTTCGCACAGTTCCACCAAAATCTCGTCACTATTTAGCTCTTGTATACTGTATTTTGATTATTCAGGACGAAATTGGAATAGCGATCTCTTTAAAGTCTGGGCTAAGCCGTAGACTTATTAGTTAATCATAATGGTTCCAGAAATATTAAGAGCTCGTTTGAAATTGATTGAATAAGTGACTATACCGAATAATAAGTAACTTAACCAACCATTCTGTAAGAGGTAAAAAAAGTCCTTTGGAGGCCCATTAATATTAAGATTTTGCCCATTTCAACATTACAAAAGTTGCGTAACGAAAAATTGGTGCCTATTGGACTGATACAGTGGGCTCCTACAGTTTATTCATTTATTTTTTTGTCATGAAAATAATGATGAAATTAAAACAATACCGAAAGGATAACAATGACTGTCATTTCTTAAATCCTCTCCACTTTATAATCCATCATCAACACACAAATGAATTTCTGGAATCATCTTTGACATCCACCCACGAAGCATAGTCAGAATCAAACAATTGGACGGCATTATTACACGCGAACAATGCAAAATGTCAGCCTTAATGAAACATCACCTGATGTAACCGTACAACGTTATAAAAGCTGTATAGATAGATGCGGCAGTGCAATATTGTCCGCATGAATAATGCAGGGCCACAACGAGGCTGCTTCTACGTGGGACCAACGTACACTAATGAGAACCATCCAGCTCGGGCGGGCCATTATACCCTCCTCTTCGCGAGCAATAATTTGTTACTAATTCCCTTCTAATTATTGTAACGTTGGTATTGTGAGTTGAATTGCTTTTGTGCGGTTGGTGCAGCCTTACCAAAACTCGCTCTGTGTTGACATTCAGTCTCTCTCGGACGATATTAAATTCGGTGAAATTAAAGTATGCAACTAATTATATGAATGTCGAGTGGTCGTTCGTAGAATAAAGTTTGGGATTGTATGTTTGAAGTTTGGTTAGCTTTTGAGTCAGACTAACGTTTGACTTTGGCTTCAATGTAAAGGTTAAAAGATAACGTTTTTTAATCTATCATTATTCAAATGATCCTTGAATTACGTGACTTAATGTAAAACCATCACTAACAAACTAAAAATGTATTACAAATTAATTTCAAACAAAAAATATATGAAGCACCTAGCTGTATTCTTGCCACGTACTAAAAACATTTTCAATAAATTAATACAGCAAATAGCAGAGAAAATGGCCATTTTCCTTTCTATAAAATTGGCTCTTTAATTCTAACTACTAACGAGCGAAATACTTAACTATCTTTGGAGCAGTATCTATAAATTAGTAGCGTATCGCCGGTTGTATACTATCACAATTTTTATTCCTTTCAACGGTTTCCGCAACTCGTAACATTTTTTTGTCTTTTTCTATTTTTCTCCCTTATCTCTTTACCCCTATGTGGGAGTGCAATGTATGCAATGTTATGTGCTTGTGCGATGTTTTTCACACTTTTTTATATAAAGAGCTTAATTTAAATTCGATTGGTTTATGCGTATACAAACATCAATTTTGGATTTTATTTATATTTTGTTGCACTCAACAATAATGAACATTCATAGCTAGTTGCTTATGTATAAGTGCTTTAGTTTTTTTATATATTTTCTATTATCAATTTTAAGAAACAAAACGCTATTTGCCCTTTCAACAAAACAATGCTCACTTATAAAAAAATGGCGGCCTATCCCCGTGGCGAATTTTCCTCAAATTGTTGCACGACTACCAGTTTCCCACTGAATGTCAATGTTCCGTAGGAAAATATTGTGCACGAGTAAAATAGGCGTTCACACATTTTAGCAGCGACACTCGCAGCCAGTCAGCTTTTAACACAACGTGTGATGAAAAGGTTTTTTTTTCTCTCTCACTTCATAATGGGCGCCGCGCCGGTCCCGCAGCGACCCAACTGCACAACTTTCGATTAATACGCCTTTTACCCGACTACAAGGATCGGAGTTGGATAAGGGTAGTTTCAATTTTTTGAGACTTTGTTCTGTTTCATTTTCAGAACTATTTTAGGTGTAGAAATTGTTAATGATTATTGTTGGTTGATGACTGCCTCGTTAGTCTTGTGGTCTCAATCGCGACTTCTGAGCATGAGGTTCCCGGGTCCGATTCCCGGGGCAGATAAATTGTTATTGGGTTTTTCAATCAGAGGAATTTCTCCGTAGCAGCCACGGAGTCTGGATTTGTGCCCGGTTGATGGCAATAGGCTCCCACCCTATTGCATGGAAAAATGTGGCTGTAATATTAGGTATACCTCTGCCTAACCCATCGGGTATTAGCGGTGTGATGTTATGTTTATTATTAGATAAATATGCTAAAAGTACCCAGGTATATCCAACTATAGTTGAGATATTAAATTCCAAGCTAGATACTGAATTTTATCTATGTTCTAGAAAAGATATTCGTATTATTGTAACATTTAAATGGGGGAATCTGTCCTAGAATTATTACCATCTCCTAATTTCTATTTATTATATTTATGGATCGGGGCAACAAATCGAATATAATTTAACATTAACAAAATTATTCAAAACCTCATTATGTTTTAAATGCAATAACATATTAATTTGAACGTTTCCTATTAAGCCTTTGGAACTGGTTTGCAACAAAGTTGTGGTTAAAATTCACTGCAAACCATTTTACAGATCGATTCGATAAAGTCATGGTAATAGGCAGTTTGCCATCGCAGTTAATACCTAGATTGCCGCCTGTATATGGATTCTAGGAAGACAATTAGAATAGTTCATACTAAAGTTGGAAAAATTATCGACTTCGTGTAGGAAGGTATAGAGCATAATCAACCTAGAATGTTCCTGCTGCTGGGACATATATACCTTCTCTGCCACCGTAATGTAATCTACCACGATTCACCACCACTGGATGGCACACTTGGTAATCACCAAGTGCTAACCCGCACTGGATGTCACATATTTTTGAATTTTCCTCTTTAGGACACGCTGGTTTTCCTTTACCGTTTGGAGCCTGTGGTGATAAATCAATTTAAGTACCTACATAAAATAAAAAAATACACATTAATAATATTCGCACCTGCGAACTAAAACGGCTAACCTACTTCTGTTACTATTACGCCATCAGTGAACTTAATTATACTACATATAGGTACTATCGAGGTCACTCCCGCCTGACCACCACTAAGCTAATTTTTGCTTGCACTCGCAACATAAAAACGCTCTCTAGCCCCGCCCTGTTGACTTTGTATAGAAATAATAAATGAAAAGATACCGAATCAGCCGAGCGAACTGACGACGCACGCCAAACGACAGTTATTGTTATTTTGCGCGCCAAAGTTGACGCGTTCCTAATAGGCCCAAACTTTAAGGGGGCGTGGCTCGGTGCCTCCGCATAATTTAAGCGAAAAAAAATTAAACTGGTCAGGCGGAAAAGACCACGATAGTACATATTGTTGAAATAAATAAAAAAATATATATATACCATACGGCCTTAAGTTAAAAGCTATTTCATGTCCTAATTACAATAATTTGATGTTATTACCGTTACGGGTCGCAATACTAATAATAACTTTTTTAAATTATTGTCTGTGTACGATATTCATCAAATTAGAATCCATTACGGCGACAACGAAGTTCCCTTAGCATGTAAAGTAAATTAAACGTGTGGAATTTCATTAGCTGTTGGACACAAAAGTTTTTACTGTTATTATTTTTATGTTACGCTAGTTTTATAACGTTGTTTTGTGTAGCTAACATGGTAATGACGATAAAACTGACACGCATTGTTGTCTGACGAAAAGTTTTTAGGCCAATCATTTTAAATATTTTTTATCTTCAAAATAATAATTTTAACCGTTTAAATAAATATTTTGGAGTACCTAGTATTAGTCGTCTTAGGTCTTAAATTCAGTTTATGTCTAAAATTCTTCACCACAAAGCTAAAATAATTATTTCTCAACTTCAAATTTAATTGCATCAAAGACTAAGAAATTGTATCAGGATTATGGCCGGCAGTAGTCTCGCCAGCTAATAAGATCATACTGCAATCGCTTGCTAAGTAGGGTAATTACGACCAAGCTCCCTTGGGTCGGCAGCGCCGGGTTATGGGGAGAAGTGGATGTTTATGGGTTGATTCCGATATTAGGGCACAGAGATCATAATGTTATGGGTAGATAAAATCATTTTTGGGAGTTCCTGGTCGTTGTTTCCTAAACGGACAATAGGATTCATTAAGTACCAACTTAGAATCACGGTAGTTTGGTTGATGATTAAATAATATAAATGCGTCATTTGGATGTAGAGCAACTAGTATGGATATAGATCAATAAGTTTAACTAAAAATAACGTTAAATCAGTATCTAATGTTTTTTTTAGAATCTAATATATTGATCTCTATGTTCAGAGGAATATCAGTCATCAAAACATATAACATCCCTACAGTGTTTCGTTCTCTATTTAATTTAGGAAACGTAACCTTACACGACATACGAAATTAGGAAACACCTCGAAAGTGACAGCCTGTATGTGAGCTTAGGCTTACGTACCCCATATACATATACAGATAGGCACAGAACAAACGATTTATAAGCGTTGGTCGTGACGGCTGTAGCGCAGTCACACGCGTTGTAGGTGCGATAAATTAAATACAGATACGGTTTGTTAATGTTAACGTTGCATAAATTATGATGACGGAATGTTTGTTTAATTTGGCACGTTTGAGCGGCGACGCAAACGTTGCTTGGATAAATTGTAGGTAATTTATGCAGTGAATGCTCACGATTTTCACGACACCAGTCTGATGTCCCCGCTCGAGCCGGGTGCGTCGCACGCGATACCAACATTCCGCGATTTACTCGAGGTGACAAATTGTGAATTGAATTAATGTTTACCACCCCGTTTAAATTATAACTTACGCATTATAACACTATCTTTATTGTTGCTATAACTCACAGCTGAACTCCCAACTCGTTATACAATAAGAACGATATTTTACTTCAGATTTATTTGAATAAGCAATTTGTCTGTTTCCATTAACTCGCCTTCCGAAATTTCAGTTTGCCGAATCGTTGACCGTGGTTGTATAAATACGACGTTTAATCGTAATTTGAAGTTTTATCAATGAATAACATAAATCTTAATATTATATTTTAAAACAAACTTCAAATCAATACTTTTAGAAGGCTGTATACCTAAGAAAACACTTTCTCTTTAGAATACTGTAGAAAGAACTTCGTAAATTTCAGGGTTTTGTTTTTAACAAAAATAATCTGTACGCTACTGAATAAACTAAATCCTAACTAATATTTTAATAATAATAATAATAAAATTATTTATTTCAGTACATTGACAACATTATTACAGACATCTTATAGATATAACATACAGATTATGTCCTACAGATAGGTCCCCTGGCTCCCAAACTAGGTTTTCACCTGTGACTTGGGAGACAGTGTTTCTCCATTAAAAAGTCATTATGTATGTCATAGCCTCATAGGTAACCAAAAATGTAGCGAAAAAAGAAGAAAATAAAATTAACAAAAAGCAATTACCAAAATCGAAAACATAACCAAAAATCTATTAATAACAAAATCACAATCATTGTAAAACATGAAGTGCATGATAGTGTGTTGTCAGACGGTGTGTGTGTCTGTGTGAGTGAGTGAGTCTGTGTGGGTGCGTGTCTGTGTGTGTGTATATGTGTTGATGGGGTGTAAAGTGCTTATGAAATGTTTGTGTCGGGCGAGAGTAAGTTTATTTGTACCTATTCACACCTAAACCACTGAACCGATCATCCTGAAATTTTGCATATACGATGTCAGATGTACAGAGACGGACATAGCCTACCTTTCATCCCGATAAAAAGTGCTGTTCCCGAGGAAAACCACAATAACATTTTTAAGATCTATGGCGCCACGTGTCTTTTGAATCATGATTTAATTATATTATTACACAAGCAGAGTACACCCCAAATTGCTTGTCAAATTCTAAATTAAACTAATATTGTAAATACGAGCGTAAGCTTATTTGTTACCTTTTCACACCTAAACCACTGTACCGATCATCCTGAAATATTGCATATACGATGTCAGATGTACAGAGACGGACATAAGCTACCTTTCATCTCGATAAAAAGTTCTGTTCCCGAGGAAAACAACAATAACAATTTTAAGATAATAGATGGCGCCACGTATCTTTCGAATCATGTACATCTGACATCGTATATGCAAATATACGATGTCAGATGTACAGAAACGGACATAGGCTACCTTTCATCTCGATAAAAAGTGTTGTGCCCGAGGAAAACAACAATAACATTTTTAAGTTAATAGATGGCGCCACGTATCTTTCAAATCATGTACATCTGACATTGTATATGCAAATATACGATGTCAGATGTACAGAGACGGACATAGGCTACCTTTCATCCCGATAAAAACTGTTTTTTCCGAGGAAAACAACAATAACATTTTTAAGATAATAGATGACGCCACATATCTTTCGAATCATGTACATCTGACATCGTATATGCAAACATACGATGTCAGATGTACAGAGACGGACATAGGCTACCTTTCATCCCGATAAAAAGTATTGTTCCCTAGGAAAACAACAATAACATTTTTAACATAATAGATGGCGCCACGTGTCTTTCGAATCATGATTTAGTTATATTATTACAAGCAGAGTACACACCGAATTGCTTGTCAAATTCTAAATGAACGCGAGTGAAGCCGCGGGCAGAAGCTAGTCTATACTATTACTATAATATTATAAAGAGGTAACATTTGTTTGTAAGTTTGTATGTAGGGGGTAATCTCCAGAAGTAATAAACCGATTTCAAAAATTCTTTCACCATTAGAAAGCTACATTCACCTTGAGTAACATAGGCTATATTTTATCTCCGTACTCCCACGGGAACGGGAACTACGCGGGTGAAACCGCGGGACGTCCGCTAGTATTTTATAAGTGGAAATGGTGGTTGCTTCTAGTTTGCGATAACCAGTCAAAGTTTTAGTAATACCAGAATTCAAGCCCAAAATGGCGTAGTGAACTAGTTACACTGATTCACAGCTTCGAGAATACCAATATTGTGTCAGTGAAGTGTTGCTGATCCACACACAGAGATTGCAAAATTGACCACTTATCTGCGTAACAGCATTATGTCCGCCACACTCGCCTGGAGTCCGGGGATCGGGACCCACATCCGTTGAGTGTACTACGTGCAGCATTTATCAATCTGTACATACATCTCTATTGATATTTTGTACTTATACGCACTGTGTAACTGGAATAATGAACGTCTATGATTCATTTGCAGATTTTTGTGTGTAGTGGCTTGGAGAAGCTCGTGCCTAAATAATAATAACCACGGTTCGATATTCAAGGTTAAGCAATGCTTGTCCGGTTTGGTCCGTGGATGGGAGACCTTCAGAACGCCCTATGAGACTTAAAAACATAACCGGCGGCCCAATAACACTTTGAGAACCCGGGAAACGAACCCAGGACCTCGATCAAAAGGCAGTTCTGTTGGTTAAAACGAATAAATCTTCTCAGTTAAGTAGGAAGCTACTAAAGTAAGTACCTAAAAGCTTTTTGCGGTATGAAAATTTAATTCATAATAATTGGTATTTGTAAAAGGTTTCCTCAAAAGGTCACATCCACGCCTATTGTTTCAAAAAAAGAACTTTGGAGGGGATTCGAATTATAAAGGCTAAAAGAAAAAAATCTAAGGAAGGTACCTAATTCATTACAGAAGAAAGTTCGAAGAAATGGAATAAAAACATTTTCTATTATCGTTTGGTTCCTTCTATAGCGTGTGAATGAAAGTATTTCCTAGTATTTCGCTCCTTACGAAGTCATAGTTCTATTTTATTACTTTAATACCTACAGAGAAATTAAATAAGTTCTGATTTTTATTACAACCTTGGAACCTCTATTCGTATTATATTGTAGTGTCAGCTAGCGTTAAATTAAAGGGGTGACTATGGAGCTATTGTTTGAAGGAATATTTCATTAAGGAGCACTATTTATCATGGCTCAAAAGGAAATGACAGAAAGGAAAAATCGTAGCATAGCTCAAAAGAGGATGGAATAAAAATCAAAGACTTGTTTAAAAGGAAGAATAGTGCTAATTAAAACTTCAACGTCAATTACTAATTTACTATTGCACTATAGCACTCGTAACTGTCAGAATTATTAAACATCTTTTCACAGATTCCTTGTGAAAACTCGCGGAAAAGCGGGAAGAGCCAAGTTTTCCTCAAGAGTTATATCCCCTTTTCTTTTGTGTTTCAATTTTACTGTTTGATTTATTCTTGAAATGCATCGTGAAATAAAAGAAGTTTTTAATTAAACATGGCCGAGTTATTCTGACGCGGGTAATTAAGTTTGTGATGCATTGCATAAAACGCGATGAAATTATTACGTAGTTCTTTGTAAAAGGAGCAGGATTTTGTCTTCTTTCTGCATCGCTTATATAGATAGATGGAATAGAATTATGATTAGCATGTTCGTCTTACGGTTAGATTGTGATAGTAAAAGTTTGTATCATAATATTGTAGTACCCTCCAGGGCTTGGCCTTGTACCTTTTAGTTTACATAAATTCGCCTCTAAACAAACACCTAACCTTAACAACTATACTCGTAAACACAAAACTTTTCGTCCAAGCTCCGAAGAAACAACATTAACATCCGTAAAACTACATTTAACATTAATTACATTCCCACCAGAAAAAGTTAGCCAGAAAAATCCCAGTGAATTTACAATTACTCTTACCAAGTGTTGTATGGTCTCGTATAAATTGCATTTGCATGTAGACGCGTCCAGATCTAGACCAAATCGTTTCACAAACAAGTATGCAAATACCAAGCAAGCGTTGTCGCGAGTCTAGATGGTGGGAATGTTAAATATGTGTGTGTGAGCAAACACCGCTTTAATCTACGCCTTATCGCCAGTGGGACGTTGTAGTCCCGCCTCGCTTCGCCTTCTGTATAGCACTGATATTGCACAGGGTTGATGCGCGATTTATATTTGCTTTTTGCTGTCAATGGCTAGGGAAATTACTTTAAAAATTGCAT
Organism: Xestia xanthographa; assembly: GCA_905147715.2. Lineage (NCBI taxonomy): Eukaryota > Metazoa > Arthropoda > Insecta > Lepidoptera > Noctuidae > Xestia > Xestia xanthographa. The sequence goes on from LR990656.1 coordinate 14,522,507, forward strand.
TTTGTGTGCAGGCGAACATATTGCTTTTTTTTTTTTTTTGTAAATATTGGCTAACTACCTTAGTGTCTTTTAAGTCAGGAAAGGTGCGTTTTGTAAGTTAATAGGGTTCAAAATGTCTCGTCGAAATATTTTATATTGATTGTGGCCGTTTAAAGGGTTGAAACGTCGACTCGGTCTAATAGACACTTGTAATAATACGTGTTGAAGGATTAAATGGAATAATTTACTTAGTCCATATTTTGGTTTAATCAGAGGAGCTCGTGGCTAAATAATAACAGCCGCTCGGGTCGATCTTTAGGTTAAGCCGTGCTTGCCTAGATTGGTCCGTGGATGGCTGACCACCCATTACATACCGAGTTGATATTTGACAGTCGTTACAGGTATTCAGTAGCCCAAAAAGTCTGACAACCAGTCTTAACAAGGGGTGTCGTATTACCCAGTACTAACTGGGTTGTGGAGGTCAGATAGGCAGTCGATCGATGTAAAATACTGGTATTCAGCTGCATCCGGTAAGACTGGAAGCCAACGCCAACATAGTTGGGAAAAGGCTAGGCAGATGATGATATTTTGGTTTAATGTATCTAACCAAATAGTACAGTATTCCGTACATATCAAACGGTCCTTGCTATTCAATCATCGGTCTATTTATGTAGTAACATTGATTTACTTAGCCAGGTCTCAGAGAGGTCAAGTCTAGCGTAAGGTGATTTGCTTTAGCCGAAGATGGAGTAACAAGATTATCAGCTGTGTGCACCGATGGACATCTATCTCTGTTTCATCTGTTGCTTTGATAAACTGAGTCTACCTATCCGTAGTAAGTCCCTGGTAGTTTATATTCAATATTATTGAATTATGGTGGGTACGGCAATATGTTACACCAAATTTTAATGTATCGGCACAGTTTTTAGGGTTCCGTACCCAAAGGGTAAAAACGGAACCCTATTACTAAGACTTCGCTGTCTGTCCGTCTGTCCGTCTATCCGTCTGTCCGTCTGTCCGTCTGTCCGTCTGTCTGTCACCAGGCTGTATCTCATGAACCGTGACAGCTAGACAGTTGATATTTTCACAGATGATGTATTTCTGTTGCCGCTATAACAACAAATACTAAATATAGTCAATGGTACGGAACCCTTCGTGTGCGAGTCCGACTCGCACTTGGCAGGTTTTTTTTGAGGTTTGGTCAACATTCATGATGCAGTGTAACGTTTTTAAGCGTAATTTAATTTGGATGCTGTGAAATTAAATGGCAAATACAATTATTATGACATCACTGTAATACATTTTTTATAACAACTACAGGTTCAAAGATTATACCAAGGGTTCTGTACAAAATTCTAGGCCATCCAGCGTTGAAGTCAAAATGTTTATGAAAAATTCAAAGCTTTGAGATTATGCATCTGCCGAAAAAATGGTTAAAGTCCTTGGTACGTTGTCCCTTACAACGTATTGCCTCTGACTACGGGCGGTGAGGTACAAAACACGCAATACTTAACTCATCCACGAATTATTTTCACTTCAAAAACACTACACACATCTATTTCAACAACAAACTTGTATTTTTCTTTCACTGACAGCCCTGTAAGTACGTTGTGACTTGTGTACGTCCATCACTACTGCAAATACCGTCAAGTGATTCGGGATTTGTTGCTTCAAATCCTCGTGCGAGCTTACAATACCGCGCCATTCATACTACGACACTACGTAGTCTTTCCTTTGTCAATACATTTGACGAAGTTTATGCTGAGATTAATGTAGGGTCGCGGGCTTTAGAAGATGACACATCCTAAAAGGAACTACTTTGGTGATTTTTAACGCTGTTTTTCAAGGAACCGTGTATTTGATCCTGAAATAAATATTGTGACTGTCGGAAACGCTTATTCTTTCAATGACGACAAAAGAGATGTCATAATTTTTAGGGTTCCGTACCCAAAGGGTAAAAACGGAACCCTATTACTAAGAATTCGCTGTCTGTCCGTCTGTCCGTCTGTCTGTCACCAGGCTGTATCTCATGAACCGTGACAGCTAGACAGTTGAAATTTTCACAGATGATGTATTTCTGTTGCCGCTATATCAACAAATAGGTACTAAAAACAGAATAAAATTAATATTTAAGGGGGGCTCCCATACAACAAACGTGATTTTTTTGCCGTTTTGTCTAATGTATAGATAATGGTACGGAACCCTTCGTGCGCGAGTCCGACTCGCACTTGGCCGGTTTTTTTTTGTGTTTTAGTTACCTTGTAATTCGGACAATTGAATACAATTTTTTTCAATAGACAGATACGTTTGTTGTGTCTTAAAAGGTCCAAGGTAAAACTTCATCTTGATATTTTTGTGACAGTCATGTTATCAAATTGGACACACTTCATCTCGATATTTTTGTGACATGTTATCGATATGTCATCAAATTGGTCGTGTCCTACACTGGCCTGCAAAACTAAGTACTACACTTTTAAAAATTGATTTTCTTCTAAATTATTGAAGTTACAGATTTAAAATAAAAACGTTTCATAGCAATTTTTATCAGCTTTATTAGTTTTTATGTACAAAATTAAACGCTTTTTCGAGTCCTTTTTGTTTCGAAAGTAGATCTTGCGTACTTAAAAAGTTATTACAATTTTAAAAGTGTGATACTTTTTTGCAGGCCAGTGTATTTAAATCAAATAACAAAATCTGTACAGTTACTTACAGTGGCACTCACGTAGATTCAGGACACTCTTTAGTCATTCAACATATGCAAGGTATATAACATAGACCACACAAATTCTCAAGCGACAAGCTATGCGTTCAAGTGATTCCTTGCCACCACAATTGGAATAAAATAATATTTGCGAGAAATCGCTGCTGCGGGGCCATTATGTCTGCTTCCAAGTAATAATTCACCCCAATAAGATGACGCTTACGTTTTTACGTCGCCTCCTCTTCGTTTCTACTTGAAATAATTATTTTATAAAGAACAATCATTGTGAATTTCATTGTTTCCACGGTAATGAGGGGACTATTCTTATCTCTGAGTACAGCCGACTAAGGGTGACTAACGAGTTAGTTGATTGAGGGGCTAGAAACATTGTTATTATGAGTACTAGGGCGTTTTTGAACCCTTGACATTGTTTTAAAGATTTACTATTGCTATTGTACGTAGGATAGCCGGTTCTTGAGTTGTACCGATCGTTAATGGTTACAAATGATGCCCTCATATTATGCAATATCCCAGCGTCTTTATAACATTAGCATAGTGTTCATTAAATGCTTTCAAAGAGCTTGATTACGGAAAAAGAACCCTTCAGAATCTTTGCAGAGGATCAGTATCTTATAGCGAAATGCTTTGTTAGTAGTCGGTACTATTTCGACCTTCTTGAACTTGATAACTTATGATTAATTGGAAAAAAATACTTACACCCACATGAATGCTACTCGTTAGGACATATTTTGTCTTTAGACGTGTATAATAATGTAAGGATATTCTTATATTGTATGTTATATTTAAATTCGTTATTTGTTTTGGTTTTTATGTAGGTATTATATTTTCTCTTCTTTTTGTACACACTATGTCTACATCTCTTTTTTATGCTCTCCTTTCGCAGGTATGCTGGAATAGATTTCTTAATTTTTCTGTTCCTTTCTTTTCTGTACTCTTAAATAAATAAAATAAACAAATTACTTATATACACAAAAATACTACTCGTTAGATCATTTATTGTCTCATCAACATCACATTTTGCAACTTAACAACTAACAAAGCATTGTGTGACCCCTTTATTGTTGCTTACTCAGAACGGATATTCATTCAATATAAGAAGCCAACCGCTCGTAAGGACGTTTCTCCAGCTTTATTTTCACAGCTGCGTTAATTTTATATCTATTTATATCCGCCTTCTTAATACGCCTTTTGTATGGCATGTATGGCAGTTCTTTCGATTACAACGCGTGGTATTAGAGATTATATCGGGCACGTGCGTAATATCGTATGACCTTAATAGAATAAAGAGATGTGCGATGTCCGCCCGTTCGACTTACGCCTGAATGCATGCTTAGCTATCATCACGTACGGATAGCTACTTAAACATGGGACTCACTGGCGTTGGGGTTGTGGTACTAGACTGGTAATTGGGAGGTAACTTAATGAATGGCTGGTAGGCAGATTTTAAAGTATTGGGGCAGAGCTAGGAACTATATTTTAGCCGTTGAGGTTAAAACCCGTAAAACACAGTGCAAAAAAAGAATACATAACATAACATCACGCTTGTAAGCCCCGAAGGGTTTGGAAGAAGTGTACCTACTAGTAAACCCACAGTTCGCCAGTTGTTTCTAAGGCTCATGTTATTGGAGGCGGGTTTATTACCTTCAACGTCGCACAAAACCAGACTCCATAGGTGCTACTTAGAAATTCCTGATGTACAAACCCAATAGCATTTTTCTTGGTCTAGGAATCGAACCAAGGACCGCTTGCGACCATCGATGCAGTCAAAAAGAGAATTTATAGAGGAGCAAAATATTTACGACAAATCCATACCTAACATTTAAAAATAAACATTAATTCCACGTAGTTTTCTTCAACACCCGAGCGAATATAAACGGATAAAATTATATAATTCCCGTCAAGCCTGTCAAGATTAACATAAAACAATTTTACGATGGTCGGTAGCTCGCTCCCGAGCACGCCCGTATGTTCCACGCCTATTATATGAACATATTAACAAGGTTTTATTCAAACAAGCTAAGAAGCTGACGTACCAAAATGGAGGACTAAACAATACCTATTATCTTCATAGGGGCTGAGATTGAAACGATCTTGCTCGTAAACAGGCCGGTTTATGGCAAACATGTTTAGTGCAAAATAGGGATCAACTCAACTGCCCATCAACCTTCACGTGTTTACTTTGATTAACATTCTTAATTTCTTCCGAGCATTATGCGAAGCTCTCGAAGAATAAGTAGATTAAAACAAAACAAACTCCTACAAGATTTACTTTCAGAATACTGATGAAAAGCTATACAATCTTCCTTGAGATTTATCTCAAAATTATGAAAACAACCCAAAATGAGACGGAACTTAACCTGAACTTGACGGATTGAAATGTAAACCGTAGATTGAAGAACACTCACCACAGAGATCTTATCAAACCGAGTATATAGTGCCTGTCAGTCCTTTTGACCTCTTCGCGTAATTATATTATGATCGTGTGGCTTGACGTTAATTTGTGAAACTGCTCGGAAACCCAACGCTTAGGTGGCCGGACAGAGAGCTCCGTACCCGATTAATTCAAGAAGTGGAATCCTCGGTGAATTAATGGGACGGCCCGTCGTTCTGTGCCTATTGATCGAGCGCCCCCTAGCTGAAACGGCACCGGTAGACCGACATATTGTTTTTGAATAAGCGTTTTAAAACATCAGGGTCTTCATATCCACATTACCGTACGTGCCCATTATCAAACTACTCATATGTAGGCTTCGCTGCTGCTTTAATTGGATTGTCAAGACAAGCAGGTAATCGGATAAATGCTAACGAAAATGACAACATCATTTATGATAGTCGAAACAACTTGTTTGACGAGGCATGATAAGTCGCAACCGTGAAATCGCTATCTCATTAAGAATTCGAGTTATTTTATGTAATCCTCTTACCAGGAATGAAGCAAAATGATAATAATTCAATTTAAATGTCCCCTTACCCTTTAGAGACATTCCGTGTTATCAAAAACGAAGTTTTGTTATTGGTTTTCCGAAGAAACTTCAAAAAGGGCAGTTTTAGAAACACGAGGAAGCAAATGCGGTGTGTCCGCCATTTATTATATTTTATAATATTTTCTTTTCCCGATGTCCTTAATAGGGATCGGACCTTTTGCCTTTTTAGCCCCTTGGGGAAGACATGGCGAATATTATTTCACCCTCCACTAAGGGTACTCTTAGGCCCTTTGAATGTATTATTAAACTTTTGTTGTTATCGAGATTACAATAATATGGGACTCGCATCAAATCTGTCTCTTTTGTTACTGCTTAAACATTCATCCGAATTTAGCTTTCGCTGGAATATTTTAGATTATTTCTCTAACAAGGTTAAATTGATAAAGTAGGTGCTTCACAGATTTTGAACTTATTTTCACTTAGTCATTAGGCGGTATTAATAGCTAGTCTCTTGTCGGAACAAAATACTTTAGCATGGTAGTTGAGTAATTATTTCTGTCTCAAGTTCTTCAAGATATACGTATATTTATTTTTATAGAATTTTAGTGCTTCAGCCTACTCTCGCGAGTGTTCTATTCTGTGACTCAGATATCTATAAAAGCCTGAGTATTCCTTATTACATAAATAAAAAAAAAAAACTAAAATACTGATATTAAAATTACTCACAAATTATAATGCACGTCGGCCATATTTGGTCGGTACTTGAGCGCCCTCTCAAAGGCTACTTCCGCTTCCGCGGTCCGCCCCTGTGTGGTCAGCACACTGCCCAAGTTGCCGTATGCTGTGAAAAACAAAGTTTTGTTAGGCCTGTGCCAAATTCCATTCATAATATAGAAGGTTACATGTACAGTTATACGAGCACAAATATGTTAACACAAAGCAACTTAAAAAGTGATTTTGTTTTTTTGTAAATATTAATTTTATGTTGTTACAAACTTATCTCAAAGTTGCAATCGGTATTCCACAGGAAAATTTCTATTGTTAAGTGCACACGTATTAGTGCTCGTGATTTTATAGAAAACAGAAAAAAATGTTTCCTGTAAAATACTGGACGTTTCAGAGTCTGCTAGTCAAAACAAACTATTAGAATAGATTTAAGTTTCGTAGAAATACAGCAAGCAGGTTAAACAGCATACTTCGCCTACAATTATTTATTTATTTAGTGAATGCCCAATCTAATTTAATTGGTTGTCTAATTACGATGAGTTTCATTCTTCATTAACAGAACAGTCTTCATTAGCTGGCCTTGAACTCTTTATCGATATTCAATTACGCTGTATATATTATTTACTAGCTGACGTCCCGCGGTTTCACCCGCGTAGTTCCCGTTCCCGTGGGAGTGCGGGAACAAAATATAGCTTATAGCACTCACGAATAATGTAGCTTTCTACCAGTGAAACAATTTTTAAAATCGGTTCATTACTTCCGGAGATTACCCCCTACAAACAAACTTACAAACTTACAAACAAATGTTACCTCTTTATAATATTAGTATAGATATGGTTAAAAGTTCAGCCTTTCGGGTAATATTTAGTGCAACTGTTATATTTGAGAAATCATATACCTAATACACAATTATAGACTTACTAAGAATTTATAAAAATGCAAACAGCTTAGCAACGCAACATAGAGTTTTCTGTAGACAGTTTTTAATACTGTGGCTGTACCGAGTTAGTAATGCACGATTCCCCAGCAGCCTACTGTTTAAGCTACGCAAGTGTAGTTAGCTTTGCTTTGAATGAAACTGTAGGCGAATTCGTCCATTGCAAATTGCAATGCAACCCAGCCACGCTACGCACGAATGCGTGACTGGAAAACAAATGAACTGTGCTTCTAATGTGGCCAACTTCACCGTGCACATTCTACGTAGCAGTGAACTCGACTTCATACGTTTCGACTAAGAGCAAATTTCACCAATGAAACCGCGTTCCAGAGCTGTAAGTGTAAAATTTCAAAGCAATCATTGACACTGACAGCGCAAAACGTAGCTTAAAAGTGCTAGTCATGTTCAGTTTCATGGTAAAATCGCTCTAAAACCAGAACTAGAGAAATATAATCAATTAAAAAACTTGTCCCACCATGATGGATTATAAACAATCAAGTTACAGCCTACTTCCCATTTTATACATTAACTTAATTAGGTAAGTGTAAGGATGTTAAATAACCCATATGATCCATCATTCTAATCCACTAACGAAGCAGACGACAAAATTTCATTAATTATTCATACTTATGAGCAGGAATAAGCCGATTTATTATATTATTTTAACACAGAACTGCTTCAAAGTTGATTACTCGACTTAAAACAAAAGTAGCAAAATGGAGATGGAATATTTGTTCAGGAAGTACTAAACTTCCACGCGGCTTCGTCCACGTGGAGCCTTTTAAATATATGGTAAGAATTGTACCTTTTCCTCAATTTCATCAAAATCTGTTTAGTTATTTCAATTCATCATCATCATCGTCATTTCAGCCGAAAGACGTCCACTGCTGGACATGGGCCTCCCCCAAGTGTCGCCACATTGACCGCGCCCGTGCGTTTCGCATCCAGCGGATTTTTAATAAAAAAAATATTTATGAATTAAAATGTTATGTTTTTGCTGCGATTTTTGTTAAGCAAGCTTATTTAGTAGTTTACTGGCTCAAAGAAGTACATTGAACACCAACTCATTTCTACGCCAGATTATACCTTTTCAGTTTCAGATTCACTACTCTTTCATTGATATTCTTTGTTCTTACTCATGTATCCATTCGCAATTAGAAGTAACAAACAAAATAACTGGTAATAATTACGTAATGACTATTATTAGGTAATTTTAATACCCGTCGATCAAAACCGTGAATTTATTACATTTTCGATAGCTATTGGTTTTCGGGGAAGTTGACTGGCATAATGGATATTAATTTACATTTTAGATTTTCATTTTGGAATTATTAATTTCTTGAGATCGTAGTCAAATACAATATTACCATTTTATTAATTTTCTACTGTTCTATAGGTCAAAAAAATCGAACCTGGCACTAAACGTCAGAATTTTATATTAATTAATAGCATGATTTATATAGATATTTATAGCAATGTCCTCTATTGTAAGTATTTGACCTTAAGGCTCTGTCTAACCCTAAATTTAGCAACTCTATTTGTGGTGGTTCAAACTTCGTTTGAAATACTGTTAGAATTCTAATCAGCTTGCACTACATAGTGGTTGATACGTCAGTCACTGCGGGCCGAATAGTGCGAAATGAGTGGTTTTTTGCGATTAACAAAAAATCTATTGATTGGACTAAACGAATAAATAACATAAGACCTGCTTTATAGTTAGTTCAGTTAGTACAAAAAGTTTCATGATCTACTTTGAAGTATTTTATGATTACCAGCGGTTTATTGTTCAGTTAACTTTGGTACACGTAACTTTGGGATTTTTTTCTATAGAGAAAATTTTATGGAATCGTGTTTTCGCCAAAAATAAGACTTAACATTAATCCTCAACTTTACCATACATTTATTTCAAAATTAATGCTGCAGTATTTTAGGCGTAACGGAGGATCATGCTAAGCCATTTGAGGTAGTATAGGCCCAAGTGATAAGTATCACCTTGAGAGTTTCAGCAAAATCATTCAGCAATGTCCTAAAAAACGCACCAAACTGACCATAAGCAGGTAAAGCAGGATCATCAGGTCATTATAACACTAGTGTTCAAACCATACAGACTCAAAAAGATAGACATCTTTTTGAGTCTTTCTGAGCCCAATAGCTACGTTCATTGTCTTTACTAGTCCACCAATCATGGCTAACATTGCCCACAATCGTTGTAGCGGTTTGTGGTGTTGGCCCAAGCACATTGAGACGTTTATGGTCTGTACTGTGGTATATTAATAACACCAATTAATTACCTTGACCTCAAGTAATACCTACAATATGCTCGATAATTGGGTCAAGCATACCTTGAACTTTAAAACACGTGAAATTGTGTTGGTGGTTAATGTTAGGCGTGTCGTCCAAAACTTGTCGTATCATTAAACTTACACTTTAAAACAGTCAGTAAACTAAATAGCAAAACTGTTAAGTACTTTGCACTTTGAAACTCAAGTTCTGGTCAAAGAAGCCGTGTCATTTTGCCGCCATCCAACATATCGTCACAAACGCTCAACCGAGTGGTGAAACCCAATACACGTTTTAGATTTTAGAACTATTTTAGAACTCGACGTTTTACGTTGCTATGTTATATCTCAGTCTATTAGACGGGTGTCATGTACGGGTATGATTGGGACGCGCTATCACGGCGCGCCCCATCTCCGGTGCACTGCGATCCGCTTTTACCGAATAAACATTAGGCTCTGCGGTCGTATGAACTCCTGGTACCCCCGAGTATTGGACGCAGGCATTTCGAGTTATCTCGCTGTTATTATCTTTTGACAGGGCCCTTTTCAAAAACGCTGTAATGAGTTTTTGGCCCTTTTTATACATGGTGTGATTCGATTTATGTAAACAGTGTTGTTTGGACTAAATATTTTAACTGAGTGTTTGTCTGGCGCAGTCTGTTACCTTTGAGAATATTAAGTCATGAAAGATGTCACAAATAATTGTTAGTTTCTGTACTTTAACAACTGAATAAGGTTATTTACTAATGGAAAGTTATTAAGAACACGAGCACGTATCCTAATTAATTTTAACTCTAAAAGGTCTTGATGGACTGACGTCAATAGGGGTTTGTCTCCACTGATCACGGTATTATCAGATCATGTTATCCACGGATCACGTAGTCTATTCCATAAAAAATGTTATATTTTTTTTGTTATGCATTTATCACTATTTTAAAATCTTCAAATCATATTAAATCAACAGCTGAAACACGCAGGAATTCTGGCATTACGACCGGGTACTTAACCACACTGAATGCAAAGCTTAGTCGATTAAATTCGATTCAAGGACCACTCCGGGCGTCCGAAGCGATGCCGGCAATATACCAGTAAAATATTTCACTGAAAATACTCTATGAATTTTATAAGAGACCTTAAAGTATGAATATCGAATTAACTTAGTTATAGATCTACGTAGGTTTCCTGTTATATGTTAATATAGTATACAGCGATTTGTTGTCTTATTTTGAAAAATATTCTGTGTTCTATTACCTACATGTTATTTTACTTCAGATATTATATATATATATTCATTACACGATACACTTTAAATACCAGCCAACCATTCTGGGCTTAGCAACCTTAACACCGCTTAAACATAGTTTAAATTCCATTGACTACATAACTGCTATGTAACATTTTGAATACTTTTCGTCTTTCTAAAATTTATGTGACAGTGTATTTTAGACGCGATAACGCTTTGTAACCATAGATTAATGCATTAATGCTGAAGCCTTGTTGCTACACGAAAATCCATTACCTACTGCTTGCATTTCGTTCACAGGTAATTAACACGAGGTGTTGCCAACTTGTTGATATAGGTAACTAGTGCACAGAAACAGATTTAGGAAGTAGGTACTTTATGGTATGTAGGTACTTTGTGGTAGCTTAATACAGTAATTTTAAAATCAAAACTTAATCTCTTAAAGCATGCCGACGAGGCGAGTGCAACGGCAACAGAAAGAGAGGCCTTGGAAAACACAGCATTTCATTTGACATAATGTATACTAGTGCTGAAATGGCTTTTAAAATATAAAAGTCACTTCAATCTCTCTCGCATTTAGCGACGTTCAAAACTGAGTAAAACCCCTACTATTATTGCTAATTTAATAGGTTCGGACAACAATAGATATTGGAGGGCGCCTTTATTTTTGGGGTTGATCCGGTTAAGAACCGACATAAAATGACCCAACACTGGAGATTCGGTTTATTGAAAAGTAGAATAAGAAATGGAATCCCGCGGCCTATGAGGACTTATGCTAACAAAAGACATTATCAAACAGAGGCAATGGATTTCCGAGGGATTCTTTTATATTTATGACCGCGTACGTAACTCTTCGGCAAAAATCAACGCACTTTCACGAAAAATGTTCGAAAAAAAATAATTTTCACTGTTTCAAATGCTCGTTCCAGAGAATTACCAGTGAATTTGGGCTGTTTGAAGAGCGAGATTCAATAGCAATAATCCTCGCTAATCTTAGGAGCCCTAAATCGTACTTTTAACAATTTCACGTGTGTTTACTGTGAGTGTTCATCCGTAAAGAGGCGATTACATAAAAGTGTAACTGGGTGCTTCCCTTAAATAGGGCACATCAAAAAGAAAATAAAAATCTTATCCCATTTACGATCGGCACCATTAGCTGTAAGAAAAACATAGAGCGAAAAAATATAAAAGAGACACAGCGTTACTTAGTCGTTCCGCTGATTGGAATATCGGTCTGAAAGCTTTTTTATGTAGCCACTTACACGGCAAATACGCGAAACATTGACGTTATACCGTAAGGTGTTTATGTATGCTTGCTTGCTTGTTTATTGCGTCATATTTTTTCTTTTAAAGTACAGCCTGTACCTGGCCATATTTATTTACCCGACATTTGTGTACAATACAGCTATTACCAACGAAGTTTATAGCTGCGATAATAATGTTGAAGAAATCGAAGAAAGAACATTTTTAGAAGACTATAACGCTCGGTCGTTTACGTAAGGTACAATAATAGGCTTGTGTCCTGAAAAAAACTAATTAGTCAGTTAGATTATCAAAAAATATTTGACACGTATTTTTTCTTTTGTTACGTAAACCAAAATTGTCGAAAATACGACGCTTTTAAAATTCACAATACGTCACGCCGTGCTATAATTTTTAGTGCGTTGTGACGTCACGTATGACCCCCCTCCCGAGTTTTGATGTGTTTTATCTTTGTCAATATTAATTGATTTACAAAAACAAAAAAAAAACGTGTCCATTATTTTCCAATACTCTAACTGACGGACTAAATACATTTGCAAATTTATTGATGGTGAAAACTAGCCTATTGCGTCAATGGTTTAATTGCTCCACTAACGAGTTCATATAACTAGAAATGGTTTCTCTACTTCTGTGTAAACGGCGGCTTAGAAAGAGAAAAATAAAACGTTTCATGTGGTGCCGCGCAGGTGTCGGCTTATCAAGGATTACGGGGCTATTAAAATCTTGCTCTCTCTTATTTCTTGTATCTCTAAACGAGAGAAACGACTGTATCTATCAAAAATATTTGCTTTTACTCTGGCTTATTATTAATTCATAAAACCTAAAGTAACTTTTACGGTGTTCGGTACAAGACGCTTTAACAATCAAGAACAAGGTTTAAATATATTTTATGGGCACTATAGAGGCTAGCATTTTAATAAAGTTATCTAGCGAAAACTGAATGAAACTTTGACTGCCACTCAATAACTGCCTACCTCAACTTACTCAAAAACTACTCCATTCTAATAAAACTTAGTCGAATGATTTGTTTCGTGTGCCTTAAATAGTCAGTCAGATTTGTTTCAGAACTTCGGGGCATAGCGAGCGCCACCGACAAAGAATTGAGAACGCTTTTACAAAAACATTATATTGTCATTTTTATTACCTTTAGCAGTTACCAACACAACCCAGTGGGTAATAAAGGCCTATGCCGAAATGTTTCATTTAGCCTCAATACCTAACCATATCCAATATTCCAGTTTCGCTTTTATTATGTAGAGGTCATCTATTGTTCGTTTTCAAATCAAAACTCAATAAAACTGAGCCCCAGAGCCGTGTCTTTGTGTTACAAATTGAAAAACATATTGTTATGCCGTTGATTAAATTACGCCTTTGCCTAATGAATGGACATCTCCCACACAGGCTTTGTGGAGGTTTTGATTGTGGTTATGGTTTCTTTATGAAAGGGTTTTAAAAGCTCTTTATATTTACCGATATAAAAGCTTCTTCTTTTTTCATAAACATCTTAAAAAGGATGGGGAGTATCTTTAAAAGGTTTGTAAGTCTTATTTTAAACCAGATTTTTCGCAACAATGCTGCAATGGTAGTTACCGTTTTATGTTTACAATGTTATCAGTTTAGGACTAACACGAAATCCGTTAGAGACCTCATCCTTTTTCTCAGTAAACAAATTGCTATAATGATATCGGATCTCGGCAGGACAACTGCGTAAGTAAGTTTGTGACACCTAAGTAGCCGTACGACAAGTTCGAAAGAGATAATAGCGTTAATCTGTGAGAGTCGCCACTCGAACCAGTTGCTATCGGGGCAAAGATGGCGGCGATAAACCTTGGCTTAGCTGATAACATCTGAGGGGACGGCCGAGTGCTGTAAGAAATGGGCTCGTAATGAATCGACCTATAATCACCTCGGACATGATGACAGTGCGATACAAAGTGTTGGGAATTTAGTTGTTTGATACCTTTTTGTTTTTAATTTAGAATTCTGGGTAACAGGTCATAGTGAAATTAAACCTACGCGTAGGTTGAAGGAGGCTAGAACCCTTTTTTTTTCGGATGGGAAATCATCAAATAACTCCTCCCGCTCTGGGCGGAGCAGGAGGGAGTGTCAGACTTTTACTGACTAAAACCCATCCATGTTCCTTCATCGCCCTTTGTGTTCCGGGGCCACGGTATCTCTTTCGAATAGTCCCGCAACCCCGGCAGGCATCGGTCCTTACGGACCCCTCCCTTTTTGCTGACTCTCTTTGAGGCGCGCGTGGAACACGAACGCGCCGTTGACACGGCCTGTCGTCATGAGACGGACGGACGGCGAGCTAGCCCATAGCCCACCGTCCACAGGCCCGGGCCTACGGTGGCCGGGGGCCACGTGGTGGTGGCCCCCGACGCCCGGGGCGTCTCCCGCGGCGGCCGGGACGTTGAGAGGTTCGCTCCCTCTCACGTTCCGCCACCTCCTTCTCTAGCATTACTGCTTCGCAGAAGGAGGTGAAGGCTAGAACCCTTAAACGTGAATTCTGCGTGTACCCAAAGAGGTGGAAGGATACCTACCGACCCAATGTGTGCATATCTGACGACCCAAATGGCGCTGCGGTAGTGAGGCTGCCTTACGTTCTGAGGGTCCCGGGTTCGAATCCTGGTCGGAGCAAATGTTTGTGTGATGAGAATGGACAGTTGTTTCCGAGTCATGGATGTTTATATGTATAATAAGAATGTATTTAGAAACAAAAAAGTATCTATGTAGTATATCAAATATCTGGTGTCCACGACACAAGCCTCGTTGCTTAGTGTGGCACTAGATGGCGTTGTGTGTACCTAATGTCCAGCAACATTTATTTATGTATTATCTCTGTCATATTTTTGACTGTCCCTGTCACATGACAGAAACCAGTAGACATCTGTAAAAGTTTGTTAGCCGGTAAATTCAAAACCCGCAGTAATGCGGGTTTAATCGTATTTGTAAAAATACGATTGGAGAACAGCCTTTGAATGCGATTGCAGTTTAGCGATTACACCCGTATGAAATAGGAGGACAGTCGCATTTAGATTTGTTTGCAACTTTCTAATTAGTTCAAAAACAATTTTATATTATATAATCGTAGGGGTGAAAGAACTGTGACCAAAATTAATAATAAACAAAACAATTGCACGTTTTTTTCCATAGATTATGAATATTATCATTAATTGATACTAACTTATTAATCAACCAGATTCTGTCCGCGTCTTCGTCCACGTGGACCAAGTCAATCCAGGTTTTAATCTAACTGAGTGCAAAATTTCAATCAAATCTGTTCAGCCGTTTTGTCACGAAAGAGAAGACACACTCACAAACATCCATCCATTCTCACTAACTTTCGCGTTGATAAATAATTGTCCCAAGTAGTAGGATAATATTGCGAGCATTTGTGAGGTAGTTCAGCAACAAAAGGGGCTATTGTTTTAAAAATAAATCCTAAATATAGCAGCTACCTACGCCTACAAACGAAAACTTTGTATGTATGTAATCTAACGAGCCTGTCAACATATTTCTCATATTCTGAATTTTTTATAACTTTATCATTAAAATCAAAAAAACCTTATTCAGCTTGTTTTTACCTACTTAACTTAATCCCTACTTATTTATTTCTTTAAGATACACAACAATAAACGTATTTCACAAAAAGCGGCCTCATTAGGAGTTTTATTCGTAACATAGTACAGTAAAAATAATAAATAATATGTGACAAAGCCTTATAAAGAAAGCTTCTAAAAAGTAGGAAGGCGTATTATGTCTAAATAATCTTCCGTGACTGTACTCCACGTATTTTAGGTTGGAGCAAAATGTTTTAGTTATATTTTCTTGTGATCCAAGCGAGGAGGCGGTAAGAATGTACTTGTGTTACTATGTAGGTTCTAATTCAGAAGTTGAAACATGGGCGCAGAGATAATGTACACACTCTTCTTCATAATTATATTGTGAGAACCAAAAGCAAGTTTTTGACTTTTTGCATGCTAATCATGAAAGTTTAGCAGCGTATTACTGTCTCATTGCACGGTAAAAGCCTCTTTAGATACAGAGACGGCAACATCATTGATCACCATACTTGCGCAAGGTGAGTTCATGATTTCAGACTTATTATTAAATTATAAGTCCAGGTTTCCTCATGATATATTCTTCAAAACTCACACTTTGGCTTTCCAGGTCACATTGACAATTGAGATTAATAAACACAAAACAACAAACCTCAATACAATATTAATAACTTAATTAATACTAACAGCAAAGCAATAACAATAATTGCATCATCTCCCAGCCCGCGACTGACATTATAACAACGGAGCTTAACGCAGACAAGCATCAGATCAGGTTAATTGAATATTCTGCGTGATGGTCACAGCGATAATCCACTATACGAACAGTTCAATAGATCAGTTATCGCGGCAAAAGGTGTATTGGATAAAGCCAGCTTTAGACCGATTACATCGCCTCAGCGTCCCGTGTCCCGGCAAATTCGTGTAATAGGAGGCGCCTTGTGATTGGCCAGTTTCGAATACTCGCCAGCGACAAATTGGATCCAGTTAGCCTGTAGGTCATGTTACTAAAAGATAAAAGGAGGAATGGAGGCCACTTCAAATTGGAGGAGATTCAACTATCACCTCAATGTAACAGAGTAAACGGTTGTTATTATTTTAAATTATACCCTAACGTTGTACCTGAACGTTAATTAGGTAAACGGGTTGTTTAAAGAGGATCCAGCTTTGAAAGCGACGACGAAATTAGTGCTTGAGTAAGTAGGGCATTTTCTGATGAGCACCTACCGAAAATGAAAGATACCTATGTAAATAGGTCTTATTGAAAGCTGCTTTCATATTTTACTACTAAAAGGAAATTGAGTCATTTTGATAAAAAAAGAACATCAGACAAAATTGAGTTCAAGACCTGGATCAGTTCATGTGTAACCAAATTGAAGCACGTTACAGCATATTTTATGCAAAAACCTTTCCAATACCATGTGAATGCGTTTCAAATCTCGCCTTTATTTTTAAAGGAAATACTATTTGATTTAACTTAACAACAAATAACTATACATACGTCCTGTTTTTCTTTGTGTGAGTACCCGTCAGTCCAGGAAAGACGAAGGGTCTTGTCGGACTTCTAGGGACTAGAACCGCAAGGTGGCCGTTCGTAACCACTGACAGGTATATAACGGGTCAAAGAACTACATATGTGCCAGATTTGCGTACTACATAGGGGAATGAACGTGTAAAACACTAACTACTTTAGTGGTTGTGGTGATATTTTAGAGTAGATGATGGCTAACTTTTTAAGAAACTACTGGCCTGCCTAAATTCCGTCATTTGATTGTATCTCTAAAATAGCGACCACGCATAAGACCTGTATTATCGAATAACTGGTATCGATATAAATAAGTTTTGTAATAAAGCAAATCACAAAATCGTCACACTTTAAGAAGTTGCTTATATGCGTGGCCGCTATTTTGAAAATTAAATAAAAATAAAATGGCAGACGTTAGGCAGGCCAAATAATTTAAGGACTAAACTTAAAGGCAACATCTTAAAGACAGCATCTTAAAGGTAATAGTGGATATACCTGACTGTCCGTTCCTGGGGCACTGGACCCGTATACACAGCTGCAGGTCTGGTGCATCGGGAAGCGGACTTAGTTATAGCTATAGGTTTTTGAATTGATTATTATTTTATTGTATTTTGATGATAATTGGTTAATATTAATATTATTTTAATGAGAATGTTGCTAACATAGTTTGTAAGTATTACTAACAACAATATGAATCACTTGTGTTCGATATAAATAAATAATAATAATAATAATAATAAAAAAATTATAGACCGATCACGTGTTTGTCGACGATCTATAAGCTTCTTACATCCATTCTGAGAGTGAAAATTAATACACACATTGACAAAAACTCCATCATGTCAGCCTCTCAGAATGGATGTAGGAATGGGTCCCGCGGTACTAAGGAGCTACTCCTCATCGACATGGCCATTAGCCAACAGGTTCGTCGATCCCGCAAAGATCTGTCGACATGTTGGATAGATTATAAGAAGGCCTACGACTCGGTGCCACATACGTGGCTCATGAGGGTGCTGGAGTTATACAAAATAGATACAACTCTACGCACCTTCCTTGAGTCATGTATGGGGCAATGGAGGACGGTCCTTCGATATCCAGGATGTCGACAGATCCAGGGGAGCGATGAGCCTGTATGGATGAAGCGGGGAATATTCCAGGGCGACAGTCTGAGTCCACTTTGGTTCTGTTTAGCCCTGAATCCTCTAAGTACATTGCTGGAGAATTCAGGCCTAGGCTGCCGGTTGAGGAAGGATGGTCAGGTTATATCTCACCTGCTTTACATGGATGATCTGAAACTCTTTGCCCCCAACAAATTGCGACTGATGGAGCTACTGAAGGTAACTGAAACTTTTAGTAGCGCCATCAAGATGGAATTTGGTGTGGACAAATGTGCAGTCATGTATGTAAAGCGAGGGGAGATTATGGAATCCGAGGGACTTCAGCTCTCGGATTCCATACACCTTAGATCCCTCTCCTCAACAGAAACCTACAAGTATTTGGGTATGTCGGAAGCGTTAGGCATTAACGTAACTGACATGAAGCAATCGTTGAGGGAGCGCTTCTTCGGCCGCCTGAGGAAGGTATTAAATAGCCTTCTTTCAGGCGGGAACAAGGTGCGCGCCTTCAATGGTTGGGTCATGCCGGTTTTAATGTACTCTTTCGGCATACTCAAATGGACTCAGACCGAACTCGACGCCCTGGATAGAAGAGTTCGTACACTGTTGACCGAAAGCCGGATGCATCACCCACGATCATCGGTGATGAGGCTGTACATCCCGCGGAAGTGCGGAGGTCGAGGCTTTTTAAACGCGAAGACCCTCCACAACCGTGAGGTGTGCAGTCTCAGAAAATATTTTTTAAAAGCCGAGGTGGGTATGCACCGTGTATGGTCGCAGTGGACAAGGGACTCACCCCGCTGTCCATGGCTAAAGAGAACTGGCGCAAACCTGAGGTACTTACCACCGATGACCGCAAGGAAGTATGGCAAGGCAAAGAGCTTCACGGGCGCTTCTATCGGGCTCTTCATGGGCCTGATGTAGATTTTCTAACGTCCGTGTCCTGGTTACGTTTTGGCGACCTCTTTGGGGAAACTGAAGGTTTTGTTTGTGCGATTATGGACGAAGTTATGTTGACGAACAACTACCGGAAATATATTATGAAGGACGGGACGGTTGACGTGTGTCGGGCATGCCACCTTCCGGGTGAGTCCATCAGACATATTATTTCTGGTTGTTCTCGTCTGGCTAACGGCGAGTACTTGCACAGGCACAACCAAGTAGCCAGGATTATACACCAGCAACTTGCCTTGAAATATAAACTTGTGCAATCTGAGGTACCGTACTACAAGTATGTGCCCGACCCAGTTCTAGAAAAAGACCATGTCACGCTGTACTGGGATCGGTCTATCATTACTGACAGGACTATTGTCGCCAATAAGCCTGACATGGTGATGATAGACCGATCAGCGCGCCGCGTAATGATAATCGATGTTACCATTCCGCATGACGAGAACCTCGTGAAAGCTGAGAAAGAGAAACAAATAAAATATCTCGACTTGGCTCACGAGGTTCGTGACATGTGGAATATGAACTCGGTTATCATTGTGCCGATTGTCGTGACGGCCAATGGCCTTATAGCCAAGAGCTTCGATGACCATCTATCGAAGCTCTCTTTAGGCGGTTGGATCAAGGGCCTGATTCAGAAGGTAGTACTCCTCGATACGGCTCGCATTGTGAGGAGGTTCCTGTCTCTGCAGCCCTAACCACCGGTGGCTTGGACCCTGCTCCCGACACCGGCGGACTACTATTTTTTTTATTTTTTTAAATGTTTTTGTTTTTTTTAAGAAATATTTAAAAATGTAAATAATTAGGATACTAAATGAATAAAGGAAATAATAATAATAAACTTATATTGTAACACTGCAAGTGTTAAGTATAATTCACATTTATTAGTTTAGTTCGTTAAATTAATGAGTTAACTGATTAATTTAAAAAAAAACCATTAACACTTTGCCCTTCCTGGGAATCGAACCCAGACCTGTGCTCAGGATTTGCGCTTACTATACCAACGGGCCAGTCAAATCACAACTTATATTATCCGTAAATTCAAATCTCAACTGTATTTTTTTGACAGTGTTTGAAATGGCAAATTGACATTGTGTGTCACTTTGAAAAACAATAGGCGTGTCAACTGAAAAAATCTAAGTAGTCTGTCAGTTGGATTTTCAAAAAATATTTGACCCGTATTTTTTCTTTTGTTACGTAAATAAAAAATTGACGAAGATACGACGCTTTTAAAACTCTCAATACGTCACGCCGTGGTATAATTTTTAGTGCGTTCTGACGTCACCAGCTCCTGAGTTTCGATGCGTTTTATGTTTGTCAATATTCATTGATTTACAAAAACAAAAAATACGTGTCCATTATTTTCCAATACTATAACTGACGGACTAAATAGATTTGCAATTTATTTATTTTTTTATTTTTTTGGAAAAGAAAGAAGAAAGCTTATTAATTTTACCAACAGTACGTTGTCTGTGTTTCAATCACGGAATTGTTTTATAAATATAGATACTTGTATTCTTTAGACCTTTATAATTGAATAATAGATCCAACAGTTGTTTGTAGACATGATAGGTAAAGCATACATTAACCTTGACTCGAACTTTCTTGTGAATAAACACAAAATGTTCTTTAACTTTCTCCGCCATTACGTCAGTCTCTTTTTCTTATTTACTTTATTATATTTGTACATTTCTGTGATTTTATTAATTTAATTCAAGGTAGCGAATCAATAAGGCATATGAATTACGATTACTTATTCAAATACACTTGACCTATGCAAAAGTAAATATAAACAGTGAAATTAGTTTGCCAATGGCGTTTCTTATAAAAATACAGACTTCAATTTATAAATTCGGGCTGTATTTATGTTTACACATAACGTAAAAATAACATCACGCCTGTAATCTCCGAAGCGTTAGGCAGAGATGTACCTAATAGTACACCCACATTTCGCTAAGTCCCATGTGACTTTTGTTTGCAGTTGCACACATAATATTTTTTTTAATTGAAACATGCTTGAAATACGATGAAACAAACGAGGTCGAAATTCAAATTTCACATACAAATCAATGAGCTGATTGTTTAAGATGCTTTAACTCAATCACGCATAAACAGTTGAACTAATTTCTATAAAATTAACAACATAATTAGATTAAGACTTGGATTAACACATTAGACCTTGTAGTTTCCCTAAGATAATGCGAGTGGAACTACAAGTTTTACATGAAAGATTTACGATCAAAGCCCATTTCATATCCTGCAGAATTCAACAAAGTAAAATGCTATTAATTTCTCAACCTGTACCCAACGAGGCATCCTTGTAGCGAGCTCAAAGTCAGCCATGAATGTCCCACGAGGTATCCCGGTCTCGGCTGAAAACGACGTGCTTCAGTGACTGTGGCAGAGCTTTCGAATTTGCGTGCTGAGCGTATCATAAACAAAGTCGTGCCACTGACATTTGTGGACATAGCACTGTACCTAGTGATATAATAAATTTTCTGTAAACCGAGTTTATTGTAAACAAGGTGCATGTTATGTTGGAATTTATTAGTGTGCTAATGAGAAGTTTTTTGTTGTGTAGTGGTAATTTAAACGACGTAGTTCATGAATCGCTGGTTTCAACACAACTGGCTGAATGGCTGACTATACTGACAGATACTTTGGTACCTTTTTGAATAGGGGTGTCACTTTGTGTCTGAATCCGTGGCTGAACTTTGACCAATCCTACTACCTACTTTATTAATATCATAAATACGACCCGAATGACGCAGCGGTACTGAGGCTGCCTTACGTTCTTAGGGTCCCGGGTTCGAATCCCGGTCGGAGCAAATGTTTGTGTGATAAGTATGGACATTTGTTTCCGAGTCATGGATGTTTATATGTATAATAAGTATGTATTTACAAACAAAAAGTATATATGTAGTTCATCAACTATCTGGTGTCCACGAGACAAGCCTCGTTGCTTAGTGTGGCACTAGATGGCGCTGTGTGTAATGTCCAGCAATATTTATTTATTTATTTATTATAATTTATTTATAAATGCGAAAGTTTGTGAGTATGGATGTTTGTTACTCTTTTACCCAAAAACTACAGAACGGATTTAGATGAAATTTAGCACACAGAT
This sequence comes from Xestia xanthographa, assembly GCA_905147715.2. Taxonomy (NCBI): domain Eukaryota; kingdom Metazoa; phylum Arthropoda; class Insecta; order Lepidoptera; family Noctuidae; genus Xestia; species Xestia xanthographa. Next base: position 14,544,858 of record LR990656.1, read on the forward strand.
AGTTTATAACCTGGATTATCACATATGATACTTTTGATCTCGGTAGTACGATCCCGTGGGACAACAGGGTAGACGACAAAAAAAAACTAATTAGTCCGTCAGTTAGATTATCAAAAAAATATTTGACCCATGTTTTTTCTTTTGTTACGTAAACCAAAATTAACGAAGACATAATGCTTTTAAAATTCTCAATACGTCACGCCTTGGTATAATTTTTAGCTAGTTCTGACGTCACGAGCCCCCACTCCCGAGTTTTGATGCGTTTTATGTTTGTCAATATTCATTGATTTACAAAAACAAAAAATACGTATCCATTAATTTACAATACTCTGACGGACTAAATAGATTTGCAATTTTTTGATACTGTCATCATGCCTATACTAATTATCGAACTCCACACAGGCGAAGCCGCGGACATAAGCTAGGCCTTAATTAAATGCAAAAAACTTTCCCGAGGAGGCAAGTTCTAGATGAAAGAACAGCTAAACCTTACAAAATAAAGATTAACTTAGTCAAGCAAGAATTAGGGAAACTAAATCCACGGCATGTTTCTATTTACATAAGAGCTTTTCGTAAATACCTACAGCTTAGCCTAGACGTCGAAGTTCTTAGGTAAATAAAAATAAAATTTAAACAACATTCCAACACGCTTTTAGTTCTACGTTTAACGACATCATGACCTTAGTGAGGTTAGTTACTAAGTTCCTTACCAGAACTTGGGTCATTGGCCTTAAATACGACTTTGGGTTATAAAAGTGACTAAAAATACATCATACATAACATATCATCACGCCTGTAATCCCAAAAGGGTCAGGAAAATGTGTTCCAAAAAATATACCCACATTTAGTCAGTTATGTTTCAAGTCCCTTGTAATAGGGAACGAATCTATTGCCATCAACCGGCCCCAAACCCAGAATTCGTGGCTGCTACTGAGAAATTCCTGACGGAAACACCCAATAACACTTTGACCGACCCGGGAATCAAACCCAGGACCTCATACTCATCATGCAACCACTCTACCAACGCGGCAGTCAAAATGAACTGAAACAACTATCCATAAAAAAAAAAAAAAAAAAAAAAAAAAGGGGTGGGTCTGTATTTATGCTTTCACGGTTGCACAACGACATGCTTTGCTTTAGCTTTGCTTGGTAGTATAGATGCAGGCCTACCCTACTGCCTCCCTCAGAGGCGGTAGGGTGGCGGGGTCTTGAGGGGGAGCGCTACGGTCGTGTAGATCCTCAAGGCAAGTCTGGGGGATTCACCTTCACGAGGTTGCCACCCTGTTCTGGGTCTAATTCCATAAGAAATAGACGTAACAAAAACCCCCGGGCGCTTTATCTCGCACTTTCCCGAAAGCCAAAATCCCAGGCCTAGGGTAATTCCACACCCCACTCCTATGATCCTACGCCCAGTCCTTCCCTCCTTTTCCTTTCTCTCCCTTCGGTCCTTGAGGACGGGTAACCTCAACTCCAAAAAAGCCCACACAGCCTACAACCATGTCGCAGAGAGGAAAAAATTATATTCCCCAGGTGGGTCCCAGCAATGCCGGAGAATCCCACACCGACTCGTCGGTCTGCCCCCACCGTAATCTGGGGGGGGGCACCAATCTGCTTACTAGCGCCGCGCCTTCTGCGCGGCTGGCCGCTTTAGCGCCAACAACTCTGGCTGCGGATCACGCGCCAATACCGCCAACCAACACAACAATGGCTGTGCCTTCTGCGCCTACCGACTCTAAGACGACTACGACTTCTGCGTAAACTACTCTGACGACTGTTACACCTTCCACGAGGGCCTGGCAACAGAGCATCGTTCGGAACAGTGTAACGAACAATCCTGACAATGACAGTGACAAAGCTCGACTCTCCAGCCTTAGCAGCGAACTCCGCGCGCTGGCACTCCAGCGCGAGAAGATCGAGGCAAGGCTGAAAGACATAAGCTCTCTCGGGACGGGAAAGGAAGCGGAATCTGGTGGTTCTGGCTTCATCTCTGTGGACGAAGTACGTTCGCTGAAAACAAAGCGCGGAAAGATCCGGAACAGAGAGAGAGAACTCAACAACCGTTTGCGCAAGATACGCGAAGGCAATAGCCTGCGCGAAGCACAAACGGTTAGTTGTAAGGGAGTACGCGACCGGCTACAGACACGCGAAGGGGAAACCCTGCGCGAACAGAAGTCGGACGTGGAAACGAGCGGGCAAGGAACAGCACGCGAAGGGGAAACCCAGAGCGAAAAGCTCCTGCCCGCACCAGGACCATCCGGAGGAAACGACCGGAACCGCGACGAGATGACCGTAGACCGACACCGAACCAGACAGAAGCGAGGCAAGCGGGCTAGGTTCCTGCGCCGGCTGTCCCTGGCACAAAAGGCTGTGCCAAGCCCCTCAGAACCGCAACCCGGTCCAAGTGGCCAGGGAGCGGCGAAGAGGGAGCGCCCGGACGACACGGCTTCGCCGAGTACGCTCCAGGGGGACGCCAAGCGTGTTAGAACCCAGCCTGCTCAAGGGGAGCAGAGAACCTACGCGCGGGCCACAAAGGATATCCCTGCGCGACTCGCCGTAGCGATCTGCCTCTCGCCTTCATCCCGAGACATGACGACTGACGAAGGAGAGCACATCAAGCTCAGCCTTGAAGACTTGATAGTAGACACGTGTCGAACCGACCCCACCAAAGTCCCAGCCTTCCGCGGTTACCCAAGGGTAGTGGATGGCACGGTGCACATGTGGTGCGAAGACGACAACGCCCTGACTTGGCTGACCCAGAACGTGCCTAAGATAAGACTGCCGAACACCGACTTGACACTGACAGTCATGAGACAATCCGACGTACCAACCCGGGTTCGAGCAGCGCTCTTCGTACCCAGGTACAATAGGGAAATAGAGCTGCTCCAGACAATATTGACCTGCCAGAACCCCTGGTACACCATCGGTAGATGGTCCCTGTACAGGGCGACATCGGTCGGTGGGGATAACTACGGGACTTATCTGACCCTGGGTATCCCACCGGACGAGGCCGAAAGGGTCTTGGGGAGGGAGCGACGGATATCGTACCTACTTGGGTCGATATACGTGCGCTTTTTCCCCAAAACCCATCCCTCCGACACCCAGACTGACAATGACACTGAACGGACGAAACCGGCACCGACTGAACTTGACCTGACGATGACGCAACTGGAGGAGGAGATGGCCAGGACGGCGATGGCTGATGCTGACGCTGTGAGGATGCCATCCTCACCACCAGGGTGGACGGAGCAGCTGCTCTCATCGTCACCGGCACCAAATGAAGACCAGCACGGGCTGGAGGACAGGGGAGAATCATCCGATGGATCCATCTCTCCCTAATTCCACCCACCTGCCTCCCACATCCCGTCCCCTAAATATCATCCAGACCAACCTCCAGCATAGCCAGACGGCTACTGCTTGCCTGCGCAGGGCACTGGAGATGGAACCCCGAACCATTGCACTCATCCAAGAGCCTTGGATCCGTAATAACAGAATATGCGGCCTTGGCAACATTGGAGGTAAGCTGATCCTCGACACACAGGGCACAGATAAACCACGAACCTGTGCCTATATACCCAAAGATTTTCCCACCACCACACTCAAACAATTATGTACCAGAGATCTAACAGCCGTCAGGATCAAAACCGACGGCGATGCACTTGATATCGTCCTTGCCTCGGTACACATGCCAGGCGAGGATGAAGACTGCCCACCAAAAGGTATGGCCGACCTGGTAAGGTATTGTGAAGATGCCAACCTGGACCTGGTCATCTGCACGGACTCGAACGCCCATCACCCGCTTTGGGGTTGCACCAAAGGCAACAATAGAGGTGAGGTACTATGCACATATTTGTTCTCCACTAACCTTAACATCGCAAACCGCGGCTCGGAACCCACTTGGGTCACATCCCGCGGACAAACGATCATTGACCTAACGCTGGCTTCGGAAAGCGCGGCAAAACTCATATCTGACTGGCACGTATCCAACGAGCCTTCCTGCTCTGACCATAGAAGGATTCGCTTCTCATTAGTAGCTAGTTTTAAAAAACCTGATCCTAGACGCAACCCACGCCGTACCAACGTACCCGGCTACAAACGGCTGTTGGCCTCCCTACTAACGCAGCACCAAACGCCCAAAGCTCTAACAGACCCCAAACAACTTGAAGAAACCGTGACAAAACTCTCAGAATTTATAATTGAAGCCTACCACGCCTGCTGCAAATTAAAAGATCCAAGCACCAAGAGCAAGGGTAACTCCTGGTGGAATGCGGAACTTATTAAGCTCAGGCATACCATGCGCAAACAATTCAACAGAGCCAAAAACTCCAGACTACCAGAAGACTGGGACTCATACAAGAAAACACAATACACCTTCAAAAAACAAGTCAGGAATGCCAGCAGGGCCGCCTGGCGGAAGTTCTGCGAAGAAATTGAATCGAACAGCGAAGCCGCGCGTGTGAGAAAGATCCTATCTACCGATCAGGATCGCACCCTCGGGTCGCTGAAAACCTCAGATAACACTTACACCAAGTCGGACCACGAAACAAGTAAAATCCTTTTGGAAACCCACTTCCCAGACTGCAATCTCTCTGAGGACAGAACCTGGGCAAGTGAGCCAACGCACACACCAAATGATCAAGACTGGGCCAGAGCCCGCACCATAGTAACCGCAGAGAGAATAAAATGGGCAATAAAGACTTTTAAACCATATAAATCCGCAGGCTTAGACGAAATTTTCCCCGCCCTGCTACAATGGGGAGTAGACGTCCTAACGCCGTGGCTGACCGCCATCTACCGAGCCTGCATAGCACAGAAATACATACCACTTGCATGGCGAGAGGTGAAAGTAATTTTCATCCCTAAACCAGGCAAACCAGATTATACACAACCTAAGGCGTACAGACCAATAAGCCTAACATCTTTCCTACTGAAAACCCTCAAGAGGCTCTGTGATCGACACATTCGGCACGGACCTCTTCGGGAGCGACCGCTCCACAAACAACAACACGCGTATTCCTCAGGAAAATCAACAGAATCCGCGCTGCACAGTGTGATCTCCAAGATCGAATGTGCAGTGGACCACAAATGCTCCTCACTAGCCGTCTTCATTGACATAGAAGGCGCTTTTGACAAAACCGTCTTCCATAGCATCAACGCAGCCCTTGAGGAACACGGTGTGGACTCGACCCTGCGAGGATGGATCACAAACATGCTCCGACTAAGAGCCGTACAAGTTACGGTAAACGACACCACCAGAGCAATAGTGGCGATGGGCTGCCCCCAAGGTGGCGTCCTCTCGCCACTACTATGGAACCTCGTAGTAAACAGCCTCATCAAACGGTGGCTATGCCGATGATCTGACCATAATAATAAACGGCACACACGAAAACACACTATGCAACCTTATGCGCCAAGCCCTAAGGATAGTAGAAGACTGGTGCAAGGAATACAGACTAGCAGTGAACCCTACCAAAACCGAACTCGTCCTCTTCACAAAGAAAAGGAAGCTGGCAACGTTACAATTACCAAGCTTCTTTGGGACAACCCTAAGCCTATCGACTGAAACCAAATACCTGGGTATTTTTTTGGACAAGCAGCTGAACTGGGCAAAACACACCGAATACATCATCACAAAAGCCAGTATAGCCCTATGGCAATGTAAGAGACTCCTCGGGAGAAATTGGGGCATAAGCCCCAAAATCACCTACTGGCTATACACCACAGTTATCTGACCAATCATTACATACGGCTCTTTAGTTTGGTGGCCCAGGACCGACCTTAGTACGACCCAAAAGGATCTCGAGAAACTACAAAGATTTGCCTGCGTAGCAATCACCAGCAGCATGAGAACTTCCCCCACTGCTGCCTTACAGGCGATGCTGGGGCTACCACCTCTACACCTCGTAGTAAGAGAGGAGGCGGCCATAGCGACTTTCAGACTCGAAGTATCTGGCACCCTAAGTAACGAATCCAGAATTAAACACACACGCATCAGAGAAGATGCTATCAAAGAACAGCCCATGATGGCATCACCCAGCGACAGAATCCTGAAGACCCACTGCTTTTAAAAACACTACAACATAGAGCTCACAGCGGAGTTGTATGACTACTCAGGTACGAAAGAGCTAAGAATCTACACTGATGAATCAAAAACCGACGACGGGACAGGTTTCGGGGTGTTCTCCGACGACCTAAACATTAAAATAGCCAAACCCCTTGGAGTACTCAACTCTGTTTATCAAGCAGAGTTCAAAATCAAAATCAAAATCAATCAAAATCAAATCATTTATTTCAAGTAGGCCAGTTGCAGGCACTTTTGAATTGTCGAAACAAAGATGAAAATTAAATGTAGCTACAGTCCCAGTCACAAGACATAAAAACTGTGAAAGTACTGTAGTTGCCCGTTCCCTAGCGTAGATCTCTATGGAGAAGAACGGGCAAGAAACTCCATGGACACTCTTTTAAATCATAAAATTGTTACAAAATCTTGGTTACATCATTCGTGTTGAGATGGTATATTATGTGAGAACAATGTAGCAAGATGTGCACGTTAAAAGTGTCCATAGTAAAAACAAAAAATACAATTAAAAAATAACATTAAAATAAGCCACGGCAACTAAGAGATGACCAGTCACAACTGACAGCGCCCGTTCACGAACATGACGCATGGATCAGCACCATTTAACTCAACCATTTTGTAGGGAACCAAATGATCGGACACACGCGCCACCATCAGCGAGACATTAGAGTGAGCATGACATACTCTCAACTGCCTGGGCACATTCAAGTCAAGAAAAGACGTAGGATTCCAGTGAATGATAGCTTTACATAGTACTCACACAATATGGGCTATGCGATTATATAATACTAGAGATTGAATCTATACAATGCAAAGATAGTTGTACAATCTTCAGCAGCTCCAACAATTATATGTAATGCTATCTAATTTATGCGCCCCTGTCCATGTGGAGCAGGACCAGCATTGAGCCACGCATTTTTATCAGCGATATAATCGCCCAACTTGTAATAAGCTTGCTTACATAGTGTGCGTTTGATGCATGTTTTAAATTTCGTCTCATTCAGTTCAAGAATACTTTGTGGAATTTTATTATAGCATCTCAAACAGTACCCCATGAAAGATGAGTCTACTTTAGCGAGTCTGAAGCCTGGCTGAACTAGTTGGTCCCTATTTCTAGTACTGTAATTATGTCTGTCACCTCTTTTACCAAAAAGATGCAGATTTTTTCTGACGTACATTATGTTTTCGTAGATATACTGACAATGTACCGTCATGATGCCAATATCTTTAAACAGTTCCCTTAGAGAATCGCGCCTACGAAGATTATATATGGCTCTGATGGCTCTTTTTTGCAGAATAAATATAGACTCAATATCTGCAGCCCGTCCCCATAGCAAAATGCCATAAGACATTATACTATGAAAGTAACTAAAATACACCAGTCTAGCGGTATCTACATCAGTAAATTGACGGATTTTTCTAATAGCGTATGCTGCTGAACTTAGCCGCCCCGCAAGGGATGTTAAATGTGAACCCCATTGTAGCCTTGAATCAAGCGTAATCCCCAGGAAAACCGTTTTATCTACGAATTCAAGTTTCTCTTTATTCAATATTATTTCACAATCACTACTCTTAACATTGGGTAAAGCAAATCTTATGCATTTAGTTTTTTTTTCATTTAATACCAAATTGTTTGCTGTGAACCAATTATGGACCTGAAGTAGGGCATTATTCAGGTCATCTAGATTTTGGGCCCGTCTATTTATCTTAAAAATTAGGGAAGTGTCATCAGCAAACAACACCATATTTTGAGGTTGGTTTTTCAATAAATAGGGTAGATCATTTATATACACGAGAAAGAGGAAAGGACCCAATATTGAGCCTTGCGGAACCCCCATTTTTACTTTTAAACCCTTTGAATTAACACCATTTATTTGAACAAGTTGTTGTCTATCACTCAAATATGATTTCACCAAACTAAGTGCAAGTTGACCTAGTCCGTAATGCTCAAGTTTCAAAAGTAATGTGTCGTGATTTACGCAATCAAATGCTTTGGAAAGGTCACAAAATATTCCTATGGCGTCTTGAGACTCTTCCCACGCAGTAAATATGTGCTTTAATAAGGTAACACCGGCGTCAGTCGTACAACGTCCCTTGGTGAAACCATACTGTTGATCGTGTAAAATTTTGTTGGTGTTAAAATGATTGAGCATTTGATTAAGCATTACCTTTTCAAACACCTTGCTAAAAACTGGCAACACGGATACAGGTCTATAATTATTAGTATCTTTACTGTCCCCGGATTTGAAAAGAGGTATCACTTTACTGTATTTCATTAGATCAGGGAAAACTCCTTGGTCTACACACAAATTAAAAATTAAAGCTAAGTATGGGGCTATAGTCTCCAGTATGGATGTACACACTTTGATAGACATTCCCCATAGATCTTCGGTTAGTTTGATTTTTATTTGCCGGAAAGCTTTAATAACTATCATCGGGTTTATGTGTTTAAATTTAAATTCAGCCGTGCAGCCAGATACATTCGCCTTTAATAATCCAATTGAGACTTCAGGTGAGGAATTAAGAGTGTGTGGGTATCATCCAAGCGGCACACGCCATAGAGGCCAGGGAGGTTACGGATACCAATATTCGAATACTATCCGACAGTGCCTCAGTTCTTCAATCCTTAAAGAGTAATCAGATAACGTCGAGATTGATACTAGAATGCCATAATGCCCTAGAACGAATCACGGTACTAAACCATAACACGGTAACACTACAATGGATCAAAGGTCACAGTGGATCACTTGGGAACGATGCGGCTGATGAACTTGCCAGAAGAGGATCCAGCACAAAACCCTACGGACCCGAGCCCATTGTGCCTATTCCTTTCAAGCAACTAAGAAGCTGGTTAAAGGAACACACTCGAATACAAGCGGAGAAATGGTGGACCTCGGCACCAGGGTGTAGGCAATCCAAGGAAGCTATGCCATCCCTGGACACAAAGCTGACCAGGCGCCTTCTGCGCCTGGACAGAGATAGCCTACGACTGGTGGCGGGGACCATCACTGGACACTGTTCACTAAATAAACACTTCCACACCCTAGGAATCACTGACAGTCCCCTGTGCAGAGCATGCATGGAGGCGGAGGAAACGGTGGCGCATGTGCTCCTCGAGTGCACTGGCGTTACCAAGATTCGCGAGGAGACCCTGGGAACACCAAGATCCCTTGCGGACGCCCTGAGAAGACCGGGAAGTTTAATCTGCTTCTGGAGGGAGGTGGGCTGGTTGGAATGAACGGCCACCACGGCTCACGCACAATGGTCCACTTTAGGGACTAAGTGCGGAAACCAAAACCCCATGATAGATAGACTATCCATAAAGAGACCTTTGTTGCGTCGTTCTTCTTTTTTCGTGACAATGAATAAGGTGTTTTTCAGTTTTTCGAGTTTTTCAAGTAACAATATTTTGATTTCAGTGTTAGATATTTTTTTGCAAATGCATTTACTATTCATTTGAATCATTTAATTGTTATTTGTTTTCATGCCCATAATGTTGTTTGTTTTGTGGCGATTTTCGAGAAAACACTGTGACAGAATGGTCCTTTTTAGGTAGGACATCATTATGAATTACTACTCTGTCACGGTATTTAATGAAAAATCAACAAATTATTAACAACAGAAGGTAAAGATTATTTAGTATTAAAAGGTATAAAGCGATGAGGATGTAGATTCAAACAATGAATACATAATAATCCATACCCTAATATGACACAAAATGACATGTGGTGAGTGACAGACCATTGTCACTAAAAAAGAAGAACGACCCTGTTGACTTTTCACGCCAAGACCACAATTATCTGCTTAGCCTACTCTCAACTATACGTATGTTGGGATGTTGGCTTCCAGTCTAACCGGGTGCAGCCTTCACCACTGAGCCAGTCGTTATAAAAACAGTTAATACAATTTGACGACCCGATTGGTGCAGAAGTAGTGAGGCTGCCTTACGTTCTTAGGGTCCCGGGTTCGAATCACAGTAGGAGCAAATGTTTGTGTGATGAGCATGGACATTTGTTTCCTAGTCATGGATGTTTATATGTATAATAAGTATGTATTTACAAACAAAAAGTTGTATGTAGTATATCAACTATCTGGTGTCCACGACACAAACCTCGTTGCTTAGTGTGGCACTAGATGGCAGTGTGTATAATGTCCAGCAATATTTATTTATTTAATTTGGTTCTAAATTTAACTTACCTATTTACTAAACTAAATTAAACTACTACCGTCCTGGTCGCCGTCCTCGTTACTTATTGTGAAAATAGTTGAAATAGTTGAAAATAGAGCAAGTCATGATTATTAATAATGCCTTTCTATTAATAGCTGAACAATTAAAGTATTCAAACGCACCATTAACACTCGCCATATTTAAAACTGTGACCTATAAACAATAATAGAAACTCCATGTAGGTCGTAACCAGCAGGTATGTAGGTAGAGGTAAGATACTTCCGAAAATCAACTAGATTTAAAGGATTGCATTGTAGGTACTCATTGTATGTTATTGCTTTCAATGTAATATTTTCAGGCGGGCTTGGGTTAAGCTGACAATATCAATAAGCACCTATTTTTGGAAACTGCGTTAGTCAGTTTCTAAATTAGTTGCCTCATTGTAAGCTTTCATTTCAAACTTGTTTTATAGATCAAATTAAATGAGATGTGGCGATTACTTCAAAAACGACTAACACTAAACAAAGCTCAACGCGCTTGTGGAGACCAACCCTTTTTTTTCGGATGGGAAATCATCAAATATCTCCTCCCGCTCTGGGCGGAGCAGGGGGGAGTGTCAGACTTTTACTGACTAAAACCCATCCATGTTCCTTCATCGCCCTTTGTGTTCCGGGGCCACGGTATCTCTTTCGAACAGTCCCGCAACCCCGGCAGGCATCGGTCCTTACGGACCCCTTCCCTTTTTGCTGACTCTCTTTGAGGCGCGCGTAGAACACGAACGTGCCGTCGACACGGCCTGTCGTCATGAGACGGACGGACGGCGAGCTAGCCCATAGCCCACCGTCCACAGGCCCGCGCCTACGGTGGCCGGGGGCCACGTGGTGGTGGCTCCCGACGCCCGGGGCATCTCCCACGGCGGCCGGGACGTTGAGAGGTTCTCTCCCTCTCACGTTCCGCCACCTCCTTCTCTAGCATTACTGCTTCGCAGAAAGAGGTGACGGCGTCCCATCCCGTCTCGCTCCGGACCATGGCTTGCACCAGGGCCGGACGCGAGAGGTCGCCGCCGCCGATCGCCACTTTGAGGATACGGCGGTGCTCCGCCCACGCGGGGCACACCTCCACCGTGTGTTCCACCGTGTCCTCCGGACGATCCTCACAATGGAAGCACCCGGGCGTTTCCTCCCGCCCGATTCGGTGCAGGAACCTCCCGAACACTCCGTGTCCGGTGAGGACCTGCGTCAGGCGGAAGGTGAGGACGCCGTGGCGTCTCTCAAGCCACTCCTCAAAGAGGGGACTTATCGCCACTATCGTGGAGTGCCCTGCGCGGGGTTGCGACAGTCGCTCTCTCCATGTCGTCATGAGATCCCGCCGGTAGTCTGTCCGCTGAGCGACAATTTGTCGCGGCAGCGGAGTTTCCCCCCGGCGTAGTGCCTCCGCGCGCCATTCGTGTAGGCGCGCGAGGACTATCGCCTCTAGATCCCATGGCGGCAATCCGGCAAGGAGGCTCGCCGCCTCGCGGGAGATCGTGCGGTACCCCTGGGCCAGCCTTACGGCTACTACCTTTTGGGGCGCGTTCAAATAGTGGGCGGCTCGCAGCCTCAATGAACGCGCCCACACCGGAGCCTCGTAAAGGGCCATTGACCGCACGACTCCCGCGTAGAGCCTCCGGCAGTGGAGACTAACCCTGGATTGGACTAATGTTGGAATGTTTGTGGTTCTGCGAGAAGACCGAGTAAAAGGATTGGGTATTTAATTTAGTGTTCATGGTTTTAAATACTTTACTAAATAAATAAAATTAAGGTTATTTCCATCAGGAATGCCTCAATAGCAGCCAAGGGGTCTGGATTTGTTCCTGGTTGATGTCAATAGATTCACCCCTTATAAGCCACGGACTCCACCAAATTGGATACTACCGAAGCGGAGAGGAGACGTGCGAAAACCGACCAATCATATTGATTGAAATGTACATCATGTCTCTCTCGTATCTCCTTTCTGCTCCGCTCGTCTCCGCTTTAGTGGAGTCTGGGCCTTACATGGTACCTAAACCTAATTGGCGAAATGTGGGAGTACAAACCGTGCCACGAAAGATGAGACTTGACACACCGCTTCTATACGAGTGAAACTTTGTGAAATCTTGATAATGCCTCGAGGTATCAGTTTTTTTATTATTTTTTTTAATTTTATTTATTTATTAGAAGACAAAGTTGGAAGATGGTTTACGACGTGTACACCTAAAGGGTGTAAAACACCTCTTAACGAAGCCGAAAGGCACTTGTTCTCCTTGTCATTGCGATATTTTTTTTGTTCTACACCATACCTGGGAACCTTCTAGTTATTATTTATTATTAGTATATTGCAGGTCAAAGTTCCAACTTTTTGACAAGTTTTTTTTATACAAGTTTTTAATGTAAGATTCTTAACTTTAAACACCTCCACGACCCCCGTACTATTCATTTCAACCATCAGCACAATGTTTTAAGTGCGTTACATTGAGTTCTACCACAAAACATGATTTACCACTCCAAAAAAAAAGTCGTTTCCCAGCAATAATTTTTGCGTAAAGTTACTTAGTTTGATGTACAGTATGCTTGGTTGACGGCTTCGTGATGAGGTCTTTTACATCCTCTATAATGTCAAAAGAAGTATTTTGTACCTGCGCAAGCTCCCCATAACTGACGCTCGCCAAGTCTCATCGTTCGTGGCACGGTCTTTACGAACAACTCTGTCTAAATCTTCGGAGATTACAGACGTGATGTTAAAACTTATGAAATGCCCACAAAAAAAGCTGTATTTTAACATATTTCTCAGGGTCATACGATGGCAATAAAGTTAAAATACGCACGGAAGTATTTATCAAAGATACAATTGTAAAAGGAAATATATAAATACGGTATTATATGGTAGTTCGCAATGCATTGTACACTCGGGGCCAGCGATGTTTAACAAAGGCACTATGTCATTATTTATACGCGTATTGTACATTGGAGGAATTTTAAATGAGCAGCGTATGCCGTATGTGCAGATTCGAGAGCTTAAAAATATATTATACAGTTTTATTTAACTTTAAAGATATTTCTCTATGCGGTGTATTGATATAGGAACTGGAAGTGCATAACCATTGTATGATTTCAAAAGCATTTTTTTTTGAGTCACTGTTCTTATTTGAGTTGTAAGAGAAAATGTAATAATTCTTGATTAAATTAAAACTTTAAAATATTGGTCATCTAAACTCCATGACGCCATGGCGTTTTTTGACGGCATTTTTTAAGAATATAGTTTAAGTTAGTTAGTTTAGTTTAGTTTAATATATAATATTGTCCTACTAGGTAATGTTGATTGTAATATACTTATAAAAATCTCGTGGGAAAAAAAGTAGATGAAAATATAAATAGTAACAAGTTTGTTTTAATAATAGTTAAAGAGAACCGAAGACACGTAATTTCATTAGTTTTATTTTTAGAATTTATTTACACGACGATGAGAAAATATTTACCGAATTATAATTTGGTAAGAAAACTATTCGTATATATACAGGGGTTAAAGATCTCGTATTCAACATTATAAACATACTGTAACTGTTTATTTCGAAAGCTAAAACTAAAATTTAGTTGGCGTGCCTCATTGGTCTTGTAATCGCTAACGGTACTTCTAAGCACAAGATCCTGGGTTCAATTCCTAGGTCGAGCAAAGTGTTATTGGGTTTTTGCATCAGAGTTTTCTCAGTAGCTGCCCGTAGTCAGTATCTGCACCCCTAGCCAAGTTACAAACGTTTCGTATCGATTCTCTTTCTACTATCGTAAACGCCTCGGCGTAAGCGATTGTAGAAAGCGCTAAATTGGTAGCCAAGTTGAAACGACTGAGTCGATCGCTCGTTCTCTAATGTCTGTAGAAAAAACCTACACTTTAGTTTATGGTGAGCGTTCCTACCTAAGAGTTAAGCGATCAACCTTGTAGAAACGATAACATTCTATTCTATCATTTTGAACGATGTAAACTTTTCTACGAATTTTCTATTCGTTTGTGTCGATCACGTGATTTAACGTTGAGATGATGTCATTCCCATTCATTTGAATAGTTTTCTACTAGCGTTAACGACTGTAGATTGTCAACTTGGCTAGGGGTGCTGAGCTTTTATGGTGACAATAGGCTCGGCCCTTGTAACTTAGCACTTTAACATAACTGGCGAAAAGTTGGGTGTACTATCGGTATACCTCTGTCTAACCCTTCGAGGAAAACCAGCCTGGTGATACACTACGCTTTATGTAGTTAGCGATCTAATACTGAAACGAAAAAGGTTAAGAAGTCGGATAAGTGTTAACCTAACTAACACACTAAGATGTTCTGCACCCCTAGCCAAGTTGACAATCTACAATCGTTAACGCTAGTAGAAAACTATTCAAATGAATGTGAATGACATCATCTCAACGTTAAATCACGTGATCAACACAAACGAATAGAAAATTCGTAGACAAGTTTACATCGTTCAAAATGATAGAATAGAATGTTATCGTTTCTACAATGTTGATCGCTAAACTCTTTAGGTATGGTGAGCGTTCCTACCAAAGTGTAGGTTTTTTTCTACAGACATTAGAGAACGAGCGATCGACTCAGTCCTGTCAACTTGGCTACCAATTTAGCGCTTTCTACAATCGCTTTGCCGAGGCGTTTACGATTGTAGAAAGAGAATCGTCACGAAACGTTTATAACTTGGCTAGGGGTGCTGATCGGAGGGCACGGCAGTGCCCCCACCAAGTCGAGCGCGAAGTAAACACTGCCGTACCATCCTTTACTGGAACCATTTGGCCGCATTTTCAGGCCCCTATTTGAGAACCTCTGGATAAGACCAGAACGCAGAAATTTTCGTCATCCAGTAAGCTATAATCACATACTTAAAATCCAAAATTTCAAGTCTGTAGGTCATTTAATTCCGAAGTTAAGCGAAAGCAAAGTTTCGCATTTATGACACTCACTCACTCGTGATCATCAGAATAGAACTAGTACTTCCCATAAACTCAGAGAGCTGAAATTTGGTACAGAGTTAGGGTTTCATGGCCACATAAAGGGAAAACTATAAATCTAGGATAATCGAAGATCTGGAGTACCTGGTGACCCTGATTAGAAAACACAAGAGCCCAACCGAACTATTAGAAATCGACATACCGCCTTTACAAAAAATATTCAACTTGGTGGGCCGCTTCATTTGATGTCAAAAATCAAAGGTCTGTAGTATCTGATGAAGAACCCTCAGCTGGTCTCAGCTGTATTAGAGATATGGTAATGTCCACTTCTACTATTGGTACATAAAAAAATCGACTGTCAATATTTCAACGTTTCTACAAAAAGAAGTGAAATCCCACCAAAAACATTCTGTAAAAAACTAGCCAAGTCTCGCTGGAGCTGCTTGTTTATCTCTAAAAAGTAATGAAATCTAGACAAAGTCGTGACAAGTCTAAGGTTCCTTACTGCGATTTCTTTATTATTATAGTTAATGTTGGGCGACTTGGCCGTTGAAGGGTACAAAACCAGGTGCTCCATGACACCATTGCACCAATCTGTCGCCAGAACCGCTACCTATTGACGATGGAAAATTGCCACTTGGAAAACGTTGATTCAATAACCAGTCAATTGTAGGCTTGATAAAGCTGCGTATTTCAATAATACTTATGTATAGGCGAGCCTGAAACAAACAGTATAAAAAAAAATCCAGTACAGACGGATTTCTAATCACTGATAGAAGTCCGTCTGTACGTCTATTTTATGTTAGATCGGTGGTCGATTTGACGCTCCAAAAAGAAGAGATCAGAAGTCAGCATTGTCAATGCTGAATGCATGTGTTGCACAATCAACAACAGCCTAAAAAATACACTAGCGTCCAATTAACAATACCAGTATGGGCTATTATCTCGCTTAACAAACATAGGTAGTTACAATACAACAGATATAATATTACGTGTAAACAAAATTGACTTGTACTCACTAACGTATAAAGAATGTTCAACGGCCAAGTCACACAACATTAACTATAATAATAAAGAAATCGCAGTAAGTAAGGAACCTTAAACTTGGCACGACTTTGTCTAGATTTCATTACTTTTTAGAGATAAACAAGCAGCTCCAGCGAGACTTGGCTAGTTTTTTACAGAATGTTTTTGGTGAGATTATTAATCTACCGACTTCCGTGGGCAAAAACATCACTATCATCACTACAACACTACATTATTATAAAACAAAGTCGCCCGCGTCTGTCTGTCCCTATGTATGCTTAGAACTTTAAAACTAAGCAACGGATTTTGATGCGGTTTTTTAGGGTTCCGTAGTCAACTAGGAACCCTTATAGTTTCGCCATGTCTGTCCGTCCGTCCGACTGTCCGTCCTCGCTTAATCTCTGTGACCGTTAGCACTAGAAAGCTGAAATTTGGTACCAATATGTATATCAATCACGCCGACAAAGTGGTAAAATAAAAATTGGAAAAAAATGTTTTATTAGGGTAGCCCCCCTATATGTAAAGTGGGAAGTGATTTTTTTTTTAATTTCAACCCTAACGTGTGATATATTGTTGGAAAGGTATTTAAAAATGAATAGGGGTTTTCTAAAATCATTTTTTGATAATGTCAATAATTTCGGAAATAATCGCTCCAAAAGGAAAAAAACAATGTGTCCCCCCCCCTCTAACTTTTGAACCATAAGTTTAGAAAATATGAAAAAAATCAGAAAAGTAGAACTTTATAAGGACTTTCTAGGAAAATCATTTTGAACTTGATGGAAACCACAGTTTTTGTACAAAAAAGAAAAAAAGTTGTACAAAATAATTTCTGGACTAAGTTTGTAGTATATTCGTATATGCAAGCATTTTTACATAATGGATACCCACCTTTAAACTCATAAGTGGGAACACTTATTGTGACGGACGGGAAACTATGGAACCCTACACTGAGCGTGGCCCGACACGCTCTTGGCCGGTTTTTTTAGTAGATAGAGTCATTCAAGAAGAAGGTTTTAGTATGTAATTTGCGGGCGGGCGAAGCCGCGGGTATCAGCTAGTATTAAGATATAGGAAACTTATTATTATATGTTAGAACACTCTTTATACTCTTCGTCAGCTCTATTGGTGTACTTACACTAGTTTCATGAATACCTAACATTATGCTAACCTTTTCAAATGCTGGGCAATAATATTATTATATTTGAGCGAATAGGTAAAACATTAGAGGAATAACCAAAAAGTATTTAAATTATTCATAAACTAGCTACATCTGGCTACTCTAAAGGGTGGTATGACAGACTTAGATACAAAAAGGTTACCAGGCTGACCCTTTCAAAGCAAGAGAGCGAAAAATCTGTAAACCTAGACAACATTACGATGTCTATAATATACATGAATCATCGTAAACATTATCTAAATCCAACATCTTTATGTAACTTAATACTACTTCGTATTACTTCGGGTAAATATAAAATTGCTACATCAACACAAAATAAATTCATATCTATCTTCATGTAAATAGTGCTAGGTTTTCCTGGAACTGTCTTTTCGAGTATTTAATTCCCTTGAGAACATATAAGTTAAGCCGCAGCTGCGGAGCGTCCTCAATATTTTACAAGTGATTTCGGATCTCGTAAAAATACAAGAACTCTGATAGAAACTTTTAAAAAGCAAGTCGGCCCTCTTATTTTTTCCTTACAGACCCATCCCGAAAAAGTTGGATAGTTTTACAACGGAGACCCTTCGATAAAGTGTCATAATTTAGGTGAAATATTGTTTTTCTGGCGAGGGGAGCATATTTCGTTATCTTATTTGTGGTTTCTGAATAAGTTACAGTTTTCTTTCCTTTCAATCGTATATATTTACCAAAACCGACTTCGGAGACCTGTTGATAATATTATTTATGAAGTTCTCAAAATGTATGGATGTATTTGCGCTATATTGTTTGTCTGTTTTTATTTGTCAGGTAAATAATGTCGCAATTGGCAACTTTGTTGTTTTCTCTTTTCACTAACTTTGCCTCCATTTATTTTGTATTACTCACGCCAATTTTAACGCTGAACTATTTTGTTGAAAAGTTTTTAAGACCGGCTAAGGACGAGCCATTTTTGCGTTATCCATATAACGCGGTATTGACTAGTAGCAATATCCAAAGAGCTTGTGGTATTACATTTAATTACCAATTAGGTATACGAATACCAATTACCGACACTTAACATGCAGTAACGAAATGAACTAATAACATTAATATTCATGAGCAATCGGTTTACAAAACACAACTAATATAATATTCGAGATTGAGTCGAACATTCGTCGTATGAAGGGAAGCAAAATGAGAGCCATCAGACGAAACTTTTCTCTTTGCGCGAAAGTTTGTGATGTGAACAGAAACCCGGGGCGCGGGCGGCTCCCCTCGGGACGCACATGCATGTTTAATGGCGTCCTAGAAAGGTCAAGAGTCTGAATGTGAGTGGAAGTAGTGAATACATTACCAGCTCCCGAGTGGGCAGGTACTCGGATACAAGCAGCCGTGCCGTGACAACCTCTTTTCTAACTTACATGAACTAACACGCGGACAGGTAGTTTGTAGCTGTCTCTCAAACAAATTAATTGTGTCTTAGTTTTGAGCTGTAACGAGGGAGCAACTCAAACAAACTTTTGAGAAAGGTACGCGGTGGAAGTGTTGGTTCCCCTGTGCTAACATTATGCCGTGAACTCGCAAAATTTTGCCGCGACGTTGACTAACGGTTACTACAACTGGCCTGTTCCGAATTGAAACTTTGTTGGACTTTAAATTATGTGACCAACTGTGCAATAAATGTAATATGTACAAACCATTGCTACTTTTACATTTAGATTAAACATTAAGTTTCAGATTATGCTATTTTAAGTGTTAATGTACAAACTTATGAAAGGAATTTTGTCTGTGTAATAAACCCCCACTACTAATGCTAAAGCCTATTAAGGCCAACTAAAGAATATTAACACTGCATGCATTCCGCTAATTTTAATATGGAACACTAAAAAAAACAGAATATATCAGCTGACGTCCTCCCTCTGCGAGAAAATAGGTCAGTATGACGCTCGTAAACGAGGCTTAGCAACTAGTCACAAGTCGCGACCTACGCACTGTCACGATACAATGTGAACGCAGTCTCAAGTGGCGCTCGCACTTCACTCCCCTTTCAGAGAGGAGGACAAAAACATTTATAAAATATGTAGTTAGTGTGCATAGTGCGAGAGCTTTTACTCACCCTTTGGTGGGTTGATATGCAGTGCGCTTCTGAAGAGGCTTTCTTCGTCACGCCAGTCGAGGTTCCTCCGCATCGTGTAACCGCACATGGCGGACAAGGTCACCAGCAGGGCCAACATGAACAGCCTGCTCCGCGTCTCGCCACGATGCCAGTGTCGTGTCAGCACACCGGCCCCCAAGCCCAGCAATAAACAGAAACCAACACTCGGTATGTACAAAACACGCTCCGCCACTACGAAGCCTACGTAGAAAAGTAAATTAGTCGCAGGCACGAATGGCAGTACCATAAACGCCGTGAACATCAGCAGCGCAACTTGGGGACTGCGATAAACGCTCCTCTGCGTAGTGCTCGCCTTGGACTTCGCTAACGATATCGGACAGATGCAACTCGAGTTGTGCATCGTTATGTTATTGTTGTTGCTCGCGCGACACACACTCGTGTGCTCATCACTGAGCGAATGTTTGCAGCCAGTGCACGGACACAATAGCTTTTTAGATGATACATTCTCTTTGTGCGGCGCATGATAGCTTTTTCTTTCATAACAGTCTTGTCCTCTATTATACTGCTTGCTACTATAATTCCATTTGTGCTTAATTTTACAGTTTTGTTTTTTGTAGTACTTTGCGTCCCGGTACAGGTTATCCTGATGCTTTTTGAATTCGCTCGTTAGTGTTCGCCAGGTCACTTTAGAAATGACGGCGTAGAATATCGCGGTAGTGATATTCCGGGCGTCGAAGAGCGTCGTTATCCTCGGTATCGAGTCCATCGACCAATCGAAGCTCAGATGAAAAGGGTATAAGAGGAGGAAGAAGTTGAAGACGGGGAGATAAGCAAAAGTATAGAGGCGCGTAAGAATTGAGGGGTCTCGCGACGCGGGGTTATCAGCCGCCGCGAAGGCGGTGGGCGCCCCGGCGAGGCGTAAGCGCCAGTACAAGAGGGCGAAGCCTCCGGTCCCCAGCGCGCAAACGCTCCGCCATCGATGCTGAAACAATGAAAAATATCATTTAATAAAAAAACGATAAACACAAGCGAAGCGTTCGAGTGAGAAGTGAACAGTTGACTACGTCGAACTTTTAAGAAAGGATCTAAAAGTATCAAGTTATTCCCACCCAATTCACAAAATAAAGTTTATTCATAAACGCAAAGAGGAAAGTTAGGTATTTGAAGTTTTATTTTTCTAAATATTGTTGGGAACTCATGGTGATTGATTACCTCGGAGCAATATTTCATTAATATCTGTCGAAGAATTTGCCGCGATGTAATAGAATTATAGTATTTTTTTATAACCCATCGGATGCGTGATAAAAATATGAAGAAAATGTGTTTATCAACTTTCTGAATTAACGAACAATAAATAAAAAAACAATCTAAACTAAATCAATACCTACAAGTGCACAAATTAAGCCATATCGTTATAAGCAAACAATCCGCTTCTCAACAATCAAATCGAACTCAGAATCAAGAGATTAATGACCATTTTACCAAGTCGTCAACCGAGCAGGTTTTCTACACAGATTTATTTGTTCGCGTTTGTCCAAGATTCAACCTTATGACAGGAGTATTTACGGCTCACGTCTTAACTGGCACGAGGACGACGATATTAAGAACTAATCCCCATCGCACCAGAACGTGTCGTAAGGTGACTAAAACTATGGTACTGCGGTACTGTGGCTCCA
This sequence comes from Xestia xanthographa, assembly GCA_905147715.2. Taxonomy (NCBI): domain Eukaryota; kingdom Metazoa; phylum Arthropoda; class Insecta; order Lepidoptera; family Noctuidae; genus Xestia; species Xestia xanthographa. The sequence continues at coordinate 14,566,016 of LR990656.1, forward strand.
CAGCTCACAAGCGATATACATCTCGAGTGATATATATCTAGATAGATCACTGTCATTTTATTTTACAGGTCACTGATTTCTATATAAATTGTTCAAGCATAACCAATAATTCAAAATGCTAGACACAAAGAGCTTAATTATTTCAATTATCAAAACAAAATCAATTTCATATAATTTAATGTTTAAAACAAGTTGTTTAATGGATGAACGCCGCAAACGTATTGTAACTCAATTAAAACATTTTCCTTCTTGGAAATCGGAATTGGATCAAACAGTTCACAAATTGTTACTCTTTGTTACCCGACTGATTTTCATTTTCGAGCAATCATCCTTATGATTTGTCCTAGAATAGTGTCATAACTAGTGTATAGCCAAAGTGCCACACCCTTTCGCAGAACTAATAATTTTAAGCCACAGTGAAGGCACCCCGATAAAACTGATTTATAAAGGAGCGAATCGCGGCGAGACGTCCCTTAGATTATTAAATTACTAGTAGCACGTACATAACGCCGACCCTCTTTCAGGCACTATATGATTAATATGAATATACGATCAGTTAGGTATTTTAATCTACTTAAAGTGGTGTTATTATGAAAGTTTTCACGGTTATTTAGTGGCGGTGGGGTTCGATCCGCGCCGGAGCCGGCCGGAGCGTTGCCGGCTTGTTAGTTGCGGGAAGCTCGAGGAAAAGATTTATGAAGGTTACCGCGTCCCCTGCCCGACCTGGCCCAGGGGAACCCCCCGCACAACTAACGACGCCGTTTCGGATTTCTAGCACAATTTACACCACCGGGGGAGCAAATCGGAAATCTCGGCGAAACTTAGATGAAGTACAAATTAATCAATCCCAATGAGGGGTAAGAGGCTGAATAATACAACACACTTTTTGCACCTTTGTGATTTTCCTCGCCTATTACGAGAGTTTGTGAGTCTTTAACAAAAGGAAAATAACGATGTAAGGGCAATTACCTACGTATCGTTTTCAACTCCATGTCGAGATAATAATAAGGAAATGTCAGATATGTAAAGAAAATAAGACGTTTCGTATTCATTTTTACATGATAACATTATTAAATCATAGGGTAACTAAATCGAATTCTATAAAATAATTTCAATACATTATTACAGTAATAAGTATATTCATGAAGTACGTATTTCCCGTAAATTGTCGACTTGTATTTCATCAGGCGAGTTGAAGTCAAAGCAAATAACTTAATGAAATAAGCGAGCGAGCTTGGCCTAGCCGTCAGAGCTGCGCTTATCTGGAAAATTTACTGGCTGCCTGACATTGCCATCGTCGCCTCGCAAACGCCGACTCATTTGCCAGTCCGTTTGAAAAACCCTCAGCATTAACTAGTAACGAATCTTCATTCAAAATACCCGCATTTATTTGAATCTGTAATTAAATTATATTTAGCAAGTTTGATTAAGATTAAAAATGCCGTTTTGCTACTGCGAAAAAATGACCTTGCATGAAAACTCGGGCACGGTCGACAAAAAGCTACAACTGCTTACCTAATTTTTTCACTTATTCGTATTACTCCGACTAAGAATAAAACGTTTCGACTAATTATGTCCTAATTTATGTCTTTTGGCACTAGATCGAGATAAAAAACGCTACGATTTAACACAGAATCTCAGTACATACCAGCTTACTACTTATGTATCAACGAAAGTACTGGCAGGAAAAACCTCTTACATTTTTCTGAAAAATAATCTTCTGAGAGGCTTCCAAAATGGAAATTATTTCTTACAAATAAAACGTTGCCACAGAGATACCCTGCCTATGAACTCGTAAACTCGGCGAGGTAGACGTCGGTGCCGAGGACTCCATTAACTTTAATACCCTCATAACTACATGACGAAATTTCTACAACAGGAAAAAGCTCTTTTAATTCCGACCGCCAAGGTCTTCGACAGGGAATGACAATATTTTTATACCGCTACAATATAATGCGTATAAAGATAGGTTCACACTCAACCCTGCGCGGCCGTGTTATTCAGAACGAATTATTATGCGAAGAACATATTGTAGGGACTTACATGAAGCGCCCAGGTAAAAAATATGACCTTGCCTATATTTTTTCTAAGTAACATCGACCTTATTTGAAAGTGAATAACTACTGAAATAGTTCAAACTTAAACATTAGCACTCAGCACACCTTCAGACAATAAATTGCCGTTTAAAACTAGTTATACACAGTCAGCAAACCATAACTTCGCCTAATGTCTGACTTGGGTTATTCAAACATGCGCTCAAAGTTTTTGTTTCGCGCTTTGTCTAAGTCCCGACAACAGACTACACATGCATTTTGTATTGAAAGTTCCTGCACCTCGCAGTGAGCCCGCTCGCGTTTTCAGATACAAGCACTGTGCCGGATTAAATATGGCAACGTCTACGTGAGCATAGCGAGAAAATGGCGGTATTTTATTTTATAATAACTTTTCCACAAACGTCTAAATATTTTAACTACAAGTAGCTGGTTTTGTTATACAATGAAAAAATACACTTTACAAGCGTCAGTTGTCACTGGGTTTTCAGTCCTGCTAAAATTCGCGATAGCTGACTGTTTAATCTTTTACTACTGCATGAACTTTGCTGACGTAGATTGTATGCAGACTTGGGGAATAAAATATTATAACGAAACTAGATGTTTTATACGCATTGTTTAAAAAAAACTAACCCATTCCATCAAACATCACTCACGACAAGCATCAAATAAAGCAATGGTGACGAGACACGAGAGTACAATAATCTCATATTTCATAACTTGCATTGCAATTTCTAAGGTAAATAAGCAAGTTTCCTGTGGCGAACAAATTTCATATCGTCATAAGCAGGTAACTGGCGAAATTCAAGTCACGTAGTCACAGGAGCAAATAATATTATGAGAGAAATCGCGTCTGGTGGGAGTATAACTTTACCGGCATTCCGTCTCGAACATAGGGCCGTGGGTGCCTGCTCTTATTATTATACTAGTGCTCTGCCCGCTGGCTACACGCGCAGATTTTTCTCTTGTTCGAATCATATTGTAAACTAAGGAAGCATAACCGTGACCAAGAAATATTTTTATTGAATATTTTCAAGACCGTATAGTTAGCTGAAGAGGGTTGGGAATGCGTGGGGGCTTCAATTCGATTCCGGTTCGATTCTTGAAAATATTATAATATTGTTGTTATAGTAACTACTGCGGATGATTTCATAGAGCTGTTTTAATATTATTTTATAATTTGTTTCTTTCTTTGGGTAAGTACTTTTGATATTATTATACATAACTTAGGAAGTGATGGACCGACAATTTCTTCTAAATTAGTTTCTTTTCCATTTGACATTGAATGCCAAATTGGCCTGATTTATTGTTAAATCGGTCAATGACCGTAATTATATGTATGTTAATTGCCCAAACCTATACAAAACTTAGTGTACAGAAGACCTTTCTATTTATAATAGCAACACTACCAAAAATAATTAACATAAATATTACATTTGTTTGCTTTGCTTTGATTGAAACATGCTAAGGTGTTGTAACGACATTTTTACAATTATAGTGAACATTTTCACAAACGTGTTGAGTTCATTAGCCTCTCTTATCAATGTATCATATCAAAAGTCCTTCACATAGCTCACGGTTAACTAACGTCAAACAAATACACAACTATCTGGGATTCTGACACCGCAGGAACAACTGTGGGCGCTGGGAAAAGGGATAGTTCCATTGAACTTGTCTAGAGGCTGTAGCGATAAGATAGAACTACATAACAGGTAGCTTGGAGAGTATACGTAAACAAAACTGAAAATGAATACTTGTATTGAACAAAAATAATCACGTTCTCATAAATCAACTAAAAATCAATACACACATAGTGAGTTTTGTTTCACAATATTTATGTTTTGGCTACAATATTGTTTTGACTAAAAGGCGCCTGACCTTCGGGTTTAGGAACAAAAAAAATAAAACTAATTTAGCACGTGCCAACTTGTTTTTAGAAAAGAGCAAAGTTATCCGTGTTGGGCTACGCCCGCTACGCCGTAGCTGCGCGACATGACAGCCTCTACGTGTGCTACGGCTACGAGCTACGACAATAAGCCATTGTATTATTGGGGGCGCTAAACGAAACAAAAGTTCGTGACGCCTTAAATAATGGCAACCGTAAACTGGCTAAGTTTTCAATATCTAGAGAATGTACAGAATGTTTAATATTTTTACTGGAAAATGGGAACAGAGCCCGCATTATTTCAATTCCAGTCTGTCTGTTTCATGAAACAGACACTTACGTAATTCTATAGTAACGTAAAAGCGATATATTCACACGTTAACAAGCGGAACTTGAACTGATTCAACGTGCGATAATTCTGAGTTTTAATTGGAGGTTAGACATGTTCTATTGGGCTATCGATTTAAAGTTCAGTGTTAGTTATGTTCTATTCTTTCGGGGTGGTATTTGCTCAGTAGTAGGTATTACGTCCGCTCGGTAAATAATGGTAAACCGAGTATTTACCGTGACAGTAAATGTCAACAGACTGTTCGCTTTGTACCGACTGTTGAGCAAACAAACGTAATCCTCACTGCTCGCTCGATGAGATAGTCTTGGATGAGGGGGAAGGGTGAGCGAGCGATGAAAGATTGTTCGTCCTCAAATCGGTGAATTGATTCCAGTTTATTTTTCAATTTGTTATTCGTATAACTGAGCCTATTGAACATTTAAGGATTCGTGTATCTTGTAGGATTAGACAGTTATTTAACGTAAGTACTTTTTTGTGATGTTAAATACGTTCAAAATAATTACCATGAAAATACAGCATTATTTCGTAAATATTACTTTTATTACGGTGTTTACATCAGTTAAAATTATATTTCCTGGACTGTCTCCTTGGACGAGTGGTTACAATCACGACTGCTGAGAATGAGGTCATGGGTTCGATTCCCGGATCGGGTAAAGTGATATTGGGTTTTTCCATCAGGAATTTGTCAGTAGCAACTACGGAGTCTGGATTTGTGCCCGGCTGATGGCAATAAGTGCGCCCTCTATTACATTGGAGTTAAAACACAACTGAAATGTGAGTGTACTATTATGTACACCTCTGCCTATACCTTCGGGAATTACAGGCAATATGTAATGTTATTTAAAATAATATTTCCATTATTTTCTAAAAACCCATCCACTTCAAACAATAAAATATAAGTCCCGTAAAGCCACGATATATCTATTCCAAATACTAGATTTAGAAGGTTCCTAAATCTCCCGTCCTTACACCGGGTGAATTGTACTAAAACTGAGCTCCAAAGACTCAAGTGATGCTCAAACGCTTTACAGTAACAGTTAAATGGCGAAGTATTTAAACTTGGACGCTGCTGGTGCCGATAATGAAATGCTTTCAACTATTCCTCTTAATTGCATTCTTAAAGAAATTACTCAAGGTATTATTTTAGAAGTAGAAGTGAGAACTTAACATATATCTACCTATACTTATCTATTAATCACTTCTGAATGCCCCGAAGGCGGTCCACCAATCCGCATTCGTACTCTGTGCTTAAACAGTTATCATCTGTCTAGCCTTTTCACATCTATGTTGGGGTCGGCTTCCAGTCTAACCGGATGCAGCTGAATACCAGTATTTTACATGGAGTGACTGCCTATCTGACCTCCACAACCCAGTTAGTACTGGGTAATACGATACCCCTTGGTAAGACTGGTTGTCAGACTTTTTGGGCTTCTGACTACCTAACGACTGTCAAAGATCTACAAATGACAGCCGGGCCCAACGGCTTAACGTGCTTTCCGAGGCACGGAGGAAACTCGGTATGTAATGGGTGGTCACCCATCCACAGACCAACCTAGGCAAGCACGGTTTAACCTAACTGAGCTTAAACAGTTAAATAAACTTAATTACAACAACAACAACAACAGCCCATAACGTCCACTGCTGGACATAAGCCTCACCCATGATGGGAGGAATTTGCCGTAATCTCCACGCTTGGCAGGCGGATTGGAGATCGCAGTGATGAAAGACTAACAGAAAACGCTGCTGCCCATTCTCTGGTCTACGGAGGCGCAAGGTGTTCTGCCTCAGACATTAGTCGCCTTATACGACACCCGTGAGTGTAATGGGTTGGTTCTATTCTACTCTGCCGGATACCACACGGCTACATATATACCTAAACTGTGACAGATAATCGTAATGGAAAGATAAGTGACACTGCGCGACACAAGAATCGAACCCAGAACCCAGCGCTCAACAGTCTCCTAAGATGATGTCCTAAAATCAATCTTTTCCCATATTCCGCGCTCACCAAGTTTGTGTATCACATCACTCATTTGTTTGGAAAACCCAAATGTTGCAACGACCCAAACTCTTTTTTATTAACCGACTAGCACTTCACCCGCGACTTCGTCCACGAAAATTGTGATAGCTCGCCTAATTGGCATGATATCAATATAATTTATAGCTTATGTTACTTGGTAAAGATGTAGCTTTCTAATGGTGAAAGCAATTTTTAATCGGTTGAGTAGTTTTAGAGTTAAATCGTAACAAACACACAAACAAACAAAAAATCAAACTCTTTAAAATATTAGTATGGATGAAAAAACGGGGGAGGTTCTCAATTTGACGCGTACTTGTTTTAGGACTCCGACGCCCTTGTGACCACAAAACCTACGAGCCGAACTAAACAAATATTGAGTAATTAAGACCTTTCAGTATTTATTTTATTAGTTTAAAACAGACATAAATGTTAATAATAAAATTCAAAGTGGGTCAAAGCTAATAAAAAATATTATGAGCTGTATATAACGCAGGAATTTTCTACGTTAGTTGTACTTAACTAGGTACAATAACCACTTGAACTTTCGTGTATAGCGCTCATAAAATTATCACGAAGTTACGGGGAACTTAAAACAAGCTGTTAGTAAATTGATCCGAAAACAGAGGCGGGTATTTAACAGTACATAGTTTTAAATAATTAAGTATATGGAGATGCGTTTTATTTACGGTGTTATATGAATTATATACTAAATTTACTATCCTATAATATTATGATATTAAATTTAGTTGGAAATAATTTAATGTTAGCGAATATACAGGGTGTAAAAGACCTCATCACGAAGCCTTCAACCAAGCATTCTGTACATCAAACTAACTAAGTAATTTTACGCAAAAATTATTGCTGTGAAACGACTTTTTTTTTGGGGTGAAACATCATGTTTTGTGGTAGAACTCAATGTAACGCACTCAAAACATTGTGCTGATGGATGGATTGAATAGTACGGGGGTCGTGGAGGTGTTTAAAGTAAACATATTACATTAAAAACTTGTTTTAAAAAAAAAAACTTGTCAAAAAGTTGGAACTTTGACCCCCAATACCTCCGTAACTAGAAGGTTCCCAGGCGGGGAGAACAAGTGCCTTTCGGCTTCGTTAAGAGGTGTTTTACACCCTTTATTAATGACTAAACTTGACCTTAACTTATGTGATAATCATAGATGGACCACTTTGCCTGAGCCATTTTATGAGGTGCTTAAGGCGTTACATCAACAACAAAGCAATCAGTAGCAGGGTCTGTTCAACAGTGTGTAGCTATCAATGGACAGAATTAAACAAAACGAATGGAAAACATAAAATAAAGTAACATCACGCCTGTAATCCGCGAAAGGTTAGGTGTTCCTATAGTACAACCTCATTTTGCCAGTTATTTTTTTAATAATAATAATAATTTATTTGCATCAGACCCAGCGATCCATAACTTAGTTAATAAACACACTCAAAATAAAAATTAGTTATTAGTTGAATAATGTAGTTAATGTTCAAAGTAATGTTGTTTTAAGTCCCATGTAATAGGGGGCAAGCCTATTGCCATCAACCGGTCACAAGTCTAGACTCTATGGCTGATACTAAGAAATTCCTTATGGAAAAGCCCAATAACATTTTGCCCAACCCAGGATTGAACCCAGGACCTCACCCTCAGCATTCGCGCTTGCGACCACTCGACCACTGAGACAAGTATGAAAAGCAATGAACAAAATTAAATACCCATCTATACAAGGTGCCGCTTTGCATCTATGCTAATGATTCTCGACTCAAACCGATAATAAGTAGGCGGTAATGGGTAGGCTTTTTTTTCTTATTTACGGAAATCGGTAAGTGTAAACCACCCGTATTAAAACGCAGCCCATCTGTAACAGGCACTATAACCGCGCCTTCACACACACACAAATAAACGCACACTGAGACATGGCGCGCGATGGGTGATTCTTCTATTACTTTCGTGTTATTCTGAAATACTGTCAGATTTAAACTTTTTTAAATAACAGCTTTAAGAATTATTAGACCGGGTATCATAATTTGAATTGATTATTTATGTATTTAGCCTTGTGGTATCCGGCAGAGTAGAATAGAACCAACCCATTACACTCACGGGTGTCGTTTAAGGCGACTAATGTCTGAGGCAGAACACCTTGCACCTCCGTAGACCAGAGAATGGGCAGCAGCGTTTTCTGTTAGTCTTTCATCACTGCGATCTCCAATCCGCCTGCCAAGCGTGGATATTACGGCAAATTTCTCCCATCATGGGAGAGGCTTATGTCTAGCAGTGGACGTTATGGGCTGTTGTTGTTGTTTGTTTGTATGTATTTTGTGACAAGCTCCTGAATTTTGACTAGGATGCAAAACAGCACCTTGTGTAAGTACCTGAAATAAATGTAGGTCGTATGAAACCTCTACCTAGTATATCTCACTAAAATACGAATGTTTCAAAATCTAGTTCTTACATGAATACTCGAGGTAAATCATAACTTTATTTGAAATCTCATCTCTTTCTCGAGTCAGTCACAGAACTGTTTTATACGTTCAGAAATAGATAACTAGCTTCAATGTCAAAGACCTTCATTCATAAATATGAATAAAGCACAAATTGACGAGACCCCAAACTACATTTTTGATCTAATAAAAATAATCTATAGGCCTATAGGGCTCATAAGTATCTAAGATATAAGATTTTTTTAATAGTTAAGTATAGTAGTCTATGAATAATGAATGAGATCAATCACCTTTTTCACTGAAAGATTCATGTTACGGTGCTTTCACAAAAATACAAAATAGTACGTAATGGTGCTACTAATGATACACAGTTTTAGATTTTAATGAAGACATTGCCTTCATTAGGTAGCGTAAAAACACAAGTCGTAAGAAGACGTATTTTTATTCTGTATTTTGATGTCCAGTGAGCGTTACGCTTCTTTTTGCTTTTTCTTACTAATTTGTACATTATTGTTTAATTCTAAACAGATCAGTCAGATGTTAAGAACGATGTTGTAGCGGCACTACAAAAAGTACTACAGTGCCACCTATGACACAAATTAAAAACTAACATCAAAATATTCTAAATCACGCTAACAAAGTTTTCGGCGATTTAAGACCATGAAAAAACGCGACAGCAACTTTCGGGCCGTAGCCTACAAGACATAACACCCATCTAGTCGGAGGATCCTCACTTTTCTATGGTGGCTAAAGAACTTTACACCCTGTTCTTTATACCCCTTTAATTTTATTACGCTGAGTAGTTTTTTTTTAGCTTCGCATTATATTATTTTTTTAAACACAGACATAATAAAAAAAAAAATATTTACAAATATCAAAAATGGTTACAGGGCGTCGAAAATTCGTCCACATCGCTGTCAACAGGAAAAGTGCCCAGAAGGCTGATTCTTTGGCCAAAAAATAGGCCCGCACTTTTTTTTTTTTTTTCGGATGGAAAATCATCAAATAACTCCTCCCGCTCTGGGCGGAGCAGGTGTCAGACTTTTACTGACTAAAACCCATCCATGTTCCTTCATCGCCCTTTGTGTTCCGGGGCCACGGTATCTCTTTCGAACAGTCCCGCAACCCCGGCAGGCATCGGTCCTTACGGACCCCTTCCCTTTTGCTGACTCTCTTTGAGGCGCGCGTGGAACACGAACACGGCCTGTCGTCATGAGAAGGATGGACGGCGAGCTAGCCCATAGCCCACCGTCCACAGGCCCGCGCCTACGGTGGCCGGGGGCCACGTGGTGGTGGCCCCCGACGCCCGGGGCGTCTCCCGCGGCGGCCGGGACGTTGAGAGGTTCTCTCCCTCTCACGTTCCGCCACCTCCTTCTCTAGCATTACTGCTTCGCAGAAGGAGGTGACGGCGTCCCATTCCGTCTCGCTCCGGACCATGGCTTGCACCAGGGCCGGACGCGAGAGGTCGCCGCCGCCGATCGCCGCTTCGAGGACACGGCGGTGCTCCGCCCACGCGGGGCACACCTCCACCGTGTGTTCCACTGTGTCCTCCGGTCGATCCTCACAATGGAAGCACCCGGGCGTTTCCTCCCGCCCGATTCGGTGCAGGAACCTCCCGAACACTCCGTGTCCGGTGAGGACCTGCGTCAGGTGGAAGGTGAGGACGCCGTGGCGTCTCTCAAGCCACTCCTCAAAGAGGGCGCCACTATCGTGGCGTACCTGCGCGGGGTTGCGACAGTCGCTCTCTCCATGTCGCCATGAGATCCCGCCGGAAGTCTGTCCGCTGAGCGACAATTTGTCGCGGCAGCGGAGTTTCCCCCCGGCGTAGCGCCTCCGCGCGCCATTCATGTAGGCACGCGAGGACTATCGCCTCTAGATCCCATGGCGGCAATCCGGCAAGGAGGCTCGCCGCCTCGCGGGAGATCGTGCGGTACGCCCGGGCCAGCCTTACGGCTACCACCTTTTGGGGCGCGTTCAGATAGTGGGCGGCACGCCGCCTCAAAGAACGCGCCCACACCGGGGCCCCGTAAAGGGCCATTGACCGCACAACTCCCGCGTAGAGCCTCCGGCAGGAGGCGTTTGGCCCCCCCAGATTGGGCAGGAGCCGCCTGAAGGCAGCCCCAGTCCGCTCCAGTTTGGGGGCCAAACGTCGGAAATGTTCCACGAAGTTCCACCGGCTGTCGAGGACGAGTCCTAGGTACTTCAAAGTCGACTCGACACCGATGGATACTCCTCCTACCGTCAGTAGGGATCCCGGAGGTGGTGCATTCCGAGGCCCATGAAAGCACATGGCCTCGGACTTGTGCAATGCCACCTCGAGACCCAGTTGCCGGATCCTCTCAACGACTATCGCAATCCCGCGTGTCATAGCTTCGGCCGCCGCCTCGTGCGACCTCCCCTGAAATAGGCCCGCCCTCTGGTCACGTGAAGAGTCGAATAACCGTTTGGCGATTTCCCGGAATACTAGGTGGGCACTCGGAACTTATCGCTATAAAATCAAATTAAGGATCTTCTTTCTGTCAAAAATCCAGTCACTTTCTTCTGTACCTTCGTGCTTTTACCGTGTCCCTTGCAAGATTCTGAAAATCATGTGAACATGTCTGCTGTTGGTGTCTGACTATGGTAGGTATATTACTCAAACGTTACACGCAGAATATCTGAAGTCGAAACTTGAAACAGTTTCGAAACTTGCCTTGTACTAACATATTAACGAGGTTGCTCTTGGATTGCTGTTTTTAGAGATAACATAACTGTGATAGGAGTCTCGTCCTTAAAATAGCAATAGTAGGTACCCCAGCTTACTGTACTGTGTGAGATGAGGCCGTAGCACGAGCGCGCGGTGTACGGGTGTATCCCACTCTTTCTATTAGGTATTTCTATTGATAGAAAAACCGGGCCTGATGCAGACTGATTGTCCCACTTTTTCTATTGCTGTCGGCTGCGACAAAAAAAACGCTGCTTCACCTGACAAAAAAAATCAAATCATCAAATGACTTCAAATGGCAGATTATTAATTTGTTCTCCATTTTTTTTTTTAATACCGAGTTTTCGTGTTTTAATTTTAATCTATTCATTAAAAGTGGTAAACTTTTCAAATAACATAACTGCGTTTTTTTGTCGCAATAGTAATAATGGGATATAATTTGTAAAAAACGCCGCGCTGGTCCCATTTTTTCTATTTTGTATTTCCATGGAAATAGTGGGATACACCCCGGTGTACCTAAACGAAACGTAAATACGTCGATTTTTTAATCGAAAGTAAGAACGATAACGTATTTATTTGGCTTAAGCCGCAAGTGCTCACCACAAAATAAAAATAAAATAAGAAACCTAAAACTAGGTAATAAAAAAACTTAAAACTAAACGGAAAAAAAGAAGAGAAATATTGTGTGTCTCACTCTCACGGCTGCGCCAAATAGGCCCAACAGCAAACTGCTGAGCAGCTAGTGCGAAGCTGGACTTCAACTGGTCCTGAGATAGTGATGTCACGGACATAAAACAGTTTTATGCTGTGTGTGTTCTAATTTTATATATGTGTTTGTATGAAAAGATAATTAAATAAAATATATGTGTACAATAATAGCAAATAAACTAGATATTAATGAAAAAACCGAGAAAAGTGTAAGACAAAACAAACAACCTATACGTATACATTGATAAATAAAACGGACGCATAGAAGCATAAACCTGTTTTGCACGTTCCCAACTATAAACACTTAATAATATATCATGAATTCGTAGTAGTAGTAGTAGAAGTACAATAATTACATATCCTATAGCATTTTAGCTATTTTTTTTGCATCAAGCACAATCGTTATCATCCATAGATTATATATAAATGCTTAAAATTATGAAAATATTATTTGTGAAACGAGTGTTTTTAATTTTAAAATCGACGTATTTACGTTACGTTTACACCGCACGTTCGTGGCAGGTCCTCTGTACATTGAACTATTTGCTATTTCTATAGTTTTCCACAATAGCCGTAAACTAGGGTAGGTATCTAACCCTCGTATTCTAAGACCCGTTTGAAGTCAATTGCTAAGCTCAGTTATTTATTATTTATTTATTTATTAAATGAAAGTTAACAAAAGTCTTAAATTTATGACAATGCCCCACAAAACCGTTTTCACGGTTTATCTGTGGGAACGGAACACGATAACGGAACGGAATAACTACTTTAACTACAGTAAATAGGTATACTTATATCTATTAAAATAACTACCTAACGACCTATTTGCTCTCACTCAACAATCTGTAAACCACTTTCGTAAGTAGACACAGTCGTCATGACAACAGTCCACAAAATCAAAGCTAACCGCAATTGGCGGATCCACTGATAGAAAATTCCAAAAGAAAACTTTCCACGGGCGTTTATGTCAATAATTAATTTATAAACAAACTATAGCTGTCAATGTGTCTTAAAGGGTGGATTTTGGACCTGTCGAGCTTGACTTGAGTTGTCCCACCGACTAAGAATAACTGTATAAAACTACGTAAAATAAATGAAAATAAGCTCACTCTCATTCTCACTTTTTCACCACTCAGGTCTCCCAAAAGAATCCTCAGGGAACTAAAAAGACCCTTATCATTAAGAGAGTATAAACACCCCTATAAAACATTAAGGTTTATTTCAACAGTGGAATTGTATTAAAACTACTAATTATACCTTTGTGTTTATATATTTTAAAGTTTATAATACACTGAAAGTACACCAAGGTACTCTTGTGTACCTTTGACATTTATTTCTCTCTGATGTCATGTTTGCATAGGGTCCATGTTACCATTGTTTATATACGACGCTGTGAAAGCACGACACCCGAGAGATGGGTAATTAAAGAAAAACAAGAGTGGAGTCTGGTCAGTTTCCACTTGGCAGCTGGAGTGGACGGTCGTAAATTGCTTAATTCCCATTTACACTCAATATCCGCGAATCCTGTTGCGAGCACTCGAACAAATAATTAGGAGACCGTGACACGTGTTCCGTTCCACGATACAAGTGTCTGTGTATTATCTATTTTCTTCGTGTTGCAGTTCTAACAATAGATATTAATTTTCTTCTTTTGTTTTATGTCTGCACTTGGTATTTTTCATTTGTGCATCACAGAAATAAATGTATAGTGATGCTTTCATATGTATCAGACAAAAGGTGCTTGGTTCGGACATTCGCGGTATTTTCTATTTGAACATTTCGCACGGAGTTTTCGTCTAATATGTTTTATATAAAGTTTAGAATACCAGGAGATATCTCATCCCGCTTTCGTGTTAGCTTTTACCCTTTTTGTTTGCTGTGACGAGATTTCTGACCGTTGTAAAACATATAACCAACGGGTTATATGTTTTACAACGGTCAGAAATCGCTTAACGAAGCGTGTATTGATTGAGACGATCTAGTTCATACAACGAGCTACAATTAGCTTCCATATGAAATCTAGCCTTATTCGTGAAGGTATTATACCACCTCATTTTTAGTCATGCTATTTTCGTGGAGTTGGCCGACTAGCTAATTATTATTAGTATGGTAATGTCGGTCACGGCAGGTAGGACTTAGTTAGGCGGCTCCAATGTGATGCCATTTCGGCTACAGCACTATTGTTTGGATATACAGGGTGTATGGTGTGTACAAACTTGTTACTTAGTGTCTAAAGACTTATGCGCCTTAAAATCTGAACAAAAACGTTCAGTAGTTAAGTAACAGTAGGGTTATACAATTTGAGATACTCTTTTACTCAAAAAAATATTTTATGCATAAAAAGCACAACCTTTGAGTTGTGCAATAATACACACGCTCTGAATCACACATATTGACACATATCAGCTGTAAATGGACATTTCAAACTCGTTTAAAATATCTATATCTGCATTTCATTTTATCGGCTTAGCTTTGAATCTAAATGGCCTGAACAGTGCACAATGGCTAACTCAAAATGGTATCGACGTTTCATTAGATTTAAAAAAATGTAAAATAGTCAGACAAACTAAAATAAACATACACTTGACATTATAAAATCACAAAGTTAAACTAACAAATTTTATATTGGAAAAATATATTGTTTAAAAACTCATAGACAGCCTTACAGACCATCTTAAGTCGTACCTATCCCAAACTACCTACAGCAATCCTAGCAAAGCAAACAATCCAAAGACCGCAATGCATGAGCACGCCAATGGCCCAGCAATGCCCTGTCACCCGTCACACAATGGTCCCCATTCCCGAGGTGCAGAGCCACCACCAGGATTGACATTCGATTAAGTATAACTGGGTACGCAGGGGAAATAAGCGTAATGATTCGTTTTTAGCTGTTCCGCAATCTGATTCTGCTACTCTTTTGGGAGGGTTTCAAATATTGTAAATGTTTAAAACATATTTGGTAGGTTCGATTTTGCACACCGAAAAATGCTTGTTCAGTATTTTTCTCTAAGGATGACATTGGTAAGGCAAATGTAGAAATAAATACTTTATGGAACATTGAAAACCTTGATTGTCTATTAAATTGGCAAAAGAGGGAATGACTACTAAGATGACTCATTAGGGCAGGAAAATTATGATGGTCTATGGTTGATGAAAACTTGAGCTAGTCATGTAAATTAATAAGAGCTGTCAATTTGGCAGCATAAGACGACCATGTTAGACAATAATCCCCATTTATGAGCTCACCTCCGGAGAATCCGTGTTAATGGTCAAGCAAGCCTCCAACACTGATTGAGCCAAGTACTTCCAAGTATTATTATGATTGCCCAGCCATAGCTTTTAGTCTCTGCATCCTGAGAATTGCGGTCCGTTGGTCAATTGGCGAGCATAATCGATATGTGGACGACATTCGTGGAATGTAGACAAGATTTAACGTTGAGAGTGTGCCACTGGGTCAGGTTAAAAAAGAATCTTATTTTTCTTGGACAGTTTGCTTTTGGAACACAAATGCTGATGAGCATTTGCAACTAAACTTGTTCACCATGTATTTGCGATTTAGTAGCAATTCCGTAAATCGCAAAATGGCTGTTACTGTTGATCAACAAACTGTACTTTTGTACAGTGTGTTGATCAACTGATCCGAGATGAAAAAAACAATCATTCTGTTTTCTGTTACCCGGAGCGAGTAAGGAATCCAACATTTTTGCCCAAACAGTGCACCCGATAAACACACATGGCGTTTTTAAATTCTACTCTGAAGGCTATCGAAGCGACAAACGTGACTGGCGCGACGCCACGCTGTGAAATTTTGGACAAATATTTTTAAAGCGCTCGATCTTGATATTCCAAAAATAACAGAAACTCTTATAGAAAAAATCGCGTCTTAATTTGTTTTGAACGAAACAATTTTGATAGAATGCAAAGATTCAATTAATTATAAATCAGTATGAGTCGAAAATAGCGATGTTGGCTTTGATTCTTGCGATTGAATGGACTACAGAGTCCTGTTTTCAAAAACAATTAAACGAAAGTTAATACTGCACAGAGACCTTCAAACACCGCGCAGTCTATCCATTTATAACAGAAAACTAATATTCAGAAAGATTCATCTAGCCTAGAACATAGCTAATTTAAAGTTTACTCAACCGGAATAGAGTGAAATCTTTCATCATTCATCAAAATTAATTCCAGACACAACTCACAAACTTCTGTGCTATATTTTGTAAAAACTAGCTAGCATTGAATTTTGTAAAAAGTGAAAGTAAATTGAAATGTTTATATCTGTCAATAAGGTTTAATTTTTCTTGTTTTTTTTTAATGACTCGGGGTATTTTATTCATTACTAATAACATTTACAAACTCAATCATACTCGATCAAAACAGTAATATAATTAATAAAAGTAATATAATTTAAACAAAATATATAATTTACCTACTTTAAAAAAGCAATGTGTAAGAAATGATATACCTGATAAACTTAGACTTATGATTATAGGTAAATAAACCAATAAACTAAGCGTAAAAATATTTAGAAAAAGTTTGAATAAATACTAAAAAAACCGGCCAAGTGCGAGTCGGACTCGCGCACAAAGGGTTCCGTACCATTATTATCAAAAAATCACGTTTGTTGTATGGGAGCCCCCCTTAAATATTAATTTTATTCTGTTTTTAGTATTTGTTGTTATAGCGGCAACAGAAATACATGATCTGTGAAAATTTCAACTGTCTAGCTGTCACGGTTCATGAGATACAGCCTGGTGACAGACAGACGGACAGACAGCGAAGTCTTAGTAATAGGGTTCCGTTTTTACCCTTTGGGTACGGAACCCTAAAAAATGTACTCAACAGCGCTCCAACAAAGTTTCTAAAACTTTTAAATAGTCAGTTTTATTATAATAATGAATCAAAATCATAACTCAGTGAGCATTGTAGTGCAAGAATCCTTTAAATCTGAAATGTCAAGAGTCTAAAGTCTCAATTGGGGTACATAACCCTTAGCCCATGCAGTGACCTATACCGTCCTACAAATCTATTAAGTGCACAAATTTACACTTACGAGTAATAGTCATTAGTAAACAATTTAACCTCAACAAATAGACGTCTAAAAAAGTTATGTATTCCAAGTGTATAAATAAAAACCAGCCAAGTGCGAGTCGGACTCGCGCACGAAGGGTTCCGTACCATTATCTATACATTAGACAAAACGGCAAAAAAATCACGTTTGTTGTATGGGAGCCCCCCTTAAATATTAATTTTATTCTGTTTTTAGTATTTGTTGTTATAGCGGCAACAAAAATACATCATCTGTGAAAATTTCAACTGTCTAGCTGTCACGGTTCATGAGATACAGCCTGGTGACAGACAGACGGACAGACGGACAGACAGCGAAGTCTTAGTAATAGGGTTCCGTTTTTACCCTTTGGGTACGGAACCCTAAAAATGAAATACTACGTTAAAAATTATTAAATTAATAAAAATAAAATATTGTTCCATAAAATAAAACGTAATATCGAGAGCAAAACCTAATTAAGTATCCGCAGGCTCGCAGCTTATGCAAATCGTAATCACACAGCGAAAAATTAAACAGTCTCAGCGTCGCCGCAGTCGTGTGTCGATTCCCTCCTGACAACTTCGTTATATCACCGACTTCATTAAGATGTTAATTAGTTTTAGCCGCTACACATACATCGGTTCGAAGTCATCAGCACTCATAAGAGCCTATAACTTACTGTGTGTGTAAAAGGATGATGTAATCGAAAAGTATTGCTTGTTTCAAATAACGAAATAGTTGACTAACTTGAGAGCACAAACAATTACGATTACAAATTCTTTTGATTGTTGCTTTTAACATCAACCTGAAAAAGATCTGAAAATTCCAAACCTTTTCGACTTCAACAAAATTTATATTGTCACGCAATAAAGGCAATTCTTCGAACGAGTTAAATTGAAACACACAACACACATTGACATTTACTGATTTGACATGAATACTTATTTTGTTAAGTATTTTACTTTTTTTTATCATCATTGTGACTTTTAATGATTTTTGTGATTTTTAATTACATTCTTTTTGAATACAACTTGTTATGAATTTTATATGATTATTGTGAATGTGGGGACCATAATAACTTATAACTTATAACTCAAGGAGCTCAACGAAACGACGAACAATACCAAAGAAACAAAAAATATAAATGTGACCCACCATTTATATTTTTTGTTTATTTTTTCCCACTACTGTCTGGCAGTTTGAGTAGTCTAAGCGACCTACCCAAATGTCCTTTCTTTGGTATTGTTCGTCGTTTCGTTGAGCTCCTTGAGTTATAAGTCGAGCTACGCGTTAACTGACAAATGCTTGCATTGACTGGACAGGTCCACTCAAATCTGTATGGTTCTTTCTTCAAAAGACCATCTCAGACACTAATCTGCATAGTCCTCATGTGAATTGAGCAAGATTGTCTGAACTTTAAAAGAGACTATGACCTCTGAGTTTGTTTCGGCTGTTTCTTCTCAGAGTAGTCAGGTACGAAACACCGGCCCCATCTAGTTTAAAAAAATGACGTGTAAAAGTGTTTGTGAAAACCTACTTGCAATATAAACATCATTTATCATTTAACATCCAATCGAAACGCACCAAGTTCGCGAGAATATGTTCAAAAAATGTAATGTCACTGAAAGTTATGACCGAAGTAATACTGTATATCAGTCAGCTTCAGCGATGGCGGCAAACGGCAGCAGAATGGAAGTGGCAGCAGGGCGCGGCGTAACAAATGATCAACTAATCGTATGGAGATGAGCGCCTCTGCGATACGCTCCCGACATTTGCATTTCGTTTGCAAACCTACCCAGTTCTAGCAATTTCTTTATCAACTAACTCAACGAAGGAACGAATGTCCTTCGCATTTCCCCTCTTTATTTTATTTTACCCCATTATGAGCCGGCTGCGCGCCGAAATAGAAACCGCAAAAGGTTATGTTGCCCTGTCATGATAACCACGGCGAGCAATCGGTGTCACAATTATAAAGCGGGTTTCCAATTAGCTAAACAAAGGAAGCGACCGATAGTTGGAATTAAATATACAGAGGAAATGGAATATTACGTCGTTAATTAGTGTTGCTGCGGTACTTATATATGCTTGGTACGTAGAATGTCAATTAAAATTGGTTTCACTCACATTTGAGCAACGTTGATCGGGTACGACGCGCACCAATTAGTATCGTAATTGTATAAAAAGTTTTAACAAGCATGGTCTAATTTGTTTACAGGTAACAGTTACAGTTGATTTAATGATGATGTTTTAATATAAAATCGCCAATGAATACCGTAACCTTGATCAATTCTTCAACGGTTTTCATTATTTGAAATCAACTCGATGATTTTGTCACTTATTATTCGGAAATTTAACTCACAAATGCCTAGAAAGGTACTTGTTTTGGTACTTGTCTATCGATACAGGCGATGAACACTTCAGAACGGATGTGTACTATCGACGATGCCCCGAGCACTACACGACTGAGGTGACAGCTTACATATCGCTTCTGCAAGAACAGTGCACTGGCGGACATGTTCATAAATCAGTTTTAAATGTCCCTTAGACTTATGGCTTAAGAAAATAGGGGCTGTGTAGACACAACAGCCGGTTTGCTGCCAATGAATTATCGCATAATTATTAACTGTAAAATAAAATGGTCGAATATCGAACTGACTGCTTATAGAAATGCATGAAATGAGACGAGATGTAGCGCAGACCCCAATAACATTGGGATTAGACCAGGAGGATGATGATTTAAACACCAAACTGGTATTTAACTTAATTGAGTACTTACGTACTTTGTACATTAACTAGAAGAAACTTTAGCATAAATACAAAATCGAGTCTAAGTTCGTCCTCTAAAGAAAAAAACGCAGGTCATTTGTATTTACTCCTATATGGAAATATTACAGCTAGGTTTTCTGTAAATAACTTATATATCTATACTAATAATATTATAAAGAGGTAACATTTCTTTGTATGTTTGTAAGTTTGTATGTAGGGGGTAATCTCCGGAAGTAATGAACCAATTTTAAAAATTGTTTCACTGGTAGAAAGCTACATTATTCGTGACTATATTTTATTCCCGTGCTGCCACGGGAACGGGAACTACGCGGGTGAAACCGCGGGACGTCAGCTAGTAAGTCATAAAATAAGCCTCTAGTACTCTCTTTCCACGAGACGAGACAGTTTGAGACTAGAGCGATACGTCTCGAGATGGATCCGTTAAGTGTTACCCTTTTTTTACCTCACGTCGTAAAATTTGACAGTTGCGGTGAGAGAACATAGCTCTAAAATCAAATCAATTTTTTTTTTGGAAATTTCATACACACAGGGTGGCAATAGACCAGTCACAGAATAATAATAATTATAACAATGAGAAATAAAACAAAACTGAAACACATTAATACCATCACCTTCGTGTGTGCAAACTTTTTGTTGGACTACAACTCTAACAAAGTGCTTATCACGCAGTACAATTTCTAAGCAAAGTATTACCCGACAAAATTAGATAGTACCAGATTACAATACTGCCCAAGACTATCGCTATCTCGCAAGGGTATACGCTATAAGCGAAGCTATAGCATTCTCAATGTACGGAAAAGTTGGACAAAAGACGAACATACGACACGTTTGATGTCAAATCAAGTGACGGATGAGGACGTGACAAGACAAGTTAAGGAGTACGTATTGTCTGCCCATCCGCCCAAAAGGGTCAAGGAAGTTGTGGTCGGGCTGATTTAGGAGTACGTCATTCATGTCAGCATTCAGCTTATTTAATATTCTAGCTAAACAAGACTAACTACTAACTAACTACTAATAGTTTCGTAGCTTATTTGAGGTTAAGTAATTAAAAGATGGAGGAGCTCGTGGCTAAATAGTAACAGCCACTCGGGCCGATCTTTAGGTTAAGCCGTAGTTGCCTAGGTTGGTCTGTGAATGGGTGACCACCCTAACATACCGAATTTCCTCCGTGCCTCGGAAAGCACGTTAAGCTGTTGGTCCCGGGTGTCATTTGTAGATCTTTGACAGTCGTTACAGGTAGTCAGTGGCAAAAAAGTCTGACAACCCGTCTTACCAAGGGGTATAGTATTACCCAGTACTAACTGGTTTATGGAGGTTAGATAGACAGTCGCTCTTTGTAAAATACTGGTATTCAGCTGCATCCGATTAGACTAGAAGCCGACCCCAACATAGTTAGGAAAAGGCTAGGCAGATGATGATCATTAAAAAGATGAGAAGAGAGGAGAAACTCCAAGCAATCGATGGATGGACTGTGTCATAGATGATATGACTGAAAAGTGATGACTACAAAGATAATTACTAATAGAGAAGTGCTAAAGAAGAATAACTACATCCTGCGCTGTCCACAAATAAATTTGGTTCAGGGCAAGATGATATAGAATGATGATAGAGAGAGAGACAGAATCATGATTTTTGATTGAATCATGGTTAAGCTAAGTTTAAGTTTTACTGCTGGGGTGATTGTGGAGAATGCAATCGAGTCCTCGAACCCCAGCCGAAAGTCACGAGGAGAAACACCGTGTGGTTTTAGTCAGTAGGAGTCTTACAGATCCCTCCGCCAGCTCCACAGCGGTGGACATCCATTGTGGATTCCCACAGGCAAAAAACAAGAAAAAAATAAGTTTTCAGAAGAGAGGTGATCCTGCGCCTTCTCTTGTGTACCATGTCATACTTACGGAAACCAAGTTTTGAATAATCAATGAAAAAAATCCCTTCGGCAAGCCGCAGGAGGAGGTAGATTTCGAAGAAGGTTCCACCCATATTTATTCTGAAAATTCTAACCACAGCTGCACTATTTTTTTACAGATTTTTTTTGTTTTTGTTAAAAGTGCCTCCTATAGGAATACGTTAGTTTCCAAAAGACTTGGTCGTCATGATTACTTATTATTAAATTTATCGCTAAACTTTTAAAGTAAAAATTGTTGAATAAAAAAAAATATTTTCGACGGTAAACATGTTTACCGTTTCGGAGATATAATTTTTTTTTCCTAAAAATGTTGGAAATTTCAACCCCCTCCCCAAGTTAGGGGTTGCATCAAAAAAGTTTAATTTTACAGTTGTCCGTATTCTTACTCTAAATGATAAAAATGTAGCCATTGTATGCTGTCCAAATCAAATGGGCTCTAGGGGTCATAACTAGACTATGGTGAAATTATCGGAAAACTCGACTTTAGGTGCAAGAGCAATAGATAGATTTTTTCTTACGAAATCTACCTACGAAAATTTAAATGTATAAAAACCATTAAATAATTATCCAAGTAAATACGAATACATTAAACATATCAATTTCTTAAACAAACATTTCCTCGTCGTTAGCTACTAAAATAAACTGTGCGGACGGTACTTTCGTTTGAAAAACACATTGCCCTCGTAGGAAGCCTCGCTTGCCCGCTAATAGCCGAGTGATTAGTGACATCGGACAGTAGTAATTAGTACTGGGCGTGTACGAATGTTTTCATACACGAGCGTACTGCATCAAACTAATGACTAACGGCCGCATACAGAGATGTCAATTATGTTTAGTGAAAGTTAATCGTAGATTAACAATGTTTTACATTTTATACCACGACTGTAATACTAAAAAAGGAGGAGGTAGGTGTGGAGGTATCCAGATGTCATAATTTATGTTAAGGTCCTATAGCCGTAATACGAGCGAGCTGATTGAAATGAACTTGAAACACGAAACCCAAAAACAATACTCAAAATTCTAACTATCGACAGTTCTAACTTCAAGCAAGTACTAAACTATAGGGGAAAAATCATATTTTAAATCATCATCATCATCTGCCTAGCCTTTTTTCCCAAGTTTTATTGGGGTCGGCTTCCAGTCTAACCGGATGCAGCTGAATACCAGTATTTTACATGCGAGCGACTGCCTATCTGACCTCCACAACCCAATTAGTACTGGGTAATACGATACCCCTTGGTAAGACTGGTTGTCAGACTTTTTGGGCCACTGCCTACCTGTAACGACTGTCAAAGATCACAAATGACAGCCGGGACCAACTGCTTAACGTGCTTTCCGAGGCACGGAGGAAACTCGGTATGTAATGGGTGGTCACCCATCCACAGACCAACCTAGGCAAGCACAGCTTATCCTAAAGATCGACCCGAGTCATTGTTATTATTTAGCCACGAGCTCCTCGAAAAATCATATCTTAAATAATGACTTTAAATCAAGTAATCACTTTGACTTGTTTATAATAGATACGGCATTTAGACTTCATGCTCTCATGCTCAGACCAGTGAGACAGTCAAAAATATTTAGCTTCCTAAAAAAATAGTACATTTTGATACAAGTGGAGAAAGTTTGTTATTGCATTCGAGGCGGAATTATAACACACGAGCCGTAGGCGAGGGTGTTTTTGAGCCGAGAATTGCAATAACAAATGTCCACGTGTTTCAAACGACGTTTTTCAGTACACTTTTGAAGAAATAAAATAAAATAACGAAAAATATTTTTGTCATGATCTATGAAACTATGACTTTAATTTTCTTTTTTTTTTCGCGCTTTGGTTTCGCCAGGTTGAAGGAGAGGAAAAGGTATGAAGCCGTTAAACAGCCTAATATAAAAAATAGATTTATTTTATATTTTTGAATTCAGAACACAAATAATTGTTAATTTGTGTATAAAAGTAACTATTAGTTTTTAATAATCATGTTTATTTATGATATTCTATCAATAAACACAATTTGAATATTCAAAAAATATTTATGCCGTAAAAACGCGTAGTGCTTTGCCGAAATTAAAAAAAAAACATTCACCTCAGACTATAGACATTGAACCAATTTGAACTTAGTATAGGTATAGTTATCTGTGGCAATTTTCATTCCCGCACACGTGCGGGAAAGTGGAAAAAATCGCACGTGTGTGAAATACATTGCATGTTGTACCTAATCGTAGTGCGTTAAAGACAAGTTTTCGAGGAAGTGTATTGAAAAACAAATAACGACCATTGACGGATTAGTTATCTCTTTATCGGACCACGTAGAAGTAATAGAACCGAGGACGTTCCAATGTTGCCAATGCCAAAGCTTATTGTTTACGGAAGCCATACAGAGCCACCTGTTACTTTGAAAACAGTCCGTAGAAATAGGTTTGATACTACGAATTTCAGATATTCACTAATTAGGTCGTTAATTGAATACCGCTTGTCGCGTTACCAATTTATGCACCGAGCTTGTAAATCGCAGTATCACGTTGTCGATAAACAGTCGAATGCTGAAAACCTATTATAGGTTTCAGCATCGGTAGACACGATTTTAATAAATAATAAATAAATAAATATTGCTGGACATTCGTCATGGTCTTTCTTTCTTTCTCTTTCGTGTCGTAAGTGCCTTTCCTGGTGTCAGGTTTTTATGCCGAGCAGCGGTGGCCCAGTGGTGGCGGCTCCGACTTACGAACAGTAAGTCGTGGGTTCGAACTCAGACAGGCGAAATACTTTGTGTAATTTATTTCATCACCACTGCTCTCAAAACGGAAGGAGAACATCGTGAGGAAACCGGCATGTCCTAGAACCAAAAATTCGAAGACATGTGACATCTACCAATCCGCACTGGGCCCGCGTGGTGGATTATAGGATAGTCCATTCCCTCTCATTGAGAGGAGGCCGTGTCCCAGCAGTGGGAACATTATAAGCTGATAATGATGATGATGAGCCTCTGACTTAGCTGTGCATGCGGTCGAAAAATATCTCTCAGGCATGTTGGTTTGGTTTCCTCACGATGTTGTTTTCGTCATGGTAACAAATGTAAACAGTATGATTACCTGTGGCTAAGCTTTCCGACATGAACACGTGTGTTTGAAAAATGTATAAACACAAACGAAAGCCTTTTTTTCGGATGGGAAATCATCAAATGACTCCTCCCGCTCTGGGCGGAGCTCGAGGGAGTGTCAGACTTTTACCGACTAAAACCCATCCATGTTCCTTCATATCACCCATTGAGTTCCGGGGCCATGGTATCTCTTTTGAATAGTCCCGCAGCCCCATCAGTCTCACAGCCCCGCACAAAATTGGTACTTATTTCAAACAATTAATCAAATCAAATCATTTTCAAACACTATGTATGAAAATGATTTGATTAATTGTTTGAAATAAGTACCAATTTGTGTTGTGTTTGTGTTTTTTGTGCTTGTCTTTTTTGTTTTTTTTTTTGTGTTTGTTGTTTTTGTTTAAACACACACGAATTTCTCAGTAGCAGCCACGGAGACTGGATTTGGGGCCGGTTGATGGCAAAAGACACGCCTAAAATACATGGAACTTAAACATAACTGGCGAAATGTGGGTGTTTGTATTAGGGTACAACTCTGCCTATCCCTTCGGGGACTACAGGCGTGATGTAATAGAAAGTTCTAAAAGCCTTTTTGTGCATATTTATTAATGAATAATATTTTTCCCCACCCTCAAAACGGCGCTCCCGCATATTCCGTTACAAAATTCAGTACCATCATTCAATTTAACTGTATACAATTTGTTCTATGTGTTATTTGAGCTCCCCATTTATAATGCAAATCATCATCACGTGTTCATTTCGTGTTTGAACATAAAGCGTACAACGTGTTTACATGTTAAGTGCGTTAGCTGGCTGTATGACAATCAATCAATCAATGGACTTCAATTATTTTGCTTCCATAACTGAAGTGGCTCTGGGCTTTTTGATTCGCCTCCTGTAATTTGTTGTGAAAATTGTGCAAGTTTACAGTTTTCGTTTGCCACAAAGTTGGATAACATCATATTGAGACAGTTGAAGTTGACTCGCTAGTGGATAATTGGTCTACTCAGAAGATGAAATATTGTCATTTCTCATTATCAAAATATATACTATATTTATTACATGACGTGTATGTATTTGTACTCACGTTCTCGAAAACGGCTCTAACGATTTTAATGAAAGTTGCAATAGGGGACAAAAAATTGATAAAGCTAGGTGTCATATCTGAGAAAATTCATTTTCACTATTTTCACCCGAGCTGAGTTCGGTCACCCAGGCACTACAATATTTAGAAAGTTACACACTTGTCAAGAAGAACAGACTCATCAAAGTCGAGACAATGTCGCATTTGATTCTTGGTAACAGTATAGAAAAGTTGTTAGATTTAAATAAGGATTTCGTCAAACCGGTAAGCTGCAGACAACGTACACAGACAGATACTCAGAACATTGTCTGTCCGAGTCCTGTGTCGGAAGCCGCGTCCGCAATGTGTCCTACTGGTTTGACCGTTTAAAAACTTAAATAAAAATAATAGAACGTGTTACTCGTAATCAATGCAAAACGATTCACAGAATTACAAAATTGACCAGTAATAAATTTTAATTAAAAACTTGAAGAGCATTCCCGCAGTTGGTTTTGACTTTTCTATTACCTCGTGACGTTTTTAAGAGCAACATCCCTGCTTCCGACATTCAAGTGAGGTTCCTACCCTGACGCAGAGCGAACGCTGTCTGCCATCGCACCCCTCACCCTTTGGGAAATCTGAGCCATATTAAAATTCTACATCCCATCTGAATTATAATACCTTAATCTTGTAATATCCGAAAGAAAAGGGCTGGCCTACTTGAAACCAAATATCTCTGAAATTGGAGATTTCCCATTCTATATTTCACTGCCTGACCTAGGCTAAAACTCAATAGTTTTAGCCTAGGTCAGGCTAAAACTATTAATTACAATACAACAATTTGTATTTCACTAAAAGGCAGAGCGAGAAAGACACAGTGATAGTTTATAACTGTCAAACTAGATTACGTGATAAACTTTAGCGTGTTTTCAGGTGGCATGTTCTGAGTCACGTCGAAAACTTTCTAAGAAGTAGTATTGGTTAAACTAATTTGACAGCTTTAATGCTCTTCCTTCTCTTTCTAATTCTAACTGCGGATAAGAGATAGCGATATTTAGAGCTTGGTTACTGCATAACACAAGGCATTGTTTCAAAATACGTTGCAATAAAGAACTGCTATACACCGTAAATCGCAATTCCTGCAGTTCTGTAACCTCAAGTTATTTGAATCTAAAGTTGGCTTCAAATAGTGCAGAGCAAGTTGGCAATACTATGAAGAAAATATAGCTATTTCCTGCTCACAATTTACATTTGATGACAGCTCCTTCACAGTATTACGTAGTTAAGCAAGTATGAAACAAAGCTAGCACTAGAGATGCCTTAAAACTTCTTGTTACAATTTATTAAATTAATGAACATGGTTTTTAGCTTTGTGTGATTTGAAATTCAATTTTCATAAACTACGTATGAGATTAAAACCATAGAGACTTCACTTGACGTAAAATAATTGTTATTATTGATTTCTGTTAAAGGATCAAGGTGGTTTAGGTTTAGGTTAGTAATAAAACATTTATAAATGGAAAACATGATACGTAGCTGCCAGTTTCACAGAATTGGTTATTAGACCAAATAAAAATAAATCACAACAGTATTTAAAAATATAAAATGTTTGATAGGTCTTAGAATTATAGAGGGGATGGCCGAAACCATTAAAAATATAAACTTTAAATAATTCTAGGTTGATCATTCAAATATCAGAGCGCTATTCTGAGTTTTCTCTGTTCCGTGTTTGAGCAATTCCGTCTGAAATACGAGGTCATTGTTGGTGGCACCGACGGCGTTGGGAACTGAAGGGGGTGGGGAGGGGGTGGGGGGCGGTACCAGCAACACCACTAGTGGGAAGAGGGGAGCACCAAACCCATTACTGTAGTAGGCGAGAAAGAAATAGGACGCTTGTGTCGAGTTCTGTTTAAGTAATTGTGTTTCATCCATTCTTTCCTATTTCAAAGTGAAATGGTATTATTGATGAAATTTTGCACTCGTACATAATAATATCGCGGTTCACCTCACGCCGATGCTGTAATTTATAGCGGTACTTTTATTCACACGATACTTTTGCTCTTTGATCGCCATTCGTTATTATCGACTTCGGTAAAATATTTTTCAATGCGAAGCTGACCTATTTTATTTTTATTGCCCGTCCTTGCAAGGCTTTATGAGAAAGCGTGTAATAGCAGTATTGAAAACTCTTTATGTAGCACCGCCTGGTTTTAACCAAAACAAATAACAAACGCACGTGGCTCGTAAGAAAACTAAAAGCTCAACGTCAAATAAAACAAATCAAAACAAAAGACATCATAATAATTATGAGTTGAGGAACGAGGACGCGACACGTCACAATAATACAGCAATTTTCTTGGAGCAACACGAAGCAAAGGCAACTCTATCAAACAATCTAAACTCTAATAATAATTTAGTAGCAAGTCAAGGGAAAATCGACCAAATGAGGACTGGCCTCAACTGTCATAGATACAAACTGACCCAGTTTGTTTTTCATTAATGTGTCAACGTCATTCTTCAGAAAATTATACTTTGAAATTTTTTTAAGGACTCAATGTTTAAATTTTCATAATGTATTCTTAATTTTTCTTTCGTGAAAAGGTGGCGTTAAATTAAATTTTGCTAATTAAGAATAATATGGCTAATTGGAAGAATATTTTATGCCTTTTCCTTTTGTATTTTTGGTGTTTTGAGGTGCATTGCGTCTTTGTCAACCATGTTAATACGAAGCGCAATATGCGATTCTATTTTATGAAAGCAAAACCAACACCATACATGTTTAATTAACCTTTGATGTTAACCATCTAGATTTTTAAATTTGCTTTTTAACAGTACATTTTCAAGCAAAACCATTGGTAGGAGCTCCTTGATAATGTACAATGGTTATTGAACCATTGTACATTATCAAGGAGCTCCTACCACGTCCTCATCATGAGCAAATGACATCCAGTCCTACGAGTATGGCGGGAAATTACCATAATCAGTAAGCTCCAATGTTGGGTGATGGTCGTTGCCCGCAGGTTGAGTCCCCAGTTCCATGCTATAATCCCTTAATTGCTTCTCAGGGTGTAGGCCTTATTACCAATGCAGTAAGCGTGTAGATGATTGTGTTTTGTTTCGAACCGAGAAAAATACCAATGGAAACATTTAATTTTGTTTTATGGAACCTATAGTCTGCGCCAGATAAGTAGGAAATAAAGGTCACCGCACACATTTATTCAAATACATAATTCCGAAAAAAGAAATAATGACATAAACTAGTCCTGAAACGACCTTTATCGTGATCCTTGACTTTTTCTAGTAATAAAAGACGATTCATAATGTATTGTCGGGGTACCTACGCAGAGAAATTAAGGAAAGAGCAATGACCTTTAATTGCTACTTATCTGGCGCAGACTATAGTGTATAGTAAAGAGTATTTTACCTATTCCCCGAAATTCCAGGCAATAATACGAATTTACCTAGACCTTAAAGGTCGCCCCTCATGTGATTTTATACTGTTACAAGGAAAATGTGGGTGTACGTCAATATTCCACTGCTTTATACACCCACACAAGAAACAATAGTTCCAACAAAATAATAGGCCATCAGTCTTCTGATTCATTCGACAAAGATGTGTGTACAGTACCCGTCACGGCTAGTAGTAGGCCCTATTCGTTACAGGGAACCACAAGCACAGTGGGCCGTACCGTAGCGCCACCGTCGGCAAATACCACAGTTAGTTATTTCCTTCATTTGAATGGCTTGGCTTTGTACACTATTGGCCATGCTGGCTTGACCCTTATGGCGCTCCAAGTGATCGTGATTCGATTGTTTTGTTTGCTTGAACAAAGAGTTGTAAATGCAGAGTTTATTGTTTAACTATTCTAATGAACTTAAATTAGTTCCAAAAAGGCTTTACAGTATATTGCCGTAAGGCGAAACGCCTACTGCGTTTTGCCTTACGGCAATATTTATAAAACCACCTTTCATGTCCTTTCTAAAACACAACAAAAAAATCAAAAAAGGTACAATAGATTATTCCTAAATAATATTCCCGACAAGTTGCGAGCGCCATTTTGATTTTCCAGCTTTGTTTATGATTTTGACAGCTTTTACCATAAAACAGAACCCCATTTCAGTATTTACAGGTTGTTGTGTACGTTTCAATGGTTTCATAACAAAAAACAATTTCCTTTTGTATTTTAACTTCTACAGAACAAAGCAGTTTCTAATATAATTACAGTGTTCGTCAAAAGAAAAATAGAAGATTTTAACTTTTAACTCGACTAAATAGCGACCTCGGGGCAATTAAAAACAAACAATTTTTATTCTGTAAACAGTATAAATACACCGTTGAAACACGAAGGTTGCGATTACAATGAATTAATGTTTTAGTTTTTTTACGACGTGTATGAGTCGGTTGAAACGTATTCCTTGTGTAGTTATTAGTTATCTGAACCGAGTGCTTAATAATTAGCCTATCTCTCTATTGTAAAATAACTGTGTATGTTTATTCAATAATCTAATTGTAGATCTTTGACAGTCGTTACACTCAGTATAGCCTGAAAGTCTGACAACCAGTCTTACCAAGGGGTATTGTATTACCCAGTACTAACTGGGTTGTGGAGGACAGATAGGCATTCGCTCCATGTAACATACTGATATTCAGCTGCATCCGGTTAGACTGGAAGCCGACCCCATGATAGTTGGGAATAGGGTGGGCACTCGAAAAATCTAGTCATTAATCAATAAAATATAGGTTTAAAGATATTTATTTCTCATAAGAACTTAATAAATAACAGTTCACATATAATGAGATACAAAGTTACTCCTTAATTACTAACATAATATTTGTGCCTGGGGCCATGGTGACGTTAAAGGGTAGAGAATTTTCTTTAATTTACTCATAAATGTTAATATTATTACCTTTCTTTATGTCTTCCGGTAAATCATTGAACAGCGGTAAAATATACCTCAGTAATTAGATGTTCTAAAAATTCGCTTCAAAAACGATAGATACATACAACGTTGCTTTGTTTTCTAAAGTTGTCTTCAAGTTTTTTCCTTTATCATCCATCATTCATATCAGGAGGAAGTGCCCGCCATAACAAACCGTCCCAGAGGACCCTGCTTTAGTCACCAACGCTTGAAAGATGGATTAGTGACCACACTGTGGAGATACCTATAATTTTATAGGGGGATACAACATGTTAGGGGGGCTTTGCTCAGTAAAGGTTCATGGTAATTAATTACAAGGAATTTATCGAAATTGAAAAAGGAATTTTCTCCAAATTAAATCGGACAGGTTGTCGTCACCTATTCATAATAAAATCTTAACAAGATAAAAGAGAGTCTATGATCTATTCATCAATCGACCTAGATTTCCTCTTCAACGCATAACTTGCGTGTACGAGGTTTTGAGTTCGATTTCCAGGGAGGGCAAAGTGATATTACTAAGTGATATTAGTGACTCAGGAGGTCCCTCAGATCTCTCTGCATGCTTTTCACCATTATGAATGATCCATGTGCTCCCGAGTACCTAAAACCTTTTTTCAAGGTGTTGGGCAGTTCTCACAGTCGCAACCTTCGAGCTTCCAAAAACCTAATCCTTCAAATTCCCTCTCACCGTACTGGTTTTATGTCCTCTTCTTATGCTATCTGCTCTATAAAACTCTGGAACGCGCTACCCCTTGGCATTAAAAAAGCTGAAAGCAAATTGGCTTTCAAAAGAGCAGTTCGGAAGTTCTATTTAAAGTCAGACTAAATTACTTTCTAGTCATTAATAATGTCGTAGCTATTATTATAAGATTTCTCGTATTTTGGACTATTTGTATGTATTTTAATATATATTAGTTTATTTTAGCATAAATATTATATGTATTAGTATGTAGGTACCCATTTATGTGTTTTTAATTGATGCTTACAAAATGGTATTTTTCTTATTTATTTTTATTGTACTCTATCGCAATGCTATCCTATTTGTCCCAAAGGTTGACTGGTAGAGAATGCCATGTGGCATTAAGTCCGCCTATGTACCACCCTTGTACATGAAGTTTAAATAAATAAATAAAATATTAGGTTTTCCTTCTTTTTTTTTCTCGGTAGCAGCCTGAACGGAGTTTGGATTCATGCTCGGTAGAATACAATAGGCTCGCCCCCTATTACATGGAACTACCACATTACTAGCAGAACGTGGGTGTTCTAATATGTACACCTCTGCTATACCCTTCGGATATTACAAGAATTATACTTAAACATAAATATAAAATAAAAATAAAATAAATAAATAATAATAAAAAAGCCTTTTATTTCTTGCAGTACAACAGAATTAATAAAAATTAGTAATGCATGCAATCATAAAATCGTATTATACAATTCAATTCACTTGTGTGGTTTTGTTGAGAACATTAAAATTGTTATTAATTTATTAGGAATTAATTTATTATGAATTATGAATTACGATTAAAATTAGAATAATTGTGAGATAAAAATTTTTGAATAATTATTCTAATTATTCTAAATTTAAATATACTAAAATAAAAATATGAAATAAAAATATTATTATTATAGATATTATCCCTTAGGTACTTTAGGTGTAGTGAAAAACCGTGAAAGTCTAAAACAGTTCAGAAATGATGTTATATAATCCGAAAATCAGAATCCAAGCAAAACAAGCCTGAAACACGAAATGTTTATAACCTGTAAATAATACTAATAATAAAGATGAATCATCTTTCAAGAATTATCAAAGCTATAAAAGTTTACTCAGACAAGCTGTGAACGTTGAAAGGCAACAATTCAGAAAATGTTTAAAACTTTCAAAGAATTAATTCAGCTCAAATCCTGTATGCAGATTCTTTGAGATAAGACGAGGGGAACTCAGCTCCGGTTTACAACGAAACGGATTAAATACCATGAACGAAATGTTAGTATTATTGAAAAATATATACAAAGGTTTCGGAGTGTCTATCAAAAATAAACAGTAAATGTCATTGACCACACAACATACACCACACTGCGCTCCAAAACACAAATTACTGACGTTGCTCAAAAATCCGCTAAGTTGAAGTGGGACTGGACTGGCCACGTCTGCCGCCTGCCCAATGAGCTGTGGGCCAAAATAGCCACTTTCTGGAGCCCTGACTCAGCCAGAAAGCGTCGCGGCAGACCTCGTAGAAGATGGCGGGACGAGCTGGATAAAACCAACGACCAGTGTTCCACATTAGCCCTGGATAGAGAAAACTGGAAGTCATGGGGAGAGGCCTTTGCCCAGCAGTGGGATGACGCAGGCTATAACAGTATCAGTATAGATGTCATTCAGTCAATAATAGTGACATTAGCACATTCATCCAATCAGAGCTTGATCCCCACGAAAAAGACTGGCCGGCTAGCGCAAAAGAATAAGAAAAAGGGGTGAGGGGGGCTTTCGACCTGTAGCGGAATAATATAGGCTACTTACTAACGTCATCGACGACCCGCATGGCGCGGCGGTAGTGAGGCTGCCTTACGTTCTTAGGGTCCCGGGTTCGAATCCCGGTCGGAGCAAATGTTTGTGTGATGAGCATGGACATTTGTTTCCGAATCATGGATGTTTATATGTATAATAAGTATGTATTTACAAACAAAAAGTATCTATGTAGTATATCAACTATCTGGTGTCCATGACACAAGCCTCGTTGCTTAGTGTGGCACTAGATGGCGCTGTGTGTAAGCAATATTAAATATTATTTATATCAATTTTTTTTTTTTTTTTTTTTTTTCTCTTTATTTATTATAAGGGACTTTTATACAGTTGTATATGCCAGTCCCATCGGACCTTATAACGTAAAACGTAATAATACAAACTTAATTAAACTATATGCAGCTCCGGAGTTAGGTGTCGACAAAATATGATGAAACATACAAACATCGTACATATTTATCTCAAGCTCTCTAAGAAGATCCTCTCTTGCAGACTGAAATCTGACACATTCCGTCAATAGATGTATAACATCTTCCGGTGTGCCACACACCTCACAATTAGGTGAATCAATTTTTTTCATTAAAAATCTAAAATTATTGAGCGGCATGTGTCCAGATCTCAGTCTGTGAGCTGTCACTATAAGTTTTCTGCTAAGCCTAGTGTTACAAAACCACGGTACATGAGGAGGCTCCGAAACCAATGACCTATACCATATCCCTTTTTCTTTAGATCTTTGATTAAAATATTCTTTCCAAACTTCATGACATTTATTTTTATACCTAGGCAATATTTCTATGTAATTAGTTCCAATGTTTTTTTCTCTTCCCCCGACAATACCCAACTTTGCTAAACGATCAGCCTCCTCATTACCACTTAAACCTATATGTGAAGGAACCCATTGCAATTTCAGATCTATATCTCTTTTAGATAGATTGTGTATTTTAGAAAGAATTTCATAAGCTATCGGTGCACCTCTGTAACCAGAGG
The DNA here is from genome assembly GCA_905147715.2 of Xestia xanthographa. Taxonomy (NCBI): domain Eukaryota; kingdom Metazoa; phylum Arthropoda; class Insecta; order Lepidoptera; family Noctuidae; genus Xestia; species Xestia xanthographa. The sequence goes on from LR990656.1 coordinate 14,600,507, forward strand.
CGCATCGAGCTATATGTTGTAGTGCACTTTTGCTATCTACACAAATTAATATCTTTCTGTTATTTTCAATGGATATAGTATAAGTAAGTGCTTCTGAAACTGCAAAAAGCTCCAAAGACATAATTGACACAAAATTATTTATTTTAAAATAGGTATTTGTATTATCCGAATGCAAAGGATCATAGTAAGCAGCGCCATTACCACTAGCGCTCTTAGACCCATCAGTATAAATTTTATAATACTCTTGATACTTATCCGATATTTCTCTCAAAGTTTCTGCTTTAATTAAATCAACATCATACGCCTTCTTAGGTTTTTTAATTGAGTCCAAATTAATCTTTATTATATTTTGAATGTTAATTCTAGTTACCCATACATCTAATGAAAACATTTCTAAAATCGGAGATGATCTTATACTTTCCTCCCTAACCTCTTCAAAAACAATAACAAGTAATGGAAGCTTTTTATTTGCCCAATATCTGGTGTGTCTAATAGCGCTAAGCTCTGACAGCTGTTTTATTATTACATTATCGGATATAGAGCCTGACTTTAAACAATATTTGAATGCTAACCATCTTCTCCTAACGTGCAGTGGAGGAATACAGAGCTCGCACTCCATAACGTGTATCGGTGTGCTTCTTATAAAACTCCCTACTACTCTTAAAGCCTGATTTTGGATTTTTTCTAATTTGTAAATATTAGATTTAGCACTATTGTCATATAAAAAACACCCGTAATCTAGCCTACTTCTAATTAAAGCTATATAAAGCCTACGCAGATGGATTTGATGGACACCCCAGGAAGGACTCGTAAGAATTTTAAGTAAATTGAGAAGCCTCTGAATTTTTTCGACTATTTCGTTAATTTGTTTACCCCATCGTAATGTTTTATCTAGCCAAACGCCCAAATATTTATAATTACATACACTGTCCAGTTCTCTATTATTTATTACAAGCTGTATTTGCTGTTGCCTAAATCCCCTACTAAAAACACAATATTTCGATTTACTTATAGATAGTTCCAATCCTAATTCGTCCAATAAAACTGTAAAAGTATTTAAAGCATTTTGGATTTTGTCCCGACCCTCTGTAATATCCTTACAAGTAAAATACAGTACAAAGTCATCTGCGTATTGGCACGAATGCACATCAACAATATCCCTACAAAACATATAAGTGGCTATATTAAAAAGTAACGGAGAGATGGGATCACCTTGGGCTAAGCCATTTCGTGCATATCTGACTATATCGATTTCGGACTCATCAGCAACTTTAAGGTGACGTTCACTAAGAAAATTCCATAAATATTGGCAAATACTTTTACCAACACCCAAGCTATCAAGAACCTGCAATAACTTGTCTATTAATATATTATTATATGCACTCTTGATATCAAGAAAACAAGCTATCGTTGAGAATTTTTTTGAAAAGCCTATCTGAATTTGAGTCACTAAACGTGTAAGACAATCATAGCTGGATTGTCCTCTCCTAAAACCGACTGTATTTGGCGACAAAATACGATTCTTCTCCACATACCATTCAAGTCTTTTAGTAATCATAGCATGAAATATTTTGCATGTACACGACATCAACGAAATAGGTCTTGGCTTGCTGCTTGCATTTGAGCCAGCATCAGACTTTGGTATAGGGATTACTCTAATATCACGCCATTGCAATGGAAAATTACCAGAATTTAGTATAATGTTATAGATTTTGAGTAAATACAATTTACCACAAGTTGGTAGATGTAAAATCATGGAATACGTAATCTTATCTTCGCCTGGAGCAGAGTCTTTTTTCTTTAAACAATTATTCAGCTCCTGCAACGTAAACTCAGATTCAAGCAACACGTGTCTAGATGTAAAGATAGGTTTTAGTGAAGCGACATAATCTGGTGCAAGATCACATAACATTTCTCTCTTTAACTCCTGAGAACACTGAATATTAGATTTCCTATAACCCTTCACCCATCGCAATCGACGCCACATGTCTGAAGCTGAGACTTTGTAATCAATATTTTCACACAATTTCTTATGGTCATTAGATCTCGCTTTTTGAATAGCCTGTTTAGCCTGCAATGTTTTTCCTTCAAGTGATGCAAGGTTCCTTGGTGTTGGATTCCCTCTAAATTTTTTGAGTGCTAGTCGACGCTCGGCAACTAATTTAGATATATCTGGCCCCCAATATCCCTTCGGCTTAAATTTACTATTTGGTATATTACAAAATTTAATAAGAGGAATATTCTCATCGGCTGCTCTATTTATTTGACAGGTGAAATAATCATACAACACTTGAACATCACCGCCCATATCAGAAAGCGAAAAACAATCTAAAAGATAATTTCTATAACCAGTCCAGTTGGCTAATTTATAGTTACGTTTTTTATGGAAACTAACATCCTCGTAATAATTTACTTTAAATTTAATGAATAAATGATCACTACCTAAGTTTTCGTTCATAATATTCCATTCAAAATTAACAGCTATATCCACAGATGCAAATGTAACATCGGGTGAAGAAGATTGCAAGATATTATTCACTAATTTAATCCTAGTGGGCTGTCCAGTATTCAGAGATGTAAAACCAAATTCTAATGCTGACTCAAAAATTTGTCTACCTCTATTATCATTTTTATACGACCAATTCGTGTGATGAGCGTTAAGATCTCCCGCTATTAAACAGTCATTAGGAAACAAAGAAAAAATTCTATCCCAATCGGATTGTGTAGTATGAATAGAACTAGGACAGTAGATTAAAATTATGTATTTAATATAGCCACAATTATTAAGTTTAATACACAATAACTCGATGCCCGAATTATTTGACTTTACCTGCAATTCCTGTACATTTAATGAATTATGAACTACGATAGCAACCCCACCATACGAATCCTCTCTATCTCTTCTATAAATATTGTATGAATTAGTACTTACATAGACCTCTTTCCTCAGCCAAGTTTCGCTAATTAATGCTACGTGTATTTTTTCTTGCAACAGTAAACATTTAAATTCCTCTCAAATTTTAAAATATTTTATTTCACATAAGCCTAGATGGGCACTTAAAAAACTTCGAAAAAGGTGCACATACGTATACTCACGCCTTTTTCCCATAAAAGTTAGTTAATGGTGCCGATTCTATTGTGCACAAACTAAACTTAATTTAGGCTAATGCTATCTTTTACTAAAAGGCAGTACGAGAAAAGTACGTCTATAGCTATGAACTAAGTTAGAGATGTCAAACTAGTTCATGCCTTGCGCTTCACCGTGTTTTTAGTCGACATGTTTTTACGTGCACCCTTAATTTGCATGGAAATAATAGTTCAATTCAATTTTACAGCTCTAAATTACATTCGTCTCTATCTCGTTTTATTAGAGAGAAAAACATAGCAATAGCCTAAATTAAGTTTAGTTAGTGCACAACAGAATCGATACCAATAACTTAGTATTCTTCAAGAGGAAGAACAACCCTTTAATGACAATGGTATCAAACAGTGCACAAACGAACAATATAAAGTACTCAACTGTTTGCTACCTCTAGTTAGTACACGATCTCGAGTTGCATTATAATGAATGTTTACAAAAGTCTTCGTAGTCCGTTTGCATCGGCAAGTGTACTAGCGTGGATTAAGTTACTAGAGCTCTTTGCTCGCTCCATATTATTTAAAACAAAAGACAGTCTGTTGACGGAAATATGATTCTTGAAGCAAGTCGTACTATTGTGCAAAACAACGAGTAGGTAAGCTCGGAGGCAAGTAGTAAAACTACTTGGGTAGGTTTTAGAATAGAATATTCGAAACTTTGTATTATTCAGAGAGAAGTTGTGATGTTTGTTTGACTACTCCAGTACACTATTTTCGTCTTCTAGCTTTATAATTGTGATGGAAACTAGAAAGTTGTGGTGGTCAATAATAGCGCACCTTTCAATCTTTCAATCCAGCAACCAATTAGCAGATAATGATTTTCTAAAGTTAGTTTTCTAACATTAAATGAATAAGTCTGGAAGGCTGGAAGCGGACACAGGTTGGCCGAAGTATGGAAAACGTGTTCAGATAGATATTCATAGACGACTCTGCCCTGGAGTGTAAATGTGGTGTTGTTCCACGAACTAAATACACTTTATAACGTGGCTTGCTTATCCTGCTGTATGTACTATCGTGGTATTTTCCGCCTGATCAGTTAATTTTTTTTACGCTTAAATCATGCGTAGGCACCGAGCCACGCCCCCTTAAAGTTTGGGCCTATTAGGAAAGCGTCAACTTTGGCGCGCAAAATAACAATAACTCTCGTTTGGCGTGCGTGGTCAGTGCGCTCGGCCGATTCGGTATCTTTTCATTCATTATTTCTATACAAAGTCAACGGGGCTAGAGAGCGTTTCTATGTTGCGAGTGCAAGCAAAAATTAGCTTAGTGGTGGTCAGGCGGGAGTGCCCTCGATAGTACATTACAGGATCTGATGGATGTTACCTTCGATGCTACTGAAAATGACAAACTCGTTGACAATTTTGGACTGAATTTAGATTGCGTTCGACGCGCTTTGAAGAAAATTAAATAGACCGACACTTTAAACCTCCACAAATAAAATCTAGTAAGTCTAGCAACCTTCTTATATCAACTTAAAGTGATTATTTAAATATGTGAAAATGTGTGTTACGACGCCCTAATGACTGAATAAACAATTCTTTCAGTTCCGATATTCAGGTGATAATTTTCCATGGTGGGCAGGGCACATTGCTCGCAGAACGGATGGCCGATGGGGCCGAAAAGTTCTGGAGTGGCGACCGCGAACCGGAAGACGTTGCGTTGGAAGGCCTCCCACTAGGTGGACCGATGACCTGGTGAAGGTTGCAGGAATCCGCTGGATGCGAGTCGCACGGGACCGGTCAATGTGGCGACACTTGGGGGAGGCCTATGTCCAGCAGTGGACGTCTTTCGGCTGAAATGATGATGATGATGAATTTTTCATGTCCCGGGTTGTCGATGGACATTATTATTTATTTTTCTTCATGAATATGTAATGGCTTGTGGTAATAATAGAAATTGTTACTTCCGTGCTCAACCTCGGCGACAGATTACGTTTTTCAACAGAATCATAAAACTGCTCTCTTTCTTTGTGTTTTCGCATAATAGTTCAACATGGCTAGAGGGACAAAATGTATGGGATTATAGACATTTGTTAACAGCATTAACAATATAGAGTGTACCATAAAGAGACCTTTACTTTGAAAAACTCTAAATGTTTATTTCCTTAAGTGTCCCATACATCAATGCCGTTTATTTACATCTAAAATTTTATAAACGTATATCACTCGTGCTATCTTTGAAACTGTAGGCTTTATTGATTTTTTACTATTTTAGCTGCAAAGAATGAAGAAATCTAAGAAACTTTGTCCTAGACACTTTTTACATAAAACATATAGTTACAAAATTATAGCCAGTTTTGTAAGAAAAATATCTTATTTTTGCTCTCCTGAAAACCTTAGTTTTGTCCCTTACGTTAATTCATATTTCCAGTATACGACAGCGAACACGTCAATCGTGTAAAGTCATTGCAGAGATTCAAAAGCTCCTAGCCCCTCAGTGCAAAAAAACTTAAAACCTTCTTGTTCTAAAAAACTGATTCAAAAAACGGAGACCATGATGTAAACTTTAGTAAGAAACCGCAATCATTTCTTGTCACAATTCTGTTTTACTCCATTAAAAATAATGAAACTCGAAACTAGTTTTACTGATTATTTCGTGTTTTACATAATTTCACTTCACAGAGCTTTACACCGCGGCGAGATGAAAGCGCTTGAACCGTCAGAAAATGTAATAAAAATAATAACAAGTACTGAAATCTTCTATCTACCGATTTAATGTTTTATTCTTGAAATATCACTGGGTTTTTTTATGTAGGTTACGTAACTCCATAAAACAATGAATATCATTACCTATTGCATTGCTTGCAAACTCTTCTAAATACAAAATACCTAATTAAGATTTCTGCCAACCAAAATCTTTCTTGCACACAAATCTGAAGCAGATAACAAAAAAACAAATCTAAACCCACCTCCTTAATTAAAACATCTTTAACATAATACAAAACAAGAAAATAAAGGACAGCGCCTGAAAAAAAAACCGAATTCAGTCAAATCTTTGGCCGTGTTCAGTCGAATAACATTGTAGGTACCATCCACATCAAATTATTCACAAATTAGTCCTTGTTAATGTTATTTGAATATTCAACACGATACCAAAGAGAAAGAATGTCTAACTGTATTCCTTCCGCTTCAATGAAAAACGCAGAATGGTTCAGTATATACCGTTGCGCTCTTTGTGCTCGACCAGATAGAGAAATCTATCGATGTCCATGTTCAGTTTGCATAGGATTTGATAGTGAACGGTTAACTTTGCGCACGCAGAATGGTAAAACAAATCGCTAGCTGTTTGTATGTTGATGCTTGAATTGTAATCTTAAAGAGTACATTTTTGAATAAAGAAAATATTTTTCGTCAAGATAGTGTTCTTCATTTGTTTTTTTTTTGTGGTTTTAAAAACCTAATACAAGTAAAAGCCTTTTAAGGAATATTACTTCTAACTAAAATCTTCTTCATACTGTTTTTCTTTTTTGGTGTATAACATAGCAGGCAATCACAAATCCAAATATTGATGTCATTTATTCATCATAACATAAATCATTTCAGAATTATTCATGCAAAACTGTGCAGAATTTTATCACAAACAGTCGCATGTTTTGTGACAAAAAAAAGTTGTTTTTATAAATGCAGTGACCCTATACTTCGATCAGTCGAGGCTGTTATTGACACTTTGACACTTTTGTGTTAATTCTGCCACTATGGCTGTGTAATACCTGTTGTTCTCTCTGTTCATGACGTTCAGTAAATAGAACAATGGTCCTTTTACACCTAGTTAGATATTATACCGGTAAATAATTTTAACCAACACATTGGTTTTCATCATTATATACGTAGTTGTCTTGGAATGAGGGGTTTTCTTTTTAGCTCTTCCCTAGTCGCTGGATAGATGGCGCTAGGAGTTAGTATGATAATGCAAGGAACGGAACCTAAAAAACTGATTTTAACAAAGCGCGAGAATACTAGGTTATATTCGGAAGGTTAAGCAAATTAAAGTGTCAGTCAACGAGAGTATGTGACGTGACACAATGTTTTTTTTCCAAGCGTTTTGGCTTTGGCAACAACTATCATAGTAAGTTCAACGCCATCTATAGAGTTCTTGGAAACTAAGTTTTTTTTTAATACCTCCAAAAGAAAACCTCTCATTGAACAACATGTTTCTCTTTTTAGAGCCTTAAAGAACGTTTGTTTTGTAGATTTTTTACACCGAATGCAAACAATTCTAATTGTTGTTTTTAAAACCACAAAGTCTTATAACAACAACAGCAGCAACTCCTAACCTAAATCTAAATATATAAAAGAAGAAACTGACTGACTGACTGACTGACTGACTGACTGACTGACTGACTCATCTATCAACGCACAGCCCAAACCGCTGGGTCTACAGATCCCAAATTTGGCAGGTAGGTTCCTTATGTAGTTTAGGGGTGCACTAAGAAAGGATTTTTCAAAATTCACCCCTTAAGGGGGTTAAACGGGGCTCCAAAGTTTGTATGGGGAAACAAGATTAGTTAGACTATTTTATTCGAAACTTCACAGGAGTGCTCCTATTGATAAATGAGTAGAAACGGGTTTCAGGGTTTTTCATAATTCAACCCCTAAGAGGGGGAAATGGGGTAGCAAAGTATAAAAATCAATGCACAGGCCAAACCGCTGGGTCTACAGATTCCAAATTTGGCAAGTACGTTCCTTATGTGGTTTAGGGGTGCACTAAGAAAGGATTTTTCAAAATTCACCCCCTAAGGAGGATAAACGGGGCTCCAAAGTTTGTATGGGGAAACAAGATTAGTTAGACTATTTTATTCGAAACTTCACAGGTGTCCTCCTACTGATAAATAAGTAGAAACGGGTTTCAGGGTTTTTCAGAATTCAACCCCTAAGAGGGGGAAATGGGGTGGCAAAGTATAAAAATCAATGCACAGCCCAAACCGCTGAGTCTAGAGATTCCAAATTTGGCACATTGGTTCCATATTTGTGGTTTAGGGGTGCACTAAGAAAGGATTTTTCAAAATTCACCCCCTAAGGGGGTTAAACGGGGCTCCAAAGTTTGTATGGGGAAACAAAATTAGTTAGACTATATTATTCGAAACTTCACAGGAGTGCTCCTATTGATAAATGAGTAGAAACGGGTTTCAGGGTTTTTCAGAATTCAACCCCTAAGAGGGGGAAATGGGCTGGCGAAGCCTGAAATTCAAAAAGGTATTGTTTATATGGTGAATTGGGTCGGGTGTATTACATAAACAACGATTTTAAGATTAAATGTGGCGGACCTGAAATACCATCATTCCCTGTTGGGATGCGATGGGGTTGAAATGTCTAAAAATCGATATGGGTGTCGATACCGAGATTATCAGGGGTGCTGATTACGAAAATGGCATTTATTTTGAGATCTAGAAGATGGCGGATTCGACATCTGCACAGGGTTATTGTTGATTTATTGTGATGATTGTGATAACGATGATGATGATGATGATGATGATTTTTATTACGATGATAATGATTTCGATTACGATGATGATGATTGTGATTACGATGATGATGATTGTGATAATGATGATAGTGATGGTGATTGTGATGGTGATTGTGATGGTGATGGTGATTGTGATGGTGATGGTGATTGTGATGGTGATGGTGATTGTGATGGTGATGGTGATTGTGATGGTGATTGTGATGGTGAATGTGATGGTGATTGTGATGGTGATTGTGATGGTGATTGTGATTGTGATGGTGATTGTGATGGTGATTGTGATGGTGATTGTGATGGTGATTGTGACGGTACTTGTGATGGTGATTGTGGTGGTGATTGAGATGGTGATTGTGATGGTGATTGTGATGGTGATAGTGATGGTGATGGTGATTGTGATGGTGATTGTGATGGTGATTGTGATGATGATTGTGATGGTGATGGTGATTGTTATTGTGATAGTGATGGTAATTGTGATAATGATTGTGATTGTGATGATAATTATAATTTGTGATGATTGTGAAATTTTGCACATAGATAGTTTATAACCTGGATTAACGTGATTAACTGGTAGGACACTATTTATTATTTTTCAGTGGGACAGTTACCGAACTTTACGCGGGCGAAGCCGCGGGCATCAGCTAGTTCTTCATAAAAAGAAACACGAGATTTGAAACCTGTGATTCTTGGAAATCATGAAATTGTTTTTGTATCATTAAAATTACGAAAGGTCAGTTAGTACAAGAACACGGAAAACAATTTAAAGCGAAGATTTTCTTTAAATGTACTGAAGAAAATCTTCACTTTCTCGTGCACTGTTGTATTATGTTGGAAAGTGGCAATAAGTGCTACCAGGTGCTTAGGTCTCAAAGTGTTGTGTTTAGAAAACGGTTTAGTGTGACATTTGAAAATGCCAATTAAAACTTGATTCAAATACCATTTATTTTGAGCGAACACTTTCCAAATATCATGCTGAAAATTGGCATAAAGTGCCACAAGGTGTCTAATAAGTATTTATTTCATTTCTCTTCTTAACAATATTCAACATTAACTGAACTAACACTAAACAAATACCATTCACGGACCGTTTTAAGGCAAAACTTTCCTTCAAATACTTGAAAAAACGTTTTCAGCATATATCATGTTAACATGATATATGCTGAAAACGTTTTTACAAGACTACTATAAATACACTACTACTAATACACTGCTACTACTATTAATAGTCTTAGAAGCATAGGTCGTACATTAGCATATGTAGCATAGGTCTTAGAAGAGATGTTATTTCTATACTTCTTTACAATTTCCTATTATCACCACGAGATACTAAGACCACAGTTTACTGTACTAATTCCAAAACCCAAACAACAGTAAACCCTAAAACAATACGATTCAAAGACTGTTTTCAGCCAACACTTTCCTTCAAATACTTTGAGGAAAATTATTTTCCGTGTATCATGTTGTAAAGTGGTGTCACGTGCTACCAGGCGCCCAGTTCTATAGAGTGATGTAATTTGCTCGCTCCATTCGACCGACGTACGAGACGCACCCGACCATATCTATTCGGTTTGTATCCCTCTCTAAACATTCACGTACGGAGCTTTCCCTAGATCTCCTCCATTTAAGTGGAGATCTAACTAACGTTTAAATTACTATTAATGTTGAATAAAGCAACCATTTATGGTATAGTTATTGTTTTGGGCTATATCTAAATGCAGACAAGGATGAGAGTTGAAACAAATAACGAGTAAAACCTTTTTTTCCGATGCAGTAAGGATTCTGTCAAATGCGTTTTAAAAAATGTATGGCATTTCATTGTTTTAAAATATGAAACCTATCTCCGGCATAAATCGCTATCCATTTAAACGTAAATAAAAAAGACATAAATATCAGAGATAGTCAATCGGTCGGGACGATATTTTTATAGAAACGTTAACGCGCATCGGCTATAATAAAAGAATATTTCAGGAAAACTGTTATTACTAGAAGCTTGGTCTTACTACATCGAATCAAAATGACGGTCATATAAGACCGAATTTTGGCGTCTCACCGAAAGTTTACGAGTTACCAGATTATTTTTCACATACTTGTAGATATGAAGTTTTCTTATAAAGGTTTCGATTTATCTTATTTGGGTGCAACGCGACCGCCCCGAACTAGCGACTTTATCAGCCAAGCGTATCTTTTACGCAGGTGTTGAACGGAAGGTCCGACTTTCTTCGATTCCCAACTTAAGGTACTATTCACAACTTTGTTCGGCGTCGTTTCTATCGATTTTAGATTAAGGAACTTCGAAAACCAGTAAAAACATTCTGTAATAAATTTTCGTACTTTACGTAGGTAGCAACTTACCAGAGCAGGGTGTTTCGAACTTGTTGTAAAAGTTTTCAATAATGATTATGACGTCGGTGGCTGTATTGTATATTCTGTCCGGTCGGAGACCTGGCTTACTGGCGAAGTGCGACCTTTTGAGAACTGTTCGAATCTGCGTAGGCGGAACACATATCAATTGTACTGTGGCTTGCGTAATATTTCACCAATTAAACTGTGTATAATGCTTTGAAGTGACTGAAAAGTTGTGTGGTAATCGGTTGTCGTGGTATAGGCATGTGATGCGGAGGAATAAGGAAAGTGTCGTGAGGAAAGTTCTGAGTATGAATGTGGATGGGTATAAGAGTAGAGGAAGACAAAAGAAACGATAGATGGACTGTACCTATCAAGAACGAAATGGCAAGGAAGGAGGTGTCTGATGGGATGACGAGTAAAAGAGAAGTATGGAAGAAGAAGACATGCTGCGCAGACCACAAATGAATTGGGCAAGAGAATGATGATAATACACTACACACTACATCAGCCCATAACGTCCACTGATGATGGGAGGAATTTGCCGTAATCTCCACGTTTGGCAGGCGGATTGGAGATCGCAGTGATGAAAGACTAACAGAAAACGCTGCTGCCCATTCTCTGGTCTACGGAGGCGCAAGGTGTTCTGCCTCAGACATTAGTCGCCTTATACGACACCCGTGAGTGTAATGGGTTGGTTCTATTCTACTCTGCCGGATACCACACGGCTAATGATGATAATGATAATGCTTTGATGTAAATACATAATTTAACAGTTAACTCTTATTGATGGTATTTTAATTTAAAAGACATTGGTGTCGATTCTGTTGTGCACAAACTAAACTTAATTAAGGCTATTGCTATCTTTTACTACAAGGCAGTGCGAGAAAAGGACGGCTATAGCTATGAACTAAGTTAGAGATATCAAACTAGTTTATGCCTTGCGCTTCACCGTGTTTTTAGTCGACATGTTTTTACGTACACCCTTAATTTGTATGGAAATATTAGTTGCAACTAAATTTGACAGCTCTAAATTACGTCCGTTTATTTCTCGTTTTATTAGAGAGAAAAAGATAGCAATAGCCTAACTTAAGTTTAGTTTGTGCACTAGAATCGACACCAATGACATTAAAATAAGAGTAACATTTTGATACCAAGTAATACTTAAAGTACTTGAAAAATTTAATTTAATTTCACACGTGAGGTGAGGCCGTAAAAAGGAAAATGCACTGAAATCATTTTATTCCGCATTTTGTCTGGCATCGTGTAAAACTGATGGACATGAAACACGTAGTACCAAAACTTTGAATAAAAAGTATAAAATCCCAGTCCATTGTTAAGTTTACGGCACCAAGCCGACGTGAATAATTTATGCATAGACTTTACTAATAAACTTTTGTACCTGAGAAATGAAAATACTTGCCTTTTTATTTTTTAAAGGAACAATACCGACTAGTTATGAAAGCGGTACGTGAGTGCGGCGAGGAATCAATGACGATCAAAGTTTCGAGAGGAAAAAACTTCAGAAATGTTTAAGATGAAATCGGAAACTTGATTTAAATATGAGAGTTAAGCACTAGACTCTTTCGATATTCGATTGCTTACTTCTTTTGTTCGCTTCGCACCATTTAAGTCAAAGTTTGCATTACAGTCATAATAAACTTAAATTCCGTGCTCTGAATAAATACATGGCCCAGCAGCGTCGCGGCGCGGTACAACATTCGTACAACGTATATTAATGACAGTGTTTCTTCGCTCCTCGTTTCCGTTCTTTTGTGATTGCTCACGCCGGCTTCTCTCCGCTTTTTGAATGGGCACATACGTGAGCGAACAATTGTCCCGGGTATTAAGGTGTTTTTGTGGTAGTTGGATTTACAACGGACGTGTTAGTTTGATTAGAATTAACTTGAAACAATTCTCGTTCCACGCAAACCAAGTGAACTCTGCGGACACGCAACCCGAGGGCAAACATATCGCTAACAAAGTCATCTATCTGATTATACTATTCATAGGCTCAATCGAATTAATCAAACCGATCGGCATGTAATTCCCTTCCTGAATACGCCATTTTGTCGCTATATCCCATATCTTCTGTTGATATCAATAACTTCTATTATTTATGTGCGAGACAAAGATCAAAATAATTTATTGTGTCGTAGAACACGGACACTTTTTCCCACATATGTTATGTGAGGCCAATTCCAGGCTTCCAGCTCCGCATAAAGATGAGAATATGACATGAAAGTCGATAAATTTGGTCAATAGCCATTATACGACGTTGTCGGGGTGCGAAAATATGGAAGTGTGGGGGGGACTTCACGGCTCTTTGATTTAGGGCCGTCGGGCCCCACAGTTACTACGGGCTGGAAGAGGCTCGAACAACACGCGTGAGACTTAATTGTTTGGAATGTCGGCGGTGCGTGGTACATGGCTCGTGGCTCGTGGTGCGTCCTGTCGTTATGTGCCAATTTGAATGCGAAACGACGTCACGGACAAACAAACGCAGCGGGATTCGCGACACGTAAATTACGTTAACACCTATACGTATATACGTACGCAATCAATGTTTGGGTATTTTTACCATTTATAAAAGTTTATAATTATGTTTGGACTAATGCTAAAGCCTATTGAAAACGTTATTTATCTTTAAATTCTGAAATAAGAAGCATTGAGGTACATTCATAAGCTGTCTTAAATGTACATAACATAAGGCAGTATATGAGTATAAAAAATCCAATGAAATAAAATAAATCTCTATAGTCATGGATGTTTATATGTAAGACACACACACACAGACTACATAGTATATCAACTATATGGTGTCCACGACACAAGCCTCGTTGCTTAGTGTGGCACTAGATGGCGCTGTGAAATCAATGTCCAGCGATATTTATTATTTATTTATATCTATAAATTCTACATGAGCGTCTGTTTAGAATGTCTTTGGCAGTTTTTCTCCTTATAACTAAATAAATAGTGGCACAGGTCTCCTCCAGCGGCGTAAAGTAAGTTTACATCCGCGGGCCGGGAGGGACACTAGAACTGGATGCGGAGCGCCGCAGCTGGCAGCCATCCGAGCGGACATAAGTATATCTAGTACAACCTAACGAAATAGAAAATACCATTATTCTTCTCTCAAGACAAGGAGGCGTTCAACCAATGTTATTTACAACCTGGTTTGTTTATTGCTTTACGTAAAAATAGTGATGTATCGCATCGAAGTCGCAATTTGCACGACAAAGAACTTGGCTCGGTTTGTGTCAGCAGTCATTAGGGAAAGAACCATTATTTGGAACTTATTGGAAAATATTTGTGACACAATAGCACGAAATGCACGTTCGTGCTGCCACGCCACTAATATTTCCCTCGCTAATTTTATTGCGACCTATTGTATTACAAAAGCATTAATAGCACTACTAATCCGTTTTTTATACAGAAATAAGAATTAGAATCACATTTGCAGTCACATTTACAGGTGAAAATAAACGTGATTTTTACTCACGAAAGAAATGTTTACCACTGGTCAGTTCACAGCGGAATGGTCATTATTTACTCATTATCGTTACTAAAGCTGGACGCACGTAATCCAACACAAATACACACCTAAATCATAATGAATTAAACATTCACGACTTTGTGAACGTGGACGCCTTCTTTTACTATCAATTAATTTAAAATTCACAAAGAAAGTTAACAATTTAGTTTGTTCTTTCATTATATTCCATTTTAAACTTTGTAAAATGATAATACGACAAAGAAAACAAACAATAATTACAGCCTAAGTGAACTTTCCAAACTTTAAACACTTTGAACGCTCGAGGTCCTTTCAATTACAGGGTAAGCAGATTTCCGAGAAGAAGCAACAAAAAGTTCCTATAGCTCGTAGCTATGTTATTACGTTACGTTTTCTGGGAAGACATGAAAGTCATGTTAACAGTAATAGTAGCACCACAAGTACAGATAAGCAACGGATCAGCGGGAAATATAAGATATTCCGGCGTTATGGAAGAACACTTGTACCCCAAACCGAAACACATTCTACAACGCTAGCCAACTAAAATATCGCTTTCAATCTTGTATCTGTCAACCTTCCAATATTCCCCATGTACGCACTATAATAAAATGAGGCAATCATCGGGTATCCAATTTATTCGAAGCACAAAATGAATAAGAATTTATAAGTGAGATATTTCATGTGCAGGCTCATTTTACTGGGCCGCAGCAATCTTGGGGCATTGGCATTCAAATTGATGGTGAGGGTACGTTTCACCATTAGAGGGGACTTATTAATTCCCCTTTCGACAGGCCGACCGAGGAGGCAATAAATTCACCTCAACCAAAGGGATGACCAATTTCAGAACATTTACGAGCCACAAATTACGCGACCGCTGAAATATACTGAGCTAGGGACGGGACCGGCCGCGCGGACCAAGAAAAAGCCCAAATGTTAATTTAATGTTGAGAGCTACACAAAATTGCTTCAATCCTCAACATGAGAGAAATATCGGGCCTGCCCGCGGAAAGGTCCAAATACTAATTTTATGCAGGGCAAATGAGCCGAGGGCAGGGCGTTGAATCGATATTCATTTGGCTAAGCGTACCGTTAATTTTTCCTGGCGAACGATATCATGAATATTACGTATCTACTTAGTTTTATAAGCGGCCTTTTATTATTACTGAATTTATACTTTGTACGCCACAATGTACCAACTGAGCATAGTTAATACTCGCTTTATGTTTATATAGCTACCGATTTACATAGAGGTGGCGTGCTTTTGTGTCGGTGTTAAGTGCATGGTTATTGAAACAATTTATTTAAATAATGTGCACATTAAAAGGCGTGCTTGCGGTACAGGTATAAATTGATGTGTAATGAGTAAGATAATTAATCAGTTCATTAATTATTTGAGCACGATACCAAGCTGTGAATAATCTCCCAATCGTTGTTACATACTCGTCTGAATCCAAAGAAAAACAAAACACAATTCCATTTTTTCTTTTAAAATACCCGTGTAGGTACAAATGAGCACGTACAACTCGTAACTTCGAGTATTATTCTAACATTAGCGTACATGATGAGAAATATTATCGCCATATCCATAATGCGAAGGTTCGCAGGAGTTATGACGAAAAAAACAAAACAAAACATTCGGCAAGTTTGTGCTTTTAATGTCAGTTTTATTTGTTCGTCGATATATCTGAGCGAGTTCGGGGCGCTGTGCTAGCTAACTGTTTTATCACTTTATTGCATGAGATGGCATAAACTTGTGTAAGAGATACCAATAAAACATTGCTGTAGGGAAAATAGACGTTTGTTTTGCTCATATCTCGATACGTACCTCTCTACACAAACAAGAAATACTAAATCGAAAATCAGAAGGGTCACGTCTACCGCGGAGGGAATGTCGGCTCGTGAATGCCAACTATGTCAGAGATATGCAAGCAAATATCAAACCCCCTGGTTTTCCCTTTATTATATTTGGAAATGTTGAAGTTTTTTTATTCAGAAAATCTACATACAAATGAATCATGTCAGCAATTTCTTTCGTGAACCGTGCCTATAAAGTCACCTAATTACTTCGCCTGAATTTGTATGCCGGTCTAACAATGGAAGGAAGGTCGCCTATCTTTTTATGTGAGTTTTAACGAACGTTGAGGTTTATAAGGAAAGATATTTAAAACGAAAACTTTGGTGATCTGGGCTGAATATGAAAATGTTTAGTTTCACTGTTATATCATGCAACTGTTTAGGAAATACAGTTCGCAACTAAAACATAACTTGTTTTAAAGTTCACATTTGCGTAGCGCTTGCATGCTACGCTGCGTGGAGCTTTCAACTCCCTTAGGTATGTTTTTTTATTCTATTTTTACATTTCTACCACAAAATAAAACAAAAGTCGTAACTCATAATTTTGCTAAGTGAACTATTATCACACTCCAGAGGGCGGAGAATCCTCGACAGTTAACGGTCAAAATATGTTATCTTGAAAAACAGCAACCTGTTTATTTGGGATAGCATTTATTTACTATAATAATAAAGACAGCTTAGTGGGGCCTATTTTGGGGCCGTACGTAAGCAATGAAAAATAATGTTTAGACTATTTTGAAACTAATTGTTCTATATGTAATTTCGTCTCGTATTAGATTTAATTATAACAGTGCGTTTCAAATTACTCGCAAAACCTATGATTTCATTGTGAAATTTTATATTAAACAAAGACAAGCATCAAATTATTGCGTAACTATTGCTTCTAGGAAATAATTAGTATACAGTAAACAATTCAATAATATTCCTTTGTTTGAAATACAAGGAAAATAACGCAATGGAATCAATACGAAGCTTTCCGTATTATCTCAATCAGAAATCGGGTTTTCTATATTAAACCATCCCAACTTAGATATAAGATCAATAATTGTCCGAAACTTAATTAAATGGAAGCTTATTTACGATCAATTTAAAAGGATCAGACAAAAGAACATCCTACAAGCAATCAAAGACAATCAATATCAATGAAAGCGCCATCCGAACTCGACAGGACACATCCGCCAAAAGATAGCAGAGACATTTTAAACTCAGTTTAATCATAACAGGATGATCGCAATACAGTGTTGTCGGCCAGTATTTCTATATAAAATGGTCCTGGGAGTCGGACCGGCCCCGCAATATCTCTGTCATGGCTACCCGCATTCGAAAATTGAATTTAATTAGCCCGCAGTATAAAACCCACCGCCTCCGGCACGCGTGTGTTAAACGGTTACCCTCTACGCCTGCACGGATCTAATCCTACCCTGTATATATGTGTATACGTACTTAATATGAAGCGTTATATCTGTCTTTGTATTTGCGGTTGTATTTGTTTTGCCGCTGAGTTGTTTAAGCGAATTTCGCTTCATCATTTTTGGTTAGAGACGGGCTGGTTTTCGTATTTTGGTGGTATGTGGCCTGTTTATTTCATTATTTGTACCTTATGGACCTTTAACTATGTAAGTGTAGATATAACTTGACTGCTGCACTAGTCATCATAAATATCTGCCTAGCTTTTTCCCAACTATGGTGGGGTCGGCTTTCAGTCTAACCGCGTGCAGCTGAATACCAGTATTTTACATGGAGCGACTGGCTATCTGACCTCCACAACCCTGGGTAATAAGATACCCCTGCACCCTACTGCTGCACTATTATAAACCGAATTAGGGACAACATTTAAGGGTGGAGCCCATAAATTCCCTATAATTCGGTTCTCTTCATAAATTTACTCAAAGTGATTTACAATAATCTGATCGCTAAATGCTATTGAAGAGTGAAGACTCTGTCGATAACTGTGTACCAAAATACCCAGACCTGTTTCATTGATATTTTTCACAACAAATAATAGTTGGAAAAATAGTCTATCGCCTACATGACAGTGTCACCTGGGTTTGTAAGGCTTTTCGACGGACTATTTTTGATACAATCGCTTCGAATACCGGTCTACCTACAATAACAGCTCTTACAATCAACTCGGAGTAGATACTATAAATATTTTGATATTTTATTGACGTCATAAAATTGTTATGATAGGCGTTTGCTATATAAAATGTGAAAATAAACGCTTACTAACGAGTATTAAATTAAATACACAGCGTTCAGAGATATTCTGAACGGTTCCAATCGTTGGAGATTTCGTCTGTTATATAAGGTTTTATTATATTTTTAGGTATATTTTAGCTGTATATAGTCAAGCTACAGTCAAGTTTCAAAAAGTCAAATCTAAAAATAATTATATAGAATGACGAAATTATCATACTTCTTTTGTTTCGATTATTTATCAGTTTTACGATCATTGTAGAACTTACAGACAAACAATAATATCGTGGTGAAACCTAGTACATAACTAGACTAGGTTTGAACACTAAAACGAAATGTCTAAATCAGCGATTTTATTAGACTAGGTTTAAACACTAAAACTAAATGTCTAAATAAACGATCCTACAGAATCGTGTTTAGCAATTGTTAAAGCACTAAACACGGCTTAATAACGGTATATTTTTGTGGCAAGAAAACTTTGGAAGTTATAAATAGGATACTCAGAATTTCTGTATCATGTTTCTAAACATAAAAATACAATACCGAGTACGTCAATTGCGAGTACATCCTAAGATCCTTGAGTAGACATAGTTGAAATAAACATTGCCGTTATAAAAAGAATAACCCAGAATTTCAGGACGACGTTTTCAAACACTACAACCATTTTATACTAAAAAACCCAGTAATCAACAGTTCCTTGAACATCTTACGAAATGGCGTCCTTATATAGACATAGTTGGAAAAGTCCGTGCCGTTATAAAAATAAAAACATACCGAGAATTTGAACACGACGTTCAAATTCCAACAAAACATCCTACATGCATCCTATGATGTATAAGATCTTCAATAGACATGTTTGGACTCAGTTCTGCCAAAATGAGCCATCCCACCATCTGTTATTAATTTCGTTAAATGCTGTAAACGAATCCAACATTCTAGACGACGTATGTCTGTAAACTACTATCTAGTAAAGTTTATGATCCAAAATGTATCGTTTAGAACTGATTTAAATAATAAGCGACAACTACACAAAATCATTACCGAGAGACACTTCTACCATAGGTGTTAGCAGAGCAACAGCCACAAGTTTCATGACTTTCAGAAGATCCTGGGTAAGACCTGGTTGGGACTTGCGCAGACCAGGAAATAATGGCACAGAAACGAGGAGGCCTATTGTTCTCGGCAGTGGGTGGAACAAGAGTGCCAATGATTATGATGTTCCAAACTCATTACCACAACAATTCCTTCGGAAAATAGAAGAAATTTTAGTGTGGGTTGTTACATTTTGGCAGAACTAAGTTCAGTTGATAACGCTCTTACAGTTATAAAAAGAAATGTACAGAATTTCAGCGTCACGTTTTCAAACACAACATCTACAATACATTTCCGTGAACATCCTAAGACCTGCGATCTCCAGTAAGTTGGTAGTACCTACACATCCGTCACCTCATTAACGGAGGGCAATCACTGTGAGCTGTGTTTCCTGTTTCCGCTGCACGTATAAATAACGACACAAAGCTAATGTTACTATGAAGACTGTGTTATGGAACATTGTTGGAAGAGTGTGGGGTAGTTATGGAAGTGTGATTTTCTTACAGTACAGAAATGACGTTTGTGAAAACATTCTCATTCAAGCTTAGGGTCACCTGATTTTCCCACTAGTGCATCTTGTGTAACTGTTTACTGTTCGTTTTAAAATTAGATTTTTAGATAAGGAACTTTCTCGTTGCGGAAATGTCAAAGGTCAAAATTCTGACTTATTTCACAGTACAGCATAGTATGTTTACACTCCTTATGGACTCTATGAAATATTTTGAATGTTGTTATTGTTGTTTGTTGTTTTGTTATTGTTGTTATTTTGTATTTTTTTAATATTGCAAATGGCAATATTCTAAATATTTCGATGTTAAGATCTTAAAGCGTCTTTATTTTATTCTTGATTATTAGAATTCTTTAATACTCAATTAGAGAATTCTTTAACTATTCAACTTGAATTACCAACGCTACCAAGGCAAAAGCTTTTTACGTTTATCTTTTAAAATTGTGGATTAAAAAAAAAGCAATAGAGCTCCTAGATTAGTTCCATTAATCTCTAGAACCGCTTTTAAACTCGGTGCGCGGCATAATTTTCCCATGCTCAACAGCGCGTGGATATTAACTCTAAGCAAAGACTACCTCGGTAGACACGTGGACATGGACAGCCTATTTAAATCTAGGAAAAAGTATTAAAACTTTAAGACAAGGTTGAAGAAGAATGATCGTTTTTAGGGTTCCGTACCCAAAGGGTAAAAACGGAACCCTATTACTAAGACTTCACTGTTTGTCCGTCTGTCTGTCCGTCTGTCCGTCTGTCTGTCACCAGGCTGTATCTCATGAACCGTGACAGCTAGACAGTTGAAATTTTCACAGGTGATGTATTTCTGTTGCCGCTATAACAACAAATACTAAAAACAGAATAAAATTAATATTTAAGGGGGGCTCCCATACAACAAACGTGATTTTTTTGCCCTTTTTTGATAATAATGGTACGGAACCCTTCGCGCGCGAGTCCGACTCGCACTTGGCCGGTTTTTTTTAATCGCTTGTTGACTCGGACCTTGTTGTCGAATTTTGTCTGTGTTCAATTACCACCATTTATTTGGCAAACAAATAAAAACTGGTAAAGAACACTGTGGCATTAAGTTCATTTATGTACTAGCGAGTACACTGACGGTCTACCACTTTCACTCTTATGACCTTAATAATAAGGTTGAAAAGTGGTGAACCGTCAGTGAATTCTGTAGTACCAGTAGGATACTTGAAGTTTAAATAAAAAAATGTGTTCTAAAATCTATAACTTTGGCTACCATGTTCAGTAATAAAAGATTACAGACTCACAATTCAAATGGAAAGTGTTAAATCTAACAATTAAAAGATGAGTATCATCATGAAGGTAATAATATTAACTCGTAACACGAAAGTTATAACCGCTTTTCAGACTCAAAAGTACTGTAACATCACTATCGCTCGCTCTCGAGATACAATTATCTCTGGTTCGTTATATTTCCCAGGTGTGTGAATGCATTCAGTGGAAAATTAAAAAGCAAGCTTTTCCGAAACACTACCGTGTTTGCCCAGTGCCGTAAATCTAACAGTAAATTCTTTTACATGTTTTGCGAGCGGGTGTTCAATGAGATAAGTTTCGCGACTATCTGTATCTTTTCAGAGTGAAAAGAGTAGCTTATAGACTGTCTGCTGGAAGCGATTTTATATGTACAAGCTTCTTTTTTTAAACATGTTGGATCTCGATGTATTGAAAGAGACAACCACACTGTCATAGAGAACGTTTTTCAAATCCAAACTTTTTTCGAACTATCAGTCATTAGTATGACATGAACAGTGTACGCCACAAGTTTTATAGGACCAATCTTGTATGTAGGAATGTACCTATGGATAATTATATAGACACTATGCATTCCTTCTTAATTAGAAGGCAACTGCATATAAGCTAAGTGCGACCAACGCATACAGGCCATTATAACCATACCTCGTCTAATTAATCAATTCCTAATCCTATTTGCATGCCATTACGCACTAAGTAAACAGAAAGTCAAGTGAAGGAGATGCCTAAATACATATTTTATAAGACAATTACCGCGGCAAATATACCCAATGTAGCTTCGTATGTGTCACGGCTTTGATTTACTGCTCATTACTAATCATATGCTATTAGCAGAATGGAAATGTCAAACATTATCAATAGAGAGATTTGTATTAATTGTTTAACAGGTGCCGCAATTAATATTTATTTGAAATTGGGATTAAGGATTTACATTTGTATGATAACTCACTACATAGCTAGATCCATTATATATCCGAATAAGCATTGAAAATATGTTAACACTAGCTATTGCCCGCTACCTTGTAGTAATCTACACTAATATTATAAAGAGGAAAGATTTGTATGTTTGTATGTTTGTAATGAATAAACTCAAAAACTACTACGCCGATTTCAAAAATTCTTTGACCATTAGAAAGCTACATTCACCCTGAGTAACATAGGTTATATTTTATCCCCGTACTCCCACGGAAACGGGAACTACGAGGGTGAAACCGCGTGATATTTTATATTTGGTCAGGATTTTGTTAACAATTTCATGGTTTTTACATTTTTACAAAGAACCCTAATCCTTTTTCTTTATAAAGTAGCTAAAATGACTTCTTATAACATCAGTTATCTGGCAGTAAAAGTCCTGTCAAAATCGGTCAGGCTGAGTTGGTGACTAGCTGGAACAAACAGACGTACAGAGACAAATAAAAAAAAAAGTGCTAAGTACCGTATATACATTTATATGCATTCAGTAAAAAACTGTTAATTTGAAATTACAAACAGACACATCAATTTTATTTATTCGTATAGATTTCACAACTGCCTAGCAGTACAAGCGATCGTAAGTTAGTTTGCTGCGTTCGTCAAATCCTGGGTTTGATTCTAGTTTACCCGTCAATTCTCAGTAGCAGCCCTGTGCCCGGTTAATGACGATAGGTTCGCACCCTAACAACCTACTATCCCCTACGGGAAAAAGGCGTGATGTGAATTGTCTATTTTATTTCCCTTTTAGCTTACACGCTAAGAGGAAAAGGGCTCTACAAAAGATTTTGTTCTCTGCAACATCTCATCAAACTACTTTCTGCTTCAAATCAAAGTTAGACTTTATCCTACACTTTATAGTCTACGTGTTCCCGTAAATGCACACAGGAAACAAAAGAAGTTCTAAGGCACAAAATTGCATTTTTCGTATCGTAAGGCCTGAATTATTCCAGTTACGCTGATATCGGTCGCGTTCGGTCGGTCGCGTACGTCAGCGAGCAATACAGTAGCGACGTACGCGCCGCTGACGTCAGCGTCGCAGTATGGTGCTATATAAAACACAATGTATACTCGTACGCGCAACCGACGTACGCGACCGACGTCAGCGTAGGAGGAATTCAGGCCTAAATACGATGATTTTTAAATCTAAAATACAATTATCGTACAGCATTTTGGTTAAATTGTGTCAGAATCAGTATTATCGATAGATATGAATAAATGCTTAAAATTATAAAACATGTTATTTGTGAAACGTGTCATCATCTGCCTAGCCTTTTCCCAACTGTGTTGGGGTCGGCTTCCAGTTTTACCGCCTATCTGACCTCCACAACCCAGTTAGTACCGGGTAATACGATACCCCTTGGTAAGACTGGTTGTCAGACTTTTCGGGCCTCTGACTACCTAACGACTGTCAAAGATCTACAAATGACAGCCGTTACCAACGGCTTAACGTGCTTTCCGAGGCACGGAGGAAACTCGGTATGTAATGGGTGGTCACCCATCCACAGACCAACCTAGGCAAGCACGGCTTAACCTAACGATCGACCCGAGCGGCTGTTATTATTTAGCCACGAGCTCCTGTTGTGTGTTTTTAATTTTAAAATCGACGAATTTACGGTACGAAAAACGTCAAAACTCGTGATAGGGATAGGTACATTTTTCGACATTGCCAGATGCTTAATTCTTTAGATACCAGTCGGTAGTCCATCACTCAATTTGTAAAGAAGAAGCCATCAAGTTGCTAGTAATAATCGATCAATAGTCTTGCGGTGTAGTCTGCATTTAAATTATTGTTTCCTAGAATCGTAAATAATAATGATATTCGTGTAATTTGTGACTCTATTTCGGTACCTAGAAAGTCCTTTTCATGTTTACGAAAGCCTCTTTTCAAAGAAAATCATAACCAAAACATGTACGGTTTTTTGTGTATTACAACAAAGATGTAAAAATAGAACTTGGTATAATAATTTTGGTATACACAAATTATATTTCGCTTCCAAAAACTCGTACAATTAGATTTAAAGGTATCATAATGAGGTACAAACCAACATTAGATGCGAATTTGTATAATATTATAATAAGAAAATGAAAAAATGAAATGAAACCGAAGAGCGTATTCTAATAATAACAGTCTACCGACCCTATTGTTGTGCTAGACTTCTCAATTTATTCTAGTTTTCAAGTCTCAAGAATGTAGCTTACCTAAATGGTATTTTAAAGATGATTTTAAGACTACAAAAAAATAAAAACTCATCGAATTCAGTACTAATCCAATCGCGGTGATTTAAATTTTTAGAATTTAACCAACCACCCAACTATTTCTAAGTATTTCCAAGACCTGCGTAATCCTATTCCTAAGAAGCTTAGATGTATTTTGCGCGAATACTATGAAAAATGTGTTTTGAGAAATAATCTACGATTGTATAGCGAGCTGTCTGTGAGTTTATTGCCTCTGTTATGGCTGAAATAGGAGACTCACTTTCCACGAAAATATCTGAAAAGTCTATCCTATATCTTTCTGGCTTTAAAGTTGAAATAATTTGTAAATATCTGAGCCTTAGAGTAGTACTTTTTATAAATTTATCATCATTGTCCTGCCTTTATCTCAATTTATTTGAAGTCAGAGCAGCATATCTTATCTTCTTATCTATTACTCGTAATCCTATCAGATACCTCCTTTTTAGCCTTATCATCCTTCACACAGTCAACCCATCGTTTCTTTGATCTTCCTTAACTTTTATACTCACCCACATTCATACTCAAAACTTTCCTCTCGACATTTTAATCAGTATAAAACGATATATTTTTTATAAATATTCTGGAGTTTATTTTGCCAGTAAACTCCTGATAAATAATCAGGAGTCATAGGTAAATCTACCAAATAAGCGTGATGTTAAGTCTACAAAAATTGTCAAAAACTGCAAAAAGGTGGACTATTCCGTAAACAATAACGTAGGCAACATTACGTACATTACCATTGGCTGAAATAGATATGGGTCTCAGCCGCCTGATATACTTTCAGTACAAAAAAGTTAAAAAGTCACTATGTTATTTATACCGCACCGCAGAACTGTTGTGTATAACTTGTCTATTACTAATTACGGTAGTGCGTCCGAAGTTTCCTCTCCTCCATCGAACATTCAGAACACGACTTGGAAACAATCAAGCTGTTCACGGGATACCAATTGGATTAGTACTGACTTTAGTTCCAAAGACACATCCTTGTAGTGCCTTATTTCTGCTGTGTGTTTATTTATTCGACCTATTTTTAGGAGAATTCGCGATTTTGAACTTTTCTTTAGTTCATAATGTGAACAGAACATAGAAAGTTATCTTGAATCTTTGAAATTCGTAAGTGTTATCTAGAAGAAAAGGCAACGAAATGAGTCGGACTGATCTGGAAGGCAGTGAATCGTCATTTGAAAAGCCACTATTATTATTCTGATATAAATCCGATCCCCTTACTACTTGAGTCAAGTTGATAGATTTTGCAGAAATGTTCACAAATTGTACAGAATGAACCGAAATGTTCTTTGTTTTCAATGTGTACATGGTCTGCATTCAAAGATATAATATTACATTGTGTCGGTGGGTTTATTGGGATAGGACCAAATCTGACCCAAAAGTGTCCTTTCCGGATTTCGCTAAATCTTTCTCATAATTTGAAAAGATAAATAGCTTCCACAATTTATCTTCCTTTTATTACCGGATCAGCATGAGAATAACCCTCGGCTTTATTTCAGAATCCAGTATCTACGAGGTAATATCAATCACCCAACGTTCATTAGCTGAAAGGAACCCTTTCAATCTCAAAACCCCTCGAAAACAATCTCATAACTTTCCGATACTTGACCTTATGAAAAGAAAACCAAACCCTTTCGCATATTAAACGTATTTAAATCATAAAATAGTATTCCTTACCTTATAGTACGGTTCCTCGTAGCGAGTGCCCTTAAGAAAGTCATAGAATATGCAAAGAGGCAGAATCATTATGGCCGGCTCTTTGCACAGAGTGGCGGCCGCGGCGAACGTAAGTGTCCCCGCCAGCGTCAGCCACTGCAACAGTTCACCTGAGTCCTCACTGACACCACCACTGAACTGACACTTTAGTCTCACTGCGCCGTTAACTTCACAAGCGTCTAACATCTTCATAGGCCCCGCTTTACTAGCCTTTAACAGTTTACGAACATTCATCATGATGTGTTGCACCAAGCTGTGACAACTCAGCCTGAACGGCGGGTCGTTAGATGTTATTTGTCGCCGCATCAGATTGTCTTTCACTATATGCCGACATTGTTTCTTGTGTCTATCCTCACGTAGTCGAATGTGTTCGCTGTATAGCAGGAAACTCAATAGAAACAAGTTGCATGCGGCGAGATCGGCCCGTCCGACCACGCCCGCCACTGCCTCAGTGTGTATTGGATGCGCAGCGAAAGCGATGCCTGTGACGGCGGTGCCCACTCTCATACAATACGCTGGTAGCAGGCGACGGGCAGTCACCACCACTAAAGCCGTCGCTGTACAGTGGAATATAACGTTGAGGAGATGGTAACTCCACGGCTTAAATCCACTAAAAGCGTAGTTGAATCGATATGTAGCGACGCACAGCGGGCGGTAGGAGCCGTGTGAACCGGGGTCTGTGAGCGGTGTTCCCCAGAAATCGTTTTCGAATAATGCGTTGATAGGTGTGTGGCCGATGACATCCGGGTTGGAGAGAATCGCCCGCCTGCGAAACAAAAAAACACGTCAACGTAAATTTATATTCCAGGAATTTATTAAAATGGTAATGAGAATATTGATATTTAAAATGTAGATGCCCAGCGTGTTTAGTATGCAATGAAAGCAGAGGGTTAATAACTTTTTTATTCAATAAATGAATAAATATTCTCTTTACAAAATATCTGTGAGTGATTACACTGGTAGCCACAATGTCATACTATTTTAACTGGACCGCAGGTTATTATTGTCAATAAATGTGGTACCATTATGCACGTTTCAAAGGTTTTGTATTGTAAGTAAAATAAATAATAGAATGCCTACCTATCTACTATCATTTTATTTATTGATTTTAGTACCTTGTTAACATATTCAGCAAGGTACCTACGTTTCTTCGATAAACAAAGTATTTTCGTGAGATTTAATAAAAACACTTTTTAAGTCCACTGAAATTCTTTAAGGGCAATTTGTAGATTGTCACGGAGGTACACGGGACCAAGTAATAAGTAGGTATCTTGACGACCAGCTCCTTCGTATCGTATATTTTTCATCAGCTTTGATTAAAAAACTTTGCTAACGTAACTTTTTCCCAGCACGGCTACCTTTTAATGAAATATAAAAGATCAATACCTAACACATTTTTTGTAGCCTGTGTCAATCTACGAACATTTTTTGCCCGTTAGTTATTTATCAAGAGAAATTGCGAGCGTTTTTAGCAGTTGTAATAGTCAGAAAAAGATTTTTGACGAAAAATGTTCTGGTTCGTGCAGGAAAGTTACTGGGTTCGCCGTTTTTTGATTAATATTTTGGTTCGATCTATGTCTGTACATAGATTGAACCTATTATATTTTTCCATTATATTTTGACTTACTTATATGATATTTTTTAAATAGGAAAATTGAAATATCTTTTAAATTGCGTGGGCACTTAAAATTCAAACCACTATGCTTATGACAAAATTAAATCAATTTATTTACTGAGCTACTGGTCGATGAAACATCTTATGAAGGGATCTCTCCCTCTCGCACTTAAGCGGAAGCTCATGGACATGTGCATTCTCCCCACCCTCACCTATGGAGCGCAGACGTGGTCGCTTACAAATCGTCAGAAGTCCGCACTTGGGGTCTGCCAACGAGCTATGGAGCGAAGTATACTGGGTGTCAAACTTACGGACCGTGTCAGAAACTCCATGCTTCGCTCAAAAACCCAAATAACTGATGTTGGCCTTACAGCTGCTAGGTTGAAGTGGAACTGGGCTGGTCACATCTGCCGCATGTCGGAGGAGCAATGGGCAAAAATTACCACTCAGTGGATACCAAATAGCAGGAAACGACAACGCGGCAGGCCCAGAAGGAGATGGCGGGATGAGCTAGACTCTTTCGCAAAGGATTGGCCTACAATCGCACTAGATCGCGAAATGTGGAAGGAGGGAAGGGAGGCCTTTGCCCTGCAGTGGGACAATATAGGCTTATAATAATAATTATTATTATTTAGTTTTTAACATAGCATAACATCACGCCAGGTAATCCCCGAAGGGTTGGGCAGAGGTGTATCTTATAATACACCCACATTTCGCCAGTTACGTTTTAAGTCCCATGTAATAGGGGGCTCGCCCATTGCCGTCAACAAGGCAAAAAGCCAGACTCTGAGGCTGCTACTGAGAAATTCCTGATGTAAATACCCAATATTTTTTGCCCGACCCGGGAATCAAACCCAGGACCTCGTGATCAGCATTCGCGCTTGCGACAACTCGCAATTTTAACGTTGAATGATTTCCCGAAAAGTTTTTAAAACCAAATTATTACCGATCGAGTACCGTTTGACCTTTTAAGAATTTCATGCTCATCACACATCCTGAGGAAAATTTATTAGTAACTGATTTAATATGAAAATACCTTCCAGGAAAGGTTCGTTATCTACCTTAACCTACTATAATAAACATTGTATTAACTTTAAACCATAGTTAAAAGAGAACCTATAGCATAACACAACAACAGGTACTGATCAATAACATAAACACAATAGAAACCTGTGTCTTTTGTGTTCGGTAAACAACATAAAATCATCAGCGAAAAACTCCGGTAACTAACGTTATAACGTATCAAAAGATATCAAATTGTCGTCTTAAAGACAATGTAACGACAAAATAAAGATACCACTTAAAAGCTAACATGTTTACATCAAAGCTCGTAATTTAACATCCCCAATCAGTAAGTGCTTGCTATTAATTTATACAAAGTAAACGCTATAAAGGATTCCCGTTTTATTTACGCTACACATCAAAATTTAATACCGAAGAACAAATTCAAACAGCCGTCCCTAACTGCTTAATTTAAATAAAATATTACCATCTTACCTGTGCGAGCAGTCGCTCATCGGCACCGAATTCGTTCGATGTTTTCCCGAACGATTGGCTCGTTGCCCTCCGCCCTTCCCGCCGTAGGGCGCCTCAATACCGACTTAATAATGAACATGCTTTAACGTACCGATTTCTCCTCTCAAATTGATTTTGCGAACCGTGTTTTGACGTTTTCCGGTTGATGTGTGAAGCAATCCGGTTGAACGCCTGATAGGTGAAGGAATAAGCTTACTGACCTGTGTGTATTCGAACTCAGGGGAATCATTTTCTATTTGGTTTCTTAATTTGCGCGTTTCCCGGCTTGCGATAACAGAACAGTAAAGGAAATTATTAACGAAGTGAACGTCGGAAACTCTATCGGAAGGCATTGGCAAGCGGGGATGTTTACTGGGGACATTTTACGTGTAGAGGAAATTAAAAGTCAGTGATCGCCTTGCCCTACACTAACCACATAATTTTGTCGCTCCTCTACTACGACATCCATTACAACTACTATAGGTTCTATAAAGTATATAATAAATAAATAAAAAAGCCTTTATTCACTGACCAAAATAAAGTACATTATAAACTCTAACACTGTTTTAAGCTTTCACGGTTTAAAACTAAACTTATATTGTCACTTACGGGATATCTTCCGTGATTAGTAATTGTTTTGAGCTCCCGATATTTCGACGCTGTTGCAAGCGCCATGGCGCGATTATAAACTCTAGTTGAAAAAGAAATACAAATAAAAAAAGACTTAATTCTATTAGGTAAACTATAATCTTCAGCAATCAGTTTGTAGGTCAGGTTGTCCTTCGACATAGGCCTCCCCTAGTTTCTTCTACTCATCTCTGTCCCGAGCAAATCTTCTCCATCCTTTTGGTAAGTCATCTTCCCATCTCTTAATTTGGCGTCCTTTTTGTCTTTTTCCATTTCTAGGATACCATTCCATTACGTCTCTCGTCCATTTTTCTCTGTTCGTTCTCATAACCTGTCCAGTTCTATTTCAGTTTTTTTACTTTTAGTAAGACATCGCTTACTTTTGTTCTTTTTATTATTTTTGACGTCGTCCACCTATCACGTAGCCTTATATTTAGCATGCTTCGCTCCATATTGCGTTGGCAAACTATAAGTTTTTGGCTGGTTTTACTCGTAGCTGGCCAAGTTTGACACCCATACGTGAGGCATGGTGAGGATGCACGTGTTATAAAGTTTGCTTTTCACTGACATTGGTATTGTTTCGTTTTTAACAATTTATTTTAGTGACCAGTACCGTTTCCAGGTTTTCTTATTCTCCTATCAATTTCTTTGGAATGCTGGTCTTTAATTGATATTACCTGTCCCAAATATATATATTCATCTACATATTCAATAGCCTCCTGCCCTGTGTATATCTCTATTTTTTCCTTTATTGCATTCGTCATCAGTTTAGTCTTCGCTGGATTCATAGATAAACCCGCTTGCTTGCTTTCTTTGTCTAATTGCTGCAACATGGTTTGTAGTATGTCTGGTCTCTCTGCGAATATCACTATATCGTCTGCAAATCTTAGGTGATTCAGGTTTGTTCAATTTATGTTTATTCCACAATCTTCACAGTCTATATTTCTGAATATATTTTCCAACACTGCCGTGAAAAGTTTTGGGGAAAGTGGATCACCTTGCCTGACGCCTCTTTGGACTCTTCTCCTTGCAGTTCAAGTTGAATTTTCGCTGTGGAGTTTTTGTATATTTCATTTACGATTTTTATTTATTTGCTTTCTACACCCTGGTTTTTAGCGTCTTCCAAATATAGCTATGACTCAGAGAATCGAAAGCCTTATTGTAATCGACGAATGCTGGCCATATTCATTAAGTTTTTCGATGACCTGTTTCACCACGTGTATATGATAAATAGTGGAATAGTCGGCGCGAAACCGCGCTTGTTCTTTTGGTTGGTTTTCTTCTAGGTGTTTCGTCCAAGTATTATTTTGGAAAACACTTTATATAAATTGGACATTGGTCTGTATTTATTTATTTCGTTTTTATCTCCTTTTTTATGTAACAAGACAATAGTGGCCGTCGTATAAAGTATATACCCAACTATTAAATTAAACAGCAACTGAAGATTAATTCTAGCTAAACTCTACTTGATTCCATTCAACTCAACGTTTTCCGTGAAGCTGAAGCACTGCAAACTGAAAAGTTGTTCAGTCTTTTGTTTTCTAATATACCTATTTTGAGAATGGATTACATTTCAACATTTCCAACCACGTAGGTATTTTAACAATAGTCAGGAACACAATTATAAGGAAAAGATTTATTGAGCGGGCACGGCGACCACCTACACCTACGCAGTACTGATGGTACCCACTCATCCCTTTACCTATCTATTGATCCCTCATACATTTTATTCGTTCATTTTAGATTTGGAAGGAAAGCCGGTGAAATAGCCGATTGAATAATATATTTTTATGGGACCAAAACCGTGCTTACTATGCGAAGAAGGAAAAATCATCTCTAACAGTCGGCCATTGTATTGCAAATTGTGAGTAAGACGCCTTTTCCTTCAGTTATTTACATAAAAAGTTCTCCGAGTATTTTGTTCGTAAATGACTTTCGTTTTGCACTTCCTCATTTCAGTTTTTGCAGAAATATATTTATAACAATTTGACGGAAACACGAAATCTAATAAGTTTAGCTTACACATATTCTGTCATATACGTTCTCTTACTAATGTTTTTTATATGAAAGATACGATGTTTTATTCAATTACCCAGTACCAACTAACGACGACCTGAATGGCGCAGCGGTAGTGAGGCTGCCTTACGTTCTTAGGGTCCCGGGTTCGAATCCTGGTCGGAGCAAATGTTTGTGTGATGAGCATGGACATATGTTTCCGAGTCATGGATGTTTATATGTACCTATAATAAGTATGTATTTACAAACAAAAAAAAAAGTATCTATGTAGTATATCAACTATTTGGTGGACACGACACAAGCCTCGTTGCTTAGTGTGGCACTAGATGGCGCTGTGTGTAATGTCCAGCGATATTTATTATTTTATTAACTGAACGATTTTTGATAAATCTCATACGAAAATAGAACATAGCCTTGCTTGCTACATAGGAAATTCCAATAATCTCAGACATTTAAGGAGCCATAGACACTAGTGTTCTATAAATAAATGGAACATCTTACATTTATATAAGTTCCAGGCTTCTTCAAATATTTTACAATCTGATAAAGTAAACGATTTCTCGTTATTTCATACCAGTGCGCAATCGAGAGTATCTATATTATTTTATCATGTTCAAGATTATCCGAGAAAATTCATGGCTGGAAATATTTGTTCCGTTTCCTGCAAGTCATACAAAGGACGGGGCCCATAGTTATTCTTTCCGTGTCCGGGCGCGGTGACCAGCCAACATTCCGAACACTTTCCTTACAGGCTTACGTTCTTACATTCAACGCTAACACCGGTACCACGCCTCGTAATAAAAATGAAAATAGAAATATGGAATACCTTAGTAGGCTCCGGTTATGGGCGTTTTCACTTTATGACGCGAGCGATTTCGTGATCGGTACTGCCTCGTTTTCACATCAACACGAGAATGATACCACCACATATACAGGCTATATACGCATAACCATAGAGGAACATCTTTTCCTCCATTAGTTAAATATAACCGTTCGATCGAAAACCAAGTGATTTTCTTTACGGTATTGATTTAAAATCTTATCTTACTAATATTATAAATGTGAAACTTTCTGAGGATGGATGGTTTTTTTTTACTCTTTCACGCAAAAACTTCCGCACGGATTTGTATGAAATTTAGCATGAAGATAGTTTATAACCTGGATTAACACATATGATACTCTTTATCACGGTAGTATGATCCCGTGGGACAATCATCGAACTCCACGTGGGCGAAGCAGCGGGCAAAAGCTAGTGTAATTATATACAGGGTGTAAAATACCTCATCACGAAGCCGTCAACCAAGCATTATTTACGCAAAAACTATTGCTGGGAAACGACTTTTTTTTTGGGGTGAAAAATCATGTTTTGTGGTAGAACTCAATGTAACGCACTCAAAACATTGTGCTGATGGATGAATTGAATAGTACGGGGATCGTGGATGTGTTTAAAGTAAAAATCTTACGTATTAAAAAACCTGTCAAAAAGTTGAAACTTTGACCCCCAATACCTCCGTAACTAGAAAGTTCCTAGGTATGGTGTAGAACAAAAAAATGATTGCAATGACGAGGAAAACAAGTGTCTTTCGGCTTCGTTAAGGAGTGTTTTACACCCTTTATTAAACTGCGTTCATCTGTCAAACGCTAGTGTAAGTACTATTAACCGCAATAATGTCCATAATACGAGTAACAACATTTAATAAGGCTAGATGTTCCTTTTGTCAGAATAAAATCTTTTTCCAATATATCAAACCAAAGCATTTTACGTCTTTTCAATATCTCTTAGAAGAAGAATATCAATCTATGTACACGCATCAAATAAGGCTGAAATAGCAAAATACGTAATCCCTTATATTTTATATCCAAAGCCTATCCTGTAAGAATATTGGCCTATATTGGTTTTCATAACCATATCGATAAAAAGTAGTCGCGTCCCTAGTAGAATCGAAACTAAGATTGAGATAAAGTTAGGAGAGTACGGAACTTTTTGTTGGGCGAGTTGCGGGCAGCTGTGCACAGTCGTCACGTAAGCCCTCAATTACGAAACACTGGAGCAGTTTTCGACGAGCTCTGATCCAGAACAAAGTTCATCGATTCTATCACGATTATCGGTTTGGAACGTTTCCACAGAGAAAATTAGCACTGTCCTCCAAATGTACTTCTCCAACTTTTGTGTTGTAGTGTTCGTTAATACCGCACTTGACACATGACATAAGTATAAGTGCTTTTGGACAGGTAGCTTTTTGTATTCTTGCCCCTGTTATTACGAACTCAAACATCAGGGGAATCATTGAGTTTTGAAACTAATCCATTTGAGTCATTATAACTTTTAACTGAGAACCTAATGCTTCTGAAATGACTTCGTAAAAAATTAAGTAAAGTTCTGATCACACTAATATTGTTTCAAGCCGCCTAACCGCTCAAAGAAGTCAAAAGAAGTATAAAGTATAAATCAAACACAATAATGTGGCCGCCCTTATACCCTCAGGGACAATGGGATCAAAGGAAAATCTAAATTATTCAACATGCCCAAGTCTGGGCGTTCGCCAAATAGCGGGTTACCTTTTTACAGCTCCTTCAATTCCCCGGGGAGCCTTATTTAGGTGTTAATTGGTGGCATTCCTCAAGAGGATCTGACCTTAGTTCTTTTATATGTAAGAAATCGAATGATGTACGGTTCATTTTATATTAAAGCTCCGACGTTTAACATTGTGTTAGAATATTTTGACTGGTGGAAAAGTTGCCTTTTTCAATACGATTTTATCTAAGTTCTCGTGGAAGTTTAGTTTTAGATGACTGTTAATAGTATACAAATAATTATCCAATAGTTTTTTTACAAAAAGTAATACTTGGTGCCTGTATGGCAAGTTTATGACCACAAACGAATGCTTTTATACCAATTTTTTCGTACTTATTTTTCCATTTTATAAAACAATCAGCTATTTCCGTGTATTTCACATACCTACACAAAGCAAAAACATTTTATACCGGCAACCTGCCTATTGTAACCTGATAACGTTATTTTACGTGAAAAACCGAAAAGCCACCGTTTTTCCTAAAAATACTTCTGAACCTGAACTGAAAAAAACAGGAGCTCATTTTTGTTGATATGGGTAAAAATTGGACACAACAATTATTATCCTTAAAACTTAAAGAGAAGAGTCCCTTTTTGAGAGTAGTTTCAAAACAATATCTAACAGATATCAAATACGTAGGTACCTGTTCTTCTAAATGATAACGAAAAAACTCATTATTATAAAACACATGTAATTTTCCTATTCGCTACTTTGAGCAAGACAAAAATAAATACGTATTACGCTAAAAGTCTTACAAAATAAATAAAAAGCAATATTTTTTTAGATCTATCAATAAATATTTACAAGGTTCTGATTCAACGATTCGAAAGAGCATACGACGGCAGATTTTACGCACCTTAAAGGTTTCCGTTTTCAATTTATGAAAAGACCTTTCTAAGGAGACGTCGCAAACCAAAATTAGATAAATTAAATAAAATATTTTCGATCCGACTACCGTTGACCTTTCGATGTCACCAGATTTTTCTCATTGACCCACAGAAATCGAAATTCAAATGCTTGGCATCCACATTATCGTGAATATTACATAACTCTTTATTCTAATGACCACAGTTATTGAGAATTTGGAAATGAGAACGAACAAATTTTAAAACTTGCAGAGTTTTGAAACTGTTGTATAATCATTTGAAATATTGCGATGTCGGTCTAGTGGTCGCGACTGCTGAGCTTGATGTCCTGAATTCGATTCCCGGGTCGGGCAAATTGGGGTTTTGATCAGGAATTTTTCAATAGCAGCC
The DNA here is from genome assembly GCA_905147715.2 of Xestia xanthographa. Taxonomy (NCBI): domain Eukaryota; kingdom Metazoa; phylum Arthropoda; class Insecta; order Lepidoptera; family Noctuidae; genus Xestia; species Xestia xanthographa. The sequence goes on from LR990656.1 coordinate 14,636,421, forward strand.
ACGGCACAAATTCAGAGGATTCGTACCCAGTTAATTGCAACAGGCTTGCCCTGTATTACAATCAAACTTTAACATAACTGGTGAAAAGTGGGTGTACTGTTAAGAACACGTTTGCCTAACAGTCCGAGTTTTAAACTTAAATTGAAGCATTGTGAGCTAGGTATACAGGCTGGATTTTTTTAATGCCACCTGGAGGGAAAGTACTCTAAATACTGGAGATAGCAAATTTAACTCAAAGGAAACATTCCATAATTTTTAAAAAGAAACAAATCTGCATTCACAGATTTTCGAAAATTCGCTTGCCACATTCGGGCACCGAACCCGTGATGAATCGACTAAAGTTCGAAAAAATAATATTCTGTGCCTTTTTGACATCAATCGATAGGGTCAATCATATGGATCAAATCTCTCTAACAAACACGATAAATTAAATGAAAGGAAAACCATGAATAAAAGTGCTCTATCTTATTGAATTTATCAGATTGACTTTATAACTGTTCTTTAGATTTCATTTCCCTTCATTTAATTTATCATGTTTGCTAGAGAGATTTGATCCATATGATTGCCTCTATCGATTGATGTAAAAAAAAGTACAGGATGTTATTTTTTTAACTTTACTCGGTTCAATTCCCGAGTGTGGCAAAGAATTTTCGAAAACCTGTGAATGCAGATTTGTTTCTTTTTAAAAATAAAAGTTTATTTTCAATAAAATTCGCTATCTCTAGTATTTCGAGTACTTTCCCTCCAGGTGGCATTGCAAAATTCCACCTGTAACATGTTCCATTGCAAAATTCCACCTATGCTTTGAACCCAGACCATACGGCTCCAGGTAACTATTTTTTTTAAAGCACTAACGCAGAAAGTTATAGAATTAGACGAACATTGACTATGTAACCAATAACTTTAACATACACTGTTTTATGAATATCGGGAGCTCAAAAATAAAAAATAATCACGGAAAATATCCCGTAAGTGACATTCGTAGTATAACTTTAACATCACAATGTAAACGTGTTCTTTTTAAAAAAATATACCAACCCGCACTATCCAGTCACCGTCTGCGTCGTGGATTTACAGACCATTCCATATTATAGAGGAGAGGCTTGTGTACCAGCAATCGTCATTTACGGGAGATATGTTTCTGCTTGTCCAAATTCATAAATATATTACCTGTCATCGTAAACAAATCCTGCGTCTAAGGTGTTATAGTACAGCAGGAAGGCCAGCAGCGAGCTGGCTGCCGTCACCCAATGCTCCATCCTCGGCGCGATGGTGTCTACATCAGTGTAGCTCCCTCCCCTCTGCAACAAACATAATACCTTTATATCTACATGACATAGGCTTTGACCCCGCCCCCTTTGGCAATGCGACGAGTAATAGGCATTAAGTTGGGATGCAATGGAAAAGCCTCTATGGGTGACGATACTTTAATACGTCTGTCGCATTCTGTTCAGTCTGCCCCGCTTCCAACCTTACTGGCTGGTTATTTTTTATCTATAGTATGACCTTCGGGCTAGATCTTGAAGACATGAAGAAAAAATACCGAAACATATTATTAAGAAGATTCTAAATTCAAAACTGACTAGCTCTATATTACACTTGTAATATTTAATACTGGTAACCCTGTTGCAATTCATTTAATTTCCCACTTTGTCGTGACGACAGATAATCGTGTAGTTTTAAGTGTTGTGGTTTACACAAACCACAACACGCGTCGTGTTGTTATTTTCTGTCCTATACGTGAACACATAGGGACACGTATAGGGCAGAAAATACACGGTATGGTACGGTACGGTACGATACGGTACACACCTATAGGTGTGTACCTATTTAAATAGAGGTGTTCACGTATAGAACGACTTTTGCCTACTAAAAACCAACGACAAATTAATCGTCACGACATAGTGGGAATGCGGCTTACTTCCTAGAAACAAAGGCACAAGCATGAGCGAGTGTTGGAAAAGTAACGAAAATACGTTTATGTTAAAATTAAAAATACTCGTTTCACATACAATATTTTCATAATTAAGAGAATTTATTCACATCTATGGATGTCAGTAATTGTGTTAGCAAACAATTTAACTAAGATGCTAAAGGGTGATTGTATTTTCGGTTTAAAAATCGACGTTTTTAGTGTACGTTAAACCGCGCGCTCATGCCAAATCCTGGAACTTCTAAACTACTGGTTATCGGGTAGAAACAGAGACCCTAGCCTCTGTTTCTAGCCTACCAGTAGCTTAGAAATTCCAGGATTCAGTCTGATGGAATCTACATCGCTGTGAAGGTAACCACAAAACACAAACGCTTTATACCTGGAAAATTCCAGTTACAGTAACAATGTTCCAAGTTTACAAGAAACAACTCTATCAACGTTCACGTAAACCGGTTTAAACAAACAGTTTTAAACCCGGTTAGTTGATTCCTAACCTGAATTAAAAACCCAACACATTAAACGTGTTCTCTATTTAACGGGAAACGTATTCATGTCACGTCATCGCGTTTAGGTAACGTCCCATTCTAACTAGATGCTTTACAGACTTTTTTAATTATTAAATGGATATTTAAAACGTTTAGAATTTCGCTTGCATTTGTGTAAAAACACTGGGTTTCAATTAAGCTTAGTACACTTCGTGTGGATTACGAATTCATGTTTGTAACAAAGAGAGTTATGTAATAAACCTTTTATTTAAACTGACAATAAAGCTATTAGACCAACATTAGTTTGTAGGTAAGTAGGTGCAGCTTTGGAAAGAGCCATGTTGGGCATCTTCCTCTACGAACGGGAGAAAAACACTGAAATACGAAGACGAACGAAACTTACGGACATAGCAGAAGCGATAGCGAAGTGGGCGGGCCATATAACGCCGTAGACTGGATGGAAGATGGGGGAAGAAAGTGCTGGAGTGGAGACCACGGACGTGACGGAGGACTGTGGGAAGACAACCAACTGGGTGGGCAGACGATCTCATTAAAGTGGCCGGAAGAAACTGGATAGCCATGACACAAAACAACCAAAAGTAGAGAGGTTTGGAAGAAACCTACACTCAGCATTGGGTGGCTAAAGGTTGAAGAGAAGAAAGGAGAAAGAGATACTTGCAGAGAAAAGAGGTGCAGTCCCAATCATTGTTTCAATATACTTAGTATGCAGTGATCTGTATTTCGCCCTTTCAGTGTACTGTGTACTTACTACTCTACCACCGCGAGATTTCATACGATGCAATTTCCTATTTTCAAAGCCAAAACTCTACCTCCATTCTATAATTTCCTCATGCCTAATCTACTTCAATTTAGTTGGTAAATGAATGCACGGTGCGAACGTTTTCATTGGACATAGTTCATGTCGGACAGGCTGTCGGCCGTCTCCGGACGTCGCCGCGCCGGCGGCTAACAACAAAAGTTACTATTTAGTTTACCCGATGTAAATTTAAACATTTTCAACTGTAATTAGTTTTTCTTTTTGGCACTTGATATAGGTTTTGGTTTAATATTAGAAATAGTTGGTAAATTGTCTATTTTCATTGTTGAATTTCCTGTTTTTCCTTCAAAGAGCAATTACCTACTATGCGGAAAATGGTAGGGTACAATATTAAAGCATGTAACATAGAAAAATGAACTGAACAAACGATTGTGAATCTGAATCTGAAGGTCAAATTGATCAAATAGGTAAAAGTTTACCATTTTATTTTTTTATGAAAAACATGAAACAACTTTTCGTCGTGGAATGAATAGATTTCTATAGACAATCCTGAATCCACCTCGTGCTGTTCTTATCAAAGACACGTCTAAGGTTTCGTAATCAAAACGGCCTATTTAAGCATAATTTGTATAACAAATTAATTTTGCAAAATACGTTTATAGAAAACCTCAGTATTTATCTTGTTTTTTTGTTATTGTCTGCATCGCTTTTATACAGTACTTGTAGAACTTCGTATTCAATTTTAAAGATCCTTCACAAACCTAAAACACACATCTACGCAAAACAAATAAACTTGCCCTTTCCTTATTCGTTACAAGTGTAAAGGGATACATCTGTAGTAGAATAACAGCACAATGCTAATATTCCGTCCGTATCTGCCCTTTATGGATCCCGAAAGCGCTGTCGCATGCAAACGCAGGGGCTTACGCGCAGAAGACGTCTCGTAGGCATCTCGTAGGCCTATCCGACGGCTCACCGACGACCGTCGACCGTTCGTAAACAATGCCTCACTGGGTTGCTTTATTACAGTTGTCAAGCACTACAACGTTGTTCATTTTATCTCTGGGACATGTCGACGAGCTGTTTAGCTGTTCGTAGTGTTTGTACTTCTGCTAATTGAGCTACAGCGCCTTTCCTGTTTGCTATCGTTTTGTGCCGAGACGTGTGCTGTATTTAGTAAATTGTGGTTTTGAATTAAAGTCATGAGGTAATAAATGTTTATCTCTGCAAAATACTACATATTATTTTGATTACAAAAACATCGCTTAGACCATTTCAACATAATAAATTTTCTTTCTACATCCATGTATAAAATGTCTGTATAATATTTACATGTACTAATCGATTTTTTTTTCAATTTCCCATCCATTCAAATAAGGTTTTCCACAAAGACGCATTTTGTGTAAAGGTAGCGTGAAATTAAATCGTATAAAAGAGAGGGGATTTTTTCCCCACCGTAGGATGTCCTTGAATAGCTCTTTAAAGTGGAACAAACATATCGTTGATCACTTTTCTTTATATTGATGCTTTGATTGCGAATAATAGGCCCCCGAAGTCTTTTGCATTGTACGTATCCCGCCCGCCCCGACATTTTCCAACCAATGGACATTATCATAATAGCACTTTATGCGTACTTTTTATGAAAATTAATACAAACGACTAAGGACGATATTTTGGCATATAACGACGACTTTTTGTGTTATAACTTCGGTACAGCTTTTTGAAGAACAGACATTAACTGTTCATACTTATATCTTTTATTATGTGTCTACGTACTTCTTATTTAGGTACCATTTTCTCTTTTAACAAACAAAATATATTACAAAATTAAACCATACTGATTTATCGAACGCGAAAGATTTGTTTTGTGAAGAAAGTAATCCGGAAAACTAGTAATAACTTTGTTTCATTTGTTATGTCGGAATGAAGCAGCCAATCGTGCAGAGCAAATAACGCGAACTTTGTGGAGCGAAAATAGACAAAGGATCAGATACAGGTAAATAACTACGCATGACTTGGGCAGAGAAAGCAGTTCCCGTTCTCCGTTTAGGGCTGCCTCGTACCAAATTAACCCTCAACGTGTTCGCAATAATTTACTTATTGCCAAATAAATATGCAAATTGCCGAAGCGGCTCCCTTTTTAAATATATCCATCGGAAAGTGATAAATTACTTTCTTAAACAAATTTTCCGCTTCGCTTTCCCGTCGCGATACGTCGACACTTGTGGTTTGGTTGAAAAAATGTGTCATCGATTAAAAATCGGGAGTCGAGATTCAGAATTTATGATCCATTAGAAGGTCTTACTTGGTTAAACAATGAGTGGGTAACACGTAGATCGCTCGTACTCGCATCTCGCCGTTACGTCGCGTCTTTCACACAAGATTAACGCTCAATTCAAAGGTGAACGCCGTTTCAAAAGCTATAAATTTCTCCCCGTGGCTCGTTTCACCCGCGAGAACGCACAAATTTATCGGAAATTAGTATCTACTAGAAACTCCGCCGGGATGAATAGACATAACGTTTACGAAAGCTCAGCTCAATTTATTGTTACCTAGAAGCTTGGGGTTGGGGGTGAACGAAAAACAAATTCAGAGCCCGACTCACTGACTGACTCGGCAAACCAAAATACAACATACTGTACATTATTTAAGTATAATATTTTGGTACTTTTGCGGTTAACCGCTCCCTGGTACCGCTGCACTACGGTTTCGTTTGGTTTACTTGGTATGAATTCGGTCGGCTACTAATGAAAACTTACCTACATTTCAGGGAGCCTGAGCTTATTGAAATGTGCTATATGACTTGCGTGGGTTATTGAAATGTATCGGTAAGTTTTCAGTACCGATATCGCGAAGAAACGGCTCCTGAAAACTCCTGGAATACAACATTAGGTACGTATCTCTGACGAATAAGTCAATAGGACAGAAATAGGGTAGAAAGCGAGTGATAGTGACACTAATTACCTGTCGTAAGTACCTTCGTAATGTCTTTTACTATTAGTAAGATCATATATCTTACTTCCATGTAATCAGCCAAGAAAGCAACCTTAGTCTCGGCCGGTTAGATTGTTAAATACTTTTCTATTTAGTCCAAAATATCTATGGTAATTTTTTAATCTTAATTTAGATGTCTCTCCATTTTAATTAATTGATTGATTGCTTTCAATGGCTCTTTGTTAGTGACTAAGAGATCCAAAAAAACTTTCGGGTTAAGTATTTGAAATACGTTTAAAATAATTAATTGATCGTAGTTTGGAATTTTCATTTTTGAAGTTACATAAAGCGTGTGTATAATATTTTACCCATACATGGTGAAGCGCACTCGGTTAGTCAATGAACTAAACTATTCGTCGAATAAAAATCATGCGGGAACTAGTATTTTTGAACAGGATAGTTTCGTATATCACGTATAGTGTATCGGGAAAAAAAAACATCAAGTTTTACTCGTATCCGCATCTGCCTAGCCTTTTCCCAACTACGATGGGGTCGACTTCTAGTCTAAATTGTTACAACTTTTACTTCTATATTGCATTATAATTGCGAAAGAGTATTCCTTGTTTTATTCGTCTTTTGGTACGGTTTTAAATCAGAACTACCAAACCTATTCCGATGATAGGCAGAGAGATGAAATGGTAGGTACCAGCACCCCTAGCCAAGTTGACAATCTACAATCGGTAACGCTAGTAGAAAACTACTCAAATGAATGAGAATGACATCATCTCAACGTTAAATCACGTGATCAACACAAACGAATAGAAAATTCGTAGACAAGATTACATCGTTCAAAATGATAGAATAGAATGTTATCGTTTCTACAATGTTGGTCGCTAAACTCTTTGGTAGGAACGCTCACCATAGACTAAAGTGTAGGTTTTTTCTAGAGACATTAGAGAACGAGCGATCGACTCTTCGTGTCAACTTGGCTACCAATTTAGCGCTTTCTACAATCGCTTACGCCGAGGTGTTTACGATTGTAGAAAGCGAATCGATACGAAACGTTTGTAACTTGGCTAGGGGTGCAGGATACACATTCCATTTTTTATTCGTGGTCACAGCATAGCTATTGAACACACCCAACATAAATATAAACAGCTTTTCATCCGCCATGTTCTCCTGGTGACCCTATCAGAATTTCCTGCTGTCCACGAGAAATAACATTTTTATGATTCTGTAAAGTAAACCGCCCGGGTTATGTCTTATAAATTTTACCACGATGCGACGCTGAACCTTCCCCGGGAAATGGTTGTCCGAGAATATTCCCGGATAATCAAAATATAGGACTATCGTAAAGACACAACAAAGGAGTATTGCTGTATTCATCAACTTTTAATAACAGTAATAAATGAGATTTTGAAAAGATTCTGTTGACGTTGCTGCTTTTCATTCCCTTAAACGGCAGATACGGACTATCTACCGTTCAAGGGAATGAAAAGCTAAGACAAACGAGATCTTAAAAAAGATACACATTGAAACAGCTTTCCACCTCCTTTACTAGTCTCATATCCGTTTACGTATCCACCGGCTTCGTGACGTTAATATATATTTTCATTCATTTAAGATAAAAAGCTAACGTCACAGGATAAGGAAAATGAAACAAAGGAAAATTCTTTGATCTGCTACGAAATAAAAATATAATAAAGTACCGACATTGCAAGTAGCAACATTCCTACTGTTTTCATCAGTTAAATAATCTCGTTAAATCAAGAATGTAATGAATGTGCGAGGTCGTTGACAGCTGAAAGTCGGTGGAATTTCGTCGATATGACGGGTGGAGGCGGGCTGTAAATTTTATTTCCGTGTATAAAAAAATAAAACGACTCTAACAGTCCGTGCAAAGTGGTGCGAGCATATTAATTACATTAGGCGCCAGACCTGTACCGTTTAATTGAAAAATGACAAAACTGTAGTTCCATTCATCACATATTTTCTGTTGGGACAAAAATTGTTTTGTGAAACGAAATTTAAATGAGTACGAATGTGTGCGGATGTAGGTATTTTACATATTCACGAGCCGTAAATAATCCTTTTTAATCTTATTTCGGTCCCGCATAAATCTCTTCAAGTTTAGTCATTTTATGCTCTATTATTATTTACTTAATTGTATTTATTGAAACGCCTTCTTCATAGCGCTGTGCCCGGTTCGAGTCCGAAAAAGGAAGATTTATGAAACAGATGATAAAGTAAGTGATGCAAAAACCCGGTTTTTGTGCAATAATCAGAGTTCAGAATAATGTTTTTGTTCTGACATTTTTAAGCCCCAACATCAGAGTACACTTAGCTTAAAATTAAAATCTGTCACCCGACATTTTCTCTCTTCAGCTGTTGTTCATAGATTTTTTGCTTTACGAGAAATGCAATGTAAAATATGATGGGGAAAAAGTGTTGTGCGGGTGCTGATATAATCCCTTAGCCGTTCCGTCGCCCCTTTACGGGAAAATGCAGGGTGGCGGAATATAAGCCCAGGATCACTCTTAGCTATAATTGGTATTAAGTCTTCTTTTCCTTCCTCGTGATTTCCTGTCTTTTTCTATATTTTACATTGTGAAATAGGTAGGTACATTAAAAAAATAATACCACACCGGAGATATTTTATGTAATCGAAAAACATTAAGATGGTACTCATGTTAGAACATAGTCCTAAAAAGTAGTACGAACGAATAAAAAACCCGTGACTCTGTGAACCTATCGCTTACGCAAACCATGTTGATTTCCCTCAGTTGACTCTTAAAACTTCCGCTGGAAGCAAGTCAACAAATACGCCACGTTTCTCTTTCATTCCGAAGCCGTCGAGGAAATAACGAAAAAAATACTATTTTGTCCCGAGATAAAAAGAAACAGGTATAGAAGAGATCCTTCGTATATATTGGTCGTAGTACCTTGGTTCCTATCTAATTTAGCTCGGCAGGCCAGATAATCCAAGAAGCAATAGCTGGCATAAAGACGAGAGGAATGGAATACCGGCCGCCGGGAAGGTATGCAGGTACCTATTGTAATTTCTCCCCGGCCTCGCTCGACCCTCGCGTAGGAATGTCTGTTGTTTATACAACGTACATAACCTACTATTGATAAAAACCTGATGAATTATGGAAGGAACTATGCTTTTATTTATTATTTATTAAATTCGTGTTGTTCTTTAGCTTTATTTGTAGACTTGCGGAAGTTTTCGGGGAAATATACAAATTGGGAATTACGTGGGACGAACAAGAGGTATTTGCCCAGGAGTTGTATACTAACTGAAAATAAATTATTTGAAAATGCTTTTACTAGGATTTTTTTTTGCCTATGAATTTCTTGTCCTAAAATAGTCTACAGACATATTTGGAGCTTAATGATACTATCAGATATTCTGTCTCTTTTATCTGGTCATAAAAACAACTTAGAAGAATAAAATAAATTCATAAAAAAATACAATACAATTTACAATGTAGTCCTCACAGTTAATTTTTTATGAGATGTTTAGCTTTATAATGTGTTTTCTGACTATTGCCTTTCAACAAACACATATTTTTTTCAATACCTATTAATAATTTTGATTTCACAAAAAATATGGGAAAAGTATTTTTTTTTCCCTATTTCCTCGTATCGAAATTGTCAATATTTAAGCCTTATTTACGTACAAATACAGGAAACATGTCACAAAACAATCTCGACATCAACAGGAAATTCCTATTTTATAGTAACCATTTTACCAAACGAATACACTACTTATCTTCGTTCTAGTTCATAAAAGCGTTCTAATCTAACTAGAAATAGAGAACACGGATAATAAACACGGATATCAAAACATAAACAACAGGATTCCATTCCGTGCACATGACAACAAACATTTAAATCGATTCTCGATAGCCATTTCGTTCACTGGCGCTCTAATCTCAGTCCACGTGGGACGTTAAAATAAAGTTCCATATCATTCGGGTACTAAAGAGGTTATGAGATACCAGATGGGGTGACGACCGTCCCCCAAACCCGTCCAAAAGGTGCCAATACGACAGGTATGCCAATCTATGTCTTAAACGTTTATGTTATCATCTGCTACGCCCGTCTACGAAAGTGCTACGAATTGGCTACGATTGCTACGAATGTGTTCGTAATTCGCACTTGTGATGTTCGCTTTTCAACCTTTCTGAATATATTTGTGAATGATTAAAAATGTAAACATGCGTGTTTTTATTTGAATGTGAGGCGTGAACGTGATTAGAAACATAAAAAGGAAATGATTTATTACTGGATAAATAAACTAAACGAACCGTCGTTTACTTTATATCCGTCTCGTTTTATTTTTATTGTTCTCATCAAAATATGTATCTACCAATCTCATAACATTTGAAAATATAAATATGATATGACGAAATAATATGCTGTTATATTCTTGACCTTATCAATCAAGAAATAGGCAGGAAGGCGTGTCTCTACGGTTACTAGGAAGAAGAACAGCCGAAAAAGCTAAAAGTTAAATGGAAGCGTTTTTGTTATTTGCCAAACAAATTAGAATGAATGAAGCCAATAACTCATAACAGGAATCATAAAACTAGCAAACGTTAGGAGCTCAGGCCGTGTTTGTTTCTATTATCATCGGCACGATTATTCATTCAAGCAACAACTCGAGATAAGAATTTTATAAATGAGGAATACAATTTTATTATTACCTTTCCGGTTACAATCCTTTCTTTGTTCACTTCATAATTGAATTTGAGCACTAATCGAGTGTCCGCTCCTAAATTAAACTTAACGTTTTAGGCCGTTTTCGTAAGTTGAAAGTAGTTTTTAAAAGTTTATCTAATAATTACGTCTGACAATAATTAACGTTACATCTCACTGACGTGCAGAATGTGTGATCACATTCGACCGCGAACCGTTTACACCGGCCGAACGTTACAGTCACTACAAAGGACAGCGTATATGTGGAACCGGCTCACAGGAGCCATGATCGTGGGCCCCGGCCGCCTGCCGCTAGCCGACTGACGTTGGTATACACGACACATCTGCATTTAAGAAGCCGCTATCGTTATGCGACTAATCGATTGGTCGAAGCGAGTGCCACTGTCACCCGTCCCTCTCGCACAATTCTCTCGCTCGGATTTCGCGCAGGCGCACTCAACGATCATTCTCTTTTAAAAGTAGCGAAAAGTAAATAAACTCATACGAACTGTTTACTAAGAGAACTGAAGACGCGGTTGAAATCAAACATTTGAATTGAGACCATGAACAAGTACATAGTGGAAGTTATTATTTTGGAGGTGATCTATTTGTTAGGGTTTGGGTATATTTATTGGGTAATACTTTATTATAAGGAAAAGCTATTTCGCCTTAGGTGGTGGCTAGGGACGAAACGTCACTTGTTGCACGGCGACTTTGTTCCGGCGATGAAAGCCACGCACGCCATTGCACGCCATTCCTTTCGCTCTTGTTGTTCTAGTGGTAATTAATTGGAACGTATTATGCTTAACAAACAGGCCAATCATCGCTCTGTAACGATTAGTGTTGGCGACAGTAAATGGGATTTTAGCAGAAGTCTGACACTGTTTGATGTGTGTGATGACTGGTCAGATTACGAGCAAACTAAGCCTGTTATATAGATAAGTGCAAGCTTCCACTACTTTGCTTTTGGAGTAGGAACGGAAGCTGTCACTGGCGAAAGTTTTCTAAATGTTGTAAATACATATTTATTACTTGTCCCTCTCATAGCGAGGAGGCCTGTGTCCCAGCAGTGGGAACATTATTACCTGATTATTATTATTAATTCATTTATTTCAGATCATTAAAATCCATAAAACACATTAAATTCAATTCAATTAGCACATTTATAACTCAAACACATTACATAAAATAAAAATAAAATAAATTAGTACAATATGTCATTACATCAAATTAAATAATTTACAATTAAATCAAAATAACATCAAAATTAATTTGATAAAAATAAAGGGTTTTTTTTTAGCTATATTTAAATTCGCCATAACGTCATTTGAGTAAAAGGTTTAAATTTCAGGTACTAGTATTATAGGTTATTATTCAGGTATTAGTATTCATCAGTGCTTGAGATCAATTAGTTAAGGTTTAACCATGAAAATTCTATGAGGTATTATAAGAATACCTTAGCACTCATTAGTTTGCGCTTCTAAGATAATTATGTAATTTTTCCACTTTAAAGATATTGAGTAAATTAATTTAATTAATTTAATTGTCTCAAGACGAAAGTCTATGACCAGTGTGTGTTGCCAGTGATTACATACGGGACCGAAACGTGGTCGCTCACAATGGGCCTCATCAGAAAGCTTAAAGTCACCCAAAGGGCAATGGAGAGGGCTATGCTCGGAGTTTCCTTGCGCGATCGAATCAGAAATGAAGACATCCGCAAGAGAACAAAGGTTACCGACGTAGCCCGAAGAATTGCCAAACTTAAGTGGCAGTGGGCAGGGCACATTGCACGCAGAACGGATGGCCGTTGGGGCCGAAAAGTTCTGGAGTGGCGACCGCGAACCGGAAGACGTTGCGTTGGAAGGCCTCCCACTAGGTGGACCGATGACCTGGTGAAGGTTGCAGGAATCTGCTGGATGCGAGTCGCACGGGACCGGTCAATGTGGCGACACTTGGGGGAGGCCTATGTCCAGCAGTGGACGTCTTTCGGCTGAAATGATGAATGATGAAATTAAGATAACTCGCTAAAAGTTTATTTATTTATTAATGTAATTATATTACTTAGTTACTTAACCGGTCACATACACATCGTAGTGAGTAAGGCTAACATGATTAAGTATTATTTTTAGGTTTTCCGTCAGCGCAAGGAAAAGCGTATCGTCGGAAAATTATGTTAATAAGCTAATTATGGCCACTTATGCTAAGGTGGCAACGTTATCGTGTTAAATATCACTCGAATATTAAACACTATTTATTTTCAGGTTTTACTAGAAGTTTACAAAGTGGAGGAAACACCGATACACCAACGCTTACCGTATAGTACATATGCAGTTCCATTTACCGTGTTGATAATGCATTTTTGTAGGAAACTGATTTTGTAGGGAGCTGTATTTTTTAAAGACCGATGAAGGGATATCAAATTATGAATAGCTATTAGAGTAAAGGAAGATCAAAGATGGATGGACTGCGTGAAAAATTGATTTGGCTACAGAATAAATGCTGAGACGACTAATACCGAAGTTTGGAAGAAGAAGACAATCATGCTGCACCGACCCCTACGAAAATGTGATAAAATTATAGAACATCTTTCACCTCACCACTATTCTCAGTCAGAGTCATTCATATTCCCATTATGTATGTAACGACAAAAAATGTGATAAAATTATAGAACATCTTTCACCTCACCACTATTCTCAGTCAGAGTCATTCGTATTCCCATTATGTATGTAACGACAAAAAATGTGATAAAATTATAGAACATCTTTCACCTCACCACTATTCTCAGTCAGAGTCATTCGTATTCCCATTATGTATGTAACGACAAAAAATGTGATAAAATTATAGAACATCTTTCACCTCACCACTATTCTAAGTCAGAGTCATTCGTATTCCCATTATGTATGTAACGACAAAAAATGTGATAAAATTATAGAACATCTTTCACCTCACCACTATTCTCAGTCAGAGTCATTCGTATTCCCATTATGTATGTAACGACAAAAAATGTGATAAAATTATAGAACATCTTTCACCTCACCACTATTCTCAGTCAGAGTCATTCGTATTCCCATTATGTATGTAACGACAAAAAATGTGATAAAATTATAGAACATCTTTCACCTCACCACTATTCTCAGTCAGAGTCATTCGTATTCCTATTATGTATGTAACGACAAAAAATGTGATAAAATTATAGAACATCTTTCACCTCACCTCTATTCTCAGTCAGAGTCATTCGTATTCCCATTATGTATGTAACGACAAAAAATAATAACTTTTAAAATTGATACGTAGGTTACACGTTTACGCAAAAACAGACTCTTAATTAATTCTATTTTTTTCTTTTTGTACGCTTGCCTAATTAACATTAAACAAAATAAAACATGAATGGCGGTTAATACTGAAACGAAGCACAAAGGAACATGGAAACCCCAAACCGCTGATTGGAATATTTGCCATATTTTAATAATCTTCTTCAGTATAAAAGTAAACAATCCGTTTTCAAACGTTGAACCTTTTTAAAACTCCAATAATGACGTCCTAAGAAAAAGGTAAATGTGAATGAACGTAATGAAATTTTTCCTCAATTTTCTTCAGTGACCTAAATAAAAGTTTTTCCTGAAATATTGATGATTCGAAGGGAAAAGAAATTTCAATACAAATAATAAGAAAGTAATAATTTGATTTGCAAAAAGTACACTTATTTGGTATATTTTATAACGCAAATTCTTTCACGAATTTTTGAAAGCATCGACTATGAAAAATAAAACGTTCCCATTATATTACGTCGATCAGAAGCCAACCGTTCTATAGTAAAGTGTTCTCTTTGCCTTTGACGACTCCGAATTATGTTTGTAAAAGATTTAATAATATCCTAGTCCTACAAAATAATTTACTGAAAATGTTTGAAGCTCTGTCTTTATGTAACGATTGCGTATCTCCAGTACAAACAATTTCTATGTTATCTCAGATTACTCTGAATGCGGTCATTTAATACAAACTTAATCCTATTCAAGTACCTTTTCAGATAGAATTCTGCGGAACACAGTTATCTAACGTCCCGATTCATAAATAAAGTAGAAGAATTTAATTAATAGAAACAGTGCAATAGTCTAAGGTTACACACGCACCTTTGAAAAAGGGAATTTTTTCAGAAGAGATTTTTCCTCCAATATGCTCGTAAACTTTTTAATAAAACATGATTGTGCGTCGTGCGTGAACATTATAACTTCAGGGTTCAACTCTCGCAACAAACATAAATAACTGTGTAACAGAAGTTTGCTACAAATTCAACATTATGCGTGGTTGAAATAGCGTTAAATTGTAATTGAATTAGTTGGATGCTTAGGTCGTCGTTAGCGGTTCTTTTTTATAAATGAGCCGTGTTCACGAGTGGCGGGTATCAGCGCTCGGCGGGCGCTCGCCGGCCGCTCGGTCAGTGGGTCCCCACAGAGCGGTCGCCGTACTACGTACATATATAGGCAGCGAACTCTTAACATTTAGCCGGGAGCCGTATGAAACGACGCGGAAATTCCCACTTACTCTCTGATTGCCACACTAGGGGGGTTAATGTCATTGTTGATTTGGAATGCCGAATGCGCTTACTGGGATAACGGCTTTAACGTTTTTGCGCTGTGCGATCAATTGAAGCTGAACTTTAGATGATATTAAGCGCTTTTTATGAACCGGAACTGCTATTCAGTTCTAATGCGTTTTGCGGTTCGTTTGATGAATATTAGGATTGCGGTTTTGGTTCTTTGGTTGCATTAGGTCATTCTTTTTTTATTTTATTAATTAATAAAAGTATGGAAGACTAGCGGACGTCACGCGATTTCACCCGCGTAGTTCCCGTTCCCGTGGGAGTACGGAGATAAAATATAGCCTATGTTACTCAGGGTGAATGTAGCTTTCTAATGGTGAATTTTTGAAATCGGCGCAGTAGTTTTTGAATTTATTCATTACAAAGACACAAAAATACAAATCTTTCCTCTTTATAATATTAGTGTAGACAAACGAACGTTTGAATATTTGAGGGAGGGTACAGACAGTCAGTTTAGTAGAACTAGGTACCTCATTGAAACTGTAAAGCTGACAGAATATACATGTGCGTACCTACGAGTACATACATATATAGAGCCGACCAAGAGATAGTTCAGAAACTAATCAAGATCAAATTATTTAGGTATTAATCAACGCGCGTAATTACAATCCATTCGGAATTCCTAATATAACGCAGCAAACTTTATGATTACAATCATGTAAACATTAAACAATGAAGGCAGTGAGCCGAGACAAGTTACCGCAAACGATTGTTTACAGTACGTCGTAAACTAAACACTACTTAAGCTGACAGTTCGTTGTCATCCAGATGCTTAAACTTGATTAATAGACGATTTGGGAGCGGTCTGATTAATACACGCGCGACGATCCATTCAAAACCCGTAACAACTTAATCATGATCAAACAAAGCGGTAGCTGCATGATGGATCTTATAGCACTCATTGTACCTATGGGTTACCAATAGATACCCTGGGACCAAGTTAAAAGCCAGGCAGTGATTCCTTTATATTGATTTCGAAAGTATTACAGCGCTGACCATCTTCCTTAAACGGTTTCATCCTCTGCCTAGCCTTTTCCCCGCTATGTTGGGGTCGGCTTTCAGTCTAACCAGATGCAGCTGAATAGCAGTATTTTACATGGAGCGACTGCCTATCTGACCTCCACAACCCAATTAGTACTGAGTAATACAATACCCCTTGGTAAGACTGGTTGTCAGACTTTTTGGGCCACCGACTCCCTCGAACCGTTTACTAGTAAATTAATTGCTATTGTCACGTCACTCATCGTAAAACAACTCATCTGTTTTCTCTAATTGTTCAATCAACGGCAGATCCTAGTAAATCTGAAACGTCACGTCAATGAGAACAAATATCGAGTTTTTATTAAAGAGTAGGTTTCGTGTAAGAGACAGGACAATCAATTTAGAATATTGATGACAGCTTTCTACTAAAGTAATGGTATTAAAGCTAGCCATGTAGTGGATAAAACAATAAATGTTAGTGACGTAAAACTTATGTTACAATAATAATGCTACAAATTACAATAAGTTACTGCTTCGCTACGAAGCAAAAGTCTAAGACAAAAAATACGTTCGGTACTTTTTTCTTGAAGATGAATGTTCGTTGAGACTGATATTTACTCAGACTAACCCCTTTATCGATGACAGTGACGTAAATTACTTACCTATGGACTTCTTTATCTTGTTTTGTTACCTTTCTTCAGTTTCTTCATTGAAGTTGAAAGGTTTGGTGAAGATAGGTGCACTGAATGGGGCGGTGTCTTCATGTTTGCATTCGGGACTAGATATATGCGTGAGTGAGTAAGAGAAAGACGCCAATCAAAATTGCATATTGACGCTGAAATTAAGCTTAGAACTATCACTGTAATTTCTAGTTTGTGTGTGCATTAACTATATCAATCAATCAATAGGCCCTCTATCCTGAACTTCCGTCTGTTTTGAATTGTTTGTTTTCCTCATTATATCTCTAAGTTCAGTGTGCCTTTTGGCAAAGACTTCCTCTAACAATTTCCATTGTGCCCTATCTCTGGCAACCCTTTTCCAGTAAGGGCCCGCTGTAAGCTTCAACTCATCTTCCCATCTCTTAAGTTCTCTTCCCCATTTGCTTTTTCCATCTCTGGGATACCAGTCTGTCACAATTTTACTCCACTTTTCCTGAGTACTCCTTAAGGCGCTGTCAACACCAAAATCGCGCACACTGTCTATTTGTATGGGAGTAAATGAGACGTCACTATTACTGGGCGGCCAGGTTTTAGAAGAAAATAATGAATAAATATTGAAATAAACAAAAGTGATAAATAAAAAGAATAAATAAAAACAACAGTTCCCTTTATTATTGTATATTACATCACTGTTATTAATATTATCAAGATTTGTTTATAAATAAATACAGTTACAATTCCTACAATTTCAATTTAAATGGTTATTTTATGGGTTTTTTTTATCGAGAAAATTTACCGAAAACGTGTTTTGAACACAATGGTCCACCCATAAATATGATCAAGATTAACATATATATTTTTTTAGCTGCTTCAAAATGTATACATTTGGCTAAAAAACTGTTTTGTGAAGCCTATTTTGACTAGGTACAGCGCCTTAACATGTGGCATTAACTACCTAAGTAGATCTAATACCACTGCATGTAGATCTACCAATGTAGTTAGTTTATACACACAATCATTAGTGGTGACGAATGATTTGCCACGCATGCTTTGCGCGCAAGGTCTGTAGGTACGCGGTTTTAGACACAAACGACGGATAACAATAATTTCTACATGAAATCGGTTGAAATGTAATCATCGCCTTTGGCACTAATAACGGTGCTAAAACAGACAAAAGAATATTATGGACGTGCTTGTAATAGTAAAAGTCGGCAGAAACTCGGACACGATTCCCTTGTCTTCATTACTACGGTGTGCTTTGAAAATGAAATCGACTTTATACAAAGTTATTTGAGATGGATTAGTTAGGTTAAGGGCTTAGAAGTAATTTAACGATCTGTATGCTCTGAAGTGTTTTTATTACCGCGGTACGCGAGTTTGAGATTACCAGCGACGCCTCCCATAAGCCGGCCTATTGACTCTGATTTTATATGGGCCAAGAGTTTGTAATGGCTATTAACTAAGCTCGCACTTGATTTATGTATAATGGTATCTACTACTAGAAGTGACAAGTTGTCAAATAGTCTTTATGTTCTAGGTATTAAGATTCCAATTCATTGAGTTCATTGCTAAACTCAGAGAAAATCTTGATGCTTTAAAAAGATAAGTACTTTCAACTTTACAATTTACTTTCAGTACACTGGAGCCTTTAAAAGATGTTATCATTATTTCGATCAATTTAACCAAAACCATATTATTACTTTTTTATAGAAACTTGACAGCCTGTCTGTAAAACTAACTGCAATGCGATCATCCATGAAAAATCTTTCTTGCACAAAGTTTGTCTACGAAGCAGTGAACTCGCGTTGAATACTAAGTAAAAAAATAATACAATAAACAGTAACTACACACAGTTATCCCTTTATTCGTTGTAATAAAAATCAATAACACAAATTAATTAATCTATACGTACACGCAATAAACAGAAGCAGAACAATATCGAAGAGGGAGGAGGCACTAATGAAATGTAGCGAGCGGGCGACGCTGGCAAATGTAGCGAAACAAACGCACAAACTTCCATCTCGACCCGCCGAATATCAATGGTGGAAACACAAAGATGTTTGTCTCTGTATTGAACGAAAATCTTTTTCATTATACCCATATCTTTCTTTACACATTTAATCCCCCGGAGATATATTTAGACTGTTCTTTTTTCTTTCTTAACAACAAAGAAAATCACTCGCACAAGTTTTGCAATAGCCTCGTTTGCATATGAACAGCTACATTGTTCAAACATTATAGTTGACAGGTCTGCTGCGCTTGCACCAATATTTACCTCTAGACACGCCGCCTTGATATAATGAGAGGTTACCTAGGAACCAGCAGTTATGGTGCGACCGTCGGAATGCCAAGTCATAGGTCCCGAGTTCAAACCCAAGGCACACACCTCTGATTTTTCGGATTCATGTGCGTATTGTATAAATATCACTTGCTTCGGTAAAGGAAAACATTGTGAGGAAACCAGCATGCCTGAGATATTTCTTGACGGCATGTAAAGCCAAGTCAGAGGCCCATGAGAGGCATAAAAATTCTGACCACCCCTAGCCAAGTTACAAACGTTTCGTATCGATTCTCTTTCTACAATCGTAAACGCCTCGGCGTAAGCGATTGTAGAAAGCGCTAAATTGGTAGCCAAGTTGACACGACTGAGTCGATCGCTCGTTCTCTAATGTCTGTAGAAAAAACCTACAATTTAGTCTATGGTGAGCGTTCCTACCAAAGAGTTTAGAGATCAACATGATTGTAGAAACGATAACATTCTATTCTATCATTTGAACGATGTAAACTTGTCTACGAATTTTCTATTCGTTTGTGTTGATCACGTAATTTAACTTTGGGATGATGTCATTCCCATTCATTTGAATAGTTTTCTGCTAGCGTTAACGATTGTAGATTGTCAACTTGGCTAGGGGTGCAGGTTAGGCATTAAACACACGATCAAGAAAAACCTAAGAACCAGATATACGAGTACCTATAGGTACATCATACACTTACATACATAAAGTACTCGTAAATCAACTTAATATAATCCGAGGATGCTCGCGCCGATAAGAAATTTTAATTAGCTTTCACATCTATACAAGACCGTCAAAGAAGCCTTATTCAAATCTTATAATCCAATTAACAGACTAAAATATTCAAAGAACAAAAACAGAGAGGGTTGAAAGAGCTGCAAGCTATAATAAGCCAACAATTCAAACGTGAGACAGGGCAAAGATTTAAGAAACAGTGGTGCACAAAGGGATCGACTGGGAAACTGGGAGACTGGGAAACTGGGAGCTTCAACAAAAATCAAACAGGAAGCGCAAACTTCCTTCTTGCTTACTTTTAAAAGGTTACTCTACATAGTTTGTAACTGCTAGGGTTTTCTCTCGTGTAATTTATATAATTAACGTTCTTAACCTTTAATAGGCTTATAAAGCTTAGACATAAGTAGTTTGCGCCTTTATCTTTGTCAGGGGAGTTTGTTTAGGAGCACAACTAAAATACAGTGCGGAACAGTGGAGCGTCACAGGCGAACTCAACGAACTCGAGGACAAGTGTTCACTGTTCACCCAGTGTAGAGCCGATTTGAACTATAACTTGAACACTGCCGTTCGTTATTTATTGTCGTCATTTTCTTCTCACATTGAGTTTTATAAAAATATGAAAGGAAGGTTCTTTTTACTTTATCAAGTACTAAACAAAGCAATTGGATGCTCACAACCCATCGAATAATCTTTTTGAAAAGGAACTATATACCTACATCACATTAATTAGATCCGTTAATGTAAATAAAGAAATCAATCAGTCCGTAAAAGCGTTTTACAGGGATAATACTTTAAATATACATGGTCGAAAATTTTAACCATTGAAATATTTATAATCTCATGACTTCAGAAAATTATTTACCAATCAACGAACGCAAAAAAACATGTTGGTATATCATTATTTGTTTTATTTTTCAGTTGCTGTAAAAACAGTATTTTTAATAACGTACTGTCTGCAATATATCAATTACTTTACGAAATAATTTCACAGAGTGCTTTGTATAATTTTTGGAATACGAATGTATACAAAATATAATTAATCCTTTTTCGTTGTAACTCTTCGCATGAAGGATTCCTTATTTATTCATTTTAATTAAACACTTTTTGAATTCCCTCTTCCGGCTCACGTGATGAAGATGATTAATATTTTATTGGAACATAAACTCATCATGAAATTCGCAAATTCATTTTAATTTGAGATATAAGTCATCACTTATGTGATATTGACTATGTTTCATTATTATAATACGTACGTTTCGTCCGGTATCCAAAAATCTGACGACATTCTACAAATTAATTACTTTTAGATATTTATTAACCCTCTTATTTAGTCCAAAAACTGTATTATTACCAGAATGAAAGGGTAATTATGCATACGCAGTATTTAAATCAACTCAAAACATTCAAATACCTAAAATACGAGTCTCTCACCAAGCAATAACACAGAATTTAATATAACATATTAATATCTCCGCCATCAGCAGTAAAACTCAAACGTAAGACGCAATTACTACAAATGAAGTAAGTACCAAAAACAATTGAACTTGCATAATATTATTTTAACGGTATACGGCTGGCATAAGAACGTCCTCGTATAAACGTTACGTAACTCCGACTGATGAGTAGGGACGTATTTTGCCAAAGAGGAATTGCGCACACTTGTGCTCTACTCAAAGTTTCCATTGTAACATCTTAACTTATGCAATATAGCGTCTGCTTCTTTAATACTTTCCACGACGCTCGATTACGTTTAACGACGCAGTTCGAATGAATTTTCTTATTTACAGTAAGCTGGCAGAAAATCGGATGGTATTCTTAGACGGCAGGATTTCACACGCGACGTGCTTCATACGAGAAGTTTTGCGTGCTGTTTCATTTTGCATTCAAATAAACTCAGTGGATCTCGATTCATATGGCTGGCTTGTTGGTTGGCTTACTGTATCTATACAACAATGTTTTAGCAAATGTATTCCTCTGTGATGCGATATACATATCTGCGAATTAACATTCTTTTTTGACTGCTTTATACGGTTTTGTTTTCTTTTCCCGAATCGTAAATGATAAATGATGTTTATTTTGCAAGTAGGTTTTTACAAACACTTTTACACGGCATTTTTTTAAAACTAGATGGGGTCGGTGTTTCGTACCTGACTACTCTGAGAAGAAACAGCCGAAACAAACTCAGAGGTCATCGTCTCTTTTGAAGTCCAGACATAATCTTCGTACGGCTTAGTTTTGGATTTCAACCAACATTTTACTCAGAAACTTATAAAATACAGAACCAATCAGCACAAGTATACCTACCTACTTAAACTTCATAGTAGATAACATGTGCCAATGAAAAAGTCTCTCTTTTTCTCTTTCAAATAACAGTGACTTAACTTTTCTTCATTATTATAATTTATGGAGTAAAGCTCACATGCAAAGCTTCTCCTGAAATTCAATATCCATCATGTATTGTAGTATGTAAAATCTTTGTCGGTCTGGTCATACACGCATGCTTGTGGCTCGTTATTGATGACGCAGCCATAGACGCGCCCATATCGATCTAATATCAATAACCTATCGACAAAAAGCCTCTTTGATACGATATAGATAATTTTAATTTCAGTATAAGCGGTGCCAGGGAGTGGTCAAATCGGTAGCCTTATTCTGTAACTTGCTTGCTATCTATAAGAGATTAAAAAAAAACTTAATGCACTTGATTTCAAGGTGAAAATCAAGTGCATTAAGTTAAGAAAGCTGAATAAAAAAGTTTTCGTTGAATAAATGGTTTACTTGTTTCCTAATTAAAATTCTCCATAAGAATACTTTTATTATTTCGTCATAATAATTTTGGTTTTTACACTAATCAATGACAAAAGAGTTGCAATAAGATCAGTTCCATTCACGAATAAGAATAGATCAAACTCTGAAACTGACTTTTAATTAATAACCACGCGAGCATATTGCGGGGAGGAACAAATAATGCAAATAACTACTCCTTTAATCATGCAAACGGTTCCCCGACGAACAACTTCAATTCAAACACGACTGGTGAAACAGCTCATATGTAGCACATGCTTTCTGAACTAACTTATGCATAAATACAGCATTAAACCCTGACGTAATAATAGGACAAAAACTTGGCAAATATTTCAAAAATATTATCAATATTATGACAAATACGTATTTAGTAAACATGATACTGTAATTACACTACCATTAACTTGAAGAAACACGTCTAATAAGACACTCCACTGATAAAGTCCTTAATTCAATGTAAAAAACTTCCATTATTTTCAAACCCATCTACCAAAGAAATAAAATTGAAGAGTTTGTTTGTAATTTCAAAATAAATGAAAAACATTTTTTTGGATTGAAAACTTCTTTAGGCGCGTTGAGCACTTTTTGGGTAAACCAAAATCATGGAACTCGCGTGACCGTCACTTACGCTTTTCGTGGCACTCGTAGCCGATCCACTACGGCGTAGCACCACTTAGGCGTAATTTTTTATTTTTGTCTCTTTATCTGTCTGTTTGTTCCGGCTAATGTCCAAAACGGCAGGACCGATTATGATGGGACTTTACTGGCGTATGTATAAGGAGTAACTCAAGCTACTTTTTGTTTTAGAAAAAGGATTAGGGTTTAGTGCAAAAAAAAAAACCTTGAAATTGTTAACAGAATCTGATTCAAAAAGGGGTAATATTTTTAAAATAATTTAATGGGGACGAAGGTCGAAGGGTCGGGGAATACCTATATTATGACTATAGTTGCTGCCAGATAAGGTCACAATAGCGGTCATTGCCCTTTTCCTAATATCTCTTCGTACGAACCAAAACAATGACCATGTATCGTTTTTCATAGAGATATAGATGACGATTCTAGACTTGAACAGACTTATTTTTGGATCCAATTTTAGCGGTCATTGACCCACCTAAATTTATTAAAGTTAAGAACTTTAATGGGGGAGGCCTTTGCCCAACAGTGGGACAGAATAGGCTAAGTAAAAAAAAAAAAAAAAGAACTTTAATAAATGTAGGTGGGTCAATGACCGCTATTGCGATCTTAACTGGCAGCAACTATAGAAACCGCAAAAAATCTATACCTATGTATTGTGGTGTTTTGGAAGATAACTCATATTTCAAATCGGAATATCTTGCATATTTAGTCATGTTTCCTTTAATTTTATCTGCTCCAAACTGGAAAAATGCAAAAAAGCACCTAAATTCAAATAGTGCCCATTGAAGTAGATCGATTGGTTTCACATTATAAAAATATTTTAATTTAATAGAAAGCTCAATCGTACTACAAATAATACAAATAATTAGGAACCGAATTCGGTTTTCCAAAATCTGTGCAGTACGAGTAAATTAAAACAGCAAGAAAATAAATAAATTATTTCAATTTTATGTTGCAGTTTTTTGCACTTTTGTTGCATATTTTGAATGTTTATCGTGCATATTTGCATATATTTCGTCGATTTTATGTTGCATATAATCCGGTCCCTAATTAAGACAAATATAATTATGATCAATATGACTAACATCCTACAAGATCTATTATATTATTAAGCCAAGAGCCATGAGCGTATCGATACAGAATAGAGCCCGAAAATCTCTAAATAGGCCAAACCACTCAACTTATATTGTTCCGCGAACTCTAATTATTATTAATGATAGCGCACGCTTATGAAAATTCCGTCGTGAAGAAAGGTTCTACGTATTATAACGACGTAGGTACCTGTATACAGCATTAATGAGAAGGTGACGACATGTTTTGTGATTCGTCACCTTAGGGCTTAGGCACAATAACGACCTTTTGGGTATTTCCATTAGGAATTTCTCAATAGCAGCCACGGAGTCTGGATTTGTGCCCGGTTGAGGGCAATAGGCTTGCTCCCTATTACATGGGACTTAAATATGGGGTGTACTATTAGGAACACGTCTGCCTACCCCATCGGGTATTTATTTTTATTCTTATTCTTTATTGCACACAAAATTAAAAAAATATACACACAAATTAAAATATATAGCTTATGTACAACGGCGAGCTTAACCCAGAATTGGGTTTTCTTACAGCAAACCGTATCTACCTCCTCCTCCTCTCCTCCTCCTCCTCTCTCCTCCTCCTTACCTTTTTATTTTATTTTATTTATTTGGCTCACCAACAATTGAATACACTGAACTGGACTGCAGGCGTCATGCTAACTTCATACTCTGCATAGCCTTTTCCCAACTATGTCGGGGTCGGCTTCCAACCTTACCAGATGTAGCTGAAAAATACCAGATTTGACATGGAGCGACAGCCTATCTGACCACATTTTGTAAGTACTGGGGATATAAGACTGGTAAGACTTGTTGTTAGAATTTCAGACCTCCTGTAACGTTGCCTACACACGGAGAAAACTCGGTACGTAATGTACCTATCAACCCATCTACGGACCGACCTTGGTGAGTGCTGCTTAACCTTGAAGAACGATCCATATTTTAATCAAATCAATTTGCGAGAATATACTATTAAAGCAATTACGTATATGTGTTAATTTATCTATACACTGAAACTTGTAAATAACGATAGGTAGGTACGTACGCAGTAGGTACGTACGCAGTAGGTAAATCTAAGTATTTCTCAGAATTACCGCCAACACTATTTCGCAACTCAGTGTCTAAGTTACTAATAATCACAAGTTGGATAAACTATAATCTACATAGATTGAAGGAAACATTATCATTACCAAGTATTTCATAGACTCTTGCCATTATTACTCTAGATTTTAATAAAAACTTGGACCATTTCAGACCAAAATGAGGAGGCCAACCAGTTGCCTTATAATAACTAGAATCGTTTTCATTATTCGTTCCGGTCAAGGTTAATAGTTTTCGGTAGAACCCCGTAATCTGTGACCATTAGCTGACACTTTCTATATATTTTACGTATAGTTACAAATCAAGAAAAGAAAAATAAAATGGCTGTTATTTTTCACCGCCATTATTTTTTTTTATCGCGTACATATACGTAGTCCTCCCACGAGATGGTCCTGAGTGAAGGTTGCGGGAATCCGCTACATGCGAGATGCACGGGACCGGTCTATGTGGCGACTCTTATGTCTCTGGCTTATGTCCAGCAGTAGACGTCTTTCGGCTGAAATGATGATGATGATGAAGATACATGAATGATATTATCATCATCATCAGCCTATAATGTTCCCACTGCTGGGACACGGCCTCCTGATACATAGTCCGTATCAATCATCAAGCGATTGCATAGATAATTTTTAATAACTTTCGGGAGCGCATGTTACCCAAATATTTGGATTCGTTAAATATTAAGATAACTGGTCCTATTTTTAAATCAAAATACAGAAATTCTTATTTTATTTTATGACAGAAACATTTCTTAGAAAGATTTCATTTAAAAGTGTCTTTAGATAACACGAAACAAACGGATTTTTTTTTTTTTTGCAAGCGCCTTTAAATCCTAGATTAAAGTTCTAAAGATTATAACTAACAAAATGTAAATAAGATTTAATCATTTAAAAAAATTCAAAAGCCCAAATTGTATTTAAATAAACAATCCCGTTGGTCCCGTGGGTCTAGTGGTGGCAAGCGTGACTACAGAGTATGAGGTCCTGGGTTCGATTCCCTGGTCAGGCTATTTGTTATTGGGTTTTTCCATCAGGATTTTTTTAGTAGAAGCCACGGTGTCAGGATTAGTGACCGGTTGATGGCTTGAACGAGCGGCAAACATAAATTTCGAAATCTAGGTGTGGATTGATATATTACTATGGGTTTTTTAATATATCAATGGGTGTACGGTAGGTAGTCAGTGGCCCGAAAAGTCTGACAACCAGTCTTACCAAGGGGTACCGTATTACCCAGTACTAACTGGGTTGTGGAGGTCAGATAGGCAGTCGCTCCATGTAAAATACAGATATTCAGATGCATCCGGTTAGATTGGAAGCTGACCCCAACATAGTTGGGAAAAGGCTAGGCAGATGATGATGATGCAGTGGGTGTACGGTACACTTCTGCCTAATCCATACAGATGTTATATTAATCTCATCATCTAGTTAGACTTTTCTCTCGACCATGTGATTGATCCGCATCCGAGTATAAATATTAAAATAAAGGATCACAGCGACTTCTAAAGGTTAAACCGGTTTTCGGATTGTCGGCTTCCCTCTGCGGATAGCGGTACGACTTTCGTTGCCATGACAACCAGGACTGACCGCCTAAAATGCTGTTCGAGACACAAAGACGCAATATAATCGCAGTTATTTTACCTTCGTCCTTTTCAATAATGCAGTGACCTTTATGCTCCTAGCAATAAGGTTGTTATCAGGTTGCTGTCACTGATAAGCCTGTATAAATTATAATAATTGTGACACTTAGCCCTGTAGGGGGGTGTCAGCAGGTAGGTAAGTAAGGGTTTGTAAATAATAAGAGCTGGTTAGATACACTTATTATTTATTGCCTAATCTTCCGTGGTCATCACACGACTCGATTGCAGAGGTAGAAAGGTGGTAGGGAACACTGGCCTGAACCGTCTCCAGCGATGATGGTTCCGTCTTAGACCCTGCCCGCAGCCAACGGCTTCAATTCTAGGTGCTGTCTGTAGTGGTAACTCAGCGTAGGTGGTAGGTCCTCACTCTGCAGCAGAGGACTTCAACAGCAGGCTTTCTCCAAGCTTCCTTCACGACACCGGAACCACGACGTGGCGAAAGGTAGACTAAAATCCCTAGAGGGATTTCGCGACGTATTTATTAAAAATTATTTAGGTTCGATCGGAGCGGCCGGCACAGCCGTCGCCTCAGTGCTCTCAAAACGACTCGTAATCGGCCCTAGCGAGCCCACCCGAATCGTAACTCCTCGGCTACGCTCGGCAAGGATCGTTTTAGCGTTGCGCGGGCGCATATAAGCGAGGACCTTTACACCCGTAGGTTCCGTACAATAATATTTAGTTTAAATGATTATTTAAGTGTTAGGTTTACTTAATAATATTATAATACTTAGGTTATTTTTTAAAGTTTTGTGTAAATAGTCTAGATTTTAGTGTACATAGATTTCTTATTATTTATGTCTCTTAAACTAAACTCTTTTAAATTGTAACTTGCAAAGTGCAACGTTACATAATCTTTATTTTCATGACGATAAGCTTGCTGGTGGATTGCAGCTGTCAGAGGTGTATAAAAGGTATGTCGCTTTGTACAGCAGGCTACCTGAAACTGTCAAATTTTCCCAATCAACTTTGAACCTACTGCTTTATTGATAACGTTGAAAATATATTAAAGAAATTTTACGGATTGTACTAGCTTGATGTGCTGGCTTCTGTACTGAAGCTCAAGCCCGTTTTCAAATCTACTACCCATTTTGTTATGATATAATAACATTGAATTATTAAATAAATTGAGCTAAGAACTTATAATACTTATTCACATCAGTCGGGCCAATTAATACTGAGTAATCGGTTTATTGCTAACAAGAGTAACAAGTAAATTAATCCGATCTCCAATCAAACTCTAATTGGCATCTTATTACCTACTGCAGATTAAAACAAAGTACAGTTAACAGCTACAGCCGATCCATAATTCTAACCATTGAAAGCACTTCGTGTTGAAGACAGAAACTGAAGTATTTTTCATTCGCAAATCATTTTTTTAAGCTTATTTTTATGCTCATTGTACTATCGGGGTCTTTTCCGCCTGACCATTTTAATTTTTTTTCGCTTAAATCATGCTGAGGCGCCGAGCCACGCCCCCTTAAAGTTTGGGCCTATTAGGAAAGCGTCAACTTTGGCGCGCAAAGTAAAAATAACTCTCGTTTGGCGTGCGTCGTCAATGCGCTCGGCCGATTCGGTATCTTTTCATTCATTTTTTCTACACAAAGTCAACGGGGCGGGGCTAGAGAGCGTTTTTATGTTGCGAGTGCAAGCAAAAATGAGCTTAGTGGTGGTCAGGTGGGAGTGTCCTCGATAGTACATAATCGTAGATAGTGGTGTCGATATTGTTGTGCAAAAACTAAACTTAATTTAGGCTATTGCTATCTTTTTCTCTCTAATAAAACGAGAACGAGACGGACGTAATTTAGAGCTGTCAAATTTAATTGGAACTAATATTTCCATACAAATGAAGGGTGTACGTAAAAACGTGTCGACTAAAAAACACGTTGAAGCGCAAGGCATAAACTAGTTTGACATCTCTAACTTAGTTCATAGCTATAGCCGTCCTTTTGTCGCACTGCCTTTTAGTAAAATATAAATAGCCTTAATTAAGTTTAGTTTGTGCACAACAGAATCGACACCAGTGTTCATTTTTTTTAAGTTTAATGACCAAAGTTAAGATTCCCAATGGTTTACCTATGTTATTAATTTTATATTTTTCGTTGCTTTTTTTTGATAGAAGTAATAATATAGTCTCAAACATAACATAACATCACGCCTGTAATACCCGAAGGGTTAGGCAGATGTGTACTCATTTCACCAGTTGTGATTTAAGTCTCATGAAAAAACCGGCCAAGTGCGACTTGAACTCGCACCCCTTTAATTTTTATTTTATTTGTATTATTTGTTGTAATAGCGGCAACAGAAATACATTATATGTGAAAATTCCCACCACAGTGGTAGGTGGCCTCAATTATAATGATCCCTTAACCTGGGAAACCTCAAGAAGAAGTAACCTCATATTGACCTATAAGTCTTCTACCAATACTTTCAAAACTGTTTGAGAAACTGTTTTTACAAAGGCTGCTACGGTTCTCTATTGTATTACCTAACTTTTTTATTCATAATTTAAAGTGCCATAACTTTTTTTGTCCTAATCATCATTTGTCCGAATGATAACTTACCCGAACTTAATATCACATAATATCACATGCCATAAAATTGAAATCCCTAAATACAATATGCCCTAAACCCGTTTGTCCTAAATATTACAATCAATAATATACAAAAGACTAAAAACCATTTTCAATAATAGTTATAAATCCTAAATTCAAAAATATATGTTCAATGTTTTGATCTTAATAATATTTTTAAAACAAACCGGTATGTTCCCAGACGTTCCCAAAAGGGAACTAAACATTGTTATTTTAATTGTGTCTATAATTACGGGTAACTACAGGTTAAGTATTACTTAGCTTTTGCTATGCTGTAACACATTTTTATACAATATTGCTCTTATAAAAATTTGTAAGAATTAAAAAGTAGAACCATCATAATATCGCAGAAAGTTCACTAAAAGGCAGAAAATCAATCAATCAAACAAACATACACCAAACAAACATATACTATGCATGCAGCAAGCATGCAGCAAGCATTCAGCAAGCATACAACAAGCATGCAGCAACCATGCAGCATGCAAGCACGCATACAGTATGCAAGCAAGCATGCAGCATGCAAGCGAGCAAGCAACATGCAGCAGGCATGGTTTCTGTCACGGCTCCGGTGCTGCGGGGCTCCGGCGGTCCCACGCGAGCTAATCGTCGCAGATGTGTTTAACGCTCACCACCACAGCTTCGGCTTGCTGGCCGGCTCCGCCGGCCAGCCTCAGCTGCGGCGGCGAGCGTTAACACCACCTGCTCCTCAACTCGCGGGCCGCCTCGCCCCTTCGCGCCTACGCGATTTTAAATTACACTCTCGGGGTAGGGCAGACAAGACTGCGTGGGGTCGGATTTACAGCGATTCGTTTCTGTCACTAAAACCTAATTTTTAGCAAATGTTTTAGGACCAAAAAATTCATTATACCTATATGAACATTCGGAATAATACACGTTATATAATAAAATACTTAGGACATTTGACTTTATGGCATGTAAAATTAGAAGATTCAATTATTATAGTATTCGATATTATGACAGAACAGTTTTAGAAATAAAGATAATTATGTAAAACAAAATTTCGGGATTTTGAACATTATGGTTACTGAAGTTTATAGCAAACGTTTTATGGATAATGATTTTCGGACAAACATTTTTAGGAGAATTAAGGGAGTACCGGCTGCTACCCATTCTTGAGGAAAGAAAAACAATACTAGAACATCAATTTGGGTTCAGCGCAAAACACTCCACAGACTTCACACAGACTGGTTGAAAAAATACACAACACTCTTGAAGCTAAGCAGTACTACTCAGCTGTATTCCTAGACGTAACGCGCCTGAGTTACGTCGTACGTATGCTTGGAAATTTGAGCACTATTTTGACAACCTTCTTTGAGATTAATTGAATTTGCTGTACTGGCCAGAAACAAGCGACCAGCGGCCTGCAAAAGTTGTATGAACATCCATATCTGTCGTGTTTAGCGGCCAAATAATTATATTAAACTCATTTAATATAATTCGTGTTATACGTCGTGTTATTTAAAAATGGAACGATCTTTTACTATGAAACATGGCAACCAAGGAGGTAACGTATCAAAGGTTTTATTTAAATTTCGAATTGGCTTGCAAATAGAAAGCGATAAATTGAAAAAAAAAAAACCGGCCAAGTGCGAGTCGGACTCGCGCACGAAGGGTTCCGTACCAATTTTTTTTTAAAAATCACGTTTGTTGTATGGGAGCCCCCGTTAAATATTAATTTTATTCTGTTTTTAGTATTTGTTGTTATAGCGGCAACAGAAATACATCATCTGTGAAAATGTCAACTGTCTAGCTGTCACGGTTCATGAGATACAGCCTGGTGACAGACAGACGGACAGACGGACAGACAGCGAAGTCTTAGTAATAGGGTTCCGTTTTTACCCTTTGGGTACGGAACCCTAAAAAAAACAAATGAACTCTTCAACGCGAGAAAAATGATTGTTGTTTGTGTGCATCATTGATTTTGAAAAGTAATAATTGTATTCATTTCCTCGCATTTTTTGAGAAAAGTACTTATAAGCCTTGGCCACAACTAGGCGCTAATGGACTTACGTATGTGTACCTTTTTTTTTTTTTTTTTTTTTTTTTTTTTTTTTTTTTTTTTTTTTTTTTTCGGATGGGAAATCATCAAATAACCCCAGGAGGGAGTGTCAGACTTTTACTGACTAAAACCCATCCATGTTCCTTCATCGCCCTTTGTGGCCCCGACGTATGTGTACCTACGAGTAAATTAAATTAAAAACATTATTATGTAGTACTTATTTCAATTTTAAGTTACATATTTTTGCACTTTTGTTGCATATTTTGAGTATTTGTGGTGCATATTTGCATGCATATTACGATGATTTTATGCTGCAAAAATCCGGTCTCTATATATTACTAATTGAGATTTTCAGACAAAACGAGAAAAGTCAAATAAGTATGGTAATAAATAAAATAGGGTACCGATAAACGTACGCACGACGAGCAATCAAGCATAAAAAAACCAGTTTATGCAGATTGCTCATTGTACAGGAAATCTATACAAAGCGAGGCCATGTTATCCTGGAAATGTATAGCTTGATGTCTCGCCGAGTGTACATGTTAGAAATGGTTTAAAACTGATTGCCATTGGTTTGCTCTCTGATGCTAACAATTTTGTGTCGCCATTGCCTTAAAAATTACTATCGAAAAACATACTATAGTTGGTGCCAGTTAAGATGAGAATAGCAGTCATTGACCCACCTACATTTATTAAACTGCTTAACTTTGAAAACCAAAAATAAGCCTGTTAAAGTCTAGAATCGTCATCTATCGTGATCTTCAACATTTTTTGTAATGAAAAACGATACATGGTTTATTTGTTTTGGTTCGTACGAAGACATATTAGAGAAAGGGCAATGACCGCTATTCTCATTTTAACTGGCACCAACTATATACACCGGTGCCTAGTACCTACCCCTTCAAGACATACAGGCACAATGTTATATTACATTATCCTTTGTTGTTTCAGATGCCTGACTTGTTATAAGAGCCTAAGCTTTATGCACCGTACTCTTTCTTCGTTCAGAATATGTATAAGATCTGAAATCGGCTTATAAAACAGCCAGCTTTTCTCGACATTCACATCATTTTCCAACGGAAATCTTATATATATATATCTAAATATATAAAAGAAGAAACTGACTGACTGACTGACTGACTGACTGACTGACTGACTCATCTATCAACGCACAGCCCAAACCGCTGGGTCTACAGATTCCAAATTTGGCAAGTAGGTTCCTTATGTGGTCTAGGGGTGCACTAAGAAAGGATTTTTCAAAATTCACCCCCTAAGGGGGTTAAACGGGGCTCCGAAGCTTGTATGGGGAAACAAGATTAGTTAGTCTGTTTTATTCGAAACTTTACAGAATTGCTCCTATTGATAAATGAGTAGAAATGGGTTTCAGGATTTTTCAGAATTCAACCCCTAAGAGGGGGGAATGGGGTGACAAAGTCTAAAAATAAATGCACAGCCCAAACCGCTGAGTCTAGAGATTCCAAATTTGGCACATTGGTTCCTTTTGTGGTCTAAGGGTGCACTAAGAAAGGATTTTGCAAAATTCATCCCCTAGGGGGTTAAACGGGGCTCCAAAGTTTGTATGGGGAAACAAGATTAGTTAAACTATTTTATTCGAAACTTCACAGGAGTGCTTCTATTGATAAATGAGTAGAAACGGGTTTCAGGTTTTTTCTGAATTCAACCCCTAAGAGGGGAAAATGGGGTGGCAAATTATAAAAATCAATGCACAGCCCAAACCACTGAGACTGGAGATTCCAAATTTGACACATAGGTTCTTTATGGGGTTTAGGGGTGCATTAAGAAAGGATTTTGCAAAATTAACCCCCTAAGGGGTTGAAAGGGGGTCCAAAGATTACATGGGGAAATAAGATTAGTTAGACTACTTTATTCGAAACTTAACAGGAGTACTCCTATCGATAAATGAATTAACATTTGTGTTTCAGATTTTTTCAGAATTCAACCCCTAAAGGGGGAAATGGGGTAACGAAGCCTGAAATACAACATAGGTATTGTTTGTATGGTGAATTGGGTCGGGTGTATTACAAAAACAACGATTTTAAGATTTAATGTGGCGGACCTGAATTACCATCATTCCCTGTTGGGGTGCGATGGGGTTGAAATGTCTAAAAATCAATATGGGTGTCGAAACCGAGATTATCAGGGGTGCTGATGTCGAAAATGGCATTTATTTTGAAATCTAGAAGATAGCGGATTCAACTTCTAGGGTTATTGTTGATTTATTGTAATGATTGTGATAACGATGATGATCATTGTTATAATGATGATGTTGATTGTGATGATGATGATTGTGATTACGATGATAATGATTGTGGTTACGCTGATGATTGTGATAATGATCATGATGATTGTGATGGTGATTGTGATGGTGATTGTGATAGTGATTGTGATAGTGAAGGCGATTGTGATAGTGATGGCGATTGTGATAGTGACGGTGATTGTGATGGTGATTGTGATTTTGATAGCGATGGTTGTGATATAGAGGATGGAGATTGTGATGATGATGATTATGATTAAGATGATAATGATTGTGATTACGGTGATGATGATTGTGATGACGAGGATGGAGATTGTGATGATGATGATTGTGATTACGATGATAGTCGTTGTGATTACAATGATAATAATTGTTAAAATGATGATAGTGATTGTGATTGTAATGATAATGATTGTGATTACGATGATGATGATTGTGATTACGATGATGATGATTGTGATTATGATGATGATGATTGTGATAACGATGATGGTGATTGTGATAGTGATTTTGATGGTGATGGTGATTGTGATAGTGATGGTGATTGTGATGGTGATAGCGATGGTGATAGTGACTGTGATTGTGACAGTGATGGTGATAATGATGAAGGTGATTGTGATTACGATAATAATGATTGTGATTGTTATGGTGATTGTAATGGTGATGTGACGTTGATTGTGATGGTGATTGTGATTGTGATAGTGATAGTGATAGTGATGGTGATTGTGATAGTGATAGTGATAGTGATGGTGATTGTGAATTTGTGATTATGATTGTGGTTGTGATAGTGATGGCGATTGTGATCATGATGATTGTGATTAAGATGAAAATGATTGAGGTTACGATGATAATGATTGTGATGACGAGGATAGGGATTGTGATGATGATGATTGCGATTACGATAATAATGATTGTTAAAATGATGATAGTGATTGTGATTGTGATCGAGATTGTGATGGTGATTTTGATGGTGGTTGTGATGGTGATTGTGATTGTGATGGTGATTGTGTGTGATGGTGATTGTGATGGTGATTGTGATGGTGATTGTGATGGTGATGGTGATTGTGATAGTGATGGTGATCGTAATTACAATGATAATGATTGTGATAACGATGATGGTGATTGTGATAGTGATGGTGATCGTAATTACGATGATAATGATTGTGATAACGATGATGGTGATTGCGATAGTGATTTTGATGGTTATTGTGATGGTGATGGTGATTGTGATAGTGACGGTGATTGTGATGGTGATAGCGATGGTGATGGGGATTGTGATGGTGATTGTGATTGTGATGATGATTGTGATTAAGATGAAAATGAATGAGGTTACGATGATAATGATTGTGATGACGAGGATGGGGATTGTGATGATGATGATTGTGATTACGATGATAATGATTGTTAAATTGATAGTGATTGTGATTGTGATCGAGATTGTGATGGTGATTTTGATGGTGGTTGTGATGGTGATTGTGATGGTGATTGTGTGTGATGGTGATTGTGATGGTGATTGTGATAGTGATGGTGATCGTAATTACGATGATAATGATTGTGATAACGATGATGGTGATTGTGATAGTGATGGTGATCGTAATTACGATGATAATGATTGTGATAACGATGATGGTGATTGTGATAGTGATTTTGATGGTTATTGATCACAATAACCATCAAAATCACCATCAGGTGATGGTGATTGTGATAGTGACGGTGATTGTGATGGTGATAGCGATGGTGATGGGGATTGTGATGGTGATTGTGATATTGATGGTGACAGTGATAGTGATGGTGATTGTGATCATGATTGTGATAATGATGGTGGTTGTGATAGTGATGGTGATTGTGATAATGATTGTGACAATGATGGTGGTTGTGATATTGATGATAATAATAAATTGTGATGATTATGAAATTTGGCACATAGATAGTTTATAACCTAAATTAACATGTAGGACACTATTTATCCCTTAAGTATGATTCAGTGGGTCAGTTACCGAACTGCACGCGGGCGAAGCCGCGGGCAACAGCTAGTACGTATATATAATGGTAAACTGACTGACTGACTGGGTGATATATCAACGCACAGCCCAAACCGCTGGGTCTATAGATTCCAAATTTGGCAAGTAGGTTCTTTATGTGGTCTAGGGGTGCACTAAGAAAGGATTTTCCAAAATTCACCCCCTGAGGGGGTTAAGTGGCCTGCCGGGGTTGCCTCCTGCCGGGGTTGCGGGACTGTTCGAAAGAGATACCGTGGCCCCGGAACACAAAGGGCGATGAAGGAACATGGATGGGTTATAATCAGTAAAAGTCTGACACTCCCTCCTGCTCCGCCCAGAGCGGGAGGAGTTATTTGATGATTTCCCATCAGAAAAAAAAAAAAAAGGGGTTAAGTGGGGCTCTAAAGTTTGTATGGGGATATAAGATTAGTTATTCGAAACTTCACAGGAGAGCTCCTATTGATAAATGAGTAGAAACGGGTTTTAGGTTTTTTTCAGAATTCAATCCCTAAAGGGGGAAATGGGGCGACAAATTCTGAAATTCAACATGGTGATGATGATGGTGATTGTGATGGTGATAGTGATGTTTATGAAATTTGGCACATAGATAGTTTATAACCTGGTTTAACATGTAGGATACTATTTATCCCTATAGTATGATCCCGTGGGACAGTTACCGAACTCCACGCGGGCGAAGCCGCGGGCAACAGTCATGTATAATAGAGTATGGTTTTGTATATCGAGTCTATGTACAAAAATACCTTCTATTTACTGCATGCATATGAAAATAACGATGAATATGAATCCAATTACAAAATAGAAACCGCTCGGGAGTTCCCGCCATATTTGTTCAAACTAGTTACGCATATTTTCACTGTAGGTCATATAGCGATCCTTACCGTTCCCGAAAATTTCAAAACTCCATTTTTAGGGTTCCGTACCCAAAAAGGTAAAAACGGAACCCTATTACTAAGACTTCGCTGTCTGTCCGTCTGTCCGTCTGTCTGTCACCAGGCTGTATCTCATGAACCGTGACAGCTAGACAGTTATAGCTATATAAAAACAGAATAAAATTAATATTTAAGGGGGGCTCCCATACAACAAACGTGTTTTTTTATAATAATTGGTACGGAACCC
Organism: Xestia xanthographa; assembly: GCA_905147715.2. Taxonomy (NCBI): domain Eukaryota; kingdom Metazoa; phylum Arthropoda; class Insecta; order Lepidoptera; family Noctuidae; genus Xestia; species Xestia xanthographa. The sequence continues at coordinate 14,673,810 of LR990656.1, forward strand.
TTCGTGCACGAGTCCGACTCGCACTTGGCCGGTTTTTTAGCGAGAGAAGAAATATTATTATATTTATTTTTTACAAAATGTGATTTTTACCGACTATCAAGGTGCATTATGTTGTATAAAGTAAGTAAATTCGACAATGTTCACGGTTAACAACTTTCCAACCTTATTTTAAAGTATTATCGGGCTGGTGGCTCCACGTCCAAACTGCGTTATTTCTTATGACTTTTCAACTTCATAAAAATTAATGAAAATTAGTGTAATACCGGCCAATTGCAAGTCGGACTCGCACAATATAATAACAATATTCTTAACGCTCCTGCATAGGTCAATTTACACTCAACAGTATAACTAAATTTGTTTTGAATGGTATTTTTAAAGAAAAACAAAGCTACTGCTGTAGTTGCACAAAAAAGTCCCAAATCTTCCAAACTAAATATCAAATCTCATTGAAATTATTTTGCTTTGAAAATTATTTTTACGTACTTTCAAATTAGCGGGGGACACAATTTTTACGGCTTTGGAAGCGGATATCTTATCAACATTGACTTAAGAAAAACAGTTTAATAAAAGAACCTCGATATCATTTTTAAGAGCTATCGATAAACAACAGCACTCAGTTATTATATCGCATACACACATAAGCAGATTAAAATTAAAAGAATCTACTTAAACTAATTTATTTTATAACTCTACAGTAAAGGAATCAAAAACCAACGGCCCTATTAATATTTTATTGGAGAGACTACCCGCAATCCAAAGAAAAAAAAAGAAAAACAGTGTAAATCCGACTTCCGGGCCTGCTGCCAACTCGATTCGCATTGCAGAAAGATGAGCTATAAGATTGTAATGGAACAAGATATAGAAATGAACTGAAAAGTGAACATGCCTCGTTCTCTGGTCTGCCACATGTCATGAGCAGTGATATAGTGTTTTGCAGGCTTTCGATATATAATTTCGATCTGTTTTTTCTAGTTTTATCTACTTGGGAATTTCACTATATCTCATACGCGATGTAATGATCGTGGGTAACCCGAAACGAGTATCTAAGGATCATAGAAGTAGCCGTTCTTGTTTCTGTCTACCCACATGGGGAAAAATGTCTGAGTTTATGTAGTTACCTATGTATGTCATATACGTTGTAGTAGTACATACTTACACTATTCATAATATATACGTCGGTGTTCAGAACAAGTTCCTGAAATGGGACTGCAAAGCAAAAAACTAAAGTTATCAAAAAACTGGTCAGAGCAGTTGTGAACTTGTTAACCAGCAAAACTTAAACACAATTTTTCACCAAAAATCAAGCTTATGATTCTTTTCACCACTTTCCTTTATTTCTTTTGCCCTGAAAACGCTTTATAAATATTGAAATATAAACAAAGAACTAAACCACTTATCCATCTATGCTAACTAGTGGGTAATTACTAGCCACTGGAATATTCAATAATTTACCTTCATTCATTTTTATAGTATATATATATCTATAGAAAGAATTACTACCTCGCCTTCGACCTTTGTTACCAATTTCTCACCTTACGCATAAGCACATCATTATTTTTGGCTTAAGTACGTTCTAACTGCCTCAAAACATTCTGAATTTCAGAACGTTCACTTTTTAAGAAAACCAGTTTTGAAAGCCGTCATTAAAGTAACCAAAGTACCTAAATAATGCCATAGTAATGACTAATTAGTGTTTTGCTAGAAACGTTAATTCCTCGTGTTGTTAGGTATTTCAAAATAAAATATAAGTAGACAGAAGACCACAATAATGGTTGACCAAACCTATTAAATCACTTTGAAAGTAACTTTGTTGAGCATCAAAACCACGAAGTTGGTAAATATTTACTTCGTCATCAAAACGCAACGATGACGTGACGCTCGACACGTCAATAACAATCACCAAAACTCGAGCAAATTCGTGAGCGCCTTTACAAGCATGAACACTTAACTCCAATGATAATTTCATATTCGATAAAACAACTCTGAGGAATTGAACCAATTAGTATTATAACAATTCCCACGTAACATTGTTTGACAGAGGAATTATAATTACGGCTGAAAACCTTCCGCGAAATGTCCTTAAGAAATTTCAAATTACATCATACAACTTTACCTTAGACTTGGCAGACTAAATCAATAAGTTTAATTTCTGTTTCAAAGTTATATTCTTCAATTTGTGAATAATTACAGGCAGGCCCCCTCTCCTATCTCCCTTTATCAAGTTCTCAAACGTGACCAGTTTACAAGGTTACATAGTTATTATAACAAAATTAGAAGTTACGATATGGCTTCCTCAATATCATACAAATGGTTGTCTACTAATTTTCCACACGAAGATTGTTCGTAATTAATGTTTTACAGAGAGTCTTTATGTATAGGTAAGTACCTATCGTTATAAATTTTATATGTTTATGTTCTTAGATATCAAAATATCTGCTCTAAAAGCAGTTGCCTGTGGTATACCTACATTGAAACTGGTGGAAATTTTAGTGTTGCTTTTAGGCTTGCGTTTACAAACCTATCTACACTGGCCTGCAAAAATTAGTATCACAATTTTAAAATTGCAATAACTTTTTAAGTGCACAAGATATACTTTCGAAACAAAAAGGACTCGAAAAAGAGTTTAATTGTATACATTAAAACTACTAAAGCTGATAAAAATTGCTATAAAACGTTTTTTATTTTAAATCTCTAACTTCTATAGAGTTCAGAAAAAATTGAAATTTTAAAAGTTTGATACTTATTTTTGCAGGCCAGTGAATTATAAAAAACACATGCCATTCAATTGCATCGTGTATATCAAAAGGCCTACATATAGAAAGTATCAATGTACCTAAATGATTATCAAAGCTTGTTACTTCTCTTCATGTGAAAAAGCCTTTGGTTTGCAGTAGGAAGTATAAGCTGAAATTCCCCTAACCCTCCAAAAACATACATTTCAGTAGTCTACCACTCTAATGATAAACTTAATACATTTACATAATATAGCATAGTGAGAAAATCTAAGTTACAACCAGCGAATAAACTGCACAGTAACGTGCGCAGTTATCTAAAGTTGTTTGGTGAGAACATAACTGTAGTACGAAGTTGCACAGACTATATGTGCAACAGACTATACGAAGCATAGACTACGTAGCACAGAGTACGGCAGATGTGAGTGCGACCAAGTTGATGCGGTGACGACGCCCAACCTCAGCGGGGTTGCTAGCTAATTAAATACGGGATATAACGCAGTGTTTGTTGTGTAGGGCCGTAGGTGTATTAGACTTGTGCAGTTTGTGTATTCTCGAAAATCCTGAGTTTTACAAAATTATGCATTTTCGATAACGATAGACGAATTAAGAAGTAAAATCAACGACTTAACTTTTCAAATCAAATCAGTTTATTGCAAACATGTTGTACAGGGTTTGGAAAAATGATATTTAAGCTGTTGCTGTGTTGCTGTTCACGCGGAATCATACTAAAAATCATCAACGTCAGTATTACAAAAGCGAAATTACACACATTACACGGACAAAAGCGGCTGAATATTTAACAAAATCTGTTCATATACCAACAATATGCGAGATTGAGTATCTGGATGAGTGGACGCGTGGCTTGAACTTATTAACACAGTTGATTGCCGTGGCAAATTGGACGGGGACTTGCATACGTACCGCCGATGTTCCGCCCTTACAGCTAATAATAGTCTCATGAAAGTCATATGTGCTTTGCATAATATGGAACTTTGTACATAATGAAACAATAATAACATTGTTTGTTATGTCCAATAGGTCAATTTTGAATAAATTATGGAATTTGATTCCATTAAAAGCGCAATGACGTATTGAATATTCATGGGGAATTGTTTTATCGTGTGGTTTGTTGTTAGTCTTTTAAGTAAGTACTTTTACAGAAAGTTTTAGTAGGTTTATTGAAAATGTAACTGTCATTTTTGATGTCATGACGATATTGGACAATTGTTCAATGCAATTTTGAGTTGAGCTGCTCGTGACTAAATAATAGCAGCCGCTCGGGTCAATCTTTATTTTCAGCCGTGCTGGCCTGGGTTGGTCTGTGGATGGGTGATCCTTACATACCAAGTTTCCTTTTCCAAAAAGTCTGACAACCAGTCTTACCAAGTGGTATCGTATTACCCAGTAATAACTGGGGTGTGGAGGTCAGTTAACCAGTCACTCCATGTAAAGTACTGGTATTCAGCAGCATCCGGTTAGACTGGAAGCCGACCCCAACATGGTTGGGAAAAGGCTAGGCAGATGATGTTTCAATCATAGTTTGTTATTGAGATCATAAGACAAGGTAACTTTCATTTTGTAGACATAGGCCAATCTTAGTAGGGGAAAGACTTGCTAACATCTTCAATCGTGAACTGATACTAAGATATCCCTATTTCAAATGTTGTTCAGAACAGGACTATTCAAATGTTCGGTTCTAGACCAATTCAATTTAATTTGTCGTCTTATTCGATGTCATTACGTCGGTAGCCACCGTATCCGTGTAATCTCGCATGTAGGTAATACTATGTACCGGTACTACGTTAGCATACGTACGCAATTTCAATCAAGACAACCGCAAATCGATGATTTGGCGGGACTGCGTCAACCGTAGACAATTTACCCTGAATCCAAACTATTTACCTTGGTTCCCAACTTCAACAATTACGAAAATAAATACCGGATGAAATCGTGAACAAAACATGAAACAGTTGTTTAATGGTTCACTTAAAATTTTGCTCGAGTTTAATAAAAACATAATTCCACAAAAGATTCCATCTACATTAATTCCACTTAACTTCGAATCAGAATGTAAGAAGAAAATATCATTTGTCAAATCCCTTCACAACTTACCTTCAGTTACTTCTTATAAATCTGAAATATGTTTTCCATATAACATAAATTATCTCCTTAAGCGTAAAATGAAAGAAGCTGGAGCATAAAATATGTCGTAAAACATGATTCACATGTATTATGTTGGTACTTATTACCGGAGCAGATATTATGTTTGTATTTTACGAGGCGTAAAATGAACTGTTACAAAAGTACCAGTGTTCACACGTTAACGTGGTTTGCCACCTTATTATAATGCGAACTTTTATAAAGCTGGAATAACAAAACGTTAATTTATTTTTTTAAATAATGGTGCCGATTCCCTTGATTACAAACTAAACCAAATTTAAGTTCAGTGCATCTTTTTCTTTCTATTTCATTAAGAAAAGGACAGAAGATAAATTTTAGTTATGTTCTGTCAAATTAATCAGCGCCATACAAGTTTTAGACGCGATTAAAAAGTTGACTACTAAAATTACATCAAATTACGTCAGGTGCTGACTAATTTGACAGGATTAAACTAATATTTATCTTCTGTCCTTTTCATAATGAAATAGAAAGAAAAAGATGCATTCAACTTAAATTTAGTTTAGTTTGTGAACAAGGGAATCGGCACTATTATTCTCCCTAGATTTCGTCCTCTGACATGGGCAACGAACTCATACAAAGCATAAACTTAGTGAAAATAAAATGAACGATCATATTGTCACAATTGCTTTGCAGGTGAGAAATCATTAGGTTGTAGATCTTGATACCAATCCAAGAGAAATAATACCTTAATCACCTTTTATGACAACCAAGATTAGGTAAAGAGCCGTGTATGGCTGAAAGCATAGTCTAATAATTCTAATTTACGTCCAAACGTCCGATCTAACCCTTCCAATGACCTACCTCGCAAAAATATGAAAAGCACAAAGCAAGGGCATTTTTGACAAAGCAATAATTAGCAGCGATCCATCGCAACATGTTCGCGTGTAGCATGTAATGGGTTAACTGGCTATTACAAACGTCATCACTAACAAAGGGTTAACGGAGTCAATTAGCCATCGAAAACACCGCCCCGTGACATTTAGAGGCGCTGGGTGGGACTCTATTTGTCATTAATTTAGGCAATGAGGTGACAGAAACAGGGGCGCGGTTTGCGAACAAATTAATATTAGGCTCTGTTATGGCAACGGTCTCACAATAGTCTACCTATGACTATAATGTAGGTTATAGCTAAATTAGCTTTACGTCATAACTAAAGTTAGGTTCTAGCTAAGAACCAAATTCGGTACCTTTTCTTTTAGTAAAAAAAAGTATCGCAAATGTTTTTGACGAAACATTATCCCTGGGTTCGTGTGTACGCATTCCTTAAAATAATCCTTTTGAGTGATATTCTATACAGGGGTTTACGTCTACCAAACAAAGCTTGCTATATTAAAAAATTCTATGCGTTCCAAGCGCCCAAACATGACGGTAACAACCACAATAGGTAACAGATATTCGTGAAAATGGCCGCACGGAGTTTCACGGTTTGTCAAACTGGGTTATCTATATACCAAAATTGCATTCCAAACGGTGTACGATTTTTATTTTTTTGTTTATTTTTATCATATCCAACATCCTATAAAATGTTATCAAAAGGACACGTAACGAATTTAGCTAAATTTCATTCCAGAGCCACTACAGTATTGCGGTATAACCGAATGTTTAATTAAACGAAATATCTAAAACGTGAACTTTGAACAAACTCCACGTAACATAAACACCGATCGGACATTACGTATGTATTGTGGAAATCACTCACAAACATTAATTAGCAAATTGAACCGAAATCAGTTGACAATTTATCATGCGGAATTTCAGACCACAATTGCAATTGCATCCGGGTGGCAAGTAAATAAAAGCCCACGGCTTCCGCCACGAAAACTGCACACAGAGGGATGCGTTTTGGCACAAATTTTGCATAATAACCTTTGTGATGTTGGCTGCAGGGCGTGAAACTGCGAAATGCCGACAAGTACTGCAACATACGCGTATATTTAATGTTATTTTATACCTTAGCAGCGATTTTTCAGTTCGTTTTCCGTTTTTTTTTACCAATCAGCCTTTGGCAGTAGTATTAAAAAACGATTCTATCTGCATGTTGAACAACAAAACGAAATGTACACAGGTTGATGAAATTGTGATTTTTAGGAGTATATTGCTGATAGTTGACGCCCTGTATTAATATGATACAGAAAAAATTTGGTGTCCGTTTGCATGTCTAACATGTGGTATCAGTTTGTTGTTGTAAACGTTTTGTTATTATTAACTATCATGCAGGACTTCATAAACACATTTCCTGCATTTATTTATTGTAAAAACTTTTTGTTGCAAGTCCGAACCGGAAGGCATAATCTTTTGGGCTTATTCTTTAACATATTTATCGTAATATTTCACATTAATTTATGAGAAAGGTTTATACCACAACATCTGCAGCAATGAACATAAAATAAATGGAGCGAACGGAAACTTTTACACTAAATCTGGGCGCTACCTACCCGCGAATCCCACTCCAAAACAATTTTAAAGATTTAATCTTGCCATAGCCACTCAAAAATGAGAAATTAGATTCACCTAAGCCTTAATCCTAGCTCACCCTGGGCAATTTATTAAAACTTCTTTATTTAATCTCGCAAGTTATAATTTTTGTGGAAAACTTTACAGAAACTTGAAGATAAAAGAAACAAAACAGCGGAAAGCTTTTTCAGGCTGTTATCAAAGGCCATTATCTCTTGACCTGAAAAGTGGAATTATATTTTGTTTCTTCTTATAAGGAGTAAATAAGTTAGCGGGAGCGGAGACGTAATTTAAAAGTTACCTTCAAGTGGTCTTCCTTCCCAAGGCTCACTTATTAAGTGGCTGCCTAAACAAGATTTAACAACGGGGAAAAAATGCAAGTATCTTGTTTGATGACAGAAAGTCGTTTACGTGAAAATGTTGATTAGTGACCGCGGGGCCATTTTTATCACCTTTGGTGGCTATATTTATTGCGCCATAACTTCATTTATTTGTACTTCGTGGAGTGTTCCCGGATGGAAGTAGGTCAAAACATCCCTTTCGATTAGTGAGAAAGTTGCCTAAGATATTAGATCAGATGGATGAGCATTGAGCTGAGACATCTGCCTCTCACACTAATACAATGAAACCCTAGTTGTTAACCTAATGGTTGCGCAGCTCAGCGGCCGCAAAGCTCCACTGTTCCGTACACTGTTTACTATTAAGCATGTAATACCATTCGCAGCAAAAATACTGGAACTTGGCAATAGGCCGGGACAGCGCTGGTATTTAGAAGAGCAACTACTTTTTCATGCTAATCGAGAAATAAAAGAAAATGCGTTTTATGCTTTTACAGTTATGGAAGACTACTTAGATATCGGTTGCCGAGAAAGCTTTAAGCTCTTAAATACTGTTCTATATACATTTCATGAATGTTCCTTATTCCAAATGTGGTCTCAAAAATGGGAACTGTATTTATAGAATCATGAAAATGCGACGCATTACAGAGTTTGGGCGTCAATGACGGTGACGTGCGCAGAGGTAAGACTATGGTTGTAAAAAAAAATATACAACTAGAAAATATCAACAACAGACTCAACAATACAACAACAATAACAGCCCATAACGTCCACTGCTGGACATAAGCCTCTCCCATGATGGGAGGAATTTGCCGTAATCTCCACGCTTGGCAGGCGGATTGGAGAACGCAGTGATGAATGACTAACAGAAAACGCTGCTGCCCATTCTCTGGTCTACGGAGGCGCAAGGTGTTCTGCCTCAGACATTAGTCGCCTTATACGACACCCGTGAGTGTAATGGGTTGGTTCTATTCTACTCTGCCGGATACCACACGGCTTCACAACAGACTCATTAGTCTAAAAATAATTAATGTATTTTCACAGGTGTCAACACACATTATGACTAATGTTTAAACGTTTTTAATATCCAGAAAGCTTTAATTAACAAAGAGTAACTGAACAAGGGGCACATTATTAATATCACGTATTTCCATGACAACGAAATTAAAAACCTGCTCTCATTTCCTTTCCCGTCCATTTGCTTAATGGACTTATGTGGCACGGGGGACTTTCGCAACAACTTTCATCACACTAAAAGCAACGTACGGAAAATGCCCTCAGATTAATATACCTCATAACATTTTCTCTTGACTGTAAAAGTACTCGAAATTCACATGTTAACTAGCAAATGAATGCGAGCTTCGGGGTTTTAAGAAATTAAAACTGCGACGTGTGTGTGATTGTATCTGGCTCGATATAGGTGATGTAGTTACGTGCGCAAAGAACGTGGTTTTTATCACTAAGTGCAGAGGCAAACGTACCAATGAATAAACGAAACTGTACTTTAAATACTAATGAATAAAGTATGTTATATTTGAAAATGAAAACCCGTATTTGAAAATGAGTTCTTTTTACAAACATAATCGATATTGTTGTGTACCGTATATATGTCAAAATATAACAATCTGTTAAACAAAAAGATCATATCGAGAGTTTAGCAAGCTAACTAGGTACATATACATTAAATTATTAACATTTATTTTCTTCATTGATCCGTTATTATTGTAATTTTATAATATTAACATATTTAGTCAATCAAGTGTAACAGCTTCCAATAGCAACGTAATTAATTTCGTAAAACAATTGCTGTCTTACATAATAAATTATGCATAGTAAACTTACCCATATTAATCTTTTTAGGTAAAATGGTACATCCCTTTAGGAATTATTTACTTAAGCATATTGGAGCGGGAATTAAAACTTTCATAATAAATTCACAATGTAGGCTAGACTTTAATAACTGTATGGTGGGTAGGCGCATAAATATCACGTAGGTATGTATTTATTTATGAGTGAGCTTATAACGTGGTTACGAGAGAAAATTAACTACAATTGGCCTAGTGCGACTGCGCGAAGAAATTCGAAGGATTTTTATATCATGCATATTTTTTGCAACTAGCCCATTTAGTTAGTACACATGTATATTTATGTGTGAGTTAAGCCATCACTCACACACACACATCACTCTTTTATTAACCTTAAAACTTATTCAATATTATCCGGGGAAACTTTCCTTTTTTTACTTTTAATACTTACGTCGCGCATTCGGGCTAGGCCCATTAAAGACTGAGCATAAGTGCTGTGTTATTGGAATAACAAGGTATTTTAAAAGTAGAGCGTTGATAGTGAACGGTAACATTATTAGCAGCGGATAGGGGATCGTTTACTTACATCCTGTGAAACGTTTCATCTGATCTAAGAAAAACACCTAAAGAAAATGCTCACTCAAAATAAAAGAGGATTAAAATCTATGAACCTACTGTCTCATTTTTGACTAATTTAAATCTGGAAAACCACATTACACGTCAGTTGTTCTGGTTATTTTATTGTTTCGAATATTTGTAATGATGAATGAGGGACCTCGCTCACTACACGGCCACGTCGACGACTTTTGCCCGCAGAAGCTGCGAAAAAATTCGGTTGCAATAACGATGCTCGCGAGAATCGCATCTTGGATGTAGAGACTTGCGTTTAGCAAGCAAGCAAGCAACCGAATTTTGGAAGTGATAACTTCATAATATGGGAGGGTGACTCGATTCGGAACGGAGGAGTAACGAATGAGTTCGGGAACGAAGTAGTTCCTGAATGACTGACTGACGGATCAACGCACAGCCTAAACCGCTGATCGTAGAGACCTGAAATTTGGAGGGTTTGTATGACGTAGGCATCCGATAAGAAAGGATTTCCCAAAATTCTACAAATACAAATCCCTTTGCTACCTGCAAAGGGATAAAGACGAATTTGAGTTGGGACAAAGATAACTTTATCATTTACTAGCTGTTGCCCGCGGCTTCGCCCGCGTGAAGTTCGGTTACTGTCCCACTGGATCTTACTAAAGGGATAATAGTGTCCTACATGTTAATCCAGGTAATAAACTCATCACAATTATTATCATCTCTATCACAATCACTATCACAATCACTATCACTATCACAATCACTATCACAATCACTATCACAATCACTATCACAATCACTATCACAATCACTATCACAATCACTATCACAATCACTATCACAATCACTATCACAATCACTATCACAATCACTATCACAATCACTATCACAATCACTATCACAGTCACTATCACAGTCACTATCACAATCACTATCACAATCACTATCACAATCACTATCACAATCACTATCACTATCACAATCACTATCACAATCACTATCACAATCACTATCACAATCACTATCACAATCACTATCACAGTCACTATCACAATCACTATCACAATCACTATCACAATCACTATCACAATCACTATCACAATCACTATCACAATCACTATCACAATCACTATCACAATCACAATCACTATCACAATCACTATCACAATCACTATCACAATCACAATCACTATCACAATCACTATCACAATCACTATCACAATCACTATAACAATCACTATCACAATCACTATCTCAATCACTATCACAGTCACTATTACAGTCACTATCACAATCACTATCACAATCACTATCACAATCACTATAACAATCACTATAACAATCACTATCACAATCACTATCACTATCACAATCACTATCACAATCACTATCACAATCACTATCACAATCACTATCACAATCACTATCACTATCACTATCACAATCACTATCACAATCACTATCACAATCACTATCACAATCACTATCACAATCACTATCACAATCACTATCACAATCTCTATCACAATCACTATCACAATCACTATCACAATCACCATCACAATCACCATCACTATCACAATCACAATCACCATCACAATCCCCATCACTGTCGCTATCACCATCACAATCACAATAACTATCACAATCACAATCAAAATCAAAATCACTATCACAATCACCATGATCGTAATCACAATCGCTATCATCATCATTACAATCATTATCATCGCAATCACAACCATTATCATCGTCATCACAAACATTATAATCGTAACCACAATCGCTAACAGCGTAATCACAATCATCATCATCATAATCTCCATCCTCGTCATCACAATCAATATAATCGTAATCACAATCATTATCATCGTAATCACTATCACTATCATCTTAATCACAATCATCATTATCAAAATCGCCATCACTATCACAACCACAATCATTATCACAATCACCATCGCAATCACCATCACTATCACAATCACAATCACCATCACAATCCCCATCACTATCGCTATCACCATCACAATCACCGCCACTCTTACAATAACTATCACAATCACCATCACAATCACAATCAAAATCACTATCACAATCACCATCATCGTAATCACAATCGCTATCATCATCACCACAGTCATCATCATCGCAATCACAACCATTATCATCGTAATCACAATCATCATCTTCACAATCCTCGTCATTTCAATCATTATAATCATAATCACAATCGCTATCATCATTATCACAATCATTATCATCACAATCACGTAATCACAATCATCATCATCACAATCTCCATCCTCGTCATCACAATCATTATAATCGTAATCACAATCATTATCATCGTAATCACAATCATCATGATCACAATCGCCATTACTATCACAACCACAATCATTATCACAATCACCATCATTATCACAATCACCAACACAATCACAATCATAATCACAATCACAATCACCATCACCATCACAATCACTATCACAATCACTATCCTCGTTATCACAATCATTATCATAGTAATCACAATCAACTTCATCATTATCACATCACTGTCACAATCACAATCACAATCACCATCACCATCGCTATCACCATCACAATCACTGCCACTTTCACAACCACCATCACAATCACCATCAAAATCACTATCACAATCACCGTCATCGTTATCACAATCATTATCATCGTAATCACAATCATCATCATCACAATCTCCATCCTCGTTATCACAACCATCGCTATCACCATCACAATCACCGTCACTATCATAATCATCATCACTGTCACAATCACCATCACTATCACAATCACCATCATCGTTATCATACTTATTATCATCGTTATCACTATTATCATTATCACAATCATCATCATCGTAATCACAATCATCATCATCACAATCATCGTCATCATTATCACAATCATCATCATCGTAATCACAATCATATCCGGATCTCAAAATAAATGCCATTTTCGTAATCAGCACCCCTGATAATCTCGGTATCGACACCCATATTGATTTTTAGACATTTCAACCCCATCGCACCCCAACAGGGAATGGTAGTATTTCAGGTCTGCCACATTAAATCTTAAAATCATTGTTTTTGTAATACACCCGACCCAATTCACCATAAAAACAATACCTATGTTGAATTTCAGGCTTTGTTACCCCATTTCCCCCTCTAGGGGTTGAATTCTGAAAAAAACTGAAACACAAATGTTAACTCATTTATCAATAGGAGTACTCCCGTAAAGTTTCGAATAAAGTAGTCTTACTAATCCTATTTCCCCATGTAATCTTTGGAGCCCCGTTTCAACCCTTTAGGGGGTGAATTTTGTAAAATCCTTTCTTAATCCACCCTTAAATCTCATAAAGAATTTATACGCCAAATTTGGAATCTCTAGACTCAGCGGTTTGGGCTGTGATTGATTTTTAGACTTTGTCGCCCCATTTCCCCCTCTTAGGGGTTGAATTCTGAAAAAACGTGAAACCGGTTTCTACTCATTTATCCATAGGAGCACTCCTGTGAAGCTTCGAATAAAATAGTCTAACTAATCTTGTTTCCCCATACAAACTTTGGATCCCCGTTTAACCCCCTTAAGGGGTGAATTTAGGAAAATCCTTTCTTATCACTGGAAACGTACGTCATTTCTTGACTTGAATGTGCCCTGGCAGTTTGGAGTATGTCATGCTAGCTCAATTGTCTCGCTGATGGTGGCGCATGTGTCGGATCATTTAGTTCCCTTCTAAAATGGTTGAGTTGAATGGTGGTGATCCATGCCTCATGTCCGTGAACGGGCGCTGTCAGTTGTGACTGGTCATCTCTTGGTTGCCATGGCTTATTTGAATGAATTATTTTGAATTGTATTTTTTTTTAGTTTGTGTGTTTTGCTGTGGACACTTTTACCGTGCACATCTTGCTACATTGTTCTCACATAATATACCATCTCAACGTGAATGATGTAACCAAGATTTTGTAACAATATTCTGATTTAAAAGAGTGTCCATGAAGTTTTTTGCCCGTTCTTCTCCATAGAGATCTACGCTAGGGAATGGGCAACTACAGTACTTTCACAGTTTTTATGTGTTGTGACTGGGACTGTAGATACATTTAATTTTCATCTTTGTTTAAATTCGACAATTCAAAAGTGCCTGTAACTGGCTTACTTGAAATAAATGCTTTGATTTGATTTGATTTGAATCACCATCACTATTAAAACCACCATCATTATCACAATCACGATCACTATCACAGTCACCAACATTATCACAATCACCATCCTCGTCATCACAATCATTATCATCGTAATCTTAATAATTTTCATAATCACAAACATCATGATCACAATCACCATCACTATCACTATCACTATCACAATCACCATCACTATCACTACCACTATCACTATCACTATCACTATCACAATCACAATCACCATCACAATCACAATCACCTTTACCATCACCATTACAATCACCATCACCATCACAATCACAATCACTATCACAATCATTATCATCGTAATCACAATCATTATCATCGTTATCACAATCACCATCAAAATCACCATCACAATCACCATCACAATCATCATCACAATCATAATCACCATCACGATCACAATCACTATCATAATTTTAACAATCATTATCATCGTTATCACAAACACTATCATCGTAATCACAATCATCGTCATCACAATCTCCATCCTCGTCATCACAATCAATATCATCGTAATCACAATCGTTATAATCGTAATCTCAATCATTATCATCTTAATCACAATAATCATGATCACAATCGCTATCACTATCACAACCACAATCACCATAATTATCACTATCACAATCACCATTACTATCACTATCACAATCACTATCACAACCACAATCCCCATCATTATCACTATCACAATCACCATTACTATCACTATCACAATCACTATCACAATCACAATCACAATCACCATCACCATCACAAACATCATCACAATCACAATCACCATCACGATCACAATCACTATCACAATTTTAACAATCATTATCATCGTAATCACAAACACTATCATCGTAATCACAATTATCGTCATCACAATCTCCCTCCTCGTCATCACAATCATTATCATCGTAATCACAATCGTTATCATCGTAATCTCAATCATTATCATCTTAATCACAATAATCATGATCACAATCGCCATCACTTTCATAACCACAATCATTATCACAATCACCATCATTATCACCATCACCATCACCATCACAATCACCATCAAAATCACTATCACAATCACCATCATCGTTACCTATCACAATCATTATCATCGTAATCACAATCATTATCATCTTAATCATAATCATCATCACAATCACCATCATCGTTATCAAACTCATTATCATCGTAATCAAAATCATCATCGTTATCAAACTCATTATCATTATCACAATCATCATCGTAATCACAATCATCATCATCACAATAACCCTGTATAGAAGTTGAGTCCGCCATCTTCTGGATCTCAAAATAAATGCCATTTTCGACATCAGCACCCCTGATAATCTCGGTTTCGACACCCATATTGATTTTTAGACATTTCAACCCCATCGCACCCCAACAGGGAATAATGGTAATTCAGGTCCGCCACATTAAATCTAAAAATCGTTGGTTTTGTAATACACCCAACCCAATTCACCATACAAACAATACCTATGTTGAATTTCAGGCTTTGTTACCCCATTTCCCCCTTTAGGGGTTGAATTCTGAAAAAAACCTGAAACACAAATGTTAACTCATTTATCGATAGGAGTACTCCTGTTAAGTTTCGAGTAAAGTAGTCTAACTAATCTTATTTCCCCATGTAATCTTTGGACCCCCGTTTCAACCCCTTAGGGGGTTAATTTTGAAAAATCTTTTCTTAATGTACCCCTAAACTCCATATTGAACCTATGTGCCAAATTTGGAATCTCTAGACTCAGTGGTTTGGGCTGTGCATTGATTTTTATACTTTGCCACCCCATTTCCCCCTCTTAGGGGTTGAATTCTGAAAAAACTTGAAACCATTTTCTACTCATTTATCAATAGGAGCACTCTTGTGAAGTTTCGAATAAAATGGTCTAACTAATCTTGTTTCCCCATACAAACTTCGGAGCCCCGTTTAACCCCCTTAGGGGATGAATTTTGAAAAATCCTTTCTTAGTGCACCTCTAGATCCCATAAAGAACCTATGTGCCAAATTTGGAATCTCTAGACTCAGTGGTTTGGGCTGTGCATTGATTTTTATACTTTTCCACCCCATTTCCCCCTCTTAGGGGTTGAATTCTGAAAAATCCTGAAACCCGTTTCTACTCATTTATTAATAGGAGCACTTCTGTGAAGTTTTGAATAAAATAGTCTAACTAATCTTGTTTCCCCATACAAACTTTGGAGCCCCGTTTAACCCCCTTAGGGGGTGAATTTTGAAAAATTCTTTCTTAGTGCACCCCTAGACTACATAAGGAACCTACTTGCCAAATTTGGGATCTGTAGACCCAGCGGTTTGGGCTGTGCGTTGATAGATGAGTCAGTCAGTCAGTCAGTCAGTCAGTCAGTCAGTCAGTCAGTCAGTCAGTCAGTTTCTTCTTTTATATATTTAGATTGATCCGCATTTTGCATAACTACTTAGCTACACCCTTAAAACCTATCGACTTCGTTCGGAAAATTCAAAAATATTAAGTAAATGAACGTATTAGTGTTTTAACTGAATTTTTATTATTGTAATAACATCGATCAATGGAATAACTAAACCGTATGAAGCTTTTGCATATGAGCAGCGGTGGCCCAGTGGTGGCGGCCCTGACTTACGAACAGTAAGTCGTCGGTTCGAACCCAGACAAGCGCATTACTTACTTTGTGTAATTTATTTCATCATCAATGCTCTCAAAACGGTGAGAAAACATCGTGAGGAAACCAGCATGTCCTAGAACCAAAAATTCGAAGACATGTGACATCTACCAATCCGCACTGGGCCCGCGTGGTGGATTATAGCCCATTCCCTCTCATAGAGAGGAGGCCTGTGTCCCAGCAGTGGGAACATTATAGGCTGATGATGATGAAACTTTAAGACAGTTTTTACACGTTTAAAGGACATGCTTATTACTAGAATTCCCTGAAGAGCCTGTGGTCTGTTTGTTTGAAAAGTAAGGTTAAGCTATCATGACATGTTATTTTCAACCGACTTCCAAAAAGAAGAGGTTCTCAATTCGACTGTTTTTTTTTTTTTGTGATTGTTACCTCAGAACTTTCGACTGGGTTAACCGATTTTGATAATTCTTTTTTTATTTGAAAGCTAGTGCTTCTCGTGTGGTTCCATTTAAATGTTGTGAACATCTGATGCTGATCTTCGGAGATATACAATGGAACTCTTCAAAAATAGACGGCAAATCTGCCGTGATTGCTGAAATGGCTTGGATATTTATTGTTTATACAATATCATGACATAACATCACGCCTGTATACTCTGAAGGGGGACACAGATGTGTACAATACACCCAGATTTCGACAGTTAGGTATGTTAAGTTACCGCGCGCGCCTCAAAGCGATGTCAGCAAAAGGGACTGTTCTAAAGAGATACTGCGGCCCTGGAACGCAAAGGGCTAAGAAGGAACATGGATGGGTTTTTAGTCAGTAAAATTCTGACACTACCTTCCGCTCCGCTGAGAGCGGGGAGGGGTAAATAGATGATTTCCCATCCGAAAAAAAAGGTGTGTGAAGTTCCATATATTGGGGATACGCATATTACCATGACATGTGTTGTTAACAATTTGACAATAAATTCATGGCAAATATTTGTTTGGGGACAACTAAAAATGGAAAAATAAAAAACTTTTTAACAAAAAATAAAACCGACTTCAAAAACACAAAAAAGTAGCCGACTTCTGAAGCTAAAGTTATTTTTTACTTTTTTGTGTTTTTGAAGTCGGTTTTATTTTTTGTTAAAAAGTTTTTTATGTAAACACTGCTCATCCTGATGCGAATTCTTGGAAGGGACTTCAGACCGTCAACGAGTAATGACATAAGGAACTACAAGCTCCGTTTTGAAGAAAACTGAAATATACACACACATCATCACGCCTGTATCCTCGAAGGGTTAGGCAGATATGTACTATCGAGGACACTCCCGCCTGATCACCACTAAGCTAATTTTTGCTTGCACTTACAACATAGAAACCCTCTCTAGCCCCGCCCCGTTGACTACGTATAGAAATAATGAATGACAAGATACCGATCTACCGAACAAGAGTTATTGTTATTTTGCGTTCAAAAGTTGACGCTTTCTTAATAGGCCTAAACTTTAAGGGGGCGTGACTCGGTGCCTCCGCATGATTTAAGCGAAAAAATGTTTAACTGATCAGGCGGAAAAGACCACGACTGTACCTACCAATGGTACACCCATATTACGCTACTTATGTTTTATATCCCATATGAATGAGACTATTGCCAACTACCGGACAAAGATCCCAACACCAGCCGTCTGCTAAAAAAAAAGATCGGATAACCCAATAACACTCGACACGCATCCAGGTCCCTCATTTTCAACAGTGATGCTTGTGACCACCTTGGGATCAACGAGATAATGGAGCAGAAATTCATGTATATGTTTTAGGGATCCGTACCTCAAAAGGTAAAAAAGAAACCCTTATAAGATCACTCTCTTGTCCGTCTGTCCGTCTGTTTGTCGTGGGTCACCACCGATTTTCTCAGGAACGGGTGGACCTAACGAGTTGAAATTTATACCAGATACTGACGTCTATAGTCTCTATTAGGTGTATAAGAATGAAGGTCCTGTGTCAACACAATAAAAAGATATGGGCAAATTTAGATTTCCGCGAAAACTTGTAAGTAGCAAAATTTACATTTATTTTCAACGTTTTTTTATTTTACGTAATTTTCCCTTTACTTGTGCTGTAAAACCTTGCTTTTAACCAAATTGTTCAATTCTAGGTCAACCGGAAGTACCCTATAGGTTTTGGGCCGAAAACCTATATGGTAGTTCCTGTTAACGTAGAATCATGAAATTTGGCGAGAAGCAATGTCTTACAGCACAATCATGTAAAGGGAAAAAACTGAAAACCGTAAATATGTAGTTTAATAACAAAATAACATACCTACAAGATTATACGGAACCCTCGGTGCGCTAGTCCAACTCTCACTTGGCCGGTTTTTTTTAAAAAAGGATAGCTTAGTTTATTCAGACATAGACATTGCAGCTACACTGAAGTTGGTGGAAAAATCTCAAAAAAATAAGTCTCAAAACAGAAAAATATCTTGACTGTCACAAACAAAGTACATACATAATGGTACGTAGACCTGGGCGCTAACCATATTGCAGGAAATGTTGTTGTTGAATCTCTTGAATCGTAAATAACAAATGGGAGAAAATAAAACTTTTCCGCCACATCATCCTGTTTATATCGAGATTGTAAGGTGAGGTACTCTGTGCCTTGTAAGTACTAATGAGCAAGCTACTTGCTGTACAAGGAAAAAAAAAATTTTTTCACTGAACTGCTGAAACATTTTTTTTTTACTGTGAGCATAACAACTTTTGAAACATACTCAATACAAGTAGGCTTTTTCTTACAGTATCCTACATGCAATACTATAGGTACTCTCGGTGCTGAGCTGTAATGCAAAATCGAAAAATTTGCTTTTGCTTGGGTATCAAATGTATTTCCCTAGTGTAAGTGAAAACGAGCATAAGAGTCATCTAAAAGGATATTGCAAAAGACTTGACGATTTGGCACGCCAAAAACATAGTTTGAAAGTGGCTGTAAGCTACACACCTATCTCTTTGTTTAACTGTACCTACGTACATACCGTAGACTACAGGCAGGTACTCTCCGGGGGCTTCTGTTTCCAAACTGAACTGTCATTGTGAACAGTTAAAATTGAAGTTCCCCAAAAGAGATTAGATCAAGTTAGAGCTCGTTTGCAGCCACGTGCCTGTCTACCTTGAAGGGTGTTTCTCATCAAAGCGGAATGAATAACGGAACTTTCTAATTAAGTTACACTACTTTGTTTTATCTGCGTTGACGAAGGAAGGAGTTGCTATGTGAAAATAGTGGCATGCACAGGTGCGCGGCAGAGTTGCGACGTGGATGAAGAGAAGGCGTGAGCGCTGTAATTAGGAAAAGTAATAGTTTTATATTAAAAGTTTTGGTGTGACCACGTCATTTTTGTCCTAGTACAGGCATCGAACTTTGTTATACCAACATTATTTCTAAGATTTAACTTGTTTTTGTCGTGCGAATTCTAAATTTGAATAAATATATTATTTATTTCCTTTATTCAATTTTTAAACAAATTTGTTAATTTTTTTTAATATTCATTAAAAAAATAAAAAAAACATTTAAAAATATAAAAATCTTATTTATTAATATATATATATATATATATATATATATATAGATTGTTATTATTATATTAAAAATTTAAATTAAATTAAAAATAAAAATAAATTATTATTATTTCATGTGTTATGATACGTTTTGTATAGCTGCCTCTTTGGTCTAATGATAGCAAGCGCTACTGTTGAGCATAAGAACCCAGGTTAGGGAGAAAGTCTATTGGCTTTTCCAACCAGGAATGTCATGTTATATTTTTAAGGTCTAATTTTTGTTTAGTATTGTTTGTAAACTCTGCCTGTATCTGTGTACCTACCTAAAAATTCGGCTTTTATGAAATTTGTATTAGCGACACAATGGTGTCGACTCTGTTGTGCACAAACTAAACTTAATTTAGGCTATTGCTATCTTTTACTAAAAGGCAGTGCGAGAAAAGGACGGCTACCGCTATGAACTAAGTTAGAGATGTCAAACTAGTTTATGCCTTGCGCTTCACCGTGTTGTTAGTCGACATGTTTTTACGTGCACCCTTCATTTGTATGGAAATATTAGTTCCAACTAAATTTGAAAGCTCTAAATTACGTCTGTCTCTTTCTCTTTTTATTAGAGAGAAAAGATAGCAATAGCCTAAACGAAGTTTAGTTTAGAACCAAAAATTAAACCAAATATAAAAAATGTGGCACTACGCTACCTTGTTATATTTTATAAGGAAATCACATTAAACTTAAGGCCACTAAGTATACAAGTTGAGTGTTGAAAGGTCGTTAACCGAGACTTTATTAAACTAATTACTGAGACCCGTCAATTTGTCCAAGTTACGGTGGCGGTTATGGGTCCTATGCATTATCATATTCGTAACGTTTTAAAGCTGTGGCAGATTTAATATTTTCTCTTTTATATTTATTAATTGCTATATTTTGCATGCGGCTTCGCTCCTGAGGAGTTAGAAAATAAGCCCACGGGAACTTCCTATGGGGATAAAAATAGTACATTGTTACCCTAGGGGTGAAAGTAACTTATTTAGTCCCGAGACGGGGTTTGGTGCCCGAGCGAAGCGAGGGCGCTAATAGTTCGAGGGACTAAATAAGTCTTTAACCCGAGGTAAACACTGTGGTTTTCATTACGAATACAAGGAAAATAAAAATAAAAACATTCAATCAACAAATGAAGATCGGACCACGGAAGACCGCTTTCCCCAATGATATTTAATTAAACAGATATGTTATGAGCGCGCAATCGTGAAGACTCGAAAACGTGTCAATTGGCCTGTTTTTCCTTTATTCTGCGTCACTGCGTGTATGTGAGCTGGCTCTCCCCCGCGGCACACTTTTGTCGGTGGTTTTGTAGGTGTATAACATATCTGTTTGTTAGAATATCATTGGCTTTCCCGCCTATTTTGCTTTTTTTTTCTGTGACCGGCCAGCTGCTATTGAGCCATTACCTATTTTTCATTTTCATCATCAAAAAAATGGTAAATGTTTTGCCCAAATCTATGTTATAATAAAGAACTAGTTGAAACTTAATTATAATAAAGTTATTTAAAATATATATATTCTCTAATAATACTTAATTGTATGATAATTGAATTTTACATTGTGGCTGTATAGAAAGTTGGAACATGGTCCTTAGACCTACTTTCCGAGTATGAGTAATGAAAAGTATTTTTCATTACTCATACTCTGAAAGTAGGTCTGAAGTTGCCTGAGGAGCCGGTTGAAAGTAATACTTTCAGCCCTAGGGAGAATCGTTTTCAACTGACAGCTGTCAAATAAAAAAAAAGAATGGTTCATTTTTCTATTGAACCATGTTCCAACTTTCTATACAGCCACGATGTAAAATTGAAATAACATAAAGTTAAGTATTAATTAGATAAGATATATTTATTTGCATAAACATGTGTACACATACAATAATAAATGTGCATGTAGGATGGCATAAAATAAAAATTTGTTCAGACATGTTTGCCACATACTATGGCGTGCAAATGTTTTGAGTACTAATTAAAATTAAGAATATTAAATGGCAAAATAAATAAGAGAGAAAGAATATGAGAGAGAATATACATTTTTTTAAAACTTTATTATAATTAAGTTTCAACTATTTCTTTAAAATAATATAGATTTGGGAAAAATATTTACCATTTTTCGATGATGAAAATGAAAAATAGGTAATGGCTGAATATCTGGCCGGCCACAGAAAAAAAAGCAAAATAGGCGGGAAAGCGGCAATCCGAATTCCGATCTTCATTTGTTTTTTCGAGTTGTATGTTTTTTTTTACTTTCCTTGTATTCGTAATGAAAAGTACAGTGTTTACCTCGGGTTAAAGACTTATTTAGTCCCTCGAACTATTAGCGCCCTCGCTTCGCTCGGGCACCAAACCCCGTCTCGGGACTAAATAAGTTACTTTCACCCCTAGGGTAACAATGTACTATTTCATCCCTTCTATTCGAAAAGTGTCGTTTTAGTTCCCCTTTTAGCGGGAGCAAAGTAGCTCTTTTCTCCACTAGACTTTTTAGCGGGCAGTAATGAGATTTGAATTTGGAACATGAATCCTTCATTGAAATCGAACGAAAATTGTATAAATTACTGGCTGCAAGTGTTTGTTGTACGGTGCGGGGGTCAGCACCCGCATTGTAGAAAATATTAAATTAAGAGTTGCAGATAGTTCGCCCATGCCGTTGTCACCGCGCTCTTCTACATCAAAGGAACCTTTTCCTGAGCACCAGCCAGATACTGAGATTACAAACACTCAAAATACTGGATGACTTTTTTATCACTTTCCAAAAAATGGGTATATTCGGTGAATGGAGTAGAAGAGGCATACTTAAGGCATACCTAGTTTTGTTTTTCTTTTTTCCACAGTTTAGAAAAGAATTGATCCATCACCAAAAAACGCTACAAATTTCAAGTAAACTTTTCATATTAGAACAAAGAAAGAGAAAATAAAAAACAAAAAATGTAAAATATCGAATTTCACATAAATATATTTTTTATTTCGAATAAAAAAAAAAAACTAAGTGTGGCATTTGCTTCTACTCCGTTCACCTATTATACCCATTTTATTTTGAAAGTGATAAAAATGTCATTCTGTATAAATAAATCCACAACTATATCAATCCCAAACAAAACACACAGTGACAATAAATTTTGAAAATTTCGCCAGTTTATTAAATATAAATATAAATTTGTAATTGACCTTTTTTACATTCATGTATTTTTTTTAATTAAACTTATTCATTAATTACTTAAAAGTGTCTCTTATTTATTTTCTCATAGAACGAGATGAAAAGTAGAGTATATGACTCGAGAGCAAACATATTTTTCCCTCAGGCGATGTACTTTGAATCCCTCGCTATGCTCAGGATTCTATTTTAGAATCCCTCGCTATGCTCGGGATTCTATTCTAGAATCCTTCGCTTCGCCCTGGAATCAAAATAGTGCCCTCGCCGTAAAAATACTATTTTGCTCCCTTGTCATACAATCTACTATTTCTTAACCCAGGTCATGGTCTATCCGTATACCAAGTTTCGTCGAAATCCGGATAGCCGTTACGGCGTGAAGACGTGACAAACAGTTAGTTAGGATAATTTGAAACAGGTGCAAAAACTATGATTTATTGAAGGTACCAAAATCATTTAATTTCAATTTATCACCATGCACCATGCAGAAACAACGATATCAAAATGTTTTGTCCATAAAACGT
The DNA here is from genome assembly GCA_905147715.2 of Xestia xanthographa. NCBI lineage: Eukaryota > Metazoa > Arthropoda > Insecta > Lepidoptera > Noctuidae > Xestia > Xestia xanthographa. Next base: position 14,698,010 of record LR990656.1, read on the forward strand.
ACACCTACATAAAAATATTACTCGGAACACAAAGATTTCTTATCCAATCTTACCACATAGGTACCTGAAAACAACGCAAAAGCTCCCAGAGTGCAATAAAAAATTCACAATGTTTGTCACGTAAAGTTAATTTTTGAACAGTCTCCAGTATCTCTTGACTCCACCTCAGGTTGCTTTTATATTATTTCGTTATGCCACTTGAATATCATACCTTGAACGTCGAGGAGTCCAATTTGGCTCGATTTCCAGTCTTCCTTACCCGTACGAGCTTTATGTCAGTGGTTACATTACAAATGTATGAGTTTTTACTGCAGACGAACTTTTAAGCTCGATATGCATCGTACATTTCTGCTAAGATAATCCTAGCTTAGCATGATCCACGACAGTTAATGGGTTTAGTAATCATAATCATAAATCATTATTTACCTTGACATCAGAAATTACAGGTGCTGGTTCTACATATAAACAATCTTGTATGGAGGAAGGTGTCTGAAGTAGGAAGGTCCTGAGTTACAGACCAACTCTCTGGATTAAATATAACATTATATTTATAGCAAAAATGTTACTCAAGGTAGTAAAGTTAAAATTGGAAGTGATGGTAGATGCGACAAATGGTTACAACTACTTCCAGTGGGAACCGATCGGTGGGGCAGATGGGAATAAACCTAAACAAGTACCTTTAACCCGTATGCTCCCGGCCGTGCCTCCAGAGGCACGGTGCATTGTTATTTTAATTGTGTCTGTAATTGCGGGTATTGAAGTGTTAAAATTAATTAAGTAGTTGAAATTTGTCATTCAAACATTGGTAAAACCAAATATAAAATTGACAAATTGACATAAAAACATAAACCTACTGAAATATTAAAAGTTGTATTATAAAAATAACGGATTTAACCTGACCTAGAAAATAATGAAGCTAGACGTAGGTTTACTTTCTTTTCTTACTTAACTGTTATAAAAGTAAGATACTTGCTATAATACTTAAGTCTTTGGGTGGATGCTCTTAATCTCCTTGATACGCAAAAAAATAAGACAAGAAAACTACAGATTTAAAAATTGTATTCCGTCTACTTGTCTTCTTAACAAGTTTATTAAGTAATTAAAATAATTACATATGATATTCAATTTATTGAACGTAAACAACATCACACCTGTATTCCCCGTAGAGTTAGACAGAGGTGTATCTAATAGTACACCCACATTTCGCCAGTTATGTTTAAGTCCCATGTAATAGGGGGCGAGCCTATTGCCGTCAACCGTGCATGAATCCAGACTCCGTTGCTGCCACTGAGATATTCCTGATGAAAAAACCCAATAGAACTCACCAAGGACTTCATACTCAACAATTTATTTAAATACTAGCACTTCGACCGCGACTTCGTCCGCAAAAATTGTGATAGCTCGGCTAATTTGCATGATATCAATATAATTCACGACCCGAATGGCGCAGTGGTAGTGAGGCTGCCTTACGTTCTTAGGGTCCCGGGTTCGAATCCCGGTCGGAGCAAATGTTTGTGTGATGAGCATGGACATTTGTTTCCGAGTCATGGATGTTTATATGTATAATAAGTATGTATTTACAAACAAAAAGTATCCATGTAGTATATCAACTATCTGGTGTATCTGGTGTGTGGTAGTATGGCACTAGACGGCGCTGTGTGTAATGTCCAGTGATATTTATATTTATATAATTTATAGCTTATGTTACTCGGTAAAGATGTAGGTTTCTAATGGTGAAAGAATTTAAAATCGGTTGAGTAGTTCTTGAGTTAATTCGTAACAAACAAAAAATTTAATGTTTCCTCTCTATAATATTAGTTTAGATGACGTAAAACCATGCAGCAACTACCTACAAGGATCACAGAAAACACCCAAGCAATTCCGCAAGATTACCAGGCGATTCATTAAATTTAATCATAACAAGGATGCTCCTCCGTCGTCATTGTGACGTAATATTAATCTACAATCTTCAAGCAGACCCCTCCCTCCGCCTGGGCTGTAATAGCCCCGTGACCACATCTAACAGTAATCCTTTCAAGTATTAAACTCCCACTTTAATATAAGTTGAACAATGCGGCGACCCATGGCTCAGCAGTAACAATAGCAAAGTTTTCATTCTAAGACGCCGTTTTATATCTGCACGGACCCTTTTGTTGTTCCTCACGACGGGGTGTGGCGGGTAAACGCGGGAACCCTTGTTATTATGACAACCTTACTAATTCTAGTGAAACAATCGTTTTCTGGTGTACACAGTACATCTCAAATTATGACGATGTTTCTGGGCTAATTATAAGGTGAGATTCTACTCGGTCTATTCTCACCAATATCCCTTGAGTCCCTCGGTTCGTGTAGCATTATAGTATTTTATTGCACAACACTATATTTTCCAGCTATCTATTGACATATCAGAACTAACTCCAATTAAAAACAATATACGCCGTGAACACTACGGTTTAGTGGAGAGTGGGAATACACACATTCATGTACATAGGTACACAGGTACCTGACCCAAATGCCGCGGGCTATAAGTCCTCCTTTTATATGTAGGGTTGAATTGCATCCAGAATTAAATTACGACTGTACTTCAAACAACTATTTGTAACAAACGTGTCTACTAAGGATCTGCATTGTAAACTCGTCCTTATACGAAAACTATCCCGGGAAGGGCATCATTAAAATATACCCCTGTAAGATTAAAACCACGTTCGCCCCTAAAGCTTCATCGTCGAATAGTTTCAAAACCGAACTAAATAGTACATCCACCCTTTAATATAGCATAGACATGACAAACACGATCAACTACCTATGTTTTGTGTCTCATTAGCAAATCGGTATTTAAATGTACATTGTTACTAATTGAAGCTGAACACGTCATGTTTATTTGGACAGGTTGACCTGTTTAGGGCACTTGCACATGGGCCACACGTAACTGTCAATTGTTTTTCATAGATGAAGCGAGTGACCGGTCATCCAAAAATAGTAGTCTCATCTCAAAAACGTTCTCCTTAAAATGTATTGCCCTTTGATAAAGGAATCGAGCGGTGCTTTTCGTTTTAATTAATTTAAACTCTGATTGTATTCAAATGCTTATACAGAGTGTAAAAGACCTCATCACGAAGCCATCAATCAAGCATTCTGTACATCAAACTAAGTAACTTTACGCAAGAATTATTGCTGGGAAACGACGTTTTTTTTGGGGTGAAAAATCATGATTTGTGGTAGAACTCAATGTAACGCACTCAAAACATTGTGCTGATGGATGGATTGAATAGTACGGGGGTCGTGGAGGTGTTTAAAGTAAAAATCTTACATTAAAAACTTGTCAAAAAGTTGGAACTTTGACCCCCAATATCTCCGTAATTACAAGGTTCCCAGGTATGGAGTAGAACAAAAAACCGGCCAAGTGCGAGTCGGACTCGCGCACGAAGGGTTCCGTACCAATTATTATAAAAAAATCACGTTTGTTGTATGGGAGCCCCCCTTAAATAATTAATTTTATTATGTTTTTAGTATTTGTTGTTATAGCGGCAACAGAAATACATCATCTGTGAAAATTTCAACTCTCTAGCTGTCACGGTTCATGAGATACAGCCTGGTGACAGAAAGACGGACAGACGGACAGACAGCGAAGTCTTAGTAATAGGGTTCCGTTTTTACCCTTTGGGTACGGAACCCTAAAAAATGATCGCAATGACAGGGAGAACAAGTGCCTTTCGTTTTCGTTAAGAGGTGTTTTACACCCTTTATGTACGTCCGATGCCTCGTATGGGTAAGAAGGTAAGAACATTGTGCGGCTTGCCCAAAAAAATTATGAAAAGTAGCTTTCACGAAACACTAGTGGCTTTCACGAGCCTTCAGTTTGCAGGAGGCCTAAGGGATGTCGAAATGTCGATGTTTAATGCTCAATAATACCTTTGACATCTTTGTCACACTCGGATAGCGGGGATTTTCAGCGAATTGTAATGTTGAAAAGTGTGTGTGTAGACACGCACTCTAGTTTGAGCTTGGTTTTTCCATAGCTCTCTACTTTATCGATTTTATTGTTTGTTTTTTCACCTTTGCACTCCAATTTACCACTAAACCCAAAGATTAAAAGTGCACTAGAGCGGATGATACCCAAATTAAACCGTGTCATGATAGGGTATGCATTTCTGTGAGTCGTAGGCCTATAGATTACCTGTTTATAAAGATACGCCTTATTTATCCCTAAAATAAAACATAAATCTAAAAATACAAGTTTATTCGTACATTTCGAAACATCAAACTTTCACCTACAGTAAATCACGCATACCTATTTGCAACACAACATACCTGTAAGATTAGCACTTAGCAGCACAAATCAAATTACCGCAGCAAGTGCACAAAAGGCAGTAAGTAGACAAGCGTCTTAGACTTAAGCGGAGATTACGTGGATCGCGCCTCATTGTCGATGGTACGCCTGAGATGCCGCCATAGCGTCCTACTGACTAGTACCGAGCTAGTTTCTTGTCTTTGTTAGTTGTACGTTGTCTACTAGTTAGGACATATCTGCAGCTGCAAATGCTAGGATAGAATAGGGATGAGGACTGACTAGAAAAAATATGATTCCGTTTTGTCCGTTAGTTAGATTATCAAAAAATATTGGATTCGTGTTTTTTGTTTTATCAAATTAATAAAAAATGACGAAGATAAAATGTGTCAAAGATCATGAGTGGGGGCTTGTGACGTCACATTTGAGTAAAAAATGTACTTAAATGTGACGTCACACGAGTTTTCGACGCACTGTATCGTTTACATTTTTTGTTTACGTGAAAAAAGAAAAAATATGTGTCCAATATTTTTTAGAAATTTATCATTTTCAATTTATAATTTTTGTCAAAAATAGCAACTAGTAGGGTTGTTTGCTGCTATTTTTATTACACTTAAAGTTCATCTGTTAACAAAGTAGACACAATAGTTAAACAATGGCGCCGATTCGGCGGGGCTCAACAGACGGAGGGATAATATTCATGTAGTTATTAGGATACCAAAGATACAAAGTAAGGATAGTCACAGTTAAACTTGCTTTAGTTTTTTTTCAGCTGTGGGCCCGAATATCACAAGACTGGAGCCCTGAGACAGCTAGACGGGGTGTCGGCATACTGAGAAGATGATGGTAGGACGAATTGGATGGCTTCCTTGCAAATTGGCGAGATCAATCATCAAGAGCAGTGGAAGGATATTCCACGAACTCATGCATGACAGAAGCCCCAAGACTTAAGACTATGGTCCACAAACAAAGCCTCATTGTCGATGCCTGAGATGCCGGACATAGCTCCATAGCGTTCTACCGTGGTAGTTTGATGCCTTTGTCAGTAGTACTTTGTCTACTTGTTGGTGCATACTGCAGTTGCAGTGGCACTTATGGAAACTGCGAAAACTATTGTTAGTTAATTTTGTTTGTATCTTAGCACAATGCTGTCCTACTTAACTCAAAGGTTGACTATAAGTAGAGAATGCCTTGTGACATAAAGTCGTATGTTGTTATGTTGTGTTATTTCGACCGTGCGTTTAGCCGTGTGGTATCCGGCAGAGTAGAATAGAACCAACCCATTACACTCACGGGTGTCGTATAAGGCGACTAATGTCTGAGGCAGAACACCTTGTGCCTCCGTAGACCAGAGAATGGGCAGCAGCGTTTTCTGTTAGTCTTTCATCACTGCGATCTCCAATCCGCCTGCCAAGCGTGGAGATTACGGCAAATTTCTCCCATCATGGGAGAGGCTTATGTCCAGCAGTGGACGTTATGGGCTGTTGTAGTAGTAGTAGTAGTTATTTCGACATCTCTTGTTTAACAAAAACTGGGATAAGATCAGGAGAATAATGATGATGATTTTGATTTGATTTTTGATGATGACGACCCTTTGCAACCACTTCTTCGACAACTCATAACCTTTGAATTATGTCAATTTGTGTTCATTTTTTTTTCTATAATGTTTTTGTATGTACTAATCTTTACCACTGTCTTTTAGTTAAGTTATTCTTGTTTGATTTAACTATTTAATTGTATAAAACTATTTGTGAAAACTTGTAATTGGCCATATTGTTGTTATTAACTAAACTATTGTGTCTGCCTAGCTGTAAGTTTTTCGAAAAAATTTTTTTTTTTTTTGGCAAAAACTTTTCGACTAATGTTCGAAGCTTTAACTTTAAATCTTGAGTTAATCACCTACGCTTCATTGTAAATAACATCTAAGTAGTAGATCAATTTAACGTGTAGTATTCAAAGTAAACCGCAGTACCCATATACATACAGTAATGTAACCTATATAAAATGGTACATACGGGCGACCGGTTCGAAATTAATTAGTTTTATTCGATGTATTGGAAATATGAAAGGCTTCGTATTCACTACCAACACGCTTAGTTTCACAAAAACTGTGCGAGCCAGCTGTTAATTTAATTTTATATGCATATTTTACACTTTACTGCATTTACTTTTTTTAATTGATTTTATCCCGGCATGAATTATATTGCGGGTGAAATAAGTAGAGCTCCCACCGGATTTAGTTGTGTAAATGTAGGTTTAAACACGTGTGTAAAAAATAAAAGTGCACATTTATTATAATTATTATGTATTAGCTTACCCGCGCAACTTCGTCTGCGTCACATAATATAGCTGGAGCCAGACATGTCATTTTGTGTGAACAAAAACCTTTTAAAATCAATATTGCTTACCTCCCATAACATACGGCGTGATAATAATTATGTAGCCTAAAGCCTTCCTTGGTTTACAAATAATATTTTTGCGGAATTTCAATTCAATCTATCCAGTAGTTTTGGCCTGAAGCTGTACCATACACACAGACAAACAGACAAATATTCTAAAAAGTTACTTTTTGTCATCAGTCACGTTTTTGTAACAAAAGCTACTTATGTTTTCTAAAAAAATCTCAATGTACAGTTTTTCTTTCGTTACTGTTTTATTATACGTATATGTATAGATTTCATAGCTTGCTTTGCTCAATTATGCAATGACATAATAAACAAAATAAAGTTAATCAATCAAAGTGTTGTCAGGCTACCACTGATACAGACTATATTTTTTATTCATTCATAATCATAAAATAATATACGAATTTCATCTTTAACACTAGAATAATAATGATACCTAGTAATAATAACCTCAGTTATTGAACCCTCTACGCTCTAAAAAAGGCAATAACAATACAGATCATAATGATATACGAAACTTATGAAAAAATAATAAAATCACAGCCCATAATGTCTTCGTAAAAAAGACGAATGTACCCAAAAGAATTCACGAATAAAGAACAAAGAATACAATAATAACTCTGACTAACTTGCCGTAAAAGAAAGTTTTAAGAATTTTCGTCTACGAAACTTGGTCCAATCCAATTTCAGTAAAGCTTCAGATTATAACTCTCGTTATTCCAAATTAAAAACTGTTAGCTGCGTACTAACTAGACGCCGTTTTCTTTAAAATTAATTTAATTGAGTTTTACAGATTCATTTTATTATTAAATATTAATTTTGGCCGAATTTTCGCATTAGAATGATAACTATTATTTTTTTCTTTGCCTTATAATGTCCCTGCTGGGTAAAGGCCTCCCCCATAGCCGTCCATTGTGCCAGTATAAAAATACGTATCATTTTTTTTTCAAAAGTAATTGTCATTATAAAATTTAAGCACTTTAGGCATATCATGTTAAACATCAACTAGGGATCCAATTAAATCAAAGGAATCCGAAACCTGAAACTTGTAAAACAATAATGGCGTTTTTGTTCCTTGATCGCAACGCAATAAAATTGCAGAATAATAATTATGATTGCTATTTCGTTAATGATGTCCAATTTTAATTACCGCAATCCCACCAACACTTGTTCCATTTAATAAACTGTTTTCCAACTGATCCTTTTAATATCTATAATTTAACAATAACTCCTGATCATGAAAAAAATATTTATTGTTTTTGCCAAGTTTTTCTTACAAACTAGTGATTGGAGCTTCCTTTTAGGTGCCTAAAGCCTGTGTTAGGAAACTTCACTCTCCCATAACTTAAATTGACATCAGCAAACTTGTTTTTTATTTTTTTATTATGGATACTTATAATTGAGGAGCTCATGGCTAAATAATAACAGCCGCTCGGGTCGATCGTTAGGTTAAGCCGTGCTTGCCTAGGTTACATACCCATTACATACCCAGTTTCCTCCGTGCTTCGGAAAGCACGTTAAGCCGTTGGTCCCGGCTGTCATTTGTAGATCTTTGACAGTCGTTAGGTAGTCAGAGGCCCGAAAAGTCTGACAACCAGTCTTACCAAGGGGTATCGTATTACCCGGTACTAACTGGGTTGTGGAGGTCAGATAGGCAGTCGCTCCATGTAAAATACTGGTATTCAGCTGCATCCGGTAAAACTGGAAGCCGACCCTAACATAGTTGGGAAAAGGCTAGGCAGATGATGATATGGATACTTATAATTATAACAGTATTAGTACACTGTCTCGTTGTTGGTTTAGTAGTCACAAGTGCGACTACTGAACATGAGGTCCTAGGTTCGATTCCCAGGTCGGGCAAAGTGCTATAGGGTTTTTTCATTAGGAATTTCTCAATAGCAGCCATGGAGTCTGGATTTGTGCCCGATTAATGGCAATAGGCCTGCCCCCTATTACATGGGACATCGAATAACTGGTGATATGCGGATTTACTATTAGGTACACCTCTGACTAACCCTTCGGGGATTACAGGCGTGATGTTATGTTATGTTATCACTACATATTATAAATCAAAGTCGCCCGCCGCGTCTGTCCCTATGTATGCTTGGTAAATGCTATCAGAATTTACCTTGTTAATTTACTTTGTTTTTCAAATTCTAATAAAATTGTCATATATTCTGATTCAATTGCATGAAATGTTCAATAAAATAAAAATAAATAAATAAATATTGCTGGTCATTACAAACAGCGCCATCTAGTGCCACACTAAGCAACGAGGCTTTATAGTTGATATACTACATAGATACTTTTTGTTTGTAAATACATACTTATTATACATATAAACATCCACGACTCGGAAACAAATGTCCAGTCCATGCTCATCACACAAACATTTGCTCCGACCGGGATTCGTACCCCGGGACCCTAAGAACGTAAGGCAGCCTGACTACCGCTGCGCCAATCGGGTCGTCAATAAAACGTAGTTAAGTATAAACCGACTTACTAATTTCCTGGCATTGTGCAAATATTTACGGAATCGATTTAAAAGCCTGTGAGACCAATCTGTCACGCGTCCATTTAACACAATAAAATCGCACCTGCAACTGAATTGGTCGAATTCCAAATTCCCGAACTATCGGTAAAACGTACAATACGTAAATACTACGTTATATTGATATTGAAAAGTTTATTTACGGACAGATACGAGTTTAAACCGACGGTATTTACGGTAAATGCAGGCACAGGAACGTGAAATAGATTGATAAAGAGAGATACTACTAACAGAACGAATTCATCATTCATCATCATTTCAGCCGAAAGACGTCCACTACTGGACATAGTCCTCCCCCAAGTGTCGCCACATTGACCGGTCCCGTGCGACTCGCATCCAGCGGATTCCCGCAACCTTCACCAGGTCATCGGTCCACCTAGTGGGAGGCCTTCCAACGCAACGTCTTCCGGTTCGCGGTCGCCACTCCAGAACTTTTCGGCCCAATCAGCCATCCGTTCTGCGAGCAATGTGCCCTGCCCACTGCCACTTAAGTTTGGCAATTCTTCGGGCTACGTCGGTAACCTTAGTTCTCATGCGGATGTCTTCATTTCTGATTCGATCGCGCAAGGAAACTCCGAGCATAGCCCTCTCCATTGCCCTTTGGGTGACTTTAAGCCTTCTGATGAAGCCCATTGTGAGCGACCACGTTTTGGTCCCGTATGTAATCACTGGCAACACACACTGGTCATACATAAACTTTCGTCTTGAGACACTGCGGTAGGTTGGATGAGAAGATACCGCGCAATTTCCCGAACGTTGCCCAACCGAGTCGGATTCGACGATTGACCTCTTTCTCGAAGTTAGACCTACCTAACTGGACCGTTTGTCCCAGGTACACATAATCGTCTACAACTTCGAGTATAGAGTCTCCGATCTTGAACGAATTCGTAATAGGTTATTTTTTTTATACAAATGAGCTGTCAACTCAACATTGTTCTGATGTTGAGTTGACAGCTCATTTGTTTTTATTTTAGTTGGATTCAGTCCTGAAAAATCTTGCTGCACCCAGGTACTTATCTTCACTCAACACATCAAGGACGGACTCAATCCCGCCCTCGGATGTGTTGAGTTACTTATACAGAGTGTAAAAAACCTCATCACGAAGCAGTCAACCAAGCATTCTGTACATCAAACTAAGTAACTTTACGCAAAAATTATTGCTGGGAAACGACTTTCTTTTTTGGGGTGAAAAATCATGTTTTGTGGTAGAACTCAATGTAACGCACTCAAACCATTGTGCTGATGGATGGATTAATAGTACGGGGGTCGTGGAGGAGTTTAAAGTAAATATCTTACATTAAGGTGACACAGCTCACAGGCTCGAACTCATTGGTGGGCGTGACCAAAAAGCACGCTGTCTCACCTGGCATCGTGCCCGACAGAGATAGTATCAGTGATGAGCAGTTAGACGCTAGTCTTCACGCACGTCTAGTTCGTACATACACACACAGCGTTTCGAACCGTTCCGAACAAAAACGAAGTTACACGATGCACACAATTGATATGAAAAAACAGTAGCGTTTGTCTTTCTTGAGCGTATATACTGCTCTGCTAGAGAGTATGCTCTCCAGCAGAGCCACAATCAAGGTCTATTTTATTATTACCTAATGCATGTAGGTACACACGCACGTACGTTAGCCGTGGGGTATCCGGCAGAGTAGAATAGAACCAACCCATTACACTCACGGGTGTCGTATAAGGCGACTAATGTCTGAGGCAGAACACCTTGTGCCTCCGTAGACCTGAGAATGGGCAGCAGCGTTTTCTGTTAGTCTTACATCACTGCGATCTCCAATCCGCCTGCCAAGCGTGGAGATTACGGCAAATTCCTCTCATCATGGGAGAGGCTTATGTCCAGCAGTGGACGTTGTGGGCTGTTGTTGTTGTTTCACGTACAGCGATAACGATATACGTTGATACGTTGATGTACGTTTGACGTACATCATTTTAAGATATAATTGATCGATTTCTAAGATAGTGGCTCCGTGGCACAGCATGACACCATTCGACGCCAGCTCGAATCGCCGATAAATCATCAAGTAAGTATCTTCAAACTCGTACTAAAGTAGTAGGCGCTGCGTCATCGTTTTATACCTGTATGGCTCTCTAAGAACCTAATATAGATTGCTTATTATGTTTAGTTTTCCCCGGGTGGTCATGCAGCGATCGCCTCAAGAGTTCACGACGCTGCCGCCGCGACGACGCATGCTTACTTGAAAGTTCATCGCAGTTTATGTCCGATTGCAGCAGCATAACCAGCCTATAATGCTCCCACTGCTGGGACACAGAGCTCCTCTCTGTGAGAGGGAATGCGGGCCCAGTGCGGGTTGGTCTTATGTCAGAGTGGATACCTAATAATTGTAATTAGTTCTGCCTACATAAATTGTTTTACAAAAATACTTACACTTTTTTTTTAGGTTTATAATTATGCTCAATATCACTAAATGTAAACACATGTTTTCATCAAGACAAATAACAAATCAAGATTTTTTTCTTAGTATTTACATTTTAGAGTCCATGACAAAAATAATAGTCAATTTAGTCAGACGGACAGACAGACAGATGAACGGACTGACAGACGAACAGACAGGTGGATAGACAGACGAACCGACAGACGGACAGACAGATGGACAGCGGAGCCTTAGTAATAGGGTGCCGTTTTTACCCTCTGCAGTTTGTCTATGTCACATGAAGGAAATTAAAAAAGCTATTGGCATACTTTTAGAGCATGAGAAGTGAAAACTACATTAAATATGTATAGAAAACTATTATAGAATAATTTAATGCCCAAAAAGTATACATATTTTCATTATTTTCATTATTAGGAAGAAGAGGAAGAAGCCTCCTAGTCAGAACCAGTGCGGGACCGCGCTGGCAGGACCCAATATGCTGCGTCCGGCGATACCAACAACGCAGCTCTATGTGTCCCGGCTACATCACACCACGAAGGTTGAGGAGATCGTGGAGTGTGTCTGAGCGAAGACCAGCTGGACCTTGAGGGTCGAGAAGTTGGAGTCGCGCCACAACACGAATTTTAAGTCGTTCGTGGTGCGAGTTCCGACTCATCATATTGAGACCTTCCTCAAGGAAGAGTTTTGGCCGAAGGGTGTCATGTATCGGCGATTCCGCGGAAGGCTACGCGACACCACGCAGCGCAACATGACGCCGTCTCTTCGTGTTCAATAGTTTAATTAGGTTTTTGAAGTTGATATATATGTATGTTAGTCTGTAAGGTATATGTGATATGGGTCTTTTGTTACCTGAATTAAATGATATATTATTATTATTATTATTTGTATGTTAGTCTGTAAGGTATATGTGATATGGGTCTTTTGTTACCTGAATTAAATGATATATTATTATTATTATTATTATTAGTCAATTTAGTCAGACGGCCAGACAGACAGATGGACAGCCAGACGGACAGACAGACAGACAGACGGACAGATATACAGACGGACAGACAGATGGACAGCGGAGTCTTAGTAATAGGGACCCTTTTTACCCTTTGGAGTTTGTCTATGTCACATGAAGGAAATTAAAAAAAAACTAATTACTTTCACTCCCTAAAAACTAAAAGGGTCACTTTAGTCCCACTTCGTAGGGCTATAATGGCGTACTTTTAGAGCGTGAGAAGTGAAATCTACAATGTATAGAAATCGAATAAAGAATAATTGAATGCCCAAAAAGTATACATATTTTTGTTACTAAAAATATATATTTTTTTAGTTAGCCTATTCTATCCCACTGCTGGACAAAGGCCTCTCACATTCCTTTCCAACTCTCCCGGTGTTTTGCCTCCTCCGGCCAATCAGTCAGGAACGAGTCCGTAAAAAAATTATTATTATACATAAATATTTAAAAAATAATAAATTTACATTTTTAATTTTTTAGTAACAAAACTATAAATAAAATTAAAAGCATATAAAATAGGTAGCCCGCCAGCATCGGGAACAGGGTCCAAGCTGCTGGTGGTTAGGGCTCTTGAGAGAGGAACTTACTAACAATACGCGCCGTGTCCAGAACTGCTTTCTGAATCAAGCGCTTGATCCAGCTGCCTAGCGAGGGTCACCTCAGATGTTAGTTGAGGCTCTTGTCCAATTAAATTATTATTATTATGGAATTAATAACACAATTACTGACATTGTTTCTTTTTACGTCTGCGGTTTGTAATTACCGCCACTATAGCTCAAAATAAGTGATTCCTAATAAACAGAAAAATAGTAAGGTATTTATGGTACTAGCCGTGCCGTGTGGTATCCGGCAGAGTAGAATAGAACCAACCCATTACACTCACGGGTGTCGTATAAGGCGACTAATGTCTGAGGCAGAACACCTTGCGCCTCCGTAGACCAGAGAATGGGCAGCAGCGTTTTCTGTTAGTCTTTCATCACTGCGATCTCCAATCCGCCTGCCAAGCGTGGAGATAACGGCAAATTCCTCCCATAATGGGAGAGGCTTATGTCCAGCAGTGGACGTTATGGGCTGTTGTTGTTGTTGTATGGTACTAGTGTGGAAAGTTGGTTTTTACAAACGAGTAGACGAATGTAACCGTAATTTACGCACGTGTACATTGTAATACAAGGGGCTAAAATGACCCATTATACACGAGGTAGTGAATAGGAACCGAGTTATAATGGGATTTTAGAACGAGTTATAATGGGATATTAGTGTGTCACACTGTAATTTTTACTTTGAGTGGAAGAAATATAGTCAATTTAGTCAGACGGACAGACGGACGGACAGACAGGCGGACAGACAGACTGACAGACAGACGAACAGACAGACGGACGGACAGACAGACTGACATACAGACAGACGGACAGACAGATGGACAGCGGATTCTTAGTAATAGGGTTCCGTTTTGAAAGCTATAGCTCTTATAATGAGATTTTAGTGTTACACTGTACTTTTCACTTTGAGAGCGAGAAAAATAGTCAATTTAGTCAGACGGACAGACAGATGGATGGGCAGAGCGATGGACAGACAGACGGACATACAGACAGACAGATGGGCAGCGGAGTCTTAGTAAATAGGGTAACGTTTTTAATGCTATAGCTCTTATAATAATTTTCTATAGCACATACATATTTTCCCTATTTGTCTTAGTTTATTTGAATAATTTCGCAGTACTGCATTCTATTTTTCTTACATATGTGAACATTAGGACCATACACCATTGCGTCTCTTAGAGCGTTTATTACACTGCTATCTCCATCACTAATTACCTTAGTATACATGAGCCCGTGCAACTGCATGCTTACTTTGCATCCATCTACACCTGACAAGTTTTTTTTTAAATACATTTTTTAAATGTATGATTACACCTCCACAACCCCCGTACTATTAAATTCAATCCATACATCAGCACAATGTTTTGAATGCGTTACATTGAGTTGTAACACAAAACATGATTTTTCACACCAAAAAAAAAATCGTTTGATGTACAGAATGCTTGGTTGACTGACGGCTTCGTGAGGAGGTCTTTTGCACCCTGTATTCATGACGTGTCATCAATTCTTACTGCGTGGTCCTGTAAACGTATAACTCAATTAGAATATGCAAAAACTAACAAAATAGTGCATTGTAAACATAGTCAATTTAGTCTGAAGTACAGACAGTTGGACAGACAGACGGACATACAGACGGCTAGACAGACAGATGGACAGATAGACAGATAGACACACAGATGGGCAGACAGACGGACAAACAAACAGACGGACATACAGACGGATAGACAACAGATGGACAGACAGACAGACGGACAAACAGGGATAGACAGATAGTTGGCCTGACAGACAGACAGTTGGACAGACAGACGGACATACAGACGGCTAGACAGACAGATGGACAGACAGACAGATAGACAGACAGATGGGCAGACAGACGGACAAACAAACAGACGGACATACAGACGGATAGACAACAGATGGACAGACAGACAGATGGACAGACAGACATGGGCAGACAAACGGATAGGCAGCGGAGTCTTAGTAATCATAGGGTACTGTTTTTACCCTTTGGAGTTTGTCTATGTCACATGAAAGAAATTAAAAAAAAAAAAAAAAACTTTTACTCTCTAGAGACTAAAAAGGTTACTTTAGTCCCTGATGGACTAAAGATGACTAGCGATAGCATAAATTATTATTCACAGAAAACACGTTTCAGTTTTCAGACATTTTATTGAGAACTGTTGAGAACTGTTGTCATGCCTACAAACAAAGTCACTATGTGACAGATTATATACCATGAAGGTATCAACCTCCAACAGTCCCGCTTCGTAGGGCTATATTGGCGTACTTTTAGAGCATGCGAAGTGAAATAATAGATTGTACATCAAGTGCATAAAATGCACCATTTTATGAGACGTTTTTTTTTTTTGTTAAATAGAGTGTAAGGGTGCGTACAGACTATATAACATAACATTGCTATATAACATGTTTCAGATAATGTAGACACTGAATGTTATAAATGTCAATGTCAATTTCATAATGTGGACGTGTTATAAAACACAAGTTATATAATATGTTATATAGTCTGTACGCACCCTTAGGTGTGGTCAGTACATGAGGAATATCGGAACTAATCTATTCACATTGTGCAGACATTGCTTCATGTGCTTCTGCTGCACAGGTATCTTGCCCGAAATCTCGTGTTGATCTAAAAAAAAAAATGGATTACACAGGGTCAAATTAAATGAGTTAGCGAAACTCCGCACATAAAAATCAAAAGCTGTTTTTTTCGGGTCAACGATACACACAGCACAGTGGGTCTAAAATAGCCGCTATAGCAGAATCTACGCAGAATCTTAGCATGAATCACGTTAAAAAATTTAAATTCTTAAAATGGACTTTATGTCAATAACTATAAAGTCCATTTTAATAATTTTAAATTTTTAACGTGATTCACAAAACGATTCTGCTAAAGCGGCCATTTTAGACCCCCGGTACAGATTTCATAAGTTTTTACCGTGCCGGAAGTGCCAGAGGTTGGTTTTATATATGTATAGGCACCAAGAGCAGCGACCGGTGGCCCAGTGGTGGCGGCCCCGACTTACGAACAGTAAGTCATGGGTTCGAACCTAGACAGGCGCATTACTTTGTATAATTTATTTCAACACCACTGCTCTCAAAGCGGTGAAGGAAAACATCGTGAGGAAACCGGAATGTCCTACAACCAAAAATTCGAAGACATGTGACATCTACTAACCCGCACTGGCCCGCGTGGTGGATTATAGCCCATTACCTCTCATAGAGAGGAGGCCTGTGTCCCAGCAGTGGGAACATTAATAGGCTGATGATGAGGCACCTACTATTTGCGCAACCATTTCCATTACATACTGATACTGATACTGTTAGCCTGCGTCATCCCACTGCTGGGCAAAAGCCTCTCTCCATTTACATAAACATACAAAATAAAAGTCACTAGCGCATTGCACTGTCTGTCTTGCCTACATAGGGTGCCCTAATGCCTATACACAAAGCCGCGCCGCCGGCCACCATGGGTAAAGTAAGCCTGCGGCGCTGTGTGTAGAGAATAGCACTAATGGTTGAAGTCACCATCGACACGTGCCTCTGATGTCGATGCCGCGTGTCGCTCGTGTGTAAGAACACTAAATAGATTAGGTGCAACAAATTATATGACTTACCCATTGTTAATTTGTAGTTATTCACACCTGTTCTTCAATGAACCAACACAATATCACTCGCACAGCGTCCACTCAAATCAAAAATTAATTTTTTTATCAAAAATCCGGAGTCCAAACAGTTATACGTCAAACGTCACACGAATGACATAGGCTTTAGAAGCAGATTTGAAATTTCGAATATAACTGGAATAGGGTGGAGTCTCCTAGTATCAGCCTCCTCCTAAAATCGGCCTTTTCTAGAAAAAGTAACATAACTATAAAAATAGCTAAAATCATAATACTTTCCATGCAAAAACGACTCTAGTTCCATACACATAACCTCCCATACCATAAATACATTTCATTTTAAAATCTTCATGATGAGAAACATTTGAAATTTATTTATTCTTTTATACTATCTGTCATTTCGAATTACATTCAAACGTTGAATACATTTTTGTAATCATCTTTTAAAACTCTTCATTTTGATACCCCACTCGATGGTATTAGAAGAAAAAAAAATTCGAAGTCTACAATATGGCACCCCAAATCCACGAATTTTTTTTTTTTTGCAAGAAATCAAAAGCACTTAAAAATTACAAGTAGTCAAAGTTCAAAAAAAGTTGACACGGTCGATAATTGGTACCACCACCCTACGCGCGTATGACATATTGTTAATGTGTGCGTGAACGTCGTCGTCGTCCCCCCGCACCGCGCACCGCAGCGGGGGAAACATTGTTCAGTGAGATGCACGATAAGTCTAATAAAAGGCGCGCGTAAAAAAATACGAAAAGGCCTTTGGAAAATCGGGTTTTATGAAAAAACCACTGCATAAATCGATTACAAGTAAAATTTATTGAATTCTTCGATAATTGTGCTGTGTCGGTACCGACTTTGTTTTGGAAATTTTACACTTCTTTTATTACTAATTTACGCCCAAAGTTACGTTAAAATTGGCAATAAAAATGAATCTTTGGTAGCTCGTAACTTTTTAATGGCTTTTTATTTTACTATTCTGTTTCCGTACAGACATAATTAATAATGAGACAAAACGATATCATGTTTAACTTTAGTTGTACCATGACAAACAGTGGAGTAATAGCCCCCCGAAATTTGTATGGAAAATATGTTGCGCAGATCAACCTTAAAACAAAAAAATGATCGCAATGACGGGAAGAACAAGTGACTTTCGGCATCGTTAAGAGGTGTTTTACACCCTTTATATTTAACACTTATTATACTATTCACTCACTAGGGTTTGCTCGCGGCTTCTTGTAATAACACGAGGGAATAATGTAGCTTCCCCTTAGAGAAAGAATTTTCGGAATCGGATCAGTAGTTCCGAAGATTACCCCATATATACAAACTTACAAACAAATTTTACCTCTTTATAATATTAGTATAGATATTCAAAATTCTTATCGGTATACCAGAAATTGATAAGCTATTTATCCAATCACAAATCGCTATACATCTATAAATTGAAGTAGGTATCCCCATGAGAAAGATGGGAACCTTAGCTTCTGTCCGCTTGAATAAACCGACAAACGCCAAACTTGGCCAACTTTGACTAATTAGTCGCTAAACAAACAGATGCCAACATCAGGCGACTAGAAGAGACTGTCACGTATATCTAATTATTGATTTTATGTTAGTTCAGTTATATTGTATATAGCTTGTTGTAAGTCACAAAAAAAGTATGAGAACAGTGAAAACAGTTAATCAGTTAAAACTACTTTTGACCCGTCAAAACTACTTTTAACTAGTTAAAACTATTTTAACTTAGAAACTTATTAGGTTGTTGGGGTTTTTTTTGCGACCCTTTGAAAAACATCATGTAATTCTAAGACTAGGTACTTACAACTGAGGGGTTCTAAAACAACATATTTTTAATGCAGAAAACGCATTTTAACTTCCTAAGGGTTTTGACTGACACTAGTCAAAAGTGGTTTTGACTGATTAAGAGTTTTGACAGTAACATACATATCTATTCCCCTTTTAAGAACTACGTCAAAAAGTAACTGCTTGTTGCAACATCTGAAGGCCTACTTACTATACACTATAAAGCCCGGACTCCACCAAAGCGGAGACGAGCGGAGATGTGTGAAGTGGAGAGGAGAGGAGATGTGCACAGGCGGCACGCCGCTCACAGCACTCCACTCACCGCACGCCTTCTCGTCTCCGCTGGCCTAAACAATAGGGAATATGCATAAATTTTCTTTTTTTATTTCGATACGGAATGTTAAAGTACTATTAAAATAATGACAAAAAGCGAAAACAAGACATAAATCGGCCAAACAACACAAAAGTTATAACCATTTAAACTTTTTTCTCTATCTCTTTCTAGATAAACGGAATTTAGTGTGGAGTTTGTACGTCAATGCAGCGAATGACGTCATTCGCTTTATCGGATCTCTCTGTCTAATCAGCAGTTTCAAATGCTTATAACTTAGTATTTTTTATAGATATTAAAAAAATAATTTCACTTTGCTATTTCTGATGTTAATATTTCGATACGGAATGTTAAAGTACTATTAAAATAATGACAAAAAGCGAAAACTAGACATAAATCGGCCAAACAACACAAAAGTTATAACCATTTAAACTTTTTTCTCTATCTCTTTCTAGATAAACGGAATTTAGTGTGGAGTTTGTACGTCAATGCAGCGAATGACGTCATTCGCTTTATCGGATCTCTCTGTCTAATCAGCAGTTTCAAATACTTATAACTTAGTATTTTTTATAGATATTAAAAAAATAATTTCACTTTGCTATTTCTGATGTTAATACGCTTTGTTTAAAGTGATAAAAAAAAACCTTGCATATACCCTATTGCAAGATATTATCTCCTCTCCTCTCTGCTCAACCGTTTCCACTAAATCTAAGCGGTGACGAGAAGTGTAAATAATGAAATTCTATTGGCGGCTTAAAACACATTTCAAAGCTTCTCGTCTCGTCTCCGCTTCGGTGAAGTCCGGCCCTAAAAGCTATCTACATACTGCTTTAAAAGGTTCACCTTTTGTCTCTCTCTTTATTTTAATCTTACTTTAGTGTGAGCCTGAGATGGAGCTAGATGAGCTGTATAGCGCCATCTCCTTGTCACACTGAGAGACACTGAGTAATACTGCTGTAAGAGGTGGTGATAGAGGCCGCCGTCTCAGTTAAATGATAGGCCTGCTGTAGTAACGCAATAAAACAAAACTAGTCTGATTACAATAAAAATATATATATATACGTAGCTTAGTTACAAATCTCATACATTTTGGAAGAGATAACCTTGCCCACAATATGAGTTTTGAAACGTACATACATGAAACCTTTTAGATAAAACTATGTCATCTACCTACGGAAACTATTCTCATAAACATGTTTACTGGGATGGGAAAATGTTTCGTAATACCATTTCACATTTCTGGCATATTATAATGTTCTAATATCCACATATTTTGATCGACAGTGGCCTAAATTTCAGAGAATCCTTGTGTAAGGCAGTATGCCTATATGAGACAATAACGTAAGCTTATACAATATTATTGTTGTCACAAAATCGTTCATATTGGTAAATAACTATTGTGTACATTAATATCAATTTCAGGTCTGCTAACAGAAGTATACGTATCTATCACTATGTACATTTATGTATTTATTTAAATAAACAGAGTCTTCTTACTAAAAAGAATATTTATAATGAATGCACTTAAACGATACACATGTAAATAACAAACAAATAATGTCGTACTTCACTCGACTCAATGCTTTAATAAGATGACGTAATGAAAAAAGACATACTATTAATAATAAACTGATGTGGGATCTCTATTTCAAGAACATCTCCATATTTTCAACGTGAAGTTCGCTCTATTTCTGTGAACCGTCCGAGTAGAAACCAATATTGCGTTGGAATTGAGAAACTTCCGTATAGATGCTATTTGATAATATTGACTATACGCCACAATTAAAGGTATACATATTATGTATGTACCTATAACTTTTAATGTAAGTTACGCATTAGCTAAATAAGCTTTGAAAACTCAACAAATTTTGTAAAAAACATTATTAAAAAAAAGTGAAAAATAACTTTAGCTGAAGCTAAAGTTATTAAAAAGGGTTATTAAAGGTGTTAAATGGTCACCGACTTCTGAAGAAGTCGGTGACCATTTTTGATTCATTTAGTTTTTTTTTGTCACCGACTTCTGAAGCTAAAGTTATTTTTCACTTTTTTTGTGTTTTGAAGTCGGTTTTATTTTTTTTGCAAAAAGTTTTTTTATTTTTCCATTTTTAGTCGTAATATCCTATACAAATATATGCTATGCATTTATTTTACATTGTTAACAATACATGTCATGGTAATAGGCTTATCCCCAATAAATGGAACTTAACATATCTAAACTGTCGTAATTTGCGTGTATTGTACACATCTGCGTACCCCTCAGAGCATACAGGCGTGATGTTACGTCATGATGTTGTATAAACAATAAAAATACAAGCGATTGCAAAAATCACGACCGATTTACCGTCTAGTTTTGAAGAGTTCCATTGTATATCTGCGAAGACCAGCATCTGATCTTCACCAAATTTAAATGACACCATCTCAGGAGTATACTCTTTCAAATAAAAAAAAATTGATAATCACTCCACAAATGGAGGAGAAATCGGTGAATATACATGAAATTATACCACACGACTGAAGTAAAAATGTTCATAAAATGAAAACTACTGGGCCAAACCATGTAAAAATTTTATGGGACCAAATTGCAACTATTCCGCATCAAACTAAAAAAGAATCACGTAAATCGGATCATAAATCTCAGCGTAATCGGTGTACATACATAAAAAAAAATACCGATCGAATTGAAAACCTCCTCCTTTTTGGAAGTCGGTTAAAAATGAAATCCTACTAATCCTCTACCACTATAAAAAGTGGTGCAACATTGTTTAAACTACTACTATGTATACGTATTCATTGGGAAATTGCCATAAATTAATTAGAAGTAAAGATAAGCTTCAGCGTAGCGGTCGTAGCAGCTTGCTACGCCGTAGCAGCTACGCAATATGTTGCTTGCTTTAACTGACGATTGTGTTACTTTACGCATTTTTTTACATCTAGATTTAATGATAAAGATATGGGTAACCTGTTTATTAACACGGTAGATCTGACAACAATGTTTCCTATAAATACCTGCCATAAATACAATGATAAAAACAAAATCAACTTTTACAGCATGCAATAATTTTATTCAATCCCGTACATGGTAGATATACAGGAAAACAAGAACTTTTGAACGAAGCCTAATTGTCAACGAAGTTATAATAATATCTACGAGTACACTTCACCTCCGTTTTCCTTGTTTAGAACTCGTCCAATTATAGATAAAATGTAACTGACATTTTATAAATAGACGTTTTCGCGTTTTCAGTCACAATATTTTAACAAAACATAATATCGCACAGTTATCGTCAGAGGTAGGTAGAGATGATTGAGTAGTGGCGGCCTTGACTTACGAACAGTAAGTCGTGGGTTCGAACCCAGGCAGGCGCATTACTTTGTGTAATTTATTTCATCACTG
Organism: Xestia xanthographa; assembly: GCA_905147715.2. Taxonomy (NCBI): domain Eukaryota; kingdom Metazoa; phylum Arthropoda; class Insecta; order Lepidoptera; family Noctuidae; genus Xestia; species Xestia xanthographa. The sequence goes on from LR990656.1 coordinate 14,720,448, forward strand.
CTGCTCTCAAAACGGTGAAGGATAACATCGTGAGGAAACCGGCATGTCCTAGAACCAAAAAATTCAAAGACATGCGACATCTACCAATCCGCACTGGGTCCGTGTGGTGGATTATAGCCCATTCCCTCTCATGCCTGTGTCCCAGCAAAAAAGGAACATTAATAGGCTGATGATGATGAGGTAGAGATGTACAAGGTGATTTAGAACTAACTAAAAAGCCCAAATCGGTCATAATTATGACCATTTTTACCATGAAACCAATTACGTACCTAATATTTAAAAAAAAAATCAGCTGTTCCATGTACCTATTTCAATTTGACAAAATGATGCCTTGTAAAGTCCATCAACCTTTCGCCAGTTACCTATGTATTATTCCCATGTAATATGGAGGTCGCCTACTAAGCATCGTTGATCTAGTAGTCGCAAGCGCGACTTCTGAGTATGAGGTCCCGTGTTCGATTCCCGGGTCACGCAAATTGTTATTGAATTTCTCTGTAGCAGCAGCGGAGTTCAGATTTGTGCCCGGTTGATGAAAATAGGCTCGCTCCCTTTGGCGAAACGTGGATGTACAATTAGGTACGGTACACCTCTGCCTAACCCCACCTATGAGGCACTACGTCTAAGTAGGCACAAAATCAGACTTAATTTTTAAAAGTTTTCCTTATTTATTTTGTATAAGCAAGGCAATATAAAGTAGTCGACTCCCTTTCCAGCAACCTATGCAAAATTTCATCTTTATGCAAAATTGCTCCCTAGACACCAGATTGTGTAACGCCTTTACAATATTAATTAAAAAGTAAAATTAAGCTGTTCCCCCTGGAGGGGTCAGAGGCGATGCTTCGTTATTGTATGCTTTGATTATTACGAATAAATCTGAAAGGTTGACTGTCAAAAGCATACTAATTCATTGATAAGCATGTTTTTATATATTTTTAATAAGTTGGATGCACTCTGAGTACCTAATATCACCTAAGTTTACATGTCTTTTCTGCCAACAATTTTACTATTAATTTATTCAACACCACTTTTTAAAAATCTAATTAGTCCACAAAGACTCATAAACTCTGCCAACACAAACTCATTTCATTTTATAACGCCAACTTTTTTCCGCTAAAAGCGCTTGTGAACTCTTCCACGGTGTGTACGTACACTTCCATGCAAAGTTCGTAGTTTGTTTTGATCTTAATTCAGTTCGCCAAACAAGGCGCCCGTATGTCCGCCACGTTATCTCTGATAATGTTGGGAACTCTGCTGTTTTAGGTGATACTTTATCTCACTTTGCAAAAGTTTCGTCAGCCAACAAGATTAAATGCAAAGTTTAAATTAATTCTAGGATCCCGGAATAAAAGTTTGATCTAAAGCTTTGACGAGTAACCGTTTCAGTGAGATAAATATCATAATTATATGAATACATTACTAATGTGTACTTAACGGTAGTATTCATTCATTTCCGCTTTGAATTACTGATGGGATTGGCGTAGCTTTGAAATGTGGCTGTGTACACTACATGCATAAAATCAAAAGTAAACATCATTTACCGAGCTAACCAAGCTAGTAAAACACACATAGCGCGCAAATTGTTTATTTTGCCGAGTGATTTAAGATTGTGTGTTACCATTACGATATCTATCGCTAATAATATGGCCGGATTGTGGCGCCAACCGATTGAAAAACAGCCCTAAATCCGTTATCAGTGGCGCGCACGCCTGCTCTGCCACCCAGCTGCTGAATTTCCATATACTTATCGACGCCACACTTTATTGGAAGCTCGATTGCAAGAACATAAATATTTATGAATTCATGCTAAAATAATAGTTGTGTGTTTGGATAACACTACCGGTTTTAATTGAAAATAATAATAATATTGTATACAAACAATGCTACAATATTTCCATTTATGTATAGAAAGTTCCCCATATGACTCGCTTACAAAATAAATTTTCAATCCAGTCGGTCGTTGAATCAAGACTTGCAATTATCAGGAATCCATTAATCACTGTAGCGCCCTCTGGAGCCCACTACAGTCGATATAAACTTAACTTTACGATATTTCATTCATTATTAAAATGGCTTTAAACAAATTCGTTTGCCCCGGAACAAAACAGCCGTAACGAAGACATAATAAAAACAAGTCCTGAAATTGTTTCAGTGTAGTTACTGTGCGCTAATTGAGCACAGTAATGGTTGAATAAATTTGTTTGGACAATAAAGACGCTTAAACTGAACTATGTCCTATTGTTGGGGGTCCAAATTGCTAATTTGACCGCGTAGATTTAATTATGCATGCCGTCCGCCGAGAGGGGGTCATAAAGGAGGGGTGTCACAGGCAGACTTGTTTATAATGTAGCAAGTAATGCGCAATCCAACCCGCCCCGCCTGCGCCAAGTATTAACTTTTTATTACACTGAACGAACTTTCGCGGTTTACGGCCGCGTTGGGGAGGGCACGAACATGTCAAAATTTAAGCGCCTGTTATTTTAAATGCAGCATACATTCATTTTCGGGCCTGTCAGCAATATAGGCCACTGCATTTTTTGAATAAAGGATAATACGCTTTTGGTACATACTGCGACGACCTACTTTTTCTGTATTGCAGGATACAATTTTCGAAACAGCACTGCTTGTAAAACCAAATTAACTGTCGTTTAAACTCAAATTGCTACAAAATGGTTACTTTAAGAGGTGGCCGAATTGTGCTAAATTACAAAGTCAGTTCCGGCAACAAAGTTACAGAAATAACGATTTAATTACCAGATAGAGTGACGTGGTTCACTTCGATTCCCCATGGTATGAATTGACTGTCCAATAAAACGTTGACAATTAGCGTAATTTATCGTTAGATTGACACTGGCCGCAGTCCATGGAGATGAGATAGTGTTTGGCAAATTTTAGCCCCAAATTGGCCATCTGAGCGCTCGAAATCGGGATTTGGCACCACGTTTGTATCAATTTTGGGCGAATATGCAGTTCTATTTCAGTAAAAAGAAAGAATTTGTCAGGAAAACGGGAAAATAGTGTACGACTTTTGTAAAAAACTCAACTAGTAGTTTAAGTCAATCAATGTAGAGCACGCTAAAGTGAAAGAAAAGGAATTTGAAAGACTAATCCATACAATACTTATATCTTATAAACTACTGTTATAAAATATGCGAAAGTTTGTGAAAATGGATCCGCAAAAAGTACAGAACGGATTTGTATGTAATTTGGGACACAGTTTATAACCTATATTAACACTGCTACTTTTTATTACGGTAGTACGATCCCGTGGGAATTTCCGGCGAAGCCGCGGCCATATGCTAATTATATATAGTATTGTCTGTTAGAGTGCGGCCACACGATGCGTTGACGGTGCTGTACGGTGCTGGAGCGGTGCCGAAACGGCATCCTACCTATGTAGGATGCCGTTGCGGCACCGCTCCCACAATCACAATATTTTTTTAAATATTTTATTTTGAGATCCAAAAGATGGCGGATTCGACTTCATACAGGGTTATTGTTGATTTATTGTGATGATTGTGATAACAATGACGATGATTGTGATTACGATGATTATGATTGTGATAACGATGATGGTGATTGTGATAGTGGTTGTGCTTGTGATAATAATTGTGATAGTGATTGTGATAGTGATTGTGATAGTGATTGTGCCAGTGATAATGATGGTGATAAGGATTATGATAGTTATAGTGATGGTAATTGTGATAATGATGGTAATTGTGATGGTAATGGTGACTGTGATGATTATGAAATTTGGCACATGGATAGGTTATAACCTGGATTAACATGTAGGATACTATTTATCCCTTTAGTATGATCCCATGTGACAGTTACCGAACTTCACGCGGGCGAAGCCGCAGGCAACAGCTAGTTTTACAATAAACAAGCTCCTCTTCTAAAACATATTCACTCAAAATCAAAATTCAAGCGACCATTACTTAAAACGTTATATTTTTCGATACCCGTCCTAAACACAAATTGTATATGAATATCGGGTCCAATAAATCTGGGTCAAAGAGCAAGATAAAATCGTCGATACTTTGAGATGCAGTATCGTGTTACCATTATCACGATAACGTTAAAAGTAGAGAAAGTAGGTTAATAGCTGCTTTCATGTTAGATATAAGTGGTAACACAAAACTACACGCCTCGAACGTGGAGTAGCAGACACCAGCATTATATACAATACATAAGTGGTAACTCTACTCTTACTGTAGAAGTAAGTGGCAGACTCTTTTGAACAAAGTACAGCATTACACCTATTATATTCTTTATTTCTACATACCATGACACCCGTTTTCCTGAGGGCTAGGCATCGGAGGTCCCCGACATCCAATTCCACCAGTTTTCAGGGTTCCGTACCTCAAAAGGTAAAATAGAATTCCTTATAAGAGATCACTTTCTTGTCCGTCCGTAAGTACCAAAATTTACCTTGATTTTCATCTTTTTTATTTTTTCGGAGTTTTTCCTTTACTTGTGCTGTAAGACCTTGCTTTTAACCAAAATTGACAATTCTAGATCAACCGGAAGTACCCTTTAGGTTTTGGGTCGAAAACATATGGTAATTCCCGTTGAACAAGAATCACGAAATGTGGCGAGAAGCAATATCTAACTTGTAATTGGCCATATTTCGTTTAAACTATTAGCTGTATGTTTTCCTAAAAGTTAAATAAATAAATGTACTTAAACGGAAAAATCTGAAAACCGTAAATATGTAGTTTAATAACAAAAAAAAAGCGATTTCACTATTACAAACTTATTATTTGCGGTTGGTGCAATAGCCGTTTCATGGGATCGAACAGCAAAGTTAAGTTTGTCCTCGGTGCGCGAGTCCGAATCGCTCTAGGCCGGTTTTTTTCATACTAAATAGGCTTGCGTTTGGCCGCAACTCGCCTGATGCGATGCGATGATGCAGCCTAGGGTGTAGCGCGCTTACCTAGAACAAACTGCGTCACTCGAACTTTGAAGAGATCCTGGTTATAATGATCAGGGAACAGAAAAGCCTGCAATGAATTCCACAGACTGGCGCTTCGTACAATAAACGTGGAACCATAGCGATTTTTTCGGGCCCGTGGAACGTCAACCGTAGCCTTTTGCGTTCAACAGAGCACAAATCCAGACTACGGGCTGGTACTACAAAATTCCAGATAGACAAACCTAATAACATATTCCCCTACCTGGGAATCTCACTCATGATCACCAAGGCAAAGTTGATCGGGCCTGTGGACGGAGAGCTATGGGTTAGCTCGCCGTCCATCCGTCTCATCCGGCCATGTCGACGGCGCGTTCGTGTTCCACGCGCGCCTCAAAGAGAGTCAGCAAAAGGAAGGGGTCCGCAAGGGCCGATGACTGACGGGGCTGCGGGACTGTTCGAAAAAGATACCGTGGCCCCGAAACACAAAAGGCGATGAAGGAACGTGGATGAGTTTTAGTCAGTAAATCCTGCTCCGCCCAGAGCGGAAGGAGTCATTTGATGATTTAACATACGAAAAAAAACGAAAGGCAAAAGTTGATCTAAATACAAAATAAACCTACTTACTTTTGTCAACCGTACGTTAGAAATTCTGAAGGTACTTAAATATGTACACACGTGAGATACGTCTTATAAATTAAGCTTGTTTTGTCTACCCGCGTTTGCGGGAATTACAAAATGATCCTATCAAAAACTTTATACGATTTAATACTTCTCGTAATTATATAATGTGACGAAAGCTTTTTGCGGTAGGAGTTATATCCGTGGGTAATCATATTATGTACGTAGAATTGTATATGTATCCGGTATATGAACCGGTATTACGACACATCTCGTAATACCGGTTCACATTATGAAAATAATCCATGGAAATACAAATAAGACTGCATTAAATTACAATGTATCCTGCATAATAGATTATAATAGACTCATTATTACAGAGAAAAATGTTTGCACCTTTGGAAACAAACATCAAGTCTGACACACTCCCTCCTGCTCCGCCCAGAGCGGGAGGAGCCATTTGATGATTTCCCATCCGAAAAAAAAAAAACCGGCCAAGAGCGTGTCGGGCCACGCTCAGTGTAGGGTTCCGTAGTTTCCCGTCCGTCACGATGTGGGTATCCATTATGTAAGAATGCTTGCATATACGAATATACTACAAACAGTCCAGAAATTATTTTGTACAACTTTTTTGTACAAAAACTGTTGTTTCCATCAAGTTCAAAATAATTTTCCTAGAAAGTCCTTATAAAGTTCTTTTTTTTATATTTTCTAAGCTTATGGTTCAAAAGTTAGAGGGGGGGGACACATTGTTTTTTACTTTTGGAGCGATTATTTCCGAAATTATTGACATTATCAAAAAAATATTTTAGAAAACCCCTAGTCATTTTTAAATACCTTTCCAACAATATATCACACGTTAGGGTTGAAATTAAAACAAAAATCACTTTCCACTTTACATATAGGGGCTACCTTAATAAAACATTTTTTTCCAATTTTTATTTTACTACTTTGTCGGCGTGATTGATATACATATTGGTACCAAATTTCAGCTTTCTAGTGCTAACGGTCACAGAGATTAAGCGAGGACGGACGGACAGACATGGCGAAACTATAAGGGTTCCTAGTTGACTACGGAACCCTAAAAAAAGGGGCAATATTAATATTATGAACAAAACTTTGAAAGGACAGCCGTTCTACGTAGTCAAATTCTGACAACCAGACTTACCAAAGGGCGTTTCCAGTACTAACTGGGTTGTGGAGGTCAGATAGGTAATCGAACCTTGTAAAATTACTAGTATTCAGAGACTGGAAGCTGACCCCAACATAGTTTGGAAAAGGCTACGCAGATGAAGATTATTATGAAGAAAATTGACGACTTCCCTATACTTATTTTATTGAATGCAGAAGTTGACTAGGTGCTGGAAGAAAATATCATCGGAGGATTGTCATTCAGACCTTTTTCAATAATCTCTAGAGCCTTTTAGTTCCATTATTTTCAGATTCTTTTAAAATGGAACTGTTAATGGTACTAGTGACTATGAAGGAATTTATCTACGCACTATATTGTTATGTTATGTGAAAACTTTTACAACTTTGTTTGCGTTACCAATTCCTGGACAACAGGGTCCTAAGAAGAATGCTCAAAACAAGCAATTGCTCAGCCATTCCACACAGTTCTGTTCTTAACCCAACTGTACCCATTAACCCTTAGCCAGGGAGTGATCACATAGCGACCACATGGATTTTTATTTTTTTGTGACGAGCCGATGTCGTATAGGGACCACAAAATGTCATTATTATATTGTCTATGAACCAGTCAATTTCTGAACGAAAAAAAAGGACTTATAAAGGAACGTTTTTTTTGACGTTTTGATTGTCAAATACTAATCTTGCCAAAAACAGTTGTTTTCGTGGGTTTGTGTTAACTAAAAATGTGATTATGCCGAAAATAAATATGGTAAGTGCTATTTATTATTACTTTATGATAGAATACAAGTTTATTCATCTGTAATATTACTTGATTTATCACAATATTTGATTTTTTGTGAAATATTTACCCCCAAAGTTTGTGGTCCACATATAACCTCTGCCCATATATAATGAACAAATGTGGTCTATAGATGGCCACTGTCCTGTAAGTTGTCTACATAATTATTAAGGGTTATACTAGGAGATCATGGTAAATTAATCGATGATATGCCAATCCCAATAAATTAGGTATACAAAAATCTCATACACGGTTTGATCATTTCAGAACATGCAGAAACCACATAAAAATCGAATTGTTCGCGAACATGAAATCGAAAGAGCTTTGGAAGAAATGTATGCATCATCAGAGGATGAAATACCTGAGGAGGAAGAGGTTTCAGATACTTTATGTTATCCACCTTATGATTTTTCACCATTAAAAGTAATAAACAGAATTTTTCTTAGTTATAGTGTGGTTTTATTATTTCTAGTATTCATTTACAGTGAGTAGTCTAACCCTTAAAAGCTGCGTAGATAACATGTAGGACAGTGGCCACATACAGACCACATGTCTGCATAGGCAGCAGGCAGTGGTCATATAGAGACCACAGGGGTTTTTTTTTTTTCAGGAAAGGAAAAAAAAAAAAACAAGAAATTATATTTGTTATAACCCTGTAATCTACCAAAATCAGTATTCAAAAAAATAAAAATGGCTAGGCCTGGTTAAGGGTTAACATACACTGAGGTGTGAGTAAAATGCAACACAAACGTATCTAAAGAAGCTTAGCGTCACCTGGAACGCTCCACACTCACCGCACCACCGCACCTACAGACAAACGCTTTAAGCTGATTATGACGGATACGACCCTCGCCAAATAACACATAGGTATAATTATGCAACATTTCAGCGCAATGCGAACTAAAATTACATTCATGTATTTAAAATCGGGAGCTTTCTTAAAACAACTACCCTTCATCCAGGCACGTTATCCTACAAAATTTCCACATTAGGATATGTAGATGATTCTTGATTACATTTACATGTCGGGTTTTTGGGTTGGTGTTTATTTTTATGAGAATTTGAGCCTTACCCGAAGTTTTGGTAAGCATCTTCGGTGGATTGAAAACGCAGCTTTTGAGTGAGCATGTTTCGTTCCTAGATCGAAGAATTTTTACACGATAATTGTGCCCCGAAACGGGTATCTTCTCCGTATTTTTTTTGGAACAAGCCCGCCACACTATTCCCAAACCACTGTAACTCCTGAAAGCCAGAATCAACAGTGGGGACCACCAGAAAAGCGCCGAGACAATGAAGCTCGACGAAGTCCCAGAGAATGAATTTAACTGTCTTGGATCCCGCAACGAAATTAATCAGAAAAGTATAGCGGAGGTGTAGGAAAAAACCGTAATTTCCATCTTCTCCGTATATCACACCTTTGCAAACTCCTTCCTATTAAATAACACAAACTTCTGTTATTACATTCAGTAGATAACTATTATTATACGTAACTACTACCACATTCAACTCACATTGTAATTTAAGGGTTGCCAATTTGTATGCAATGGTAGCCAGAGGCCCGTCTAGTCTTGTTTGCAAACTGTATTGCCCTACGAGCCACCGAGCCGTCGCGTTCGTCCCTAACAAGTTAATTTAAACTTCTAACGCTTAGCCAACTTAGGTTGATGGAGCTTAACAGTAATATTGTAAACAAAATTTAAATTAAGTTGGGCAAAATCTTTGATTAAGAATAGATAGTAATCTAAAGACTGATTGTGGTTATTAAATAATTAAATCGGTTAATTAAAGCTACTTATAGAATACAACAACAACAACAACAACAGCCCATAACGTCCACTGCTGGACATAAGCCTCTCCCATGATGGGAGGAATTTGCCGTAATCTCTACGCTTGGCAGGCGGATTGGAGATCGCAGTGATGAAAGACTAACAGAAAACGCTGCTGCCCATTCTCAGGTCTACGGAGGTGCAAGGTGTTCTGCCTCAGACATTAGTCGCCTACGACACCCGTGAGTGTAATGGGTTGGTTCTATTCTACTCTGCCGGATACCACACGGCTAATAGAATAATTAAAACTAAATATTAACAAAAAGGTTAAGACAAACAGACCATTATAAATAATCTCATTTCCATGGCTGAAAACGGCTTTCGTTTTTATTGTGGTTATAAAATACATATTATTATACGTAAGACATATACAGGATGACTGAATCTGGACCCGCTAGGAAATTCGCATATAGAGGAGGTTATGGAGGTAATTTATCTATTTACTAATTATTGAACCTTACTTTAACTAGCTAAAGTTTTATAGTTTGGGAGATGTAAATTTTTATACTTCATTGAGATTTATTTATCCGAACCTTTTTTGCATTTTTTTTTGTTGATAGTCATAAATACCATCATCACGCCTGTAATCCCCGAAGGGCTTGGCAAAGGCCTTAGAGGCAACCTGTAATACACCCACATTTCGCCAGTTTTGTTTAAGTCCCATGTAATAGGGGGCGAGCCTTTTGCCATCAACCGGGAACAAATCAAGACTCTGCTGCTACTGAGAAATTCCTGATAGAAAACCCAATAACATTTGCCCGACTTGAGAATCGAACTTAGGACCTATTGCTCAGCAGTCGCAGCAGCAATTTCGAACACTAGACCAACGAGGCAATCAAAATAGAAAGTTGTATGAAAACCTTTGTTTGTGAAAGTAATTATGGTGCCATTGTACTGATCAATGTTATGTAAGTAGAGATTTAAATATATATAAAAACCTTAAGCGGTGGCCCAGTGGTGGCGGCCCAGACTTACGACGAACCCAGGCAGGCGCATTACTTTGTGTAATTTATTTCAACACCGCTGCTCTCAAAACGGAGAAGGAAAACATCGTGAGGAAACCGGCATGTACTAGAACCAAAAATTCGAAGACATGTGACATCTACCAATCCGCAATGGGCCCGCGTGGTGGATTATCGCCCATTCCCTCTCATAGAGAGGAGGCCGTGTGTCCCAGCAGTGGGAACATTAATAGGATGATGATGATGAAAAACCTTAATAATAAATTTTATATTAAGTACTCTCCAAAATCACACTGAAAATAATAATACCTTTGCAGTCAGAGCTGTAAAGAAACGATACCTGAATATGTACGACCGACCACCAACCTGTCAAGTAATCGAAAAGCCAGAACGTATTTATTCATAAATTCTTCTTTGAAAGAAAGGTGTGTGAGAATTGGGGTTGTCCTTCCCATAATATCGTATGCCTGTGATGCGGGGACTTAATAATAAATTCCTTTGTGCAAAAGGAACAAAAAATTAAAATTCTTTTCGTGTCCCACGGCCTTCTCCGGCGCAGTTTTGTCATTTTGTTTGGAGGGATCTTGCGTGACATACGCAAATCCCTCGGCTGAATATATGTATACAATATATACTACTACGAATACCTAAGTGAGCAATATTAGACACGTTTTCTCATAAATCTTACCATATTCATGGTATGAATGCTCGAGATATATGATAGTACTTTCATAGGTATTCAGTGATGGACAAAACAGCTGTCTGATCACAATATTTCATAGTTTATAGTTTAATATTAGATACGCAGTAGTGCCCTTGCTACACGATTTCTATTTTTCTTGAAAATAAGACGTCATAACGGTCGTAGTGTCGAAATTTGCTTGAAGAAAAAAAAGTATTTCTTAGTTAATTTTAAATGACCGTACCTATTGTTGAAATGCCTGTTAAAATGGGCATGTGAGTTTTCACGTCATTGGTAATTTCGAAAAATCACACGTTAAACAAAGCTAGTGGACGTCCACTACCAAAAATTTAAAAGAAAAGACAAAATGTATTTTTTCAACCGTTTCATTTTGTTTAGAAGATATTTAACTACAATCAGTAATTTCGCTACAGTTCCAAGCTGATCAGTACTGTTGGAAAAATTACGATTTATATTCGCTACAATACTTTCATTGGCTCAATCTGTACCTATCATTCATAGGTCACATAAAACATTCATAATCTACTAGTTATAATTCTGTAAAAAAAAGTTTAATATAGAACAAGTTATAAAATTAAACTAAATGAAGATGGTACTAAAGAAACCGTATTAAAAGATAGATATTAAGCTAAATGCTAATATAAATAACCATAATTTTAAATATAGTTTTCATAGAAATAAGGCCTATGCTGAATGCATGATAAAGTAAACAAATGAATGCAACTGCGCGAACATAAAACACAAAATTATTAGGTAGAAGTGGAAACTCAGATCTGTCATTACTCGGGATAGCGATGGTGGTAGGGAAGCGCATGCCACGGGGTCTCTGCAGAAGCTGAGCATAGGCCTGCTGCCTTTCATTAGGACTCCATTTGTTCACTCTTTCCTGTCTTAAAGCCTCTAAATCATTCTTCAAAGAAGTAGTATCGGACGTGCTTGGAAGTGGGGTCGAAGAACTCATCATGTGGGAGGTCGAGGGCTGAGAGCACTGTGCCGAAGTAATGCCTGGTGAAGTGCAGGGTGTCTTGTGGTCGGAGCAGGAGGATCGCTTGGAGGTAGTCCCGCACAGTGCCCGTGAGGGTTCCACTTTCGGTGACGTAGCGACCTCCTTCTGATGTACGGGTACTCTGTAGACAATTAAGAAGTTTCTTCTTTTTTTTCTTTCTCGCTAGACAAGACGCCAACTGCTAGTTGATTTAATAACTGGTCTTTGAACTAATATAATGATCGTGAAAGAAATGCTGCATTTCCCCTTAACAAATCAGGATATGGGTAAGAGAATGATGAAGATAATGGATAATGATATACCTTGAAATCCAGGAAGTCGGACATTAGTTGAAGATCTTTGCGCCAAGTCTCACGCAATGGTTCGTGTTGTTCTATCTCGTCCTTTTCGGGAATGACACGCAGCAGTGGGTTCACATGGAAAATGTAGCAATTGTCTGCCCACTCGTGACTTATAGTATAACCTTGAGATCAGACAAACGACGATAAATAACAAGATCGAATACAGTGCAGAAGAGTTCACATAAACTTAAGTATACACAATAAAATGCACATAATTTCGGCCGAAAGAAAGATCCTAATAGCCTCCTGCTAGCGTCGCTACATCGACCTGTCCTGTAGATCGTGCATGTAGCGAATCCCCGTGGCCTTCACAAGGTTATCGGCCCACCTTGCGGGAGGTTTTGTAACGCTGCGCCTTTCGGTATGCGGTCGCCATTTCAGAACATTTCGGCTCTATCGGCCATCAGTTGCAATGAGACCCTCCCTATTTTATTCACTTAAGAGTGCCAATGCTTCGTGCTATGTCGGTAACCTTGGTTTCTCCAAAAAGTGAAAAAAACTCTAATGTCCCGAAATACCTTTTAGAGAAAGCACCGTCAACGTTCGATGAATATATCCTGAAGGTTCGACAATGTGTCGCTCAATCTTGACCACGAAAAACGGAGTGCCATTCACGATGCCTTGGCTTACACCTTTAGAAACCTGGAGGTAAATGTTTTGATGATTAGCCATTCATCTTTTATAAATAGTCAGAAGAACCCTATAAGGATTCAAGTTTTATTGTAGCTCTGTCGGAAATTAGTCTTAGGACTCATAATTTTTCACAAATGGTGCCAAATTAGAAAATTACCTATATTTGTTTCAATCCTGATACACACACAGACTCACATCGCACTTGCAAAATTGAAGTAGGTAGATATTAACGAATCCTCGAACAACTTAGTATAGTTATTAGTAAGTTAATCTGTTTACATAGCAGAAAAAAACATGATTTATACAAAAAAATAAAAAAAAATGACATGGAGAAGCTACACGTTTTTATAGGTATATTGTATCCTTGTCACGCAAAACGAAAATTGTACTCAATGTTCAGACGTTTCTGCATAGTTTGAGTTGGTATCAGGACACTTGCGCGAAAGACATTTGCGCGAAAGACACTTGCGCGAAAAGACATATGCGCGCATGAACTTTTGCGCGATTGGACTTCTGTGGCCCGTGCGAACGGACATTTGCACGCTTGGACACTTGTGCGAATGGACTTTTAATAATAATAATCATTTATTTTACAGATCAAACAATCCAATATTTTAGTAGTACATACACATCTTAAACACTAGTGTTAGTACATAATTATTGCGTGATTGGAATTTTGCGCGAACGGACTTTTGCGCGAAAATTTTTGGTTTTCCATCATCAAAGTCAGGAAAACAATACCTACCCATGAAGGAACAACTGAAAATTTTCATCGGCGCCATCTTGGATTTTCATTTTGACCTCATTTTCGTTATCAGCGACCCCGAAAACCGCGAAAACAACACCCATGATGAAAAATGTTTAATCGCGAAAAAAAAAAAAACAGCTCTTCTATACATTTTGACGAGTTATGCGAACATATTACCCTATAATATTGTTACGTCGTACTTGTACCTACAATTACAAGTAGGTAGGTACGTAGGACGAGTCTCGAATGATGTAGGTATACGAATTCCTATTCTTTCATTGTAATTTCGACCGTACGCCGAGGGCATAAAGTTCCTGCTTCTTTATTTTGTATAAGTTGTGAAGGGATAATGACCGACTATGTGATTGTCTAGAATACCTAATTCGAGTAAGTCGTGGATCTTTCTAGAAGGGTTGGTCACCATATAACTAGCGGACATATTTGCGGGAGCGGCAGTTTGATTTTGGCTACACAACGAAGCGAATCGAAGTGAACTAGTAAGTGCGATATCTAAGCGAATAGTGATCAGTAGTGTTGTGATTGAGTTTGAAGTGTTTTGTGATTATTAAAGTTATTCAGTTGTTTCATCGGTAGTAATTAATTTATCCCATACCCAGCTTGTAACAATATGTTCGCATAACTCGTCAAAAAAAAATCAGCTCTTCCCTAAACAGCAGATTTTTTTTTCGCGATTCAGGATTTGGTCCCATAGTAAAATTGTTCATAATGATGAGTACAATGACCCCTTAAGAGATTTCGTGTTTGAATAGATACACCTTATATATATAATTGGACAATTTCAACAATTAATTCCCCAGTATACCTTACCCAAAAGTCATAAATCAACAATTTAGTCAAATCGATTAATAATGCAGGTAGATTAGGCACCGGTTTAACAAGAAATATTCATTAGTCAACGCAAACTGCTAAAACTAACATACCACGCTAGATAGTTCGTGAATTAGTTATAGTTACTCCCTAGTCCCTACCTATCATAGATAATAATATCTTCTATATCATAATTGGCCCTGTGGTTTCATTAGTATACTCGTATTATTAGTAGCATTATTCCGTATCTGTATAATCCCAGTATTTACAAGAGTACAAAAAACTGAACTTTTCAGGTAGGTACCTGTCTGGGCCGACACAATTTAGATTGCCGTCGACACTCTACGAAGTAGATTACTAAAAGTACGACTCGAGGCCTTGTACAAGATAAAAACAATAACTTGTTGTAATGTATAGGCTTGCCATAAATTACAATAATTATAAAAAATATTTATTATTAAAGTGCTGATACTTTATAGTAAAACTCACATAAATACTCCGACAGATAGTCCCATCCATCATGACAGTGTCAGTCTGCACGGTACCTCTGTAGCGTTGAAGAGCAAGATACCGCAATAATACAATGTTTGATCCTTCCAGTATAAAGTTGTGAGCCTTTTCGAAAGAGTGGTAGAATCGCTTCACGACATGCTTGTCTCCACAAACGCGAGTCACTTTGTTATAGTAACCGCTCTCGCAGATAGCTGTGTAACTCCGTCGCTCTTTGGTTAAGTCCTTCTTTGTAATATGTCTGTGATTATAAACAAAATGTATTATTTTACTAAGAAACTATATCAAACAATGTCTTTGCAAGAATAGTTATGGGAATCGACTCTCACTTCAATCTTGACTTAGCTCTGTCTCACTCCTGGGCAAAGACCTTCCTCCACTCCTTCCATTTTTCGCGATCTCATGCTTCCATCTTCCAGTTTTTTTGCAGATCTTACCAGTTCGTACCGCCATCTCTTTTGTAGCCAATTGCTTACCCGTCTAACAGTCTCAGGGCATTGGCACAGGACCCACTGTTTGTCCGGCATTAACAGATTTGTCATGCCCAGTCCCAATTATTTTGTGCAAACATTTGAAACCCGTCAACTATCTTCGTTTTGGAACGCAAAGATCCGATCCGATTATATTATAAAAATCGTCTATAAAAGAGCCTGTACACAGCTAAAGAAATATCAGTAACAATATCTTACTCGACTCGATTCTCCTCCATCGTATGTAAGTTACAATCCAAAATGCTAACAAGCTTTGAGCCAGTTTTTGCACCTTCCTTTGATGAATATGAAACCACTTGCACAAGTAGTTTATCTTTGTCCTCTCCTAGACTTTCAACACAAATGCTGATGCCTGTTTAAAAAACGTTCTATTAACAAAATGTCCCTTAAATATACACACACAGCTCGTCATTGCTAACTAGTAAGTACACATACAACCTCACTAGTCAAGAAACTAAATAACAAAAAAAAAGCTTAATATTTGTAAACCTCCGCTATTTTATATCAAACCTTGCCACATAATAATTGGGGTAACAAGTAACAACCCTGTAAGAGCAATTTAAAAGTGAAAGCTGGTATCACTATTGTACCGGGCTGATAGTGTAATAAATGTTGAAGTTATAGGTACTGCATACAAAATAATTATGTAATCAGATGGTGTTGGGTTGGTGTGTGGTAAGATTCTCGAAAAAAAAGTCATGGATTTACCAGCCACGATATGAACTTAAGGAAAAAAATCACATAAAATAATATTTTGTCAAGTGAATTGAATGGACAATTGAAAACATTTTCCCGTTGGCTAAGAGGTACCCTCTCTACTCTACATAAATACAGTGCTCGTTCTCTCCTTGCAATAGGACCTATACTCCTTGCATTAAATAATAGATAAAACAAGCATTCTAATGCCTAATCTATTGAGTATGAACTAGTAAACGTTTTCAAAAAATAAAATAAAGTTACCCCCAACAGCACTGCAGCAATCTAAAGATGGTTTTCTTGGTTTTTTTTCGTATTTAGGATGCCTCACACCATGAACGGGGCACTCGGCAACGTTTTCAGGTTCATTGTGAAGGCCTTTAATCTCGAACTTTTCTAATTTTGGCTCTTCAAGATCGATTTTGTCACGTTGATCATATGCAAAACCAAAATACGTGTGCTTTGGATTAATTTCGTGACACCATCGATATCCCTCTTTACCCGCACGAACTTTTTTCTGTTTTCTGGTGGATTCCTTTATACAATTACAAATTCCAGTCAAATTTAATCCTCCCGATGGTTGTAAACATACACATTCTTCTGTTTTTACTGGGCTAGTGTCACAAAGGCATGGACTTGAGCAATCGCATGTAGTGAAGCACTTGCAATTCTCTGGATCTCCACACGTGCAAACTTTTACCGGGAAACACTTGCAAACAGGGCCAGCACCATCGGCGGTCTCGCAACTACAGGTTTTGGGTTTAGCGCAACAACAGGTCTTTTTGTTTTCATCCATTTTACAAGATACTTCTTCACTAATTGTTTCGCCCTCTTCTGGCGCACAAAAACAAGGGCGTTGTTTACCACAAACACATTCAGTCAAGCATGTACAATATTTGCCTTTAAGACAATAGCACATCTTTTTAGGTTCTGGCTTTTGGCAAACACATGGCTCTTCTTCAACTGCTTTTTCTTCTTCCACTGCCTCTTCTACGCTGAGGTTACCTTCATTTTCTCCTTCTATAAGCTCTTCTATTTTGGTTTGAATGGTACTTGAAAATCTGGGCTTATATTTACATTTGCATACTGGACTAGGAAATTTATCCGGGTGACAAATACATGGTTTTTCTATGTTGGCGCAAGTGCATTTAGTTAATATTTTACCGTCAGGGTCACATACGCAGACATCAACATGCTTACATTTGCACACGGTTCGAGGATATCCAGAGCCACAAACGCAAATGTCTTTTAGCTCAGAGCACGTACAATCAGCTATAATCTTGGCACCACATTTGCAAGGCACTTTTGTAAAACATACACATTCCCCCGTTTTGTCTTTTTTACAAACGCAATATTTTTGCCTCTTTGCAGTTTCATTTAGTTTTGGCAAACCATCGATAACGATAAGGCTTGTTTTGCTGTTTTGTGGCGGAGGAGGTTTACTGCAATCGGGAAAAAAATAAAAACAAAAGTCATCAGCTTCTTCTTCTTCTTCCTCTACCTTTGCAGCTTCCTCCCCTACGTAATCCTTTATTTCAAACGGTTTCGCCTGATCTTCTTCCGACTCTGTTGCCATGCTAGATTCTTCGCATGACCACTCTGATTCTGACTTTTCTTCTTCATCCACAAAGTCGCCTTGATAATGTCCACAACTAATAATCAATGTTTCTCCAAAACAAATTTCTTCTTTAATACGTTGGTCTGTAAGTAAGTACGATCAAGGACCATTAGTGGTTGGAAATGTTTATTTTTTAAAACAAATCTTAATTCAAGAGGATGCATTCTGAAAGATGGCAACGTCGCAAAAAGCTGCAAATATTGCTCTATTTTAATTATGTATCTAATCAAGTAGCGACCCGTCCAGGCTTCGCACGGGTGGACATTTATTCCCCCCCCCCCTTTTTTCTAGTAATACCTAAAATAGCCTATGTTACTCAGTGATAAAGTAGCATTCTAGTGGTGAAAGAATTTTTGAAATCCGTCCATTTGCTTTTGAGTTTATTCGTACATACAAATCTTTCCTCTTTGAATAAAATTATGAAATATCACTCCGTGTAGGAATAAAGTATTGACTACTACGTATTACAATAATAACACTGATAAGATGTGTTCTAACAGATTTCGATGTAAAAAAATTAGGATTTAGGTTTTTTTATTGAAAAAGCTATTAGGATATTTTCACCCGTCAACGGAAACTATAAATATTTAGTTTGATTATTATAGCCAGTGCAATTAAACAAAAAATACTCAAAAGGTTGAACAAAGTTTATAGTGGTCGGATTTTCATGGGACTTTTTTTTGAGTTGCTAGAGAAGTGGAGAAGAAAGTTAAAAAAAAATTTCGCCGCTCGCAACTTTTTTTTTTCTTTGGAATTTTTTTTTTTCGTTTATAACTAACTTCAAATTCGACGAATTCCCTAACCTATGTTCTTTAAAACATTCGTGGATTCGTTGTTGGTTTTTTCGTTTATAACTAACTTCAAATTCGACGAATTCCCTAACCTATGTTCTTTAAAACATTCGTGGATTCGTTGTTGGTTTCCCCACTTGGATCTTCAAGTGGACCAATGTACCTACGTGGGCTATGGCGACCGTCGTTGGTCATTCTAACGAATAATATACCTAGGTATCTAGAGGTAGGTACCTACTACTTAATTAAAAATAACTAAACAAAATACGAATTAAACTATGATTGCTTCGAAGTAGTAGTTTCATGTGACGAGAAAATTAAAACCGTGTAGTTTCTCCATTTTACATAAATGTTTACCTAGGTACATTAATTGTTTAGGTAGAGTACCGTTATTATGGATTCTTAAAAAAATATAAGTTATAACCAACTCATAGTGAGTAGATCCGCACCCTAACATCTTTTTGACCTAACTCTCAATTCTCCCACATGCTGGCTATGGAAGTAAAACACGCGGAATCCGTAATTACAGAAGGCAGACAATGAAGCAATCGTTGGCTAAAATAATCATCATCATCATCAGCCTATTAATGTACCCAGCACTGCTGGGACACAGGCCTCCTCTCTATGAGAGGGAATGGGCTATAATCCACCACGCGGGCCCAGTGCGGATTGGTAGATGTCACATGTCTTCGAATTTTTGGTTATAGGACATGCCGGTTGCATCACGATGTTTTCCTTCACCGTTTTTGAGAACAGTGGTGATGAAATAAATTACACAAAGTAATGCGCCTGCCTGGGTTCGAACCCACGACTTACTAAGTCGGGGCCGCCACCACTGCGCTACCGCTGCTCTCGGCTCGCGGCTAAAATAATGCTTGCGGGAAACGCAAATCCCTAAAACCAAGATGCGATTCTCGCAAGCGTCGTTATTGCAACCTAATTTTTTCGTTGTTATTTTAGCAATCGAAAGTTTGCGATAACATCGTTATCTAAGTCAAGACTGCACAGCGCATAATAAACCAGTCAATTCACAAAAGCCGAAAGATAGATAGGTACTGCGTCGAAACTTGAAAATACAACAGCTTAATTTTATTTGAGCAAGTCCTCATCACCACTGTTCTCAAAAACGGTGAAGGAAAATCACCGTTTTTGAGAACAGTGGTGATGAAATAAATTACACAAAGTAATGCGCCTGCCTGGGTTCGAACCCACGACTTACTAAGTCGGGGCCGCCACCACTGCGCTACCGCTGCTCTCGGCTCGCGGCTAAAATAATGCTTGCGGGAAACGCAAATCCCTAAAACCAAGATGCGATTCTCGCAAGCGTCGTTATTGCAACCTAATTTTTTCGTTGTTATTTTAGCGATCGAAAGTTTGCGATAACATCGTTATCTAAGTCAAGACTGCACAGCGCATAATAAACCAGTCAATTCACAAAAGCCGAAAGATAGATAGGTACTGCGTCGAAACTTGAAAATACAACAGCTTAATTTTATTTGAGCAAGTGTTGTCACTCGTTAGTGAACACAGGCAGTATACCAACTTTAAGAAAGAAGATGTTTATGGCCCGGTCGTTCGGTAAATGACTTAGGCACGTATCTTTAGTACCCAAACTAGCTAAGGAAATGCAAGCTGGGTAAGGTTTTTAAAACTTATTTAATGGCAAATAAGTCAACAGCCCACCAGAAAAGTAAGAGGTAGATAACTAAGTGGCGCCGCTGCCACTGCACATTTAGAAACTAGAGATATCGCAGGAGGCCATGTCGACGGTGCGTTCGTGTTCCACGCGTGCCTCAAAGAGAGTCAGCAAAAGGAAGGGGTCCGCAAAGACCGATGCCTGCCGGGGTTGCGGGACTGTTCGAAAGAGATACCGTGGCCCCGGAACATAAAGGGCAATGAAGGAACATGGATGGGGGGTTTTAGTCAGTAAAAGTCTGACACTCCCTCATGCTCCGCCCAGAGCGGGAGGAGTCATTTGATGATTTCCAATCCGAAAAAAAAAGGCATCGCAGGAGCGTTGCCATCGCTGACATAAATCTGAAAATAATGTTTCATGCGCCCTTCAAACTGGAACACAGCAACACAGGTGATGCCAGAAATATGTACCTATATTTAATGGTAGATAGCTTGAAGTACCCTGAAAAAGCACCTTCAATCTTTGCCGTATTATAGAGCTCCGTTACCTAACGCTTCCAGCATAGTCAAGCAACATGACCGGGAATAGTGACAAAATATGATTGTACAGGTTCCAGAGGCTAGCCCATTGGACGAAGTTGCTGACACTATTAGATTATCTCCAATGCATAATTTCAAACTGATTTAAAAAAATACGTTCTTCACTTACCTATTTCAAATGGTAATTGTTTTGATAAATCTATAAGAGACACATGATCTTCTAGATCCATTATAAAGTCTTTTTGCTAAATTGAATTAATTTAGAAATGGTTTTTTGACATCACTTAGGCCATATTTTAATTTTATTTTTAACTTAAATAGTGACAGCCCTAAGTACATAGTCAGGCAGTATCAACAAGTTCTGCAAAGAGGCAAAGAGGTTTGTTTTTTTTTACCAAGGCCAGGATAGAAAGTTCTCTTTGAACTGAACCAATAATATCAACAAAATGTCTAATTTATTTGATATAATCTTATTTATTAATTAAAAACTAAGTAATAGATAAACACTAAATTATATAAACTAACAGCAAACTATATATGGGCATCGAAAAACTCCTTCTCAACACTGTCAGCTGGTAATGTGCCCAAGAGACTGGCGGCGTTGCCAAGTTGTATGGCAACACTTAGCCTCTGACCAAGGTAAAAGCTAGCTCTTGGGTCACGGGAAGCTATTAAAGCCTCTTTACAGCTGAAGAGACTTAACTTGTCAATGTTTTCGTTTTTTGTGTATGACGTTTGAGTTTTGTCTGTCACTGTTCAACTTGTCATCTAAATACATTTTCTTCAGATATTATATTTACTTTTATTCCTATTAAAAGCCTCTCATCGTTCCTGCAAACGCTTCACCGCAAAGGCAGTACTCTGCTACAGGTTATGTGCTAGCGGAAAAGTGGAAATGTGCGAAAAAGTGGAAAATTTAAGTACAAAGGTACAAATTGTACCACTTCAAGGCAAGAATAACTGGGATACCTGGAAATATAAAATATCCATCCTGCTTAGGAGCATACCAGATGCATTGGATATAGTAGAAGGAAGATGTACGAGACCCGTGTTGCCAGCAGGTGGAGGAGACGCAGAAGTTACTGCATTTAGAACGAAACTAGCGCGTTTTATACAGGCAGAGAATAATGCTATGATCCTGCTTTCAACAAATTTGAACGAAGATGTCGTTAGAAAGGTAATGTCACTTACATGTCCAAGAGAAGTATGGCTAGAACTACGTCGGTTATTTGACGGAGATAATGAGAATCGAGCTTATAATCTCTGCCTAGATTTCTTCGGATTTAAACTAAATACTTCTGATGATATGGCCACACATATTTGCAAATTGAAGACTCTCTGGTGTCAGTTGAATAGAGAGATTGGTAAAGATAATCACAATATGAAACTACCAGAAATATTCCTCATTTGTAAAATTCTGGATACATTAGATCAGAAATACTTCGAATTTAAATCAAGTTGGTTGTTGTTAGCCAAAGAACAGAGGACAGTCGAAGGATTAACAAGTAACCTTTGCGCTCATGAGAAGTCACTTCAAAAGAAAAATGGTGAATCGAGTGAAGAGGTATTAGTGACGAGTACGACAAAGAATAGCACCATTCGTAAAGGAAAGAAGAATAAGGATAAGCATATTAGATGCAATTACTGCCATGAGATGGGACATCGAGTAAGATCCTGCCAGAAGTGGATGAAAGATGGTTGCCCGCCTAAAGACAGTAATAACAAGCCTTCTTCAAGTCAAAGTGCGAATATGGCTATTATGAGTGTGGATGTCATGGCATTCGTAGCGCAAGATAAAGAATCATGGTACGTGGACAATGGCGCGACTAGTCACGTGACCAACAGGAGTAACCTGTTCCAAACATTCCAACAGTTTGACGAGATCAAAGGTGTTACTACAGCGAATGGTAACATTGTTCAAGCAAGAGGCAAAGGAACAATATATTTGGAAGCAGATGTCAAAGGGAATATTGTGAACATAGCACTCACGGACGTTTGGTATGTACCAGAGATCCAGCGAAGTCTGTATTCTGTTTTAGCTATGCATGACAAACAGAGGAATAGCAAGTTCGTTTCGACCCCGGAAACGTGCGAAGTAATTTTGAATGGGGAAGTAGCAGTTGTTGGCAAACGTAACCAGGGTGGAGGGCTTTTTAAGTTGAAAGTTCGCAACGTCTTGCCACCGGTACCTGTACTTGCTACTACAACAACTGATTTGATGCAGCTCTACCATGAAAGATTAGCGCACCAAAACAAAAGGCACGTTAAGGATGTCATTCAAAGAGAGTTAGGATTGACACTTCCTATAACTAAAGAATCGTGTGAAGCATGTATCTACGGAAAGATGCATAGACTGAAATTTGGCATACGAGAAAGATCTACACAGCCAGGAGAAATTATTCATTCAGATGTTTGCGGTCCTTTCCCAATGAGTTTTTCAAAATACCGTTATTATGTACTGTTTAAAGATGATTTTTCCGGATACTGCATGGTTTATTGCATGAGAAACAAAAACGAAGTCAAAGATAAATTGACCATAATGCTACAAGAAGCGACGGTCACAGGACATGTAATCAAAACACTGCTGAGTGATAATGGAACTGAGTTTGACAACAAGGAAGTCAGAGATATTTTGAACAAAAAAGGAATTAAGCAACGTCTTGTTATGCCGTACACGCCAGAGCAGAATGGCTGTAGCGAGCGCCAAAACAGGACATTAGTAGAAACCGTAAGAACATTGATGAATGCTCAGAGAGAACTGCCAAAAGCATTGTGGGCGGAACTTATTATGACAGCTGCTTATATGTTAAACCGAACAGGTGCTACTAGAGAGAAAGACAAGTCACCTCATGAGTTATGGTTTGGGAAGAAGCCTAATATAAAGCATCTTAGAATCATTGGAAGTACGTGTTATGCCCATGTTCCGAAAAATAAAAGAAAAAAATTGGATAAGAAAGCAACTAAAGGCATCCTCATAGGATACGACAATGATGACGGTTATCGTATCTGGTATGAAACGCAGTATAAAGTTGACAATCTGATCCGATCCAGAGATGTTATCTTCGATGAGACACCTATTCCAGGGATTGAAGCTAAAGCTTCAGGAATTGTTGCTAAATCTGATCCAAAACCGATTGAGAAAGAGTGGACCGTGTCATACGATACAGTTCCTGAAAATACAATTCAACAGCATTCGCAAATCGACAATGCCTTGAATCAGGAAGCCCAATCTGAAAAGAGATCTATTCTATTAGAGGGAGAATTAGAAGAAGATAGACATATAAGGACGCCTATTGAGACATCAATAGAGGCAAATAAAACAGGACATCAAAGACAGTCAGTCCAATTAGAGGGAGAAAGAGAAATAGAGTTTATAGAAGACGAAACCGGATTTTCAGATAGTGAAAATGAAGAACAATTTGAAGATGCCGCTCCTGCCTATGTTGAGATAGAAGAGAATTTAGAGGGAGACGTTTCGCTATCAGACGTTCCAAGATATAATCTCCGGGACAGAAGTAGTCTTCAACTTCCACGTAAATTGGATGACTATAGTTTATTCCTAGTCGATACTGAAAAAGAACCTTCGACGTATAAGGAAGCAATATTGAGTGGAACAAGTAGAGATAGATGGTTAGAAGCGATGAGCAGTGAAATCGATTCTTTGAAAAGATTACAAGTTTGGGACTTGCAGAATCTACCGAGCAATCGAAAAGCTCTGCCATGTAAATGGATTTATAGAGTAAAAACCAATCCTGACGGCACAATAGAAAAGTATAAAGCCCGTCTAGTCGTAAAAGGGTTTAAGCAGAAGAAAGGTTTTGACTATAACGAAACGTTCAGCCCAGTAGCGAGGTTAGCAACTATAAGATCTTTGCTCAGCATTGCAGCAAGAGAGAGACTTCATCTTATTCAGTTCGATGTTGCAACAGCTTTCCTCAATGGAAATTTAACGGAAGAGATTTATATGAAACAGCCAGAAGGCTTTGAAGATGGAACATCCAGAGTATGTCGTCTAAAGAAAAGCCTCTATGGTTTGAAGCAGGCACCACGGTGCTGGAACTACTGTTTTACAGAAATACTCGAATCTTTAGGCTTCAAGACAAGCGACGCTGATCCATGCCTATATACCAAAATCTTAGGAGATAAGAAAATCTTAATAGCACTCTACGTGGACGATGGCTTAGTTGCAGCGAGTGATGAGAACCTTGCAAAGAGTTTCATCAATGACCTAGAAAAGATTTTGACGATTACTAGCAAACCAGTTTCATACTATCTTGGGTTAGAGATAGAACAAATGAAGGACGGCTCGATTTTCATTAAGCAAGAAGCTTATGCAAATAAGGTCTTGGAGAGATTCAATATGAAAGACTGTAACCCAGTATCAACTCCTTTACAGAAAGAAGGAACTATTGAAAAAGGGAAAGCTGACAAAGAATCACAATCATTCCCCTATAGAGAAGCAGTAGGCTCGCTCGCTTACTTGATGGTGGGCACTCGCCCTGATCTGGCTTATGCTGTAGGATTGGCTTCGAGGAGCTTAGAAAAGCCAACTTCTAGCGACTGGCGTATGGTTAAGCACATAATGAGATATTTGAAAGGCACATTATCAAGAGGAATAATGTATGTTCATGATGCAAATTCTCCTAACCAAATAAAAGCCTACAGTGATGCTGATCATGCTGGATGCTTGAAAACAGGTCGCTCTACCACTGGAGTATTGTGTTTATTTTCAAGAGGAGCAATCTCCTGGATGAGCCAACGACAAGCTTCAGTTGCCATTAGCACTACAGAAGCTGAACTTGTGGCAGCAAGCGAAGCGGCAAGAGAGCTAATTTGGCTAAAGAGACTGTTCAAAGACTTGAATGGCCAACAAGAAATACCAGTTTTGTTCGTGGACAACGAAGCCGCGGTGAAATTGGCACATAATCCAGAATTTCACCGTAGGACCAAACACATTCGTGTGAGGCACTTCTTCGTAAGGGAACTTGTGCTTCAAAACGACATTGTAGTCGAGAGGACGAGCTCTGCTACCCAGCTAGCAGACTTCCTTACTAAGGCCCTACCCAGACCCAGACTAGAGGACCTAGTTCAGAAATTGGGTTTGACGGATAAACCAAATGGTCTACTATCAGCTGAGGGAAAGTATTAAAGCCTCTTTACAGCTGAAGAGACTTAACTTGTCAATGTTTTCGTTTTTTGTGTATGACGTTTGAGTTTTGTCTGTCACTGTTCAACTTGTCATCTAAATACATTTTCTTCAGATATTATATTTACTTTTATTCCTATTAAAAGCCTCTCATCGTTCCTGCAAACGCTTCACCGCAAAGGCAGTACTCTGCTACAGAAGCGCCAACTAGGCGTTTTGGAAGTTGAAAGTTCTTTGAGCAGGCTATGGGCACTCGGATCTACGGCCCCAGAGTTTCAACCGCAAACGGCTCGAAAATATAGTTACCACAAAGGTTTATAAATTTACGCCGTTTGAGGTTCTCAGCAGCCGCAGTGGCATTGCCAGCAGAGCACCACGAATTAGATAATATTTATTCATGATAGTAAATGAATAACAATGACATCTAAACAATAAAATAGTTTACAGTTTTAATAATCGGAAAATTAATGGATGAGGTTTCCGAATATTTTTACGTTCCGTTTCGTCTATGTAAAGTTAAGTTGTAGTTTCATTAAAAAACCCTTTATTTTATTCTGTAAATAATAATATTTGTTTAATACGATTCATAGAAGATACACTTTTTGAAAAGGATATAATTTTAAATTTTCGTCACAATGTACAAATCTAAGCATGGTTGAGTTGAATTCATTCTCATGCGTCACACAGAACGACCGAACGATCGACTTGACAGATGATGTGGCCTAACGTCTAGCGAATTTTTTAAGAAATTAAAATTTAATTATTAGAATGCGAAAATGATTGTGTTAAAACTTATTTTATTTACGTTATTTATATCAGTGTCACAATGCAGGATTCCTGACAAAGTATCTTGTGCTAACAAAGAATGTAATGGTAAGATACCACTGCAATACAATGTCAGTTTTCATGTGATAACTTTCTAACAACATGTTTGTAACTCTTCCAGGACCTATTTCTAAAGCGAAAACTTTGCTGAGTTATACTAGTGTTGACGCGGATCTAATATCCTTTCGCGGAAACAGCGATGCTATCGTTTTTATGAAATCAGCTGGTACCCATCCTGACTTATGGTACGCGAGCATTAATGGAAAGACTGGCTTTGTTAATAGTAGGTTTCTAAGAGAAACTAAAGTAATAGAAAGGAATCTACAGGTTGTTCCTTATGTTGCTGTAAAGGAGGAAAATGTTAAGCCTGATAAGGTTCAGCACCCTCATGAAGTGTTCGAAGGCACGACAATATACACCACCGAAGCAGCTGTCAATGATGCACAGCAGGATTCTTCTACTGAATCTCCCATAACCTCTTCAAATGAAGATCTTACTCCATCACTGAATACTGCAGTGGAAACATCTAATCAAATTGAAGAAAATAATGCTGCAAATCAAGCTAAGGATAAAGTGAATGTGGTTAATGAAAATTTGAATAGAGAGACATTAATCACTGAGAAGCCTTCAACAACAACTGCAACACCTGAAATTGCTAAACAAACAGGAGCTTCAACTACTGCCAGTGCTGTCAATGAAAGTGCGGAGTCATCTTCAGAAACAAAACCTGAGACAACTGAGCAGGAAGCTAACAATAACTCTGAACAGACTGAACCATTAGAAACACAACAAGATAATGAAGAGCTTCCTAAAGAAATGCCAACAGAGACAATACCTCAGCAGATTTTGTTACCTTCTCTTAATCATGGATCATTGAATAGTGAGTCTATATTAGAAGTGCCTGATAAACAAGATTTCTTGCAAAACACTTTAACTGAATCAGAACAGACTGACAGCAAAGAACAAAATGCATCTTCTCTCAATAATAACCTGGAGAATGTACAAGCACCTGAAGAAACTTCTACTGAATCAAACATTGTGCCAAATGGTAATTCTTTAAATGACCTTGTAGACCCAGTTGAAAGAATTACAGAAACTCCTGCTAATAAACCTGAAGTGGTCCCTACTACTGAACCAACATTCACCGCCACAACAGAAACACAGAGTACAGAAGCAGTAGTGATTCCTACTAACGAACCTGTAGTACCTCCAGTAAATGAACCTGTAGTACCTCCAGTAAATGAACCTGTAGTACCTCCAGTAAATGAACCTGTAGTACCTCCAGTAAATGAACCTGTAGTACCTCCAGCAAATGAACCTGTAGCACCTCCAGGAAATGAACCTGTAATAGTAGCAGATGAACCAATAGCCAATCAAATAAACCAACTCAAACCACCAATTTATACTAACTTGAATGCAGAAAACCAATATAATAGTCTACCTCTAATTAAAAGCTTAGAACCTAATGAAAATACTGCCCCAATAGAAGAGCATATGGCCTCGGCATCGCAAGAAATACAACAAACAATTAAACTAGTGCCACCACCAACTACGGAAAAATTGCTCCCTATGTCAACAGAAGCAAAACAACTGACAACAGAGACTTTACCTCCTTTGTTCTCTCAAAAACCTCAAACTGTGCCAACTCCGGAAACATTCCCACCACTTATGAGCATGGAAGCTCCACCTACAATTGAAATGCCACCACAAGAGTTACCACCATATACATATTTCACCACTCCTGCACCAAGCAACCCTGATGAGTTTTACAAAAAAGAGGAAGCGTCAGAGCCTGCTCCTACTGAAGATACTCCATCATACCCTCAAGCACCTGCTGAAGACATTATCGCCACTTTGCCTGACCCTCCAGAAGATATCAATAGTGCAACAACAGAAGCTCCAGTACAAAATGAAAACTCTGATAGTATCTTCTCAAATATGTACTCAACTTTAGCAGACATTTTGCCGTCTTCAACTGAATCACCAGAATCTCTATACAACACAGAGTATCCTACTTATGAGACTGAAAATACTGATGGAAATGAAGGATTTTCTTTTATGAAATATTTTATGTCTACTTATTATTCAATTATGGGTACAAGTGAAGAGTCAAAGGCTTTATTTGCTTCAGTTGGTAAGTTAAGTAGCATTTTTATTACATACATACAGACATAGAAGTATCTATAAAGAAAACATCCATTTCGTATATTTTTTCTATACCATGTTATGCACACCAGTATCTCTACGGCCAAGATTCTTATCTATTCATTTTCTATTCATAGTATGCCAACTTTCATGGTATGTTATAACAGTGTGAGTAATCACAAAACAGTATGAAATCATTACTACAGAGAACCAGTCACTGCAATAATGATTCAATTTTATTTTGAAAACAATTCATTTGTTAATATAACATTAGCAGTGTTCTTACTTCTGTACAGTCATGAGCATCAATATGTAAACACTTTCCTAAATTTAAAAGCAATTTAAAGGCGAGAAATAACGATTGGCTTAGAGATAGGACCTTTTTTCATTAAATTATGAGTTCCAGAATACTATGTTCTTATCGACATGAAAATTTAATCAGAACAGTAGGAGAAAAACACTTAAAATTTGTGAAGTGTTAACATATTGGTGCTTGTGACTGTACAGCTACTTTAAACATAACTGTTATCTTTGTTTACTATCAATATCTGATATCAATTTTATCCAGTTACATGATTTTGGAGATAGAAGTCTGAAGAAGTTTTATCTGACAATATCAATAGTATATCTCTTTCATAATTCCATATGAAAGCACGTATCCTCCTAGCGACTTGCATCATTCATGTTACAAAATACATTTTGATAGTTTAAATGTTTTCTATAGGTATTAATTCCTTTTTATATTAATTATCAGGTATTTAAAAACTATTTAACCTACACGATTATTAGTTTTTAATTAATAGACTGATATACACTAATTGGAGTCTTACAACAGTGTGATATGAAATGAATAACGTAACCTTCTTTTAAGAAAATATCTTTCTTTGCAGGACAAACATGCTTCTCCGATGAGTATTGTGATGGAACATCAAACGATGGCACGAACCGTCTGCTGACGTTCTTACTGACCACAGCCAGTTCCGTCCTCCTCTTTACTTTAGGATACTACTACATTGATAATAGGAGACAAGATGGAAGACTCATTGGCACAATCAATTCGTTACAACGGGATTTACTTTTCACAACTAAGGTAATTATTTTTATTTGTATTGGCTACTAACTGGCACCACATTACTCATTCTTTTACCTAACCTATTTGAGTCAGTCTGAAGATTGTATTTGTGCCCAGATCAGGGCAATAGTCTTACCCCCTATAAAATGGGACTAAATCTGTGTGGGTCGTCCATTGACAAGATATTGAAGTTCCTAAAATTACTTTTTTTTCTTAAGTCAATGGTTGATGAGATATTTGCTTCTAAAGACGTAAAAATTGTGTTGTTTTGTTTTGCTGTTGAGTGTAAATGGGGATGGCAACTGTGGAACTAATGGTGCTAGCATAGATTGTTCCAAGTATCGACATTGGTAGAAAATCTGGGATTGTCATTTTATATTTCAAAATTAGTTGACTTCATTGGTCAGATTAGGAACAATAAATATGGCACTACCACGCCATCTGCTTTCAGCTTTCACCGGCCAACTCCATTCACATATGAATGAGCATTAAAAATATGGTTACTATATTGTTTGGTAAGGGTTCCGTAGAACCCTTTATGTGCGAGTCAGACTCGCACTTGGCCGGTTTTATTTTTTCCCTCAATTCATACAAATTGAATTTTCCAGGAGTGTGAGATCCTCAAAGAGGAACTCACAACTACTAAAAATAAGTTATCCGGGATTGAAGATAGCTCATTTGGTATGGATGACATGGTACTGTCTCTCAAGGAAGAAATCAATGAGTTGAAGGCCACAAACGAAAGGCTACGGAATTCCTTAGATGATAATGAAAAGTTGCTCAGGGTATCGGAGAATACTGCTGGGGAGTTGCAGAATACCCTGGGTGAGGTGGAAAATACTCTTAGTGAGCTCTTGGCTGAGAGAGCTAATTCTGAAGAGCAAATTGTAGAACTGAATGGTAAGTTTACTAAACTAGCTATAATTTTATTCGGACTGTGTTGTTCCTAGCAAATCTATATAAGCCTATTCTATAATTTCGCAAAAATCTGTTGAATTGTTCAAATAAAATATTTAATAATAAGGCGTAGGTAACAGCCCTGTTGTCTCATTTATTTTTCAGTTCTAAAGTTTTTGGATAGATTTTGTTTGACACAAGCATAATACAGCTACGCAGTAAACAGGTTGAGGTACTTAAATATTCATAAAGATCAGCATGATAATGAAAATCAATCGTCATTTAAAATATGTTATCAGGAAATAGTTTGTCTATAGACATTCTGAGTTTTATTTTGTTGGTTTCCTTTTGATTACCTTTGATTTTGCTGGAGCATTAATTAATTTAGGGTAAATTTTACCGATTCTAGCATTACAAGAAAAACCTATTCAGATACCTAACTACATAATTTTTTAAGTTTTTGATTAGTTCAGAAGCACTTTCAATCCTCTCCTCTCTTTTCTCCTCTCCTCTCTTTTCTCCTCTCCTCTCTTTTCTCCTCTCTTTTCTCCTCTCCTCTCTTTTCTCCTCTCTTTTCTTCTCTCCTCTCCTTTTCTTTTTCATTCTTTCTTTCTTTTTTTGTCCCTCACACGGAAGTAATAAGTATTTTTATTAAATTCAAATAACGTCTGGAGTCATATACTAATATTAAACTGCGAAAGCAACAATGTTTTCTCACGTTTTTACGCCTTAACAACTAAACAGAGTTTTATACAATTTAGCAAACAGATAAACCATGAGCTGGGTTAGATTAGTGTGATAATTTCAGACTTTTAGCAAGCAATCTAAAGTGTTTACTTCTTCATGACTTTTCTAGGTAAAATTCAAGCATTCGAGGAGGAATTCATATCAGTAAGCCGCGAAAGAGACAATTTCCAACTCAAGTATGTATCAGCTGAAAGTGCATTAGAAGAATTCAAAAAACAAAAGAAACAATTTGATGAAATCAACCAACTGTTGGCAGCGTCAAACAACACTATTGAGTTACAAAAACACGAAATTGAAGCCCTAAAAGTAAGTCTGTTTAATACTATTAGTCTCGAATTATGTTAGAGACTAAACTTAGACCAAACCATGTGAAATAATTATTCAAATTGTAACAGCCTCCAATACCTAGGTTTTATGTTTTTGAGTAAGGTTTACACTGAAACAAAACAGAGTAGTTTGAGATAGAAAATTTTAGATTCTCACATTGTAGGTAATTTGACCATTATATGGTAAATCGATGAATTCCAAGGTGGTTTGACGATCTGATTAGATTTGTTAAGCAAATATAGCCAGAGATCGCACAAGACAGAGGTGTTTAGAGGGGGAAACAGGAGACTTTTGCCCCGTAATGAAAAATGTCCGACCGAACGTTCGCCTACGGCTTCGGCCACCATCGGTTTCGGCTGAATGAACTGTTATGAATTCGCGAGAGCGCGATAGAAGACGCGATGCGGTGGTCTTATAATAACATTCATACCTACACTAAATATCAATAATTCCCTCTTTCTGATATTACTTTGTAACCACTTCCACACAATTATTCACTTTTAGCCAATTTGAACTGAATTTCTTAGGGTACTAAACCTTTCTTGGCTTCAGCCAAAAATCGACCTCGAATAGTATGTTTTCGTACAACTTCCAAATATTAATTAAATTCATTCATTTAATCCATTCCTTTAATAATCAACCGTTTTATATTTTCAGGAAGCTATTAAAGAATTAAAGAGCGGAATGTCAGCAGATGTAGATGTGACGTCCTTTATAGACCACACAGAAATCAAAGCTAAGCTGTCTAAAGCGCTGCAAGAGAGAAACACATTTGAGAACAAATTTGAGGTAAGGTTTAATATAAATAAAAACTCTATTTTTATATTCTATCTCACTCTATTTTTACATATATCTTATTTAGATATTTTACAAGAACTCCAAAGCAAGTTGAATTTATTAGTTGTTAAAATTTTGCCTATTTAAAAAAAGGGTTTTATAACAATAGAATCTTTGATAGCATTAACACGCTACATTGCCTGCGCAAATAGCAGTAATAACTAGACGCATTCATACCTATTTTATTAAACCCCAAGACACATGTATCAAATTCCAGTTGCCCTTTGAATTTCTGTACATTTTTGTACTGTGAATTTCTGTACATTTTTGTACTGTGAATTTCTGTACATTTTTGTACTGGATAACCATGTTTATTCTTTTCTTATCACTTTACAGACAGAATACAAAGAAAGAATGCGTCTTGCCGAAGAACTGAAGGGCACGCAAGAAACGTTAACTACTAGTAGTCAGAGTGCCACTGAAGCGCTCACTAGGCTAGAGGTCTTAGGGAAATATTTCCAGGAAAGAGAAGGCGAACTTCTCAAGTAAGTTTATTTATATCTACTTGTCTTCTGTTTAAAGTCCCATTTCCAATGCAACTTTTATAGATTTATAAGATTTTGAATACATAGTTCCAACCTTTCTGATTTATCAACTTAATTAAATAATTACACACGTGTAATTTTTTTATGTTGGTTCATTTTCAGAGAACTTAGCGTCAAAGAATCGTTATGGCTGAGCAAGCAAGGCGAGTCAGCTAGCACAGTGGAAAAAATAGAAATTCTACAACAAGAAGTACAGAGATTCAAGTGAGTAATTTAAATATAATTTCCTTCTGATTCAGACGCTAGTTAAACCAGAACCGCTAATCGAATAAAGTAAACATTAATAATTGTGAAGAACAAAACATTTATAAATATTTCGAACTTCACAAATATTGAACACTGGTGTAATGGATAAAAAAAAATTTGTGCGTCCAATCTTAGAGGTCTGTTGCTTAACACATTCCATGCCGCAGACTTCTCTTGTTTTCGCCCTGACAGTGTTATTTCAATCAAATAATCCATTTATCCAATTTACAGGGAGAAATGCGACGCACTAACCCTAGAGCTAGCAGAACAAGAGTCGTCGCGTCGCAGCGCTCTCAGCGAAGTGGAGACGCGTGCGCACGCCGCGTGGATGGAGGCGCGCGCCGCCAAGCGAGACGCCGACGCCGCGCGGGACGAGGCCGCCGCGCTGCGCCGCAAGCTGGCCGCGCTCACTGTGGCCGACGGAGCCGTCTCACCTCATCACAGTACGTACACGTGTAGTTAGGCTGTGCCCTCACTAGGCGCGCGACGCCGACGCCGCGCGGGACGAGGCCGCCGCGCTGCGCCGCAAGCTGGCCGCGCTCACTGTGGCCGACGGAGCCGTCTCACCTCATCACAGTACGTACACGTGTAGTTAGGCTGTGCCCTCACTAGGCGCGCGACGCCGACGCCGCGCGGGACGAGGCCGCCGCGCTGCGCCGCAAGCTGGCCGCGCTCACTGTGGCCGACGGAGCTGTCTCACCTCATCACAGTACGTACACGTGTAGTTAGGCTGTGCCCTCACTAGGCGCGCGACGCCGACGCCGCGCGGGACGAGGCCGCCGCGCTGCGCCGCAAGCTGGCCGCGCTCACTGTGGCCGACGGAGCCGTCTCACCTCATCACAGTACGTACACGTGTAGTTAGGCTGTGCCCTCACTAGGCGCGCGACGCCGACGCCGCGCGGGACGAGGCCGCCGCGCTGCGCCGCAAGCTGGCCGCGCTCACTGTGGCCGACGGAGCCGTCTCACCTCATCACAGTACGTACACGTGTATGAGGTGTAGTACCTATGTATGTACTTAGTAGGTAAGATCTATGTTATAAAATGTATGCATTAGTATTAAGAAGAGTAGTATTAAAGGCTGATTGATCGGTAACGGTTGTTTCAATAATACGAGTTCCCTACATGGCGACCCTGCCAGGATGGGGCGCGTGACGCGATCACTGTTGGCTTAGTGTTACGGCTCCGAAACATGTAGAAAAAAAAACATAATAATGGCGTAATACATAATTATAAAAGTATTTTTGTTTATTAAATTCGGGAAAAATCGGTGCACAATGTGTCGATCAAATGTGGAAAAGGAGACTGTCTTCTTAAACCAGAATGCTGCGAGTTCGAACAATGCCCATGTCGAAGAAATGAAGATGCACATGTCAACTATCAGTATTGTGCTGCTGGTAATTTGTACACTTTTGGGTCTTGGCGCAGCGTATTTTGTGTATAGGCAATATAAAAAGTGCCACCATTCATGGATCAGGGAGCAGATTGCACAAAATAATTTTCGGCGATCGTTAAACCGTTCCAGAGGGAATCGTGGAGATGATCGAGAGGTTCATGTCCCAATAAAGTAGATGGAAGCAAAAGTGCAAGTGCTTATTTAGTGAATGAGTAGTGCGGTCTCAGCAGTATAAAGTGAGTGAAATAATGAGCGTTAGCGAAAAACAGTTACAAACAAAGTAAGAAGTGACGAAAATACAAGAAGAAGGACCTTCAGGATTTTAATAGTGACTTTAGTGTTTATATTACTAACTGTGTAAATGTGTTTCAATTTCACCTTCTGAGTTGTGTTTACTATAGCGAGCAATTGCATTCCAATGTATCAACTTACGTTATTGTCCCCTACTACGGTAACTCACTACGAGAATGTGGTATGTAATTTAAATAATAATATATAATTGTAAGTCAGGGAATGGAAGAAGAATTACTTAAATGTTTAGACGAGCTTACTATAATAAGGAAATATCTAGTTAAGAAAGGAAAGTCTCGATTTAAGGGTAATGTTATAAAAAATAAATTAACAGAGACAGAAATAATATTTGAGAAAAGTAATAAACTAATACAGTTATTGACTAAGGAATAAAAACAGATATTTTGACAAGACTAACTTCATTAAGAGATGAAATAAAATCGTGTTATATACGAATAGTAGATTTATGTTCTGAAACGAGGGAAGATAGTAGTAGTGGAAGTGAATTTTATAACATAGATCTTACCTACTAAGTACATACATAGGTACTACACCTCACCCAACCCCTCAGGGTTATTACCAAGTAGCTTTGGATAAAAACAGTAGAGAGTACACTGCGTTCACTACTAACACTGGACAGTACCAAATGAAGAGGTTACCGATGGGACTCAAGACAAGTCCAAGTGCTTTCAGCAGAGTAATGTCAGTAGCTATGTCAGGATTAACTTTTGACCGATGTTTTGTATATTTGGATGATTTGGTAGTTTTTGGTAGAAATTTAGCTATCCATAACAAAAATATGATGGATGTATTAGAAAGACTGAGAAAAATTAATTTTCCAGAAAAATGTAACTTCTTACAAAAAGAAATTCTTTATTTAGGTCACTTAGTATCACAAAATGGAGTCTTACCCGACCCAGCAAAAATAGAAGTATTACAAAAATATCCCACACCGTCCAATACAGATGAAGTAAAAAGATTCGTAGCGTTTTGTAACTATTATAGAAAATTTATTAAAAATTTCGCGGAAATAACTTATCCTTTGAACAAATTAACCAGAAAATACGAAATATTTAACTGGACTGATGAGTGCCAAAAAGCATTCGACACGCTGAAGCATGCTTTAACAACACCACCAGTTTTAGAATTTCCAGATTTCTCAGAGGATAATGAATTTGTAATACAAACGGATGCATCAGGTACAGCAGTAGGAGCAGTTTTGTGCAATAAAAATATGAAACCGGTAGCATATGCAAGCAGACCACTTAATAAAGCCGAACTAAATTATCCAACCATTCAAAAAGAATTAGTTGCCATTGTGTGGGCTGTGAAGTACTTTAGACCATACGTATACGGTAAAACATTCACAATTATGACTGACCACAGACCATTAATATATTTATTCTCAATGAAAGATCCATCAAGTAGGCTAATTAAACTAAGGTTAGCGCTAGAAGAATACCATTTTAAAATAATATATGTGAAAGGTAAAGATAACAGTGTAGCAGACGCGTTGTCTAGAATAATAATAACATCAGATACCTTAAAACAAATGAATGAAGACATTATGTTAGTGATGACTAGGGCGCAGAAACGGCGTTTAGATTTAGGCAATCAAGTAGATGACACACCCGTTCTTAGTAGACCCGACGAGTCGTGGCCTGATCAACCACACGTAGTTGAGGTGCTAAGAGTGCCTAGTGAGTCTATAGAAATGACTTTTATAAAAAATGAAGAACTAATGAAATTAAGAAGACAAAAAAACATAGACGCAGAAAAGAAGTGTTTTATTTACATTAATCGTAAAAAAACGTTGTACATTAATCTTAACTTTAAAGCACAATTTACGCGAGACGAATTTGTGCTTCAGTTAGGAGAATTTTGTAAAGATATGAATATAACAGAACTATGCATAGTAAAAAGTAGAGAATATGAAAGTTTTATAAAAGACTTATTGAAAGAAATAAAAGACAATAAGGATTGGACCGGTCCACGAATATATGTATTAAGAGGAGTTAAAAGAATTAATGATGAGGAGGAAAAAAACTACATTTTACATGATTTTCATCTATTACCAACTGCAGGTCATGCAGGTGTACGTAGGATGACCAATAATATTAAGAGAAAATTTTACTGGCCAGGCTTAGATAAAGACGTACAAGAATTCGTGAGCAAATGCATAAAGTGTCAGAAAATGAAGCATTGTAGATATGTCAAGGCGCCCATGGAGATAACTACAACTGCTTCACATGCTTTTGAAAAGGTATTTCTTGACATTGTAGGTCCATTAGAAAGGGATATTGAAGGAAATTGTTATATTTTAAGCCTGCAGTGCGAACTAACTAAGTTCGTAGAGGCATATCCATTAAAAACCAAGGAAACGGTAAGTGTAGCTAAAACATTAGTTGATAATTTTATACTAAGATTCGGAATACCAAATACCATTGCAACTGATCGTGGAACAGAATTCGTGTCTTCAGTAATGGAACAGGTATGTAAATTGCTAGAAATAAACAAATTGACATCCACTGCTTATCACCACCAATCTATCGGTGCCCTTGAAAATACACATAGAAATCTCGGTGCCTTTTTGCGAATATATTGTGATGGTAAAAAAGAAACATGGAGTCAGTGGTTACCATTTTGGTGTTACAGTTTCAATAATACTGTTCATACGGAAACAAAGTACACACCTTTCGAACTTGTATTTGGTAGAGCTAGTGTATTACCATGTAGAGTAAGTCAGTCAATAGAACCTTTATATAATCCAGAAAGTTATCCTTTAGAACTTAAGTATAGGTTACAAGTAGCACACCAAGATGCTCGTAAAAATTTAGTTTTAAGTAAGCAAAATCGTAAGTGTACTTACGATAAAAAAGTAAATAATGTAACGTACAATAACGGACAATTAATTCTTATTAAAAATGAAACAGCTGCTAAGTTAGATTCCCAGTGGGATGGGCCATTTGTTATTTTAGAAGATTTAGGTGTTAATGTTAAGATTTTAAAAAGCAACAAACCTTATGTTGTCCATAAAAATAGGACTAAACTATTTAAAACGTAATGACCTTATAAGAGAAAAAAAAAAAAAGATTCATCTATAATCAATTTTTTTTTTCTCTCGCCCCCGAGGTGAGGTGTAGTACCTATGTATGTACTTAGTAGGTAAGATCTATGTTATAAAATGTATGCATTAGTATTAAGAAGAGTAGTATTAAAGGCTGATTGATCGGTAACGGTTGTTTCAATAATACGAGTTCCCTACATGTAGTTAGGCTGTGCCCTCACTAGGCGTTACATATTTTGGGGTTAACATAGTTTGGCCCAGTAGTTTTCGTTTTATGAACATTTTTACTTCAGTCGTGTGGTCTAATTTCAACATGTTCACCGATTTCTCCCCCATTTGTGGAGCGATTCTCAAAATTCTTTTTTTATTTGAAAGAATATACTCCAGAGGATCCCATTTAAATTTGGTGAAGTTCTGATGCTGATCTTCGTAGATATACAAGAACTCTTCAAAAATATGGTAAATCGGTTGTGATAAATGATGTTTATTTTGCAAGTAGGTTTTTACAAAAACTTTTACACGTCATTTTTTAAAACTAGATGGGGCCGGTGTTTCGTACCTGACTACTCTGAGAAAAAACAGCCGAAACAAACTCAGAGGTCATAGTCTCTTTTGAAGTCCAGACAATCTTGCTCAATTCACATGAAGACTATGCAGATTAGTGTCTGATATGGTCTTTTGAAGAAAGAACCATACAGTTTTGAGTGGACCTGTCCAGTCAGTGCAAGCATTTGTCAGTTAACGTGTAGCTCGACTTATAACTTAAGGAGCTCAACGAAACGACGAACAATACCAAAGAAAGGACATATGGGTAGGTCGCTTAAAGTACTCAAACTGTCAGACAGTTGTGGGAAAAAATAAACAAAAAATATAAAAATGTGACCCACATGGTCCCCACATTCACAATAATCATATAAAATTCATAACAAGTTCTATTCAAAAAGAATGTAAATAAAAATCACAAAAATCATTAAAAGGCACAATGATGATAAAATATTATATATTTATATATATATTGCTGCAATCGCTTGGATGTTTATTGTTTATACAACATCATGACGTAACATCACGCCTGCCGCTCTGAGGGGTACGCAGATGTGTACAATACACCCAAATTTCGACAGTTTAGGATGTTCCATTTATTGGGGATAAGCCTATTACCATGACATGTATTGTTAAATGAGAGTCAAGATGGCGGGTGTACCATAGCAAATCAAATTATACCAATTACCAAAAAAATGTACCTAAAATGTACTATTTAGTACCTAGCTCTAAAAAATCTGTACCTCCTTCAGAACGAATTTTTTTCGAAATGTAAGGTACACCCGCTATATTGACGTCAAGATGGCGGGTGTACTATAGTATTTTATTATTTAACCTTTACTCATAAAATAGAATTACACCAAAAAATTGTACCTAAAAAGTACCTCAATTAAAAAAACACACTTGATCAGTGGGATATTGCTTGAGCAATAAAACAACCGCGTCTGGTATATGTTGCAGTCAAAACTGTTAATCGGTCAAAACCACTTTTGACTGGTGTCAGTCAAAATCCTATGAAGTTAAAACGCGTTTTCTGTATTAAAAATATGTTGTTTTAGAACGCCTCGGTTGTAATTACCAGTCTTAAGAATACATGATGTTTTAAAAAAAAAAAAAACTAACAACCTAATAAGTTTCTAAGTTAATGTTAGTTATTGTTAAAATAGTTTTGACCGGTCAAAAGTAGTGTTGACTGTAACAGTTTTAACTGTGACATATATATTAAGTAAACACGATTATTATCGTATTATATTGATATAGTTATACAAGGTGTCGCTTTGCATTCTGGTCAAATTCAAGGAAGTATCT
Source organism: Xestia xanthographa (assembly GCA_905147715.2). Lineage (NCBI taxonomy): Eukaryota > Metazoa > Arthropoda > Insecta > Lepidoptera > Noctuidae > Xestia > Xestia xanthographa. The sequence continues at coordinate 14,760,625 of LR990656.1, forward strand.
ATGCTAATGATTCTCGTCCCGAATCAATAATAAAATGATTAGGTTTTTTTTTTCTAATTTACTGAAATCAGTAAGTGTAAACCACCCGTATTAAAACGCAGTCCGTCTGTAACTGACAAGCAAGCAAGAAAAGAACAATTATAGCTCCCACACACATATATTAGCAACCATTTTATTTTTAAAAGGTATTGAACAGCAGCGCCTTATAGCAAGACTCAGTGTAAAAACTTTTTTTGGCTTTATGGAGCTTAGTACTTACATAATGTATTCATAAGACTGGTAATTACAACCGAGGCGTTCTAAAACAACATATTTTTAATACAGAAAACGCGTTTTAACTTCATAGGATTTTGACTGACACCAGTCAAAAGTGGTTTTGACCGATTAACAGTTTTGACTGTAACATATACCAGACGCGGTTGTTTTATTGCTCAAGCAATATCCCACTGATCAAGTGTGTTTTTTTAATTGAGGTACTTTTTAGGTACAATTTTTTGGTGTAATTCTTTTTTATGAGTAAAGGTTAAATAATAAAATACTATAGTACACCCGCCATCTTGACGTCAATATAGCGGGTGTACCTTACATTTCGAAAAAAATTCGTTCTGAAGGAGGTACAGATTTTTTAGAGCTAGGTACTAAATAGTACATTTTAGGTACATTTTTTTGGTAATTGGTATAATTTGATTTGCTATGGTACACCCGCCATCTTGACTCTCATTATTGTTAACAATGTAAAATAAATTCATAGCAAACATTTGTATAGGATATTACAATTAAAAATGGAAAATAAAAAAAAACCTTTTTTTGCAAAAAAATAAAACCGACTTCAAAAAACACAAAATACAAAAAAAATAACTTCAGCTACAGAAGTTTTTTTTTAGATCCGAAACTATGTGATCGTCTTTTTAGCTTTTCGCTCTCGTATGAGATACAGGTTTATATCTCGCTCAGACAGAATCCTAAGCATAATATTGTAAATATTGAGCATAATATTGTGAACCAATGGGTCCTGTCATTTATAATAAAATACCTCATGCTTTTAAGGACTGTTCTGTAAACGTTTTTAAATCTAAGGTAACTGCACTACTTTTAGACAAATGTTACTACTCTGTGAAAGACTTTTTAAATGACATGAATTTATCCAGATTATGATTTTATTAATTGCAAATTTGACTACGTACCTGACTATAATATTATTAATTGACTTGACTTAAATTTCTGTTTTGTTTTGTGGACATTGTTTTGATTTTATTTAATTTTATTAATTTATGTAATAATTTGCATGCCGTAAGGTAGACTGTAGCCGATCTCATTAATTTATGTACAACATCCTATAACTGTACCTACATTCTAAGCAAATAATGATCTGATTCTGATTCCAATAATTTGATGATCACTATTTGTATTCCCAGAAGTGTCTTCCCCGCTGGAGGTCCCGGAGCCGCTGCTGCCCGTGCCGCTGCCGCCCATGTTCCTGCCGCCGCCGCTACTGCCGCCGCTGCCGCGCCCGCCGCCGCTCGGCCGGTTGCCCTCGCCGCACCCGCCTAGGTATGTACTATCATCACGCTTAGGTACTTCCATATTTTTATTGCTCCATATATGGAGCAATAAAAATATGGCAGCAGTAGAAAAGTCATCTTTCTCTGTATACAGAGAAAGATGACTTTTCTACTGCTTCTCGAGACGAGTATCACACGCGCGTAAATGCGATCCGCGTTTAGCACTCGAGTGTGACGCTCGTATGCTAGTGCATAGCATAATAGTATGGTAGTGACACGGCGAACAAATATTAAAAAAAAAAAAAAACAAATATTTGTCTTTCGACGGCAAAACCTATAAGACCATGAGATCAAATCTGTTAAAAACATACAGATCCGTTCCAGAATGCAGGTATATGGCGATTTTTTAGTGTTCATCATATGATTTGCTTTTTCCCAATTATATTGGCTTCGGTTTCCTGTCAGTCCATATAGAGCCAAATACCCATATTTTACAAGGACCGAATGTTGTCTTTATATTTGTTCGACAAATCCAGTTTTAAGCACACGTAACAGCCGCTCGGGTCGATCGTTAGGTTAAGCCGTGCTTGCTTAGGTTGGTCTGTGGATGGGTGACCACCCATTACATACCCAGTTTCCTCCGTGCCTCGGAAAGCACGTTAAGCCGTTGGTCCCGGCTGTCATTTGTAGATCTTTGACAGTCGTTAGGTAGTCAGAGGTCCAAAAAGTCTGACAACCAGGCTTACCGAGGGGTATCGTATTACCCAGTACTAACTGGGTTATGGAGGTCAGATAGGCAGTCGCTCCATGTAAAATACTGGTATTCAGCTGCATCCGGTAAAACTGGAAGCCGACCCCAACATAGTTGGGAAAAGCTAGGCAAATGATGATGACTTAACTGAAAAACAATACCATCATTCACAGATACGGCGAAAGGCGCTACTCCCCCGACAGTCGGTATTCACCCGAGAGTCGATACTCGCCGGACAGTCGGTATTCGCCCGAGACGGTGCGGTATTCGCCCGACAGTCGGTATTCGCCGCGTTCGAGGCGATCGCCTTACTCGCCGAGGTCAAGACGACGATCGAGATCGAGGGAAAGGTAAGATATTCAAGTTCATTTTGAATTTAAGCTGTACTACACACTGGTTCAGGTTAATATTGGGCCAAAGTTCGTTCAGTATCTGCCGTCACTGAATGATGTAGGAGTTGCCTCGGCGCCATTCGTGCTTCGCAATCTGAGCGACTATTGCCCAAACATACGTCTACATATTCGATTTTTTCGCCGAGCCCTAAATTCTGTCCTTATTTTTAAGTGGACACCTAAACCGCAAGGTACAGACGGCACATCGAGCCACTACAATCTGTCAAACTTCTTTAATAGATTTTCGAATTTATCGCTAAAGCATTAGGTTCAAGGTTGATTGGGATAATTTGTCAGTTTCGGGGAACTCGATGTGCAGTCTGTACTTGTCTTTTAGAAATGCTTAATTTTTCTGTGATTAGCTGTTTGACATAGGAGATCGTTTAAAACTATTTGTATCGCGTAACGAACCGATAAAAATGTCATAGGTCCTGTATACATCACTATCAATGGCAATGAACTACTATGTAGAGTAAGTAGTTCTAAATTATTATGATAAATAATTAATTTTATCGTAATATTTTCATTAAATAATAAAGATAAAGATGAGATTTGCTCTACAAAGGGTGTAAAAAACCTCTTAACGAAGCCGAAAAGCACTTGTTCTTCCCGTCATTGCTATCATTTTGTTGTTCTACATCATACCTGGGAACCTGGTTGGGGGTCCAAGTTCCAACTTTTTGACAAGTTTTTTTTTTTTTAATACAAATTTTGATTGCAAGATTTTTACTTTAAACACCTCTATGACCCCCGTACTACTCAATCCATCCATCAGCACAATGTTTTAAGTGGGTTACATTGAGTTCTACCACAAAACATGATTTTTCACCCCAAAAAAAAAAGTCGATCCCAGCAATAATTTTTGCGTAAAGTTTGATGATGTTTGATGTACAGAATGCTTGTTTGACGGCTTCGTGATGATGTTGTTTTCACCCTGTATATCAAAACTAATTTATAAAACTCAAATAATACAACGCACAGCATAAACTGCTGGATCTAGAATAATAAAATTCTGCATACAAGCTCCTTTTAAAAAGAAGTTTGAGTCCTCTAATGAGGTTAAATACGGGTGTGCAGTTTAAAGAAGGCCATTGGGATATCTCATCAGGCACACGGCTTGTCACTTAATAAGTACTAGGCTTGTGTAAATATATTTGACACATATTTTTTTTTTGTTACGTAAAACAAAATTAACAAAGATACGGCGCTTTTGAAATTCTCAATACGTCACGTCGTGCTATAATTTTTGGTGCGTCGTGACGTCATGAGCCCCCACTCCCGAGTTATGATGCGTTTTATCTTTGTCAATATTCATTGATTTACTAAAACAAAAAATACGTGTCCATTATTTTAGAATGCGCTAACTGACGGACTAAATAGATTTGCAATTTATTGATAGTGGAAACTAGAATAGAACCAACCCATTACACTCACAGGTGTCGTATAAGGCGACTAATGTCTGAGGCAGAACACCTTGCGCCTCCGTAGACCAGAGAATGGGCAGCAGCGTTTTCTGTTAGTCTTTCATCACTGCGATCTCCAATCCGCCTGCCAAGCGTGCAGATTACGGCATATTCCTCCCATTATGGGAGAGGCTTATGTCCAGCAGTGGACGTTATGGACTGTTGTTGTTTGTTGTTGGAAACTAGCCTATTCTGCTTCACCAGGTACGAAGACCCTCGTGTGACGCGGTCGCGGAACGGCCCGGCTCCTCCGCCGCCCATAGACACGGAAACTGAATACAACTCGGACAGCCCGACGAGGCAGCCGCGCAGGCGTGGCGGTAGATACTCAAGACATTCAGGTAATACCTCCTTTAACTGACAGAATAATATGAGATTAATGGTATAGATGACACACCAATCAATGGGGATGGCAACTGTGGAATAGGGAATATTTTTATTTTATTTATTTTTATTTATAAAAACACAAGCAAAAAAAAACTGTACAAAGGCGGACTTAATGCCTTGGGCATTTTCTACCAGTCTACCTTAGGGTGATGCAGAGATAATACAAAGTAGGTGCAATAACAGAAAAAAAGACAAAAAAATATATATAGCTAAAACTTATAAGAATAAATACATATATACATACATATAACAAAATATATAAAGTTAAGAGAGATAAACAAGAAAAACTATAACAACTTAGTTTTGTGACAAATCTGCCAACTTCTTGTGAATATGCTCTCGAGCCTTCACTAAATATAAATATGCATAAATTTTCTTTTTTTTATTTCGATACGGAATGTTAAAGTACTATAAAAATAATTACGAAAAGCGAAAACAAAACATAAATCGGCCAAACAACACAAAAGTTATAACCATTTAAACTTATGTTTCTATCTCTTTCTAGATAAACGGAATTTAGTATGGATTTTGTACGTCGATGCAGAGAATGACGTCATTCGCTTTATCGGATCTCTCTGTCTAATCAGCAGTTTCAAATGCTTATAACTTGGTATTTTTTATAGATATTAAAAAAATAATGTCACTTTGCTATTTCTGATGTTAATACGCTTTGTTTAGAGTTTAGAGTGATAAAAAAAATCATGCATATACCCTATTAATGGCGGTAGCATAGCTTGTACCAAGCATCGTCATTGGTTGAAAATCTGTCAATGTCATTTTAAATTTCAAAATAGCTTGTCCTCATTGGACAGATTGGGACTAAGCTATGAACACGCCATCTACAATCAGCTTTGAGCAGCCTTCCCCATTGAGATACTTTTTAAGAGCTGTCAAAACGCGGTTCTCTCATAGATTTTGTATGGCAATAGCAAACTGTGACGTCACTGTTTGGTCAACTCAATGACTCAACTATTTATTGATTTCAAAGCAATTAAAAACCTAATTTGGCAATTAATTGAAAATAAATCGGGTTTTCAGGCCCAAAATAAAGTGTTTTTTTAGACATTGGTGTCTGGGAATTATTGTTTTATGGTGTCATCTACCCTATTAAATCAATAAAATAAAATAAAAAAATTGTTCAAGTAAAAATTTAATCAATAATTATGTACAGACGCCAGCACATCATGTTACCACAATCTGTCAAATTTCTCCAAATGATTTTAAACCATAATGTGTTGATGGTTAAGTTCAAAATCGAATGACAAAATTTTACAGTTACTTGATGCACTGGTGTCTGTACGTTAGTGCATGTTCAGCACATTTTTCATAGAAATCTAGTCCAGGCTGTTCTTTTAAAAGCTTGTCATTAAGACGATGTCACTTGGCGCTTACCCACCAATTTTGCCATTTTAGCAACCCGTAAGGCGTTCCTTCACGGGGAGCTTTCATTTGTAATGTAGCATACCAAAATTCGGTGTGGTACAGAAATAAGTGAATCTGCATAGCCATTCACAACGCTTCGATTCGATTCCGATTCGACAAGTTGTATGTCCGTCTTTTTTTTGGCATTACGTAAGCGAGCGAGATAGACATACGACTTTCGGAATCGAAGCGTTGTGAATAGCCATGCTGAACTGTTACACTACAAGCAAATGCGCCCTTACGAACAGCGCCTGACGTGTATTCCCAAATTTTATTTTTCTGCCTTCCGAATGAGTTTTGCGAAAATAACATTTTATTTCATTTTTCAATAACAGCTCCACAGCAACACAGGTAAACATTTTCGATACTAACAGCCCGTTATCACTTTTTCAATGACCCCATTTAATTTATGAATGTTGTTTATTGGGTGTAAAAATATCCTTAACGAAGCCGAAATGCACTTTGCTCCCCGACATTGCTATAATAGGGAATTTGCATATTTTTTTATTTTTTTTTTTCGATACGGAATTTTAAAGTACTATAAAAATAATGACAAAAAGCGAAAACAAGACATAAATCGGCCAAACAACACAAAAATTATAACCATTTAAACTTTTGTTTTTATCTCTTTCTAGATAAACGAAATTTAGTATGGATTTTGTACGTCGATGCAGCGAATGACGTCATTCGCTTTATCGGATCTCTCTGTCTAATCAGCAGTTTCAAATGCTTATAACTTAGTATTTTTAATAGATATTAAAAAAATAATTTCACTTTGCTATTTCTGATGTTAATACGCTTTGTTTAGAGTGATAAAAAAAGATCATGCATATACCCTATTCTGGACCATACAATACTTTTCCTAAACGTTTTAAGGGGCTCCCCGCGTGCACACTAGCGCCACTTTAGCAAAAAAATCAGAACTCGTTAAATACACAATTAATATAAAATCTGATAGACAAAATCAATGCTTTAGAGATCTAGATTATTGACGTCTAATTCATCATTAAAATATACATCACTATAGTTACAGTTTTAGAAGACCAAAAGATTGATTTTGTTGATCAGATTTTATATTAATTATGTATTTAACGAGTTCTGATTTTTTTACTAAAGTGACGCTGGTGTGTACACGGGGAGCCCCGTTGTTGTGTACAAGTTTTCTTTAAATACCTGCACCCCTGTATTCAATGCACCCATCAGCACAATGTTTAAGTGTGTTACACTGAGTCCCACCATCGAGGAGCTCGTGGCTAAATAATAACAGCCGCTCGGATCGATCGTTAGGTTAAGCCGTGCTTGCCTAGGTTGGTCTGTGGATGGGTGACCACCCATTACATACCGAGTTTCCTCCGTGCCTCGGAAAGCACGTTAAGCTGTTGGTCCCGGCTGTCATTTGTAGATCTTTGACAGTCGTTAGGTAGTCAGAGACCCAAAAAGTCTGACAACCAGTCTTACCAAGGGGTATCGTATTACCCGGTACTAACTGGGTTGTGGAGGTCAGATAGGCAGTCGCTTCATGTAAAATACTGGTATTCAGCTGCATCCGGTTAGACTGGAAGCCGACCCCAACATAGTTGGGAAAAGGCTAGGCAGATGATGACACTGAGTCCCATCATAAAATGTGAGTTTTCACTCAAACCAAAAATACGTTCCCCGGCAATCATTTTTGCATAAAATTACTTATTTTTTTACCTGGCTACGGCGAAGCCAAAAGGAACAGTGATGATTTTAGCAGTCTATGTATGTATCCCTTCTTCGCTTTAGGACAGATTCGCTTAACGACAGATTCGCTTTACGGCAGAAGTACAGTGAAGTTTATTATCTGTATCTATAAGAGGAGGGGTGTCTTCACGAATAAAAGCATCTTCATTATTCATTGTGTTTTATTTATAAATCACTTTTTATATAATTTAACTTAACAATTATAACACTTTTATGCAATCAAACCGATTTCAAAATAACTCAAATTAAATATTCAAAATAAATTAAAATAATAATAAAATAATATTCACTCCAAAAACGTCCGACCGACTTGGATGTCAATGGACGAATGACCACTGCTCGCTGCGCACGCCTTTATAAGCACTTTGCCTTTCACTTTTCGACCGGGTGGGGCGTCGATGGCGGGGCGCGCCGCATGAGTAGCTCGTGACGTTTCGTTGCACGTGCGCTCTGCGCGTTGTTAAAATAGTTTCGCCGATACGGCCATTCTGATGATGGGTGCGTCCCTGCGCCGACATCTTATCGTAATCTAAAAAAATAACTTTATTAGTTTTTAAATACAAGTCTCGTTGATTGCCAATCAACCTCATAGCCTCAGCGCTAATTTTGAATTGATTCGCGAATCATTTTAACATCAACCTCATAGCCTCAGCGCTAATTTTGGTCATAGGTCATAGAACCTCAAAGCCTCATCGCTCATTTTGGTCCAGCCTCAACGCATCGTTTATTTTACCTTCACGTGATTACACTTCTATACTTACAACGTTAACATGATTTAAGTAATACTGTTCTCATCAGACGTCTCGTTTTCGTTCATGTCTCTATTCATTGCCGATACGGCCACGTCACTTTGAACTGCAAAGTGTGGAGCTCTTCTTAAATGTTCGTGGCAAACCTTCCTGCATCGACCACGACCATTAATTCGACGAATTTCGTATCTGTCGTGTGGTAAGACCTTTCTTACTTCGAAGGGTCCGTCATACTTTTGGCTTAGTTTAGTGCCTAGTCTTGGAGGCTCTTTTAAGAGAACATATTCACTCTTCTCAAATCTCTTTACTTTAGCTTTATTTTTATCGTAGCGCATTTTGTCTTTTTCAGCCTGTTCGGTCATCCTTCTTGACACAACTTCTTTCATCATTGCTGGATCAACTGTTTCGTTACGCTCGTCAATGAGGTTTAGGAGTTCTGGAGGGACACTTCCTTTTTTTCCAGTTAACAGTTCGATAGGTGTTAGACCTGTGGTTTTTGAGAAAGTGGAGTTGATAGCTAGTTGTAAAGCTCCCAGTGATTTTTCCCAATGACATTTTTGCGTGTTTTTTATAATAGTCAAGCCATTCTTTATAATTCTCATTATTCTTTCTACTTGACCGTTTGCTCTACTTGTATATCCGGCGCATTGATGCAATTCTATCCCATATTGGTCACAGTAGTTTTTGTAATGTGAAATAAATGCGCCATCGCCATCAACAATGATGCGTTTTGGAGCACCAAATAAATAAACTATCTCTTTGAGATGTTTTAAGGCACTGGTTTGGGTTTTGTTTTTGGCATGTTGTAAGATGACAAACTTTGTATAAGCATCAATTGCTACAAAAACATATTCCTTCTGAGAAGCAGTACCACTGAGTTTGCCGGAAATATCTATGTGGATGGTGTGAAAAGGTTCAGGTATCTTTTCGATTGGGGTCAATCGACTTTGTGCAGCTCCTGACGACCCTTTCATAGTCTTGCATATTACACAGTGTTCTACAAAGTATCTGACTGTTGATGAAATTTTGGGAAACCAAAAGTTTTCTTTAAGTTTTTCCAACGTCTTCTCCCATCCCATGTGCTTGAGAGCTTCGTGATAGGTGTTAATAAGACTCCATCGATAAGATTGTGGGACAACTTTGGTCAGTTTCATTTTTCCGTTAGAATTAGTTTTCGAGTGCAAAACGTTGTCTTTGAGTTCGTAATCTGGATAAAGGTCATGATTTGTATTAATTTCTTTGATGATTTTACTTAGTTCAGGATCACGCCGTTGTTCTACAATCAGCCAGTCATCTTTGGTTGTCAAATTCATAACAACTCGAAGTGGGTTTCGACTTTAGAAATCTGCATGTTTCAATTTTTCGCCTTTTCGATATTCTACTTCAAATTCAAAATTTTGTAGGAAGGCCCACCATCTGTGAATCCTAGGCAACAATTCTTGTTTGTAGCGTGATGCTTTTACAGCATTACAGTCTGTTATAACTGTGAATTTTCGTCCATATAAAAAATGACGAAAATGCTTAATTGCTCGGACAATTGCCAACGTTTCAAGCTCGTAGCTGTGATATTTAGATTCAGCGGGCGTTGTCCTCATGCTGAAATAAGCAATCACATGGCGAATCCCATCTTTTAATTGGATCAGCACTGCTCCAAATCCTATTGCACTAGCATCAGTATGAAGCTCTATTGGATAGTTTTCTTTGAATATTGTAAGCAGCGGTGCTGAAGTCAGATAATTAATTATCTTGGATCGTACGGCTTCATGTTCCTCAGTCCAATTCCATTTTACACCGGATTTGGTCAAGTTGTATAGTGGTATCATTATAGTTGAGAAGTTGGATATAAATCGGCGAAAATACCCAGCCAAGCCATTGAATTGTCTTAGCTGCTTCACGTTTTCGGGAGGAGGGGTTCTTGCCAATGCGTCAACTTTAGATGAACTAGGCCTCACCTTTCCACCACTAACTATGAAGCCAAGATATTCAATAGAAATCTTCAAAAATGAACATTTTTTAATATTTATGGAGAAGCCACATTTGGTAAGAGCTTCTAGAACTTGTTCCAGTTTTTGGAAACCTTCAGCAATTGTTTTACTTGGGATAAGCACATCATCCATGTAGACAAGCGCGATTTTACCTCGCAGATCTCCCAAAGCCTTATTTATAGCCCTTTGATAGACCGACGGTGCATTTGTTAGTCCGAACGGCATTGTTAAATATTCATATTGGCCGTCGGGGGTGATAAACGCAGTCTTCTCAATTGATGCAGGAGATATTGGTATTTGATGAAATCCCGCTGCCATATCAAGGCAAGTGAAATATTTTGCATCAGCGAGTTGATCGAGTTGTTCCGAGATTAATGGCAGTGGGTAATGGTCGCGTACAGTATTTGCGTTTAATTCCCTGTAGTCCACGCATAACCGGTCTTCGCCATTTTTCTTTTTCACCATTATAATTGGACTTGCAAAAGGTGAATTGCTTTCCCTAATTATATTTCTTTCTTGAAGCTCTTTAATAATTGCCTGGACTTTCTCGCGTTCGATTGGTGCCAGTCTGTAAGGTCGCCGATTTACAATTTTGTCGGGGTTCTTTAGTCGAATAGTCAATTCACCTGTCGTTATTCTTGATCCCGACACGCTTTCCGTGAAATATTCGTTATATTTGTTCAATATATTCATCAAGTTGTCTATTTCCTTCTTGTTTGTTATATCCGTATTTATAGTGCTTGAAGACAGATTCCATATTTCTGTCGTGTTTCTGCGTTGCTCATCTCTAGTCACTGATATTCCAGTGTTTGTCAATGTAACTTTTATGCCTGGAATACTCAACATATCTCTTCCGATTAGAATATCTGCGGGTAATTCGTGGTCCAGCACTATGTGAAAATCGAGCTCAAGATGTACGCTGTTCATTTTGCACACAGAAGTTACTTTGCTGAAGGATATGACAGATATCGGCCCGATACCCTTTAGATGAGTCGTCTTGTTTATTTTTGGTCCAGGAAGAGTGAGGGCTATCGATTCCCTCACCAGTGAACAATCAGCTCCGCTGTCAAATATGGCTTGAAAATGCTTATTGTCAATTGTGATGGGGATAACATTTTCGGCATTGTTTTCTTTGACTTGGCACAGATTAACATTTTTTTCAGCATTAATTCGTTTGTAACAAGTTTCATAATTGTGTCCAGGAATAGAGCAATAGGAGCATTCTTTTCTCTTTTTATCTTTGGCCTTGGCTGCTTCAGTTTCTCCGGTGGTGGATGTACTTGGTTGTTGTGCTTGTTCAGTGCGAGCACGTGCAATTGAGTTTTGGCTACACCACCGAGCTCGATGTCCTTGTTTGCCGCATACGAAGCATGTCATACCCTGGTCTGATTTATTGCCGTCGATTTTTTGCTTTTTATTGGGTATACGCTCTTGTGTTGTTGGAAGCTTACGTTTCCGCATTGTTTTTGCAATCGCTATTAGCTCTGGGACTGTTTTGCACTTGCTGTTTAGAAGCTCTGTACGGAGTTCGTCTTCTTGTATACTACCGATCACAAATTCAACAGCATCTTCTTCTGTTGGATCCGGTTTGACAATTTTCTTAAACATTTTCCAGACATTTGATATGTATTCTGGTACGTTATCTGCGTCATTAATGGTGTATCTTCGAAATTTCAATACATCGGAAAAATAACGAGATTCTGGCTCAAATGTTTGTAACATGTCTTCTTTCATTTCTGCCCAAGTCGTTGTTCTCAGTAGACAATCATCGGCCCAGGTTTGCGCCCTTCCTTTTAAAACACTTGCAGCTTTAAGACGTACTTCGTGATCCTTTAATTTGTATTCTTCTTGGGTTCTTGTTATGAGATTTACCCATTCTCTCACGTCTGTGCCTTTATCAGGGTCATAACTTGGAAAGTAGACATCAGAAATGCGAACCGCACGGTTCTCATCAGCATGAAACATTTTCATCATTGAAGCAAGAGCTGCATGATTTTCTTGAGACATTTGCATCATCATTTCACACATTGTATCCTTGAATGTATTAGCCAGGAGTGACAAGGTTGCTGTGTTTGCAAGAGCAGGTTGTTGGCGTCGATTCGTCCCCTCTTCTGATATAAGAGGAGGGGTGTCTTCACGAATAAAAGCATCTTCATTATTCATTGTGTTTTATTTATAAATCACTTTTTATATAATTTAACTTAACAATTATAACACTTTTATGCAATCAAACCGATTTCAAAATAACTCAAATTAAATATTCAAAATAAATTAAAATAATAATAAAATAATATTCACTCCAAAAACGTCCGACCGACTTGGATGTCAATGGACGAATGACCACTGCTCGCTGCGCACGCCTTTATAAGCACTTTGCCTTTCACTTTTCGACCGGGTGGGGCGTCGATGGCGGGGCGCGCCGCATGAGTAGCTCGTGACGTTTCGTTGCACGTGCGCTCTGCGCGTTGTTAAAATAGTTTCGCCGATATATCGAGTAGTTTACTGTAGGTACTTATTAATAAACAAAAATGCTGTTTATTATTTATCTTACGATACATACTTATTTTGTTTTCTGTTCAGCCTGAAAAAAAAAACATACCAGCAACAAATCAATCGTAGTACCTGCATAATACAATGTCATATAATAAAAATATACCATGACTTAAATGATATGAGTGGCCATTAACATGATATTGACAGAAACAAAAAGATTTGAGATTTTTATGCTGGACCATTTTAACACGACTGTACAATTTCTGCCGTAATGCGAATCTGCCGTAAAGCAAACCTGTCGCTAAGCGAATCTGTCCTAAGGCGAATCTGTCCTAAAGCGAACAAGGGAGTTCCTCCATAGTGCCTAAACTATTAATCCGATTTTGATGAATAAGGTGTCAACGGATTGGTTATTATGGCCCGGGTAACATAGGCTACAATTTAACCGACTTCAAAAATAAGAGGAGTCGATTATTAGTATACCATACAAATTCTTGTTTGTACAGAAAGGCTCGGTTGACAACTTCGTGAAGGGTGCGTTTACACCTTGTATTTTGTATATAAGTTGAACATTATCCTTTATTTATATTGTTTGTTTCAGGTCCTAGCTCAGGGTCAGGTTGTTCGACGGAATCGGATAAATGAGACGGTCTCAATAGGTTACCTAAACCAAGATCTACTTGTATATAATTATGTTGAGATGATGCCAAAATTGGTTATGGTGGTTCACGAATGTATTATTTATGAAAAATAAACATTTTATAGCTTATGACGTGCGTTGAAATCTACAGCTTATGGGTATTTTTCATTTGGGTTTTATTCGGTTCTACACCCTTATTTTTTCCTAAACCATTATAGATAAAATAAATGAAAACAGAGAACAATGACGGACAGAAAAGATTGCAATTTATTCCAAAATCATCTGTGATTGGTGATTGAACTGTAACTTTCCTTGGATTATTTAAAAAGTAATATTAAAGACTATTGATTGTTATTGAAAAATTCACAAAGGGGTAACGAAATTACAGTCCTACTTTTGGTCACTGTTATTATTCTTTATGACAACATGTATCAATATTTATGTAGTAGGATTCCTGTATATTTGCACAGCAATGTGTTCCTTATCTATGTTTACTTGAGTTAACAATGATACAAAGATCCTTTAGCCCTCGGATGTCATCAATAGAGGGTGCACCTTTGGTGAAATGTATTGAAAAGAAAAGACGACGGACATTATTGTACCACCGCGCTCACTGACTGTCGACCACTTTTGAACCTTATTACTGAGTCCATAAGAGTGAAAACTGGTCGACCGTTAGTGGACTCGGTAGTACGGTCGAACAAGCTATCTGGTTTACAGATAGCTTGTTCGACCGTACATCTATAACGTAATCGAGACGGGTGCACTTAGATCACGTCAGATCTTTCCGACTGCGCCTTTCAGTAGAATGTTTCTACTTTATTTATATCTTTGAGCCATAGTATGCCCGGAAAGACTGCTATCACTCGATTAGACAATATTATTATAATAATTGTTAATAATGAATCATTACACGTTGATTAATCACAGTGAGCCTTCCGTATCCGCGAATCTAGAAAGAAATTGGTGTTTACTGCATTCAGGATAGTCAAAGTCCTTAGAGTTGCTATTAGGTAATAATAAAATTGGGATCAGAGGTCCTATTGCAGTCAATGTAAGGTATAATAATGTAAATAAAATACTCGAACCGTGCGCAAAAATGGAACATTATCTGTTTTGAAAAAAATAAATGGACTTTAAAAATCTGTTTCGAATTTCGATTTTTTTATTTTTTTTCCTTTTTGGTGCTTCTCCGTTTTATATTTCATGGTCAACTAACATAATCTTGACCGAATTTATTCATTTCATTTATGCATTTATAAAATCTCGGAACCAAAGCGTTTAAACTCTCATTTCTGTTCTTGTACCTGATTTTCTTTCACATTTGATAATACTTTGATTATAATTATTATCATTTACTAAATAATTGTGTGTTCCTAAAATGTAAAATTAACTGCACGTCTTGTGGTATTTCTTATTGAATTCGAATGTACTTACAGTTCACATTGTATGCCTTTCACTGTTAAATAATGATAGTTGCCACCTAAGAAATTAGCAATAAATAACCCTAGTATTGTAATGTCAATAGATAATCCGTCATAAGAATTGCAATCTTTAATTTATTGAACATTTGTTGTTTTATTAGTCAGTTAAATGTATTATAATTATTAGATACGATTTTAAAATAAATAATTTTATCATTACACCGTTTATTTTTTTATTCTAACAATCCGACCCATCAGCTAATTCTTATTAAAAAGGTTGTGAGAAATAAAAGGAAAATTTTGTAAGTATACCAACTAATTAGTAAAATTAAAGGTGTCATTGACAATAACTCGGCCACCATCAGGGATTTTAATTTTAATAACCCAAAAAATTAGTCGAAATTTGTCGCCAAATATCAGAATTAGTCGGTCACTGGTTCAAAAGATGTAAGGGTTTATAATTATGTGGCCGATCTGTAGAGTCTCCCCAGCTTGGCCACATTTATATCTCAAAAACTAGGGCACCTAGCGAAGATCTGTTTTCTCCCATATTCTCAATTCTCAATTGAGAATATTAACATATTTTGTCGCCAATTAGTCGCAATTTGTCGACAAGTCACAGATTTAGTCGGGTCTTAGTTCCAAGAGCTAGATCGTAGAGTTCATTCGATCTAGCTCTTGGACTATACCTTACTAATTGAACTCATTTTATTTCTAAACTAAGACCCGATTAAATCTGTGACTTGGCGACAAATTGCGACTAATTGGGGACAAAATATGGGAGAAAACAGATCTTCGCTAGGTGCTCTAGTTTTTGAGATACATATAAATGTTGCCAAGCTGGGGAGGCTCTCCAGATCGGCCACCTATAAACCCTTATATCTTTTGAACCAGTGACCGACAAATACTGATATTTGGCGACAAATTTCGACTAATTAGCGACAATTTTTTTGTATTATCAAAATTATAATCCCTGATGGTGGCCAAGCTAGTGTCAGTCACACAGCCCTCTTCCTCCTATTTTGCTGTGCCCTTACAAGGTCCATATTTATGTACCTAGCCTTAAGCCTTTTTTACAATAGAATGCAAATAAATGAATATGAAAATTAAAAATAAAACTGATAATAAAGTTAAAATAAAATCTTATATTTCTTGCACAATAAACTGATCATTATTACAAATAAGAAGTTTGTTTAAAACAAAATAAATATAAAATAAAGAAAAAAAAATAACACCAAATTAATAACATTGGAGATAACAACAACTGTGAATGTAGAATGAACAAACATTTGTTTTTTACGTGACTTTGTATATTTAACACGATATTACGTATTTACATTAAAAGTATATTAAAATATCAGTATTATAAGATGTTAAACAACTATTTCACAACCTGTTTTTTGGCTTGTGGTGCAGATAGACTAAGAATATGGTTTAAGGTACGACATTCCATGGAACGAAGGTGCCTGGTTCTGGTTCATCGAGCTGAAACATAAAAATTGTAAGTTTCAATATTCCATTCAAAAACATGCTTTAGTTTACCGAGTATTACCTATTGAGATTCAAAAACGGTCAACTATTGAAAAATTCTGGTAGACTAGCTAAAACTTCATTTACTTCATAAGTCAAAATTATTAAATATGGTCATCAACTTCAAATATTTAAAACAATCATTTACCTTCTTGGTAATATGATCCTCGCACGCCATACGAATGCGTGCAGAAGTCGCAGGCGCATCCAAACGGAATTCCAAAGATACCCCGGCATCAGCGCGCGCCGACTTGATTGCTTCTTTTATCGCGAAGAATGCGGACGACGCCAAAAATAGAGGAGGTTCGCCCACAGCCTGGCAACACGAGACAATTTGAATAAGGTTTGTAGTCATCACAAAATGTTGGTCAAGTATTCAGCGTACTTGACCACTAAAAGGCAGGAAGTAGTTGGTAGGGGTAGCACAAGTAGTATGTAGGGCAAAAAGATGATGATAAAGTATGCTCAAGTGTAATGCTCACCTTTGACGAGTATACCGCTCTTAGATTTGGAGCACCCTTGAGCAGGGATACATTGAATTCCTGAGGAATATCACCAAACCCAGGAATCTTATAAGCACCGGGTCCTCTTGAGAACAATGTACCGTTTGGAGAATAAATTAACTCTTCAAGTGTGAACAAGCCATAACCTTGCATAAAACCACCTTCAATTTGACCAATGTCAATTGCTGGGTTCAAACTTTCTCCCAGATCCATCACAATATCACTTCTAATTACTTGGTGATCACCACTGAGGCAATCAACTTCAACCTCTGTGCATGCAGCACCAAACGTGAAGTAGTTGAAAGCTACTCCTGTATTGTCCTTAATGTTGTAACCAATGTCAGGTGTTGCATAGAACCCAGTAGCAGACAAACTGACTCTATTGATCCAAGCTTGTAATACCCAGTCTTCCCATTTGCCATCGGGGTTCTTCTCTTTGAAGGGTTGTAGTCGCTTCTTAAGTTTCTCACAAGCTATCAGCACAGCCATACCGTTCAGATCAGACCCGGCACTGGCTGCTGTAGCTGACGTGTTGGGCACTTTATCCGTTGAAGTTTCACTGATGTGAATCTTAGACACATCGACTCCAAGAGCACGAGAAGCAACCTGGATCATTTTCGTGTGAAGACCTTGGCCCATTTCAGTTCCACCATGAGAAACGAGAACTGATCCATCCATATAAATTAGTACTAAAGCACCAGCTTGGTTGAGCAATTTTTCCGTGAAAGCAATTCCAAACATCGTTGGGATAAGTGCAATACCGCGCTTTCTCCATCTGTGCTCCCTGAAAATAAAACATTCATGTTTTATGATGCTGAGTTTAAACTATTGCTTTGCTACCTTATAATACAAGATAACCTCTTTTATGGATGCTGACAATAATTTTATCTACCAATTTCTTTACTATTTTAATTACTATTGTTCAAAATAAAAATATGCAACTTACTTGTTAAACTTTTCCACAAGCAACCTTCTTTCTGCTAATTTACTTTTTTGAATACATTCGTCCCAACATCTCTGTAGGGTACAGTTGACTAAAGTTTGACCGTAGTGGGTTATGGCATTTTCCTTATACAAGTTTAGTCTGCGGATCTCATCAGAGCTCTTTCCTACTCTAACTGCAATATCTTCAATGATGTTCTCGGCACCAAACATACCTTGTGGACCGCCGAATCCTCGGAATGCAGTGTTTGATGGTAAATTGGTTTTACAAACGTGTCCAGTTACCTCAGCGTTGGGAATATGGTAAGCATTCTCGTAATGGAACATGGCTCTTTCAACAACCTAGAAAAAAACAAAGTTGTTTTATAATGCTATAGGCAAATAAATAAAGAACCTGCCTTGTACAGTCTCAGTAATATTTAACTTACGGGGCCTGATAAATCTATTGAATATCCTCCATTGTTGTAAATATTAACTTGAGCTCCCATTAATTTGCCTTCTTGAGTTACAGCCACTTTGTATTTAATCAAGAATGGATGTCTGGTGCCAGTCATCATCATGTCCTCATCTCGATCAAGCATGCATCGCACTGGCTTCTGAAGCTTATGAGCTGCAAATGCGACAGGTAACGCCACAAGTATACCACGAGATTCTTTGCCACCAAAACCACCTCCCATACGTTTTACACGGGCCACAATCCTATTCATGGGAACGTGCAAAATATGGCTGACTAATTTCTGAAACAGATTAATATGACGCATGACATAATTATATAGGTTTGGATAGTACAAAATACAAAATGTGACATAAATAAATTATATATTTACCGCTATTTCCGAAGGATGTTGACTGGAACAAAATATTTCTAATTCGTCATCTTCTTTCTTTGGAATCGCAAACGCAGCATGAGTTTCCAAATAAAAGTGTTCTTGTCCGCCTATCCGACATTCACCTTCTATTATAAGATTGTTTTTATCAGCAAAAGTGCTTTGCACATCTCCTCTACCTATAGTTTTAGGGAATTGTGGGTAAAATGAATTCTTCTCAATAGCATCTTCTATTGTAACTATAATTGGATGTATATCTTCGTATTGGATTTCTACCATTCTAGCTGCTTCTTGAGCTGTCGCTTGATCTTGTGCTACAATAACACCAATAGTCTGCCCCTGGCTTGTTACTTTCTCACTAATAAATAATTCCTCATCGTGGAAAATTGGCCCTACAGCATTCTGCTCTGGAGTTAGATCCTTTGCAGAGAAGAATGCTACAACTCCTGGTTTAGCTAATGCTTTTTGTGCGTTCACCGAAACTAATTTTGCGTGTGCTCTCGTGCTTAGAACAAAAGCCAAGTAAAGCTCGCCTTCTGCGCTGGGCATATCATCGCAATATATTGCTTCACCAGTTGTCTGCTTATATGCTGACACATGCGGAAGTGGTCTTCCGACTGCATCACTTTTGACCTGCTCATCTCCAACCAAATCGAAATATTGAGCACTTTTTGGTATATCACCATGAAATTGTTCAGCACCGCTGCTATGATACGACAAAATTAAGTCTTCATGGATGTAATCCTTAGTCATTTGCTTAGCAATAGCCAAGTAAGCTTTAAGGAACAAGCTCATTGTTAAAGTTCTTCGGAATTGTATATTTCCACCCGGCGCTGAAGGATTTAGTGGTAACTCCTCAAGTAAGGACGAAAATGCCTTGTCTAACATACTTTCTTTCCATTTTTCTCCTTTAAGAGTTTCACTTGTTTTGGTAGCTAGTTTAGTAACAGGAGCCATACCGCCATAACCAACGTTAATGTACTTTATTACATTAGTATTATCTTCAAACTCAACGTTTATTGCAGCAGTGACGATCGAGATATCATCTTCTCTTCTTTTAGCTTGTTTATATGCCGTCACATATTGGTATTTATTAGTATAAGGAATCTCTATAGACAACAAAATTTCGTTAGACTTCACTACATTTTTTCTGTAACCAGTGAAAAACGTTTCATCCATCAAAACAGATCGATGACCTCCGTCTTCGCTCATCAGATTAAGCTTGACTTTCAAGGCCATTAAAATTGGATTCACGTCTGATATAGGACTGCCGGTCATAATGTTTCCGCCTATAGCTGCAACGTTTCTTATTTGTTTGCCTGCAAACCAATTTAGCATTTCCACAATTGTTACAAAAGATCTAGTCTTATGTTTGGGCAAATCCTTTATATAACTCTTGAAAGTATTTTCTATCTCCATAAGAGTAACAGCAGCTCCTATGGTTAAACCGGTATCATTTTCAGTTATGGCATTTAATTCTGGTACGCAGTTGGGCATTATTATAGTCGGATAAACCATGTGTTTGAATTTTACTTCAACTCCGACCTCAGTATTTCCGACGACGATTTTCGCATCAGGATATTTGTTTTTTAGTTCTAAAATGGATCTTAAATCCTTTGGTCTAAACCATGAAACTTTCTGTCCTTTAAATAATAAATATTGATCATCATAAACGGAAGATAGCTTCAGCTCTGGTGGAAATATGGGTTCCTGAGTATTATCATATGGCAAGAATGATGATCTATCAAAAATATGCTCTGTTTCACATTTCTCTTCCTCTTTATCAGTCTTGTTTTTACAACAGTCTTTCCCCATGGCACAGACGCGGTTTGGTCCATCTTGTGCACCATTGGTTCCGTTAGCTGTGCTATTAGCAATACGTTGTGTCTCCCAATCTTCTATAAACGTTTTGTAGCCCTCTATGATGGCCCTGTATCCTGTACATCTACAAAGATTTCCTTGAAACGCGACTTCCATATCATTGTATGTTATAGTGCTATTTGTCCTTAATAAAGTGTACATAGACATGACAATGCCTGGCGTACAGAATCCGCATTGTGAGCCATGTGCCTTAGCTATACGTTCTTGTACTGGATGTAATCTGGTTTTGGTTGACCCAATGCCTTCGACTGTAGTGACGGCCAAGCCGTGCATAGCGCAAACTGGCGCTAAACAAGCATTCACTGCGAGGTGGCTGAATAATAAGGTTACGGATAATTATGACATTGTTTCAAAATGAAAGTGTTTGTTTTGCTGTAATACCTACCTACTTTATCCATATAATGTCAGTATAGTAAAAGATAAGACGGATATCAGATGTTATTGTATTGCTTCCAATAAACATTTCAAACTTTACATGCAAGAATATTGCAATGTTGGTGATATGTTATCTCATTCACTTCAAAATATTGATCAACAAACAAATTGTAATTACGCAAATGACCATCAAGGCATCAACAGCAATCTTTGCATCTTTAGATAAGTATTATTATCAACATCAATAACGAATTAGGTCATATAGGTACACCATACGATATGTAGTAGCTAGCAGTGAAAATAAGTTGTGGTGGGTATACAGGGTGTAAACAACCTCATTACGAAGCCGTCAACCAAGCATTTTGTACATCAAACTACGCAAAAATTATTGCTGGGAAGCGACTTTTTTTTGGGTAAAAAATCATGTTTTGTAACTCAATGTAACGCACTCAAAATATTGTGCTGATGGATGGATTGAATAGTATCGGGGTCGTGAAGGTGTTTAAAGTAAAAATCTTACAATAAAAACTTGTACTTATTAAAAAAAAAAAACGTGTCAAAAAGTTGGAACTTTAACCCCAAATATCTCTGTGACCAGAAGTTTCGCAATGATATGACGGGGAGAACAAGTACCTTTCGGCTTCGTTAAAAGAGGTTTTTTTACACACTTTATAGTCTCCAAAGTGCCGTATTTAAAAGGATACTTTACTTTCTTCTCTTTCCGATTATATTTAGATATCATGACAGTGCAAGCTCCGCATCCTCCCTCGGCACATCCTAGCTTGGTACCAGTCAGACGCAGTTTCTTCCGAAGATACCAGAGCAGGGTCCATTCTGGATCAGGATTAGGTTCCACCACCTGAAAATGTTTGAGAAATTAAATGAGAATAATGTAGATTTGTACTCAGGTAAGTAAATTTATATTAGTACTATTTTTATTGGGTAGTTTTAAATAATTTATGGTTCGAATAATTGTAAGTAACCGTGAGCATTGAATAACGTATCTAATTATTATATGTTATGTCTCTTTGTTTGTCTCATTATTGAGCTAATGGAAATCTTTGATAATAATACCTATCATATTTGCGCAACAATCTTGTGTAGATAAAACTATCTACGTATTCTCCATAGGAGACCTAGTACTTGGGGGGTAATCGCGTTCAATGACAACAGGAATAGACTGAGATGAATATTATTAAAACGATCAGTCATTAATCTCACGACATATGCAACTCATTATAAACTTATGTTGGACTTCCTTGTTCTATTTTCCTTGTTTTCATTTGTATTTTTTATAAGTAGGTACCTATACCTACCTACCTCAATAGGTAGATGGCCAGACATGCACGCATTTACTAAATGCGTCATTGAATGCCTGACTAAGTACCTACTTTATGTAAGTAGATACTCGTAGATATCACACAATAATAATTTTCATATAGCATTAATAGTCGGAGAGCAGCGGTGGCCCAGTGCTGGCGGCCCCGACTTACGAACAGTAAGTCGTGGGTTCGAACCCAGACAGGCGCATTAAGGTCAATGTGGGCAAATCCGTCATATTTTTTTGAAAGTTGAAGTTAGCTAACCGGTACACTTAACTATTTTAAATAAATTTGATGGTTGTAAGCGATAAAGAATTTTGTTGTCTTTTATACGCATCCATTATAAACAACAGAACATCCCTTCATATTTAACTAAAAATGATTTTATAAAAAAACCGGCCAAGTGCGAGTCGGACTCGCGCACAGGTGGTAGGGCAACACTGGCTGATGAGTGACATGTCAAAATTTAGCTCCGTAATTTTAAATTAGTTTTAATTAATATTTTAGTGTAAAAAACTTGTATTATTATAATTAAATGTCTATTAAGTGTATTAATACCCAAGATTATTGTTTTCACGGAAAAATACACTGTAACACGTAGTGATTGGTTTCCTAACTCGACCGGTAACCTATTACACGAACAGCTGATGTACCTGCGGATCTATCTGGGGAGTATAATTGTTTCCTTTTAATGTCTTATAAGTAGCTCATATTAACCAATTAAAAGCTCTGTAGCACTAAGTTCATTATTCCGACTAATCTGGCACTCTTTTGTAGTTGAAGCTAGGTTCTATGTCAGTTAGCACTTGTTAGTTATCTAGTTGTGTAGTTTGTAATAAGTAAATGTACTTGCTATCTATATATTTAATTAACTAAATACACATCAAAAAAGTACGTTGGTTATTCTTTAATAATTTTTGGCATTATTATTCAAATAAGTCCAATAATTTTAAACCAAGGGTCCTACCCACTTCATAAAAAAGTTATAGACATGAAATCAACTTAAAGTTTAATTTAATTTAATAATCTTATTAAAGTATTTTGTGTAAGACTCATAAGCCTACCACAGTTACCAATTTATTAATCACATATTCCAGTCTATTCTCATTTTCTTCTTTCATTTCTAGCTTTCCTAATTTTGTCCATTCAATTAGTTCTCACCATTCTTTGTACTTCTACTTTCAGTTCTATTCCCTGAAACCATGCCTGTGATGACCCGTAAGGCAACTACCCAGGAGTTACAGGCTAAGTTGAGAACGGCCCTTGATGAACTTAAGGAAGCAAACAGCAAATGTCAACAGCTGTTATTGGATAGAGAGGAACATGAGGTTGAAATCGAGAAGGTCGTTCACAAAAACACAAGCCTGAAACGGGAGCTAGTGGACCTGCACCAACAATACATGGATGTTGTTCAGGAACGGGACAATCTGCGGGTGGTCACAGATGGTTTCAACGACTGCAGTAACCATTATGAAATGGCTTTATGTAAGGTTAGGGACTTAGAAGTTGAACTGCTTCATGCCAACAAACAAATTATTGAGTTTCAGAAAGAAAGAGAATGTACTCAGGTTAGGGAAACAGATCACCTATATAATCAATTATTAAATTCAAATTGCAACCCACATTTCTTAACAACAATAGATCTTACTGAAGATTCTATTCTGAAATATAATTGTAGTAGTTATAAAGTAAGCCAAAATAAAATAAAGAAATATGCAAAACTAAATAGAATTATAAAAAAATGCAAGAAATTTAAAAAACAACAAAAACACAGTTCCAAAAATATTCAACTAATAAAAGAACGTGTTTTCCTCATAAAAAAGTTGAATAATTATCAAATTAAATTAGAGGATAGTAAGAAGTTTTATGAAATAGACACTCAAAACTTACAGTCTGAAATTCAAGTTTTAGAGCGTCAACTAAAGTCATGTTATTCTATGTATGTAAATTCTCAAAAACAAATTAAGGAACATATCCTTGCTGCAAACGAATTAGTTGATAGCGGTAATAGTAATGCATACTGTGTAGACACGATGACCTTCAACAACACTCAATGTACATCACAAAGTGAATCCAGCCCGGACACTCTCCTACCCGAGGTAACGGAGAACCCGACCCGGCTGAGCAGTGTTCCGGACTGTATCTCCATTCAAAATTCACCAGATATTGTACAAGGTTCATCACAGGTAGGTCAAATAGATAGTAGTTCTCCCCCTTCTTGTAATACACACAGTTGTTGCTCCATTTTGTTCTCAGATAGTATAGGAAAAGGGTTAGGCAAGTTAATTAGTAACAATCTGAGTCATTCTTCTCTAAATTATTGTACTCCTCAGGCTTCTTACAACCAGATAATAACATCAATAACTCGGAAGGAATTTGATCCTAATACCATTATAACTGTACTTGTAGGTAACAGTTCTAACGTTAAACTTGATGATATCACGGACAATGTCACTCAACTATTAAAACTAAATTGTAAGAGAGTAATTCTGTGCTCGTTCCCGTACTTTACGAAATTATCTAGCAAGCAAAACCATAATATCCATGCCTTAAATAATCATTTGCATTTTCTAGTTAGTCACTATAGTGACAGGTTGACATTTTTCGACACTAACAGTTTCGTTCAGAAATTAAAGTCAACCAGAAACCATGCGTACTTGCCTATTAGTTTTAGACGTCAAATAGCTCGGCTATTAGCTTTTAATATAAACTCAGACATATGTGGTATGTCGCAGTTTTTTGTAAATAGGTCTACGGAAATTAGTAATTATACTAATTGTAATTATACAAATAGTATTAGCTTAGATTTAAACTAGTCACTAAGACAATAGAAGGTACGAGTGACAATTTAGTTAATCTCGTCAACTTCGAGGTATCTTCTAGCTCTCAATCAAATAACTGTAAAAAAGGGGCTGAGCAGAATTCCTTAAAATTGTTTCACCAGAATATTCAGGGACTTTCTTCCAAAGAACTAGAAATAGAACTATTTTTAGAAAAAACTAAGTTTGATATTATCTGTTTTACTGAACATTGGATGAAAGATTATGAAGTAATGCAAATAAATTATGAGAATTACAATGTGAGCAGTTGCTTTAACCGAAAATCTAAGATGCGTGGGGGTTCATTAATCCTAGTAAAAAATTGTATTAAATCTAAGTCTCGTAATGATATAGTCGATCTATCGGTTGAACATAGCATTGAATTGTCTTGTGTTGAGCTAGATAAGCATGTAATAGTGTGCGTTTACAGACCCCCTAATTACCTGAACTATTCTATCTTTGAGTCAGTAATGGAAGATGCTTTGGCAAAACTTGTAACTGGTAATAAACCAATAATTATCTGTGGTGACTTTAATGTCAATATCATAGAGAATAATGTGAATAGCAGTAGATTCTTAAGTCTCTTTAAATCATTTAACTTGTCAAATGTGTTTTCAGAACCAACTCGAATTACTACAAATACTGCTACATGTATCGATAATGTTTTTTGTTGCTGCGATTACATAAATAAATCCATCGTAAATTACCTGCCTTCAGATCATAGTGGTCAGACGGTTACTTTCGCGTACAATAGACAATTACAAAGAATTCAGATACAAACTAGACAAATAACACCCAGCAATCTAGACAAATTTAATAATAATTTAATTAGCAAGTTAGGTATACCGGGTCATATTAGAAACAATGCAAATGTATTTTATGAAGAATTCTTTTCGGTAGTGCACACCGAATTTAATAATACTTTAAAAAAGAAATCTAAAACTATTGGCCCAAAGTTTATTTTCAGTGACTGGGCAACACAGGGTATTCGGAAAAGTAGGGAACGATTGTTTGAGCTGTACGGCCTTAAGCCTTACATCAACACTGAAGCTTTTAATAAATATGTTGCTACTTACTCGAAAATTTTTAAAAACACTTGCAAGGTAGCCAAATCCTTATTCATTAGCAACAAGATTAAATCAGCCGACAACAAAATAAAAACGGTTTGGAAAATCATCAACAGTGAAACAAATAGAAATAAAAAACAAGGTATTGACTTCACACTAGAGACATCGCGTGGCCTTGTGAGCTCCAACAATGAAGTTGCTCAAGAATTTGTAAATTTCTTTACCAGTATCCCACTTAAAACTACAGAAACCTTAAATTCCTCTCCCTTGCTCTCTATTGATTTATTGAAAGCGAACGTTTCAGCCTGTCCAAATGAATTTAAATTTCAGCATATAAACCCCATAACAGTCATAAAAGGTTTTAAGCAAATCAAGATCAAATTAACGGAAGATCTATGGGGTATGTCTATCAAAGCTTGTACCTCAATTATTGAGACTGTAGCGCCGTATTTAGCCTCAATATTTAATTTGTGCGTGGATCAAGGGGTCTTCCCGGATCTAATGAAATTCAGTAAGGTAATACCGCTTTTTAAATCCGGGGACAGTAAAGACACCAATAACTATAGGCCCGTATCCGTGTTGCCGGTTTTCAGCAAGGTGTTTGAAAAGATAATGCTCAATCAAATGCTTAACCATTTTAACACTAATAAAATATTACACGAGCAACAGTATGGTTTCACCAAAGGACGTTGTACAACTGACGCCAGTGTCACTTTATTAAAACACATATTTACTGCGTGGGAAGAGGCACAAGATGCCATAGGAATCTTTTGTGACCTTTCGAAGGCATTTGATTGCGTAAATCACGAAACCCTGATCTTGAAACTTCAGCATTACGGTTTAGGTAAACTTGCGCTCAGTTTAATAAAATCGTATTTGAATGATAGACAGCAGCAGGTACAAATAAATGGAGTAAACTCAATGGGTTTAAAAGTAAAAATGGGTGTACCACAAGGTTCGATATTGGGTCCCTTCCTCTTTTTAGTATATATTAATGACCTACCCCATCTATTTAACAACCATCCGCATATGGTGTTGTTTGCTGACGATACTTCTTTAATATTTAAAATAAACAGACGTGCCACTAATCTTGATGACGTAAATAACGCCCTACTGCAGGTCCACGATTGGTTTACCGCTAATAATTTAGTACTAAATGGGAAAAAAACTAAATGCATTAGATTTGCTCTACCAAATGTCAAAAGTAGTGATTGTGACATAATATTGAATCAAGAGAAACTAGAATTTGTCGATAAAACGGTTTTCTTGGGAATCACGCTCGACTCAAGGTTACAATGGGGTCCTCATCTAACATCTCTTGCAGGACGGCTAAGCTCAGCAGCATATGCTGTTAGAAAAATCCGTCAATTTACTGATGTTGATACCGCGAGGCTGGTCTATTTTAGTTATTTTCATAGTATTATGTCATACGGTATTTTACTATGGGGACGGGCTGCAGACATCGAGTCTATATTTATTCTGCAGAAAAGAGCCATCAGAGCCATTTATGAATTACGTAGACGCGATTCTCTAAGAGAACTGTTTAAGGAAATTAATATCATGACAGTACCTTGTCAATACATCTATGAAAACATCATGTACGTTAGAAAAAATCGGCATTTATTCAGTAAGAGAGGGGACAGACACCACTATAACACTAGAAATAGGGACCAACTAGTTCAGCCAGGTTTCAGGCTTGCTAAAGTGGATTCATCTTTCATGGGGTACTGTTTGAAATGTTACAATAAAATACCTCCCCACATTCTTCAACTGAATGAGACGAAATTTAAATCTTGTATAAAACGCACACTATGTAGGCAAGCATATTATAAGTTGGGGGATTACATTGATGATAAAAATGCTTGGCTAAATGCTGGTCCTGCTCCACAACCATAGGTGGGGGGGAGGGGGGCAAACTAATTGTTTGTACTGGACGGGCATTATTTGAGTCCATCGACACGTAAAGAAGAAGATGAAGAATTGATTCCCATGTTAATGTATTGTGGAAGCTGCAGAAGATTGTAAAAATATACTTGCATTGTATAGATTCCAGTTCTTAGTATTATATAATTGCATAGCACATGTGTGAGTACTTTGTACTGTTCAGCCACCATTTACATTTATTTATCTTTCATTGACTTGAATATGCCTTGGTGACTGAGAGAATGTCATGCTCACTTAAATGTCTCGCTGATGGTGGCGGGTGTGTCGGGTCATTTAGTTCCCTTCAATATGGTTGAGTTGAATGGCGCCGGTACATGCGTCATGTCTGTGAACGGGCGCTGTCAGTTGGGACTGGTCATCTCTTAGCTGCCAAGGTTCATTTTAATTACTTTATTCATACATTTTTAATCTAATCTTTCACTCTGGATGCTCTTAGTGTGCACGTCTTTCTACATCGTTCTCACATTTATGTATAATCTCAAAATTAATGATGTAACCAAGATTTTGTAACAATATTTTGATTTTAAAAGAGTGTCCATGGAGTTTCTTGCCCATTCTTCTCCATAGAGATCTACGCTAGGGAATGGGCAACTACAGTACTTTCTCAAGTTATTATGCCTTGTGACTGGGACTGTAGCTTTGATTTTCTTTTTTGTATTTTTGACTTTCAAAAGTGCCGTAATGGTCTAATTGAAATAAATGCTTTGAGTTTGAGTTTGAGTTTGAGTTTGCACGAAGGGTTCCGTACCATTATTATCAAAAAAAGGGCAAAAAAATCACGTTTGTTGTATGGGAGCCCCCCTTAAATATTAATTTTATTCTGTTTTTAGTATTTGTTGTTATAGCGGCAACAGAAATACATCATCTGTGAAAATTTCAACTGTCTAGCTGTCACGGTTCATGAGATACAGCCTGATGACAGACAGACGGACAGACAGACGGACAGACAGCGAAGTCTTAGTAATAGGGTTCCGTTTTTACCCTTTGGGTACGGAACCCTAAAAACGGTCGTTTGACGGATTTTCCCGAGGATTGGGGCAAATCCGTTTAGTAGCAAAATTTCCTAGGATTACGCCGTTAGATCAAAGTATGCTATTTGTAAACAAGTAAATGCACATGTTGAAGAAAAATGTTTTGTCACGTCTTAAATATAAGGTTGAATTTACGTTTTATTTTCTAAAATCTTTTTTGGGGGCTAATCCGGCCTATTTTTATAGCCAGGGATTTTAAACCTTTCCAAAAAGTTTGAAAACTAATTTAAATAGGTTTTTTTGCTTATAATCATCAGTTTACTTTTTCAGTTACCTACACTGAAACATGCCTATTGTAGCTGGAATGTGAATGAGAAGTATTACAATTTTAAACAACGCAACGCTGCAAAAATCGAATTTAGTACTTATTAAATTAAAATCAGTTTCCGAAAAAAAATGGTTTTTATTCGTAATGACATAATATTATATTAATGACATATCATTAGTGTAAAAATGGAACATACTCAATGAAACTTTCTTGATTTTTATCCTTAAGTACTACATAACACCCATAAATCTTTAATTTAATCTGTATTTGGTAGAGGTGCGCCAGCTGCATGTAACGTGTCCTTGTAAAAGGAACCCTTTGCTGTTTTTCTTTTATAATTTCTCACCATGATTACAGTTATTTAGTAATCATGAAAACACTGAAAACAAACAAATAATAATAATTAATAAACATTATAACTGACCATAAACAAATCTATTTAAAAGTTCTAAAGAAAAATAACAATAGTATAAGTATAACACAAATCTTTCTGATCGATAAGCAATGGAGGTTGAAAAAGGTTGACAATATCTGGAATGGGGTTATTCCGGTATATGACGATTTAGCCCCTTTGAAATTATACCCACTTGAACTTTTGCCACTTGACCATTTTGAGTTTACATTTTTTTTAAACAAATATTTCTGTATCTACTGGTTTTTATTCAAAACAAATAGAAAAATCCGATAAAACATTTATTAAACTACATGTTAAACAAACTCAGAAAGTCGTAACTTGTAAAATTTAATATTTACCTTATAGGAAACGTCAGCACGCAACACTTGAGTTCCGAGTTCGGAGCACAACTAAATTTCAAACGTATTTTTTTTCTCTTGTAGACAACTTTGCTCCATCTATGAATCATAGTTTGAACTAAAAAGTGATCCTGTTTTATCGACCGAATCAGTAATAGCGTAACTGTTCTGGAATTGGTAGTAAATACATGTATACGGAATAGCCCCGTAGACGGATTTGCCCACATTGACCTTACCTACTTTGTGTAATTTATTTCATCACCACTGCTCTCAAAACGGTGAAGGAAAACATCGTGATGAAACCGGCATGTCTTAGAACCAAAAAATTCGGAGACACATGTGACATCTATACCAATCCGCACTGGGCCCGCGTGGTGGATTATAGCCCATTCCTTCTCATAGAGAGGAGGCCTGTGTCCCAGCAGTGGGAACATTAATAGGCTGATGATGATGATGATGATTAATACCTAGTCAAATAAAACCGGCCAAGTGCGAGTCGGACTCGTACGATACGCAGAGTTCCGTAGCACCAATTTACGAAAAACACCGTAACTCAAAACTGAACATCGGCCATTATTATACAAACCAATTTTCATTGAAAGTTTTTTTTGTTCTACTTACTAACCTAATTTTTTTCAGAAATTTCCTCCTCTTGCTTTAGAAATAAGAGCTGAAGACTCAATTTTTAAGAGCAAATCTATACAGTCATATATAATAAATCTGTAAAAAAATCGTTTTTGTACATCGAAAATATTTAGAAAAAAAATTGCCAGGGTATTAATAAAGGATAAGCAACAGAACACATTTCCAGCATTTTTGGAATTTTTGTCTATTTGTCTGTTTCGATGATCAAGCATCACGTAAAATGTACAAAACCAATGTAGATAACTTTTATACATAAAAATTGTGTGTAACTTGGGGTATGATTTTGTGTTTGTTTCATTGAAATCGGTTAATTCTATCAAAAGATATATGAACTTAAAGTTTTAAAGAAGAACTAATCATCAAATGTAAGATACATACATGCAGCGACATCTGTCGAACTAAAATGGTACCAATGACTAAAAATGTGCTCACCACATAACTTTTAAATCGACTGACCAGCTTTAAAAAAATATATATAGCATAATATACTTTAGCAGTTTAACATTTTGGTTGATAGATGGCGTTGTTCATTTCACTCCATTTTCTGAATCGAATGACCCTCGCCCGTGTCAGTTGCCTCAAGATTGGTTTTTTAACCGACAAAACAAAAAGAAGGATGTTCTCAATTCGACGCATTGTCTATCTTTTAAGGTTGACTCACACTCTCTCTAACCCTCTTTCTCTCATGTGACGCAGACGAAGTTGCGCGATTCAGCTAGTATGAAATATGACTTAAGGAAAAAAATACTTCATTTATTTTTTAGGAGCTATCGAACGGACACATTGAAATTATTTTTCAACTCTCATTTACACGTGTGGAGAATTGGAGACTTGAGAGCCACCTCTTTTTTAATGTTTTGCATAATTTCACATCATTTTTGTCGCGCAGCGGGTCTTAGAGACACCTCTCCAAATTCCAACTGTGCAACAGTCTCGTAGTAAAATGGCTGTGATATACGGGCGGACAAAAAGACGGACAGAGCGAATCTATAAGGGTTCCGTTTTAGCCATTTGGCTACGCAACCGTAAAAAGTGAACAGCAGTTTTACGTCACTGTCAGAAACATGCTTTAAATGATAAATGTCGGATAGTGTTCTCAATTTAGTTAGTGGTGCTTGCTATTCCGGCAAATGTCAATCAATATCAATGAGATATTGGGTTTTTCCATCAGGAATTTCTCAGTAGCAGCCACGGAGTCTGGATTTGCGTATTACATGGGACTTAGACATAACTGGCGAAATGTCGGTGTACTATTAGACACACCCACACCTCTGCCTAATCCTTCAGGGATTACAAGCGTGATGTTATGTTACTAAAAGAGAACACAAAATTAAAATATATAATCTACTAATTGTTATGTTGTAACAGTCTAAACTTGAGACCATTGCGATGCGGATGCGGCCATGATACCAATGCCAACAGACCATGTATGGACTAACAAAATGAAGTACCTCCTTACTTCAATAATCTCGATTATTACCCAAGGCCGACCATGCTTTCGATTTACGATTAAAATCTGTTACTATTCGAATCGGTCGAATAACTTATTGTGTGTTGTGCTTGTGGGCCAATTACTTACTGATTGTTGTCCAATTGCTTTTCAACTTCTAAATTGATTGAATCTTGTTAGATCAAAATTCAGCTAGAGAACATTTCATTCATCATTTGTTTAAATTCAAACAATTAACAAGTTGAGGGTAGGGTTTATTTTTTGTTATGGAAAAAACCGGTCAAGTGTGAATCGGCCTCACGGTTGAAGGGTGCCGTTCTATCGTAGTAGGGGAGGCCCCTTTAATTTTTATGTGGTGTTATAGCGGCAACAGAAATACACATTCTGTGAAAATTTTAACTGTCTACCTACCTATCACGGATCACGAGATACAGTCCGCTGACAGACATACGGACGGACAGCGGAGGCTTAGTAAAATAGGGTCCAGTTGCGTTACCCTTCGTGAACGGAACCCTAAAAATTACGCTTACGTACTGTTTCATATCTTTTGCCCGCAGTTTCGCGCCCGTGGAGGTCGGTAATGAAAAATTA
Organism: Xestia xanthographa; assembly: GCA_905147715.2. Lineage (NCBI taxonomy): Eukaryota > Metazoa > Arthropoda > Insecta > Lepidoptera > Noctuidae > Xestia > Xestia xanthographa. Next base: position 14,793,506 of record LR990656.1, read on the forward strand.
TCCCCTAGGAATATACCTACCTACCTACTTACTAATATTAAAAATGTACACCATCCAAACTATGTCTAATGGTCAATCCGTGTCTTTAATTTTATCCAAATCTGTTCATCCTTTGGGGCATTACTTTAAGTTATTATCGTGGTTACATAGCATGGAAAAGTTGTGTCCATACTGCAGAGCAACATAATAAGTACATAATTTGTATCAAACTCGTGTTGCAAGTGATAACTAAATGCTGCTATGAACGAGCAAATAATATAATAATATAAATGTCTGAGCGGGTCATCATTATTATTATGAATATTGCCAAGAGGGCGTTATAGGTCAGTACTATCAGGGCCATGCTGCCGACGAACCCTCTTAAACATTATATTCTGAGCAAATAAAAACAGTCTCACATGATGCAATATTAAACATCGTATTCGACACTTCTTTAAGTTTATTTGAGTACAAACTTACTAGCTTATTGCCCGCGGCCCGCATCGAAGATACCGCGATAAAAAGTATGTTTGTATCCTACGTTCTGACTGACCTAGGTCATGGTCTATCCGTTATGCCAAATTTCATGGAAAACCAGTCTGCGGTTAAGGCATAAATACGTGATAAACAAACTGACACTGGAGAAATGCCTAGTCTAGTCTGGCTCTGGGGCAAACTTCGGTTTCATTCATAGGAAATCTCGTAGACACCCATCTTACCTAAGAAGAGACAATACATGATATCATAAAACACGTGTCTTCTGTCTCACTGTTCATTCTTATTATTATGGTTAAACAAGAAAAGCACGTGGATTGGCGCATTTATTTGAAACCTGTATTGTGCCATATGTTTATAATCAAATAGAAATGTAACACAATGATCACGGATAAGGATATTCTATCATTTTACATAGGTAATAAGTACAGTTACAGTAGGATTTTGGTAACAAAGAAAGAGAAGACATTTTATTTTGAGGGTATGTAGGTAGGTACCTGCTATTAGGTACACCTCTGCCTAATCTTTCGGGGATTGCAGGCGTGATGCTATGTTATTTTGTCTGTAAAACCCTTGTGATTTAAGGCAATTCGTTTTCTTACATAAGGCCCTTCTAACCCTAAAATTAGCAACTCTATTTGTGGTGGTTCAAACTTCGTTTGAAATACTGTTAGAATAAAGTTCTAATCAGCTTGCACTACAAAGCGGTTGTTACGTCAGTCGCTGCGGCCGAATAGTGCGAAATGAGAGGTTTTTTGAGATTAACAAAAAATCTATTGATTGGACTAAAAAAACATGAAACCTGCTTTATAGTTAGTTCAGTTAGTATGCAGTTTCATGATTTAATTCAAAGAGTAAAGTAAATTTAATTTGAAGTACTTTTTGAATACCAGCGGTTTATTGTTCGATTTGGAGGTTACTTTGGATTTTTTTTCTATCGAGAAAAGTTTATGGAATCGTGTTTTCGTCACACACAGGACTTAGCATTAATCCTCAACTTTACCATATATTTATTTCAAAATTAATGCTGCAGTTTTTTAAGCGTAACAGAGGATCATGCTAAGCCATTTGAGGGATATACTCAATATATTGTTGGATGTTAAGCCCCTTAAAATCTAATCGTTTTTCCAACCGGCACTTATAGCTTTAAAGCCTAAAATATTAATGAATATCCTACCTACCGCTTGTGAACTAAATATTGTAAGTAGGTATCTTCATTCATTATCGATATCTTAGATAGAAGATTACTTTTGATCATAATTCAAATGGGTATAATTACATATAGGTATAGGTACTTACCTAACATAAATTAGATACAAATGTAATATTTATAAGAGATAAGTAATTGTATATTTACCCTAAATATCTTATCTGCAGCGATCGAACTGAACGTGTAAATTATTTCAATGTTACAAATATATAATTGGGGGTACCTACCTACTCAGTCTGCAATCTGTTTTTGCCAAGTTATACTTTATCAACCGGCGCGCCTAATTGATCATTTGTTCCGCAAACAATACAACTAATTTAGATATCTCGTCTTAAACGAAAACACATCACTCACCTTTTTTCCGTTCACAAAGAATACCAACTCCGTGCAAGTATCACCGCTTTCCTCTTCCACGTTCAGAAGTCCCATATTGTCATAGGAACTTTATTATTTTTGCAAACAAAAGCGTACGTTGTCTAAAGATGGACACGTCTCACCATGTCACGGTATGAAACACAACTGACGAATGACGATGTGTGATCGCCGGTCGCGTGGTCGTCTGCTCGCCTCTTGTTATCCGCTGCGCGGGCGCAGTACATCCACATGGACGGACAACCAATAAACAACTTGTTATCTGCTCCATAGTTACGTATTAGTAAAGTTATAAAAAGATCAACTTGTGAAATCTTTGGCTGTCACTAGTCATTTGAACTTAACTTGATATAGCGAGGTCGTTAAGAACTCGTTATTACCATCTCGAACGAAATCAAAACCTGTAGTATGTTGTAAAAATTGTGCAAATGCTCGCCATGGAAGCATGTTGTTTAGGTTTTTTAAGAATGCAAGTAGGTACGCCTACCTATGCATTATGCATTTATCATGCCTTCCTGACACTTCCTGTGTGACTGTGAATCACCATAACCTACTACTTAGATTTTTGAACTTGGGTTATATTTTCAATAACTCTGTAGGCTATATAAACAGTAGAAATAGTAAATTAAGTACATAGATATATTAGTTACCTACTAGTATTTTTTTTTGTCTTCAGATACCTAGGTACAAGCACAGAATATATATTAGTACCTTACGTACAAGTCGCGGCACGAAACTAGCGTTGACCGTTATTGCGCAGAAGTAAAAAATAAGAATGTCTTGGGGCGTGCGTTGCGCCGATTGGCTCTCCAGTCGTATAACGTGCACAGCTATCCCCTCCACGTTTCGTTCAGCGCTAGAGTTACGTGCCGCGACCTATACCAACTGTGCAAATCTATACTTACCTTGCTTTATACTATAGGTTCTTACTACAACAAATATTATGGAAATGATGATATTTATTTTCTATCTAGCGAATAATGTGAAATAGACTAAACTAGATCAATAAATTCGTCTTTGCTTATTCCATTGTAATCATTTCAATTACTTATGTGAGTATTTCAATAATCAACCTACATTATAGTTGGGCTATGTCACACACTACGCATGATACACACATAATTTATTGAGTTGACATCAGTGGTCTAAACATAGAGATGGAAGCTTTGTTTCTGAAAACCCAAATCGAATTTAATAAAATAATGTAAACAAACTGCCTGATATAAAAATTTAATTGAACACAATTGAAAACTTCTTAGCAATTGTTTTGCCTTAGTTGCTATTAACCATTACGGACATAAGTACTATACTTATTAGCCCGTTGATAAACTTACAACCTACTTCCGTCAATTGGCTATTTATTAGTGACGAATGACAACCGGTCAACGTCCATAGTTATCGTACCTGGGCCCCTACTCTCTAACGTCTGTCCGTCCGTCCGTCTCTATCCGTCTCTCTCGCGCACGTTTGCAGATGAGTGCGAGTGAGAGAGACAGATGGAGACGGATGAACGGACGGACGTCAGAGAGTAAGGCCCCTGACCTTTGTTGCCACCTACGGAAGATTTATGTACCTAGAGGTACTTGTAGACTGGCAGGTAGTCTTTCTCGAACCTTACACGCTTTATGAAGGTCAATCCACAATGTATCAGCTAAAACGGTCTGTAAAATTTAAAAAAAAAAAACGTTTCGCCTCACTAGGAATTTCTCCTGCAACGTGGGTGCTTTGCGTTTACAAACAAACCCAAACAGCCAGACTCGATCACTCGAAGCAACTACAATTTTTTTTTTTCCGTGCCGGGATCGAACCCGCGACAGTCGACACGCAGCGTAACAGCCAAGCTCGCTCAGCCACTGCGACAACCGTGTCGTCAAAATTAGTACCTACCTATAAAAGCTGGTCCTATTTTCCTTTCAGAATGTAGATTGGTTTATGGAAATTATGGAAAGGCCTTAATAATATAGGTACAGGTGACTTTTTTATCACTTTCCAAAAAAAGTGGGTATAATAGGTGAATGGAGTACAAGCAAATGGCATACTTAGATTTGTTTTTATTTTTCGAAAAAAATAAAAAAACAGAAAAATTCGAAATACAAATCATAAGTACGCGTATATTTGCGTATAATTTGAAATTCGATATTTTTAATTTTTTGAAGTGAAAACTTCTTTAGGCGCGTTGAGCACTTTTTGGGTGAAGGAAAAACATTGAACTCATCGTCACGTAACGTAACGTGCGGTCACGCTTCGTAGCCGTTCGTAGCACTCGTAGCATCCGCTATGTCGTAGCACCGCATAGGCATGCGCGGGGGGCATAACCAGTACTACGACTGGGGCGGAGCCTGTGTGCTTTTTGTTTACTTGAAATTTATAGCGTTTTTTGATGAAACAAAAAATACATTTTTAATATTTTTTTCTAAGCTGTGGAAAAAATAAAAAACCGGCCAAGAGCGTGTCGGGCCACGCTCAGTGTAGGGTTCCGTAGTTTCCCGTCCGTCACAATAAGTGTTCCCACTTATGAGTTTAAAGGTGGGTATCCATTATGTAAAAATGCTTGCATATACGAATATACTACAAACTTAGTCCAGAAATTATTTTGTACAAGTTTTTGTCTTTTTTGTACAAAAACTGTTGTTTCCATCAAGTTCAAAATGATTTTCCTAGAAAGTCCTTATAAAGTTCTACTTTTCAGATTTTTTTCATATTTTCTAAACTTATGGTTCAAAAGTTAGAGGGGGGGGCACATTTGTTTTTTACTTTTGGAGCGATTATTTCCGAAATTATTGACATTATCAAAAAATGATTTTAGAAAACCCCTATTCATTTTTAAATACCTTTCCAACAATATATCACACGTTAGGGTTGAAATAAAAAAAAATCACTTCCCACTTTACATATAGGGGGGCTACCCTAATAAAACATTTTTTTCCATTTTTTATTTTACCACTTTGTCGGCGTGATTGATATACATATTGGTACCAAATTTCAGCTTTCTAGTGCTAACGGTCACAGAGATTAAGCGAGGACGGACAGACGGACGGACGGACGGCCGGACAGACATGGCGAAACTATAAGGGTTCCTAGTTGACTACGGAACCCTAAAAATAACTATGTATGCCAGAAGCTTCTACTCCGTTCACTTAATATACCCATTTTTTTTGGAAAGTGATAAAAAAGTCATCCGGTATAAAGCCATGATACAAAATCTTCAAAACTTGAGAGATTTGGAAGACATGTGCACTCCGCATTGGGTGGCTAAAGGTTGAAGAAGAACTTATGAAATGCGATTAAAAACAGCGATAAAACAAGAATCTGATGTGTAAAATTCCGATATTTTTATTTATATTGAGTCTAAGATTCTCTCATTCTGAAAAAAACCGCAGGTTTTACTTGAGGTCAGACCCGCACGTCAAACTAGTTCCCTCTGCGGTTTTTTTTTTATCAATTCTATATTCAATTATTTATTTATTGTGTAATACCTAAACTTATCTGCTATTAAAGAAAACGAAGTACCTATTTGGACGACGTAATTAACTAATAATAACATAACTATAGGCACGAGTTCAGAATATGGTTTCATATCAGCAGATTTTTTTTTTTGTTTGACCAGATAATAAATTTATCAGTACCTACATATCATGTTTGAGTGTAAAATGTTTGACACTTTGTGGCAATGACGTATTATTTGTGGTACGTTCTTTAGCAACTCAAATTTTCGCAATTAACCTCGAACCTAGCTAAGCCTTGCTAGCGATAAAGTCGAAAATCTATTAAAGAAATTTAACAGATTGTAGTAGGTAGCTTGAAGTGCAGCCCGCGTAGCATGGCGACGTAGAAACGGGGAAAGACTCGACAAATCTTTTGTTCATCTGTCATTTTGTCTATTTAATATCGACAAAATGACAGATGAACAAAAGATTTGTCGAGTCTTCCCCGTTTCTACGTCGCCATGCTACGCGGGCTGGCATCTGTACTTTTAGGAGGCGCCGAGAGCTTACTTTGTTTCACAATAAATGGCCTAGCAGTCATGGTTGTAAAAGGGACATAAAATGAAACGATACATAAGATAGATTGTACGTATACCTACTTAAATTACTTGCTAAATAATTTTGTTATTAAGACAAGACAATTCGAAGCAAGTAGAATGTAATGTTGATCTAGATAATGTTGTAATCGGTCACCGGCAAATCATGTAACCACCAATAATTGATCTTATCTCTGAAAATAACATACGAGATACGAGTACCTACTACCTACCTTTTTTAAAAAAAAAAAAAAACAACTTTGTGTTTCGGTACAGTTTCCTAATTTAACCCACTATTAACCCTAACTCACTGTCCTTATACTTAATTGAATTTTGAATTGATAGTTGGTCTGCCTCAAAGCCTTGCAGAATTCGCTGATCATGCAAGGGATACAAGGGTTTAACAGCTTTAGATTTCTGAATCATATCGTAGGTACTAGTTGCGACTACGATTTCACAAAGCACGACGGCGCGGCGGAGTGTTAGCCTAGCCACACAGCTCTTTTGAACTGTTTTTAGTACCTAGGTGTAAGTACATACCTCACTTATTCTGTGCCGTCCTAAAACCTACCTAGGTAGGTACTAAATAGTACATTGTTACCCTAGGGGTGAAAGTAACTTATTTAGTCCCGAGACGGGGTTTGGTGCCCGAGCGAAGCGAGGGCGCTAATAGTTCGAGGGACTAAATAAGTCTTTAACCCGAGGTAAACACTGTGCTTTTCATTACGAATACAAGGAAAGTAAAAAAAAACATACAACTCTAAAAAACTAATGAAGATCGGAATTCGAATGGGGTAGATGACACACCAATCAATTGAGATACTTTTTAAGAGCTGTCAAAACGCGGTTCTCTAATAGACTTTGTATGGCAATAGCCTACTGTGACGTCACTGTTTATTCAACTCAATGACTCGACTATTTATTGATTTCAAAGCAACTAAAAATCGAATTTGGCAATTAAATGAAAATAAATCGGGTTTTCAGGCCCAAAATAAAGTTTTTTTTTAGAGAAAGGTGTCTTGGAATTATTGTTTTATGGTGTCATCTACCCTATTGCCGCTTTCCCACCTATTTTGCTTTTCTGTGGCCGGCCAGCTATTCAGCCAATACCTATTTTTCATTTTCATCATCGAAAAATGGTAAATATTTTTCCCAAATCTATGTTATTTTAAAGAAATAAGTAGTTGAAACTTAATTATAATAAAGATATTTAAAATATATATATTCTTTATTTAATACTTAACTTTATGGTATTTCAATTTTACATCGTGGCTGTATAGAAAGTTGGAACATGGTTCATTAGAAAAATGAACCATTTTTTTTAATAATTTGACAGCTGTCAGTTGAAAACGATTCTCCCTAGGGCTGAAAAGTATTACTTTCAACCCGCTCCTCAGGCAACTTCAGAGCTACTTTCAGAGTATGAGTAATGAAAAACAGTTTAAAGAGCTGTTGAGAACAGTCGAGGACTTTAATTGATGAGCCACTTGCCAACACTATTCGTATTTTAGCGGTGTAATGCAAATCAGGTTTAGTCGGTAATATTCGTAAATATTACAGAGTGACTATATTCGACCTCTATGGATAAGACTACTCATTTCCGATTATTAGTCATTTTTCATCTTGTTTCCGAGCATGTGATTTGAGTTCGTGTTGTAAGCTCGTGAACGTATAAAACTTGAAAATTGGAAAGTAGCGAAAGTGGCTTATCAATTAAAGTCCGTGACTGTACATAATAGTGACAATGCAATAGAAATCAAAGTTATTGATAAACGCGCAATACAAAATTTTCGCCAAATAAACCTGACAATGGGAATTAAAATTCGGCTGCAAACAGCATTTTACTATCACTTAATTACTTACATTTAAAGGCCAACAGGCAGGTATCGCGGAAATGAATTTTAATGCATTTTTTCCTCTTATGGTATGTACTTCCTACGACGATCCGAATGGCGCAGCGGTAATGAGGCTACCTTACGTTCTTAGGGTCCGGGGTTCAAATCCCGGTAGGAGCAAATGTTTGTGTGATGAGCATGGACATTAATTGTTTCCGAGTCATGGATGTTTATATTATGTATAATAAGAATGTATTTACAAACAAAAAGTATCTATCTACATAGATACTTTTTAGATAGTTCTTTTCAGATAGTTGATATGTTACGGCTAATAGCCGAAATGCGGCTACACCTAGTTTTAGCCGGCTAGAACTAGGTGCAGCCGGCCACATGCAGTTAAACCTAGATGTATCCTCTTATCTTCGATTAGAACTAGGTTTAGCCTTCATCATAGCGGCTAGAACTAGGTGCAGCCGCACACCTGTGGTTAAACTTAGGTGTGTCTTATTTTCATCGGCTAGAACTAGGTTTTTAGTTCAGTAATGAGGTGGTTGAAGGATACACCTAGGTTTAACCGCATATGGCCGGCTGCACCTAGTTCTAGCCGGCTAAAACTAGGTGTAGCCGCACTTCGGCTATTAGCCGTAACAGATATACTACTATATCAACTATCTGGTGTCCACGACATAAGCCTCGTTGCTTAGTGTGGCACTAGATAGATAGCGCTGTGTGTAATGTCCAGCGATATTTATTATTTCCCTTATTTAATTATAAGTAACGCACCTACTAATTCAAGAAGTTACTGTTAACTCAGAATAAAAATTAAAAAAGTTTAGTGGATAGTAAAAAAACTATATTTAGTAACGATGATGACAGAATAAAAAAAAAACATGAAAAATAAAATGTGCTTTGAAATGATGATATCTTTATTTTTTTTTTCTTTATCTTAATGATATCTTTACATTTTCAACTAAGTAACATACATAACGCGAACTCTATTATTATAAAATTAGGCAACATTTACTTAGGCATTTAGGTATATGACATATCAAAAGATAAAGCGATAACAAAGACTAATTTAAACTGAAACTCTAAAAATACATCGTTAACAAAACAATAGTAATATGAAACATAAGTATTATCTAATTTATTCACAGCTAATGTAAAACAGTAGGTACAGTCACCAGCACATCAAGTTGCTACAAACTGTCAAATTTTCTCATTCGATTTTGAACTTAATCACCAAATTTTATGGTTTAAAATTATTTGGAGAAATTTGACAGTTTGTGGTAACTTGTTGTGCTGGAGACTGCACAAGTAATTAATTTACTTTTGATCTTTCAACGTAATATAGGAACTTTTTCGGTAAATAGAGCTAATAAGCCAGCATTATGCCACATTATGCTATCACATTCCATGGTTTCCCGTTGCCCTTTATCGTGGGTGTTACCTGAAACAAAGTAATACAGTAAGACTATAAATGGTGTTAATTACTGTACTTGAATGTTGAAACCATCAAGACAACTACTTGTCGCCAAAATCAGTTCTAGGAACTAGACTTAGGTCTTCGGGGGTCAGAATCTGACAGCAAATTTAACTTAAATGAATGAAGGCGTAACCGGTTCAGATAATTTCCGGCTTCGCCAGTCCGCAATTTGTCCATACCCGTTTGACTGATCTTCTGACAGTAATAAAGGTCAATGCGAAAAGAAGGACACAAAACGATACCCTGTGGTACACTTGTGCTAATATATCAATATTATTATATACACATCAGATCTGCCCACATTGCAAAAAAAAATATTAGCAAGAACCACCTTGTTTGTTATTTTGACTTCTTGTGTTTTACAGCAAATGCATGAAACACACTATTTGCTGTTTTGCCTCTGCATTTTTCGGCAAATTAAGTGTAAAACAAAATATTCTTATTAGGTACCTGTTTAGTAATCAGATCTTCGCAAGCCATCCTAATCCGAGCGCAAGTCGCCGGTGTATCCAATACAAAATCTGCAGACACTCCACTGTCTAGCCGAGCTGCTTTAATAGCTTCTTTAATTGCGAAAAATACTGATGCGGCAAGAAATAGAGGCGGTTCTCCCACAGCCTGAAATCATAGAAAATTGAATTTAGTTATCTGCTGTTATATTTCTGAATGTTGGCTATCCCTGTTTTTTTTAAGCGTTTAAGATTTTTGTGTGGCAATAAAATGAAAAATAAATCTTTATTTGCCAAATCAAAATAACAAACTTACACAGTTCAATAAGCTACAAATAAGCAGTAGTAGTTAAGTAAAGTTAAAAGTTCATGTTTTAATAACTTTCCGTCGATCATTAAGTCGTAGGGTGTAATATCATTATGTAGCTTAGCTATCATGGCACGTAAAATTTTATGACTGGTTAGGAAATGCAAAATTTTACCTTGGATGAATAAACTGCACGTGGATTTGGAGCGCCCTTTAGCAAAGAAACATTAAAAACTTTCGGTATGTCAGCAAATCCCGGTATCTTATATGCTCCAGGCCCTCGCGAAAGTACTTCTCCGTCAGCTGAGAATACCATCTCCTCCAAAGTGTAAAAACCGTAGCCTTGCATAAAGGCTCCTTCTATTTGTCCTATGTCTATAGCAGGGTTTAAACTTTCGCCGACATCCATCACTATGTCTGTTTGCAGGACTTGGTGATCACCTGTCAGACAATCGATGATGACCTCTGAGCATGCTACTCCATAAGTAAAATATTCAAAAAGATTTCCAGAATTTGTTTCGGGGTTATATTCTATCTTGGGTGCAGCATAGAAGCCTGTGGCCGATAACTGCACCCTGTTCACATAAGCATCTATAACCCAATCTTCCCATTTTCCTGATGGATTTTTAGCTTTGAATGGCTCCAGTCGCGCTTTCAGCACTTTACATGCTTCTACAACAGCCATCCCATACAAATCAGAACTTATGCTTGCAGCTGTTGGTGAGCTGTTAGGAACTTTGTCTGTCGACATTTCACTGATGTGTATTTTCGTGAAATCTATTTCTAAAGCCCTTGATGCCACTTGTATCATTTTAGTAAAGAGTCCTTGGCCCATTTCGATTCCTCCAATGGACAGTAGGACTGATCCATCTTTATACACCAATAAAAGTGCACCTGCTTGCATTAAGACATCAACTTGGAAAGATATTCCATATTTTGTGGGAACTAGGGTGATACCTTTCTTCTTCCATCTATTTTGTCTGAAAAATTATAGGAAAAATTTACTAAAACATGCCAATTTACATGTGAAAGTATTGTGAAGATACCGATATCTAATTGTCTTGAACGTTATAAAAATATGATTTAAAAAGCTGACACATTTTTAATGTCAAAAATATTTACCTATTGAACTCCTCAACGTCTTTCTTTCTCTTCCAATAATTAGAAGTTTCTATACATTCATTCCAACATCTCGTTAGAGTACAATACGTCAGCGTCTGGTTGAAATGAGTCAATGCGCCTTCTTTATAAAGATTTGTTTCAACAATCTGCTCATAGCTTTTGCCTAATGTTTCAGATATGTGGCGCATCATAGTTTCGGCGGCCAGCATTGATTTTGGAGCTCCAAAACCTCTAAATGCTGTGTTCGAAGGCATATTGGTTTTACAAAGATATCCATGTACTTCGACGTTAGGTATGAAGTAGCAATTGTCCACGTGCACCAATGCTCTTTCCATCATCTGTAATGAATTTCAAAAGCATTGCACTATATGATATTTTATTAAAATTATTATACCTACTTTGTAACATTGGAGTTTATGAATCCTTACAAAGGAAGTTAAATATTTGAAATTAGTAGATTCAAAATCAAACATAATTTATTCAAATAAAGCTGAAAATCAGCACTTTTTAAAATTACACAAGACAGGGGTTACCATGACGTCTTAGAGCAGGATTGTTTTCAGGTGAGGGAAAGAGACGGAGCTATAGAGGACGTCTAGCGCCATCTCTTTCTGACTCTGGAATAAGATTAAAACAATCCTGCTTTAGAACGTCATGGTAGGCCACCAGTACCCCAAAATGCACGCCGTTAGTGTTTGAGCTGGGAAGAATTTGTCCAACAGTTCTGTAGGTAATTAACTGGATTCTAGGAGGATCTTAAACAGTTCAGTTAATTTACTAACAACTGCATACGAAGTTCTTACCGCGCAAGATATATCCATGGAGTTCCCTGCGTTGCCATATATCTCAAATTTTGCACCTGTTATTAATCCTCCTTCAGTAAATCCTACTTTATATTTGATCAAACAAGGATGCCTATAGCCGGAAACCTGCATATCTTCATCTCTGTCCAACACTGATCTGACAGCTGTCTTTAATTTATATGCAGCTACTGCAACAGGTACAGCTAATATGGCAGCTCTCGTTTCTTTGCCGCCAAAGCCACCTCCAACTCTTTTAACTTTAGCAACTACTTTGTGGTTTGGTATTCGAAGTGCTTCTGATGCTATGTGCTGAAACAAGAAAAAAGTTTTATACCAGACATTAACATATTTTTTAACATTTTAGAATAATATCGTTAGAACTCACTGCGATATCTTCTGGATTTTGTGTAGTTGATATAATTTCTAGTTCGTCCTCCTTTTTAATGGCAAAGGCAGATATGGTTTCAAGGTAAAAATGCTCTTGGGCACCATTACGTACATAACCTTCTATTACGTGACTAGAATTATTGAATGCCTCATTAACGTCACCTTTGCGGAGAATGCGAGGATACCCAGAAAAATATGATCCGTGTGAAATCGCGTCTTCCAGCGTAACAATAACGGGCTCTATTCGTTCGTAAGTAACAACTACCAAGTCTTTTCCTTTCCTTGCTGCACTCTCTGTCGTAGCTACTATAGCTCCTATTACACAAGCCCGGCTAGTTACTATTTCGCTACTGAATATTTCTTCATCTTTTATTATAGGACCCATTCTATTACATTCTTTTTCTAAATCAGCAGCTGATAGGAATGCTTTTACTCCTGGTAGTAACAAAGCTTTACTGGCATCTATACATTTTATATTTGCATGTGCTTCTGTGCTAAAAACTAGCTTCAAATACAGTTCTCCTGCTACGGGAGGGATATCATCACAATATAAAGCTTCACCGGTGGCTTGCTTTAGAGCTGACGTATGAGTTATTGGCCTGCCAACAGCGTCGGAAAACATTTGTTTCTCGTTTCTTATTTCGAAGCACTGTGAACTGTTTGGTTGACCTATTGGTATTTCCTCAATACCACTTAAATCTTCATCTGTGATTTCTTTGACACCATAAGAACTTCTTAGTTGTAACACATATAAATAAAATCTAAAAAATAAACTCAAACAGAGTGACTTGCGATAATCGGCCATGCCTCCGGGAACTGAGATATCCAGCTGCAACTCATTTGTTAACGATTCAAATGCTACATTTAACATTTCTTGATCCCATCGATGTCCACGAATTAACTCTGAAGTTGCTTTCGCATAAATTGTCGTTGGTCCCATACCACCGTAACATAAGCTTGCATTAAATACTGTATTGGTAACTGGATCAAATTTAACATTGAACGCAGATGTTACTATAGATATATCGTCTTCTTTTCTACGAGCTTGCTTATACGCTTTAAAATACTGCATACTTTCAGAGAATGGAATTTCAACAGAAACAACAATTTCATCATCTTCAAGAACGGTTTTTCTGTATCCTTTGAAAAATGTTTCATCAATAACAACCTTTCTTTGGCCCTTAATTTTGCTATGAACATTCAATGCAGCTGAACACGCCATTAAAATTGGATTTAAATCGGATATTGGACTCGCTGTTATTACATTACCAACGAGTGATGCTACGTTCCGGATTTGATCCCCAGCAAACCAATGTAGCATTTCGTTTATTGCATGAAACACTTTAGATTTTGTAAGATCTGCGTCAATTTGTTGTTGAATGAAACTAGATAATTCACTTAGGGTGGTAGTAGCACCTATGATGATGCCTTCATTTGAGACTCTGCAAAAGTTCATTTCTGTTATTATTGACGGATAAAGCAGCACTGGGTAGACTTTCTTTTTAAATTTAACTTCCACCCCTATTTCGCTATTGCCAGCAATTATTTTGGAAGAGAGGCATTTCGATTTTAAAATGAGCAAATCATCCAGTGTTCTCGGCCGAACCCATGTAACATTTTCTCCTGGGAAATATACATACTCCTCTGTATAACGACTATCCAACTTCAATTCTGGTGGGAAAATCGGTTCTTGTGTTGGATCATATGGTTTGAACGATGACTTGTTGAACAATTCATCGCTTTTATCATTTAATTTCTTATTTCGACAACAATTTTCACCCATTGAGCAGGAATTGTTTTTACCTTCTCGGCTATAATTTCTTTCCCATCCTTCTATGAAGGTTTTAAAACCTTCAATGATGGGCCTGTATCCAGTACATCTACAAAGGTTTCCCTGTAATGCCGTTTCTATGTCGGTATAGTTTAGTTTGGCTTTATTTCTTAGTAATGCGTACATTGACATTACTATGCCAGGTGTGCAGAAGCCACACTGAGATCCATGAGCCTTCGCTATTCTCTCTTGGACTGGGTGTAACCGTTCTTGCGTAGAGCCAATCCCTTCCACGGTTGTGACTGCCAAACCGTGCATGGCACAAACAGGTGTCAGACACGCATTCACTGCAAAGTGCCTTTTTGGAAAAACAAAATACATGCGTTAAGGAATGAATAAATTGATAATGAAAAAGATTTCTATCAGAATAATATTAAATTACTTAGTTCCTCTTTTAGGGTTCCGTAGTAATGACAAGGAACGCTAACTGTTTGGTCATGTCCGTCTGTCCGAGGTTTTGCTAAGAGACCGTTTGAACTAGAAAACTGTTATTTTGTAGGAGTGTGTAAATCAATCAACCGACAAAGTGGTAAAATATAATTTTGGAAAAATATTTTTTTTAGGGTAGCTCCCATACATGTGAAGTGGGAATGAATTTTTTTTTTCGTCGTCTACTCCGTCGGTCGAGTGATTTCGTTGATTAGGTTTTTTAAAATGACCTAGGGGTTGCTGATACTATTTTTCGGTTTAATAACCCATTTACGAAATATTAAACTTTAAGCGCAAATTTTTGTTCCAGTCGGGCGTCCCCCCCTTCTAAAAGCTAAATTGCTGGCTTGAAAAATCTGGAAAAATTCATGATGACAGTGGATTTCATGAACTTTAAAGGAAAATTATAGCGGTTAAGATAACTTTATTAGTTTAGCAGTAATACAGTCGTTGAACTTGGGTTTTAGATAATTTTGTACCAAATACAAAATCCTTATTACACTTAGAATAAAGACAAACAAACAGAATCGTTCTATATTGTGATAACGGGCTACTACGAAACCCTACACTGGGCATGGCCCGACACGCACTTAACCGCTTTTTAGGGTTCCGTAGTCAACTAGGAACCCTTATAGTTTCGCCATGTCTGTCCGTCCGTCCGTCTGTCCGTCCTCGCTTAATCTCTGTGACCGTTAGCACTAGAAAGCTGAAATTTGGTACCAATATGTATATCAATCACGCCGACAAAGTGGTAAAATAAAAATTGGAAAAAAATGTTTTATTAGGGTAGCCCCCCTATATGTAAAGTGGGAAGTGATTTTTTTTTTAATTTCAACCCTAACGTGTGATATATTGTTAGAAAGGTATTTAAAAATGAATAGGGGTTTCTTAAAATAATTTTTTGATAATGTCAATAATTTCGGAAATAATCGCTCCAAAACTAAAAAACAATGTGTCCCCCCCCTCTAACTTTTGAACCATAAGTTTAGAAAATATGAAAAAAATCTGAAAAGTAGAACTTTATAAGGACTTTCTAGGAAAATCATTTTGAACTTGATGGAAACAACAGTTTTTGTACAAAAAAGACAAAAAGTTGTACAAAATAATTTCTGGACTAAGTTTGTAGTATATTCGTATATGCAAGCATTTTTACATAAATACCCACCTTTAAACTCATAAGTGGGAACACTTATAAATTGTGACGGACGGGAAACTACGGAACCCTACACCCTACACTGAGCGTGGCCCGACACGCTCTTGGCCGGTTTTTTTTATTAAATATAGATGCCCGCGACATTCGTACGCGTCAAATTAAGAAATAAAATTTTACTAGTTTTGACAAAAAAAATATTGATGTTCCGCTCATTTTGGTCGTAGCGTGATGTTATAAAGCCTTCCTCTATAAATGGGCTATTCAACACTAAAATATTTTTATTCGAACCAGCAGTTCCTGAGATTAGCGCGTTCAACCAAACAAACTCCTTTATAACTTATGTATAGATTACTAGAATATGGACAATGTTGTTTTAATTAAAAACGATACTGAAAAAGGTACTAAAATTACACGCTACGAATGTGTAAAACAAATATTTCAGCAACAAAAAGTTGCGCCCAACGTGGGGCTCGAACCCACGACCCTGAGATTAAGAGTCTCATGCTCTACCGACTGAGCTAGCCGGGCTATGGGACGAATGCCGAAAATTACGATGTTATCGTGAAATTCGTGAATGTCATCAAAAAGGATACTTGACGCGGTCATCAGTCTTCAAATATTGGGAGACCATGACTGTGCAAGCGCCGCAGCCGCCTTCCCCACATCCGTATTTTGTGCCAGTAAGTAAAAGTTTCTTGCGGAGGTAAAAAAGTAGTGTCCATTCTGGATCTGGATTATTCTCGACGACCTGAAACATTTTAGTCGGCCCTTAATTCAGTGTCAAATAAATTAGCTAACGAAACTCTGCAGGCGTACGTGAAAGGATCTCAAAACACGATAAAGCAAAAACGATTTTACAATTTCTGTGTGTTTTCTGTTTGTGTTTATCTGTTTTTGTTTTTGTCTGGATTTAGGCCTGGTTGATGGCAATAGGCTCGCCCCCTGTTAGGTACATGGGACTTAAACATAACTGGCGAAATGTGAGTGTACGGTCGAACAAGCTATTTGATTTACAGTTTAACCATCAAATTACATTGTAAAATGTAAATAGCTTGTTCGACCGTACATTAGGCACCTCTGCGGTCTAACCCTTCGAGGTTTGCAGGCGTCATATTATGTTGTGTTATGATTTAACAAATTTTGGGGTCAATGAACTCAGTTAAGTTATGCAATTGGTACCTACCTATTTCAAGTTTGAGTTTAGACAAAAACCCTTTAGGGTTTTTGTCTAAACTTTGTAACAAATTGTTACAATAGTTTTTTTTAATCATATTTTAATGGTGTCGATTCTGTTGTGCACAAACTTAACTTAATTTAGGCTATTGCTATCTTTTTCTCTCTACTATAACGAGAAAGAGACGAACGTAATTTAGAGCAGTCAAATTTAGTTGGAACTAATATTTCCATACAAATGAAGGGTGCACGTAAAAACATGTCGACTAAAAACACGGTGAAACGCAAGGCATAAACTAGTTTGACATCTCTAACTTAGTTCATAGCTATAGCCGTCCTTTTCTCGCAATAATAATAATAATAATCCATTTATTTTCAGGTAACAAAGACCCATAGATAAATACCTTAACCTAAGTATACATACGTTTTATTGTAATTAGTAAATATAACTTAAATCTATGTTAGTATCACTAAATTGCAATTAAATAAATATATATATATATATATAGGTATATATAAAATGTTATATAAATATTAATATTAAAAAAATATATAATTAGAAAAATATTAATATAATTAAAAAAATAATAATAGTATTTAATATTATATTATTATTATTTTATTCAATTGCAATGCCTTTTAGTAAAAGATAGCAATAGCCTAAATTACGTTTAGTTTGTGCACAACAGAATGGACACCATTTGTACTTTACGACTTACGAGAGACTAGAGAAAGCGTAGATAATAAAGAAGTGTTTTTTTTTATATTTCTTTGAGAAAGGGTAGGTAACTATAGTTGGTACCAGTTAACATCGGAATAGAGGTCATTACTCCGACTTTCATCCCGATATCTAAATATTAGCGATACTGTCGCTCCATCCGTACAAACCTGTCGCAAAACTGATATCGCTTGAGTCTCATAATACATCCACAGTGTCCCACATACATAACACAGTGCACAACCCAAAAAAATAAGAAATCGAGCAAACGTACCCTACGAAATTAATTGATTTAAATACTTTATTTTCGTTTTTAACACTATTTTAACTTACTGAGACAATTTTAATAAAGTAAATATTATTATCATACATCTTAAAATTAGGATCTGATACTTTTGCGCGAAAGACATTTGCGCAAAGAACACTTGTTGCGCGCACCCCCTTGCGCGAAAAGACATATATGCGCACATGGACTTTTGTGCGAACGAACTTTTGTGCGAATGGACTTATGCGCGAAAGGAATCTTGCGCAAATGGACACTTGCACGATTGGACTCTTGCGCGACTTAATGGCCACTGAGGTTTACTCTGTAGAGTAAACATAACATCACGCCTATTATTACTTGAAGGTGTTTTTTTTCGGTTTTTCCGTCATGAGTGTCGTTTTCATGGTTTTCGGGGTCGCTGATAATGAAAATGAAAATGATTTGTTGAAATCAGATTTAACCAAAGGCAAGGTAAATCATTGAATCCATTTCACTATTAGTCATTCAAAAGTGCCTTTGAATGACCCAATTGAAATAAATAATTATTGACCTCATTTTCTTTATCCTTTAACCATGAAAACAACGCCTATAACTTTTTCACCTAAAATTTTTTCTTGGCGCCATCTTGGTTTTTCATTTTAACCTCATTTCGTAATCAACGACCCCGAAAATCATGAAAACGACACCCATGATTAAAAAACCAAAAATTGTCCACGGCGTCATCTTGGATTTTCGTATGGACCTCTTTTACATATTCAGGGACCCCTAAAACCATGAAAACGACACCCATGACGGAAATACCAAAAAAAATCCTGGACGCCATCTTGGATTTTCATTTTGAACTAATTTTCGTAATCAACGACCCCGAAAACCATGAAAACGACATCCATGACGGAAAAACCAAAAAATCTTGGACGCCATCTTGGATTTTAATTTTGAGCTCATTTTCGTAATCAACGACCCCGAAAACCATGAAAACGACATCCATGACGGAAAAACCAAAAAAATCTTGGACGCGATCTTGGATTTTCATTTTGAGCTCATTTTCGTAATCCACGACCCCAAAAACCATGAAAACGACATCCATGACGTAAAAACTAAAAAAATCTGGGACGCCATCTTGGATTTTCATTTTGAGCTCATTTTCGTAATCAATGACCCCGAAAACCATGAAAACGACACCCATGACGGAAAAACCATAAGTATCTAAATATAATTATGACATCACAAAAACTATCTCATCACAAAAAATTATAATTCTGATCTTATGCTGTGTGAGACAGCACCAGCAGACTCACGATGTCCGCGATTACGCGGAGCCCTAATCAAAATAATACTTGTCCAATCGACAAGGGGATTATAATTATTAGGTACACTTACCCATCACGTTGGAACTGATGTGTGGCGTAGTCCCAGGTCACGTCGTATCCGGGTGGGGTGTAAGTGTAAATGTGGTTTGTGTTGTGCATGTGAAGTTAAGTCAGATTCGACGGTATTCCAAAGGACGCCCACAGCGCGTACCGTCGACTGCCTGGTCAAACCTTCCAAGATCACACACGTGGCACTTTCCAGTCAATGTCCAACTAAATCTTATCCCGGTTAGCCAACCCAAGTGGGGATTTACAATAGTTCAGCACTAAGTTTAGGAAGTCACCGGCGTCCAAACGACACAAAAGCCGGCTACTTAACCAACAAATTATTCGCGGTCACGACCCAAGATGGCGAAATGTCTTAATTTTCACTCAATTATCAACAAAATAACAAAAACCGATCAAGATTGTATCGGATTAACATTAACTCAAAGTTTTAATCAATAATTGCCCGACAACAGCGTGCATCAAAAAACAAAACGGAAGCGACCATTTTTCCAACCAAAGATCGCACTGACAACTGAAACGTCATCTGTCAAACGTCAAAAAACTGCGTTCGGAAACTTGTGGGATGAAACATATGCCGTTTTCGTTTTACGAGGTCATCGCGTCAGGTGTGCAGCACATTATGGTCACGGTGCGGGGGCGTTTACGTCACACGTAAATTTATAAGCATAAAATTAGTTTTCTAACAAAAAATAATAATAAATTCGAATTGAAACAACACAAGATTCTCAACCCCTGTATGTCTAGCCGACTGGTATTATGATACTCTAGCGATGTAGCAAAGTATCGCCTATTGGTCGATTTAGGTAACAAGTAAGTGTCGTTATCGCTTTGTGATAAAAAACTTGGTAGGTAGGTGTTAATGACCTCTATTCCGATGTTAACTGGCATGTAGGTCTAGGTACCATCGCCATCGTGAGTGGCTCCCTGCTTTCGTCCCCTTTCGAGTCATGACTTCATTCACATGTTATTCGATCTTATACTGTAACTTACACCATTGCGTTAGGTATTTGTTCAGGGTTGTCAGCAGATACCAATAAAATTTGTGTCGTTTTTATCTTTGTTTTGACCTGAAGTTCTTTTTTAGATACCACTAGGTACAAGACATTAGGTCCAAAAGGTTAAAAAAATCGTTTAAGGTGGAAGCCCGCGAAATTCAAATTTCGTAAAGGTCTAGGAACGACTTTTTCAAGGCCAAAGTATAAAAAAATACAAAAATATTTATTATATTCATTCCTCGACCTTTACGAACTTGGAGGGTTGTATTCTTGATTTTGATGTTTATAATTCTGTAACTACATACGTCTTACAATCGCGAACAATATTTTAATCAACATAAAACCTTGCACTGGCCTGCAAATTGCAAAAAACGTAAGAAAATTTGAATTTCGCTGGCTACCCTGACGTTTTCACCTTTAACGGTCAATCATGACCAGCAGACTGTCATGACCACGGATAATCATTACATAAAACGAATTAATCAGCGACTTATCTAATTCGTAACTTTTACATAGCCATATCGCATAACCATAATAAGTAGGTACGACTTATAAATTACTCGGGTTATCAAAACATGGATTCAATCACATCAGGGTTGACAGGGTTAGATAGGTTACTGACCCCAAATATTTTGTAGCATGTTGCTGAAGGGTTATCGTTCGTTTACATCGTTATAGAACACCAACGCACGTGTTGGCGCACTGCACATATATCCTCGTACCTATTGGATAGCTATGTACTTAGGTACCTATACCTATGTATCTACAGGGTAACCCTAGGTACGAAAGATGTAAGCAATCAACACATAGCTATATAGTTGCTGGTTGCTGCCAGTTAAGATCGCAATAGCGGTCACTGTCCCACTTACTTACATTTTTATTAAAGTTCTAACTTTGAAATCCAAAAATAAGCCTGTTCAAGTCTTGAATCGTCATCTGTTGTAATCTTCAAAATTTTTGTAATGAAAATGATACAATAGGAGTACATGGTTCATTTGTTTCGGTTTGTACAAAGAGATATTAGGGAAAGGGCAATGACCGCTATTGCGATCTGAACTGGCAGCAACTATAGTTGTGTCACTGTTACTTAGTTCACTAGTGAGAGTTCACTTGATGTTATGGGAAATATGTACACTACCTATAATTAGATGACCGAATACCCCCCACACTGTTACGAAGTAAGTCGCAATCGCGACATTCGATAGTCACGAAATCTCGTGAATAGCGAATGTCGACGCATCCTTTTGTAAAATAAAACAATAGAAAGTTATGATAAGATATCCAGGGCGGTACCTACATAAAATGCTTATCTACCTATAAGTAGGTACCTCTTGCGTAATTAAAATTCATTTTGTGAATTCCGTAAAATGGGGTGAATAGACACAACTTTCAACTTCTACACTGATTTTCTTACATATTTTGTATGAAAGCTGTTATCAAAGAATTTTTCGAATTGCGAGTCTCGTTTTAATTTACCAAATAGTTATTCTTTAATTATACATAGATTTGAGAATTATTAGTGAAAAAAGAAAAAGTAGGTCGTTTCTATTTACCTTGAAACTGGGGTCAAAAGATACGACTGAGGGGTGAATAGAGAAAAAACTTTAGGGTTGTCAAAATCAACTTTTATTGTACTTACGTACCTAACTAGTACCTACTTATTTTGAAGAATAAGACTTTTTGCAAATGTACCCACAATTAGGGCATTTTTGGAATGAGGCTAATCGCAAATAAATCCTTAAACGGTCTAAAATATTTATCTCAGAAATCCAGAAATGATGTTATATGATGTTAAATTAAATTGACCAAAGCCGTTGAAGATAAAAAATCTAAATTTCAAATTAAAGTGTCACAGAAAAACATTTTACATAAAAAATTTAAATGAAAACTGTCATGATGAAAAAATACTCGATTGACAACCCTGAAAATCATGTTTCTATTAACCCCTTTCTCGTTGCTATTAACCCCTCACTCATATCTATTCACCCCTTTCTTCGTTTCTATTGACCCTAAAGGCGTTTCTAATCACCCCCCACTCGGTTCTATTCACCTCGAATTCATTAAAAAAATACTAGGTCTCGATTTTACTAAAAAATAAGTACAAAATGATGGAATATTGATACTCACCTTTTTATTCCTAATAGATGAGAAACTTAACTATCCAAGTATGCAAATTGACAAAGAGATAACAGTGAAGAACTTGATGTTTTTTTTAAAGTTTTACACAGTCAATAAACACTTGTACGCAGAGGTTCACTTCAACAGCCTTTTTCTCTATGTCAATAGACTTTACGTAAATTTTAGGGTTGCCAGAATGAAGGAAAAATGTTGCAGTGTTATTAAAAGTGGGAATAAAGATATTTTAACAGAATAAAGAGCAACTAGTACGACCATAATCAAGTTCTCAGATTTGTTTCTATACACCCCGCGATTTCTATTCACCCCATTTTACGGTTCTTGTTTTATTCGCATGCAAGTAGACCGTAGGTACCTAGGTAGGTACTAGGTTTTGAAAATTGTACCTATCTAGTGAAAATACCGGCGACGATACAATAGTGTTAATTATAGCTATACTTAATCAAAGAATGAAATAAGACACCATGGAGAGAGTAGACTGCAAATCGTAATAGCTACCTACCATTTCTAACTGCCTAGGACTTATAGGTATAGGAAGACCGTAGAATAATAGGATCGTCTCACATAAATCTTAGATCTCTCTCTTTAGATGGAAACTGGAGGTACGGTCCCAGTCCTACCTATAATGTTGTTTCTAAAATATAAGTGACTATAGTACCTTCCAGCATTCCTTACCAATATTCTATAAAATAATATTACCTATAGGTACATAAGTTTATGTACATAAACAAAAATGCATGGCTAACGAGACCGTTCTAGACATGCGATAACTTTGACTAGGAAATGTACAGGAGGTATTACATATTATATAGGTACACATTGAATAAAATAATTCACACCGGCAAACAACTTATTATAACCACAAATAACTTACCTTTTTGCCATTAACGAAGAATATCAAAGTTTTCTGCGCGTCTTCCGGTATCAAACCTGTAATCGAGTCCATGTTTATTCGACCGGTTTCTACTCGTGTAAAATAATGATATTATTGACGTACTAGGTACATTAGGTAAGTCCGATAGAACGTGTCTCTCTCGCTCGTCACCGCTCGTGTGACTGCCGCCGATGCTGCGTCAATACTGAAGCGGTAGGGTACTGGGTATAGTCACAGAATAATAACTAGTAACTAGCGTTAGTATAGTGTACTAAACCATTGTAATTCATTACCTAGCTAAACAATTAAACGTTCTAGATAATACAATTTCAATTTATAAACACAGAAAATTGCCATGGAAATGCGTACGGTAGTTGTTACTGTTGTTAGAAACAAATATATCTAGAAACCCGTAGGTATTTGTTTTAATTACTTTCCTAACCAAACCTTATTTTGGTAATACCTTTCTATGAAATGTCATCATCACGCTTTTAATATGATTGTGCAGGATAAGCAGACGGATGTTCATTATGGCTGATGCTCCAGGGTAGCCCGCGAAATTCAAATTTTCTTACGTTTTTTGCAATTTGCAGGCCAGTGCTAGGTCATATGTTGATTAAAATATTATTTGCGGCTGTAAGACGTACCTATGTAGTATGTAGTTACAGAAATATAATCTGCAATACAACCCTCCAAGTTCATGTAACTCGATTGAATGACTATTTCATGTAAAAGTCATTCTATCGAGTTACATGAACTTGGAGGGTTGTATTAAAAAAAAATACCATCAACCAATACAACCCTCCAAGTTCTTATAGGTCTTAGTCATTGCTAGACCTTTATGAACATGTTGTATGATTTTAATGATTAAAATGATTACCCATGTATATTTCGGTAACTACATACGTCTTTTGCAATTTGCACCAGCTGGCCTGCAAATTGCAAACACCGTATGACTATTTGAATTACGCGGGCTACCCTGGAGCATCAGCCTTAGGGAGCATAATTTTGGAGGAGGCTTACATTTGAGCTCACGGTTTTTGCTCATGATTTAGGCAGAAACTGCAAAATTTTCATTTTCATGATGCAGTCCTTGAATTCTCATTTTGCTTATACCTATCTCATGTAGGTACAGTCACCAACGAAGGTCCATTCACTGTCACGTGGCACAAAATTCAGTTTAGCATTTCACACAATAATATGTAAGAATTCATCATCTGCCAAGCCTTTTCCCAACTATGTTGGGGTCGGCTTCCAGTCTAACCGGTTGCAGGTGAATAGGTAGGTACTTACCTGTATTTTACATAGAGCGACTGCCAATCTGACCTCCACAACCCAGTTAGTACTGGGTAACACGAAACCCCTTGGTAAGACTGGTTGTTAGACTTTTTGGGTCACTGTGACTACCTGTGACGACTGTCAAAGATCTGCAAATGAAAATGACAGCCGGGACCAACGGCTTAACGTGCTTTCTGAGGCACGGAGGAAACCCGGTATGTAATGGGTGGTCACCCATCCACAGACGACCCAAGTGACTGATATTATATATCCACGGGTCCACATTACATATTCTATGAATATACTTCTGTTCCGATTGTAATATAATAATTTTCTATAATAAAAACGTAAAATTACTGGTGTAAATCGACTTTCGTTGTTAACCATATCATAAACAGTAGACCTAGTTCAAGGACATCCTAATAGCAATTTGTGTATCCATAGGTGTCGCCAAGAGGGGGCAGCTGCCCCCCCCTCGTCCAAGGGGTCCAGGATTTTTATGTTACAACTTTTCCTGTCTGATGCCACAGAAATAGGAAGAGGAAGAGGAGACCGCCAGACCTACATCCTTTATAAAATCTGAAACTTTTTACAGCTTGAAAAGTTGGTTGTGGAGGCTATGGTCTAATAAAATTGGTGATCATTGGCCCATTATCCACCTAGCTAGAACTCTAGAAATTCTAGGATGTGGGTTCCCAGCCTTTGTTGAATGACAGTCAGTATAAAAGTTCAGGTAAAAATAAAAATAGAATTTATGTAATAACAACATTTTATTTCTACCTACACTATAATCTAAAATTTACATATCAATACTTGTACATAATTTACAAGTTATCATGAAGACAACTGATTAGCATGATTACAGTACAGTTTAAAACAAAGTTCAAACTTATCTTAGAACAGCCTACTTAATTAAAAAATGTAGTTTTACAGAGCTTCATCTAAATAGTAATAGGAATTAATAAATTATTCTTATTACCATTAATTATTTGAATTATGTTACAGGTTTGACTAAGTATTAATAAAACAAGGAGCTTACTTAGGATGTAAAAAAAACGTATGTGTTTAGGATTCAGTACTTATAGATGAATAAAAGTTCTAATATTATAAGAACTTTTTCGATTTCATAGTGTTTTCAATAGAATTTTTTTTATGTAGCACTTATAAGTACAAAGTTAAATCTATTGAGTGGACACAACAAGAAGTAGCTTAAATGCTGCAAGATAAACTTATAAAAGTATAAATAAATTGTGAACAGTTCATGTAATGTGTGCAGATAGCAGAAATCGCTGCTAGAAAACGTCACAAATGTAATTATAATGAGCGCCAAAACCTGTTTCTTTTTATTTAATGTTGTGTAATGAAAATATTTGGTTTGTGATCTTATCTAGGCTGATTTCAATACACCTTTCTGTTCAAGTTCTCTCTCTAACGCAGTGCCCTCATGAAGAATTTTATCTTTTAATGCATCTTGTAACAATTGTGCATCAAACCGTTGTCTAGACCATGCATACCTACAATAACACCAGTACACCATGGTGGTCATAGAAAATGCTCCCACACCTACATGCTGTGATAACATGGGCCGAGATGTTTTTATGAATGCTGCTACACCAGCACCCACTCCAGTCGCAATGCCATACAGGAAACTTTCTCTGAAGCACGGTATTTTGGATAAATCCCTACCAAATAGTACTAATCCCTGAAAAAAAGGGGATTGATCAATTACATAAAAATTCTAAGGATTTTTTTTATTACGTGTTATTTTATGAGCTGTGCTGCGGTTATGTTATTGTAAAACAACCTATTTAGACGTAAATGAGTATTTACAAACAATAAAAATATCTTTCTATCTGTTGCCATTAGTGCAAATTTTAAAACCTTTTTTTCCTCCTCCGGTTCCTCATCAAGCAAATTTTTGACTACTGTATCCATTGTTTGAAGATATGTAAAATCTTTAAGTCTTCAGTTCAGAATAATAGGAAAATTGGAAAACTTGAACAAGTACCTAACCAGTTTTTACGAAAACAACATAACCTCAAACAAAAATGTCAATGTTTTGACACAATCATTTTTTAAATTAAAGTTTGAACACGAGTATTTTAAGCTATTGATTCTTTTAGATTCTCCGCGTAACTGAATGATTTCTAGATTTCTAAGCAGTAATAAAAATAGAACTCATAAGGCGAATACTCAAAGGTGGAAAAATTACTTTTTCAAGGTCAAAGTTGTTCCTGCACCTTTATGAACTTGGAGGGTTGTATTGATGATTTTGATGATTATAATTCTATAACTACATACGTCTTACAGCCGCGAATAACATTTTAATCAACATATATCCTAGCACTGGCTTGGAAATCGCAAAAAACGTAAGAAAATTTGAATTTCGCGGGCTAACTTGGAGCATTGTTGAATTTTATTCGTTGTGTTTTATGTTGATAAGCAAACGATATTTTTATACCGACAAGTGTGATTGTTTGCACCTTCATTTAATTAAGACACATAAACAGTTAGATTTTTATTTTTTACTTGTAAAAAGTTATCATCTCAGTTACTACCGGACCGGAATCAACATTGATTTTACAAATCTGCGTGCTCGTGCTTGACTACTTTTTTATCATCAATAAAAATGTCAATTTGACTGGAAGATTGACGTCAGAGGGATTTGTTTCATATACAACAGTATGTAATTTTTAACATGGCTTACTTCTATCTCGTTTACTCCCATATTGTTTGTCATATTCTATCCTGTTGTCATTTTAGAAAAAATGATTTCCTATCTCGGGCTCGCTCGGCTGAAGTAAGGACTGTTGGTTGGTTGGCTGACATCTCATAAAATTCAGTCAAGCCTTTTTAAATCCAAAATATTGGTTTTCAATTTTTCATAAATTCCTCTGACATTCAAAGCTGAATACGTTTCGTAAGTTACAGTTTATAAAATAAAATCAGTTCGGTTTGTCTCAGTAAAATACATATCTCTAGACGTGAGTGATAAGTTTTAGATATTTTAGAAAGCTTATCGCTAGCTTTATGAAAGAAGGTTTAAAAAAATAATTAGTACCACGGCATATAGAAGTAATAATAAGTCTTATATAATGCACCAGCTGTGAAGGATACACCGCATAGTCTACACTAGAAGATAGGTAAGTAAGTAGAGCCCTAGATATCAATAGCAAGCAAGTTATCATATCTATCAAGATATCCGCCTGTAGCGCGCGGTATCAATTACAGGTCATGCTTTAGTGCTGTTTATTGCAACCATGATTTATTAAATTCTTTAATTGAGAAAAA
This sequence comes from Xestia xanthographa, assembly GCA_905147715.2. Classification (NCBI taxonomy): domain Eukaryota; kingdom Metazoa; phylum Arthropoda; class Insecta; order Lepidoptera; family Noctuidae; genus Xestia; species Xestia xanthographa. The sequence continues at coordinate 14,821,494 of LR990656.1, forward strand.
TCAACAATTTTATTCACAGATGTAGCTAAAATCTTATTGGTTTCTTGTTAGTATCATAACTGCCTATCAGAATTTGTTTTTTTGTTAACAATTCTAACAAGTATTTTTCATCAATATTTGTGTTCATTCTTAGTACAAGTGCAGAGTTCAGGTTAATAATTCAACTGTTCCTTAGCAACAATAAACACTGATAACTATATCTATAATCTCTGATATTGTGGGCTTTTATGGTATTACGTGGGATGTAATTATTTTTTATTATTGTAGTAGTATTTTTTTTTGTTCAGCACACAAAATTAAATTTTCTGATTATTAACAGAAAATTATATTTAAAAATAGCAAAAAAAAGATTCAGTCAGTGTTATTTTCACACCAGGTTTATTTTTTCAGTTACTTTCCTTGTATAATCTATTTTATAAAATACATAACTATGTATGGTGTAAACATTTGATTAATAAATATAGACAAAGGAAAATTATTTACGTATCTAAAATACCTAGTTCTAATGTGCACATATCATCAGTTATGAGAGCATTTTACCTTTTTAGATAAAACTTTTGTGTTTCCACATTAAGATTTTGAACCTTGTTTGCTAATTTGCTGAGCCACAGTCATTAACATAATATTAATGTTAGCATAAATGGATGGCAGCCAATGCATAAGTCTATGTACAATGAGACAGCCTGGCATGATGCCTAAATATCCCATGTTATGTAAAAAAATTTAATGCTACATCTCCGTTGATGTAGCATTACAATTTAAAAAACATGAAAAAAAAAATGTAAATACAATATCAGTTTTCTTAACTATTGAAATAGTTAAATAATTTATTAAATACATGGAAGAAGAAAACTTGCTGCGCTGACCCCAAATGAATTATGTTAAAGGCAAGAAAATGATGACGATCATTTATCATAACTTTGTTTATATATACATGATGATTGTGTTTGCCACACACTCTATACTTCATCATCGGCCTATTAATAGTCCCACTGCTGGGACACAGGCCTCCTCGAGTCCTCTCTATGAGCCCAGTGCGGATTGGTAGATGACACATGTCTTCGAATTTTTGGTTCTAGGACATGCCGGTTTCGTCACGATGTTTTCCTTCACCCTTTTGAGAGCTGTGGTGATAAAATAAATTACAATGTGCCTGCCTGGGTTCGAACCCACGACGTAGGTAGGTACTGTTCGTAAGTCGAGGCCGCCACCACAGGGCCATTGCTGCTCTCTATACTTGAATTTTAAAAATAATCATTCACCGAGAAGGAAAATATAAAAATTATAATTCAAATAATTGTTATTCTCTGATCAAGGTAAATAAGAAATCAGTCATACTATTGAACATTTTTCATGCATTATGATAAATATATTTCAAATAAAATACTCTGAAACGGCATAATTTAAAAAAAAATAAGGTGAAAAACTTCTAATTACTTACTTAATTACAGCTGCAATTTAAATAGGTAGTAAATTATGAATTAAAACTTTCGTAATTATAATATATCTCTCTCGCCAATTTACAGAATATTCTAACTACAGAACAAGTATGTACAGATATCATAAACGTATAATAATATATTGTTGTGTACCCAGTATCCCCAAATATACTCATTTATGTCTAGACTCTTTGGTCTATTGTGGGATTGTTGGCGATTCGTACTGTTGTGTGAACTGAAACGTCACTGGAACGTATTGAGCGGGAGTCGTAAAATACTCATCAGTCCGAGAATATAGTATCGTTAACGACATTATGTAAATAGGGTTGCTGAGCGCGTAGGCGTGCAATGTTTTTTATGCTCTCATATTATTTTTCAATATACGTCTAGCTGTAGATACCAACCAATACTTACCTGAAAATCTTTTGGCACGACTTTTAAATGTGTGTAGCAGACAATATTTTAACGCCTATGTCAGAGTCAAGGACTTCAGTAGTTCCATGCTGAATTGTACGAAAAAATTCATATGCGGTGCGTTTAATTAATCGGACAACTCTAGCATGAAACTTCAGGATCGTAACTGGTTAGTTCGCTCCGTGTAATAAATTAGATCAGTTTATGATTACTACGCAAAGTGGTTACGCCGTAGTTAACAGGAAATATGCGGTTTGCAAGGGCAACAATCAGCATTGTAAAAGTCGGTATGTCACCTTCAATTTAAAAATATCAGACACTCCGTGAAACAAGTTCACATCCACAACAACTAGGTCTTACCTAATCGAAACGACGCGACTATGTAGTAAATAACGACCACTAAAATATTTACGCTGAAAGGAGGACTGGGCGAATACGAAGAATGATCAATATCGGTTTGTACCACGGTAATATTATGATATTACCGTGGTGATACCGAACAATCTAGTCTAGTTTCGATTCGTACAATGTTTCCTCAGTAATCGAATAGAATAATCTTTGTTGATGAGGGAGGAGAGCACATCTCTCTAGAACGCAGTAGCCGAGCCGCACAAATCGATCTGATTCTAAAGGGCAAAAATACATCGCAACCTATAGGTAAGGTAACCTAGATCTTGGAGTAATGCTTCTTTAGCTCGCAAAATAATATGTTGAGGAGTCTCTTAGGAATAGCCAAGATACTCGCAGAGGCATTCTTAGTGTTCACAAATATTCACGATATGTCTGAAGAGCTTCTTAGTACCGATACATCTTAACAGCATCTGGCTCCACTGGAATGTAATAGGAAAGTCAGATGGCAAGCATTTGTTTGGTGTAGATAATATGCAGATGATCCAGATATTCATTCTGAACTAGTATGACTGAAAGCCAGTCTATTACATAATAAGCCAGAAAAATTAACCAAACAATATCTGAAACAGCAAAAAGGATGAATCTTCATAGGTACAACGGTACCTACCTTACTCATGTGGTACCTACTCTCCATAACAATAACACCGTATGTATTTCATAAACGTACGGACGTAACGAGAAAACGTATCGCGCAATGGGTACACGAGCCGTCAAAAGAAAAATGTATGTGTAAAAAACATAAAACAGTTGAATATCACCTTGAGTAACGATCGGCGGCGCCTCGGAACGATCGCCCACCCACTGCAAATAGATTTTACAATCAACCTATTGACACAAATAAGTGTCCTCTTCAGTTCAGGCGAACTGAGATATTTACCTATATTCAACCAATTATAATTCATCATTTTTCAATTAATAAATGTGTAGATAAAACACAGACAGAATCATGCTTTGAAAAGCCGCAAAATCTAACAACATAGGTAGGTAACACGTCTTCCTCGGCTCAAAAATAGATATTGTTATGATTTAGCAAACAACTGAGAATAATTTGCGAGTTCTTGGCGCGTTTGTTATACAGCCCTTCGGGAATTTAAATATCAAGGACGGGCACTACAGTAAAAATCGTCTTGTTAGCGGTATCATTTCAGGCAGATGGTAATGCAGAGATTTTATTCATCAAAACAATCAAGACGCAAGATGTTTTGCAACTAGACTTGAATACACATGGGTGAATACGCGGTTAGTCATAGTCTGCCTACATAAAAGTGAAGGGATTCAGCACAGGTAATTTTGCAACTGCATGTGTAGGTGAACGATTTAATTGATAATCAAAGAAAGTGTAATATTAAGTACCTACCTACATTAATTACTTGCACAAACATTTTCACAAATTAACATAAGTATTTGCTGTTTCTGATATCAGTCTGTTTGTTGAGACGATAACTGTTGATATGGTACGTTATTCTTTATGATTCGCGGAATTCAACGAACTTGATACAGATGTCATAATTTAAATTTTACATTTTAAAGATTCATAAATATTGTTTTACCACTATCATGTTCTCTTTCAGTTTCCCTATTCCATTTGCCACACCAAAACGAAGTAATTCCACGTAGGTAAAGTGCCCTAATTCCGGCCCCGTCCTAATATCGGCCGTGTCGAAGAAATCGTGGCGTAAATTAAAAAACGTGACATAATGTTAGGATAATATTGCACTAAAATAGACCTTATATTATACACAATAGACAATACCAACATGGCGGCGCTCTGTGCGCTATAGGATATTCAGTCGGTCGTAGAACGCGGAGGCGTACGAGAATCCTCTTATCGCCGGCTTTTTGATCTCGGACCGACTGTGGACGACATTTTGGGAAAAGCGATTTTAGCGTTTTATATTTATTAAAAGTAATGAGAATTGATTGTTTTCGATACATAATAAAATAAAGAATCGCCTTACATACTTATTTTAATAAAAAAATCATGCTTTAAGGTAATTTTAAGAGGCCGGAGTTAGGTTTCTGTTTATTAGTACAAATCCAAATATCGGCCGGGGCGGCCGATATAAGACAATCATTTTTTAACAACGAATCCTAAAACCGGCAGAGGCGGCTCCGTTTGTCATTATCAAAGACATTCAAATATATTACTTTGTCTTTTTAAATCTTTTTAGTCATTGTACAATTTTTTTTTGAAGTAATAAATAACTTCTTATGGGAGGGTGACTCGATTCGGAACGGTAACGAAGGAGTTCGGGAACGAAGTAGTTCCTGAATGACTGACTGACGGATCAACGCACAGCCGGCACAGCCTAAACCGCAGATTGTAGAGACCTGAGACTTGGAGGGTGTGTTCTTTGTATGACGTTGGCATCTGATAAGAAAGGATTTTCCGAAATTCTACCCCTAAGGGGGTGAAAAAGGGGGCAAAGTTTGTATGGGACAACGTGATTCCTTGGTCCAATCTACTTCAAATTTTGCATAAACCTTTTTTAGCAGAATTGATGGAAAACGTATTTCGTATTTTATTGAAATTCATTTCTTAACGGGATTAAAAAGGGGTAGAAAGTTATTTTGGCGGTGATTTGCTTCGAAGTTGATATAAATACTCCATAATGCTTTTGATTTAAATTACTTTTTATTTTGACACAAACATGTTTAAAAACTCAATCCAATTTTATTCAAAAAAGACTTTTTTTTTAATTAATAAAAACTTTTAATTGTAAAAATATGTATGTAAAATATAAGTGTAATATGGATCTTTTGACTTTAGGTACCTACAAGAATCTTTTTTTGTTGACTACTAACTATACAAAGTTGACAAATCGATGTTTGATGTTTTTTTTTTTTCAAATAAGCCGATTTGTCCACTGCTGCTTACTGTTACAACCATTGTTTAACCATACATTTTGCATATGCCGATATAAGGAAAAAATCTGGTCGGCTTTAGGCAAAAGGGGCCGATATTGGGGAAAATCGGAATGTATTGATAAAAAAAATTATAATAATTAAACAACTAGGTTATTTTCCAAATTTTACGTAAGAATAAGAAACCAATTAAATTTCACAATAGAAAAACAACAATGTTAACACTTTACTTATCAGGTTAAGATATTATGAGTAGTTTAAAACTGAAAAAGGCTTAAGGGGCCGATATTAGGGTGGTTTACCCTATGACAAAAAATATTTAGCAGCAAAATTAGAACGATGATCCAGCGAACCGAAGTATTAATTAATTAGGGTTATGAGTTCCTTCATTCATAATATATTTTAAGGTCATGGTTAATTTTAAGAGCTTGTTTCACAATAGCTAGACGAGTACCGATACGAGATAGTAATATGTATGATTCGTCTGATGCACCAGGGTCGATCAGACCTGCAACCACCTAGCTGACAGGTTGACTAGCTGTGTCGTTACGAGAGAAAATTTCCACTTGTACATCCATAACCACATTTGGGATAGTTTCAGTGGGTAAACATTGTACTAACAAAGTAACAAACCGCCGACAGCTGTACCACCGCCACCCACGCTTACATCTAAATCAAACCACACAGTTTGTCTTAGGTTTTAACAGTTAAAACTATTTGGGCCCCTGAATACATTATCCTGAACCAACGCAGTCCGTACAATTTGTTTAATGTTTGTGATTTATTCAAGACAGTAATGAATGGGTTTCTCAGTCGACAGACAGTGTTTATCGGATAGATACGCGACCTTCGGCGATTTTTGTGCTGTCGATGTGTTGAAAGTTTCAGCCACAGTTACTGAGTAGCGTCGATCGCTATGAACAGTCTACTAGAGTGGTTCACGCATTCACGTGCTCACTCGCCTGAAATAGTGCAGTGTAGTAATTAGTACAGTGCTGGTGTTACGTCTCGGAACTTGGCACCTCAACATATATTAATTTTAGTTTGGTCTTCAACTCACAAGTGTGAACCGCCAATGTTGTTGGAAGGCGGAAAATATACTGCTTTAGACTTTTTGTGTACATCATCATAACAACTTTTTGCTTTCAAGTTTTTCTAGTGATTCTTCTGTGACAAAGTCGAGAGTTCAGTTCCGTTCAGTTCTCCCAAGTGTTCCAATGTGTAGTGTATGCTGTTGAATATTAAACGATTCTCATCCTTACAATCTTCAATTTTGATCGTAAGTACCTAATTACGTGTAAAATTACATTTAGCATTTGCGTTTGTTTACTGAATCAGGATAACATCAAGTGAATGTTCATGTTTATCTTTAGTATACTTAATAATAGTGTCAAGTGTTTGATTAAACTCAATTAAAAGAACAATTTACATTCAAAATTAAATTTTGTTTCACCACCTTACTTACATCTAATTATTTTTTTAAGACAGAAGTCTACTATTGTAAATATTATTCACACGGTATTACTTAATGAGATCGTTACACTCTGTTAATTTTAGCGAAATAATATAATTACTTGGTTTACGTTCTCTTTCAAGGACAATTTTATAGGTACATGGTAGAAGTGTAAACCCATACGTAGTCTTCCCAGCACAAACTAAAAGTTTTGTCAACTGGTAGAAGTTAGACGAACATTAACTTCTGATTCAGAATGCTCGACGCTGCCATACAGACTTACAGTCCTCAATCCTGACTGTGGTATAGACGTTCTGCTATACAGACCATCTGATAGTTGGACGTTTTGCTACATGGACATTTTGCTAATTAGACTTGCTGCTCATTAGACATTTCGCGCTGTTGGACATTTTGCTACTTAGACCTTCTGATCAGGAGGGTTAATTTCTAACAATCTGTTAAAGGAAGAAGTCTATGATAGTCTACGTAGGATCCCTGATAGTCTTGACCAGAACATTACTAACCTACCGCCCAACATACGCTTCAATCTCTTTTGTCTATCCGCCAAAACCATAGAAAGACAGAACAACAACAGGTACCCATTGGTTTTTACTTTTAGTGCGCGTCTTTTGCTTATTCATTCCGCAAATTATAAACGGTTGTGATTTTATGTACTTATTGAAATATTTCATGTAAACAACATCTATGAGAAACTAAACAATAATCCGCAAACCTATTAGAGCGTAAAAACTTACTTGAATATTCTAAAATATTTTCATTTATAGATCCTAATGTAGACCACCATAATATGAAACAAGCGACATGCACACACTTGCACATATAGACATGATTTTTGATGGGCCCAAATTTCTTAGTATAATATAACTCAATCGTAACTGTTCATTGTTCTGTTTATTAGTCTGCAAACAATCACGGCGTTCTTAATCACAAATGTCAAGTATACATTCGTTCTCTCTAATAACTTTCCAATGAACCGACTAGGAGTAAAAATACAGTGTTAGCAGAATTTATGAATTGAGACTGGCTTTGTTGGTAAATAATAGAGAGACTACAAAGACACAAAATTCACATGAAAAAAGTAGGTTAAGTATTTGCAACACGGAGTCAGTTTCTAATTAAACAGTAAGCAGTCTGTAACGCACAGTTTCAGATGGTTCATTGGTGTATCAAAGCGTCTTTGATGAGATATATAGAGCATGTTATTTAAATCCCAATTAATCTATAGGTTCATTGAGGCATCATCATTTTCGGTATTTGTCTCTTACGATTTCTGCGACTATATCTCTAGGTATCATAGTAGCACTTGCTGTCTTCGTAAGTGCCGCTTTGGCACTCCTCCCAGGTCGTCGGCTAAAGTACACGTAAACATTGTACACCAGCTGGCTGGTATCTGCTGGCAGCTCGATGCGACTCTCTTCCCCACAGTCTGCCACTCTGCCGTTGTATAATCTTCGCCAACTAAACATTGTCCATGCGGTCATTGCCTCGTCTCCGTATTGCGCCGTTTTGACAGTCAATTTCTAATGCGTTCCACAAATACACTAGTCAATGTTGATTGCACTCTGGATCCCACTTGCAAGAATAGAATACGTATGTAGCTATAAACTACTGTTTGGTTTCATTAAAACTTTGAAATTGTACCAGTACGTATGATTCCGGAGAATTAAACAACGATCAAAATGTTGGTCGTTGCTTGAACAGAATTAATAGCGGGTTATCACGAAAATATCCGTTCAATCGCAAAGACGCTCACACACTGGTTGCTACGAAGGCGCAGAAGACCACATTTGCAAACAAGTCACATGGTCGTGACATCCGCTGTGTTACAAACGTGATCACAATGCTATTGGAATTGAAGATATACAGCGCAAGTAGACCAAGATGAGCCGACTTTGTATGCGCGCTAGCGTTCCTATTCACAACCTTGGCCAGACATAGCTTTATGTCCGTTATATTATTAAAAAATATATTGCTTCTTACAAATATGTACATCGCCATTTTCAAATGCTCCGTTGTTTAATATTTGGGTATGAATAGAAACGTTCCCATTTCATTTTTAGGAAGCGTCAATTTTTACGGCAAAGAATAATAAAATGTTAACGTTTGGAGTTTGGACTATGTTTAAAGAGTGTAAAACCTGATTACCTAATAGTCCACCATGTCCATTAGTTATTTTTTAAGACAAAATCTTGTCCTTAACTGCTCTAAAGTGCCCGTCAAACACGATCCAATATGGCTCACCTTGAAGTTATAAACGGCCAAGTCTTTTTTGCATTTTATATTTAAAAAAATGTAACGTCTCTAGTCGCTTAAAATTATGTACCTAGTAACTTCATTTCAGACTTGTTGTCTTACGAAAAGTTCAAAGAGCTAAAGGGAAAATCCCTAATATGAAGTTGTGAACATTATGATTACAACTTCGGGTCTACGTTTAATAACAGTTTCAGCGAAATATATACGTCCTTTTTTATTCTTATATAGATTTATCCTTATATTCACGTTCACACGCTCTTATTGTCAACTAGTTTTACTTACCTATTTATTTTTTATATTCCCGAATGTATCCCTGTTTATGACGCGAATAGAGTTTGAGAAATCCTTGTAGAATTCCCTATAGTCTGCCTACACTTAAAACTAAATTTAAATTTTATAGTCTATTTTATCAAAGCTAACAAAAACCAAATTGAAAATACTTAATCTGTATCAGTGTTTTCGGGTGTTAGGATACTTTACCTGAATCCAATATATCACGTAATTGGTAAAAAAGGTTCTATTAAATTCCTTAGTAGAGCAGACATCGATTTTTCCCGGCGTTGTAAAAATGGTTCTATCACAACAGCGATCGGTTTTAGGACCAATATTGTAACATAGCAACATCTCAACATCACTGGCATTAAGTACATGAATTTTATACGAGCAACAAGTGGATGTAGTGGATGAACCGAAAATAAAATATAAACTGATAGCATTTCCATAGAGTTCCCATCATGCAACTTGATCCAATATGGTAAAAGCGTATCAAATATCTCAACTAAAAGATGAAAATATTCCGTAAAACTCTAGCATTGTATAAAATGTATATTAATCTACGGAATGTTCCTTTACAGTACCCATTGCTGAATCCATTATTTTCCGCTGGAAGAAATATAAAAATGGTAGATCCGTTGAAATGTCGAACGAACGGAAACTTTACGCAAATCTAAGGAAAAGAATTGATTTTGATTAAAACTATGTCAGACTTCTAGAGCTTCTTTTGAATAGCGATGAAGATATGGACGTTGGGGGGGGACGTTTGGGTTTATTCTGCCGTTTTAATCTATGGTGATTGGTGAGCTTAAACTGGAACCTGCTGATTATGATTTTCGTTACGATTCAGTAACTAGAATTATAGAAATCCACTGTCTTACTAGGGTTAATCTGGTGGAAGGACCCATGAATCTTCTAAGACTAATTCAATAATCTTGATAAAGTCTAGGTTGATGACGATTACGTTGACTTGTCTGATGAAGTTTTACCTCTAGGTATCAGAGATTTTGCGATCGCTAAAATATCCATTTCTGTCTTCAGTATTAATGTGTCTTGCGCACATAAAAAATAGAAGTAGTAGTATATTGGCACTGATTGTTCATTGTGCGCTATTAACGTCAATTCTTATTTATTTGTTTGCGTTGTGGAAGTACTTTACAGGAGTATTTCAACTGGCGCGAAATAGATTACTTCAAACGCTACGCCAGCAATCTCGGTATCTGTTGAATAGCTGTTCAAATTGTTGCTGAGTTCGACCTCTCCTAAAATTAAGGTTATTGTGTTGTGGACTATGTTGTAGTAGATACCTAAGTGTCAAGTAACGGTACTGAGATTGAATAGGACGGTACTGTTGGCGGAAATTATTGCCGAATAGACAATGATCGTGCTGGCAATTTTACGGTGGCTGGTGCCGGAACCGTGTCAGTGTCCTCTGCACTGCTTTTACAGGTTCCAAGTCACGATAGGCGTTTAGTCGTTAAGCACTCTTTGCTTTTTCAATTCTCACATTAGCAAATATGATTTATCATACAAATCGTATTTATTTGCTCAATAAACGGTATTGATTTGTAACCTGACGCGAGGTATGTCCTCTTCAAACTATATGGCGCTAACAAGTTGGTCATAGATACACTATGTAACATAGTAATTGCATCAGAGTAGGTAAACAACTACAAATAGGGTTAGTAGGGTTTCCTCTAGAATGTCTCGAGTTGAATGACACATAAATTATGATGTGTAACTCTTTGAATATGATAATAAGCCTACGTTTGATATGGATGTTTCTATTGAACAAAGGCATGATTTGATTGTGTTTTAGTGATTTAATGGTAGAATTTGGATGATATGTTTCATAGATTTAATGACGAGGTGCTACGAATTTCATTGTTCCACGTAGTGTTGCTTGTATAACCGTAAACAATCAAACATTTTTTGCAGAATGACTTCGGCTTTGTCTTCTTAAATTTTCCTTGTTCTTATTGTAATCCTATTCACTTCCTAGTTTTTTATTGTTATTTTGGGTTGGTTTCTTTGTTCTGCTACTTGCTGGATTTGATTGGAAGATGATTTGTGAATCTTGAGAAAGTTTCCACCTACAAAATAACCCGCTAATTCAATGTTTAGACAGTAGTGAAAGCTATTCAAAATGTCAACATTGACGGTCGCTTTCAACACGCTAGCGGAAGCTTTGGTAGAATTGATTTTTAAAATTTCAAGCACTCAAAGAGTAAAAATAGACATTTAACGATCTTCGAAAGCAAGGTTGTATAGCTGTTGTATCAGGTGTGTAATTTCCCGCGGATTTTGCTATCTAGTATCTACATTACAAATGGTTTACTGTAGTGCCGATAATCGAAAATTCTTCTGGAACTAATATCACCTAAATTGTCACCTTCTTACATGTTTGAGTAAACCGTCCAATCAAAACGTTACATGTTTTTCCCGTTGCCAACGATTGGAATTGAAATATCGCAAGCACTTTTTACCTAACCGCAAAATCCCTTTTAGGGAAAATGTTACACTTGATTATTTCAGGTGCTATTTACATTTCAGCATAACATGAATAATCATGTTACTCATTTACCGTCATTATAGTCGCCTTTCAAGGTTTGTTGTTCATTAATTGTTTTCTAAATGTGATTATAATCAACACTTAGACGCTGAACCATATGATTTGTCGCTGATAATGATTATCATAACGGGTGTAATCTGAAACCTCAGTCTCGGATCCGTCCAGTCATTGGCATGCAGTGAGTCAGCGCAGCGTGTGAGTCAGGAAGGATAACAATTTTTACTTCCAATCACCTGGGAGGTTTCATCATAATGCTCCGTTCTATAATTTTGAATAATTTGTGCAGTTATGAAAATTTTTGCATATTGGAAGTTTTGATCTGTCGAAATTGATCCTTGGAGATGTGTCTACTACAGCTACACTGTCATTGCATCAAAGTCAGATTACGAAATCAGAAAAAGGTCCATCTTTGTAATACTGACTGATTTTGCGATAAGCCCTATCTACACTGCTCTCAACAGTCTCAACTCCTAAATTTGTACTAACTGACTTAATGTCTGTTACTGCTTGTGATTTGTTGCAGAAGTCTTCTGCTACACAACTACACACTATTTCGTAAGAAAACGTGTGTGATGTGCCCTAATTTACAAACTGTAAACAAATCTGTTCCAAATAAAACACATAATATAAAACAACGAGCGCATTGTTGCAGATGCTTGATCAGCTATAAAAAATTGGTGCAGACGGCAGACGCATGCACCTCTCAAATGTTTCGACGTTCAAAAGCCATATGTTCCAAGTTCGAGCGCTCACAATGAGCTCTCTAGCTTGCACCTGCGTCCGTCCCAGTCCCACTCGCACGTGCTTATTCCAGCTGTTGTTACGGCGTACACTCCCGACACAAAGATGATCTCAAGATTTGCATCATTTCATTCGAATATAAAATATCCAACATCCACTTGCCAAAATTTCGCATGACATAACATCTAGTCATTTAGAATATTGATTGGACAAGGCTATGATCTTGAAACTTGATGATTTTATTGACCTGATGGAACGAATTATGGAATTATCGAGTACGAATTAAAGACTGGCTATTCGTGATGATCTCACCGGTCGTCAATCTTGACAATGCAAAGGAGGACCGGTCGTCTGCGGGGCGAGGTATGGGACGGGACGGGGACTCCGCTGCAGGGTTTGTGCGATTCACGGCGCACGCGGTACGACCCACAGTCACTAGTCAGTGCGACAGTTGGTCGCTCAATGCGCGGCGCGCGCGCCTCTTTTCCAAATTCCTTCTACATTCCTAAATTATTTGCTAGTCAAAATGAAGTTCAGTGTTTACGTTTATAAACGGAAGTGTTTGTGCAAATTTAGAAAAAGTGGATTAGGTCTCTAATCGTTACTCGCTACGGTCCAAAGAACAATGCTGTGGGAAAAAATAACGTTCAGCTGGCATCGGCAGTCGTTCCCAGCTACCTACCTTACCTCGCTCCCCGCGCCGGCTGGGTACCGGGTTCAATGCGCCTCTCTGCGTTTATTCATCGTTTGTGGGAAAAGTTGACCCCCGTTTTTAAAAATTATTGTTAACGAATTCACACGCTCGTATTGTAGTCACTACCGCATCTTAAATGATCGATTTGAAAGTTCTCAACATGCGATACTGTAAATGCAACAGGTATTTAATTAATACTTGCTTAAATAAAACAAAATTTGTGTAAAGTGATTAATGAGGCACCAGCGCAAATACCGAATGTTTTTATGCGCCAAGCGACAAGGTTGCAGCATTCCGCAGACCTAAACTATTTATTCTGGGCTTTGCCATGTTTGTCGAGTTTCAACTTCGTCGAAATTATTATCTTACTGTGGTGCGGATAGAACATTTATATCAGAGGAGGACAATACTCTTACATTAGGCAACGTGTGTGATGTTGGTGAATGAAATAGCCGTTAAATATTAGTTTGCGGATACGCTCGCCGTAATGTGAATAGTGACGACATCAAGTGATGTGGATGTAGCATTATCTAGTGAATTTGTGTTCCGTGAGTGGAGTTCGTTTTGAAGATATAGGTAGCTTGGAACTTGGTGCACGATGGGGAACCAAGGATCTTCCGCGCACGAGCCGTTCGACAGGGCACAGCAGGCTCAGGCTGCCAATACTGACCTCAAAATGGTACTCATTTGATTAAGCTTCATTTACAATTCATTATTCGACTTGAGTCATTGAATACTAAACTAAGTATAATATAGTCGGTTGTAGCCAACGTTGATTGTTCCTGCTGTACCTCACGTAGGTACATTATACTCGGCAGATAATAACGAGTTACCTGCGTGCTTGCCGTGCGTAGCTTCAAGTCTTTGTGCTTCGCTATCTAGGGTACACCTTTAGTTCGCTGGCTCTCAGGTCACATTAAACGGAATTGGCGAAATAACGTCATCCTCGCGTATAAATAGGTGTAAGATAATATTCATAATTCGTGCCCATCACGTCAGCGTTTTTTGTTAGAGAATATCATCCGACGACTCTTACGAGGTTTTTGTTACTTACTAATAGATATAGTACATAGCATTGTCTGTTTACAATTTGCTTTTCTGTATTTAATTAGTTATATCGAACGTTTAGTGTTTGTTACCTGCTTATCTTATCAAAAAAGTTTTTTTCGTGCAAAACTACGTTAGTACTATGTATTGTAGTTTGTATTTTACTTGGTTGGTTTCATTTGTAGAGTCCTTCTAGCGTAGGGTCAGCGAAAAAAAACAATGAAAAAAATCCTCTATTCATGGACCACCACATCTAACAATATAAGTAAATTAAGTCTTTACAGTACCTAGCTACCTACTTACGAATAATTCGTAACAAACAATAACAAGTTAGAATTGACAAGGTTTGATTAATAAAATCACTTCTGATAACCTACTTTTGTCGCTGACTGTACTTTTGTCATTATTAGAATTTAATAAATAATATGTAAAAATGTTACAACAGCCGATGCTGCTTTGAATGCATTTTTTTTTAAACCAAAATGATACAAATCAATTGCTATTCAACATTGAACTTAATTTCAATGCCTCAAAGTTCAAAATACATACCTTAAATCAGAAATGTCCAACCCAGATGACAGATTGACGATTGTTAGTGGATTTTAAGCACATACTTATAAACGAATATAATTAACTGTTTATTGAGTGCACATCTGGCTTAATAAGTGTGTCATTGTCATTAGTAAATATGCCTGGGAAATTTTACAAACTTCAATGAGCATTATGGTAAATGCGTGTATTTTTAAAGATTTTTGTTAGCTTATTAAATACAAACAATGTATTTGACAAAAACAAAATTTTTAAAACAGCTGTTGAACCAATAAAAGCCGTTGTCTTTTTTTATATAAGTTTTTGAAATCATATAAAACATCACTTTTTTTTGTTTATTCAATCATTAACTTATTGTTTTAAGGAAAATAAATTAATGGTGATGGTAAACAAGGTAATGCTACTTTAGGTAGGTAGCCTTAAAATTTGCAAATAAGTATCAGTAAAAGCATTACTTACACATTGCTATTGCTACATTTGGCTAAAAATACCCATAATTTATACAATGGTACGCAGTAGGTAAAGATAATAATATAACGAGTCAGGATAACTAAATAATCGAAATTTTCCTTTATTAGTTTATTTACTAAATCAGTGATTAGGTACGTTATACTTAGTAACGAATTTAGATTTACATAATTTGCTTAAAAAGGGTAAACCCTGACTAATACTGATAAGCATAAATTCAATTGGTATTAATATATCGTATCATAGCTACAACTTTTTCCCTAAAACATGTGACATAAGCATATAAGGGGGAGGAGAGTTTCGTTGAAACCTTCCCACGCAAAATTGTTACTCAAGTTCTTATCTACAAATTAGGCCCAGAGTGGGTGAAACCCCCATGCTAAATTCATGACCGATTTACAGGGATATTGCCTGTTTTCTATCTAACTATAAGCGACACACGTACAAGATACAAGCATTTGGTTTCAAAAACCGGTCAAAAGACATACCAGCAAGCACAAACGCCTGAAGCCAGGCCTTTCTCTGTTGAAACTTTGTAGCTTCTTGAAGAAAGAACCCTAGGACTCAAAGGATTAGGTACCTAATTAAAAAAACCGGCCCAGGGCGTGTCTTACTCGCACCCTACGGGTTCCACACCATCGTTATTAATATTAACAAAAACCGGCGAAAAAAAAATACGTTTCTTATTTGTGTCCCCAACTCCCTATACTCCCCATACAGGGAACGCGTTATTTTAAGTAATGCTGGAATCAGGGTTGATATGATATAAATCGCGATTAAAATCAAGTGATTTTTTTTATAAAAATCAATGATTTAAATCCAATCATTGTTTAATTAAATTAATATTTTTTACTGCGACCAAGCTTTTACGGGAGTATAATTCGATAAAACTACCCCTACTGATTGGTAGGTACTAGGTAGCATAGCAATACATAGTAATTATGAAAAAATGTATAACTGAAGAACAATTGGATATAATCAAGCAACTGCTATTACAGTTGCTTCTTGCGCTGGGGTCGAAATAATATTTTTGGGATTCAATTTAGTGCACAACAAAATAAGAAATAGATTAGGCAGTAGGCTTCGATCAATAATATGATCGAAGGCAGTAGGCACCGAGAAGGCAGCCAAATTAGTCTTCCTTTTGGAAAATCTAAACAAATTTTTCTTGTTCATTAAAATGAAAGTGTGTTTTTTAAAAAGTGATTTGATTTTATGTGATGTAATTAAAAAAAAAATTATTTTCTTGTTTTTATTTAATTAATAACTGACTTCCAAATTAAAAAAGATCAGAATGTAAAAAAATAAAAAAAAATCCGCTTTAAGTAACTCAAATAAATCTGATTTAAGTACTTAAATCAAATAAATTCGGTTTTTTTTGTTTTTTTTTTTAAAGTCCTTATTTTTATCAACCCTAGCTGGAATGTCATCTCCCGGCGCCTAGCTGAATATTGAAAATGCTACATTACGTTTATAAAGGCATACTTTTAATTAGCCCAGTGTTAGTAGAAAAAGCATAATAACTACAATAATAGACCAAACCGGTCGTTGTGGCGTTTGGGAGAGGCGATGCCCAATAAAATGGTTGTCTTTCGGCGGATATGATGAAAACAGTATTTATTCTTATACACTGTGATAATAATGTCACCAAAAAATACAGCTGTTAGCTCTTTTCTTTACTCTTCATTCTTATCAGTTACCGAAACAGTTGATATCGGTAATCTTTTGATTTGATTTGATATCTTTCCTCTACCTACGCCGCCGCTTTACATTTCACGCAACCCGTCTAATTTGTCGGGACCTTGGAACACGTGCTCATGAATGCACGTTGTTTTATTTATACATAGATATTATAAAACGTTCTTATTACCTCTTCTATTATTGCAGGATTTCCTCAGTTATTAATAAATCTTAACAACGTGTAGGTAATTCATTGTAACCATTGTTTCTTCGATACAAAATAATCAATGAATTGTTGAATGTCTTTTATTATGTCACAAACAGGACTTGCAGAAGACAAACTTACAATTGGTAGCTTTTCCTTTTATACTGTCTGTACTGTAAACAAGGTTTTCTATGTACTGACTGGGCGATTCTACAAAAGTTGGGCAATCGATGTCTTCATTCAATAGAGCAATAATTTTCTTAATTTTTGGAAATTTGTATTTTATTCATAACTTCTGCCAGCGGCTTCGCCCGCGTGAAGTTTGATAATTGTCCCATGGGATCTTACTACGGGGATAAAAATGTTTTAATCCATGTTATAAACTATCTGTGAGCAAAATTTCATCCAAATCCGTTCAGTAGTTTTTGCGTAAAAGAGTAACAAACATCCATAGGTACCTACATCCTCACAAACTTTCGCATATAATATTAGTAGGACATTCCGAAAGATCCATCCTCTTTTTACCTGGTCACCCTATTTCAGTAACATTCGTGTTCTATTTCGTTAACATTTATAATGCTATTTAATTTGTTTGATATTTTTTTTAATTTAGTGTTTATGATTTATTTGTTAGTTTAAAAATATTCCTATGAAATACTTAGTATTTAAATGACCAGTGTTTTATTTATCGTCGTATTGTCAGCGCCACCTTGTATATTAAAAAAAAAATGTTAATTATAACATAGTTTCACAGTAGCAATAAATCTTGTACTTGGTAAAATAGATAAATTATGTATTTATTTAAAAAGACCTCGGAATTACATGGAATTCATAATTGGGGAAAATCTTAGAAACTGACTGGCCCTGTTTGGGAACTGTACTACTAATTTTATTACATAAGTCCTCGTATAAGAAAATACTGTAAAAATAAAAAGTGACCCAACTTTTGTAGAATCGCCCGTTTCATGTTTATTCAGCTCAAGCATCTAGGGTAATTATTTGGCCAAGTCAAACAAAAAGCGTACTTTTCCACATTTGTTGTCGTACATAGACCTATGACTAAGCACAGCTAACTTATGATTTTATGAATGACACCTCAGTATAATAACAATCCCACATTTAATAACAAATTATCCTTGTAGCCAAATATAAGAAAATCATTATTATTAGCGTTATTTTTCTTTAATAGCAATTGTCCGTCAAGTACTTACTCATTGTAGTGTTGTAAACGGATTTTACCATTGAATTAGTGGAAATGACAACGATATAGTCATTGTTACCGGTACGGTTGATGTGTCATGGCGTGTACTGTTACCGTTACCTGGGACCCTGTCGTCAACATTTAGAGTCATGGAATTAAAAGCAGTTAAGTTTTAGTATTTGTGGTTAGGGATAAAAGGAGGAAAACCGTAATATTAACTTAAGCATAACGTAATTATTTGCGTCGTTAGTAGAAGAAAATCTTTAGGATGCCCCGAAATGTTCAATAAATCTGGTCCACATTCCCATTCAGTTTTATGAGGATCATGAATATCACAACATCTGGCTACCCTATACTTAATAGGAGTACGTGAAATAAATAACCCTTGCTGAATCTGCATGATGTAACAAAAACATGCGGCACTTTTTTTAGTTTCATGCATTGCATTTTACCAAATATTTATACCGTAACTTTTTGGATGGAGTATTTCCGTTTTTAAGAGGCGCAACACCAGGAAAAGTGGAAGGAATGGGGGGAGGCCTTTGCCCAGGAGTGGGACAGTTCAGGCTAACAAAAAAAAACCGTTTAGGGACAAATTCAGCTAAAAACTTGAAAAAAAAAAAATTGAAGCGAATTGATAGTTGAAGAGACCAAACGAAGGTCAAAACACCAATGCTCATTCCTATGGATTGTACTACCTATCTTTACCCCTATTCCTATATTGACTCTAGGCTGCATAGTCGGCTGATTGTGCCCGACTGGCCGCGGGTTGGTCGGGCTTCCTCTCCCATCCCAGAGCATGTCTTTCCTTACAAAATAGTGCCCCCTGGTGTATCTGTATCCGACTTGTCCGGGTCAGGCTTGCTCCTGGCTGGGTGTGGTGCTCAATCATCATCTGAAGCGAATTGATAGTCTCCCCGTTTTGAAAGTTGATTATTATAAATGAAACCGACCGTTATTAGAATATTAACATCTGCATTGAATGTGTCATGAATTTCTCAGTAGCAGATCGGAGTTAGGATTTGTGTCCGGTTGACAATCGGCCTCTGTTAACCGTATGGGAATTACACGTGTCATGCTATGTTAATAATAAATCAAACCGACCGTTACCAGAATTGCAACATCTCTAATGTATCATGTTATGGTTTCCAGAAGTCGTCAGTGCGTGCGTCGTTGCGGCGTGCGCGCGCGGGCGCTGCGCTGTCCCCGCCGCGCGCCGGCATGGAGAGGCTACGGCGATCGTTTCGGGAGTCGTTCCGGCGCCGCAAGGGCTCCCCGCCCGAGTCGGCGCGGCCGCACCAATGGCACGCCGACGAGGCCGCCGTGCGCGCCGGCACCTGCACCTTCCCCGTCAAGTACCTCGGATGCGTCGAGGTCTTCGAGTCCCGGGGCATGCAAGTCTGCGAGGAAGCGCTAAAGGTGCTTAGGGTGAGTTTTAACCTTTTTATCGCTGGGCCTCGCGTATCCGATGTTACACTGAGCGCCAGCTAAAAGTAAATCTTATTCAACATCAACATGGGTGGATGAATTTAAGTAAATTAATTTTATGTCGGTGATGGGCGCTGTCGGCTTATGTCGACTGGCGGTGAAAAGGTTAAATACCATTCGTAACTTAGGAAATTGTAGAATGTGATCACTGATCAGTGAATTTTGATTGCATGCGTTTACCTAACAGTTTTTAGTGAACTAATTCCTTATAAAATGTAAATTTGCAGTTTACGAGCATAATAATGTATGAAACATAAATGCTGCGTATTGTACTTGCAATCTATAGTGTGTCGCCTCTGTGAAGATTTCGCAACGTAGTATGAACTGTAGATATTCTTCCGACCTTGTACAACCAACTGTGAAGTTAGTGTTTGTCGCGAACGAATCGATGCGATGCTACAACCTCGCACATTCCCCCACTAGTGTAGCCGTTGTTTGATGCATCTTGGCATGTTTGCGTTTCATTCAGTACGATGATTGCATCGAAGTTCAATCTATAGCTGTAGGATCGCAAAGATCAAAGATCCTAGTAACATTGAACTGTGTCAATACGTATAATTATAGACCTAACGCACGACGCACATGTCTAATACACTCTGAGCTATTCATCATAATCCTTCTAGCTTTTTCTGAAGAGTGTTGAAGTTCGCTTAGTTACAAAACTAATAAAAACACTAATGACTGGTTTGCTACTCAACTAACACCTACTTCATCATCACTTGTAACGACTGAGTATCAGTATTTTATAAGAACTGTGATTACACGAACTCTAATGATATCCTAAGAATAAACTAGTTGTCAAAACCATATCATTGATTAATTTACTACAGAGATTACACTAAATACTACAAGAAATAGAAAAAGAACAACCGCTTCGAAATCGGACTATCCGTTTGGCATATACAAGGCCACAGACAATCGACAGATACACACACTCATTACATACCAAGATCACAAAACGAAATAACCGTCAAATTTACAAAAAACAACTCTCTACCGAGGATTAAAAAAAAAACAAAGCCCTAACAAACAAACTATTCACCCATCATTAAAGACTTGATTGCGGCATGTTGCTTGTTCTTCTAGCTGCTTAGCAAGCTTCCCTAGCGATAGCTGTACTGACCGTGACATTTCAGAACTCTCGCCGACGCCCGGTCCGGGCTGTGCTTCACGTTAGCGGCGATGGTCTTCGCGTTGTGGAGGAAGAGACCAAGGGGCTCATCGTAGACCAGACTATTGAGAAGGTCTCCTTCTGCGCGCCCGATAGGAATCATGAAAGGGGATTCAGGTAATTCAGATCTTTGGTGGTCTCATACTCTCATCCAAAGTTTAGTACTTCGGATTGACTGTATTATTTGAGCCCAGTAAGAAGTCACGTTCAGCGGCATCTGTGGCGTTCTTTAGCCCATCAGACGTGCAAGTAAACTGGCACTAAGGACCCTCCAGCAAGTGGGACATGGACTGGTCAGAAACACTGCACGCAATTAAAGTTAAGATCTTAAAACTCTTCAAAACGTACATGAATTCAAACAAATTCCTTTAGAAAATAGTGAAATAGTGAAACCTTGTGAAATTATATTCGATCTGCCAGTTTCACTCAAAATGCAGGCATTACCTATTCTGGTGCAAG
Source organism: Xestia xanthographa (assembly GCA_905147715.2). Classification (NCBI taxonomy): domain Eukaryota; kingdom Metazoa; phylum Arthropoda; class Insecta; order Lepidoptera; family Noctuidae; genus Xestia; species Xestia xanthographa. Next base: position 14,842,898 of record LR990656.1, read on the forward strand.
CTCACTAACATTGGACGGTGAGTAATGGCCTAACTCGCCGTCCATCCGTCTTATGACAATAGGCCGTGTCGACGGCGCGTTCAAAACGTTCAAGTTCCACGCGCGTCTCAAAGAGATGTCAGCAAAAGGAAGGGCCGATGCCTGCAGGGGCTGCGGGACTGTTCAAAAGAGATACCGTGGCCCCGGAACACAAAGGGATAAGATGGAACATGGATGGGTTTTAGTCAGTACAAGTCTGATACGCCCTTCCTCTCCGCCCAGAGCGGGAGGATGATTTCATATCCGAAAAAGGGGTCTTAACATTCTCATTGATGTAGCCTACTGCCTTGTAGATGCTATTTATGCAATGCTTAATCGCTAAAACAAACGTTGTTGAAAACGTGACTTTAAAAAAAAGCCACAATCAAACAATTCAGTTATTTTCAAAACAAGAGGTAATCACCGAGCTTATCAATCAATTAATGAAAGTAGGTAATTTGTACCAACACCTGCCTAATAGTAACAGTAGCCAACATAGAATTTAGTCCAGATAGTTTGACCACCTATTTTTTTTTACCTTGTGGTTCCTTTGGTCTTCAATCGACGATGTTGACCTCTTCATAATCAATACAGCCAAAATCAGCTGACTTTAAAATGTCTTCACTTGAGTGTCAACAATACAAGACAGTACCCTCAAAACGCCTTTTTTTTCTTAACCCGATTCTGACTATCCCTTGCTGTACTCCTAGTGACGCCCGTTTTTTTTTTTTTTTTTCTGATGGGGAATCATCAAATAACTCCTCCCGCTCTGGGCGGAGCAGGAGTGTCAGACTTTTACTGACTAAAACCCATCCATGTTCCTTCATCGCCCTTTGTGTTCCGGGGCCACGGTATCTCTTTCGAACAGTCCCGCAACCCTGGCAGGCATCGGTCCTTACGGACCCCTTCCTTTTTGCTGACTCTCTTTGAGGCGCGCGTGGAACACGAACGCGCCGTCGACACGGCCTGTCGTCATGAGACGGACGGATGGCGAGCTAGCCCATAGCCCACCGTCCACAGGCCCTAGTGACGCCCTAAGCCGAGGTTGGGTTGCGATCGCATAGTTTTTAGGGTTTCGTACCCAAAGAGTAAAAACGGGACCCTATTACTAAGACTCCACTGTCCGTCTGTCAGTCTGTCCGTCTGTCTGTCACCAGGCTGTATCTGATGAACCGTGATAGCCAGTAGAGTCAAATTTTCAATGATATACATACCATCGTTATCGAAAATCAGTCCAAACTGTTACCGCCTTCACCGCGTGGAGGTACTCCCAGCTTATGTTATTTTATAATTATAAATTGAAATTAGTGATAGCTTTGATTTCCACATCAGATGTTTCTGATCTTCGATTTTTATAAGTCAACAGGAAATGCCCATCAGACCGAACAACTTTTGCTAAGACGTCATTTCTATATGTGTTATGGTGTTGCTGAGCTCTTGGAGTTCCACAACAGGTGTTCCAGATCTTCGATTTTTATAAGTCAACAGAGAGTGCTCATCAGATTGAACAACTTTTGCTAAAACGTCATTCCTATATATGTTATAGTGTAGTTGGGCTCTTGGAGTTCCACATCAGGTGTTCCAGATCTTCAAATTTATTCTCTCAGCAGAAAATGCTCGTCATGTGGAACAATTTTTGCTATAGAACCATTTTTGTATCTCTTATAGTTTAGCTGGTCTGTCCCGGTTTTGCAAGTTTACAAGATAAATCATAGTCTATATGTTGCCCAGAGTTAATACCTATACAACAAAAAAAAACATTCATATCCGTCCAGTAGTTCTGAAGATTAGCGTGTACAAACAGACAAACAGACACACAGACAATCAGACAGTTTTTTTTGGATTCGTGCTCTATTACTGTTTCTAAACCCCCCTCAATTATTTCTTTTTTAATATATTCAATGTACAGACACAGTTTTTTTACTGCTACTATTATATGTAATGATTCCACATAGAAGTGGTTTTCCTTTTGAAATAAAAAAAAACCACTATTGACTGTACTATGTTACAATTTACAATGCCTATAAAAATACCTCTTATTATAAGAGTTACTAAACCTGATTACTTCTCCAGTTACATATGCCGCGACGGCACAACTCGTCGCTGGATGTGCCACGGGTTCCTTGCGTCCCGAGACAGCGGCGAGCGTCTGTCGCACGCCGTCGGTTGCGCCTTCGCGGCGTGTCTGGAGCGGAAGCAGCGCCGGGATAAGGAGTGTGCCGTGTCTATGAGCATTGATGCTGCCAGCCACGCGTTTACTAGGCAGGGGTCTTTCCGCAAGTCAGGTTAGTATCGAATGTGAATTGAGCAAGATTATGTCTGGACTTCAAAAGAGACTATGACCTCTGAGTTTGTCGGCTGTTGCTTCTCAGAGTAGTCAGGTACGAAACACCGGCCCCATCTAGTTTTAAAAAATGACGTGTAAAAGTGTTTGTAAAAACTTACTTGTAAAATAAACATCATTTTATCGTTTAAATGGATTTAGTGATTTGTGCCAAATTCTCTTACAAGACCCACTTGGTCTTGTAAGAGAATTTGGCAACTGAGGACTATATAGGAGCTTTTCAATGCCAAACTTTTTTCTATATATCTTTTGTATACTCGATGTGTTATATTTATGCAGCTTTGTTAATGATGTCTAGCAAGTCTCTAAAAACATCAAAATGGTCTCTTTCCAGGCATAACACCTCGCCGCGCATCAGAAGCGGACGCCAATAACAGCAATGGCGGCAACGGCGGCGTCGTCGTACCAGTTGGCTCGTTGGGTGGCGTCGGCAACCCGGCCGCCACCACCGGCAACATCAACTCCGGACCGTTCGGCACCGTCGGACCGTTCGGTAACGTCGGACCGTTCGGTAACGTCGGACCGTTCGGTAACGCCGGACACGTCAACAGCTCCGCACACCCCGTCGTGGCGCCGGCGGCTTCAAGGCCCGCACCGCACAACCCCTTCGCGGTGGAGAGACCCCATGCTGCACCACATCTGCTAGAGAGGCAGGGATCTTTCCGTGGGTTTGCGCATCTTAATAACAGGTGAGTTAAAGGATTTTGTTTTAGATAACGACAGTAAATATTATGTTAAAAAATACGTCATGGCAAGATTGTGACCAGTCATTGCTGTGATATAGAAAAAAGCAAGGAAATATTTTTTCTACAAACAATAGTTAAATGTAGTGTAATTCAAATAATATTAGGCACATACTGATGCAAAAGGGTTGCCAAGAGGGTCGTGCTACCCACCAGACATGTAAAAAAAAGCAATATCATAGGTTGTTGGAAGCCAACCACAACCTATGATATTGCTTTTAGTCAAGGCTTACGTGCGCAAACACTAATAAAATCTTCAAATATTTTCCAGTTCTCCTTTCAAGCGCCAGATGTCGCTCCGTATCAGCGAGTTACCATCGAACCTGGAGCGTCAGCGCGCCGGCCTGGGCTCCCCGCCGCGCGTCACGCCCGCACCGGCCGCGCCCGCGCCCGCACCCGACCCACGGCCTGAAGTGCCGCCGCCGCAACAGGTACTGCTTCAATTATTCAATTAGGGGCCGCCTCCACGAGCGAGAATCGCGGCGATACAACGTATTTCTATACGAAAATATCGCCGCGATTCTCTCGCTCGTAGAGACGGCCCAAAAGAGAGTGTGTAGAAAAACATGGCAAGGACGATAATATTGCTGCGATTCTGTCGCCCATGGAGGCGGTCCCTTACTGAATGTTTTAATAACATGACCAGTGTTAGAAGTCGCTTTGAAAGGTAAAATTATTATACTCCATACACCGGCTGACCGGTCAACAGTCGATGGGGACGCAGACAACTTCAGTCGATGGGGACGCAGCGTTTTCACATACTGAACGCGTCTGAGCGTTTGCCTCGCGAGCCGGTAGACGGACAATATTGATGAGCGTCATATAAGCCGCTACTGATCATCTATGTTATTGCAGGAGATGACATCAGCGGACCCAGTGGCAGCGATGTGTCAGCAGCTGTCGGCCGGTCTGCGCGCGCTGGTAGAGGAGCCGCTGGCGGCGGCCGAGCCGGTGGCGGTGCCGGCGCCCGGCCTGCCGCACCCGGACGCGTGGCTGGGCCGCGTGGCCCGCGCGCCTGGTATGGTGAATGTGAACCGCGCACCGGCGCTGGGACATACCGGCCGCGCGCAGTCGTACGCGGGCCACGCTAACCCGTCGACCAACCCGTTCCTGTCGCCGCCCGACGCCGCGCCGGCGCTCTAGGCCGAGCCCCGCGCCGCTCCGCACGCACGAGAGGCCGTTCTCCTAGTGTTCGACTAGAGGACTCGTCTCGGACTCGACTCCTCTCCACGACATATTTCGCTCAGCAGATATCTTCAGCTTTCAGTCGTGACGGGAAACGAGTCGGTCCACGTCAAGTCGTGTAGCGCGCGCGTTATAAAACTTCGATTCTTCTGTAATGGTCATACCCCGTATGTACCACTTTTTATCAATGTCTATGTAGGACATGTGTAACCTTGCCAGACGGCCAAGTAGTTAAATGTACTGGATGCTATGCCATACTGGAAACACCTGTACTTACTACATTTAATCAATTGATGTTGTCTTAGAAACTCAAATTAAAATTTTAAATGTTACTTATACTTGTTTCGTAGTAGACAAGACGAGCCTACTACTGATGTTATTTTTAGAATAATATTTAAAATAACTTTGACTTAAAATGCGGTGACGTGTAGCCTCAAATACGATTCAGACTAATGTTCCTTTTAGTAAATTGACTAGAGATACTACTTCGAATCGATGCGATGTTACGAATAATATCGATGATGTAAAACTTAGTGATGCAATTAAGAAGACTACAAGTTGAACTTATCACAATGAACTTTATTAAAACGCCCTGAGTGAGGCCCTGTCTAACTAATACTATTTATAAACATTATTCATGGTCTAAATGTGATAAAGAGTTAAAATATATTATGCTATATCAATGCTGTAACTTGATATTTAATACAACATATAACCTTGCTATCGTGTTTTAACGTTCGTAAATGTCAAAATTAAATTATAAACATTTTTAATATTAAAATTTCTTAGCATCGAACACTGTAGCATGTGTCTATAGATCGTTGTAAACATTATATCGTGGGCTACTTGTGTCCGAAGAATGAGAAGTAAACAAAAAAATTAATGACGAATGAGTGTTGACGTTAATAATAATATAAAGGCTCAAAGACCGCTATGTATGTTATACTCAGTACGTATATACGTAAATTATAACAAACAACACGTATGCATATGTAAGACTAGCACTCAAATAGTGCTTGTACTAGAATGTGGAGAGGTTCCATTAATTTGATACAAATATAAATGAAAATAGAAAAAGAGATACCAGAATGACTGTTATTTTTGTATCGATATAACCCGGTGCCAGAAATTGACGGATTTTGATAAATAAATGAAAACTACGTTTGTGTGAAAGTTAGATAATTTACTAAATATTGTACTTAACCCTATGTAAATCGCACCGTGCTTTTGCGCCACACACTACTACTGTTGTATAAGTGTTCGTGTTTATAAAATTATAAATACATACATTACGTAAGTTATATTAATTCCATAATATTCGTCCATGCAGTATTAGTCGGACCGAGCGGATTATTGCTAAACACTGTACAACAACAATTAAACGAACAATGCAGTATTTTAATATTAAATCATTTTGTGTAATATATAGGATTTTGGATATATTTTTCCTTTTTTGTATATACTTGTAAAGTTGTAAGGTATTTATCTCTTCGCCGTTCGTGGATCTGTTTTTTATACTTTTTTATTACTATTTTTTCTATGCTGCTATAATTAATAGGTGTTTGGATCGAACAAATGGTAAAAAATATCATTTTCACGTTAGTCATTTTTAAATTCACGTACTTACTTTTACAATTTTAATAATAATTTAGTTGCTAATTTACGTTATGATGTTATAGTTTTCTGTTACGTTGAGCCAGCTATCATAAGTATAGATTACGTGGTTAAATCAATTTTGTTTTTGCTGTAAATAATTTTGTCGTATCTTGAAATGACCTCTCGGTTTTGTGTTGATGTCCACAGAGAGAGACATGTTTGGTTCACATAATTTACTTTTAGCAAAATTTTAATAAAAATATAACTGCAATACAAATTTGTTGCATCACTACATTCCAGATTATTTTTGAAAATAACACACGATGTAATTGATAGATTTAGTAGATATAATGCATATCACTGGCTAGCCTTGCATAAATTAAACGCACTTATGTACTTACGAATTGTAAAACTTTAAAATAGTACTTAAACGTAAAAAAAAAACTTATTGAAACTTGTCTAAATATAACTTATAACCGAAAATTAAATGTTGTCTGTAAAGCAGCTTTAAAGGCACCTATTTGGATAATTTTAAGCATGTTCTGAATGTCCTATTTAAATGTGTCTATCGTAGAAATCTAAACTTCATAAAATGAATTGCGGTATGTTTCGAAAAGTTTTGTAGTTCTTTGAACTAAATGTAGCGATACAGATGTTTCGCCTGGCTTGCACCACAAATATCTAAATACATTTAGTGCTTAATTTTTTTTTTTCAAAAAATAAAAAGAACATATAAAAAAAAAACACGAAAAATTAAATTTTTAATATATATATTTTTTTAATATTATTCTTTTGTTGAAAAAAAAAATAGTCCCAATCGTTTTGAGTTTGATGATCGAGTTTATGGCTTTCGGTTCCAGAACGACCTAAAATTAACCGTGTATTTAAAACATTGCTTGTCAACATCAATAGTTATTGACAGGCATAGAGTGATGTTTTAAAGTTTTCTGGGGCTCAACATAAAGGGTGTAAAAAACTTCTTAACGAAGCCGATAGGCACTTTTTTGTTCTACACCATACCTGGGAACCTTCTGGTTACGGAGATATTGGGGGTCAAAGTTCCAACTTTTTGACAAGTTTTTTTTTAATACAAGTTTTTAATCCACGACCCCCGTACTATTTAATTTATCCATCAGCACAATGTTTTAAGTCTGTTACATTGAGTTCTACCACAGAACATGATTTTTCACCCCAATAAAAAAGTCGCTACCCAGCAATAATTATTGCGTAAAGATACTTAGTTTGATGTACAGAATGCTTGGTTGACGGCTTCGTGATGAGGTTGTTCACACACTGTATTTACTGCTTTGTGGTGCAAGTCTTGTGGGCCTTAATGTTAAAATAATATTGAAATTAAAAAAAAATATTTATGATACTGTAAATTTGTTAGCATTTCACTGTGTCTCTATGTGCACATTATGTATACCTTAAATAGCACCAAAAAGCGAATTTAAACTTAAGTCGCTGTTATACAAAGTACATTAGATTCGTAGGATTATAAATGAGTAGGTCATTCCGGAATATATTTTCGTGTGCTTATATAAAATATACTATTGGAAAAGTTGTACTTAAAAATCACGTTGTTTCGGACTTATTTGTTGGGTGTTATTTGTATATTATACAGTGATTTTATCTTTGTCTAAAGCATGTAAATATTGGCGTATATATGTAGATATTTTAGATAATGAGAGTTCAAATATTATAAAAAATAATAAATTATGTTTAGTTGACATATTCTTTTTATTTATGTTTGAAATTTTTGTTTCACTCAATGGGGTGGCGAATGCAAAGTAAATCTCAGATGGCGCCACCATAGTTGGTCTCAATCTGACCAATGAGGTTAAGTTATTTTGAAATATAAAATGACATTACCACATTTTCAGCCAATGACGATGTTGGGAACCAGCTATGCTAGCGCCATTAGTTCCACAGTTTCCTTCCTCATTAAACCAAGTGAAAAACGTGAAAAATTACACTGTGACGTGGACGAAGCAAAAAGTGTCAGGATCGCAGCAAGTGGCTTTCTGTAGTTTCTGCTTACCCTCATGGAAAAAGGCGTGAGTTTTGTTTGTATGTATGCCATGTGAATACGGGTATACAAGGTCACATTAAATTAGCTAGCGAAACTGTAGATGCGATAGATATCGATATCTCAATATGATGAAACGAAAAAAAAATATTGGATCGTTTTTGTTTCGGAGATAACGACAAGTGACCAAAAAGTCATGGAGCGACTGCCTATCTGACCTCCACAACACAGTTAGTACTGGGTAATACGATACCCCTTGGTAAGACTGGTTGTCAGACTTTTTGGGCCACTACTAACGACTGTGAAATATCTACAAATGATAGCCGGGACCAACAGCTTAACGTGCTTTCCATAGAGTATAGAATTATAACCTTGTGCTTTCCGAGGCACGGAGGAAACTCGGTGTGTAAGGTTGGTCACCCATCCACAGGCCAACCTAGGCAAACACGTCTTAACCTAAAGATCGATCCGAGTGATTGTTATTATTTAGCCACGAGCTCCCCACTCTCCACTATTGTACTATTGTGATCACACTCTGTATTGTACTATATTTGTGAAAGGCTGCGTTCTCACGTGACGATAGATAATCGTGTATAGTTTTAAGTGTCGTGGCTTGTATATTTAAATGGACCTCCATTAAATACACAAACCACGACACTTAAAACTACACGATCACATATAGAACGACGCGATTACTGTCGTCCACGACTTGCCAACTACAAACCAACGATAAAAATTAATCATTACGACATAGTGGGAGCGCGACCTAAGTGTTACGAGGATAGGAAGGGGCCTTGGTTTCAAATAAACAAACTACCAGTTGGTTTGCTGCACCACTTTATTCATTTATGGGTACATGAATACATTAGTCAACGGCATAAACTTCAGTGCCTACGTACTACCTAAACAACGTATTATATTGTCTGTAAATTATTTTTTCTATACATGACAGGTCAGGTGACTAAGAAACATCCACTTACATTACTAATTGTTATAGTATAGTTATAACCTTGCTACAGACACTAAACTACCCAATAAATTACGTAACTTACAGTAATCAAAGCAAGATTATAGTATTTCAAACTTCATAATATTCTTTTCATTTATTCAAGTTAATGTTTTTCTAATTTCACTTTTTGAGTTTATAAAATATAGAAAATTGCGAATGCATATTTTATACAATATTTATTTATATCGGCAAGATTTGTGAAGGTGTTATTTCTTCAACTGTTACAACTTTTTAATCTTAAATATATTATTCTATGGACATACATTTATATTAACTGTCGTAACCAAGCGGGAATGGTTCCTTTATAGTTTCGATTGTGAAATATGCATATTTAATGTGACTTGTAATATTATATTGCCCAAGCTTAACAACAAATCTTATGATTTACTTTGGTAATGCAGTTGGTACAATTTTAAACTTCAAATTACAGAGATCATGTACTGTGATTTAGCCTCGAAATTAGCCAAAACATAAACTTTCCAAATACCTAACCGTTATGTTTACTAAATCTCTGGTCACTGTAGTTTTTTTTAAATTGCTAGTGTAAATAATAGTTTTTTTTTGTTGCTTTTCTGAGTACTTATTGCAATATTTCTAACACATAATACATGTATTCAAGTGACTTAATTTTGTTAGTAAAGAAAAGTTCAAAGTACCCTGTTATAATATAAACAGCGAATAAGAAAGCATTATTCTTATGTTGCATACATTGGGATTCGGTATATTGTAAGAGTAACTGTATTTTCTATTAATTATACACCTAAAACAGCTTTAGCACAGTAGACAATTAATGATTATATTGTAAAACATTCAGATGTATATAATTTACGCAGACTTGTACGTTTGCGACTAGGAATGTTGCCTATAAATGCGTAAGCCGGGACCTATCGCTACATACACAAGATCCAACATAATTCATCTTCAATAACAATAATACACATAATTATTTCTTGCTTCACTACATTTCATTGCGAGGAGGAATAACACTCACAGATAAATAAAATATAGGTACAAAAATATGACTAGCACTAATTTATATTCACATGAAATTCCATCGCAACACTGGAAAGTGGAATGAATTTTATACATTGATGATGTAGCTAATCTCTTTAACAAACTAAATATCATATCACAATTTTAAAAGAAATATTTTTCTAATTTGACTTCAACGTTTAATTCGATTAAAAAAAATATGATTAACTGAACAATATAATTTATTCAACATTCTTAGGAAATACAAGCTTATAAACTTCGAGATTTCTGAGATCTAACTTAAATAATATTAAAAACAATAATTGTACAATTACCTAATCGTATTAATACTGTTTTAATAATAATAAAAAATAAGCAGCACCGTAAATAAAATATTTTATAAATATGTTGATTAAAAAATACAATACAAATATAAATCCATACAAGAAACAGATGCTTGTAAAGTTTCATAGAAAATAACTTTGGCGGTAAATACAACGCTAAAAATAAGCAAAATTTTGGTATTTGTTAAGAACAGTTAAATATTAGCCAGTTATATAATTTGGATTTTTATCCAAGAAGCTGAGTGCGCTTCAGAAACGATATAGGTAATATGTATACTTAAAATACAGGAGGCCAGGGAATATATTCGTAGTCTGAGGCATATTGTTAGACACTAGTCCATCATTGTGATGGCGTTAATAGTATTTCATAAGTTGGGAGAAATCTTACATAATATAGATTCCACTAATATCTCGTCCTCATCAAGATACAATAGGCACACAACAACGTAGCGGCCTGTACGTCAAGTTTAAAATTACGTTCACATTGGGAAGCGTACCGGCGGGGCTGATTGTTGGTCACGGTCGGTCCAAGACAAACGGACGATACAAACACTATACCGCGGATGCACTGACAAGTGGTTTGCTTACCAACTGAATTCTAGAAAAGGTGGAGCATGCCAACTGTGCGTTTCCACTGGTAAAATATTCTACACATGTTCACATAACACATGTTGAAATCCCTATTTTTCTCTCTCGCTCCGTCCTCTCTAGTAGACAATATGTTTTATGTTAATGTTTCGCAAAATGCACATTTTCAGGCACTACAGGTGAATCCACAGTTTCGAAGTCATTGATGTTCTTAATAAATTGATAATGAGCTAAATGTAAACTAACATACAGTTGAAATTAGCGTGCGAGAGATGCACTGGTGTACACGCAGTATTTTCAACTCTAGTTTAGTAATGATTTAGTTTAATATCAATTTGTCGTTATACATGTTTTCCAATTTCCGGACTAGGTAATAAGCAGTATATCAGTTTAGGCGCCAATCCTACAGGCGAAAGAATCGTGGCGATAGTTTTGCCGTGCAACAAATTATTGCCGTGTGGAGGTTGGTGCATAAGGTTTCTATTGAATTTGATAGCCCGGCTAGACTATCGCCGCGACTTCCGTGGCTTACATATGAGTATGTGCCCGCTAGCGCTGCGTGATGTTGTCGTGGCAGCGCTGGCACACGCGCACGGGCCGCAGCGCGCGCAGGCGGCGCACGGGCGCCTCGTAGCGCGAGCAGCGCCCGCAGAACACGGCGCCGCACTCGCGGCAGTGGTGCCGCCGCTCTAGCGCTGTGAAGCGCACCTGAGGAAAGCGCCGATACTACAGTATTTTCAAAGTTATTTTGTCTCTGACACTAACTCAACAGAAGCCTTCTTGCAATGAGAACTCCGAGCACTCCGTAACACCTACTTTAACAAATAAACATTCTGATTCTGGGTTAGTGACATAAGCTTTGTTTTTGTATAAAAATATTTGTACGCCATATCATGGCTGGATATGCTGGATCCAATATTGTAACATCTATATGTACCATGTCCTAACAAATAAACATTATTGATTTTGATTTGAGAATAAGACTCATTTCCATTGGCGCAAAGTCGAAGCGACGCGAAGCTAAGCGATTCAACGAGTCGTCGCGAGAATGTGGGCAAATATGGGCCCCCGTCTCGTCGCTACTATGTAGTGCGAGGGGTGACCCGGTATTCATTCGGCTCTAGGGGTAGCAAAGCCGCAGGTATGTTAGAAAACCGGTTTAACGATTCTTTTTTCATCACTAAACCGGTTTTGCGGGATTTTCGGTTATTTCGATTTTTTTCTGAGGGTTTCTGAAGAGTTCTGGGAGTCTAGGGGTTTCTAAACGGTTCTGAGGGTCTGGGGGTTTCTGAAGAGTTCTGGGAGTCTGGGGGTTTCTGAACGATTCTGAGGGTCTGGGGGTTTCTGAAGGTTTCTAAGAGTTTCTTTTTAGGTTTCCACGTCGAAAAGGACCCCGACTCTCGACTTAAAAGGTGGGTAAGATTTCATTAAAAGAACCTTAACTGGACTGGCTCGATTTACATCAGGCTCGATTCAGCATTGTAAAAAAGTTTATCAACTGAAGAAAATGTATAAGTTAACTATTAGCGTACCTGACATTGTGTGCAGTAAGTTAACTATTAGCGTACCTGACATTGTGTGCAGTAAGGCGCCGTGTCGTCTCGTATCCAGTGATCGGCCGGGCCGCCCTTAGCGCCCGCCGCGCTTGACATATCGGGAGCCGACCAGCGGAATATCTACAAACAATTCAATAGGGATAATAAAAACATTATCGTTTAGCGATAGTTTCCAGAGTGCGATTTAAGAACCTGCTTGAAGCGTGATCTCAATTCGTGTTTACTACGTTTTACTAGTACATTGTGTATTAAGGGCGGTAAGTAAGGAATTACAATCGAGACTCTAGTAGAAGCCCGAAGTCGAAGACTGAGGGCTTTTTGAGACGAGGTTCGTAAGGCTCTGTCGCAAAATGACCACTTCTCAAAATGTCTACAGATAGCAAAATGTCCCTTTCGCAAAATATCCTTCTTTAAACAGGCAGTCATTCCTTTCATCAGTAAAAGAACCTGGCCGAGAGCCAGTAGGTGTGCAACACAGGGGAAAAAAAAAATAATGACAAAAAAGAAATAAAAAATTAAAGGAAAAGTTTATTTTATTCTTTTTAGCGCATTTAAACAAAAGCTTGTTTTTAAAAAGTTTTTTTTACTTAAAAAAAATTAAATGACTAAAAAAAAGGTGAAAAAAAAAAGTGACAAAAAAAATATAAATAAATAAAATGCTTTTTATTCAGACTAAGTCCATTTGGTTAGTACAACACAACTTATAAACTAGTGTTAGTACTTATATCTACCCGAAGAACAAAACAATACAATTATTAATTATGCGACACAGTGGCATGTAGTGTAGGTGCATCCAATGCCCCAGTATGGGACTGTCCCACCTGTCAGCTATAGTTTTCAGGATGCTGTTGGGGCTGACGCGTACCCTGCGCATGATGGAGGCGCATCGCTTGCGCATGATGGCGTGAAAGCCATCAATGCCCGCTTCTGCAAACATGCCGGAAGCACTGCAGTTGCGCGGCAACCCCATCAACACCCTGAACGCATTGTTTATTGTTGTATAAAAAAGAAAACATTATAAAATAGAAGGAAAAGGAAAACTTTTTTTTTTTTACGTTTTTTCAGTCTGTTATTTTTTTTTTATTATAAAGGGTGTAAAACACCCGAAGCCGAAAGGTACTTGTTCTCCTCGTCATTGCGATCATTTTTTTGTTCTACACAATACCTGGGAACCTTCTAGTTACGGAGATATTGGGCGTCAAAGTTCCAACTTCATGACAAGTTTTTTTTTTTAATACAAGTTTTTAATATAAGATTTTTACTTGAAACACCTCCACGACCCTCGTACTATTGAATCCATCCATCACAGCACAATGTTTTGAGTGCGTTACATTGAGTTCTACCACAAAATATGATTTTTCACCCCAAAAAAAAGTCGTTTCCCAGCAATAATTTTTGCGTAAAGTTACTTAGTTTGATGTACAGAATGCTTGGTTGACGGCTTCGTGATGAGGTCTTTTACACCCTTTATTATTATTTTTTAACAAGCTTTTATTTAAATGCGCTAAATAGAATAAAATTAACTTTTCTTTAATTTCTTTTTTTCCATTTTTTTGTAATTTATTTATTTTTTAAGTAAAAAGACTTTTAAAAACAAGCTTTTATTTAAATGCGCTAAAAAGAATAAAATAAACTTTTCCTTTAATTTTTTCTTTTTTTTCCCTTTCTTTTTGTAATTTTTTTTTCTTCTTTGTTGCACATCTACTGGCTCTCGACCAGTTCTTTTACTGATGAAAGGAATGACTGCCTGTTTGAAGAAGGATATTTTGCGAAAGGGACGTTTTGCAAAAGGGACATTCTGAGAATAGTACATTGTTCACCGAGAGGAGAAAGTGACCGATTACCGTCGAGGGTGTCGTTTGAAGCCCGAGCCGTAGGCGAGGGCTTTAAAACACCCGAGATCGGGAATCGCACTTTCTCTCGAGTGATACATAGTGCTTTATACTACACCTACGAGGAAAATAAAAAACGAAATCTTTACTAATTGAAATTTATATTGAAATTGTCAATTTTCACATGTTCTTTTTTCAACCTGCCGCCGCAGGGTCGCACTGCCAGCCCGACACCATCCAACACACAGCTAGTGGCCAGTGTCATTTGGGAACTTGAAGATAAAAACTAACTGTAAAAACTTTTTCGCTTTTGATATTTAGGTTACCGGCGCATAGTACAGCGCAGATGGTGGATTCGAGGAACTGAAGAACATGCTTAGTTCTTGGAAGGCTGATCAGGATAAAATCCTCAATAAATTAGTGACCGACGTTTCTGAATTGAGGCAGCAGAATATCTCCATCCAAAAGTCCAACTCGGAGATTGAAAAATCCCTTAAATTCTTCAACGCGGAATATGAGGTTATGAAGTGTCGCTTAGACGCTGTGGAGGCCGAACACAGGAAATACGTGAAGCGCTGTCATGAAATCGCCAGCAATAGTAGCGAACAAAGGGTGGCCACACTGGAAGCAAAAATAGACTCCATGGAACAACAGGCACGCCAGCTCAACATAGAGGTCTGTAATCTACCAGAAAAACGCAATGAAAACCTTGTGACAATCATGGAGTCGATATGTAGTGCCATCAATTCACCGGTGTCGCATAATGACATCATATCTATACATAGAGTCCCACACGCGCGCCAGCAGGATACCAAACCCAAGAATTTAATTGTCAAGCTTAGGTCGCGGATCGTTCGTGACAACTTACTAAGCGCCTACCGTAATGTGAAGAGTCTCAAGTCTGATCAGGTAGGAATGTCAAGTGCTACTCCTGTTCCTATATACTTAAATGAACATCTAACCCTAAAAAATAAAGCTTTATTTCGTGAGGCCAAAACACTTGCAAATAAAAATGGATTTAAATATGTTTGGGTTAGAAATGCGACAATACTTGTGCGTGAGCGAGACAATGACAAATCATTTGCGATTCGTTCCACCGAAGACCTCAAAAGGATCGTTGCTAGCGAGAAAACCGGTACAGGTGGTGCAAATCAATGACGTTAAATGCATTACTGTATTATTAAGCATTGCCTTATCATTTTGCTTCCTGCTTTCATGTGATGTATTGTATGTTCAAACCTACATTTTCTCAGTTCTGTGCATGTGTTGCTGTTATTTTTCAATTTTCTTTTCTGGCCTGTATGTTATTTTGCTGTTCAATATTATTGCAATCCTGTGTATTCCTCAGTTTGATGGGTATGTTTCATGTGTGTTGTTTCATAATTGTAAGCAACTAAAATTATGTTTAAAAAAAAAACCCTTCTTATTATTTTACCGGATAGTAGTGGACTGGGCTACAGACTCTGGGTTGCTATTCCAATTATATATTCAAAATATTCTTGTATCATTTCTAATTGTTGCAAACTTTTCAATCAATGGCTTCTAACAACGTTATGATTTATTACCAGAACTGTAGAGGTATTCGGACCAAGTTACATACTCTTTATATGAATATACTGGCTAACGCCTATGATGTCATCATACTGACTGAAACCTGGTTGATCCCCAGCATCCAAGATAGCGAATTCATTGACGATCGGTATATTGTCTTCAGATGCGATCGCGATCGCTCTGCGACTAAAAAACACGATGGCGGGGGAGTTTTGGTAGCGGCGCTTCGTGAGTTACGTCCTACTAAGTTAACAACATATTTTGTCCACCCAGAAGTCGAACACGTTGTTGTCCAACTGCCTGCTTTCCAACACAACAAACGCCATATTATCAGTGCTACATACATGCCACCGCGAATGCGTGAAGAACTATACACACAATACTTTGACATGTTACAAGGCTTAGTTAACGCTCCTGCCACAGACTCGTATTTTATTGTTGGTGATTTTAACCTACCAGACATCGCTTGGTTGGGCCAAGGGAATCATGCAATTGCACAAGTTTCAGACACAAAAGGACGAATAATGATGAATTTTATGAATTTAATCAATGGCTTACAATTTAATGTCACTAAAAATAAATTAGGTCGTATACTCGATTTACTTATATCCAATGTCGATTGTAAGGCGGTATCATGCAACGCTTTACTTGATCCCGATAGCCATCACCCAGCTATTTCTGCTTTGACTTGCTTGACCACGCAATACACTCCCTTGAAATGCCGCACGGTTCATAGACATAACTTTCATAAAGCCAACTACGATGCTATAAACTATGAACTAAGTAAAATTGACTGGGGCTGTGGACTCTCTCACCTCGGGTCTGAGCAAGCTGTGAACGCCTTTTATGAGATACTATACGGTATTATCAAATTACATGTTCCGTTAACTAGAACCAAAAATTCTAGCTTCCCAGTCTGGTTTTCGCCATCTCTCATAAGAATCTTTAAAACTAAAGAACGCGCCTGGATTAAATGGAAGACATACAACAATCAATCCGATTACTTCAAATTCTCCAACTATCGGAAACTTTTCCACAGTGAGTCTATCAAATGCTATAAGAAATATATTGGAGCGGTCGAAGACAGCATTCCTAAGAATATAAAGCATTTCTGGACTTACATCTCATCTAGAAAGGGAAAAGCTAATTATCCGGCCAGTATGTACTTCAAAAATGTTTCTTCTGATGACCCCACGGACATATGTAATCTATTTTCTTCTTTCTTTTCTTCTGTCTACGAACCCTCTACTTTTGACCCTGAAAAGTGGCAGCCTCCTGACAGCTTTGCAGATAACTCGTCTAGCATATTCGATATTCACCTATCTGCGGAAGTTATACTATTGAAGTTGAAATCTTTGGATCCATCTAAAGGGGCGGGACCTGACGGCTTGCCACCCAACTTCTTCATAAAAACATCTGACACCCTGTGCAATGCTTTGCATATAATTTTTAACAAATGTTTGCGTGAGGGTGTTTTTCCCGCAATTTGGAAACGTGCGTTTATTACTCCTGTCCATAAAGCTGGTGATAAGAATAATGTAGAAAATTACCGCCCCATCTCAATCCTTTCCACCTTGTCTAAGGTATTTGAGAGTCTTGTCCACGGTGCCTTGTATCCTCAGATTCATCAACTTATTATACCTGAAACACGGTTTTGTAAAACGTCGTTCAACCACGACAAATCTGTTAGTGTTTACAAATTACCTCTTTGAAAAAATGGATTCGCGCGTTCAAG
This sequence comes from Xestia xanthographa, assembly GCA_905147715.2. NCBI lineage: Eukaryota > Metazoa > Arthropoda > Insecta > Lepidoptera > Noctuidae > Xestia > Xestia xanthographa. Next base: position 14,860,400 of record LR990656.1, read on the forward strand.
TAGATGCTGTCTATACAGACTTTCAGAAGGCTTTTGACAAGGTGGATCATTCACTGCTTTTAGAAAAAATTGCCTTTAATGGAATTCGCGGTAATTTGCTGAGATGGTTCGCTTCATATATTTTTAATAGAACCCAAAGAACGGTAGTTAATGGATATGAGTCTGAGCCTGTTGTTGTTAGGTCTGGGGTTCCACAGGGATCCATTTTAGGTCCCCTTCTTTTTATAATATTTATTAAGGATATTAAAAACTGCTTCATTAATTCAATTTTTTTAATGTACGCAGATGACTTAAAAGTCTATAGATCATGCAAAATACACAAGACTGCGTACTCTTGCAAGACGACTTAGATAGACTTAATGCGTATTGTATTAAAAATAAACTTTTTCTTAGTATTCCAAAATGTCATAGCATCTCATTTACTAAAAACAAAAAAGTAATACACTACAATTATTATATTAATAGCGCACGCTTGGACAGTGTTGCGAACGTCCGGAACTTGGGTATCACACTAGATTCACGTTTACATTTCGACATACATGTTGATAACATAATAAACAAGGCGTTTCGTATGTACGGCTTCGTTATGCGATCATCTGGTGACTTTGTGCGGCCCTCTACGTTCTTGCTCTTATACAAAACTCTGATTCGCTCCCAATTGAAATACGCCATCCAGATCAGGAACCCTCTCTACGACAAATACTGCTCCGGATTGGAAATGGTACAGAAAAAGTTCTTGCGGTCTATGAACTATAAATGTTTTAATTCCAAGGTTACATACGCGCAGTTACTGAAGCGATATGGCGTTCTGATTTTAGAGTCCAGGAGACTTCTTCTGGGTGCAATGACACTACATGGCTTGTGTAACAATACATTCGACTGTGTTGACCTCACTAATCAGTTATGTTATAGAGTACCCAGAACTGTTGTCCAACGGGGGGTGTGCGTACCCCGACTGTTCCAACAGACTTGTGCAAAACTAACGCCGGAATGCGCGCACCTCTTCGTCGCCTTGTTGAGATATACAACACACACTTTATGGAGCTTGACATATTTACTCTATCCAACCAGACATTTAAAAAAAAAGTTAGATATTTTTTCAAAAAAGCAGTGAAAAGAAGGTGATAATTTAATTGAATTTATATTTTGTATTTTATTTTGAATTATTTGAACTGAACTGAATTATATTGAACTGAATTAAATTATTTGTATTTGAAATAATATTGAACTCAATTTAATGGAACAAAATTAAATTTTATGGAAACAAATATTTAATGGAATTAAAATAATTTGTATGTGATCAAATGAAATTAAGATAAGTTTAACTGAATTAAGTGGGAATAAATAAATTAAATTAATTTATATTACATCAAATACAGCCGTCACAGAAGGCTCTGTAATCTGTAAAATCTAACCACAGAGGACACTGTACGTATATATATTATTATATTGAAACCACAGTTTGTTATTCTTTTGTTAAGACGTGGATATTGGTGTGGGTTACATGGTTGTGATTTTTAGTTTATAAGGATTTTTTGTGTTTTCTGTAGCATGTAACTGTTTTATGTCCCTAATAAATAAATAAATAGTCTTACCCAAAATTAAAAAAGAAAAACCACGTAAGAAATGGATTTTCATACACTTTTCTCTCCCGCTCAGATGCGTTTTCTCCCCGCATATTTGTTCGATATGCAATGACGTACTTTCTACCGTAAATTTGATAAAGTATCAAGGTACTTTCCAAGCAGGTGTAGTATAAAGGGACATTTTGCTACCTGTAGTCATTTTGAGAAGTGGTCATTTTGCGACAGAGCCGTTCGTAATTCCCGTACCGCCCGTGACACATACAATGTTTTTCATCACATTTGCGAGTAAATAAATCAAATTATAGGGTAGAAACACTTATTTATAAAAAAATATAGTCACTGTAGTCAGTAAAATTAAGGCTAACGTTTCGGGGACTCTTATTGTTTGGGACCAATTATTAGTAATATTTAATTGTGATATTTTACTTCAAATAAAAATAAAAATCGATCTGATGTAAACTCTTTGCTTGAACTTGAACCTGCATGACGTGTGTGCAGTGCTACAAATTAAAAAAAAAATTACTTACCGACCTTGGGAAAAAGGGTCGAGGGTTTTATACCCGTATAAAACCCTCGACCCTTTTGGCCGCAATGCCCCGGCATTGCGGCCAAGTTAACCTGCATGTTATGTTACTGTTTACGTGCAAGTGTGATGAAATTTTTTTTACGTTCGCTTTCATTCATAACCTCCCATCGTCTGCTAGAAACACGCTCACAAATTGCTAGTGTGAAATATCTTAAAAGTATCCACTGGCGAAAAAACACAAATAAAAACATATCGTCTGAAGTCTGACGATTTCAACTTGTTATGTGTGAATGTTTCGTCAGGGGAAACGCTCCGGTACCTACCACACGTTTACAAACCAGCTGTGTGTCGTACAGTTTATTTTCACACATTAATTGATTATTATATTTATCTGTTTGACTCACCCGTCCCCTGGCGTCCCCGACGGCGAGCCCACGCCCGCTGCGCGCGGCGGCGACGGCCGTGACGGACGCGGGACACGCGTTGTCGCGCCGCTCGTACGCCGTGTGCATCGTCAGCTTGCCTCGCAGAATCAGGCGACGGATCCATTTGATGCCTGATTCTGATGTTTTAATTAATTCATTATAAGCTTTAACCTCGGTGGACCTGGTAAACACCGTTGTATTTGCCTTCTAGGGGGAATGGGCGTCACCCTCCTAGTGACCTTATAAATCGACCCTACTCGTGGGAACAACATGAATGATAATATACTTAAAAACAATTCAAATAACCAAACTGAACAGCAAAATAAAACCTTAACTCAGCAAATATTCCATAAAGGCCTCTTCGTGAACAGACCTCGGGCCCAATCTCTAAGTGATGACCGCATAGCACATAAAACAACAGGACTGAATGAACCTAGCAAAACACTCTCTGAAAACATCATATCTGGCGAACCAAAATCCCCATCCCAATGGATAGAAGTGAACGAGAGAAAGCGTACAAGACAGAGTCCCGACCACGCAAACTACCATGCTCAAAAGCAGACCAAACTTAGTAGCTACTGGCTCAGCCAACCAGTACCGACATCAAACAGGTTTGAGGACCTAGAGGTTTACCCAAATCCAGAGAATGCAGCACAAAAAGAAGATAAGGGAAAAATTCCCAAACCACCACCTATATTCGTAGAAAAGGTCGAAAACATACGGCCGCTTCAACAACTCCTTGAACAACATGCTACGGGTGACTACGAAATTAAAACCCTAAATAGTAATAAGGTCAAAATTCAAACTATGACACATACTACCTATAAAGAAATAGTAAAAACAGCTAGAAAGCAAAGAAACGGAGTTTTACACATACAAGCCTAAGCAGGAACGCAATTTCAAATCTCGTCCATTGATACACAAGAAATTCACCAAGCCCTAAAAGAAATAGGTCATGACACTGTCAACATTTGGAACATTAAGCAGAGAATAACAAAAAAGCCTCTGGATATGTTCATTGTTGAATTGCTACCGAAAAGTAACAACAAACAAATATACGACCTTAAAAGCCTCCTACACATACGTATAAAAGTTGAACCGCCAAGACCAGTGCGCACCATACCGCAATGTGCCAAGTGCCAGCAATATGGGCACACAAAAGCATACTGTCACCGTACACCAAAGTGCATAAAATGTGCAGGCAGCCACTTATCAGCCAATTGTACCCGAAAAGAACGTTCTGATTCAGTGAAATGCGCACTTTGTGATGGTAACCATCCAGTAAACTATAAAGGTTGTAGCGTATACAAGGATTTACAAAAACAAAAATTTCCACCCATACGAAGGAAACAGATTGAACAGAAGGGTAACCCTGAAAATGCTGAAGAGCCTTTAACACAAAACAATACAAAAAACCCACAACATAAACGAACCTATAGCAATGTACTTTTGAACAAGGAATATGAAACACCGCAATCACACGCAATCCATCCATCCGACCAATTAAACGATATGAAACAGCTAATGGAAATGTTTAAACAAATAATGAATCAAATGGGTACGATAACAAATCTGCTTACAAGTCTAATGTCAATAATGTCCAAAAATTCAACCAACTCAAGTTAGTACTATGGAATGCCAATGGGCTGTCACAACACTTCTCTGAAGTTAAACTGTTTCTCGAAATACATGATGTAGATGTTATGCTAGTAACAGAAACACATTTTACAAGCAAATCATATTTAAATATACCAAAATACAAATTTTACCACACAATGCACCCTGATGGAACAGCTCACGGTGGCTCAGCTATAATTCTCAAGGAAAAAATAAGGCATTATGCTGCCGCTCCGTACTGCACAGAGGAAATACAATCTACTAATATAGTAATCGAAGACCCCAAAGGCGAGATAGCATTGTCTGCAGTATATATTCCTCCCAAACATAACATGAAAACCGATAAATATAATGCCTTTTTCAAAACCCTAGGGCATCGGTTTATAGCTGGTGGTGATTACAACGCGAAGCATACTGAATGGGGGTCACGACTAACTACACCTAAAGGACGCCAACTTATGGAAGCTATCAGGGCTTTACAACTGACTGTCACGTCAACTGGGGAACCAACATACTGGCCCGCCGATGTCAGTAAAAAACCTGATCTCATTGACTTTTTTATTTGCAAAGGACTACCTCAGTCATCAATAAAGTGTAGCTCTTGTTTTGAAATGTCGTCAGATCACTCACCAGTAATTGCACTAGCTAACTGTAACGTCACAAATGTCGCCAAAACATGTAAGCTACATACCACAAAGACAAACTGGCCATTATTCCGCGACCTTGTCGAGCAATCCCTTGACTGCCAGATACCTCTTAAAACAGATGAATATTCAAGCAGTCGAGTATTTTAATAAGAATATACAGGAAGCTGCATGGGCCGCAACTCCGCTTCAACTTGAATACGACAAACCCAGCAGTCCGTGTTCTAAATATATCTTGGAACTGGTAAATTCGAAGCGCAAAGCCAGAAAACTATGGCATGAAACAAAATATCCGGCACATAAAACCACATTTAATAATATTACAAGTAAAATGAAAAGAGCCCTAAAAACGACCACAAACAAAGAAATGGAAAACTACCTCAGAAGTCTTGATGCGACCCAAGCCACCGATTACTCTCTTTGGAAAGCTACGGCAAAACTTAAGAAACCAATAATACATCGATCTCCTGTTATGAAGCCAGATGGCACATGGGCGAAAAGCGACAAAGATAAGGCGAATGTATTCGCCCAACACCTTTCTGAAGTTTTTACCCCAAACGCTGACCATGGATCTAGCAAAACCAGTTTAATCAAATCTGAACTAGATAAACCACATCAACTGGATAAACCCATAAAAAAATTCACTAAGCAGGAAGTACTAACAGCAATTCGAAAAATCAACATCCATAAGGCACCGGGGTATGATCTTATTACGGCCAAGATCTTGCAAGAGCTACCTGGCGTCGGCATTACATTCCTAACCTATCTATACAACGCATGTCTCTGGAAAAACTTTATTCCGCCACAATGGAAGGTTGCAGAAATCATTATCATTCCGAAACCTGGCAAAGACCCTGCTGATGTCAAATCTTACCACCCGATCAGTCTTCTTCCAGTTCCATCTAAAGTCATGGAAATACTAATACTGAAACGTCTTACACCGGAAATTACAGCCAACAAGCTTATCCCCGACCATCAGTTCGGTTTTAGACAATCCCATGGTACAGTAGACCAAGTACATAGGCTGGTGGAAAAGATCAATTACACATTTGAAAGTAAACAACTGTGTTCTGCTGCCTTCCTGGACATTTCGCAAGCGTTCGACCGTGTTTGGCATGATGGACTTTTGTACAAAATCCGCAAAGACTTACCCATAAATATCTACCTTCTCATCAAGTCATATCTTAGCGACAGACACTTTTATGTTAAATATGGCGACATTACCACAAAGTTACACGAAATAAGAGCAGGAGTCCCGCAGGGCAGTGTAATGGGTCCAATGCTCTATCTTATATATACTTCAGACTTACCAAACAGACAAGACACAATGACAGGAACATTTGCTGACGATACAGCGGTTCTTGCCATTGATGAAACCGCAGCTGGAGCATCGGCGAAATTACAACGAAATCTAAATGATATCTCGAACTGGCTGAAAGACTGGCGTATAAAGGCAAATGAAACTAAATCAGTCCAAATAACCTTCTCTTTAAGAAGAGAAACGTGTCCAGAAGTTGAACTAAATCAAATAAAGATACCCCAAGCAGATGAGGTTCGATACTTAGGAGTCTACTTAGACAGACGACTTACCTGGAAAAAACATATAACAACTAAAAGAAAGGCGCTTGACTTACAACTAAGAAAGATCTATTGGCTCATGAGAAGAAAATCCCAAGTTACACTGGAAAATAAACTCCTTCTATACAAGTGTATACTCAAACCTGTCTGGACTTACGCTTTGCAGCTATGGGGCACTGCATCCAAATCAAATATCGAAATTTTACAACGCTTCCAGTCAAAAACCATGCGTATGATAACTGGAGCACCATGGTATATTACGAATAATCACCTACACCGTGACCTAAAAATCAAGACAGTCAAAGATGAAATAAAGGACTCTTTACTACCCTACTGCAAGAGAATTGTAAACCATCCAAACCAACTGGCAAGAAGTTTAATGGAACAACAACCAAATCGCACATTTAGAAGGCTAAAGAGACGTGCTCCTCAAGATCTTCTCTAACACAAATATAAAGAAGCCATACTAAATGGACATATCATTGGATACTGTACCATGCACGCCATATTTGTACATACATAAAATCTAGCTTAATGTCGACAAGACAGATTGCTGGAAGAAAAGGAGATTAAAAAAAAAAAAAAAAAAAAATTATAAGCTTTAGAGAAAATAGACACTTGGAAAAGATGGGATACTGTGAGATCTTGTAAATTACAGCAGTCATCACCAGCTTTACTATTTCAGCGGATTATTCCAAATACGCCTACTGTGGAAATAGGTTTTCACATCAGACTAAACAAACTAGGCGCTGCAACATAATGTTTTTTTTACTTCTCATGCTCTAAAGCTCGCTTTTATGTCGTGCGTAGGCCACATAAAGTCGCTTTTTATGCTCTAGAGCATAAAGTAAAATTTTCATCGAAGACCAAGGCAATCGGTCCAACAGCCATACGAACAACCTCTTTATTTTAATTCGTTTCGTTAGTATTGTCTGTCTGTCTGTCCGTCCATCTGTACGTCTGCCTGTCCGTCTGACTAAATTGACTATTTTTCTTGCACTAAAAGTGAAAAGTACAGTGTAACACACAGCGCTAAAATCCCATTATAACTCGGTTCCTATTTACTACCTCGTACATAATGGGTCATTTTAGCCCCTTATATTACAATGTACTATTGAAGTGTGCCTTGAACTTTTGTCGTAGACATTTAAAATGCCTGACACCAACACAGCAATATTAACTTTGAAAGTCGAAAATCTTACCAAAAAACAATTAATCTACAAGCATAACTCGGTCATATTATCTGTGCACCTCGCTCGATGAAATCACATTTACGCACACGTACATATTAATGCGTATCGGCAACAAAGATGCTTACCATACCGAGGCCCTACTCTCTAAAGTCCGTCCGTCCATCCGTCTCTATCCTTCTCTCTCGCGCACGTCTGCAGATGAGTGCGAGTGAGAGAGACGGAGAGGGCTCCTGACGCGATCGGGGCGAGCGTGGCATAGTGAAGGCGGAAGTGGGAGGGGCATCGCATTTCAGCGACGTGCAGAGATGAAGTTACCTATATCTATGGTAGCGGGCTGTATCTTAGCAGGAGGCCTGTGCATGGCGGCGGGCGAGGCGGGCGCGGACACCACGACGAAGGAGTCCGTGAGGCTGGTGTCGGACTTGCTGGCGCGCAGGCCGCTCTCCTGGCTCACGTCAGCGGATGTAGCGCCTGAAGCCTCCATAGAGCACGACTCGCTTGACTCGCCGATGCTGCCGCCACCTGTGGGAATGACTATGGTTTAAGAAGTCCCTAAAAAAAACTTATGATTGTTTAATATAAGATACGAGTAGTTAGAAAGATAGTTATGTGATAAAGTTCGTGAACTAAACGACGGTCACACGAGTCTTGGCTTGGCAGCGATGGCGATCATGACACGTACAAGCACGACCGTAAATATTTAGTACGATGGGATTTCTGAATACTCGATTTTAGATCTAATTACGTCTCGCTCCTACGCAGTGGCGTAGCGTGGGTTTTCGCCGCTTGGGGCCGACCGCAAATACCCCTTGTTTCAACATAAAGTGCTGATTATGAGAAATCTACGCCGTTCAAGATGTTAAACTGATACTTTTCTGATAGCTCATGAACGAATATATCCTTCGAAAACCAATTTGTCAAACAAGACCGGATCTGCCTTTGGAAAATAAGCGCCATAAAGGTCATGTTCTGAAAACTTCTTGAAACTTCCCTTGTTTTTCGAAGCAGGTTTCTCAAAATAAATGTATGAAGCTTGTCGTCTAAATTGCAGAACCGAGTTCCTTGTATCATTAGTTTTCCAAAATGGTGCCACAGCATACTTTTTTTAGTAAGTGAATAACCTGAAAACAACGATTGTTCCTGAGAAGGTTTTTTCGATGTACATCTTCCTTGTTGCAGATTTTCTTGTTTCCGCTATGTGATGTTAGCTATTTACTTAATGCGCCGGATCCTAGCCGATCAGATCAGGTAAAATCTGTCTCTCTCAGGTGTATTTTAACATATCCTAGCAGACAGTTAAAGCTGTAATTTTCTGCTATCAGAAAAGTATCAGTTTAACGGCTTATATTACTCACAATCAGCACTTTATGGTGGAGAGGTGATAAATTTCAAAATAACTTTAAAAGTTAGATTTCCCAAAAACCATTTAGTTTGGACCCCGAGATATCGGGGTCAAAATTGTAGCAATAAGATGTTTAATGGTACCACCCATTTGAAGGCCTGCACCCAATTACCAATCACCCTATACAGGCCCGCCGCTAGCTGTTTCGTCGCCCGCGTGCAATACCAATTATGCCGCCCTTCGACCAGGTCCCGGACTGGGATCCGAAACCAGGCCCGGGCATTTGAGAGACGGTCGGATGTAGCCTGCAAAAACGAGCGAAGCGAGCTCGAAAATTTGGTATAACTTGGTCGACTTATAATCGACAATGTAAGATCCAAGAGAAAGATGGTTGCAAGAGCGAGCGAAGCGAGCTCGAAAATTTTTACATCTTGCCTCGAAATTCAGATATTAGTAATATGTAATTCGCTCGAATTGCCGCCCCCTGGGTGTGCCGCCCGAGTGCGGTGCACGCTTTGCACGCCCGCTTACGGCGGCCCTGACCCTGTATATCAACATTTATATCGTTTTCTATGGCGAGAATGGCACGAAATTGCGCGCGTGATTTTGAATATTTTTTTTTTACCAATTCCAAATTAATAAATTGGCGTTTCCTGCCGCCCCCTTTCGTATGCCGCCTGGGGCCGTGGCCCCCCCCCCCCCCCCCCCGTAGCTACGCCACTGCTCCTACGGTCTATGATCTCGCCAGCAATGAAAGGTTTTAGTATGTAATTTGTCATGTGGGCGGGCAAAGCCGCGGGCATCAGCTAGTAGGGAATATAATCCACGCATGAAGATTTTACAAAAAGTGTCTACACTTACTTTTACGATACAATGGATTTCCCTTCGACTTCCTTCTAAGCATGACATGGCCTTGTTTATGCAGCGTACTCCTACTCGTCAAGTCCTTTTCAATATCCAAATCTTTCTCATTGTCATACTCCTGTTTAGCTTCGTCACAGGAGTCGATAGATTCTTCCTTGGGTTCAGCGTATTGTTGAGTTTCTTCGTTATCACTGCAAGTGTCCTTCTCGTCATGTCTTCGAGCGGATTCTTTGGCGCTTGTGGTCTCACACGCGTCTGATAATGAACTTTCTGAACCTGATTTGGTGAGCGTACCTGTGAACAAGACTAGTATCAGTAACTTCTTAAATATCTAATACCATAAAACGACATACACACATACATACATATATCATCTGAATTTCGGAAACGGCTCCTACGATTTTCATGAAATTTTGTATGCAGGGGGTTTCGGGGGGCGATAAATCGATCTAGCTAGGTTTTATTTTTAGAAAAACCAAAAAATAACCGAGCAAAGTTCGGTCATTCAGATATTAATAATAATAATAGCTTGTTTTCAAACAGAAATTAGGAACTGCTACGAATTTGTGGCATTGGATAGAAAGGATTTTGCAGAGGTCTTTGGGCTTTCTACTTTTATAGGCCACACAATAATTGCAAGTAACGCAGACCGCCAATCCGGAACGACAGAGATTGTAGCACGAGAGTGTTACAAGAGCAGTTCAATTAAATGCCATGCTACAAGTTACACCCCTCCAAATTTCCCTCCCCTCAATTTGAAACTATTGCCGTGGTCTAACCACTGCGCATTAAACCTTTTCACACTTAACTTGTCTACTATACCATAGTACCACTTGAAATACAAACCTTGTTTCTCTTGCGACAAGCTCATCTGTTTGACGAGCGCCTCTACTCTCTTAATAGCTGCCTCCCTATCATGTGGTTCCTGTGGTTTCTCAGCTATTTCTTCAGTCTTAGGTTCGCTCTCCGATTTCACTTCGCATTCGGACTTAGCCTCTTCGCTGTCTTGTACCGACAGTTTTTGTTCGTCTTTCTCTTTGTCTATTTCTACAGAACTTGATGCGGGGTCCACGCTACCCCCTTCTATGCTTTCTGTTTGTTCTTCTGCTGTTTCTGCTAGGTAGTCTATCGACCACATCTATGGAGGAATTAAAAGTTTTAGAAGGTGATGTATCAAATTAATGCTGACCAGCAGGGATGAAAGCCATTACATGTTCTTAATTTATGCTTACAAAATGGTATTTTTCTTATTTATTTTTATTGTACTCTACCACAATGCTATCCTATTTGACCCAAAGGTTGACTGGTAGGGAATGCCTTGGGGCATTAAGTCCGCCTATGTACCACCCTTTACATGAAGTTTAAATAAATAAATTAATAAAATGAAACGATTTAATGCCAGGTTTTTTCTTTACAGAAAAATTGAGTCAATTTTAGAAAAATGTAAAAAAACGTGTCGCTTTTTAAAACCACTTTTGGTTTTAAACGAAATCCACATCATATTATCAGACACTGACTGGAAATTTTTAGCAGTTGGTAATTTTTCAAGATCGAAAAAAAAAATACTGAGACCCTCTGTCCAAAACTTCAAGAGTACTCCAAAGTTTAAGTTCGACAAAAGGTATATATTATAATGATACTGTATTGTCAACCAACAGAACAAACTGGACATATAAAACACGAGCAGCAAGTGATAGTTCTTTATTAGAACAAGCCAAGATTCAATAAACTCACCCTAACAACGCCGTCCGTGGAGCCGGTAATGATAACATTGAGCGGGTCCCACTCGCGCGTCTGGCTGAAGGCCACGCACAGCACCTGCTGTGTCCGCTCGCGGCCCCCGATGGTGTCCACTGCACCCAACAGCTCACCGTTGATCGACCACGCGTATAGCCAGCTGCCACTGCACGTCGCTATGTCACCCTAAAATAAAAAGTGCTTACTGTACAACTACATAAATAAAGTGACGCGTTCCCCTCATTTGGGTAGGCAGAGACATATCATCATCATCATTTCAGCCGAAAGACGTCCACTGCTGGATATAGGCCTCTACCAAGTGTCGCTGCATGTCCCGGTCCCGTGCGACTCGCATCCAGCAGATTCCCGCAACCTTCACCAGGTCATCGGTCCATCTAGTGGGAGGCCTTCCAACGCAACGTCGTCCGGTTCGCGACCACTTCAGAACTTTTCGGCCCCATCGGCCATCCGTTCTGCGAGCAATGTGACCTTCCCACTGCCACTTAAGTTTGACAATTCTTCGGGCTACGTCGGTAACCTTAGTTCTCTTACGGATGTCTTCATTTCTGATTCGATCGCGCAAGGAAACTCCGAGCATAGCCCTCTCCATTGTCCTTTGGGTGACTTGAAGCCTTCTGATGAGGCCCATTGTGAGCGACCACGTTTCGTTCCCGTATGTAATCACTAGCAACACACACTGGTCATAGACTTTCGTCTTAAGACACTGCGGCAGAGACATAGAATATTACATTCCTCGGTTCAAAATGCCACACATATAATTTGATATTTATATTTATTATACATGATAATTTACTAGTAAAACAAACATGAAGCAGTTCCAGACCTGTATAAATGGTTTTGTGTAAGTTTATTAATTTTAGACTTTATTTTTGCGACCGAAATGATGCTATTCTGTTGATTGTGGACGTTGCGCTGTGCGGCGATTTGCAAACATTGCGCACTTAAAAGCGTTTACAGGCAAAACTGATATTTTCAAGCGTCAGTTTATCCTTTCTAAAGTTACGGTTGGTAAGTAAAAGATTCGGTTTTAGATCCTAATGGGTCCGATAATTAATCAGGTAGAAATTTTACCATGTACATTTTTCGATTTTATGTTTTTTGTTAGATTATAATGGAACACAACCAATTTTAGTTCTTAAATATTGTACAGGTGGCGCTGCCTCCCTTGTCACTTCTGTATCCGTTATCTTGTGTGCTAGTTATAATAAAAAGTTGTATCAGTAAATATTTCTACAATGAATTACTTCATTTTTCTTTTCAAATTTTATTGTTTAAGGTTTAACTGCGCAACATATTTTCCATACAAATTTCGGGGGGCTATTACTCCACTGTTTGACATGGTACATCTAAAGTTAAACATGATATCGTTTTGTCTCATTATTATTTGTGTCTGTGCGGAAACAGAGATTCGTTTTTATTGCCAATTTTAACGTAACTTTGGGCGTAAATTAGTAATAAAAGAAGCGTCAAATTTCCAAAACAAAGTCCGTACCGACACAGCACAATTATCGAAGAATTCAATAAATTTTATTTGTAAATGATTTATGCAGTGGTTTTTTCATAAAATTCGATTTCCCAAAGGCCTTTTCGTATTTTTTTACGTGCCCCTTTTACTATGAATTTTCGTGCATCTCACTGAATAATGTTTCCCCCGGTGCGGTGCGGGAGGGGGAGTCGCGATATTGACATGTCCTTTGTTTGATAGAAGAACAAGAACTATATTCCTGGCCTTTTCATTTCATGCATGACGTCAGTGACGTGTCATTTGTTTTTCGCTGAAGTTGAAGGATTTGTGCATTTTTATTGCACTCCTATAATGTGTGCGTTTCGATGGCACGACCACGGCGTTTTTTTTTTTTTTTTTTTAATACTGGCAAGATTTTGTAAAAATTTGAATTTAAAATTAAAATAATTAATTAAATTAATTAATTTCAATTTAAAATTTCACATTCAGAACGTTTTGAAGGTTATAAGCGATACCGTACTACAGCTCCTGAAATATAAACCTAGATTTTTTGTGTATTTTAACAAATCTAAATCTAGGTTTTATAAAAACTTCAGACCTCTGCGATGCTTTTTCAGCGAGATATCCGCGATAACGTGTTTTTCACCGTATCAATGGCGCGGCCATGGGGTTTAGTCTTATAGCTCCTAAAATTATAAACCTAGGATTTTTTTCAATTTTTTTACAAATAAAATCTGTTATTTAGTTTTAAGATTTCCGTGGCTGCGCGGTTCTCCGCGTTTCGATGGCGTGGCCACGTTCAAACCCTTATAACTTTCTTACCATAACTTTGACAAATTTAAGGTTTTGGGAAATTTGAACCAAATTTTACATATTTTTACAAAATCATGGCATAGTTGTTAAAAAAAAAACGCCGTGGTCGCGCCATCGAAACGCACACCCTATAGTATGGTGTAGCAACCTACTTATTTAGAAACTTTATATATACATAAAACCTTCACGATATAATTTTTACTTTTCTTCTGATCTGTCACTTCTCTGTCTTGTGTTGACTAAATTGATATTGAATGATGAAAAATTTTAATTTAATTTAATTAGTGTACAACAACCACTTAATTGGTGACCCCGACGTGATACGCCCTGAAAAGAAAATCCTAAATTTTATCAGACCAAGGAAATCCACAGTACCACGATGACAATATAAAGCAGTCGTCTGCCGACCAACGTCCAGACTGTGCTGGCTTCACAGCCATTTATTTCTCTCGAGGGATTAGCAGACCTGGCGGAAAGCGTCCAGGACTTCGTGACCCCAGGCCAACAATAACAAACAATATAGTTATACAATATTTTGTATACTTACAGTAAGATCATCAATCGCAAGCGCTGACACAGGCGGCAGTGGTCCATATGAGTGCGGCGGCAGTAGCTGTCGTATGAACGTCCCTCGCTCCACATCCCACACTATAGCTTGCCCGTCTCGACTACCACTGACTACGAGGTTGTAAGCCGGGCTTGCAGCTAGACATGTGACCGCTTCCTCGTGGCCATAGAGACAGACTTTTACGGCTAAACGACGTCGACGGGCCCAGTATTGCCAGACTGTTACCACCTTAAGTAAAAAAAGATAAAATATGTATAAGAACCGTTTTCGGTAGAGGCAACCTGCCCTCGTATTCACAAACGCTCGATCTAAGATTTCCATGCAAAAAGTCTGTAAATCTCTTTTTTAGAAATGACGATCGTTTATGAATATGGGGGCAGGCTTAAAGCTGACACCGAGACGAAGCACAGGAAAATAAACCCGAATGCATGTCAAACGGGGAAAAGTCGTTTAATAAAGAAAAATCAATAGGATCCCTGTTTGATAAGATTTACAATAAAGTGTGTAAAATACCTCCTAGCGAAGCCGAAAGGCACTTGTTCTCCCCGTCATTTTTTTTAAATACATGTTTATATTGTAAGATTTTTATTTTAATTGACTTTGAACACCTCCACGACCCCCGTACTATTCAATCCATCCATCAACACAATGTTTTGAGTGCGTTATATCGAGTTTTACCACAAAACATGATTTTTCACCCAAAAAAAAAAAAGTCGTTTCTCAGCAATATTTTATGCGTAAAGTTATAAGTAACTTTACGCATAAAATCAATCAATTTAAGCCTTCAACCAAGCATTCTGTACATCAAACTAAGGTTTGATGTACAGAATGCTTGGTTGAAGGCTTCGTGATGAGGTTTTTTACACCCTGTACCACACCATAAGTATAGTTTGGTTCAAACTTAATGGCGGCTCGGAAGTTAGCTGCGAGTGACGGTCTGCGCAAGAATAGCGTTTTAAACTTTATGGTGATTCGGAAGATCTAATGTTAAGCTGCGTTTTGTTGTCTGTATAATGCGCATAACGTCACTTGCAGCTAACATCCGAGCCGCCATTAAGTTTGAACCGAACTATACTAACTATAACTCACCGTGCTAGTTCCCGCAGTAACAATGGTCTTATCCGAGGGACACACACACGTGACAATCTCCCCGCACGCCTGCGCCACAGTCTCGCACACAAACAGCGCCTTATCGTTGTCATAGTTGCCGATCCTTAGCGAATGGTCCGCGAAGCCCCACGCCACGTACTTGTTGTATGTAGGCGGCATTAGGACCTTGTTCTGTTCTACTGCTAATATTGCCTTGTCTGTGTATAGGATTTGGCCGACTGGGCCTTTGACTTCTGTAATACGAAGAAGAAAGTTGCACTGTGTGATTTGAAATATAATGCTATGTTAGTGCAATATACAAGTAAGTTAAACCGTTTTCACAAAATGTGCAAATAGTTTTGTGGGGGTATAGTTTTAAAGACTAAGGGGCCGTCTCCACGAGCGAGAGAATCGCGGCGATTTAACTTATTTCTATACGAAAATATCGCCGCGATTCTCTCGCTCGTGGAGACGGCCCAAAAGAGGGTTTATAGAAAAGCGTGGCAAGAACGATAATATCGCCGCGATTCTCTCGCTCGTGGAGGCGGCACCTTAGTGTTAAACTTTATATTAATAAAAAAAACATAACAATGTTTAAACAGAAGGCGAATGAAACGAATCGATGTGCCTGTCATAACCGGTTATAATGGTTTCGCAATCGGGCTAAGATGATCGGTTTTTGTGGTATTTCAATCTAATAATTACTAATGACATACTTATTTTATTTTGTATTTAACAAATAACGTACCTTTTACAGGTTGCAATGAAGGCCTCAAGTTTTCTAAGTTGTGGAAGAACAGTTTCTCCGGTGGCGTGATACCCTGAGATGGTATTATATTGTTGGGGTCTAGTATGGTAGAACTTCTTTGAGACATCTTCTTACTAGGATGCGCTTTCTTGAACAGTTGCTTTGGGATCTGACCGAAGTTGTTTATGAAGCCTATTGTTGCGTTTTTCTTTAGGGGATCGTCGATACTGAAACAAAATTATACGGTGAAAATTCCGCCATTATGTAACTTGTTTGAGGCTGTCTTTTATTATGGATAGAGTAGATAGATGTGTTTGGGAAACCGTTGTTACAGATGTTGCAATAGTGCAAAAATCGTAAGCCTTCTTTTAGAAATTATGACTTGGTGTTGTATCATCTATCTCTTTCTTAGAGCACTTGAGTAAGATAGAGATTCATTTTATTTATGTTAGTCTGTAAGGTATTTATCTATGGGCCAAACTTGCCTGAAAATAAAGGTTTTATTATTATTTATTATTAAAGAATAGTAGATTATACAACAAGTGAAAAAAAAGGGAATTGAATTCGAGGGACTGAGCTGAATCCCGAGTGCAGCAAAGGATTCTAGAGTACAATCCTGAGCGGAGCGAGGGATACAAGAACTGAGATGTTTTTTTTTTCACGAGTTGTGTACACCATGTGTGTGTGTGTTGTTTTTACCATTGACTGCGAGAAAATGTATAGAAGAATAGTATTTATAATTCTCATGGGTTAATAATAACAGCCAGTCGGGTCGATCTTTAAGGTTAAGCCACGCTTACCAAAGTCAGTCTGTGGATGGGTGACCACTAGGGGTTTTTCGAGTGGCGATGGTAATAAAATTGTTTTGTCAGGCCATGGGATTAATAGTCAAAAAATCAGTTGTTGCTAGGGTTATATGTAAGAACTAACTTGTATATGTCGACGTTCCCCTCGTAGAAAAGATGGTGGAAGACGTTGTTGGCGTCGACGGCGGGCGCGCCGTGCTGCTTGTAGCCGAACACGAGGTCGATCCAGTGGTGCAGGCGGTGCGACACGTGGTCGCTCTCCAGCGCAGCGCGGTGCGCGCGGATGAACTCGCGCGGGTCGCCGCGCGCCCACGCCGGCAGCACAACCGAGCCCAGCGCCACGCCCGACTGCTTGCAGCCTGAGCGCGGAGGGCGGTCACAATAAGGGCAACTCCGATCGATTTTTGTCGATTCAAAAAGAAAAACACTATAAACACCAACTTTGGCTATCTTTTGTTCTTTCGTCGATGCAACCCAGAGGCGAACAATGAAAATGTGAGTCAAGGCGACGGACGCATTGTTCAAAAGCCGGGCACGCGCGCACCGGGATTGAGCGGGGGACTGAGCGTCTGAGCGGGGCGAGGATTGCTAGCTGTTTGTTTGTTATTTAATTTAATTGGAAACGATTATTTGAGAAATTCCTTCTACAATTTTAAAGAGTATGTATAAATTCATCTACCAAGAAAGTTAAGAGGCTCAAATCGGTCCCGTTTGCCCATACCGTGAGAATCTCTTTTTAAAAAGAGGTATGTTTGAAATTTTTTCTCTGTTACAAAAGTTACCTAATCATGTATTGAAAACTAACAAAATAAGGTTTTTATCATGAATTATCAAGTCACCAACTTAAATTTTCATTCGTAATTACTGACAAAAAATAAGATCATTGACTCAAAAATGTCCAATGCGTCCTCTTAAATAGCAGCCGCACCTAGAAACTTTATCACTACATAAATATTATGTAGTTGGAGTTGTCGAAAAAAGTTAAGCCGTCTGGGAGCTTTACTTTTGGTCGCGATAATTGACATCAGCTAGTTAAAAGATAATTTAAACAATTACTCTGAAATGTCATAATTTGAGTTTTAATATTAGTTGCTGAAATCAATTTACATCGCCATCGATGCAACATAATACAGTTATATATTTTACGAATATTTAAGATATTCAATATCCATGTAGAAATGAATAAAACATTACTCACCTAAATCGAAGTTGTTCGAATTCACCAAAAACTCCGGCAAGTAAAAGAATTCCGGTATTAGTTCTTTCACATCCGCCATATTATGTCGCGACGCAGAGTTCCACGCTTCTTTTATTGAGTGGAACATTCTGGAATCAAACATTCATATTACCTCTGTTCTCGATAATGGTTACATTAAAAGTAACTATACCAACTTATAGGGTGGTCATTTTCTCCTCAATTTTGGAGGGTAATTCTCCTCGTCATACAAAAACTTTTCCCCATGAAGCCAATTCGATTCGTATAATAAAACACTGTTTATACAAATTATATTATTATTAAATATTATTATCATCATCTGCCTAGCCTTTTCCCAACTATGTTGGGGTCGGCTTCCAGTTTTACCGGATGCAGCTGAATAACAGTATTTTACATAGAGCGACTGCCTATCTGACCTCCACAACCCAGTTAGTACCAGGTAATACGATACCCCTTGGTAAGACTGGTTGTCAGACTTTATTACTTGAATATTATTATATTAAAATTAAATTACAAAATACAATAAAATAATATTATTTTATATTGTTATTTTATTTTTATACTATAATCCTCTAGGAAGGACTCAACTTACCTGTCAGCCAAATCAAAATGTCCGCCTTGCAGCTTGAGGAAGTGTTGAGTGAAAGGCTCCATCCTGACTAGATACGAGCACACGATCATAGCGGATGAGTAGTGAGTGCCGTAGTGGTACGGAGGAGTTTCACCGTGAGGGTCGTCCCATTCCTGCAAACGAAAGTAGACTTTACAAACACGTAAATAAGCCCACATTCATACTGGCGCTTTCAGCACTGGATTTTCAGCCCAAGGCTTAGCGCTAAGAGTAAAAAAAAAGTTGTCCGTCATGGTATGCTCAGCTGTTAGAAAATCAATTTTAATTATTATAATAAAATAGATGTTATTTTGACTTCCATTTACTTTCAACAATCGTTCCAAAACAAACTTTATTCTAATGAGAAAAAAATGATTTTACATGGCATAGAACAGGCATCACGCCGTGACAGCGTCATGCCATCTTCCGCCATGGCATACGAGTTGATTTTACTACCTAGGCGCACATTTAGATGTTTCACATCACATTCAAACAGAATCTTTCAGAATTCTTTTTTTGAAGAAGTTGGGGATACAGTTCAATTCATAATGGTCGGTATAAAGCTGACTTGAAAATGCAGTACGCGGTGGAAAAGTGTCAGTGTGAACGTGGGTTATGGATAGTTGCAATGAGGTTCCGCTAGTTGTAGCACGAGGAGTATTGTGATTATCGAAAATACTCCATCTATTTTATTGAATTGTACTAGCTGTGCCCGCGACTTCGTCCGCGTGGAAAAGTGACTTTGGGCAGCGTTTTTGGATACCTATATCTTTTGGTTTATTTTGGATCATTTTGTGCGTTCAATTATGAACAAAAACCTTTTAAAATCAATACAAAAGCCACTTCTTTTTTCTCGAAAATTCTTAATGTACAGTTTTTCTTTCGTTACTGTTTTATATATACTAATATTATAAAGAGATAACATTTGTTTGTAAGTTTGTATGTTTGTAAGTTTGTATGTAGGGGGTAATCTCCGGAAGTAATGAATCAGTTTTAAAAATTGTTTCACTGGTAGAAAGCTACATTATTCGTGAGTGCTATAGGTTATATTTTATTCCCGTACTCCCACGGGAACGGGAACTACGCGGGTGAAACCGCGAGACGTCAGCTAGTTATATGTATAGATAACGGGCTGGTATCCGAAACTCCACGTCCAAAGCGCGCATTTTGCGTGCGAGTGGGAAATTTATTCGATCCACCCCAGCTCCCCGAGAAAGGCCAGCAACTCGTTGGTGTTGCTGACGATCTCGATGAGAATACCTGGGTTACCGAATACTCCATCTATACAGTCTATTTATTATCAACTCTATGTACCATACCTATAAGAACGCTATTCGTATATCCTGTATTTATGCAGCTTACCTTATATCGTTTCCTAAACTGCTCCAACCTATCAGGACTCTGAGCACCCATAGGTTTAGTGAGATCACGGAAGGTAGCCGGATCGTTCAGGTCCAGTTCTAAGGAGTCATAGTCGGCCAGGATCCAGGGGAACACTGGGTACTGCATCAGGTCATTATACGATCGACCCGCCAGTGTGTTTAAGTGCATTAGGTATTGGAAGTTTGATATTTCGCCTCTCTGCAATAGAATACGATTATGAGTGAAGTGATAGAAGCTAGAAAACGATTGATCGAAAATCCTAGTGATACATTTATGCTGTTATCTGATACATGTAATGGTTTAAAGCTTTGTTTTACTGTTTAATGATAAATGATGTTTATTTTGCAAGGAAGTTTTTACGAACACTTTTCACATCCTTTTTTTAACTAGATGGGGCCGGTGTTGCTTACCTGCCCACTCTGAGAAGAAACAGCCAAAACCAACTCAGAGATCTTAGACTCTTCTCTTCATAGATCCAAACATAATTTTATTCAACTCGCATGAGGCCTATGCAGATTAGTGTGTGAGATGGTCTTTTGAAGAAAGAAGCATACCGAATTGAGTGGATCTGTCCAGTCAGTACAAGCATAATTTGTCAGTTATCCTGTGTCGACTCAACTCAAGGAGCTTAATGACAAGATGAACAATACTAAAGAAAGGACATTTATTAATAGTACTACACTTATAGTACTCAAACTGATGTTAACAGAACTTGCACAAGATTATTACAGTAACATGTTTTATGTTGCTATGGCATTACTTGTGTAAAGCCTCATCATTACAAATTTAATTTATAGATATTTCATCAAATGTTGAAATAGTTCTTGTTTCTTTGAGATGGACCAGCCCTAGGCCTCCATGTTTATATTAGTGTACATACCAGCCAGCGCTGCGTTACGGAGGTGTCTCCTATGAGCGTAGCGAGCAGGCCGCCGGGCTGCTCTACGGCCACGCCGCGCTTCTGTCCCGCCACGGACCCGGCCGCGCTGTCCGCCATGCCTGTCGCTAGCGCTGTGAAACGGCTGTATACCTAGGGAAATTATTCAATATTAGATTGAACAGGGTTATTTCTACAACACCGACAACCTTGCAAGACTGTATTACTATCATCATAAACAACAACTTTTGTTCTATGAATTTTTACAAAACATAATACATTTACCAAAAACAAACTCATCAAGGCGAACGACCGACTGAGGGCCGCCCGTAAATAGGTCAAGTTCAAGCGCCCCCGCTGCCCTCGCTATTGTACTATCGCTTTCTTCTGCATCGCATAGACTTCGTAACATTTAGGGCGTTCAATTTTTTTATTTTTTATTTTTCTATGAAGATCGGATGAACTAAATTTATGATGAATTTTTAAAAGTCATAGAACAAAAGTTGTTGATAATGATGTCAGTAACATAGTCCTGAGATATTGTCGGTGTTTTACAAATAACCCTGTATACTCCATCATCATATCAGCCCGGAATCACCAACTGCTGGGTATAGGCCTCCCCTTTTTCTGCCTCACTTCCCAGTTCTGTGCGTTCCTTATCCAGGTGTTTCCAGAGACTTTAACAATATCGTCGACCCAACGAGCTCTAGGACGGCTCTGGTTTATTTGGCTTAATCTTGGGTACCACTCGGTCACAGCCTTGCCATGTCTAGCCAGATTTTATTTAGTGATATTGGGATAATTAGATTCTATACTAATTATCCCAATATTACTTAAAACATCGCAATAACGTTACAGATCAAACAATTAGGCTCTGCAGCAAACGAAGGATGTTAGCAACTCATAAAAGAAATTACTTTTTCAATGGTTTAACTTTAGTGGATGAAGAATTTTCTATCAAGGATTTCAAGGAAAAGTTACAAAATAGTAAATGTGTGAAATAATCAATAATGTACCTTGTTTCGAACTTTTCTTGGAAAAGCGAGCAAGTAGTTTCTGCCATCACTTGAGAACACTTCCAAGGCTGTCGGTTGTAATAGATACCTCCTTTTGTGTACTTCCCTAGAAAAACAACAGAATATAAAGTACCACAGCCTAACAAAATTCCAATGAATGCAGAGAAAAGATTCTTTGACATACCGAATATCTTCATACAAAAACTTGGAGCACTGTCTTTGGTTGCTCCTCTGTATGCCCTGGGCTGGTAGGATAGGTTCATAGTCATCTGGGCAGCTGTCCAAATCACGAATTTCTCTGTTCTTCAGTAACGTGAATCCGTCTATGACGTAGCAGTGTTCTCGACCGAATAGTAAGAGGCCTTCCGTTGTGTCTAAACCTTGTATTCTTGCGCAACGGAACATGTGGGAGATCTGAAAATAATGATACAAATGTAATTGGTACAACTTGCCGCAAACTGAAGTTTTATGAAATTATTTTTATAAAAGACTATCAAACATAGCCTCAAAAAAAAGAAAGTGAGCCGTCACGGGACGCCTGCCAGGTTTGAAACATCAAATTTATTTAGTAAAAGTCAATATAAAAAAAAAAACAAACATAAAATAAAAGACTAAAAAGAAAATAAAATGATATAATAAAATAAAAAAGGCTAGAAAATTCAATTCAATTCAAATATTTTATTTCAGAATTACATCCATATATTGTTAGTAGTAGTATAACTTAGCCTAATATTAGTATTAAATTAAATTTACAATAAACAATAAGAATAACAATGATCTCTACGTTCAATGGAAAAAAAAAGACAAATGACAAATGATGATGATGTCGGGATGGTCAGGATTTATTTCGCTAGGCTCGAGCTTATGTGGGCAGAAGACGGGTTTCGTGCTATGAAAACACACTGGATGCGATACACTATTTTATTTCACATTGCACGGTTCGGCGTGGTAGTTTCCATGGAGAAGAACCGGCAAGAAACTCCATGGTTACTCTTTTCAAACAGATACACTGAGTCTAACAAATTACTTGACATTACACTTTGACACATTAACACTGGGCACAATGATTCGGGTACAGTTTCAAGACTTCCTAACTCCGCTGCGATCAGACATAGAAAATAAAATGACTCGATTCACAAAAAGAAAATCCTTATGCTGGGATCGAACTCGAAGTCACGAGATTGTAATCCAATGCTGTGCCCCGAGACCAGCTGGCTTGCTGTAGACTGTGGTGAATATGTAGATCTTATGCTGCTTCAACAGGTCGGTAATGTTCGGGATTGTTCGGGCCGGGTTGACAACTTGACAGTTGGCAACGCGTCGCCACGCCATTTTTGGTTTTACCCGCATCTATTGTTGCACATCAAATAATACATCAAAACTGGACACTCCGTTTTCCTATGTCCCCTTTTACAAATTTCGAAAATATATTCATATTTGCTGTTCGATGGCAAATATTGGAAATCTGGGCAGACCACTTGGTTGGGTTTGGTTTTGGAAGTCTTGTATTACATATATTTTTCACACAAACACAACATACTGTACCTTTTCATGGTGTTCAAGAAGCCGTAAAAGAGTTTGATTATCAGGTGGAGGAGTTGGTTGTTCGTCTTCATCCTCATTATCAGGTCCATCTTCATTACCTGAATAAATAAAACGTTTGTTAAACGAATGTACTGAGTTCACTACTGGACGAAAACATTTCAACCTTATTACTTAGAGCATAAGGGTGAAAATTGGTAGACCGTCAATGAACTCTGTAGTACAAGAGCCTTTAATCTTTGCCATTTAAGCCCTATGTCAATGACATAACGCGCGCTTCTGACTGAACTGTAGTTTTCATCAGCTTACCTTCAGCAGAGGATTGGTTAGTTCCGCGACTAACAACGCCGCTACTGACGAGGTCTGAAGGTGAACCGTCACCGTTTGCCACGTCAAGAGATGTATCTCCACTACTGAAAAAGAAAAAAAAAATGTGTATCAACGATCACATGTATGACGTGTAAGAAGTATGTGCATCGAAGGAAGAAAGGAAAGCTCAATATATCAGACATCATCATCATCATTTCAGCCGAAAGACGTCCACTGCTGGACATAGGCCTCCCCCAAGTGTCGCCGCATATCCCGGTCCCGTGCGACTCGCATCCAGCGTATTACCGCAACCTTCACCAGGTCACCCGCTCCACCTAGTGGGAGGCCTTCCAACGCAACGTCTTCCGGTTCTCGGTCGCCACTCCAGAACTTTTCGGCCCCATCGGCCATCCGTTCTGCGAGCAATGTGCCCTGCCCACTGCCACTTAAGTTTGGCAATTCTTCGGGCAACGTCGGTAACCTTGGTTCTCTTGCGGATGTCTTAAATTCTGATTCGATCGCGCAAGGAAACTCCGAGCATAGCCCTCTCCATTGCCCTTTGGGTGACTTTAAGTCTTCTAATGAGGCCCATTGTGAGCGACCACGTTTCGGTCCCGTATGTAATCACTGGCAACACACACTGGTCATAGACTTTCGTCTTGAAACACTGCGGTAAGTTGGACGAGAAGATACCGCGCAACTTCCCGAACGCTGCCCAGCCGAGTCGGATTCGACGATTGACCTCTTTTTCGAAGTTAGATTCCGAGCATAGCCCTCTCCATTGCCATTTATATCAGACATGGGTCTGATATAATCTGAGCAGGTACTGTGAGGCAGGTAGGTAGGTACTTCAGTTATTAAAAAGTGGGATAGAGATAGATAGAATCTAAATAAGAGGAAGACTTACGAGGTAGGCTCATTGGTAGTTTCAGGAATATCGGTAGGCTCTGCGCCCTCCACCTCGCCGAGGTTACTCGCCGCCCGCCATTGTTGGTACACTCTGTAGTACTCCTTGCTGTCTAAACTCTGGGCCACTTTGTGTTTTAGTTGTTTCTAAAAGTTGAGTTTGCATTAAAAATATGTGTCGGAGTAAATCGCAGAGAAATTAAGGCAATTTTTGGTTATATTTGTCTTAAAATACTGTTAGTAGAAGGTATAACGATCATGCAAACCATGACGTTCGGACGTGGTTCCGATGTCAGAATATTATCATTTTGATTCTATTGTTGCATCTGTGTTCAATACAAGAAATACTCACATTATCCGGGTCATCAAGATCAGGCCGATACGGATAGTGCATATAGAAGCAGTGGTTCCGGCGGAGCATCTTGCGCATGCGCGCGGGCCCCTCGGTGCTGTCCAGGGCCCACTTGGCGAGCGCGGGGCCGCGCGGCGGGCCCCACAGTGCTCGCTCGCGCGTCAGCTCGCGCCAGGCGCCGGCCCACTCGGCCTGCACGTAGCGCATCGTGTGGAGCCGCGTGTTAGACGCGCCTTGCACTACTGCGCACCAAGCTTGTCTGAAATATAAATGGTATAATATTCTCTGTCTATCCAAGTAATTGAAAATAGAAATCACGATCATCATCACAATCAAAAGAAACATATTCTCATCCGTATGACGTTATCTATTCGTCTGATTCGACGCGGATAAGTGTGCGAGGTTTAATAGGATTTCATACAAGTAATTTTAAAATTCGATTGTTTCGGCTACTTCGCTTCCTTTGGCTTTGATAAGTGTGCGTTTACCTTAAGGCTTTTCAACGCCCTCATTCACGTCACAGAAGAAGCTGCCGTGTTATGGCTTTTACAATTGTTTTCAAAATGGTAACATTGTTTAAAAACAGCTATTTAAATGGCAAAAATGGATGACTGTATTAAACATCAAACTGCTTTTTTTAGATTCCGTTTTGCTACATAGAAAACACAATTACAGAAAATATGAATCACAATCTGAGTGAGTGAACACTGCACTGTGAGGTCCACCAAAAATAGTAAATAATGATGTAGATAATTGTAACACTTACCTAACAAGTTGCACATGATCCTGCATGTAAGCCAGCGCATGATCTCGCGGTGGATTCGACCGCTGCTTGGCCGAGTCTTCTTTCTTCACTTTAGTTCTAGACGCAAGCCGCGTGAGACCGCCTGTCACTTTCTGTATTTTTGACTGGATCTGATTATGAAGCTCCCATGGTACGCGGTATGTAGCCTGTGATTAAATAAATTCAGCTTCATTTATTTTGCTCGAGAAGGGAGTCGCATCGCCTTTAGCCGAGGGTTCGTATGTAGCCGCTTAGTTTTTAAGTTTTAAGCGGTAGCTGGAGGCCTTACACTCAATGCACTCACATTATGTCGTCAACCTCAAAAAAACATCCGATTTTTCGGCAACAGTGTGTGTTTATTTATTTATGTGCACACAAAACACATTGACAAAAGAGCACAAAGGTACCGCTTATTTCATTCAACACTACTTACTTACTTCTGATTTATACTTTCTATCAGTTAAAGAAGGTTTGTAATCAGATCAGTATGATTACGTCAGAAATTACAACAATTTCTTTGCAAGCAAACAATTTTAATTTTTTACAATATTCGTCTACATTACATTTAGATGGGTACGAAATATAATAATCAATAACATACCTTTCTCTCAATATCAATATAGTTGCTCCACAGTTTATGCGCGCCCTCATTAAGCTGTTCCCTCACGACGGTAAGATCGGGTGCTCGAGCGTTGCCGATGGGCGGCACTAGTGTTATCTTGAACACTTCCTCTATCGCAGGCTTCTTGCATACATATAGCTCTTCCCAAACTCGTCGAGCAGCGCCGGCCATTAGGTTACGTCCTATTAGGAATTAAGATGGAATAGAATCTTTTTTAGGTCATAAAAGTAGATGTTAAAGGTGGAAAGTCGCAGAGGACTTGACTAAATTAATAAACGCCTTATTTTAAACATGGTGTTTATTGAACGTGATAACATCGTGTTTTCGAAGAGCACACCTGAGATAAAGAACTGTACAAAACTGTTCACATCAGCTATCCCAAATAAGAAAACGGAATCATAGTGCATTTCCGAATTAAAAAACGGAATTATAGTGCATTTCCGAATTAAAAAACGGAATCATATAGTGCATTCCCGAACCAAAATGAAATCTTAGTGCATTCCTGAACTTAAAAAGAAATCTTAGTGCATTGCCGAACTAAAAATAGGTATATAATAAGTCTTAGTATATTCCGGAGCTCAAAAGAGGAATCATAGTGCATTCCCGAACTCAAAAGATAAGTCATAGTGCATTTCTAACATCAAAAAAGAAATCTTAGTGCATTTTCAAACTAAAGAAAAAGCATAGTGTATTTCCGAAGTAAAAAAAGTAATCATAGTGCATTTCCTCATGAATAGAACAGGTGTCGATGCTTACCTTGATGTGTTGTCAATTTATCATCTCGCGACTCCAAGTCGCCACTAGGATTGACATGCCAAGTAGTCCGCATGTGTGAGTCTAATGCAATCTTCATGTTAGAACTCAACTGTAGAAGGCAATAAGTAAGGCATCCGATGAATTCCAGCTCATGGTTTCCCGCGCCGAATATCAGTAACCTAATCAAAATAGTTTATGATAAGATTTTTAAATAATACTACGAAGCTACACGTAACATTGAACGTCATTTCATTTTTATCGTCCTCATTGGATAGCTCGATGATGGCCGATAAGCCGATGAACGATTTCTAACACTTGTATTAGAGGTGAACGTAAATGAAAACTTTCGTTTTGATAACTATAAAAAAAAGAAAGACAATCTCTCTTGATATGATACACAGGACGAGACCACTGCCCACCTAAAACAAGTCTCACACCGTATGATACATACCTGTTGGTAGTCAGTTTATGCAAAGCTTCCAACACCGACATTTGGTCTGCTATTGAATCGGTAGACCGAGAGAGGAGGAACAGAATAGTTCTGTTCAGACAATGGTGTAGTCCTTCTAGAGATATCACTGATGATTTCTTTTTCGCTTGCATGATTAGCTTTACTATGAAATCGAACACCTGGAAACACAATTAACAATGAAAAGAAAAATACTGATCAAATATATAATTTTTGAAGTGAAAACTTCTTTAGGCGCGTTGAACACTTCTTAGGTGGAGGAAAAACATTGAACTCATCGTCACTTGACGTAACGTGCGGTCACGCTTCGTAGTACTCGTAGGCGATCCGCTACGGCGTAGCACCACATAGGCATGCGCAAGGCACAGCCAGTGCTACGATTGGGGCGGGGCCTGTGTACTTTTTGTTTTCACTTCTATCGGCAGTCCCCAAAGATTGCCCCGATTTCTAATAATTTTCACATACCTCGTGAGGATCCCTTGAAAGTTGTCCTTGCCATAGCTTATCAACCAGCCTAGCAGCCAAATAACAAACGTTCGATATATTGGACTCCGATCCAAACAGTTCAGTGTTCAATAAATTCTCCATTAGCGTGGTAAGAACCTCTGTT
Organism: Xestia xanthographa; assembly: GCA_905147715.2. Taxonomy (NCBI): domain Eukaryota; kingdom Metazoa; phylum Arthropoda; class Insecta; order Lepidoptera; family Noctuidae; genus Xestia; species Xestia xanthographa. The sequence continues at coordinate 14,888,874 of LR990656.1, forward strand.
TGATATTCAATCTGTTGCTGGCTGGTGGAATTAGGCGGTGAGGCATCCAAAACCAGGTCAATTACCTGAAATGAGTTATGAGAGTTGCAGAACTGGTAAAGCCTGGTAAACGAAGATGGTCGCAAGACCAGTGCCACAAGAAGTTAATAACGTACTATGCGTGAAGCACTTAGAACACAGCACATTGACTCAGCGTTACATAATGTGTATCATAACATCCGAGTGCAAGGAAGCGCTGACGTCGTTATCATTGTCTATCGATGCGTTGGCGGAAGCAGGGACGTGTTACATAACATTGTGGGTGGGTGAACTACAATACGAACAAGCGTGCGGCAGGCCCGTGATAAGCGTTCGTTAAACTGGTTTAGTTCTATAGGAAATTATAAACGAAGGTTCATTTATGAGGTCGGTTAATATTGCAGCATTAGTTAAGTTATTAGTGAAGTTTTTATTTTAATAATAAAATTCCCCATATTTACGCTATAAAAGTAGGATTTTCCAGGACCGGAGCTACATGGTGTACAAAACATTGATGATGGCACTGAGTCAGTCGCGCTTTCGGCGTTCTAGAACCAATGGGGAAGCTGATACTCAGAATTAGTACTCTTAGATAGCTACCTTTATTATGGCATTACTGATTTGAGGTTAATTAATTATATCCCTCTTGGCAACAATTGCAACATGCAACATCTTGCAACTACACAAAATATAAATAATATTATAACAACAAATGAACATGGCTTGGCACAAAAAAAAACAGACATTTAGCCAGACAATAAAACATGGCAGCCAAATATATTGGTGCAGAACACAGGCAGGTATAGTGAAGTAAATTCTGTCGACAGTTCTTTAAGAGTCAGCTCCCAGAAAAGCTAACTCCTAATTTAATCTTGATGTATTGGTATCCCTTTGTTAATAATTGAAGTAATGATCAGACTGATGATTCTGCTAAAGCGGCCATTTTAGACCCAAGTTATGGCAAGGTAGGAGTATTTTGTTAGAATCTTGCGTTTCAATAATCCCCACTCTGTTGGCCCAAAAAACTGACTACAGGCAATATCTCCATTCCATCAAAACATAGGGAGCTGTATTCCTCTGACGCCGCTACACTTTTTGACGACTACAGTTCATAATTATCAGAAACCACGCGTACGCTTGGGGCTGTTAGGTGGTTCGTGGTTGCGCTATACTTAAGATCTTTAACACTTCTTGTACCTCTGATTGTGGATAACAGCTGCTGTCATAGACAAGATTTCCGTGATAGGAATGTACGGTTGTTTTTATGCTGGCCGAAGATCGGTCTCCCAAACGCGAATGATCGACATTTTTTAAAACAAATGTGTCACCAACACAATACAATAGGTTTGTGTACTGAAAAAATCTAATTAGTCCGTCAGTTAGATTATCAAAAAATATTTGACCCGTATTTTTTCTTTTGATACGTAAACCAAAATTGACGAAGATACGACGCTCAATACGTCACGCCGTGGTTTAATTTTTAGTGCGTTCTGAAGTCACGAGCCCCCACTCCCGAATTTTGATGCGTTTTATCTTTGTCAATGTTCATCGATTTACAAAAAGAAAAAAAACTTGTCCATTATTTTCCAATACTCTAACTGACGGACTAAATAGATTTGCAATTTATTGATGGTGGAAACTAGCCTATTACGACATACCGGCGCAGTCTTCCCTGTGACGTTGAGCGGCAGTGAGTCAAGCACGATGACGCGCAGGAAGTCCATGACACCTTGTCGTACGCCATGCTGTGTCAACGCTCCCGCTACTCCAGGCACTACTACCTCCTTCTCAGAGCCTGGCGTTGAAGCCCCGGAACTCTCGCCACTCTCGCATATTGCTGATAAAATAGATTATTATTGAGGTTATTTTGTGGTTCATGCGATGTTAATGTTGATAGTACATGTAATTGTAAGGCGATTGCCCATCGAGCGACAAAAACGTCAACAATACGTTGTGGTAGCATAATCAATGGTTTCAGTAGTTGAGCCCTGCATAAACATATTAATACAAATATACTGAATGTTAATTTTTAAGACGTAGTTGGCTAATTAGTAAAATAGTAATACAAATGTTTTAATGAAATACTTACGCATATGAATATCGTCTGTTGAATTCGGCGGGAAGAGTATTGCTGCTAGAGCAGTCAGAACTTCTGCCATCATCATAATAGGGACAAAATCAGGCAGTGTGTTGTACAGCGAAAACAGGACCTTGAATTGTACAACAATATTTTGTCATAAATTCATTATTCATACATTCTTCACTCAGATGAACTAAAGGTAAAGCCAGATACTGCTAGAGCAGTCAGAACTTCTGCCATCATCATTATAGGGACAAAATCAGGCAGTGTGTTGTAAAGCAAAAACAGGACCTTGAATTGTACAACAATATTTTGTCATAAATTCATTATTCATACATTCTTCACTCAGATGAACTAAAGGTAAAGCAAGATACTGCTAGAGCAGTCAGAACTTCTGCCATCATCATAATAGGGACAAAATCAGACAGTGTGTTGTACAGCGAAAACAGGACCTTGAATTGTACATCAATATTTTGTCATAAATTCATTATTCATACATTCTTCACTCAGATGAACTAAAGGTAAAGCAAGATAATATATTGCAAGGGATGCCAGTTATTTGTGTAGAGGAACGCTGATGCACACATTGTGTATTTGTTTGGAGTTGCAAGCGCAGTAAGGCTCAGTTTTCCCGTTTCTCGCAATACTGACGCGCGGTTTTACATCTTTGTAAACTATCTCAATTGCCACCGTATGTAAATTAAACAAATTACAACACTTTGAACCTTTTAATTCTCTCTGTAAACACTCCTAAAAACATTATACGCATCCACAAAATTGGTGACCGCAACGTGATTTGAACACGCAACCTTCTGATAATGAATCATTGTAATAGTTCTCCTTCTTCACGCATTCGAGAATGTCGGTTGCATTTCATTACAGAATATATATTACATTCCAGACTAAGCAACTTTTTATAGCAAGGTTTGAACCATTGCTTTGTAGCTCGACGTAACAGGTTAGATTAGTTGCGATAAGTGCATATCGAAGAATGTTTCTGTTGAAGTGTTTTTCGAAGGTATGTTGTCGAAGTATGTTGTGTCAGACTAATGCTAGTCGAATACCATGTCTATCGAAGTAGTGAGTCATCATCATCATTTCAGCCGAAAGACGTCCACTGTTGGACATAGGCCTTCCCCCGCGTGTCGCCACATTGACTGGTCCCGTGCGACTCGCATCCAGCGGATTCCTGCAACCTTCAGCAGGTCATTGGTCCACCTAGTGGGAGACCTTCCAACGCAACGTCTTCCGGTTCACGGTCGCCACTCCATAATATTCGGCCCCATCGGCCATCCGTTCTGCGAGCAATGTGCCCTGCCCACTGCCACTTAAGTTTGGCAATTCTTCGGGCTACGTCGGTAACCGTAGTTCTCTTGCAGATGTCTTCATTTCTGATTCGATCAGTAGATTCGATTGGAGAAGTAGTGAGTATTTAGTCGAAATATTAATGTTCGAAATTGGGACCGTGTCGAAATAATTAACCGTCGAAGTTGTAACAGTTTCCAGAAGTTACCTGCACAATAGCAACGGGATGATCAGCCAGCCAATCAGGCTCGTTGGTCTTATCATTGTGCACGAGCGCGCGCACGGCCGCCAGCAGCACGACCACGGCGTCGGCGCACAGCGTGATGCGAGCTGATAACGCCGCCGGAGACTGGCGAGCTGGCGCCGCCGCGCCCCACGCCGCGCCCCACACGCGCTCCACCGACACCACGCGGTCGGCGCACGCGGCGCGGACCGGCTGCCCCAGTGCCAGCCCGAACAGCAGGTAGTACAGCTCCGGGATCTGGAGGTGGGCTGGTACCAACCTGGTGGACAAATTATGTTGGTTAAATAAGGTTTTTTTTTTAATATTTTAGACTTTATGATTAATAAAATGATAACCATCGTTTAGGGACGCCTGCAACACCAAGTGCGTCTTTCATCAATTCTATTTGATCTATGGGCCAAAGATGACAATGGATGCTAGGTTATAAAACTTAAATTGTTAAATTTCAAAAAAGTGTCTATATCATATTCGCACCCAGCAGTCATCACAACGATACTAATAATAATAATACTTTATTGATACAAATCCTTACAATATGCTTAAGAACGCACAAGTTAGCGGGACGAACTAGTTGGTGGGCGGGGTTAAATGCATGCTATTTCATCCGACATCACGAGCGAAAGGGATAGACGCTGTAAAGAGCAGAAGGAAGCTACTGCGCGTACACATACACACTCCTAACGCTGAGTGACGCATACATGCGCGATTTCATTGAAGACGGGACGACATTGTAGCGGCGGCGCGCGGCCTATAAGTATAATGTACTCTGTGCGCGCGGCGCGGGTGTAATTGTGTAATATCATCGTTGGCACGTGCTGGCGTGTATGCGATTTATGTTTGAGGGACAACATAAACTCAAACTAATAGGTGTTGGAATTTACAACATAGGAAAATCACCTAGTGAAACGTAATTATTATGCACCCAATTTAGTTGTTATTATGAAAGGACAAGCTCCTACATCCTATAATATTCCTAATAGGTAATAATAATAATAATAATAATAATATTTTATTTCCCATCAAGGTAGGTACAAGAATTTCTTACTCTAGTAACAATTTAAATCTTACTTTAGGTACGCTGTAGTAGGCCGTGGTAGGTACTTACCCGCGACTTTGCGAAACGTGGCAATGAGTTCGCTTGCGAAAATGTGAATATAAGTAGAACAATGTAGGTAGGTAGTGATGTAGGTAGATATTGTTATTTAGTTTAAAAAATAATTTCATTAATATGACTTTTTTTTCTATACTTACCTACCTTTGTTTTTATGAGTTGTGCAACTGTGTTACTACTTATGTTAAATACCTAGGTATTTACTTAGCCTAGCTAGTTACCTATAATTAACCCACAGGCGACTCCTCATTAGTACAGCCAGAGTCAGGATAATTGCTTTTTCGACAGCGTGACTGATGTGACTGTGAGTCTGTGACTCTGTGAGGCTTGTTGTTGATTCATCAAATAAAAAATTATGTTATTTTGTAAATTGTTTATTGGCTGTTTATTTATTAACAATAGCGGTCTGTAATATTGTCTTATTCTACATTTATCAACAATAGGCATTGTGCCGCTCAGCTAAATACGACGTAACGTAGTAAATGACGACCCGATTTGCGCAGTGGTAGTCAGGCTGCCTTACGTTCTTAGGGTCCCGGGTTCGAATCCCGGTCGGAGCAAATGTTTGTGTGATGAGCATGGACATTTGTTTCCGAGTCATGGATGTTTATATGTATATTAAGTATGTATTTACAAACAAAAAGTATCTATGTAGTATATTAACTATCTGGTGTCCACGATACAAGCCTCGTTACTTAGTGTGGCACTAGATGGCACTGTGTGTAATGTCCAGCAATATTTATTTATTAAACTAGCGTAATGGATGTTGTTAAAATAATTATGGAGCCAGTATTTATTTTGTGGGTCAAGTAAAGATTTTTTAAATATCTAATAATAGGTACCTACCTACTCAGTAAAAAAAATATTTCGTTGCTAAGGCTTCATTATAGCTGTTGGATGATTCTCTGAAAATATTTCGTGCATGAATAGGTAGACCTTCTATCCAGACAAAGAGTAAAGTAGGTAAGTAACCATTTTTATCTTTGAAAATTTATTTAAAAATATGACGTAGTTACCCTACCTTATTTGCAGTATTCATCCTTATCTTAATAAATAAGTATGTCCATTATCTTGACAATTGAATTTATAAAAGTGTTTTTTTATGTTTGTGTTTTTTTTAAGTCTGTTTTATTTTTTGCAAAAAATTTTTTTATTTATTTTTTCATTTATAGTCGTTCCCAAACAAGTGGAGCTCGTGGCTAAATAATAACAGCCGCTCGGGTCGATCGTTAGGTTAAGCCGTGCTTGCCTAGGTTGGTCTGTGGATGGGTGACCATCCATTACATACCGAGTTTCCTCCGTGCCTTGGAAAGCACGATAAAGCCGTTGGTCCCGGCTGTCATTTGTAGATCTTTGACAGTCGTTAGGTAGTCAGAGGCCCCAAAAGTCTGTTAGCCAGTCTTACCAAGGGGTATCGTATTACACGGTACTAACTGGGTTGTGGTGGTCAAATAGGCAGTCGCTCCATGTATAGGTACTGGTATTCAACTGCATCCGGTAAAACTGGAAGCCGACCCCAACATAGTTGGGAAAAGGCTGATGGTGGCAGATGATGAGTCGTTCCCAACCAAGTCGCCATAAATATTTATTATACCTAAATTATTAACAATACATGTCATGGTAATAGGCTTATCCACTATAAACTTAACATTTATTTATCTACTTACAACGGTTGTATTTATAAACCAATTACTGTAACTAAAACTAGAACTAAAAGAGTAAGAGATAACATAAAATTAAAATATACAAAATAACAAAGTAAAGGTTCACACATTCATAAATTCTTCTCACAATACTTCTGACATGCCAACAAAATCTCTGTCCATCATCCGCAAACATAGGTACCTAACTTTCGAAATCTGGGTGTATTGTACAAATCTGCGTACCCCCTCAAAGCATACAGGCGTGATGTTACGTCATAAACAATAAAAATCTAAGCGTAAATCACTATCAAATCGAAATCGCAAAGTCCAATGCCAGGGTCAATAAAACGTGAAACAAATTCAAAATAATAAACACAAACTATCAATAAAGAAATATCGGTATCCAAAATTCAAGCCAGAGTTCAATGTTATAAAATAGTATACTCGTAAGTACGACAGCACGTGCCGGGCGGCAGCTAACCAAGTGAGCATGACTGTGTGCACCCACACACACTGCGCACACACACGCACTGCGCGCTTCCCCGTTCCCCACTGACCGGGGTGGCAACTTGTAGCGAAATGCAATATGATTTACAACGAAAACGGGCGCGCGAAATTTTTTATGTAGACCTTTGGGAGTACGGATATCATGAAAAATCTATTGGATGTATCTGTTCAAAATAAAATGATTTCAACTTTTGAATAAATTATCTATTCTTGTATGGTTTTAGTTTTTCCATTTTCATACTACTTAGGTCATTTATTTACGCCCAAAGATGAGTTAAAATTAGTGTTGAAATATGAAAGTTTCGACGCTCATAACTTCCAAACCAATATTTTTTTTCCAATTCTGCTTCCATACAGGGCTAGATAATGAAAAGATCAGTTCATACAATTTTTAATTTTGAACCTACACCGTCAAACAAATGAGTAGTCACCAGACTACGTTTGTATGGAAGAATGACCGACTTGTTTAACCTTAATATCTAGCAAAGTTCACAATAGTTAAGTCGTACAAAAGCTGAAACCCTTTTTAGGGTTCCGTAGTCAACTAGGGACCCTTATAGTTTCGCCATGTCTGTCCGTCCGTCCGTCTGTCCGTCCTCGCTTAATCTCTGTGACCGTTAGCACTAGAAAGCTGAAATTTGGTACCAATATGTATATCAGTCACGCCGACAAAGTGGTAAAATAAAAATTGGAAAAAAATGTTTTATTAGGGTAGCCCCCCTATATGTAAAGTGGAAAGTGAATTTTTGTTTAATTTCAACCCTAACGTGTGATATATTGTTGGAAAGGTATTTAAAAATGAATAGGGGTTTCCTAAAATCATTTTTTGATAATGTCAATAATTTCGGAAATAATCGCTCCAAAAGTAAAAAACAATGTGTCCCCCCCCCTCTAACTTTTGAACCATAAGTTTAGAAAATATGAAAAAAATCTGAAAAGTAGGACTTTACAAGGACTTTCTAGGAAAATCATTTTGAACTTGATGGAAACAAGAGTTTTTGTACAAAAAAGACAAAACGTTGTACAAAATAATTTCTGGACTAAGTTTGTAGTATATTCGTATATGCAAGCATTTTTACATAATGGATACCCACCTTTAAACTCATAAGTGGGAACACTTATTGTGACGGACGGGAAACTACGGAACCCTACACTGAGCGTGGCCCGACACGCTCTTGTTTTTTATTTTTTTTTCGTATGGGAAATCATCAAATGACTCCTCCCGCTCTGGGCGGAGCAGGACTTTTATTGACTAAAACCCATCCATGTTCCTTTATCGCCCTTTGTGTTCCGGGGCCACGGTATCTCTTTCGAACAGTCCCGCAACCCCGGCAGGCATCGGTCCTTACGGACCCCTTCCTTTTTGCTGACTCTCTTTGAGGCGCGCGTGGAACACGAACGCGCCGTCGACACGGCCTGTTGTCATAAGACGGACGGACGGCGAGCTAGCCCATAGCCCACCGTCCACAGGCCCGCGCCTACGGTGGCCGGGGGCCACGTGGTGGCCCCCGACGCCCAGTGCGTCTCCCGCGGCAGCCGGGACGCTGAGAGGTTCTCTCCCTCTCCCGTTCCGCCACCTCCTTCTCTAGCATTACTGCTTCGCAGAAGGAGGTGACGGCGTCCCATTCCGTCTCGCTCCGGACCATGGCTTCCACCAGGGCGACAGGTCGCCGCCGCCAATCGCCGCTACGAAGACACGGCGGTGCTCCGCCCACGCGGGGCACACCTCCACCGTGTGCTCCACCGTGTCCTCCGGTCGATCCTCGCAGTGGAAACACCCGGGCGTTTCCTCCCGCCCGATTTGGTGCAGGAACCTCCCGAAGCAACCATGTCCGGTGAGGACCTGCGTCAGGCGGAAGGTGAGGACGCCGTAGCGTCTCTCAAGCCACTCCTCAAAGAGGGGACTTATCGCCACAATTGTGGCGTGCCCTGCACGGGGTTGCGACAGTCGCTCTCTTCATGTCGTCATGAGATCCCGCCGGAAGTCTGTCCGCTGAAAAGCTGAAACCCTGACTCCTAAACTAGGAAAACCTGTGACTTAGGAGTCAGTGACAGTACTGCTACTTGGACACCATATATATATCTCTTAGGGAAATTGAGAGCTGGTAAGCTAATATTATTCGAAAAAGTATATTATTATGAATAATATTATTATGATGTTTTAGAAAGAAAATAAATTTGTAAAACATAATAAAAGTTTAAAAAATTAGTAACTTAAATTTAAAGTGACATTTAAAATGTTAAATATGAAAAGTATGAAATGACTGTGTGGTCAATTTTGTGTGAGTGGGAGATGGATGTATTTGTGTGTTAAATGAGTATGATATGAGGAGTAAGTAAGTGAATATCGGGTGTAAATCGGAACAATCAATTGTTGGCTTGGTGTACAGACTGTGTTACGCGTTTTGTATGGATTGTTGTTAGTTATTGTGTGAGTAATTAATAGTTCCTAAGTTGGAGCGTAGTCTAAGAGGTACAACATGTCATTCAGCTTAGTCTTTGCTTTGTGTTTGCTTAACCTTGCTATTTGGATGGTCTCACTGATATTTCTGAAGACAAGAGAGCTCAGCACACACTGCTGTCTTCTGGCGAAGGCAGTTCTATGACCAGGGATTGGGCAAACTATTCTTTGGCCACGTTTGTTTGAGTCTGGGAGAGGAACTTGGCTATGTTTCCAAAGAGAGGTTCTGACTACAAATAACTGCCTCACTGTTAAAAGTTTGAGCTCGGTGTAAAGGTTATGAGTCGGATAGTGAAAAGGCTTTTGCAACATAACCTTAAGTACCGCCCTTTGCGCACGCTCCAGCTTAAGGAACTTTGTTTTGGCTGATCCTCCCCAAGCTAGAATACAATAGCTGATGATGGACTGGCAAAGTGCAGTGTTAACCATTTTTAGGGTATCTAAGTCATCAGAATGCCTTAATGTCTTTAATTAGATGGATTGTTTTCCTGACTTTGTTGGCAGTAGAACAAAACGATAGACCTAAAAACATTATTGTGAAGTTTAGTTACCGAATACTCAGAGACAACATGCTCAGCGCCTGCAGATTATTTAAGAACTTGAACGCGGATTTGCTAGGCTTCCCAAACTCAAAATTACCCATTTACGTTCATGAACATTTGACCCTGAAAAATAAGCAGTTGTTTCGGGAATGTCGTAATGCAGCCACCATGCACAACTTCAAATTCGTGTGGGTCAAGAACGGCACCATTCTTGCTAGAGAAAAGGAAGGAGCGCGAGCATTCGCCATCAAATCTACACAAGACGTTGGTAAAATTAAACCCGCCTCACCGGCAGCTGGGTCTTCTGTTTCTAGTCATTGACACAATCGGTAAATACGGTCTGAAGTTCTGAATGTTGACAATATTCAGAACTTCAGACCGTATTTACCGATTCTCTTATATTTGTTTTGCCAATTCCAGATATTTATTATTTTATCATTGTATTGTGTCTGTTTTTTTGATTGCTTTGCTTACGCTTACTTTTTTCACTCAATGCTTATCAAACTGCAAGTCTTCTTTAAGTTATTATTGGTTTATGTCTTTAAGCTCAAGCTTTTGTTTCATGTGCCACTATATTGCCTATATTACATCGCTATCGTGTTGCACAATTCACTCGCAGTCATGAAAGCTTTATTAATGTATTATAATATTGTCATACTTATTTGTAGTACTTTCTTCAGTAATGGATGATCAGTTTCTTACTGTTTACTATCAGAACTGTAGGGGAGTTCGCACCAAACTGCATACGTTATACGTAAATATTTTGACTAATTGCTACGACGCTATCGTCCTAACGGAAACCTGGCTTACGCCGGAGATATCTGACGCTGAATTCATTGATGATCGCTACACTGTACATAGGTGCGACCGCGACCGTGAAGCCACTGGTAAGAAGGAAGGAGGTGGAACCCTGGTAGCGATTCTCAAATCACTACGTGCGGTTAGAATCAACCCTGTTGCAGCTTTAAATGCCGACATTGAATATGTTATTATTCAGATACCCAGCATAAATAGGGGTAAATTGCATATGATTAGTGCAGCTTATGTGCCACCAAAAACTCCGGAATCTGTCTATGATGCCTACTTTCAAATGTTGGATGCCCACCTTGACGATACTGACGTTGAACGCTTCTACCTGATCGGTGATTTCAATTTACCTGCTCTTAATTGGGATACCAACATCAGTAACCACTCCACCTTTGGTCAGGTCTGCGGAAATAACACCCCTGTGGGTGGAGTTGTGAGTAATTTTCTGTACACACATAATACTATCCAGTACAACACTCATAAAAACATACGTAATAATATACTCGATCTCTTTATCAGTAATGGTGACTGCATAGTGTGCGAAACTAATGACCTTTTACTGCCTCCTGATCAATATCATCCCCCGTTTTATGTATTGATTCCCTTCCAGACACGAAACAGTAATATGAGACGTAATACATTTAAAAGATTTAACTATTATAAAGCTAATTATGACAATATTAACCAAGATTTATCGGAAATAAACTGGGAGTCTTCTCTATGTAACTGCTCTGTAGAGGAATCACTGGAAGTCTTCTACGATATAATTTTTAATGTTATCAAAACACATTCCTTTAACATCAGTAAAGTCATCGAGGTTTCCAGTTTGGTTTTCACCGGCTCTCATACATATTTTTGGAAACAAGTGTAGAGCTTGGATAAAGTGGAAAAAATATAACAATTTGTCAGATTATGAACAGTTTTCGCTTTTCAGATCCCGATTTCAAGTTGAGTGCAAACATTGTTATGACCGGTACATCAATACTGTTGAGGACAGTATTAAACAAAATGTTAATTATTTTTGGAAATTCATCTCAAACCGTAAGTCATCTTCCTTCTAGTGTGCGTTTCAAAAATCAATCCTCAAACAACCCTAATGAAATCTGCAATCTCTTCTCTGTGTATTTTAAATCTGTGTATGAACCTTCCACTTTGTCAAATGATTTTTGCTTTAGCGCAGATTGTTCTGAGGACTGTACTGCAGTGGACAATATTCAATTCTCAGTTCAGCAGTTATTGAGGCATCTGGAAACCTTAGATACCTCACTTGCCCTTGCACTGCACTTCCTGCAATATTTCTCAGAAATACTGCTAAGAACATATGTGTTCCTATACAAATTATTTTTAATCGATACCTGGCACAAGGAATTTTTCCTGATGCTTGGAAGCGAGCTAACGTAACACCGGTGCACAAGTCTGGCCCTAAAGATGACGTCGAGCTCGAGAACTATCGCCCAATATCAATATTGTCGACCTTATCGAAACTCTTTGAAAAGCTTGTACATAGTGTACTTTACCGTTGCTTCATAATGTTATTGTTCCACAACAACACGGGACTTGTTAAAAGGAGATCCACTATAACAAATCTTTTAGCGTATTCAGAATACTTTTTTAATGATATGGATGCTGGTATTCAAGTAGATTCAGTCTATACTGATTTCCAGAAAGCGTTCGATAAGGTCGACCACGACCTGCTATTGCGCAAAATTGCATTTAATGGCATACGTGGGAACCTGTTGAGGTGGTTTTCGTCGTATGTTTCCAACAGGACGCAGCGCGTTGTGATTAATGGTTATCAATCATTTTCTATACCAGTGACATCAGGTGTTCCTCAAGGATCGATTTTAGGACCCCTTTTATTTATTTTGTTCATTAACGACATAGGCAAATGTTTCCAAAATTCAAAATTTCTTTTATATGCAGATGATTTAAAAATATTTAGGCCAATTAAAAACACTAGCGATTGTCTTGCTTTGCAAAGTGACTTAAATAGACTGTCTGAATATTGTGCGTGTAATAAACTAAAACTTAGCGTGCCTAAATGTTGTTATTTGAGCATCACCAAAAACAAAAACATCTACAGATACCAGTACTCTCTAAATGATGTCGCTTTAAATAGAGTTACCATGGTTCGCGATCTAGGTGTCATTTTTGATGACAAGCTTCATCTTGATGTACACATTAATACAATTGTTAACAAGGCTTGGCGCATGTACGGATTTGTTATGCGATCATCCACTGAATTCGTGCGCCCTCAGACCTAACTTTATAATAATCTTAATATATAATCCTTAATTAGATCTCAAATAGAGTATGCAGTTGCGGTGTGGAATCCCCTATACGTTAAATATTCTAACTGCCTAGAGATGGTACAAAAGAAATTTTTAAGAACTATGACTTACAGATGCCTTCACTTTTCTGCGTCTTATGTGAATTTACTGGGAAAATATAATCTTCTAAGCCTAACTGGCCGGCGGTTGTTTTTGGAGACCGTGCTCCTGTACGACCTCTGCAGAAACACGTACAACTGTTCTGATATTTGCAACAGAATTTGTTATTTAGTTCCCAGAAGAATACATTTGCGTGCAGTGCGTAGGCAACCGTTGTTTGCAGTGAGAGCATGTCGAACAAATGCTGGTGTTCGAGCACCGTTGCGACGTCTTGTTGACAATTATAATAAACACTTTCTTGACATCGATTTATTCTGTGCAACACGTGTAAAATTCCGAAACTCGACTCACGAGGCAATCAAAGAACTAGACATCTTGGCCTTTAACTCTTAGATTATTGTAGGTCAATGTCATAATCAGTGCACTTACTTTTAATTATTCAAAAGTTTAAAATAACTGTTTTATTTTAATTTATATCTTTGGTACTTTTAACTTCTCTTTGAAGCGTGTTATTAATATTTTACTTGTATTCTGTGAATAACGCTGCTGATTACATAATTGTTAATTTTAAGTTTTATATCTCTATGCTTTATTATGTAATTGTTTGTTGTTCCAAATAAAATAAAATAAAATAGACTCAATATGCTTGTTCCATTTCAGCCCATCATCGATTATTATGGCCAAGTATTTTACCGATGTTAATGAGGGGAGCGCTATACAAGAGCAAGCAGTGTCCAGGCAGGTGTGAGCTCTAATTGAAAATATGCTTGGGGGTTTCGTGCAAGCATGAATAGAAAACGGCATGAAGTTAGTTTTTTGTAGGGTTAAGGTAAGGAGATTTTTGTGAAGCCATTCCATGACTATTTTTAGGGGTTCTTCAGCATTATTTTTTACCTGGGCCCAGTTCTTCCCGTGTACTACAATGGCTGTATCATCGGCATAAGTAAACATATTAGCGGATGTATGTTAGAGTAAGAGTGCACAAGTCATTGATGTAGATTAGGAAGAGCGTTGGGCCAAGAACGCTACCCTGCGGGACACCGTATGACATACCTCATCAGCTGCACTAATATGTGATTATATTTAGATTTTTCGGTCTATTAAGTAACTCTTGAAGAGATTATGAACAATGCCGATGCTATGCAACTTGGATAGAAGAGTGGGAACAGAGACGGTGTCAAACGCTTTTGTTAAGTCGAGGAATAGACCCAAGCATTTATGTTGATTATCTAATTTCCTTGCTACAACTTCAGTTAGGTCTAGCACTGCATCTTCAGTAGATGCTCCTTTTTTGAATCCGTACTGATTGTTTGCTAGTATGTTGTGCTTTTGAAGGTACTTTACTAGTTGTTTATTTATAATTTTCTCCATTATTTTCGACATAACTGGAAGTACAGCAATGGGTCTATAGTTATTTACACAATCTCTGTTCCCACTTTTATGTATTGGGTGGATTACGGCTTTTTTGCACGTGTTAGGGAATGTACCTGTGGTCGTTGAACAATTTACTATGTGCGTAATAAGTGGTACGAGGATATGTCGACAAAGTTTTATGAGTTTGACGGGAATACCATCCCAGCCAGTGGCACAGTCCTGTACTCCTAAAGTCCAGGCTTGAAATAACTAAACGAATGCTATACTGTGTGATGACCAAATAGATATGGTATGATTAATGCCCCAAACAAGGAAAAGCCAACGACACTGATTTCTACATTATTCTAACTAAACTAACTGACATTCAATTACTGTTAAACATTTTCTTACCATGCGAGCAGCGTAAATCCAGGAGTATGTAATAGAGACGTGTGTAGATGTGAGTTGGAGTGCACAGTGGTTGCCATGACCACGCCAGCTTGTTGCGGCTGCGCCAAGTTCTCTGTGTGGCGCAACCAGCCTCCGTTGCCGACGCCTTCTCTAAACCTGTACAACATTTAATTATTATTATTAATAATTATTATAAAAAATATTATTATTACTATACAGTTAGGAGATTTTCAAAGATATGTACACCGAAAAGTATCAAAAAGTCTTGATTGTTTATTTACTACAAGTCTGTATCTCATATCGGAGATACCATAGTGCAGATGAAATGAATGTAAAGCTTCTGATTTCTTACTAAAAAATCTATAAATTCTTCATGAGATTTAAATAGCTTCGAAATTGAGAAAAGGGAGTAAAAACATAATATAAACAACAAACAAACCTGTGCATTATAGCAGATTGTTGTCCCTGTCCCGAACACAGAACGACCATTATCCTCAACGCCCACAGAACCGTCGAAGGATGAACATTCTCCAACATGAAACTGAGCAACCAATCAACGCCCAGAACTCTCGATATCTCTTCACAGACAATCGTGTTCACTAGATTCCTTGCCGTGAACAGTAAACCATGTATAACGTTAAAGCATTTGTTTCTTAAAATAATTTGTTCTCCCTCACACTCGCAGTCACTTTCCTTGGGGTTTATTCCTCTCTCTGTCTGTGATGGCAATGGTAGGGTAAACGCCATAAATTGTCCTAAACAGAGGAGATCGCTCGGTCGTGGCTGTCCTCCTAGTAAGGCAGCTAGTAACTGTATGAGGACATTCCTTGTGCTCACGACTTTTACGTCGTTTATTATGTAAAGGAGTTTGGAGACCAGTTGCAGCTCTCTCATTGTGCGTAGGTTGTGCGTTCTGTGAGCTGTCTCTGTCGCCAGTTCTAGTAAGTGTTCTAAGAGAGATTTGATCAGCCCACCAGGGGCGCCGAGCCATACTTCTAGCTCGCATATTAAATCCTAAAAATACATATTAACATTATAATAACAACAAATACATAAATACATGTAAGTAATCTACACTAATATTATAAAGAGGAAAGATTTGTATTTTTGTGTGTATATGTTTGTAATGCATAGCCTCAAACAATTACTGCGCAGATTTCAAAAATTCTTTCACCATTAGAAAGCTACATTCACCCTGGGTAACATAGGCTATATTTTATCCCCGTAATCCCACGGGAACGGGAACTACGCGGCTGAAACCGCGTGACGTCCGCTAGTGATGAATAAATAAAATGTCATATTCAAACACATACATAGAAGAAAATTGTACTTACTTGAAAGGCAGTTAAGTTAGGTATAGAAGAAGTTTCTTTTTGACTATCAACAGTTCC
Organism: Xestia xanthographa; assembly: GCA_905147715.2. Taxonomy (NCBI): domain Eukaryota; kingdom Metazoa; phylum Arthropoda; class Insecta; order Lepidoptera; family Noctuidae; genus Xestia; species Xestia xanthographa. The sequence continues at coordinate 14,905,137 of LR990656.1, forward strand.
GACTAGACCAAAAATGAGATGCAGTATATGTGAGTTGAGCAATTGTTTTTTCCTCTTTAGTAACATCGCTAAAGTTTGGTATCCTTTCCGCCTGTCCATCTCTGCTTGCGCGGCCTTATTCGACCGTACGACGCAAACTAACGCTTTGACGCTTGCGTATAAACATTCAACGTCTTGAGCCATTGCTATTAATCCTAATAATACTGAGCAGCCACCAACTGTATCAATCTAGAAGAAGAAAATACAGCAAATAACAACTGTTTTGAAAAAAAAAAATTACAGGGTGTAAACAGACTCTTCACGAAGCCGTCAACCAAGGATTCTGTACATCAAACTAAGTAACCCTGCGCTAAATTTTTTGGTGGGATATGACTTTTTTTTTGGGGTAAAAAATCACTTTTTTCGGTAGGACTCAATGTAACGCACTTAAAACATTGTGCTGGTGGATGGATTGAATAGTACGGGGGTCTTGAAGGTGTTTAAAGTAAAAATCTTACATTAAAAACAGATATTAAAAAAAAACTTGTGAAAAAGTTGGAACTTTGACCCCTTATATCTCCGTAACTAGAAGGTTCTCAGGTATGGTGTAGAACAAAAAAATTATCGCAATGACGGGGAGAACAAGTATCTTTCGGCTTCGTTCAGAGTTTTTGTTACAACCTTTATAATAACAATTATACAAAAACATCATACCATGATGGCAGCAGGTTTCGGGCAAAATACTCTGACGCCTAAATAACCAACGACAGTTCCACCCAAACATCTCGCCGGGCCCATGAGGTGTCCAGCAGAGTTGTGCAATATCCTTATCGGCGTCGCATTCTCGTGAGAAGACATGCCAAGCATCTTCGCTATAGCTTTGTTATCATTCTTGCTATAAACTTTACGTATCTTTGCAAGTGTGAGCTGGGACATTGCACGTGCGTTTATGCCGAAGACGACCTTTTCTTCGGCGACTAGAGGAGCTAGTGGCTCTTGGTACTGTCCTGGCGGTAACGGTGCTTGTAACGTGCCTACGTAGTGTGGGCCCAGTTGGTGGATGATGGACACAGTTTGGGCTGGGAGTACCTAGAACAGATGATTGAAATGAAATAAGGTACTTCACACCTTAATGAAATTGCAAGACAGAAAAAGACAAGCTGCTTCTATATTACGGTCGAACAAGCTATTTGGTTTACAGTTTAACCAACAAATTACATTGTAAAATGTAAACCAAATAGCTTATTTGACCGTACATGTTCAATAGAAACGCTGGTGTTAAGAATAAGGCGTTTAACGTACATATATATTCTTGTCGTTCTGAGTTTCAGATGTTATATACAATTGAATGTAGCGTACTAAAGTCCCGATCTACCCCCGGTGGCGTAGTCGCCACCGATTTATACCAAGAAGGCAACGATTTATGGGGACCGTCACTAGACGGTCCCCATAAATCGTTGCCTTCTTGTTGACAATTTGGTGGTTTTATTATAAACTCAAAGGCCTAACTAGTGATTCTACTAAAGCGTAGCTACTTAAGAGGGCCCTTCCCGGCCCGCCTTTCGGCAACGCGAGCATGGTCGAAAAGCTTGTTGTTTCATCCAGAGCCACAGCGGTGGTATACTTTCAACTCCCCTGTCTTACCTAGCCCCGAATCCGCACTACTTGCCTCCCGCGTACCTCATACCGCCTAACGCGGGGACATTGTCATCTGCTTAGCCTTTTCCCAAATTTGTATTGGGGTCGGCTTCCAGTCTAACCGGATGCAGCTGAATACCAGTATTTTACATGGAGCGACTGCCTATCTGACCTCCACAACCCCGTTAGTACTGGGTAATACGATACCCCTTGGTAAGACTGGTTGTCAGACTTTTTGGGCAACTGACTACCTGTAACGATTTGTCAAAGATCACAAATGACAGCCGGGACCAACAGCTTAACGTGCTTTCCGAGGCACGAAGGAAACTCGGTATGTAATGGGTGGTCACCCATCCACAGACCAACCTAGGTAAGCACGGCTTAACCTAAAGATCGACCTGAGCGGCTGTTATTATTTAGCCACGAGCTCTTCATACTTTTCAACAAAAAACATATTTTAGCAGACTCCATAAAGCTTAGTGTCAATTTTTCAACGCGGGGACATTGAACGAAAAATATTGTTCGAAAATTTATAAAACTTGTTCCAGGAAATACGTGTTTTTGAATTAGTCTTACAAGTATGTGAAATAAATATTTGTTATTTAGAATCTCCACTACATTTGCAAGGCTTCTATCAGGATGATTTTTTTACTTTTACAATTTATATGTACATTATGAACGGCCAAAGTTGAGGTAAAAGTTGTGAAAAACAGCAATTTTTAGAGGCTTATACTGAATTTGTTTCTACAATTTTTTATTTTCTGCTTCGATAGAAGCCTAGATATAGTCCACAAGATACCTATTATTTCAAAAAAATCAAAGATATATGTCTAACAACGGCATAATCACGCACGAGCTATAGTCAAAATTCTTGCGAAAAGTATGGCGGGTTGGCCGCTCTTAAATGATGCCTACGCAAATACAATGGGGCTTGATATATCTTCTAGACTTCTCTATTTATTTGCAAGGTTTTATTTGGAGAGAGTCTTGTATGTTATGTCTCGAGTTTTATCCTGCAACTTAACAACTTGAAATTACTTACATCCTCCAACAAAAGCGCAGGCCCCTGCCTCCACACGAGCTTGGAGTACCTCCTCCAGTGCGGCGGCGTGCCCAGCACACAATACACGCTGGACGCGCCCGACAGTGTAGCTGCCCCGCCGCCCGGGTTTGCGCTCACGTAGTGCAACTTTCCAGAGTGCATGTGAGTACCTGCGGAAGGGAACATTTCGGCCTTAGCTTAGCCACACTTGACGGAAATCCCGTCGCGGATCTTCCGCGTTGGAACGCCAATTCATGTTATTGCATATAAATGACTAATAACGGGCACACTAGGCTAGCGGTCAGCGACGGAACGACCGATTTTCCGCGTAGTGTGCCCGTCATTAGTCAATGCAATAACATATTATGTATTGGCGTTTTGACGCGGAAGATCCGCGACGGCACATCCGTCAAGTGTATGGCTAAGGCCTTTGCCACACTAGACGGAAATTCCGTCGCCGAACATTCGCGGCGGTCAATCCGTTCTATACGGTACCAGCCACACTGAATATTCAGTGGCAGATCATCAGTCGGCTGCCTGCGCTTATACGGTGTGGTCGTGAATTCGTGATGGATCCGATAGAAGTGATAGCTATTTATGAGGCATTAGAAGAAAGAAGAAGAAAGCGTAAATATTGGGTTCATCCCTTAAATACTCTTCGGCTAGAAATTGGGCAATTTCATACCCTGTATATGCAACTAAGACTGAATCCAGATAAAGCATTCGAATATTATCGTATGTCCATACAATATTTTGCACTTCGATAATAAATCGTTCAGTGTCAAACATCCTGTGCGTGCGTCGTCACTGCGAGTTATCCGCTGAATGTGGCGCGATGCATACAAATACCTGTAATGCGACGTTGCCGATCTTACGCTGACGGAAGATCGGTGCGCCGACGACCGAGCAGACGCGAGCGAGTGAGCGGTCCGCTCTCGTCCGCGACGGAACGACCGATCTTCCGCGTAGTATGCCCGCTATTTGTATTTTATATGCAACAAGCTTCTGCCCGCGACTTCGTACGCGGAACCTGTTGCTTATGCCAGCGACAACGGGGTCGTCAAAATCGAAGATCTGATACGTCTGATGTCAAAGCGCAATTCTCTATCCGTGAACGTCTCCGACTCGCGAGACAATGCGTGACGTTCACGATCAGCAGTCAGTCGCGCATCACGTTCCCCACTTCTCTCTAGATACCTAGAAGTCGATGTGTAGATACGCTGAGAACTCAAGCGTAATTCTCTTTCCGTGAACGTCTCCAACTCACGGGACAATGCAGACGACACGATCACGATCAGCGGTCAGTCGCGCATCATATTCTTCACTGGTCTCTAGAGACCTGGCCCCTTATTCACAACGCTTCGATTCGATTTTCGATTCGGAAAGTCGTATGTCTATCTTTTTTTGACATTACGAAATCGAGCGAGATGGACATACGACTTTCCGAATCGAACATCGAATCGAATGGTTGTGAATAGCTATGCTGGATGTACCATCGTCGTCGAAAATCAGTCCTAAACTGTTACCACCGCGTGGAGGTACTCCCAGCTTATGTTATTTTATAATTATACATTGAAATTAGTGATAGCTTTGATTTCCACATCAGATGTTTCTGATCTTCGATTTTTATAAGTCAACAGGAAATGCCCATCAGACCGAACAACTTTTGCTAAGACGTCATTCCTATATGTGTTATGGTGTAGCTGGGCTCTTGGAGTTCCACAACAGGTGTTCCAGATCTTCGTTTTTTATAAGTCAACAGAGAGTGCTCATCAGATTGAACAACTTTTGCTAAAACGTCATTCCTATATATATGTTAGTGTAGTTGGGATCTTGGAGTTCCACATCAGGTGTTCCAGATCTTCAAATTTATTCTCTCAGCAAAACATTCTCATCACGTGGAACAATTTTTGCTATTGTACCATTTTTGTATCTCTTATAGTTTAGCTGGTCTGTTGCGGTTCTGCATCAGGTGTTCAAGTTTCCAAGATAAATTATAGCCTAAATGTTGCCCAGACTTAATACCTATACAACAAAAAAAAATCATTCAAATCCGTCCAGTAGTTCCGAAGATTAGCGCGTACAAACAAACAGACACACAGACATTCAGACAGACAGTTTTTTTTTTGGATTTGTGCTCTATTACTGTTTCTAAACCCCCCTCAATTATTTCTTTTTTAATATATTCAATGTACACAGTTTTTTTTACTGTTTTATTATATGTATATATAGATATAATATGTATTGGCGTTCCGCCGGCGACGGAATTTCCGTCTAGTATGGCAAAGGCCAAATGGTGCTGCGTCAAAATGGCGGTACATTTCATAGGAACCCAAAAGCCCGGCTTTTATATCGAATAATAACATTTATGTATCGTCACAAACAGCACTGGATAGGGATAAGTTAAAGAAGGGAAGGGACACTGTTGGAAAATAATAATAAAAATATATCTAAATCGCACATACCGTCTAAATACAAAGAGAATGATGAGTTCTTGAGTACGGCGCGGTTGAGTACCAACACTAGATGGTGCCATTGTCCCTCATGCTGTAGATCTGGACACCACACACGTGCCCCACATTCTCCTGAACCCTCAGGCTCCCATTCACCAACGTCTGTGGATGGAACAGACACTATTTTATTTCACTAATAAAAGCTTTGATCGAACCTTCTACTTACACTCCACAATGACACGCAATGCAATTTTGGACAAAAACTACACTATTAAACATAACACACACAAATGCTGTGGTTGAAAATCACTTACTATGCGGCACTAACGTCTCCTGTGTGGACACAATGATAGCTTTGTCCCTTGCTGATAAGACCATAGTCAGACAAACCAGATGTTCATCGCGACTATTGTTTATGTTCCGAACAAGGGTCAACAAGCGGACACAATGCGGATCTGACCGTGGGTCCGAGTACTTCTCCACACATATCCACGTAGAGTAAGTTAGACCAGTTTGCGGCGGAAACACCCGATCACCTAGAACAAAAGGTTTTCGTCACCATCAATTCGAGTCTAACAAAATAATTTAATAGAATAAAACTCACTGGGCCGCCAACTACCTGAACCAATGCCTCCCAAAGTGGCAGTATCTTGCGTTCCAAGAGCATTTAAGTTGGCAGATTGTGGCGCTATACTTGGCAAGTAAAGACACCCAAAGCCTTCGGCAGACATGTCAAATTCGACAAATGGAGGCAGAGTGCAAGAGTTTTGAGATCTGGAGAGAATAGAGAAAGAAAACACGTTATTTGTTAAGCATTTAGCATTTTACATAGAAGAAGGAAGACAAAAAATGTATACAGTATTTACCTATAATCTCTTGGTGTGGTCATGGATACTAAAGTCTTGATCCTAGTAAGTGGTACAGGGCCTCCAGGTTTACAAACCTGTCCAGGTTCTGGTGCCACACAGTTCAGAGGGTTCCCCATTCGCAGAAATTCCCTAGAAACATAACAAATCATATTTATGTGCCTTGTTTTATTTAGATTTTGGTATTTTTCTTTTACATTATCGAAAAAAAAATCAAGTAAGGATCATAGCAGTTGGCATTCTGTGGTTTCTGCCTACCCTCATGAGAAAAAGGCGTGAATTTATGTATGTTCGTAAATTATCGATTAAATCTTGATCTGAAATAAAGGGGTTTGCTTACATGTTTATTTTGGGCCGATTAGTTTCAATCTAAAACAGAGATCTGATCTGAGAGTCATAAGCTCGTCTCTCGACCAAAGTGTCAAACCAACAAGATATTCCTGACCAGTTTACAAATAACATAATAATTGAAGGAAATTTTCAGGTGTTTACGAATTTTACGATGCAACAGGAAAAGTTATATTTTAAATGTTGTGTTATGTTTTATATAGACTTTTGAGCTGTTTTTGAATGTATGGATAAACATGGTGTTTTTCAACAAAAACAACATAACAATATTCTTTGTTATTATTACTTAAAATAACATACGCGCGTGTACTCGTACTATTCAATGAGGGATTTTCTTTTTAGCTCTTCCCTAGTCGCTGGATAGATGGCGCTAGGAATAAGTATGATAATGCAAGGAACGGAACCTAAAAAAACTGATTTTAACAAAGCGCGAGAAATGTTGGTTTTATTCGGAAGGTTAAGCAAATGAAAGTGTCAGTCAACGAGAGTATGTGATGTGACACAATGTTTTTTTTTTCAAGCGTTTTGGCTTTGGCATAGTTAGTCAACGCCATCTATAGAGTTCTTGGAAACTAAGTTTTTTTTTAAAACCTCAAAAGGAAAACCTCTCATTAGCACAGTAGCTATAATCTTATTTATTCAGTTGACTGGTAATGTTTTAAATTAACACCTGACTACGAAATACACGTTTAGAACACAGCTGCTCGTCACGTTTGACTTGTATGCTTAACCGATAGAATGTCATGCAGACCTCTAGATTGAAAAACATGATTTGCAAGATTCACGGCTATTACAAGACGCTCATCATCATCATTTCAGCGGAAAGACGTCCACTGCTGGACATAGGCCTCCCCGAAGTGCCGCCACATTGTCCGGTCCCGTGCGTCTCGACTCTCGCGTCTCACAGCGGATTCCCGCAACCTGCCCCAGGTCATCGGTCCACCTAGTGACAGAGACCTTCCAACTCAATTACAAGACAAGATACAAACTCAAAGGAACCAGATAATTCAGTTCCCAAAAACTCAAGAGAAAAGATCTACGCTAGGGAATGGGCAACTACAGTACTTTCTCAAGTTATTATGTCTTGTGACTGGGACTGTAGCTTTGTTTTTTTTTTTTTTTTGCATTTTTGACATTCAAAGGTCCCGTAATGGTCTAATTGAAATAAATGCTTTGAGTTTGAGTTCACGCTGTGAAAAAAAAACCCTACATGCACGAAACTGCTATTACGGTCATAACCCTTTCATACCTACCCGTCATTGGAGGCAAACTATAGTATTTTCCTGTTGATAACGCATTTACCTGAGTTCGGAAGGTCTAAGCGCATGCGCAGCGAGTCTCTCGAGCATGTACATGGCAGGTGCATGTAGCGGATGCTTCTCGGCCCGCAAGGCCGCACCGCATACACGCAGTACGACGCCTGCGAGGCCCGCTCCACACATTACTTGCTGGTTTCGTTCGCTGGATGGAACACGAAAAATTGCTATGTTCAATGACACGTTCATGCATGGACACGGAGTCATGCACAAAAGGAGTGCTCGTAGGAAACAAACGTTTTCGGATTTCAAATACTCTTAGATTTTTGGCGACAGACGTATTGGCCATTTCCTTTTTTTGGCAGAGTTTGAGCACCTGATTTATGTCATGAATAGGGTATATGCATGATTTTTTTATCACTAACAAAGCGCATTAACATTAGAAATAACAAGGTGATTTTGATTTAATATCTATAAAATACTAAATTAATCATTTGAAACTGCTGATTAGACAAAGAGATCCGATACAGGTACAAAATCCATACTAATTTCCGTTTATCTAGAAAGAGATAGGAACAAAAGTTTAAATGGCTATAAATTTTGCGTTGTTTTGCCGATTTATGTCTTGTTTTCGCTTTTTGTCATTATTTTGATAGTACTTTAACATTCCGTATCGAAATAAAAAAAAGTAAATTTATGAATATTCCCTATTGTGTACAAAAAAATTGGCTACAATTTTTTTATTCAAATAATATCATACCTTCTAACAAGACTTTTAAGCACATGAGCCAAATAGTCCCTAATGGCTCTGGCATGTGCCTCATGTTCCGGTGGCCGGGGCAAGGCGGGCAATAACTTGGCTAGTACTATGACGACGCCCGAGTGGATCACCCACGCCTCCCCGTTATTACTGCCCGTTGATAGGTTTAGCGGCGCTGTACGTCCTGCCGGCTTCGACTAAAAAGAAAATATCATGTCAGCTAAAATGTTTGCTACCCAGAAATAAATTAATACAGCTGCATGCTCCCATCCCGTACTATCGTGGACACTCCCGCCTGATCACCACTAAGCTAATTTTTGCTTGCACTCGCGCATAGAAACGCTCTCTAGCCCCGCCCCGTTGACTTTGTATAGAAATAATTAATGAAACACAATACCGATCGGCCGAGCGCAATGACGACGCAGACCAAACGAGAGTTATTGTTATTTTGCGCGCCAAATTGACGCTTTCCTAATAGGCCTAAACTTTAAGGGGGCGTGGCTCGGCGCCTCTTTCAAAATTAACTGATCAGGCGGAAAAGACCACGACTGTACGGTCGAACAACCTATTTGGTTTGCAGTTTAACCATTTACAATTACATTGTAAAATGTAAACCACGTATTAATATATATGTAAACCAGTGTTCGAACGTACAGACGCGAGACGCCAGCACATCAAGTTCCCCGAAACTGACAAATTTTCCCCAATCAACCTTGAACCTAATGCTTTAGCGATAATGTTGAAAATCTATTAAATTTTGACAGATTGTAGTAGCTTGCTCTGCATTACGTTTTGTAAAACTTTTAGATTTGTCTGGCCATCAAGCTCTTTCTAAAACGGCCCGTGGCCTGTTACATCACTGACAAACAATGAATTAAAGAATAACAAACAAACTAAAATTAAACTTAACAAAAGAAAAATAAATTAATGAGATAAACTCACCTCATTAATTGCAGAGCTCTGTCGAGTCAAACTGGGAGATTTGACATTGAGCGATCCGCAGAAAGTCGGCTTATCAAAAGAGTCCAATGCGACATCGTACAAAAGTCGCAAAATGATGCACGCATGCACAAATACTACTGGTACTTTCTCAGGAAAACTGTAGGAAAAGATTAAGATAATATAAAGCCAGGTATTCATTAGAAAATAAAGTTGGGCAACATTGTTTCAGCAACATTTTTTTGTGTTATATATACTGTTGCTGGCATTAAGTAAATATTTCGCATTCGTATCAAAACAAACACAATATTATCTCCAGTAGCATTTGATGTTGCGGTCTACGATGTTGCCTAACTGTTTCTCAACTTTGTTTTGAACAAATTTTGCTTGTAAATGTCATGCTTTCAAGATTAAAGATTAAAAATACTTACGTCATTTCTAATATGTTGCTTGTAAATACTTCGTGAAACACTTCATAGAGTTCCGCATCACCGGGTTCGGCATCATTTTGTAGTTCCGTTTCGTTTACGAAACAGCCTAAGAGACGTATCGTCTCACACAAAGTTGTCGCACATAACTGCAACAACAATTTGTTTCAGAAACCATTCAAGATTCTAATAAATTACAGTTCCTCTACGTAAATGAGTTACACCGCCTGTTTTTAGGGCTCGTAACTCGTAGGGAATCATAACCTATAGGGTACTTCCCGTTGGCCTAGAATCATAAAATTTGGCAAGAACCAATGTCTTACAGTACATGTATAGAAAAAATCCATGTATTATGTATAGAAAAAATCCATGTATTATGTATAGAAAAAATCCATGTAGTTTAATAACAAAATATAAACAAGTTTATAAAGGACATTCAGTGCGCGAGTCCAACTCGCACTTAATCGTTTCTTTTTTCCTGCCAATGTTATCTAAGGTTCCCCTCAAAGAACTGTGCACCAATAAGTGAGTGTCAGATTACGCTCGGAAACTGTGTGTGTGTAAATGTCACTTGAGATACCAACCTCATGATGAAAAAACTTCGCGTTAGCCGGCTCAAACCTCATAGCCGTACTAATGGTGTAGAAGACAATATGTATTAGCTGTAGCATGTCTTTGTCCATCGGCTCATCACCTTTCAGTTTCCCTTCCAGAGAAACTAGAACACTTGTTACGTATACGAAACCGCTAACCTGTGGGAATTGTTGAGTTGGAGTTACATTCATGATAATCAGATTATTAAATTATTTTGTTCTATACAGGATCACTTTTTAAATAGTAGGTTTTTTTTCTGGTGGTTCCATAAAATTTGTTTCAAAGAAGTAAACATGTTTTACAAACGATAACTTGTTTTTTAAAACTAAAACATTACAGAAAAAAAAAACTTTTTTTAATTAAAATTCGTTTGTTAATTTTGGTAAAATATACGCACTGGATAAAAAGTCTTCCTGTAGAATCACTATGGAATATTAAAACGTTTTTTTTTTTTCAGAATAGCTAATGCGTAGCACACAGGCACATTTTAATACGACGTTTCTGCACCACGCACTGGATGAAATCTAGCAGTGCGGTTGTTCAACGCGCTCGGGATGCGTTATTAGATTCTCAACTCTCTGTTCAATATAGAGAACTAAAAGTCCAATGGGCAGGAAAAAACGCCTCGTTAAAAAGGCGCCCATGCGAACGAACATTTGTAATGTATAAATGTCTTATTACATGAACAGATGTACACTATATTTGAATAAAGTGTAGTTACATAAAGGTTACTTTAGCAAAACATACTTTACCAACAAATTAGTAGTTCATTTGATCTCTACAATACAAGCTTACCTTCCTAAATATAGTTCTAGTACGATGCGAGTCTCGCAAGCAAGCTAGTAGTGCCTTCAATATGTGCAGCTTTAACAGCAAGGCGTCGTTAGGAGCAGCGTGCATGCCACACAGTAACGCAGACATATCCTCTTCACCTGACCCACTCACTATTAGTTCTCTTACTACACCTAAAAGTAAATAAACATAATATTATAATAAAAATAAATGCAAGTGATGAAGAGAGAGGGAGAGAGAGAGGGAGAGAGAGAGAGGGAGAGAGGGAGAGGGAGAGAGAGAGAGGGAGGGATAGAGAGGGAGGGAGAGAGAGAAGACCAAAGAAAAGTAGTATGATCAAGTGGAGGAAAAAGGAACGATAATATTCTTACCTGTATATGGGTAATTTCTTATATTCTATCAGTATATATCTATTGATGAGAACAATAAGTAAAAGTTTTTTGAGAACTTACCTAAAGCTTTACTCCTACAAGATTCATACACAACCATCCCATGCACACACTTCGCGCCGCCACAATCTCTAAACACGTTACAATTGTTAGAGTTCGCATTCAACAACGCTGTCAAGCCTTCCATCACCAGTGATCCCAATTCCTCTTCTTCTTCATCTAAATTAGGGTCTCTTATCAGCGAGTCGTGTCGAGTAGATTGTCTTTTCTTCCGTTCGGGAGCCTTCGGAGACTCAGTCGGTGATTTTTCGTGCGAAGGCGAGGCTGAAGCGTCTCTTTTGCTCTTTTCATCATTAAGAATTTGATTGTCTTTGAGAAACACAGCGTAGCGAGACAGGCAAGTGACGAATACTTCTAACATACCGACTTCTCGGTATACGTCTTTGAAAATTGCGTTATGTCTGGAACACAATCGGGAAAAATGTGATTAATTTTATCTTAATTATATAATTATTTAGATATTCTTAATGTAAACTTGTAATTACTTACTTTAAAATATTCAACAGAGTTTTCATACACAGTGTGCTACACATTCTGGATCTATTAGCCTTCAATAACAACGACAAAGATATAAGTTCCTTGCACGGCACAAAATTCAACTGAAACACAATAAATTCCAGCAACTCGAAGAACTTTTCTTGTATTTCTGCATTCTTAGTGTATATTCTTTCCGAGAATTGACTGAGTGTGTTCTGGTTTTCAAGAATGAAATAGTTGGCATTGTCAGCGTGGTATACGCTTGATATAGCGTCTAATATCGTGCAGCATAACGCTGCCGAGTTGGACTTCATGAATACTGATTGTAAGACCTGTAAGAAGAAATAATAAAATCATAGTAACATCCTGTTTAAGTCTTCTTAAAGAAATATTAACTTTAGAGAAGTTTTAAAACACGATTCAACAGACAAAACTAAACCTTATGTATGCGAATTAAAGCTATTGTTCCGAAATCATATACCTACATTAGGAACTATACAGTGTGTAAAAGACCTCATCACGAAACCGTCAACCAAGCATTCTGTACATCAAACTAAGTAACTTTACGCAAAAATTATTGCTGGGAAAATACTTTTTTTTGGGGTGAAACATCATGTTTTGTGATAGAACTCAATGTAACGCACTCAAAACATTGTGCTGATGGATGGATTGAATAGTACGGGGATCGTGGAGGTGTTTAAAGTAAAAATATTACATTCAAAACTTGTATTAAAAAAAAAACTTGTCTAAAAGTGGGAAGTTTGACCCCCAATATCTCCGTAACTAGAAGGTTCCCAGGTATGGTGTAGAACAAAAAAATGATCGCAATGACGACGAGAACAAGTGCCTTTCGGCTTTGTTAAGAGGTGTTTTACACCCTTTATAAATTAAATTGTTATATACCTGAAAAGCCTGTACGTTCCTCACAGCCTGTCCCGGGGTAGAAGGCTGCGGTAACACAAACCCCTGCAGTTGAAAGAGTTCGGTGTTGGCGCGCGTTGGTCGTAGCTCGGAGAAGCCGCACGCGCATAACGACGATATCATCAACACGAGGTTCCGAAGGGCTGCTCTGGCTTCCGTGCCACTTACACGCTCTTCTTCTAACCTTTATTTAAAAGAGTTTGGGTATAAAAAGAGGACGATTACATTTGAATTATCGAATTGCCATTTATGAGAAAAAGTGCAGAACATTAAAAAAAAGTTGCAAAGCACACGGCCGAGGAACAGGAAGAATGTCACTCACAGTAGCGATCTGTGCGTTTTATTTGTTCGGCTCAGTGCCGTAGTTCCTTTCGTTTTCCGTCCCTTTCGTTACTTCGATTTCCACTGTCGATAAGTGATGAGCAAGCGGAATGAAAGTATAATTGCCTATGAGAGACAGAGACAAGTAGTGATAGATCAGTGCTTCGGGTTCCGCGACCGTGCCATAATTACCAAAATAACAAGCTACAGTGAAGTGCTTACCCTGATGTCAAATAATCGGGTACACCTTGTCTCTCATGTCTGTGATAAACAAAACAAATCAAACGTAAAAAAATAAAAACAAAACAAAATAGGTGCACGCTATAATGTAGTACAAAGTTACATGCTATAAACAAGTAACAATTATAGATTTAAATCATAGACGTGGATGTGCCTACTGCCTAGCGCATGCGGAACCCGGCTCCGCATGCCCTAGATGTGTCCTCACCATACTAGGACGAAAGTGTTTAGGTACATTGAAAAGAGTGAGCTCGCAAATCACGGTGGTCCCACGATGTGCAGTATGATTGAGCGAGACAATACTATTATTTCGTTGTCAAAGAAATATTAGGTTATATACAAAATGGCGTTTTTTTAGAACTGGCCACTTTGATCTCAAATATCCGGCGCGGCGGCGTTTGGAATTCCAAATTCAAATTTATCAGTAACGTGAACATTTTTTGGCGCGATATAGCGAATCTATGATCTAAATCTATGCTAACAATATCTACCGAACATGCTCATGCTGAATAATAAGAATAATGTTAATACCCCATATTGACTAGAAACTTACTTTAGAAGAAATTCAGATAGAAAAAGGTAGCCCTGGCAAGTACGGAAATCATCCAGTAATAATTGACTAACTTCACTTGAATCCTTTAAGAAACAGAATACTGCTACGAACATTTCAACTACCTGTAAAAAAAAAGTAATTAATGTACCTACTTATTTATTAAACTTCTTAACTTTGAAAACCAAAAATAAGCCTTGAAAGTCTTGAATCGTCATCTATCGTGATCTTCAACATTTTTTGTAATGAAAAACGATACATACATGGTTTATTTGTTTTGGTTCGTACGAAGAGATATTAGGGAAAGGACAATGACCGCTATTCTCATCTTAACTGGCACCAACTATAGAGGCAGAGGTTTTATTTAAGCCCGGGTACCAGCAAAGCGGAGACGAGCGGAGCAGAGCAGGGGGCGTCTACTCTCTAAGGGCCAAGTTCACCGAAAAGATAACAGTCTGATTATCTAAAAACAGCTGTTTAAAACACATTTTTAAACATGAAAATGTGTTTTAAACAGCTGTTTTTAGATAATCCGACTGTTATCTTTTCGGTGAACTTGGCCCTAAGTCCGTCAACGAAGATACGGGGCCCGTCCGAAACTAGCTTATACTTTGAAATGAACCCTACTCCCTAATATTTTCGGATTCATGAGTTTTGAAAATACATCGGGAGTAAGGACAGATGACCAATCGCGTTGTCAGTCATTTTTAGTTCGGGCCCCTAACGAATCTTATGTCCGTAAGTGATACCGAGTAGGAAACGACCGTAACTTCGCCAAAACTACGGATTTCGTGCTTAGAGAGTAGACCTCCAGAGACGTGTGGGAATCGACCAATCACATCGCGTCTCTCATCTGCTCGTCTCGGCTCTTGTAGAAACCGAGATTTAATGCTGTAGGTAAATAGGCTTGTGTCCTGAAAAAATCTAATTAGTTCATCAGTTAGATTATCAAAAAATAATTGACACGTATTTTTTCTTTTGTTACGTAAACCAAAATTGAAGCACTTACGACGCTTTTAAAATTCTCAATACGTCACGCCGCGTAATTTTTAGTGCGTTGTAACGTCACGAGCCGAGCGATTAAATAGATTTGCAATTTATTGATGGTGGAAACTAGCCTATTGTTAATTAGTACAAGTTTACAACTTCATAATTACCTCTAAAGGTGTCAATTCTGGTATCCTCTGCATATTTTCTATACAAAGTGCAACACATCCTTTATCTGCAATAACACAGTAAATAATTAATAGACATCCAAGTTGACCTATTTCGCTAATTAATGGCTTCGTTTACTAAACAAAGCATGTACGTAAATAGATTAGACCGGATAATAACAAATGTTTCAAACAAGAGAACTGAGATGGTTATGTAACTCTAATTGACCTTTAAATTATACTAGTTTTAGACTACGGCTTCGCTCGCGTGGAGTTCGGAGATTAGTTGATGGCACGGTTGGCGCGGTGGCTCAGCGATTGGCTGCTGTGCTGCGTGTCGCGGGTTTGATTCCCGCGCGCAACAAGTATTTGTATGGCCTTTATTATGGTTGTTCCAGGCTGGCTGTGTGTGTATGTGAGTCTAAATATTTTTAAATGCACCCACGATACAGGAGAAATTTCTAGTGAAACCTCAAGAACTTCCTATATCTATCCATATACCAAATATCGTCGAAATCCGTCGTTCTTCCAATAATTTCCCATAAAGCCGATAAAGCATAAAGGTGTGACAAACAAACAGGTTCACACTAATATATTATAGTACAATATTAGTTAGAAGTATAAGCACTTACTGTGTATGTACTGGACAACAGATTGTGTCAATCCATGTCTAGATAGTGTCATCAGCACTTCAGCAGCTGACTTCCTCCACATTATGTTGTGGGGGGCACACCATGAGGTTATGGCGGAAAATAATAGGCTGAGATCATCTTTTCTGGCTAATTCTTCACATGGGAATGGATGGCTGCACAATCTCACTAGGACCTAAAAATTACGATGCTTTATTTTTTTTTACTTTTACAATACTCTCTAGAGTAAAAAAACAAATATCTATCTAATCTATTTAAGTCGCGAGTTCATAAGCTTCTTTTAGGTTAGCTCGTTTCATTGTTGACCTCATGCTAGATTTTCAGATTGAGGTCATGAGTAGGCCCATTTAATATGTAAAACCAAAATGTAGATAGCTGTGATTTTGAAGATAAACAATATGCGTCGCGCTGCATTGCGTTGCTTCCGAACGCTTTGTTCGGAATTCCTATGACTGTATTTTACACAAACAAATGTTGGACAGCATATTGCGTTTGCGATATCCAAAATATAAGTCAAACTTAAGGACAAAAAATAAGTAGCTGACCCGTCCCAAACACAATGTCAATGTGGAGCCCGACTGCAGGATATGCCCCAGCTCCTCTCTTGCCCATCCTGACCATCCTGTACCTTCCGGGATTTATACGAAGCCAACGAAAGAGCTGTGCAGGTGGCAATATACCGGTCGGATATTATTTGAGTCTTTGGGGGTACGAAGAACAGGGTGTAAAGCTCTTTATCCCCAATGGAAAAGGGAGGATCCTCCGACCAGACGGGTGTTATGTTTGGTGGGCCACTGCTCGACAGTTGTCGGGTTCTATAAGAAAAACTTGTCAAAAAGTTGGAACTTTGACCCCCAATATCTCCGTAACTAGAAGGTTCCCAGGTATGGTGTAGAACAAAAAATGATCGCAATGACGAGGAGAACAAGTGCCTTTCGGCTTCGTTAAGAGGTGTTTTACACCCTTTATAGTGTTAAGTCGCGGATATCTTTACTTGCGCGATGTAGGAATTCTTACGTGTTTCGCAGTTAGTTCATCAGCTGTGTCAGAGATGGCACTGCAGTACTTTTTATTCTGTTTTGCTGTAGTACTATTTGTAGTGCCGCTACAAGTCTATCAACACGCAAAGAAGCAGTTGTAAACATTAGTCAATTTGTGACTCAATTCAATGTTTACTTAGCTGTTGTAACAGTATCTGAACCAACACTTGAAGCAATATTAAAATGGACAGCATTTGCTTGTGATAAAATAAGATTAGTATTTTTGTAATGGTATCTATTAGCAAATATTGTGGCATAGTTAACACAACAGTGATAATGTAATCTGTACCTACAATACCTATGACTTCCGCATATAAGAAGCATGTTTATTTATCTCTGTATTTAGATAAAATATAATAAATACATATATTTTTATGTTTTCATATACTATCTCTGTAAAACACTCAAGCCAATAAAAGGCAGTTGCATTGAACACTTGGTTCAATGCAGAGAGTGGATGTTCTTATCTGCCTAGCCTATTTTCAACTATGCTGTGATCAGCTTCTAGTCTGACCGGATGCAGCTGAATACCAGTATTTTACATGGAGTGACTGCCTATCTGATCTCCACAACCCAGTTAGTACTTCGTAATACAATACCCCTTGGTAAGACTGGTTGTGAGAGTATCGGGCCAACAAAGATATAAAATTGACAGCCAGGACCAACGGCTTAACAAGCTTTCTGAGGTACTGAGGAAACTCAGTAAGTATTGGGTGGTCACCAATCTAACGGACCAGCCCAGGCAAGCGCAGCTTAACTTTAAGATATATTATTTAGTCACAAGCTCCACAGAGAGTTAATATTCCAACAGTGAATATTATATCTTAGTGAAAACAAGGACCAGACTTCCAGAGTATATTTACCTGCACAAATATTTTCTGTAGTAATATCCGCCTTTCCCTAGGAGTAAATTCACTGATTCCATCTTGAACATCTGCCTCAGACTCCGGTATTTCAGGTAGATCAAAAAACAGGTATAAACATTTGACTAATGTTGAAGGTATTGATGCAGTGGTCATGACCTAGAAACAAAATTCAAGTCAATTCAAACTATGATTAGAATAATACTTCTTTAGATACGGCCTTGGAGCTGACACAAATATTAGTGACACAGAAAAACATTTAAGTATAAAAAAAAGACAGAACAGAAAATTCATTATTTATTTTTCAAAACTCCTCCAATAGTCTGTTCTGAATTTTATTGGAACTTGATATTATAATTATTGTGTTTGATAGTAGCCACATTAGTTAGCTGTTTCGCAGCAATGTTATAATCACTTTTGGAAGTTAAATACACTTCAAAAAATTATAAACAAAACTATAAGAAAACTTATATTGTCACTTACGGGATATCTTCCGTGATTGTTCATTGTATTGAGCTCCCAATCACGGCGCTTGCAGCAGCGTCGAAATATCGGGAGCCCAATACAATGAACAAACACGGATGATATCCCGTAAGTGACAACATAAGTTTAGTTTTAAACCGTGAAAGCTTAAAACAGTGGTTAAAACTATAAGAGTAGTAACTGTAAGAGAAAGTATTCCTCACTTTCACAGAGAGGTGGCTTGTATCTGAACATTATAGTTTGATTATGGTATGTTTTTGCTGCGTAGAGGGTTACACAAATACCTGTATTAAAGACTGATCACCAGCAGCCAAGAGGTTTAGCGTTGACAGTAACATCCATCCATTGCTGGACTCCTCAGAATTTTCAATTTCTAGGAACTTCGCAATAGCACAACTAGCTGCCTCCGTGCTTTGGTTACTGGCTCTCTTTCTAATTTCTGATACCATGAGCTTAGAAACTTGCTGGCAGAATGATAGAATATCCCAGAACTTTTCGTTCATCTCACTTGATGGACTGGTGCCGAATACCTATTGAAAATAAATCGTTTATATTTACGACACTACAAAAGAAAGTAAACAAGTTTTTATCTTGAATCTTGTATCAATAGATCAGTTATAGATAAAAAACAGTGTAGTGTAAACTTCTCTCTCCTATGTTTTTTTAAAAGATTCCTATAAGATTGTTCATCATTTATTTAAAACTTTTGACTGCCACAACTTGTTGAACACACCAAATTGTACCCAACAGTCAAGCCTGATTTGATGAAAAAATTAATAGCATTTATTTTGCTGTCATATTACACTTAAATCCTACTAATATTATAAATACGAAAGTTTGTGAGGATGTAACATGTTTGTTACTCTTTCACACAAAAACTACTGGACAGATTTGGATGAAATTTTGCACACAGATAGTTTATAACCTGGATTAAAACATAGGATACTTTTTATCCCAGTAGTAGGATCCCATGGGCCAATTAACAAACTTCACCTGGGCAAAGCCGCTGGCAGAAGCTAGGTTTTTATAATTGTACAGTAAGCACACAAAAAATCATGGTTTGGTTAAAATAAATAAGTAATATTAACAGACTCAATGGGAGTCTAAGGCACACCGCTAGAGGCGCAGCGCAGCGCATTTGAAGACAACAATTTAATATAAACCTTAACCACCTTGATATACGGTCAATATAAGAATAAATTCGCACGCGGTACTCGGAGCGCCCTCAAGCTACTACAAGACCATGTGCGCGACCGTATATCAAGGTTGTTAAGTTTTATATTAAATTGTTGTCTTCAAATGCGCTCCGCTGCGCCTCCAGCGGTGTGCGCTGGGCCTAAGTACGGACAACGGTGACTCGATGTCAAGTTACAGAAGATTAATTTAATTGATTAGGTTGAATATTGTATAAGGTTTTCCTCAATAATGACACTAAACAGGTTGTTAAATTAAGTTTAAATGTCTTGCTTGAATAAATGAATACATAATGATGTTTATCAAAATAATGAATCATTCCAGATAAATATGCTAAGCCCACTCATGTCTATCAGAAGGCTAGACAATAAATCAACATCAATAGATTGTGGATATGGCACTAGTTATTTGATTGTAAATGAACACAGTTAACTACCTAATTGTTTTTAAACTGCAAAAAGATTTTCTTTTAATTTTTATTGTTGCTGATGACGAATTAATAACATAGTGTTTTACCTTACAAAAAAGAGGTAGCATATTGTACAGTTTATCATCTTTTTCTGCG
Organism: Xestia xanthographa; assembly: GCA_905147715.2. Lineage (NCBI taxonomy): Eukaryota > Metazoa > Arthropoda > Insecta > Lepidoptera > Noctuidae > Xestia > Xestia xanthographa. The sequence goes on from LR990656.1 coordinate 14,925,139, forward strand.
TCTGTAAGTGGTTGTGGTGGATGTGTGTACTCCGCGAAGAGCTTCTTGAGGTGCATGAGGCCGAGTTGCACATGAGACGACGAGCTGGAGGCTTCAGCACTCTCGGGAGATGCCGAAGTTGTCGCCCCACGCAATTTGCGCATTAGATTCATTTTAGAATTCTAGATCGATACGGTTACACTTTCAAGCACATCTTTCGTTTCTTTGATTTATGTAGAAATAAACATTTTAATTAATTAAATAATAATAAACATTGATTTTTCATTTAACTTATATGTAGTGGTACCACCATCTTGCACAGTTATTGGATAAATAAAACGTACATAAAATACATAACTTATAAGGGTAAACTAAAAATATTATGTAAATGACGATATTTTCTTGGTTTTTCTTTTGTAAATTGATTGATTATTTTCTGATACTTTCGTACGCCCACACTGCAAAGTGTTTGCCATAGATAATAAAATTTATTTTCACTTTTCAGCATCAATCCAAAACTGAAAAAAAAGATGATATTCTCACCTCAAGTGCTCACCAGTCTTACCGACTGATGGATGGCATGAAGCAAGACGTGATTTCGTTTTGTTTCGGTTTTCAAACGAGCCATATGGCGTTTGCTGGTTCAGCTTCTGATATCTTGTAAGAACTTATTGCTACCAGCTACCATGGGCTGAGTGTTGGTTTTTGTGTAAAAATAAAATAAGTGGGATTCTTTCGCAAATGCTTGCAGCATCAACCCACTTGTGCGATTGTTGTTCGTGGCAAATGCCGCTGGATCGTGCGAAAAAATGATTTGATTTGGAGAAATGTCTTTCCCTGCCTCTCACAGTCACGCACGAAGAATCCTTTTGAATTAATTTTAATTCTATTGAGGCGCGGCAGCACTTCACGTCCAGTGTTGCCAGTATGATTTCCCAAAAAAGTACGGTTAGCTTTCTGAAAAGGTACGGTTTTTAACTTCAAGGTACGGTTGGGTCGGGATACTTCTGCAAGAACTAGATCGGTCTTTTTTTTTTTTTCTTCGAGTTGGCTGTCTGCGACCATAGGTTGGAAAAAAAGCGATAGGGAATCGAATATTCAAAGGGATATGGTGCTACTGGTAGGGAACATATTATTGAAATAAGCAAACTGCCTTACGAACAATAGAAGTCGACTATTTTATACCAACCGACCTCTCCGACGCTAAGCGCGCGGATTGCAAATACCCCAAGCGCTCACATGCAAAAAATTTTGCAAGTTTTCAAAACATTTTCTGCCCGATCCGATAAAAACACCTGCAGCTCAAAAACTACAAGTCCTAGAGCAATTTCAAAAATACTGTTGTCAAGCTGATTAGATAAGGAATCTACTTATCTAGAAATCAAAATGAAATACTTTAATTATATACTCCAAGTCATAATGTATAGCAAAAAATAGTTACAAAAACTGATATTTCGCTAGAAATCTCAGTTTTCTCTTAGTTTTTTATCCATTTTAACATTAAAGAAATAAACTAGACTATATTTCCTTTCCAACAAGACCACAATCTCATTTATAGCTCAATAGCATCATATCTAAATATACTTATGAAACTAGATACTCACTGTTTGTTTACATCTGGGAACTAATTTTTGCCAGCCGGTGTTGGATGAAAAAACACACAAACCCACATGTTTTTTGGTGTAGATAGTTGAACAATCTAATCACCTCACTAATTAAGCACTGTTTTTCCCATTTCACAGACGTTTTAGTCACTAAATCACGTATTTCTTCACACTACACAATCACTATAGGTACATCTAATAACTACTTTTTCACGGGCGAAATATTGCAACTTCGAGATTCCAAAACGAATTTACGTTGACAAAATAATAAAGCACGGTTCACAAGGATAATTTTGATATATAATAGTATCAGCTACCATTAAAAATACCACAGATAGCACGACATTTGCTGCGCAGGTAAATTCGAGTGTTCACCGTCTGTGGCGTCTGTCAAATGAAAGTTTTTTTTTTTTTCGGCAAATTGTCTATGGAGTAGTGTTGCGATGTTCGATTTTATTATTGAGGAATTTAGTAACGAATTGAACACAGAGGAATAAGCTCTAGAGGAGACAGTTTTAGACGGTTTTTAATGCAGTTTTTTGGGAGGCGGGTGCGCGCCGTACAAGTGTGACAGATAGCGATCAAGTGTAATGCAGCCATACACCTAATGTAACAGATAGCGCCTGAGTGGAGTTTTGTTAACTTCTGAGGCTTACGTGAAGAATTAATAATCTGATCGACTTTGTGATGGGAACTACGGAACCATATTATGCTCGTGTCCCGACTCTCGATATGCACATAGCCGGTTATTTAAATATATGTTACTAACTAAACATTAGTACTATAATAGCTATACTAATTAATTTTTCTGGTATGAAACGAAACATCGCCAATTCTACCTACGAAGTGTAGGTGTCCTATCTCTATATTTTTAGTCTATGACAAATGATTCGAATTTGGAAACATGGAGCCGATTTAAAATGTATGCATAAATAATTAAATATCTAGTTACTCCTGAATGCTTCAGGATAGCCCGCGAAATTCAAATTTTCTTACGTTTTTTGCAATTTGCAGGCCAGTGTTATGTTGTATGCTGAGTAAAATATTATTCGCGGTTGTAAGACGTATGTAGTTACAGAATTATATTCATCAAAATCATCAATACAACCCTCAAAGTTCATAAAGGTGGAAAAATTACTTTTCCAAGGTCAAAATCATTCTTGCACCTGCTTTAAGAACTTTGAGGGTTGTATTGATGATTTTGATGAATACGATGTAACCCAAACAGCCAAGACTTATTTGGTTGGAAGAAAAAAGTGTTTTAAACGCAAATTCAGAATGTTGAGAAAAGCAGGAGAAGGCGATTTTTTTAATTTATTTTTTACCTTTTGTAGTGAAAAATAAATCACTAGTATAGAAAAGGTACGAAAAAGGTACGGTCTACACTGAGGTACGGATGTGGTACGATTGTGTGTTGAATAGTACGAAAAACCGTACTTTTTGGTTTTTGGTACGGCCTGGCAACGCTGCCGTCACCCGTCACCGTCAGTGGCGTCAGTGAATTTCGATGTTGCGGTGAACCATTGACTTAATGCGGTGAACGAACGATGTTGTCTCCAATTTACTCTGTGGTTGTTTCAGTCAGTTGCCGCTAGGAGTAATAGTGTTCTGTGGTCAGTAGAGATGGGTCGTCGACGCATTTGGCGTAAACGAAACTAGACCGTCCATTTAAGTTCATCGACTAGTTCATAAACTAGTTGAATTCGTCGACTAGTTTATGCGTCGACTTGGATAAGCAGTCGTTTAAATAAACGTTACAACGAAGTCTACGACGGTGACGGCGACGTAGGCAATTGACTAGAGACTGCTCTGTGCTGTAGCCGCTGTAGGAACTCGTCGTATACAAATATCAACTCTCTCTTGCTAGATTTAGAGTTAAAATTTGTTTGAGTGATTATTTTATTTCTAAGGACGAATGAATTTGAGCTATGTGCCTACGTTCTTGAGTCAGTCCGTCGTCCAGTTCGAGCGTTTACGCGTTTACTCGTTTAGCCGTTGTTGATCGACTGCCGTTGAGCCGTCGACGGATTCGACTAGTCCACGGATTGTTGGTGAACCGTCCGTTCGTTCACAGTCCGTGGACGGTCGAATAAACTAGTTCGTTCATTCAACGCTCATCTCTAGTGGTCAGTTGTCTGTCATTATTCTGTCACTCTCATTGCGTGCTACAAAAATAGTAACTTGGATTTTTTATTGCACATTACTCGCACATTGTAATGACTCAGGATTCACGTTTTATTAATTAAAATGCCAGAAAGCAAGAACCTCGTACAGTGTTATAACCGTGGTTGTGGCCAACTCTTTGATCCCAGCCTTAACGATAAAGGTATGTACGCGAATTTTCTAGACTTTTCTACATCCATAGTTTATCAAAGAGACATGCAGGGAGGATATAACTACTTATTTTCATTAAATAGTGCTCAGAAACTTTCGAAATTATGGCCACATAGATGGTTTAAAAAGCTGATGAAAACCAAAATTCTCTAGCTGTTTCTAGCAATCAGCCGGGAGAAGTGGATCGATTGGAGGGAGTCTTTTGCCCAGTATTGGGACTTGTATAGAGCAGTATAGGATATACCAAGTCTAAAACCTCTATACCAAGTCCATAGTATAAACCTCTAGACTGTCTTTGTTTCATAAAGATGTTGGCCTACTACAATTGCATACTTTTTTTATGATTAATAATAACTAGGTTTTGCCCAGGAACATTTTATTTATAGTCTATGACAAAGGGATAATATAGCTTCCCATTAGTGAAAGAAAGTTTTAGAATCTGACCAGTAGTTCCGAAGATTACCCCTACATCTAAACTTAAGACTTACCAACATACAAACTAAACCTTTTTAAAATATTAGTATAGATTGTGTATTTCTGTGTAAACTATCAGATGAATGCTGCCACCATCCTGGCTCTCCAGTGTTCCATGATGCATACAAAGGCTGGTCATGCTGCAATAAGAAGAGTGTTGACTTTACTGAATTTCTAAACATCAAAGGATGTACTATGGCAAAACATTCAAATGAGGTTTGTATTCAAATCGTAAATATTTCAACTGATATAATTAATTTCTGTGTTCCTACACTAACATTCTTTGTTAATTTACTCTTTCTAGAAACCTCCAGAACCTGAGAAAAAGGCTTTGGATAAAGAATTGGATAAAAAGGAAGTAATTGAAGTGAGAGCACCAGTGGTTGGTCCACAGTTGCCAAGACCTCCGTTTGAGACACCTATGATTACTGTGAAACCTACTATAGCTGAGGCTTTGAAACAAGCTGTACAAAATACATCACAACCAGCTGCTTCTACTGATGATGGGTATGTAACTGAACAAAATATTGATCAACATTTTAATAAATGCAATCAATATTTCAAATGGGTACATCAGCCAACCAGCACATGGATTACATGTTGGAATAGGGCTCACTAATGGTACGGGAAGCCTTTCTTCTAACTACAGAATTCATTTATTAGGAGCTGTTATTATCTTGCTTTTTATGATAAAATCTTCTTTAGCCAATTATCCAGTTCAATGTAAGATTAGCTGGCATAAACATAACTTTACACATTTACAGAAACATAGCAGTTGGTACGATATGTAAGAATGGAGGTTGTGGTGTCACCTATGAAGGTCCACAAACAAATGATAGCATGTGCGCCCACCATCCAGGCTGCCCGATCTTCCATGAAGGACTGAAGTTCTGGTCCTGCTGTCAGAAGAGAACTACAGACTTTAACACCTTCCTTAGTCAACCAGGGTGCACAACTGGGACCCATAAATGGACGAAAGAAGTAATGATTGTTTATTTAACTACACAATAATATATATTACTAAAAAGATGAACCTAGCTATTTACCAAATATTGAGAGGAATGATAGCACAAAAAAATAAATTCAACATTTGAAATTTCAAGATCTTAGATTTTAAGAGATTAGTTTGATTTGTGATACCCACAGCTCTTGTCAATTAGAAGTGGTTAGTTTTAAGTATAAGAGGTTTATTCCCATCTACCACCCTGGTGGTCAATTGTCATTACTGTTGTACTGGACATTATCACTTGTATATTTCTTTAATAGTAAAAAAGTTACATTACTTTTACACCAATATAAAGATGGGTTATTTTAAAATAACTTAGAAAATTAACAAAAATTTAACCAGACATAAAAAGAAAAAACAAAAAATCTACCATCAGGGTGGTAGATGGGAATTAATGGTATTAGACATGTAATTCATGTTTCTAAATTTATTTTACAGGGTGCACCAGCTGGTACTGTTAAATGTCGTTGGGACTGGCATCAAACACCTGACTACGTTATTGTAAGCGTTTACGCCAAGAAATATGACCCTGTGCTCAGTTTTGTAAAGTTGAACCCTATTCGTTTAAACACAAAATTGGTATTCCGAGAGCAAGGGGATGCATGTTTTGAACTGGATGTTGAACTTAGAGGTGTAAGTATTTCACTCAGTATATAATACCTTTTCCCTCTCCTATGAGAGATTCCATTATTATTTTTCCTCTCTATATAGGAGGACTGTGTCCCAGCAGTGGGAACATGAATAGGCTGGTGATGATGATAATAATACCTTTTGGGGGAAAATATAATGACCACCAAAAAAATAACTTTGTGACCACTAACATCTATCACCTAAACTGTCAATTGATCACCTAATTTAGTAAATTATGAGATGACAAAAGTTTTGCCTAGGCCGACTTGGGACACCACTTGCGCACTCGCGACTTGACACGGATAGGTTAGGTTATTTTTTTTTATAAACCATTCAGAAGTAGGAGTTCGCGGGGCTCCGCCGACCGGCAGGCCTAAAATTGCCGCTGTAGCAGAATCAAAATAATCACGATAAAAAAAAAAAATCGTAAAATGGACTTTAATGACAATAAAGTCCATTTTAAGAATTTAAATTTTTATCATGATTAGACCCCGGCTGTCCCTCGACTCGGATGCAAGTGCATAACAGTTCAATTTCTGGTGGTAATTAACTAAAAAATAAATTATTGGTCATTTACTAATGAGAGGTTTTCCTTTTGAGGTTTTAGAAAAAAACTTAGTTTCCAAGAACTCTATAGATGGCGTTGAACTTACTATGCCAAAGCCAAAACGCTTGAAAAAAAAAACATTGTGTCACGTCACATACTCTCGTTGACTGACACTTTCATTTGCTTAACCTTCCGAATATAACCAAAATTTCTCGCGCTTTGTTAAAATATTTTTATTTAGGTTCCGTTCCTTGCATTATCATACTTACTCCTAGCGCCATCTATCCAGCGACTAGGGAAGAGCTAAAAATAAGAAAATCCCTCATTCTGGCAATCAAAACTATTTTTTTTGCCTTTATATTTTGCTAAATCTGGTAGTTTGTTAATTGTATGCCATACCTTTTTATGGATGTAGACTCAACAAGATCGAAATACTAACCCAAATTTTTTACTATTGCAGGTTATTAGCGTAGAAAGTTGTACTGCATCAATGTTGTCAACAAAAATAGAAATAAAACTAAAGAAAGGTGAACCAGGAGCATGGAGCAAATTAGACTTCCCGCGCACACAGCCAAAGAAAGAGGAAGCGAAACAACAAGACGACGTCAAGCCATCAGACGACGATTATGAAGACCTTTCTACTGTAGAAGCTGTACAATCTATTGGAAGAGTTAATGTAACTGATTGATAAATTAAGTTACAAAATAATTTTTAGTTTAATACTCTTTTTTAAGAAGCGCAATGTTTTCAGCAGACTTAATGTAATTTTCTGTTCTAATGGTAGATGTGCATTTGTTGAGTGAAAATAAAAATGTGCTTTTACTATTATGAATTCAATGTTTCATTTTTGGGGACCATTTTGTCTTTGAATGAAACCATATTGAATTACTCCTTGATCAAATCAACATATATTTATATACAAATAAAAGTACATACATGCTATAGTTTCTTTTTTTACAATTTATCCTTAAAACATTTTAGAAATCATGACTAGATCATGTCGCATATAATTTATATTTAATTACAATAGAATAATAACATTTACAAAATTTATACAACAGGACTAGGATGACTAGATAAGATTCACAAAGGTACATTTTATCCTAATATACGTAAAATGTACATAATAATTCAGATACTCTCATGTCGCTACCTATACAATATCAGATTGTTTATACAATTCTATTTAGAAATTCAATCAAATTATTGGCTTGTGTTTTCTAGGTACCTAGTACCTACCTACTGCATTCTAAAGGGATGTGTCATGAGCATACCAAATCATACTTAGTGGTATTACAATAGCAAAATAACGGTGAATATGGATAGATGAAAAACAGATTATATCTATGTAAATGTATGAGGTGTTTCAGGGCCATCGTCCACTGAAAAACGAAAGATGGCGCTGTGCCAGACTGAGTGTAAAAACTGTTTTGATGTGAAAACTTCTTTAGGCGCATTGAGCACTTTTTGAGTGAACAAAATCATGGAACTCGCGTGACCGTCACGTACGCTTTTCGTAGCACTCGTAGCTAATCCGCTACGGCGTAGCACCACTTAGTCGTGCGCGGGGCACAACCCTTAGCAGTGCTACAACTGGGGCGGGGCCGGTGGGGGGGGGGGAATAGAAAAAGAGCACAAACATAAAAAAAAAACAAATTGCTCACAGCTCGACGATAGGATTCACAAGTTACTACAAACTCGAATAAATAATAGAATTTTACTTTTCCAAATTCGACTTGACCCTACACACAGTGTTTTGAGCTCCAGATCTGTACCTCCCAGTACTCCACTGGTACAGATCTGCAGCTCAAAACACTGTGATAAGTCGGCAATGTGCCAACTAACTTACCTTAATCACATATACGTTCTCAAATTCTTAACTCATGGCGTCATTGTATTATGTTTCAATTATTATACAGCCTGTTGGTTTAGTCATCAGCAATAGTTAGGCCTCGGACACGAAGTCAGCAGGAGCGGGGCGGCCGGCGGCGGCGGCGGCAGGCGTGGGGAGCTGTGCGTTCCAATACATATATTTGTATGGAACTGGCCTCGAAGGTAGCGGCGAGGGGAGCGGGTGGCGAGCGGTGCGTACCAATCCAGTGGTACCCGCGCACGTCTTCCTTTGCCCACAATACATCAAACTTTAGGAAGGAATTAGTATCAAAAAGATGTCGTCACTGTTTAGACATTTCGTTCGCGAACAAAGATACTAATATCTCGTAACATAACACTATGCCGCTCTAGCGCCGCCCGGTCTGCCCGCTGGCTTAGAGACTGGGTATCTACAACGTTGCCGCGCCGCCACCGCCGCCCCGCTCCCGCTGACTTCGTGACCAAGGCCTTAAGGAAGCGATTCCACCAATTCGAATCGGAAATGGGCTTCAGAGGGATAATTAATCAGTTATGGTGCATCCGCAGCGAAGTAACTTTTTTTGTAGAGCAATATAACATTGAATAACTCGTGACTTTTCTACGAGTACCAAGGTATCTTTTTGTTATCCGTTGTTGCCTACACTAACTCGCTGCAAATGTTGTCCTGCACAAAAAGTACCTCATTTCGGTGTGGATTCACCATTACGTATGACCTAAGAATTTTTCATGACCACATTACTATTTCAGTTGACTAAATCTAAAGTCTATAAAAGACGGTAGTTTTACGGCGACGCACAGTGTTCGTTGGTAGGTGGTGCAGGCGCATGGAAGGCCGGCGTGGGCGCAGGTTGCATGCGGTACATGTCGTGCAGCAGTGTGGCTACTGACACGTCGCCCACTGTGTCGCGGAACAGGAGCAGTTCGATGGAGCGCGCGCGCACGGCCCGGAGTGATGGTAGCAGTAGGAGCAGGCGACCGAATCTGAGGACAGTTAACGTATTAGATAATCTTCATAAAACATCACGCCTGTAATCCCCGAATGGTTAGGCTGAAATGTACCTACCTAAAATAGTAGGTAGGTACCTACACCCGCTTCTCGCCATGCAGTTGTTTATAAGTCCCATGTAGGTAATGTAATAGGGGGCGAGCCTATTGCTATTACTTGGGTACAAATCCTAACAATTTTCTACTGAGAAATTCCTAACAATTTTCCCAACCCAGGACCTCATGCTCAGCAGTCGATTGCGACCACTAGCACTGCAACGAGGCAGTGTATTAATAGTAGATTCTAACAGTTATACCTGTACCCAGATACTATTCAGTAACTTTGTTAATATATAAGCATACCTAATATAGGTACATTCAATGATATTCTAACAAACAGATATGTTATACACCTACAAAACCACCGAAAAAAGTGTGCCGCGGGGCAGAGCCAGCTCACGTACACGCAGTGACGCAGAATAAAGGAAAAACAGGCCAATTGACACGTTTTCGAGTCTTCACGATTGCGCGCTCATAACATATCTGTTTAATTAAATATCATTGGGTACATTTCAATTTTTCGACAATAATGCCTTTCACATATACACACTTAGGTACAAAATAATCTTAATTCATCCATTCATTCACTAAAATAACGCACGACCTTAGCAGCTGGGTGTAGAAGCATGCAATTTTAGTACAAGAGGTACCTACTTTAATGATGTAGGTGTGCACTAAGGATTTTTGAATAAATATCCCCATAAGGAAGTTAGGTAGGTACATAACGGTGAATGTTCGTAATTTTTGTCGATGGAAAGTCACATCGGGCACATGACTTTGATGACTTGTGTATTCATAACAATTAAGGAGACGTAAACGTCTTTTACCTCGTAGGTTGCCTGGTATACCTAGTCCGCACGTAGTCAGCAAGTATGCACTGAGCTTGATCCTGCAACATCTCCACCGGCTGAGTTTCACTAAGCCCGGGTGTATCTGCTCAATAATATAATAAAACAAATTAATTTTGTGTACGTGTGTGGTCTTAGCTGGTAGGTAGGTACCTACTACGTAAAGGTATTAAGACAGTGGTTTATAAATGTCAACAATAAATAACTTACCAGGTGAAAACAGAACAATAGCTTTCATACACCCACACTCGCTGCCGTCGGGTGCTATTTGCCTAAATCGACATAGAATCTCCTGAAACAAAATAGAAAGTTATTATACTAATTATACTACCCTAAAGTATATTCTATAAAAGCTTTACACATAACGTTTTCAAAATTTCGCGAGGACTTGGGTACGTCCCATTAAGTCCTCTTAAAATATGATTATGTGGTTTGACCTATCTCATCTTTCTCACCTAGGTATTTATTTGTTCCACTGACAGACGCATGATGCCTTTCATGAAATGGTCTCTACCCTACGATTCTACCATTCCATTACCGTTTGACGACCCGAATGGCGCAGCGGTAGTGAGGCTGCCTTACGTTCTTAGAGTCCCGCGGGTTCGAATCCCGGTAGGGGCAAATGTTTGTGTGATGAGCATGGACGTTTGTTTTCGAGTCATGGATGTTTATATCTATACATATAATAAATCTGTAGAAAAGTCATTTTTGTACATTGAAGAAATTGAAACAAAAAATAGCCAGCGTGTGAAAAGATAAGTAACAGAACCCATTTCCATCATTTTTGAAATTTTTGTCTGTTTGTCTGTTTGTTTGTGCGCACATCACGTAAAATCTACGAATTCAATGCTGACAATGTTTATACATAAAAATTGTGTGTAACTTGGGGTATGATTTAGTGTTTGTTTTATTGAAATCGGTTAATTCTATCAAAAGATATATGAACTAAAAGTTTTCAAGAAGAACTAATCAATGTAAGATACATACATGCAGCGACATCTGTTGAACTAAAATGATACCAATGACTAAAAATGTGCTCACCACAGTCATAACTTTTAAATCGACTGACCAGCTTTAAAAAAAAATTATAAGTAGCATAGGTAATACTTTAGCAGTTTAACATTTTGGTCGATAGACGGCGTTGTTTATTTCACTCCATTTTCTGAATTGAATGACCCTCGCCCGTGTCAGTTGCCTATTTTTTGTTTTTTTTTTTTTCGGATGGGAAATCATCAAATGACTCCTGCTCTGGGCGGAGCAGGAGGGAGTGTCAGACTTTTACTGACTAAAACCCAGCCATGTTCCTTCATCGCCCTTTTGTTCCGGCCACGGTATCTCTTTCGAACAGTCCCGCAACCCCGGCAGACATCGGTCCTTGCGGATCGGCCCTTCCTTTTTGCTGACTCTCTTTTAGGCGCGCGTGGAACACGAACGCGCCGTCGACACGGCCTGTTGTCATGAGACGGACGGACGGCAAGCTAGCCCATAGCCCACCGTCCACAGGCCCGCGCCTACGGTGGCCGGGGGCCACGTGGTTGCCCCGGAAGCCCGGGGCGTCTGCCGCGGCGGCCGGGACGTTGAGAGGTTCTCTCCCTCTCACGTTCCGCCACCTCCTTCTCTAGCATTACTGCTTCGCAGAAGGAGGTGACGGCGTCCCATTCCGTCTCGCTCCGGACCATGGCTTGCACCAGGGCCGGACGCGAGAGGTCGCCGCCGCAAACGTGTAAATTGCCTCAAGATTGGTTTTTTAACCGACGAAACAAAAAGAAGGCAGTTCTCAATTCAACGCGTATTTTTTTTATATATGACCACGGATAACTTTTACAGAGAAGTCCGTACATGGTCCTTTTGTTTGTAAAAAGCGTAGGTACATCTCAAAGTTGGTACCATTTATAATTGAAAAGTCGTGTTTGGGCTAATTTCTTGCACCTTTGATGAGAACTTTCGACCTACCTGGAGTATGACTGTCATCGAGTGTCTAAGGATGAAGGAGGTGGCGGAACGTGAGAGGGAGAGAACCTCTAAACGTCCCGGCCGCCGCGGGAGACGCCCCGGGCGTCCGGGGCCACCACGTGGCCCCCGGCCACCGTACGCGCGGGCCTGTGGACGGTGGGCTATGGGCTAGCTCGCCGTCCGTCTGTCTCATGACGACAGGCCGTGTCGACGGCACGTTCGTGTTCGACGCGCGCCTCAAAGAGAGTCAGCAATAGGAAGGGGTCCGCAAGGGCCGACGCCTGCCGGGGTTGCGGGACTGTTCTAAAGAGATACCGTGGCCCCGGAACACAAAGGGCGATGAAGGAACATGGATGGGTTTAGTCAGTAAAAGTATGACACTGCCTCCTGGTCCGCCCAGAGCGGGAGGAGTCATTTGATGATTTCCCATCCGAAAAAAAAAAGGCTGTCGAGGTAAGCCCTTTTTTGGAAAAACATAAGTAGATTATTTTAGCGATTAATGCAAATATATCGAAGAAATTAAATTGTTACCCACTTGGATCTACGTATCACGTAGGTATATATCTACTAATATTATAAAGCTAAAGAGATTTTGGTTGGTTGAACGCGCTAATTACAGGAAAACTTTTAGTGTTGAATAGTTATCGAGGATGGCTATAGGTTATCTAACATCACGCTATAATTAAAAGGAGCGGAGCATCAATGATAAATGTTGCAAAAACAAGGAAAATTTATTTCTTTCGAGAGCTTCCTTTGCGGGCGCTGCATAAACGGTTAAAGTTGCGCAACAATCATGTATTAGGGAATTGTTCGTTTTAAAGCGTTCTAAAAAAAACCGCGATAGCATTATGTCTATCTTTCAAGGTTGACTCCACTCTCTCTAACCCTCTCTCTCTCATGTGACGCAGACGAAGTTGCGCGGGTCAGCTAGTTTATAATAAGTATGTATTTACAACAAAACAAAATTTCTATGTAGTTTATCAACTATCTGGTGTCCACGACACAAGCCTCGTTGCTAAGTGTGGCACTAGATGGCGGTGTGTGTAATGTCTAGCGATATTTATTTATTTATTTCATGAAAAACATCCCACGTTAATTATAAATTACAAGTAAGTATTAGAAGTAAGTATCACCTCTACCAAAACAATTCGTATTCGATAAGAAGTACAAAATCCAGCTCCACGAGGATCACCGCTGCGAGGGATTAAACCCCGCGGAACTACGGATCTTCACGGATGGATCTAAAACAGGTACTGGCACAGGTGCTGGAGTCTTCTCCGAGGATCTCAACATCCAGATAGCCAAACCTCTGGGGGCCCTCAACACGGTATTTCAGGCAGAATGCATAGGCATTTCCCTGGCGGCATCTGCCATCTTAGCCAGGAAGGTTGTGGACCACTCAATCCGTATACTCTCAGACAGCATGGCTGTACTGCTGGCACTAAACAACCACACAGTGAACTCTGGGTTAATACACGAGTGTCACCAACGCCTGAACCAGGTTGGTAATCTCAATAATATAACCATCCAATGGATTAAAGGACACAGCGATTCCCGTGGCAATGATGCGGCGGACGAACTCGCTAGAAGGGGATCGAGCATGGCAGCGGTGGGACCCGAACCTATCGTGCCACTCCCTTTCAGATACCTACGCACACTGGTAAGGAACCGAACTAGTGAACAACACCACAAGCTATGGCTAGACCACGGCGAGTGCAGGCAGGCCAAGGAAGCACTTCCTACTATCGACGGCCGCCTCACCAAACGCGCGCTTCGGTTGACCAAACCGCAGCTGCGCACAGTTACAGCCGCCATTACTGGACACGGCTCTTTTAATAAACACCTCTTTGTCATAGGAATCACGGACAGCCCCTTGTGCCGTGCCTGCATGGAGGAAGACGAGACAGCAGCCCACGTGCTTCTGCACTGCCCAGTGGTTGCAAATACAGGGCAAAGTACTTCGGTAACCCAGGTACTCTCCACGAGATTGTCAGCAACACCAAGGCGCTGCTGGCCTTTCTCGTGGAGTTAGGGTGGATCGAATAAAATTCCCACCCGTACGCAAAATACGCGCTTTGACGTGGAGACAACTCCACGTCAACGGACACCAGCCCGCTATACAATACAATACAATACAAGTATCACCTCCTAAAATACTTCACCAGTCCATCTCAAAATCTCAACCAACCTGTAAAGTATTAAGCTCCAAATCTGCTAACGGATCCGGCGGCAGTCTTGCTCGGGCTGCCGGTGCTGCCAGAAGTGGTGCCAGGTCCCATGGTGCAGACCACTGTGCCAGATGCAGAAGGAACAGGTCCTTCCAGGCCGCTCGCAGGAGTACCAGCTGGTCGGAAGCTGCGAGAGCTTGGAACGGCGCAAGGCATCGCACCCAGCGCACTGCCATGAAGAGGAGACGGGCACTTGTCTCCTGGTGGAAAAAAAAGTACTACGTGTTGTACTGACTATAAGCTAGTGGGTATACAAAAAACCCTGATGCTTTAGACTAGAACTAATTTTGTCAGTTGCTACGTAGACAGTAATCTATGCCGCACTAATGAGAATTTGCTATAGGTACCTACGTTTTCCTAAAGTGACCTTTCTATTTTCGTAGCTTATAATAAGGAGCCTATCTCCATCCAGGTATACAACGTGTAGGTACCTAACGTTAAATGCGCAAAATCTGAGACACCTCAAATGATTTTTAATTCAATTGACCTAATTCTGAGAGAAAAAAAAACATTAAAAAAAATGTAAAGGTCTTAGGTATGTGATGTTTAAGTTTTACTGGCAATTCTGATCTTGCGTCTGCGACGACGCTCTGTCAAGGCAGAGTCGGTAGGTATACCTATTGGACGACAACCATTTGTGTTTGTTCACCTATTTTGGCGGGTTCGCGCACGTGATGGCTTGACCTAAGTATTAATAAATAGACAAGGCAACATGAAGATTTTTTTGAAAAAGGTGATCTATATCAAAAAGTGGTTCAATTGATTCTGCTCGTTATTCTGATCAAACTATTTTCAGGTTTTGCGCATTTAACATTACACGTTGTATAATTATGTATGTAACTAATGTAGTTTAGTAGATAACAGCTGTCCATCTGGTACAGGTCGCGGCACGTAACTCTAGCGCTGACCGTTATTGCGCAGAAGTAAAAAAACCGGCCAAGTGCGAGTCGGACTCGCGCACGCAGGGTTCCGTACCAATTATTATAAAAAAATCACGTTTGTTGTATGGGAGCCCCCCTTAAATATTAATTTTATTCGGTTTTTAGTATTTGTTGTTATAGCGGCAACAGAAATACATCATCTGTGAAAATTTCAACTGTCTAGCTGTCACGGTTCATGAGATACAGCCTGGTGACAGACAGACGGACAGACAGCGAAGTCTTAGTAATAGGGTTCCGTTTTTACCCTTTGGGTACGGAACCCTAAAAATAAGAATGTCTTGCTTGACTTACGTGCCGCGACCTGTAAATAGCATACGTATAGGTATATTGAAGTAGGTACCATTGGTGCTCTCTCAAACATGCGCACTGTGACGAATATAATGCAAAACATAAGTCAAGCTACGATGACTCCAGTGTCGTAGGGCGATGGGCGGGGTAAGTCAACTGAAGGCGATAAGTCACCCCGCGAACGCCCAATCGCAGCTCGCGCCCGCCCCTTTAGTCAAAAAGCCACCTATCAAATGTCAATGTTTACACCCCTTGAAGGAAATTTGAAGTAGCTACGCAATAAGGAACGTAATAACTATAAGTTTCGAATGCCTATGAGAAAAACGAATCGAATTTTTCATCTAAAACTGTTATGGGTTTTTAAGACATGTAATGCTTGTCTCGATCAAAAAATGATTCAGTCTCGTTAACTCTACATACGGTACGAGCTCAGAAATCTATGGCACGTGTTTCGCCACAATCACTATTGTGCTGGGTTCAAAGCCAAAACATATCTCAATCTTAAACTGAAACTATGTGCGCGTTTCAGTATACCATGCCAAACTGGATCAGATCCTTACTTCTTATAACATTGAGAAGATCTAACCTGCAAAAGTTCCCACGTGGGGGCGAGGGGTGCTCCAAAAGCACTTGGCGGTGGTCGCAATAGTGTTGGGTCTCCTTGTAACTGAAGCTGTTTCGCGCTCCACATCAGTTCCTAAAGAAAATCAATCATGAAAGGTTCAAACTGTGGTGTTATGACGATAGGTACAGGCCTCCATGAATCACGTTTGAAACACGTTCGAGCTTCGCGGATTAGTAATGGACTGTCTTATATCTGTCAGGTAAGGACATGTATACTGGGAAGCATGGCAGTTTTCCGCCTAAGTCTAGAGGAGGCCTAAATAAATCACCGACTGCGTGTTCAGATTTTTTTCTTCTAGTTACTGGAATAGGTAGTACTTACTCGATGCATGATCTTACCTGGCATTTATCAGAAGACATAAGTATATGCAGCAAGCCAGGGGGTGGCGGCGCTAAGAACGGTTCAGGCATAAGTGGCAACGGACTGGGAGCGCCCGCGCCACCGCCGGCACCGCTCGACCCCGCTGATGATGCAGTGCTCAGGGGCGCTGGCTCGCTCATGCCGCTGATACTGAACTGTTTGACGGAGTTATGATCAGTAAGGCCCGTATTCTATAACTTACGTATAACTGTTAGTTATATGCCACGTCTCGCAGCTATCGGTATTTCTTTAAAGAAAGTTAGCTTGAAATATCCTATCCGCGTCACCTACTCCGTCACTTGATTCATAGAAAAATCAAAGAAAGATTTTCTGTGACGTTCTTTTTCTAACCGTCTGTAAGTAAAATGTCAAACAGACAGAGATGGCAACCTACCGATACCGAACATTAAGTTATTGAAAATGGCTGTAAGTGAGCTTTTGTTCTAACTAAAAGTTCGATTAAACCTGTTTGTTAGATAAGGTACTTCAGTACACTATCTACCAGATTCCAGTGAATCAGTGAGTGAGAATCTTTACTGCATAAACATTGGACATCTATCTTTGTCTGTGAAAGCTTTACCCCCTTTAATTAATCTCTCTCGGATGTTGGGGAACAAGCGATCTGATGCTAATGGTTTACACTAATGGTGTAAGAAACCTAGTTCCATCCCTGAACACCCAAATAGTACATTTTTTTATGTTAGCAGTGACCTACCTATCAAGTACCTATTTACCGATAAATGATACTCGTATATTATGATTAACCTGGGAATGTTACCTGAAAGTTGAAGGGTTGTGGCAGCGGCGCGTACGGCGAGGGAGGCGAGAGCTTCAGGGCGTGCGGCTTGTGTGCGTGTCCGAGCGACGGCGGTCCCAGCGCGCCCATCGCACCCGCCTGCAGCTTCGGCTTGCGAGGACCGCGCTCGTGCTGCACCGCTGGGGGAGATATGGCTATGTGAACTATAAGTCTAGAAATCTTCGTATAAACTACAGAATTTGCTGAAACAAGCGCACTGCTGCCATGACAACAGATGATGTGAATAGGAACCCTACAGTACTACACCCACATTTCACCAGTTATGTTTAAGTACCATGTCGTAGGAGGCTAAGCCTAATGCCATCAACCGGGCACAAATGCGGACTTCGGGATATTACTGAGAAATTCATGTTGGAAACACAAATAACGCTTCGCTCGATCGCGGAATCGAATCCTAAACCTCAACCCAGGAGCAGTAGAGGTATCGTTAGCGACCTCTAAAGAAACTAGGCAGTAAAATACAACGATGGCCATTTTAGACAATAAAATGTAGAGCTAATGCTCTTGATTAGGGCTTATAGGGCTAATGCCCTAACCCTGTACATGTTATTTGGTACACATGGTGAACCTGAACATAAAAAGTAGGGACATTTGAGAGCCTACCACTCATTCGTTCTACAATAACGAACGATTTCTCAAAAACTTCATTCAAAATAGCTCTTCCTGTGACCAGTAAGGTCCACCCACCTAACTAACGACCTCTGGTGGCAGCACTTACTGACCTTCTCAATAAATATCAGACATAAATTCAATACAATCATACGAATAGTAAAGATAATTATTATTTGCTGGTATCATTTCCTCTTAGGTTTTTATTACAGATACAACAGTATCTAAATCTATCCGTAATAAATCTTTACAACCCAATTACGTTCCAACAAATTGCTGATACAAAAATCATTGATACCAAAAATACTGCGAATTCAACACGAAAAGTGCGATCAAAACAAAAGTATTTGACTACATGTAAGTTGGTAGTTGTTTTACACGGAGGATTATAGAGCCATGAACCGCTTATTCGCGACGATCCCTCGGTAAGCCGGGATCGGTCGCGCCTCGTCTCCCGTCGTATAATGCAGCCGTGGGCCGTGCTCATACGCGTGACACCCTTTGACCGATCATGGTGACGATTATTCTGTTTAGAATACTTTTGGGAGTCATTGGTTCTAATTTGTTTATTAATCAGAGTAGGGTTTTTTTGAAGTTAGTTCATGATTTAAGGTGGCTCGAATTGAAGAGATCAGAGGAATAATTCGTGTAAACGATTTTTTTGTTGATTTTAAAGTTTGAGAGTGATTCATTAGCACTTCTGTTAAAAAAAAATAATGAATAAAAATCTTTTTAATACCTAGGTACTACCACTACTATTTTTTGCAGGGCACTGTATTACCTAAATACATAGATTTAAGTAATTATTGAAAGATTCTACGAATCTATAAGTTTGATTAACGACCGTTTTCTATAACTTACTTACGTATAACTGTTGGTTAATATAGGTATGCCTACTTATTACTTACCTATCGAGAAAAAAATAAATAAAAAAAA
The DNA here is from genome assembly GCA_905147715.2 of Xestia xanthographa. Classification (NCBI taxonomy): domain Eukaryota; kingdom Metazoa; phylum Arthropoda; class Insecta; order Lepidoptera; family Noctuidae; genus Xestia; species Xestia xanthographa. The sequence continues at coordinate 14,944,234 of LR990656.1, forward strand.
GGTATGCCTACTTCCGTAGCTATTGGGGTTTCTATAAACAAAGAATATCCTATCCGGGTCACCTACCTGTCACTTGATTCATAGAAAAATCAAAGAAAGCTTTTCTGTGACGTTTTGTTTCTAACCGTCTGTAAGCAAAATGTCAAACAGACAGAGATAGCAACCTACCGAAACCGGCTAGCAAGTTATTGAAAATAGCCGTTATATGACATTGTCAAAAATAGCCATGTCTCCGGCCTATAGGTTACAAACTAAAACGTGATAAACTTGTGCTGAAAATGGTGCACTTTTATCAAGCTAACATCAACCATCAAAACAGAGCTTTTCTTTATTTTAATTGCACTGCACCCAATGTGCACGGGGCCTGTGTAGGGCTGACGTCACGCAATCAGCTTAACGAGGCTGAGTCCATGAGAATGCGGCTATTGTGTCCGCACATGTCGGCGCATACGCTGCGTTCCCGCGCCGCCACCGCTCTAGCGAGGGCCAAGCAATACGTGAGTCAGAAGAACTACTTTGGGTAATATGGCGATAAGAAGTCATTCATGAGGTTACTCACTGCAGGATAAAGGTGAAGGTGAAAGTCACACTCAAAAAGTGCAGATTTTAATCTAATAAAAAAATAAGACAAAGGTTTTTTGTTTTAAGAGACGGGTAAATGTTGCAATTGGCCTAATTATCGGCATTTGGATTAAATACATCTATAATCTGCTATACATACGATTACAGCGCAGTACGAGTTTTTTCAATAAATTGATCAATTAAATCAGATGTTATTGCAATTGCAATATTTCTGTAATTGTGTGTTTGTTTTCATACATTCTTGCACAAATGAAAGTTGTTAAACCTACCTATCCATTTTATTCACCATCTTAGTAATTTTAATGCCGTTTTCTATAACTTACTTACGTATAACTGTCAGTTAGTATGCCCACTCTCGTAGCTATCAGTGTTTCAATAAACAAAGTTAGCTTGAAATTATCCTATCAGCGTCACCTACCTGTCACTTGATTCATAGAAAAATCAAAGAAAGATTTTCTGTGACGTTTTGTTTCTAACCGTCTGTAAGCAAAATGTCAAACAGACAGAGATAGCAACCTACCGAAACCGAAAACGAACAGTAAGTTATTTAAAATGGCCGTAAATGGATCTTCTGTGACTAGCTTTTCACGAGTCGCTTTCTATGCGGCTTAGCAGGCGATTCAACTGCTGACGGACGCACTATTCGAATAGTTGACAGCCTCTACGTATAAGTGGAGACTTTAAATATTAAATGATGATTCTAGAATGGCTTATTAGGGCATTAGTGACTCTTACGCATTGTCCTAACACTTATTTAAGCTTCACTGGATTTTTTATGAGGATTTTAATTCTAAAATGATAGGAGTATAGTCAGCAGAATTACACTTTTTAAACAACGTTTTGCTTACACTACCGAATCACACTGATCTTTCATTATTTTCTAGTCTTTGGGAAATTTCTTTGCAAACACCATCCAGAGGGGCTTATACTTAACATAACATTTAACATCACACCTGTAATCCCCGAAGAGTAAGGCAGAGGTGTACTAAGAGTACATCCACATTTCGCCAGTTACGTTTAAGTCCCATGTAAAATGAGCCTATTGCCATCAACCGGGCACAAATCCAGACTCCGTGATTGCTGTTTTAAGCTTTCACGGTTCATAACTATACTACAAATGTCACTTACGGGATGTCTTCCATGATTGTTGTTTATTTTTGAGCTCCCGATATTTCGACGCAACAACAATCATGGAAGATATCCCGTAAGTGACATTAAATGTCACTTACGGGAAATTAATTAACAAATTAAATAAATCAAAAAAAAAAAAAAAAAACAATAAAAAATAATATTAATTTTAATATTTTTTTTAAATCAATTATTAATTTGTTTACAAATTTTGTAGTCCGTGATTGCTACTGAGAAATTCCTGATGGAAAAACCCAATAACACTTTGCCCGACCTGGGAATCGAAACCAGGACCTCATGCTCAGCAGTCTTGCTTGCGAACCAACGACACAGTCAAGCTCATACTTTTCTAGAAAAATAATAGTTATTCGTGACTTTATTAGACGAGGAATCTCAATCTTACTCATAATAAGCCCATGCACATGTTCAGGATATACAGAGACAGAAATTGCTTATCAGAATCCTGCACATTGAAAAACTATAGTGAAAAAATATTTCTAAACTACAATAAATATACGAGCGAGTTTCATAAAACACATCGCGTGTGTTGCAGTGTCGGAGCAACTGATGCAATGTTAACCTTTTGTTTATGGGGCGCATGTAATCCCAAATACAACACGTGCTTTTTTTCACGACGTCATCGGCTTCCCCCACTATACCCCAACAACCTAAAACCAACTTTACGACCTGACATGAAGGTATAAATTTACTAATTGCAGATATTTAGGGTCGGTTAAGCCAAGGGGCTCAGTTTCCAGTGTGACGCGGATAAGCGAGATTTTAATTAAATGAAGGCAAAATGTGTAACAAGTTTTTCATTATCTGATGACTCGAGTTTAGTATAGTTTGTGGTTTAAAATGTGGAATTTAGATTTAATTTTATCATTATCGAACATCTTTGATTCGTAGCAGGTGCTCGCGTGCATCTGCTACGATTGCGACTACGGCTCGTAGCACTCGTAGCCTTTTGCTACGAAGCTACGCGTCCGTCGGCTAAGCTCTAAGCACTAAACAGATTTGCAAGACCTTTTTACTACAAATGGTACTATGTTGTGTACGAAGACTTGACCGTTACTATACACTGTTGGTGTTTATCAAACTGTAAAAGTAGTGATTGAACAGTTTGGGTGCTTTAGAAACATGTTTGTTTTTCTGTATCGACAGAATAACTGTGTGGTTCTTTAAGTATTTTATTTCCGTTTCGTTCGGGATCATGTACGGTGTAGTAGATACAGTAGTAACATAATCTGCATATAGTCATAGTCATATCTGTTAAACCCAAAACGCTTATAGCTAAATACTCATCATTCACAAAATATGAACAGTGTTAATATAATTTAAGTTAAAGATATAAAACTCAAAAAGAAGTTAAGTCTCTTTCCTTTAAGCTCGTATAAAAGGCGCATGGCACAGTGAATCACATTGGCAGCGTTTAAAAGGGAGATTTAACTTCAAACATTACTCGTATGAACGACAAACCCCTCGCGAACCGAATTGAAAGCAAACAAAACATGTTTTTCAAAAAGGTAGTTCATACAAAAAGTATATTTTGTTATTTATTGCCCGCAGCCATTGGCGGTTGGACGTCAATTACTTTTGCTATATTTTAATTTTGCATTTGTTTAATGGCTGTCGATGTAATAGAGTTCAAATTAATTACAAACAATTCTATAAAGTACAAGTAAAACTACTGTATTACACTTTACTAATCTTTACAGAAAAAATAATTTAGTTACATCGATACTATAATAATAATCTATACTAATATTATAAAGAGGTAACATTTGTTTGTAAGTTTGTAAGTTTGTAAGTTTGTATGTAGGGGGTAATCTCCGGAAGTAATGATCCGATTTCAAAAATTCTTTCACCGTTAGAAAGCTACATTCACCCCGAGTGTTATAGGCTATATTTTATCCCCGTACTCCCACGGGAACGGGAACTACGCGGGTGAAACCGCGGGATGTCCGCTAGTAATATTATAAAGAGGTAACATTTGTTTGTAAGTTTGTATGTAGGGGGTAATCTCCGGAAGTAATGAACCAATTTAAAAAATTGTCTCACTTGTAGAAAGCTACATTATTCGTGAATGCTATAGGCTATATTTTATTCCCGTACTCCCACGGGAACGGGAACTACGCGGGTGAAACCGCGGGACGACAATAATCAGTAATTAATATAATATAAAAAAATAATCTTTTAAGTACCTAACATTTACACCTAAAATCCCCAAAGAGTTAGACAGAGCTGTACCTTTAGCACACCTAGATTTCGCCAGTTTATGTTTACGTTCTATGTAATAGTGATTCGATTGCCAATCATCATCATCATGAGCTGCGGGTGGGCCTTAGCCTGGTCGAGTATATTTTTCCAACGTATCCTATTTCTTTTTTTCTCTCGAACATTTCTTGAACCTTGGTCAACGCCATCAAACCACCTAAGCTTGAGCCGGCCTCGACTTTTCCGCCTCCGACCATTTGGTTTACTGTGTATTGCTATGAACCGGGCTTAACTCTGGGCTACCCAATAATACTTAAACCACCTGGAAATTAACATCGAGACCTCATGTTCTAGATAAACTTTTCAGTTTTTTTTACCGACCAAAAAGCTGTGATAGCCTACTGGTGTGACCGACGGACTGCCAAGTTTCTACCAGATTTTTTGGATTCATGTGCCTATTGTATAATTATCACTTGCTTCGGTGAAGAAAAACATCGTGAGGAAACCAGCATGCTTGAGAGATATTTCTCGTCGGCATGTAAACTCTGACACAATAGTCTTGTGTCCTGAAAAAATCGAAATAGTCCGTCAGAGTTAGATTATCAAAAAATATTTGACACGTATTTTTTCTTTTGTTACGTAAACCAAAATTAACGAAGATGAGACGCTTTTAAAATTCTCAATCCGTCACGCCGTGCTATAATTTTTATTGCGTTGTGACGTCACAAGCCCCCACTCTCGAGTTTTGATGCGTTTTATCGCATCAAAACTCGAGAGTGGGGGCTCGTGAATCAATGAATATTGACAAAGGTTGATGGTTGTGGTTGTCATTGATTTACTAAAACAAAAAAATACGTGTCAATTATTTTTCAATACTCTAACTGACGGACAATAAATAGATTTGCAGTTTATTGATGGCCTATAACCACACGATAAAGAAAGAAGGCCGACCAAAGCCCACACATGTGAGCACCGACTTTGATGTGAGGCGACCTGTGACCTGCATCCAACATCAATGTAGTTAAAGTTCGTTCTTGTTATATCCATGCACTTTATCCGTGCAGTAAGGTGTAAAAGCATTTGCTGTGAGGCAACCCATACCAATATTGTCGGGTGGTGGGTAGGTTACCTATAATGTACTTACTGCGACGTTACTGCCCGTGTAAATGGAGTCCTGCGGTCGATAGCATAGTGATGTACTGCATCTCGATGTGGTTTTATGAAAAATATTGCTAGGTTTTGTTGCACGTGAAGGCGTATTTCTATTTGTTTCTCGATGTTTGGTACATAAGCTCATGTTGGAGCAAATGAAAATATTTTTCTATTGTTATTAATTTTCGTTTTCTCGGAAAATCTTGTCTCATTAAACTTGAGGATAACATAATTAAGTTTTCTTAAATTCTCTTCTTCTAAACGCTGTGTAAATATTTGAAACCTTTTATTAAAACTAGCATCCTCATTTCGTGACACACTTTCTGTTACAATCCGATGGATTTGAGAGAAATGCTTTATTTGTTGCTTCATCATCATCATTTTCCTGCCCGGAAGAAGGGATGCTGCTCATGCTGCGCCGGTGAATATTGGGATACATTCATTTGGGGCAGCGCAGCATATAGCATGCCTTTTTCCATGTTTCATATTATCGACAATATGAATAATGCAACGCGAATGACAATGCCATTGCAAAGTGTGATATTACTATACAATAGGCTTGTGTCCAAGGAGCTCGTGGCTAAATAATAACAGCCGCTCGGGTCGATCGTTAGGTTAAGCCGTGCTTGCTTAGGTTGGTCTGTGGATGGGTGACCACCCATTACATACCGAGTTTCCTCCGTGCCTCGGAAAGCACGTTAAGCCGTTGGTCCCGGCTGTCATTTGTAGATCTTTGACAGTCGTTAGGTAGTCAGAGGCCCAAAAAGTCTGACAACCAGTCTTACCAAGGGGTATCGTATTACCTGGTACTAACTGGGTTGTGGAGGTCAGATAGGCAGTCGCTCCATATAAAATACTGGTATTCAGCTGCATCCGGTAAAACTGGAAGCCGACCCCAACTAAGTTGGGAAAAGGCTAGGCAGATGATGAGGCTTGTGTCCTGAAAAAATCTAATTAGTCCGTCAGTTACATTATCAAAAAACATTTGACACGTATTTTTCTTTTGTTACGTAAACCAAAATTGAAGAAATTACGACGCTTTTAAAATTATCAATACGTCACGCCGTGCTATAATTTTTAGTACGTTGTGACGCGGACGTCACGAGCCCCCACTCCGAGTTTTGATGCGTTTTATCTTTGTCAATATTCATTGATTTACAAAAACAAAAAATAAGTGTCCATTATTTTCCAACACTCTAACTGACGGACTAAATAGATTTGCAATTTATTGATGGTGGAAACTAGCCTATTACAGATATTTATTACTATAAACAATTTACAAAAACTTCACTTAATTACTTAAGCAACTTTATAGACACGAAACTAGTTAAATGGCTCCACACCTCCACAACTCGTATTTGTTACCAAGAAAAACTTAGCCAAGTTAGCCTTATTTATCGATAGGTGTAAGCACAGGCACTACCCTGTTCAGGCAGACACGTTTCTGTAGGAGGTAGCGTGGTGTGGGGCGTGATTAATGACCCAATAATCCGGGCCGCCCGCCCGCCTCGTGAAAGCTTCACGAAGCCGAATTGGTGAGCGGTCAAAAGGTTTATTGACTGAACAGGCATAACCAAGACGCACTTACATTACTAACAAGTGTGTTAACTAAGTCATTAAGTGCGAGGGACCTGGGTTTTACTAAGGTATCTAATGAACGCTTAGATATTTGAAGTATTTCAGGAGTAATTCGGTGTTGTATTCTTATTAGTAATTGTTGGGATAGATTGTATGACAAAACAGAACTTGAATGTATAATGTCTTTGATGTCTATTAAAGTCTTGGTATTAAAATTTTATTTTTTCTTTCTAATAAATGAAAATCATTTTTAGATGTGTTCGAACCACTCGTTTTACATTTCATCTTTTTAGCAGCAATGTCTACAGTAACCGTGGTTATGTCTAATAATGACAAATACCTAATAGTTACTGGCAGCAGGGCGTTGCAGTCTGCCGTTCTGCTTAAATGGACTCTAGCATCAATCAGTTAACAGACAAAACATAACAGTTAGTAACCCACTCCTAGGTACTTTAAATATCACTGAAATTAAACCATCATTCCGAAATATACCTAATACCTAATGAGATGTTCATATCAAGTGTTCCCTTTGAACATCGTGATTCATTCAAGGAGCATGACTGTGCAGAAGTTGCCGACTTGCCGCCAACAGGCAAGCCCTGCCATGATAATACCAGCGCGGATCAAGATGTTAAACAACCTGTTTTTTTGCATCGTAGGCTTTACAAAATAGATTTATTGAGGAAAATGGGGCAAGGGCAATGGTTTTAGACGATTACCGACTTTTTATTTTTGTTCAAAAGTCTTAACATATAGTAGACGACTTATATTACTTATTCTTTATACATTCTGAATACTTATGCCTTATTTTTTTTGATGAAATATACTAAATGAATATGATATGGAAGCAAAAACGTTGTTTGCACAGATAATTTTTATTGCAAGTGTATGACACAAGTCATTATCAAAAACACATGTTCTAATATCAATTTGAAAATGCTGTCTTAACTAAAAAGTTTTCACAATTTTTAAGTTTACAATGTGTACATTTCAAGCATGGGAAAACACTAAAGCACGTAGGCACATGAGTAGATAAACGGTGCTTGAAAAACTAAATTCAAAGGACGCTAAACATAAATAAGAGGATATAATATACCCACTTTGTGTTTAGTATTTTCCACAAACATTATTAGCGCTTCATAGCTGCGCATCAAAATCATCGCGTGGAAAATATCCAGCGAGAACGACCCCGTGTCCCGACATTCGTTCCGACGTTAATTCCAGCCGCATTTGTTCCATTACATTTCCGACACAAAGTAGATACGCGTTTGCCGAATTGACTAGGTGGATGCGACCAGGCGAACGCGAACGAAGAGGATGGGGCGAGCGCGGCCAGCCGCCCGACAGGGACAGAGTATCAAAAGTGAGAAAGATGTATTCAGAAGTGAAATAGTCTGCTGGCTGAGCACATCATCATTAACGAGCCAGAGAGGGCGGAGGGCAGCGAAGAGGCAGAGGGGGTGCGCCAGGTGGGCGATGTCCCACGCTCCGGCACACCTGCGCGCGAAATTGTTCCTTACCGCAACCGCCTCAGAGAACTTATCTGTTTAAAGCCAGCCAGCTACAAGTACCGACCTCAGGGAATATTTTCGAGTGCACCGACATAAATATGAGAAATATCCAGGTTTTTATTCACCTTCCACCCTGCGGGGTCCGCCGGGGTCCCGGACAAACATCTCATATAATAGATGTCCAACAATGTCGAGATGACAACGGGTTTTGCTCGTACCTATACACCTACTTTTGCTTTTATTTCTTCTATGACACCTGTCAATAAGTATGTTGTAGAGTGAAATTCATATCGGATGATAGATTTTCTTTTCGTATATTTTTCTTTTTGTATCTACGGAAGGTTCGAGCTGTCGAGTGAAGTCATGATCATCATCTGCCTAGCTTTTCTCAACTATGTCGGGGTCGGCGTTCAGTCTAAACGGATGCAGCTGAATACCAGTATTGTACATGGAGCGACTGCGACTGTGCAGTGAAGTACTTATGTAACTTAATTTGTTAGTTTTACATAACTTAACATACCACGCCCAAAAATACTAGGTAACCAATGTAGGTCAAAGATTAAAAATTAGGTGCTAATATACTCAACAAATACCTCACATAGTATAAATTTACTGAGGTTTTAATATCAATTGTAAATAAAGTATAAAATGGTATATGTATTGATAGAAGGCGAAGAGAGCAACAAAACAGTATTTCTTCATAAAGTTGACGCGAAGTTACCGCGCTGCGGTATCTGAACGTCGAGCCTGTTTCAGAACTGAACAAGTTGGGAGTGCAGCGCGTCGCTTTATTTCACCACTATAAATAACTTTGTTTTGTACAGCATAAAGTTTACAGATAAACTCGAAGTTTTTCCATTTTATAAAAGCTCGGCTGAAAACGAGATCGTAAGTAGGTAACGTTAATTTTAAGCTATTGTTTTAATAAAATTGCACATCGCTACTTTATTGCTCGGGGTGCACACGTTACTATTTTCAATCAGGTAAATTACAATGATAATAAATATCTAACAATTTCGGATGAACCAAACTTAATTTAACTACAAAAACAATCATCAATAAACCTCGACTAATCCATTCGTGTGTAATGCAATTAACCCACCCACCGTACAACGCGAAAATTAATTAAGAATCACGTAAACGTGAACAAAAAATAACCCCTAAACCAGATGCAACAGATTATCCCATTAAACATTTTAGTTTTATTCGCTATGACAGTGCAATAATTTGTTCACGCACAACATTAAAATGAAATTAGACGGGTGAGATTCACCCCGGGGCCGCGGGGGCGAGCCGAGGGTTGAATCACTTGATCTGTCAAAATATAGGTAATATTTTAGTTGGTCGGGAGGACAGCAGACAAACACGGAAGCGGTGAATAAATCACATAATCGGATCGAAACCTACTGAGCCTTTATTTTGGTCGACCTTTGTCAAATAGCGAATCAATAGGCCCGTACCAATTCCTGGGAGAACACGTGTAAATCATAAATGTTACTGAAAATGTGTATAAATCGTACATTAGCAGGCATAATATGTTACGTTTATTTTCCAGAATGAATGTAATGCCTCTATCAGCGGAAATGGATTATCATGAAATTCAGTAATTTATAATTTACAATAATATTACCATTAACTGACAATGAACTGCTGTTTTATCAAAAGTTTATCGCGATTTTAAATGTTTCAAACAATCGACAAGTTTGTCAAGGACATAGAACAAGTCCAAAAGAACGATACAAAAATGTACAAAAACGAACTTAGAATGTGATTAGAGGTAATAAATATCCGCAAACACAAGTGAAGTAGCTATTATAGTACAATTGGCGTCCCTTTGTTCGGTCCCCCTCGGCTGTGCTCGGGTGTGGTCACGCTGCACGCTGCACTGCCGTGAACACGTGTTACTGATCCTTAACACTGCTCCCAAAGCACCGATCTACTCCATTTGATACGCTCTCGATACCCCTACACGCAACATACGCTTTTCTACATCAATAAATATTCATTTCGAGTGGAATATTAAGTACGCAATAAAGCTTGACTATTACCTGATCATTGATGATGTAGTGTGTGGGATACACAATACCTTCTATTAATCAGAAGGGGTGGTAATAAAATTAATATTATGTGTTTTTAAGGTGCCCGAATAAACACTTGAACAGTAGCAAAGATTTTGTTAAATTAATAGAATCCATCATTTGCTCAATGTTTTATAAACTGGCCCTTGTTTTAACATTCACAGAAAATACACGTAGTAAGGTTCGTTCCAATTCGTTACGAACCATTTAAATTCTCTTTTTAACACAAAAGGACTTCAAAAAGGTAAGCTCGTTGTAGAATCAAAATCTAGCGCGCGAACCGTTAAATTAAAAATAAATATTGCGAAACGTCAGCATGTTACGGGTCGGGTTCTGGAATATATCCAGGGAAAAATCGAAAAACGTTAGGATGGCCGATGTCGGTTCACAGGGGTGGTTTGGGGTAAGGTGAATCTTTTTGTGAAGTGGAGAGAATTAATTTAACCCGCTGCGGGGTAACACGACATGGCGGTAATTGAAAAGTTTGCCCCTTGTAGCAGCCGACGCCGAAGGCGACGCGTCTTCGCGACACTCAGCTTTTATTATAACAGGCTTTTATGGTAATTGATATTCAGATATTGCTTTTAATTTTTAAATATTTATTAATTCAAGAATAGAAGATAAAATCTATGATAATGGTTTAGGCAATGATAGGTAGTCGATGGCATTACTGGACAGAACACGTCAAGGCATCGATGCGACGTTGCTTGTTAGATGGCTAAAGAAGCTTCATGTTTGTACAACCAAACGTAAAAAAAAAATCAGAGCAGTGTTTGGGACCGATAGAAGTGAAAACAAAAAGTAAACAGGCCCCGCCCCAGTCGTAGCACTGGTTATGCCCCTATGTGATGCTACGCCGTAGCGGATGCTACGAAGCGTCACCGCACGTTACGTGGAGTTCAATGTTTCCTTCACCCAAAAAGTGCTCAACGCGTCTAAAGAAGTTTTCACTTCAAAAACAAAGCTGGCCATAAATTATATTATTTTTAACAAGTTCGTGGAAAAGTAGAGAGACGAGAAGTCTTTTGAAGCTACTTATTTGAACTTTCCAATAGATGACAACTGATTAACTTCGCGAAAGGCCACCCAAGAAAAAGTTTTTAGATATCAACCCTTTAACTTTTTCAACGAATATTAAAAAGTATTGGTAACTTTGAGAAGCGAACGCCTGGCTTGCTCGCCCCTGATCGATTTTAAATTAATTTTATAAAGTTAAATTGGGGATTATGTTTATTTGATCACTTGAAAGAGACGCTGCTCTGATATTGAACTTTGTTTATGATGAACCTAAGTAAATTATTTTTGGAAAAAGGATTAATCTGTAAAAACGGTTTTAAGTATTTTGTCCAGTTGCCTATTGGGTCTATTTTTTTTTTAAATGACTAGGAATGGCCTAAAGACGAAGATCTGGTGAATTAAATATACAAATAATCGCAATAATTCACATCAAGTTGACGTTTAGGTAGACCTATTGACTAAAACTCAAAAAACATTTCAATGCTTTCATTCTAAACAACAAAAATGCGTAGGTAGATAATGATTTGACACCCATATCACATCGGATTTGCATATACAAATGTCTAGTTAGGGACACAAAGGTAGCCGGGTGTGTTGACGCATTGGCTAACATCGATTCGGTCTGTTTGCCGACGATATTGAAGTTAGCTGATTGGCTCCCTGGCTGCTGGACTCGGCAAACTTAATGATTTACTTCCACAGGAACGTGACCTTTTTGTGTTAGCTCTTCTAAACATTTTGATGGATTTATCTGAATTCGTTTGTAGTATTTTATGAACATGATTTGAACTTTAAAGTTCCCGATTCGTTTTAAAATAGTATTTAATTTACCTTGAGTACTTAATGCTCCTTATTGCTATATGCATTATAGGTTAAACATATTTTAGATCGTCAATTTTATAGGATCTTTCGGTGCTATATTATCCTGTAAGTATATTCTTGCATAATCTCAAGAATATTTTTGGCGTCATTATGTAATGTTTCCTTATATTCCAGGCCAGAGTATAGAATCCCGCGTGGTGGAATAGGTCCCACACCCTCACACAGGGCGGATGCCGGATGATGTTATACGCAGATTATGTGAGATTATTAGGTCAGACTGGACAGGTCCACTCAAATCTGTATGGTTCTTTCTTCAAAAGACCATCTTAGACATCTCACATCTTTGTCTGGACTTCAAAAGAGACTATGACCTCTGAGTTTGTTTCGGCTGTTTCTTCTCAGAGTAGTCAGGTACGAAACACCACCCCATCTAGTTTAAAAAAAATGACGTGTAAAAGCGTTTGTAAAAACATCATCAGAGCTAGAAAAGTCACACTCGTAATCTAATCATTCAAACCCAACGTATATTTTCTTGTACATTTAACTTGAAACAAAGTACCAGTACAACAATCGTTCGAGCTGTGAACGGAAAGCCACGCAGGCAGGCTGCTGCTGACTGATTAATGGAATTAATTCATTATTCTGTGGTTGCGGCCGGGAAGCGAGCCAGTCGAACTCACGACGAATGAATTGATAATGCCGCTGTCTGCGATTGCTCAGGGCTTCAAGCCGGTATTTGCATTTTTGAAAAAGACGTGTAAATTGTAATCAACCGTTTGTTCCAGCAAATAAGTCAGATGAGGTTCAGTAAAACTGTTACGGACAAATTGGAGACACGGCTCACTCTGATAGTTTTTGGTAGTCCAATATCTGCCACATTCCGGTGTCCGACCATTTCTAACTCCGTATCGGTTTCACCGAACAGTATTAAGTGCTACCTACCCCTACACTTTCACTTGCAATACTTAAAAAAAAAACATGTACCTACGCTGAATGAACGACTTCTAGACGTCTCGACGTCTCTACGAGTCGTAGCAAGTACCTAAGGTTAATTACCACTGCAATTTATGTTAAAATACCAGCGAAATTCTTTGTTCTTATGGTTTTAACAATTTTTCTTTCATAACCTAGCTACGCACACTTTAAACAAGAGTTACTCGCATGAACGTTTAAGCGATTTAAAAGAGCTAGAGACTGTTTCACAACTAGCAGTGAAACACAAAGTTGTTAATATGCAGTACAGCAGTACCTATCTATAACTCAACATCAGGTATGTACTTAGATACGGCAGCGGGTGGAATGGAACTCGCGTCGGCGGGTAAGTTTCGTGAGGGCGTATAATTACGCGAGCGAGTAAACATATAAAGGTAATCCGGGCCGCGGCGGCACAAAGTGATGCTCGTGAATAAATTAGCGACGGAGCACCTGCGGCACCACCGCAGTGCCGCGCTGCTACCTACCACAGGGTTACTACGTACTTAGTACTGTATACTACTGATTATTAGTGCTTTCTAATGTATCTAACTAATAGGTATTTGTATGGGTATGGAAGAATGCCGTGTCTTATATTTGTAGAAAGATGGCACAGATGGAACTGTACTTGTGATTTAAATTGTAGGTCCTTGGTTTAGCTAGCTGCAGTGGTTTCAAATTTTGTTTAATGAGTTGTTTTTTTTTAATTTACAAATCTACGTTTTACTAAAAGGTGTACATTACGGCAATTTCTATCGTCTACCAACCTATCTCTACTCAATAAATCTCTAGATAGCTAGCTACGAATATGAATACTTTTTTCATCATGTCCGTGGACCTATGTATAGTTGGTGCCAGTTAAGATGAGAATAGCAGTCATTGACCCACCTACATTTATTAAACTTCTTAACTTTGAAAACCAAAAATAAGCCTGTTCAAATCTGTAATCGTCATCTATCGTGATCTTCAACATTTTTTGTGAAAAACGATACATGGTTTATTTGTTTTGGTTCGTACAAAGAGATATTAGGGAAAAGGCAATGACCGCTATTCTCATCTTACAACAACAACAACAGCCCATAACGTCCACTGCAGCACTGCTGGACAGCCTCTCCCATGATGGGAGGAATTTGCCGTAATCTCCACGCTTGGCAGGCGGATTGGAGATCGCAGTGATGAAAGACTAACAGAAAACGCTGCTGCCCATTCTCAGGTCTACGGAGGCGCAAGGTGTTCTGCCTCAGACATTAGTCGCCTTATACGACACCCGTGAGTGTAATGGGTTAGTTCGATTCTACTCTGCCGGATACTACACAGCTAAGATTCTCATCTTAACTGGCACCAACTATAGTAGCGTAGTGACAAATTGTCATTCGTGTCCATAGCGGAAAATCAACTAGACAGAAATCGATAATCGATCTGTACTGTATTTGAATGTCTTTTTTTTACCACCTCTTGTACAGTTTTAAATTTTCCAGCTAATAGAACAGATCAGTGCTTTGCCAACCCTAGAGGAGATAAGACGTACCTATCTGTATATAGAGTAGATACTAAAAGGCTTCGTCACATGGCGAGAGAAGCCCGACTTGCGGGCGACATGGGACTCTATGAATATTCAATTATTCACAAGATTTTACTTAGAGCGAATTTAGATTTAGATCGAGTCATATATTACACTGAGGTGAAATACAATAGGATGGGATTAGAAATTGAACTGTAAGTATCTACAGTTTGTACTACATACGAGTACAAACTGTAACTTTAAGGGTCCTATATAGCTCCTTTGAAGCAGTGAGTTTTAGGCTGATTTATTTCTCTACTGGAAGCAAAGTGGCGTGTCTTTGGCCAGGTTTGATTCAGGAAATTAAACTAAAAAAAAAACGGATTTATTTATTTATCAAAACATTATGCTCAAGTAAAAAAACTGTACAAAGGCGGATTTTATTTATTTATTTATTATTTGAAATAATTTTATTCTGTTTTTAGTATTTGTTGTTATAGTGGCAACAGAAATACATCATCTGTGAAAATTTCAACTGTCTAGCTGTCCCGTGACAGCTAGACAGTTAAAATTTTCATGAGATACAGCCTGGTGACAGACAGACGGACAGACAGCGAAGTCTTAGTAATAGGGTTCCGTTTTTACCCTTTGGGTACGGAACCCTAAAAAGACTAGAAAATATTTATAAATTTATAACTAAGACATATAAGAATAAATACATATATACATACATATATAACAAAAAAAAAGAGAAGATAAAAGAGAGATAAACAGGAAAAAAACTATAACAACTTATAGTTCTGAGACGAATCTGCCAACTTCTTGTGAATATGATCTCGAGCTTTCACTTTGAAAGTAAAACGACTAGTCAACGTCCTGATACTCTGGGGGAGCGCATTCCAAAGGAAAACCGCCTGGACAAAGAAAGAAGATTTTATAAAGCCCGATCGGTGAGAAGGACAGCCGCGTAGAAGACAGTTATTGGAGGAACGAAGATTTTTGCTGTGCGCAGAGCATAAATATTGAAAATGAGAAGTCAGATAAGAAGGAGAAGTGGCTTTGTGAAGAAGAGAAAACAGGGTTGTCAAAGCCCTCGATACTCTGCGTTGCCGGATGGGCAACCACCTTAACAGCGATCGATGTGCGTGATCTACATGATCATACTTGCGAAGATTGAAGACGAATCGAATGCAGTTATTAAGAAGTCGGTCAAGTTTAGTGAGGAGTTCTGCATTCAGGTCATAGTAGCACACATCACCATAGTCAATCATGGGGAAGATTAGGGACTGTACACGCATAGCCTTAATGTGTGATGGGAGAATATTTTTCAGCCGATAGAGCGACCGCAATGTTCCGGTGACTATCTTGCTCACAATCACAACCTGCTTACGCCAGTCAAGACAAGTGTCCACATTAATTATTCATGTAATGGAAAGTTTTGTTAAATTGCGTATAGGTTGGAAAATGACGACGTACTAAAATTAACCTAAATTTTTAACAGTAACTTATGTAAATGTTGAAAACTAGGCCTGCCTAAAAGCTTTGTCTTTTAAGCTAGTTTAGGCTTAACGTCACCTAAATAAAGTATGAATTGAATTGCACCTATATTGCAATAACAATATTCCATCCACAATACCTATAAATAAAGAGGACAAAGGCTGACATTCCAACACCCGACACAATATTGGGAATATAGCGATGACGTAATGACAGATAGGATCGGAAACTACTGTGGAAATTGAACTGGCCGCCGGCAAACGCTATATTTCACTCAATATTTGAGCGAATGGACAGTGGACAAAACAACCTGCTGTGAACATGATGGACGTTATGTGCCGAATGATAGCACACGTATACTGGACAGCAAATAAGAGCGGCTATTGTCAGGATAACCATTGTTACGGGTACATGTGTGTTTTCAATTTGTTTATGGTGTGTGTTTCACAATGCTTTGATGTGTTGTAAATGAGCTTGTCTTTGGCCATAAATAAGTAGGAAACTAGCAGCGTTTTGCGAACTTGTGGTCGTTAGAGTATCCTCTATCGGAGACGATTGATTTTCTAAAACGTGCGGAAGTAAAACCGTGAGTCTCGTTTCCAGCTAAAATACTTTACGTTACCAAACAGACAATTATGTTCCTTCAAACGCAGGTTCCTAATATAGTTTTGTTAAAGTTCTATAGATTAACAATCAACTACTATAAACTGTAAAAACACTACCTGGCATGTTGTAATAGGAAAACCGTATGGTTTTCAATGGTAATTTTCTTCAAAACATAACAAGACAATACAAAAAGGGATTGCCTAGAACCTTGCTACTCAAAGACACATGCTTGAAATTGAAAATGTATGCTCAGTGGTCTCCTTCTTATCACTGATTCGAATTTTTCAAGTAAATCTCAGCATTTCAAAATCTAATTTTCAGAAACAACGTAAAGTTGAGGTTTTCCTCGAGTTTCAAAAACCGTGTTCAAGCGCTCTCGGTGACATATTTGCAATGAAAAATTGACACTAAGCTTTATGGAGTCTGCTAAAATATGTTTTTTATTGAAAACTATGAAGAGCTCGTGGCTAAATAATAACAGCCGCTCGGGTCGATCTTTAGGTTAAGCCGTCCTTGCCTAGGTTCGTCTGTGGATGGGTGACCACACATTACATACCGAGTTTCCTCCGTGCCTCGGAAAGCACGTCAAGCAGTTGGTCCCGGCTGTCATTTGTGATCTTTGACAG
Source organism: Xestia xanthographa (assembly GCA_905147715.2). Classification (NCBI taxonomy): domain Eukaryota; kingdom Metazoa; phylum Arthropoda; class Insecta; order Lepidoptera; family Noctuidae; genus Xestia; species Xestia xanthographa. The sequence goes on from LR990656.1 coordinate 14,961,521, forward strand.
TCGTTAAAGGTAGTCAGTGGCCCAAAAAGTCTGACAACCAGTCTTACCGAGGGGTATCGTATTACCCAGTACTAACTGGGTTGTGGAGGTCAGATAGGCAGTCGCTCCATGTATAATACCGGTATTCAGCTGCATCCGGTTAGACTGGATGCGGTACCCAATAAAACTTGGGAAAAGGCTAGGCAGATGATGATTGAAAAGTATGAGACTATGCCTTTAGACCATTCCGTGACCGACCAACAAGTCACGTGCCATGAGGACATGCATTGCCGACAGTGGTTGACGCAGGTAGAGGGTATAGTAGTCTGTGACATGTTTCTTTCAGTGCCTGTAGCACGGTCATGGTATTGTACCACCGTACCATACCATGACCGTAGTGATCCCTGTAGACGTGTTTATCACATTCAGTTTTATTTCTAAAATCTAGTTTTCGCAAATTTCCTCTTACCATCTTTGTTCATATTCGCCTGGAAGCACTTGGCGAGGCGGCAGGCGCGGCACTGGTTCCTGTGGGTCTTGTCCACTGGGCAGCGGCCTTTCATCTCGCCGCCAGCCTTGCAGGTGTACACGCGGTTACGATGTATCGACCGCTTAAAGAACCCGGAACAACCTGTGCAAATATCATTAATTAACAGTAGTTGATGAAACAAACGATCAGCGACCGCGAACTGCAGCCCATACATTATCGCGAGAAAACAATAGTAAGAATATGCGTAATGAATGAATAATGTGAATGGGTTTTAGAAAAACCAAGAAATATTTTAACAAAACAAAACATGTTGCTCTTCTTCTTAACGTGTCGATGAACTCAAATTGTGTTAAACCAGAACGTTTTATTGATAATAACAATACGATGACTCAAACTCAAACATAATCATAAGCATATCATGTTATAAAATAAGGAGTACCTAGTGGCGATGGTGGTACGCAAAAAATACTGAAAACTAAATTGGTTTTCGCGCTTTATTTTATGAGTACACTTCAAAGTAAAACCTCTTACGACTTAAGATAGGTAACATTCTGAAAACAAAAATACAGACGTACTGGCTGCTGGAGGTCAAAAAATTCTGAAATGCCTTTTAATATTTTTTTTTTATTTTTTATTTAATAGCATTCATTTTGACCTGTACTTTTAAAAATATGTAGGTATGCAACCTCATGTATAATTATTAGTGCCATTAAACAAGACAATGAAATCACGAACTCCACTTTATTTTCACACTATTTACATTTTGTAATCCATGTGGTGATTATATTCATCGTCATCATCTGCCTAGCCTTTTCATAACTAAGTTGTCTTTGGCTTCCAGACTAATCTACTGCAGCTGATACCATTATCTTACACGGGGCTACTGCCATTCCAGATATAGACAGACCTTAACCCCTTTAGCATGGTATAAAAAAGGAGAAGTAGGATATTTTCATACAAACGCAACGCGCGCGGCTTGTATGTGTGCGCCATAGTATCTTTGCGTCGCCGCACGCACAATATTTTTGTTGTTTATGCATGCTTACAGTTGTTATACCTACACGTTTTTTTTTGTTCTGGGCCATACCTAAGAAAACATCTACAGGGTGTAAAAGACCTCATCACGAAGCCGCCAACCAAGCATACTGTACATCAAACTAAGTCATCATCATTCATCATCATCATTTCAGCCGAAAGACGTCCACTGCTGGACATAGGCCTCCCCCAAGTGTCGCCACATTGACCGGTCCCGTGCGACTCGCATCCAGCAGATTCCTGCAACCTTCACCAAGTCATCGGTCCACCTAGTGGGAGGCCTTCCAACGCAACGTCTTCCGGTTCGCGGTCGCCACTCCAGAACTTTTCGGCCCTATCCGTTCTGCGGGCAATGTGCCCTGCCCACTGCCACTTAAGTTTGGTAATTCTTCGGGCTACGTCGGTAACCTTTGTTCTCTTGCGGATGTCTTCATTTCTGAGTCGATCGCGCAAGGAAACTCCGAGCATAGCCCTCTCCATTGCCCTTTGGGTGACTTTAAGCCTTCTGATGAGGCCCATTGTGAGCGACCACGTTTCGGTCCCGTATGTAATCACTGGCAACACACACTGGTCATAGACTTTCGTCTTGAGACACTGCGGTAGGTTGGACGAGAAGATACCGCGCAATTTCCCGAACGCTGCCCAACCGAGTCGGATTCGACGATTGACCTCTTTCTCGAAGTTAGACCTACCTAACTGGACCGTTTGTCCCAGGTACACATAATCGTCTACAACTTCGAAAGTAGAGTCTCCGATCTTGATAGGAGTGGGTGTGACATGGGCATTCAACATGACCTTAGTCTTGTCCATGTTCATTTTTAGACCCACTCTTCCGGAAGATCTACTGAGGTCATCGAGCATTGTACTGAGGTCCTCCATGGTCTCAGCCATTACCACTATATCATCGGCAAACCGAAGGTGAGTGATGTACTCGCCATTGACGTTGATGCCTAGCCCTCTCCAGTCCAGAACCTTGAAGACATCCTCCAGTGCAGCGGTGAACAGTTTCGGAGATATGACGTCTCCCTGTCTCACACCTCGCTGCAGGAGGATAGGTTTCGAGGCTTGGTCCTGAAGTCGGACTGACATGGTGGCGTTTTTGTACAAACACTTCAACACCTCGATGTACCGATAGTCGATTTGGCACCGTTGCAGAGACTGCAGTACAGCCCAGGTCTCGATCGAATCGAAGGCTTTCTCGTAGTCCACAAACGCTAAACAGAGAGGCAGGTTATACTCTTCGGTCTTCTGTATAACTTGCCGCAGCGTATGTATGTGGTCCACGGTGCTAAAGCCTTTTCGGAAACCGGCTTGTTCGAGTGGCTGGAAATCGTCAAACCTGCGCGCGAGACGATTCGTGATGACTCTAGAAAACAACTTGTAGACATGGCTTAGAAGTGAGATGGGCCTATAATTCTTCAGCCGGGCATTGTCACCCTTTTTGAAGAAGAGCACCACCACACCCCTGCACCATGCCTGTGGCGTTTTTCCCTCAAGTATGACGGAATTAAACAGCTTCTGAAGGGCCTTAAGTACCAGTTTTCCACCCGCCTTCAGGAGTTCGGCTGTAATTCCGTCATCACCCGGTGCCTTGTTGTTTTTGAGCTGCTTCAGAGCCATCCTAATCTCGTACAGGCTGACGTCCGGGATGTCTTCGGTATAGTGTCGGTTCAGTCTAGGTCTTGGGTCGTTTGCTAGATCTGCGACGGGTTTACTGGTTGACGTGTACAACTGTCCATAGAAGCTCTCGATCTCCCTCAGAAGCTCCGGTTTGGCGGATAAGATCCTACCATCGTCGGTCTTCAGTTTCGTGAGCTGGCTCTGCCCAATAGCCAGATCCCTTGCAAATACCTTGGAGCCTTTATTCCGCTCATTAGCTTCTTTAATACGCTCGGTATTAAAGCGGCGGAGGTCGCTCTTCAAGGATTTAGAGATCCGGCAAATCGATCCATCAAACTAAGTAACTTTACGCAAAACATTATTGCTGGGAAACGATTTTTTTTATGGGGTGAAAAATCATGTATTGTGGTAGAACTCAATGTAACGCACTTACCGTACCGCGGATTGAATAGTACGGGGGTCGTGTAGGTGTTTAAAGTAAAAATTAAAAAAAAAAAGAACTTGTCATATCTCCGTAACTAGAAGGTTCCCAGGTATGGTGTAGAACAAAAAAAATATCGCAATGACGGGGAGAACAAGTGCCTTTCGGCTTCGTTAAGAGGTGTTTTACACCCTTCATTGGAGATATTGACGGTCAAACAAAAGTCCAGCTTATTCACACGTTTTTAAAAAACTACAAGTTTTGAATGTTATGACTTTTACTTGAAATAATAACGCAACCATTTTGTATTTTTAAATAAATTTTACACAAAAAACTTAATTATAATTTTTCAACAGCGGCTTCTATTTATGACAATAAAAAAGTATTATGTAGTAAAGACACAATAAAATAAAAAGACTTAATTATATTTTCATTTTCATGTTTCATTTAGTTTATAAAAAATACTGGCCACTTTATGCCTAAAACATGTCTTCCGCCATATAATCACACAAAAAAAAAGTTTTAATGGCTTTATGTTTTATTTTGGCTGCCAGCTTCAATTTGATAAGTATAGCATAGCCACGAAGGTTGTCTTCCGTAGCAGTGAATAATAAATTGGGTTTACTTATAATCAACGAAAAACAAAGAAAGAGTTTCAAAAAATATTTTACTTGATTAGCAGCTATTTTATTAATTAAAGAACAACAACAACAGTCTTTTGATTCACATATACATCAAATTACAAATTAGTGTCTGTCTCATATCGTTGACTATACGAGTACTTACAAAATAAACTACTATTTACCCATTTCTTGACTTTTGTAAAGAGAAAAATGTTAAAATAATAATTTAGAAAACTGATAAGACGATTCATGTATTTTATATAGTTTTAACTTGTGTGTGAGCATGATTTGAGAAAAAACATTTTTCTTGTTTTATGTATTAGTTATGTGCTGCCTTTTAGCACAAAGTTTAGGAAATAGCAATGTCTTGACAACACTTTTACCAGTCACTAACATTAACAAAAGTTTTCGTAGTATTTCCCGACTATCTTGAAATGTTTACTAATTCACATCCACATGAAATTTTCCATATTTCTGCATAATAATATAGGTGTTAGGCACCAAATTAAAGTCTTTATAGATGAGGCGCAATTGGGTATAATTAATATTAAATCACAATATTTAGAAAATAAAATATAGGTAAACCCCGTTGCTAGCCAACTACCACACCACACGACCTAGCAACGGGGTTGCCAGATCTGTCGCCAACAATAGGTATACATAATCGGAGTGTAAAGAAAAGCGATGGTGTTTCTTACCGTCGCAACTGTAGATGCCATAATGTTTGCCAGAACTCCTATCCCCGCAGACATTGCAAGGGATGTCGAGAAGACGATCGCCTGTAACCAAAAATTTTGTTCGATAAAAATTCTTATATCTTATCAGGGTTTAACCTCCAAAAGGATTGCCTTGATTCTATAATCAACAACAAGCATTTTGCAATGTTATAATTGAAATAAAAAGGAGAGGTTTTTATGTAACAGTCCGTAATTCTACTGTTTCACTTCATGGGTGTATTAAAAATTAAATTATTTCCCCATGAAAGAGCAATTTTAAAGGGATACACAAATCTACTAAATATAATACTTTGAAATAAAACAGCTACAATGCTGACAATACAAAGACCCGGAATGCTATAGTTGATAAGCACAACAAAAGATTGTTGTCATTTTTACATAGAAAACTAAGTACCTATCGATAAATTAAATTATTTTAGCTGAAAAATGATGATGCTGTGATGTTGTGACCCCAAATGGATTGAAATAAATGATTTTGAATATTGAAAAAAAAAAGCTTCAATTCTTATACTACTATTACGCGGCTACACAATTTTTTTTTTCTCTGAAAAGACTAACATAAAAAAAACTGCCATTTCATTTAAGTTGCAAAATACTATTATTGTGAGACGTATTTTTTTTGTAATTGCCACATCGATACTCGCTCTTTATAGAAACATGAAAAGAAAATTACCTTTCTCTTTTTCTTTTTGTAAGCTATTATTTATTCTGAAAGAAGTGTTTATTCATGAACTGATACTTTTCGGCACCTCAGAGCTCCCCTTTCCCAAAATAGATTAGTCAGATTACACCAATCTCGCTAATAACGTTGGTGTTTTTGTTCCGTTTACAGAGCCTTCCCCTTGGCCCCCTTTTCCTTAACTCACTGCAGAGCCTACTGTCACACCGAACTACCTTACTATTTTGGTGTTTATGCCTTGATTATGATAGTTTTCTTTTAAAATTGGACTGCTCAAATGCACTGTTGAAGTTGAAGAAATGTAATAATATTGTGAGTTGCTTCCTTAGGATATATGATTTTATTTTCTTTGCTATTGACCCATGCTCTTCATCATTAGCCTTCAACCGTTCACTGCTAGATATAGGCTTCTTCAATCGGACGCTACTTAACTTGATTTTTGGTAAATCTCACCAACTACCCTGCAAAGATCTTCGCTCTACTGCACCGGCCACCGAGCCTGAAGGCGTCGCGCGTCGCAGCTTACGCTTGCCGATTCGCGGTCTCCTCTCAAGGATACGTCTACACCAACGGTCATCGGTTCTACGGCTAATTTGGCCGGCTCATTGCCACTTCAGCTAACTTATTTTGTGAGCTATGTCGACATCTCTAGTTCTCTGTCGGATCACCTCATCGTATTGACCCATGATTTCAATTAAACGTTCCTACTCTAACCGAACTCAATGGTTTTGCTGAAATCCTATTTAATAATCTTATTCAATTACAGAGACTCGCGATCACAAGTCCTGATTCAATGAAAACCGTTATTCTATTGAATTGTTCCATTCAAATAATTCGATTCGGTGTTACAAGCGGACTCCGTCTTAATGCCGCGAATCCTTTTCAAAGAGGCTCTTTTATTTTTTCGTTAAAACGGACTTAGACGACTTTACTGTTCGTCTTTCGAGCCTCTAAGGAAAGCCGCGAAGTGTCGTAATTATCCCCTTTTTTGCGCACTTACAAAGCTTTTTATGGAAAGAAAATGATGGGATTCAGCTTCGTAGTAGAGATATTTTGTAGGTAGATACCTATAATAAAAAAAAAAGAAATGATGTACTTTTATGTAGAGGGGAGAGAGGCTATTGTCTATTATTCACTTAGCAATGAGTGATTGGTTTGCAATATTGCAATTGGTTCCAATACTGCAAGTGTTTTGATTTGTGTTGTGCTGTGTTGTGAATAGGGAATGCAATACCGACACGAAATGACACGAGATCATTCCCAAAGCATAGTATGACTAGATCTCGCTGAGATTGACGGGATCGGCATAATAGTTTGAGAATTCTCTTTTACATTACATCGACCATCTTTAATTTGCATTTTCCAGCAAATACCTATGCAGCAAAACTGTTGCTACTCGCACTGATCCGGCTTCTTCTGGAAAACTCTTACCTAGAGCTTTTATTTCTAACAAATAATCGGAACCCTGCATAGACAAACCATTCATATACCACAGTTCTAATGAAAAGCTGCACATCCACCTATCTATCGTTGTGTGCCTACCGATGCAGTGATGCGTGCGGTTCCGCGCACTGAACTCTAAATAACGCGCGACAAATTACGATAGTCGTGTGAAACGCCACACTTGCTAATGCTGATCAAATGAATATACTTACTTAATCGTTGCCCTCGTGATGTTTACGCGGATATAGGTAAGTAGATTATATTTATGATTGATTGTTTCTTTCTTTTTTGGAAGTTTTTACCCGACTACGGAGAAGAAAAATGGAGGGTTATGTATGAGTTTTGGTATTGAAAACAGAAATGAGTGGACCATTCGATGTGAGAAACGTGTTTTGTTTCGCCAACGTTGATTGTTGCCTTCAATTTTAGATAAAATAATAAGCCTTATAAAATAATTTAAGAAGTTCTTACTCTTTCAATAATAAAATTTAGAGACATTTATTAAGAGAAAAAAATGAGATTACGACTAATAGGTACCTTTATCATTTTATACTACTGAAATATTATCTGTAAAGAAGCAAGCAATCTTGTCCCGTCGGTAAACTGTAACATTAATACCAAAAAGTTCTGAAAGATTATAAGAAGAAGTATTTTTGTATGAAGCTACCTACAGATTGACCTAGGGCAAGAAGCAATCTTTTACAGCCCATTAAAACAAAACTGAAAACCGTGAATATGTAGTTTTAATAACAAAATACCTTCATGTTTATACAGAACCCTCGGTGGACGACAGGACGAGTCCATCTCGCAGTTTCCATCGGTTTATTCCAACAGTTACTAAATTGCGAAACGATGGTGTCGATTCTGTTGTGCACAAACTATAACTTAATTTAGGCTATTGCTATCTATTACTAAAAGGCAGTGCGAGAAAAAGATGGATATAGCCATGAACTAAGTTAGAGATGTCAAACTAGTTTATGCCTTGCGCTTCACCGTGTTTTTAGTCGACATGTTTTTACGTGCACCCTTCATTTGTATGGAAATATTAGTTCCAACTAAATTTGACAGCTCTAAATTACGTCCGTCTCTTTCTCGTTTTATTAGAGAGAAAAATATAGCAATAGCCTAAATTAAGTTTAGTTTGTGCACAACATAATCGACACCAATGGCTGACAATAGACATAAATCAGCGCAGTGTAAGACGCTACAAATCGCAACGTAAAATCTTGATTTTTGACAAAGACTTGATAAACACAACTAAAATACTTAATTAAACTCAAACAACGGTAATAAGTTAGGTGTTAAGTGATTAGATTAAGTTACATGCACCCTTTGTACAAGAATCGGGTAGGGGAGCGCGGTCCAAGTTTTAGGTTCGTCCCTAAGTTACATTTGTAAGGACGCGGGTTTGGTCCGATTCACTGATCTCCCAAGATCTTATTTGTGTGCTAACTACGAACAATAGACTAAACACACGACGTGTCTGTGTCTACATATTGTATTGTATAGTGTTAAGCTTATTACTGCCAGGCGTTTGATACAGTCTCCTTTGACAAATAGTACAACGGTTTTGGTTTTGTACGAAGTATCTAATAAGTAAGATAGTGGTGTCGATTCTGTTATGCAAAAACTAAACTTAATTTAGGCTATTTCTAACTTTTTCTCTCTAATAAAACGAGAAAGAGACGGACGTAATTTAGAGCTGCCAAATTTAGTTGGAACTAATGTTTTCATACAAATGAAGGGTGCACGTAAAAACATGTCGACTTAAAACACGGTGAAGCGCAAGGGATATACTAGATTGACATCTCTAACTTAGTTCATAGCTATAGCCGTCCTTTTCTCGCACTGCCTTTTAGTAAAAGATAGCAATAGCCTAAATTAAGTTTAGTTTGTGCACAACAGAATCGATACCAGTAGGTATCTACTTAACTATTTTTAGGAGCCTGGTTGGCTGTAGTTTTATAGTTTTCTAAGAAAATGATTGTATTTGTTTTTAGACGAATACCAAGAAACTGCGTTGGTGGAAGTATTTTTCCAACCGATTACCTTTCTATTACTTTTCATTGAAAACATTTGGTAACTTTTAATCGTGGATTTTCACAAAAAAACTGTATTAAGTATATTTTACTCGCTTTCTTAGAGTTGTATTAGATAACTTTGCATGAGCTCTTCCGTTAGAATATTGGACACTGGAATAAAAACGAAGAAATGCTAAAAGATTAATAATAAATAATATATAAAAAAAAAAAAAGGATTCAAAAGTATGTACCAACAGAAATAAGAATGGTGAAAATGGAAATGGAAATGGAAATAAACAATAGGCTAGTTTCCACCATAGTCCGCTATGGTGGAAACTAGCCTATTGTCAACTCAAGAGGTGCAAGATGATTTTAATTATGCAATTGATCCTATTATGCAGAATTTAACAGAGTTGGGCTGACTAAGAGTTCAACTGATAAGGTTAGCTTAGGTCAGAACGAGTAAGAATATCAATGATTAAGTTTATGATCATCTAGTTGGTATTTTTATGTTATAATTAACTACATATATTATTCGTATTTTCTGTGGGGGAAAATATTAACTCAATCCTTAATTGTCGACATCAATAAATTATTGAATTAATAATTTAAACTATCTTCTTTTTTATTTTTAAAACACAAAACAAACCCTGCCATATTATTATTATTGGAAACTTTTTATTCTGGCCAAAAAATATTTACTTTAATGAAAAAAAAAAGTCTTTCAAGAAATAAAGAATAACATTTGCGGTGATTTACGTTACGTTACACAACTTTTATGTTCATGATAATGGACACTATTTCATTTAGAATGCATTAATATACTGAAGTTAGTAGTAACAACAAACAATGACAGATGATTGAAAAGAACAAAACCCAAATCAGCTGACCTGTTCCCATCCTACGGACTGCCACGGCTGGCGCCCGTTGTCGCTCCCAGAAGGCAGACAGTTCGACAGCTGTCTTTGAGCCTCACATAAAACAAACACCACCGCTTTTAGAAAAAAACATTTTCTTCTAATTTTCACTGAAAACTTTTTTTATATCGAAAGTCAGATTTAACAAACCACGGTCAGAATTTAAACAGTCCTCTTCTATGAAAAATCATGAGTATTGGTGGGTACATATGTACGAAACTTTTAATGACTTCTCTGAGTGACTTCACCACCCAGTCGCGGCTTTCGGCAGACTGCTCCGATAATTGTGATCTTTGAAGCCGCTGCGGAGATCGCGAGTCACGTCATCCCCTGATTACATTGAGTCCCACCCCCTGAGCGGGACAACAGCATACAGAAAGAGGCTGTGTGAGTGAGATGGGGGTGATCCCATCTTGTGTCCCGGTCCACAGGCTACATTGTCAGGGCAGCGGTCGCTACGTATCTGACTGAATTACGTACGAACATAATGGATGCGTAACGTGATAAAGTAAAGCTTTATTTACGCGACGAGTTTACTTGTAAAAATACATTGTTTGCTGTACATTTTCGATTCTGTATATGCTTTTGGCGGAAATTGCTATTTTAAATCCACAATGATCCGTAATGATCACTTAAAATTACCAAGACCGGAAATAAATTTCTGAAGGAGTTTGAGATTTTTACTACTTATTTGCCAAGTTCCAGTAACTCTTTGAATTTCAGGTTAATTTCAGGGAAACATCAATCAATAAAAAAATATGTACAAAAACATAAACACAACAAAAAACACCAAAGTCCGAGAAACAAAAGGAACACAAACAATTTTCTTTCACGAACTATCAGTACAGTAAACATTAAAATGTCAAGTTAGATCACGGGGTGAGAGAGGCAGCTTAATTGCCTGGGCGGCGGCGTCGACCAATCAGAGCGCGGCTCGCGGCCGGAGGGCGGGCCGTGCAGCTTTTGATGTGAACCGAGCTACGAAGCGAAGTCGCCACGTGAACACTTGAATACGACAGGGATGCTTGTCTAATGAACGATGCTAACATCTAAGAAACACGTCTGGAAGACGTACGGCGTTTTATTTGATCGTACACTTTCTGTTTGTGCTACACAACACACATTAGGTAGGTACGCAAGTTTGGGGGGATTTCCTTGCGATGTTTTTACTCGGACAATGGCTTGTTATTTAATCGCATAGTTTACTTCTGGGTGTCATGAAACCTTTGTTTTTTGTTTCTAAGAAGACATTTTTATGTGCTCGTGGAAATTTTAAGTGTATTTGTTGATTAAGATTATTAATAAAGTATCAATAAAATACCATTGACTCTCATAAAATCTCTCGAAATATAAAAATAAATAGGATGTAAAATCAACTTTTAGGTTTGGTGACTTATGTAGGGAAATGCAAAAAAATTATAATAAGATATTCAGGTAACTTTACCTAAAACGATAAGAAATCACACCATATAACCTAAATCTCTTTTAAAAACAAAAGCGCAACAAAAACACTCCAATCCAATCCACTTCTTCCGTTATGCAGCTAATAATGCAGAGGACAATACAAATAGCGCCCCCTATATCTTGTAGGTGAATCCCAGCGATTACGAGGAGCATGTTGTTTTAGCGCGGCCGTCGGCGTAATCCCTGCGAGTCCTGCGACCGGCGTGACCCGTGCGAATGGCGACCCGCGACCGCACGCGGTAGCACTAAACGTCCGCACGTGCACTCGAGTGCCACTAATCCAAGGATATGCAACCGGCAATTATGGCTGGTGTTTATTTTACGTTAGTTTTTTTTATTTAGTGTAGGTAATATCATCTCTTTACTAGGTCCTGGGTTCGATAGATTAAAATATTATTAGATTTTTCCATTAGGAATTTCTCGGTCGCTGCCACGGAGTCTGGTTTGGTGCCCGATTGATGGCAATAAACTCGTCCCATATTATATGGGAACTAAACATAACTGCGAAATGAGGGTGTACTATTAAGTACACCTGCCTAACCCTTCTGGGGATTACAGGCGTGATATTATGTTATGTATATGAAGCTATAGTATAGTCCTAGTCGAAACCAGTGCGGGACCGCGCTGGCAGGACCCAGTATGCTGCGTCCGACGATACCAACGACGCAGCTCTATGTCCCGAATACATCACACCACGAAGGTTGAGGAGATCGTGGAGTATGTCCGAGGGAAGACCAGCTGGACCTTGAGGGTCGAGAAGTTGGAGTCGCGCCACAACACTTATTTCAAGTCGTTCGTGCTGCGAGTTCCGACTCATCATATTGAGACCTTCCTCAAGGAAGAGTTTTGGCCGAAGGGTGTCGTGTATCGGCGATTCCGCGGAAGGCTACGCGACACCACGCAGCGCAACATGACGCCGTCTCTTCGTGTTCAATAGTTTAATAAGTTTTTGTAGTTTATATAAATATGTATGTTAGTCTGTAAGGTATATATGATATGGGTCTTTTGTTACCTGAATTAAATGATATATTATTATTATTATAGTTCTTTTTCTTTTCGGTTCAAACTTAAAATGTTATTTCTCTCTGTTGTCGCACAAAAGTATCAGTAATCAAGAGTTATCCAGGCGTATTCTACGGGTAATCATGCCAGGGTGTTTATTTCAATGTAGGAAGGTTCTTTTTGCTGGTTCATGTAGTTTCAAATGTTAGTATCTACTATTCCTAGGGCTCTAGTACTAATCCAGGCATCAACTAGCAAGCAAGCTAGCCAGCAGAGTGTAAGTTGTATCTTTAGTTTTTTAGAGTTATTTTCTTACTTGTTCATGTGATTTAAAATAAGTAAGTGCTACGAGCTTCGATATAGTTCATCATAAAAATACAGATAATATTGAGATGTAAATGAAGGTTTTATTTATTACTCAAGCAACCTTTTTTATTTTATTTCTACGAATCACAACTTCATTTTTTTCTCACGGCAACTCTCCCACAAAACTCCCACAGTGATTTCAATTTAATAAGCAATTGAAACAACTTTTATATCATCAACACTTGTGGTTCAAAAGTAAATAATTCCTTTACGGATTTGATTATGACGATTGTTAATTTTAGAATAGAAAACATATGCATCCGTGACAAAAAGAATATAAAAGGGGTGTGATCTCCTCTCCTGCTCCGCACAATTTTAAAAGTACTTGAAAAGTTTAAATCTGAATAATGTGCGCGTGACCATTCCTTTGTTAACCGTTGCCCCTTTTAAGTTCGATCAACAGTGCTAACTGGGTAAATGTTTGTCATTTTGTTATTTATTCTTTATTAAGTTTAAACAAGCTTGCGGATCGTGTAGGGTTAATTTTAGATTTAAGCACGCATTGCAGTTTTCATGCTAGACGTTGAACATTTTGAAAGAAAGAATGAAAACATATTTATTCGGCACATGCCGTAAGTGCACACAACAAAAAAATAAAGTAAAAACAAAAGAGTAAACTTAACTCTACACAATAAACCTTAAATCGAGACAGAAAAAACCGGCCAAGAGCGTGTCGGGCCACGCTCAGTGTAGGGTTCCGTAATTTCCCGTCCGTCACAATAAGTGTTCCCACTTATGAGTTTAAAGGTGGGTATCCATTATGTAAAAATGCTTGCATATACGAATATACTACAAACTTAGTCCAGAAATTATTTTGTACAACTTTTTGTCTTTTTTGTACAAAAACTGTTGTTTCCATCAAGTTCAAAATGTTTTTCCTAGAAAGTCCTTATAAAGTTCTACTTTTCAGATTTTTTTCATATTTTCTAAACTTATGGTTCAAAAGTTAGAGGGAGGGGGACACATTGTTTTTTACTTTTGGAGCGATTATTTCCGAAATTATTGACATTATCAAAAAATGATTTTAGAAAACCCCTATTCATTTTTAAATACCTTTCCAACAATATATCACACGTTGGGGTTGAAATTAAAAAAAAAATCACTTCCCACTTTACATATAGGGGGGCTACCCTAAAAAAACATTTTTTTCCAATTTTTGTTTTGCCACTTTGTTGGCGTGATTGATATACATATTGGTACCAAATTTCAGCTTTCTAGTGCTAACGGTCACAGAGATTAAGCGAGGACGGACAGACGGACGGACGGACAGACATGGCGAAACTATAAGGGTTCCTAGTTGACTACGGAACCCTAAAAATGAGATAATATTGTGTGTCTCACGGCTGTGCCAAATAATAATTTTAGTAATCTCTCTTGTCTTCTTAATTCGAAAAACCAAGTCAACTATTTATTTAACCTCTTATTACCCATTTTTTCATAAAACAAGGCTTAACCACACCTTTCACAAACCCGTCAGCAAAGCATTCTGTACATCAAACTAAGGAACACTACGCAAAAAATATTGCTGGAAACTTTTTGGGTGAAAAATCTCGTTTTATGGTCAGACTTAATTGATAAAACATTGTGCTGATGTATTGAATAGTACGGGGGTCGTGGAGGTGTTTAAAGTAAAGTTACAACATTAAAAACTTGCCGTTACAAAAAAAAACCGGCCAGGTGCGAGTTGGACTCGCGCACCGAGGGTTCCGTACAAACTTGTAAGTATTTTGTTATTAAACTACATATTTACGGTTTTCAGTTTTTCTTTACATGTGCTGTAAGACTTTGCCCTACTTTTTGCCAAATTTTGTGATTCTAGGTCAACGGGAACTACCATATAGGTTTTGACCCAAAACATAAATGATGACAAGTAAAGGAAAAATTCCGAAAAATAAAAAAACCGGCCAAGTGCGAGTCGGACTCGCGCACGAAGGGTTCCGTACCATTATCTATACATTAGACAAAACGGCATAAAAATCACGTTTGTTGTATGGGACCCCCCCTTAAATATTAATTTTATTCTGTTTTTAGTATTTGTTGTTATAGCGGAAACAGAAATACATCATCTGTGAAAATTTCAACTGTCTAGCTGTCACGGTTCATGAGATACAGCCTGGTGACAGACAGACGGACAGACGGACAGACGGACAGACGGACAGACAGACGGACAGACAGCGAAGTCTTAGTAATAGGGTTCCGTTTTTACCCTTTGGGTACGGAACCCTAAAAAGTTGAAAATTTAAATTTTGGTACTTACAAGTTTCGCGAAAATCTAAATTTGCCCATATCTTTTTATCGTGTTGACTAAGAACCGTAGATTTTTATACACGTAATATGGACTTCAGTATCTGGTTTAAATTTCAGAGTGATCTTATAAGGGTTCTTTTTTTTACCTTTTAAGGTATGGAACCTTAAAAAGTTGTAAAAAAGTTTAAACTTTGACCCCCAATATATCCTTAACTAGAAGGTTCCCAGGTATGGTCACAACAGAAAAAAAATTATTGCAATGACGGGGGAACAAGTGCCGTTCGCCTTCGTTAAGGGTATTTTTACACACATTATGTAGTTACTATTCCACAATCAGTATTGCCAAGATATCGCGTACCAGACATTAGACAGCCATGTTAAATACTGCTATTCCGCTGAATCCAATTAGGTAGGTAACAAACAGGCCTTACCATACTTACATAGGAACTATGATTTGTGTAAAGAACAGGAAATGTACGTACGAGGTGATGGTGAGATGTTGTTGGGTACCCTACACAGTTACTGCAATTATAACAGACTAGCGGACGTCACGCGGTTTCACCCGCGTAGTTCCCGTTCCCGTAGGAGTACGGGGATAAAATATAGCCTATAATACTCAGGGTGAATGTAGCTTTCTAACGGTGAAAGATTTTTTAGAATTTTCAGTAGTTTTTGATTTTATTCTTTACAAACATACAAATCTTTCCTCTTTATAATATTGTATAGTGTAGATGTACATTTACCCCTTACGTATTTCATAGAAAACTTCATCTATTTACATTACCCACTCTAAGTAATCAGTCACACATTACCCGCTGCGATGACAACGTGTTCTATACGAGTTGATTACCGAATCCTCGCTCTCCACTCGCCATTATGACGCGGTCTGTCGGATTCTGTCACTAAACGTAGATGATCTGTCAGTTGTAAAACGACAACTCATTCGACATCAAGACACTCTCACACTTCACTGAGCGTCATTAAGGGCGTGGTGGATGTACGAAGGAGGTTAGATATGAAAGTTTATAAATAGCGCAAAGGGAGAAAGAAACTGTTGAGAGAAAAAACTTTTCTATTAATTAATTTCTAGCCAAACTTTTCTGTCGCAGGTGGAAGAAATTTCTTATAAAATAAGCAGTAGGTACCTTTGTGCTCTTCTATCTTAATGTAATTTACTGTTAAGTATTTTGTGTGTACCTACTATAAGTAAATTAATGGTATGAATCATTCAGCATATTCAGAAGATGAAAAACATAAAATGTAATAACTGATTTTCAAAAATTCTTCTAAACATGGCTAAACATGTTATAACGTTTCTGTATATTATTATTATCTTGCATGCAATGTATCATGTACACCATGTTTAAACAAATAACATTTTACTTACTTACAAACACTACCGTATTATAAATCTATCCAAAAAATTACTACAGTAAGACTTTTCTTAAACAAGGAATGCTGTGTAACTAATATATATTTAGTAATAGTTGGTATTCGGTATGGTATTATGTGTCTCCTTCAAGATACCCTCTCCATAAACAGCGTAGTGTGTGTATTACGCATCTGTGTGGTGCTTTTAGCGGTGCGATGGTACGCACCTGTGTCGGGAGGCACGCCACCGTGCCACTAATGCCAGTAGGTGGCTAGGTGGTGGTGACAAATGAGCACTACCAGTAAAAATCGCGCCCGTTCCAGCGTTCACCGCATTTGGCTGAATTAATTCGTCTCGCGATGTCTTTTAGAGCGCCGTGCTCTAATGACGGCCTTAGAAGCGGTAGATTTGGCAATATGAACGTTGGATCTTAAGTAAAATTGGGTCAAAATGCCAAATCAGCGGTAGATTTGGCAATATGAACGTTGGATCTTCAGTAAAATTGGGTCAAAATGCCAAATCTACCGCTTCCAAACCGGTATAAAAAAATTGTGGACGCGACTCTGGACACAGGGTTCTGGATAATGTACCGAAGTGTTTGATGTCCGCAGCCGGTCCGCAATGAATCTGTACAGGGACGTTTGACAGAACCATAACGAAGTCATATAAATATATTTATTTGACTTCGTTAAGGTAGACCGATCCATAGTCACACCAAGTCTCTACGAAAACAAAAAGTAAGTATTGGGCCGTTCATTGAAAACGACTTATTTGAATTAATAACTTATATAGCATAATTATAAGTGTTCAAGTAAATAATTATAAACACTATAACTTAAAAAAAAAAAACCAATATAAAAAAAAAAAAAAACTGGAAACCGCGTAGTCCGTTTCGCGTCGTGTCTACGGGTTGCTACGGCGTAGCGCTCGTAGCAGGCACTTAGCTGGTAGCCCGAGGCGCTCTGATTTATGTGCCCGATGTGCCGGCTACACCCAGTCGCGACAATTCATTTCAATTAACGCCGCTGCGCCCCCAGCGGTCCACCCTCATATAACATTCATAATTATAAAGCGTTACACCTCTATTTGATGATAATATTGTGAACCACAGTAATTATGAATCTTATTGTATTGCGATAGAGTGTTGGGTTATAATTAATTTTTACACTATCATTAAACTCAAACCTATTTATTTCTTCCTATACAATTACGCCATCACTACTAAGTCACATGATTTGAATACAACTCAAGCTATTTAACTTTTCAAGGTTTTCATTTCCTCCCTTCGCGGTAAAAAATTACAAAAAAAAAAGAAAGAAAACAAAGAAACAGAATCATGATTCGTGCGCTAAACGGTTTACACAGCGAATCCCGATCATTGGTGAGAATTCATTTGTTCGCTAAAAGCGTGACAATTGCGAAATCCATGGCGAAGCGGCGACGCGCGATGGTGCGCAAACAGAAAACGGCGGCGGCTCGCGAAAAAGTCCTTTTAAAAATGTTGCGGCACGTACGGGTGGGAAGGCACCCATTACTGTGAAGTGGCGATTGTTGGTTTAAAGATTTAGCTGCAAACGAGGAAACAGAACTGTGCTGGATGTACGATGAGTTATAACGCTGGAATTGAACTTAATGAGCTTTGCATACCGGAATGTAGTAGGTGACTGTAGCTACAAAGAGTTGATGTCATTAATGAATTTCAGTGCCATCAGCCATTCGATAAGAACAACTAAACCTGTGTGAATATTCCATAGTTTTTATGACAGTATCAGTCACAGCCCTTAAATGTGGTCTATACGTGCTGAACGTGGTCAGTCTCATTTATGAAATTAATTAAAGGTTGTAAGATATATTTGTACCTAGTTTAGTTAGAAATGTAGATACTACTTATTATAAAAAATATTATATTTAATATAAAACAAAACTTTTATTATAAAACAGTTGCATAAATAACTATTTATTTATGCAACTGTTTTATAATAAAGGGTATTAAAACATGAATGTGGGTTAATACCCCTTGAGTGTTATATTAATACCTAATTATGTACAGTTGCCTAAAAGACTTTATCTACATCCATGATATGAATCCTCCATAAAAGGTTCTGAAACCATAGGGTGTTGTAGTGTTGTAAGAAGTTTATGTAAATTCATGGAAAGTTTAATTGCTGAGTATTTAATATAAACAAACTATGTATAGGTAGGTAATTATTTACGTCACCAGATTGTGCAATTATTAAAATGCTTGTGCATTTTAATAATTGCACATAGAATAGAATAGAATAGAATATACTTTATTGTACACCAAAATCTTAAAAATACTGCTTACAATATTGCTTAATCTATGGTTACAACGGCGGTCTTATAGCTAACAGCGATTTCTTCCAGACAACCTTTGGATGGACTAAGATAAGAAGGGGAGGGGGTAGTCAGTGGTGTACTGTAAATACTCTTCAAACAAAATTTAACTAAATAAAAGATTATATATATGTATATATATTATTTAAGTACAAATGAAGTAATCAAAAAAATTATGTCAATAAATAAATAAAACAATATTGATTATAATAAAAATAATTATGATTGACTTGGAAACTTTAAATCATATGAGTGAATGAAAATGATTCACAACTAAGTTTTTAAAAGCAACAATTGACTTTGCTTGCCTTACCGACTCCGGCAATGTATTCCATAAACGGATAGCCTGAACCGTAAATGATTGGTCATAGAACTTAGTGGTATGTGCAGGCATCAAAAGCCTCAAACACACATAGTTATTTTTGCTTCCGAAGCAAATCAACTAGAACAAATGCTTCAAGACCAGAGCACTGCAAGCCTCGAGGTTGGACTGACGATGAATCGGTCAAAGACTAAAGCCATGAGCAATGCCGCTAAATATAGGGTCGAGGTTGATGGGCAGGAAATACACTATGTCGACGAATATATCTACCTGGGCCAGCTAAATTCCTTCAACAATAGACAGGACAAAGAGATCGACCGTCGAGTTGAAAATGCTTGGAGGAGCTACTGGTCCATGAAGGCATTTATGAAGGGCGACCTGCCTTTTTCACTGAAGCGCAAGATGAAGAAAGAGCGATGGAATGTAGCATTCTAAATATTAGACTCTCCGGTCGAATGAGCAACACCTTAATGCGGTCAAAAGCAGGCATCGCCGATGTTGGCAATAAGTCTGCGAAGCTGAAATGGGACTGGGCGGGTCACGTCTCTAGGATGAAGCCGGACAGATGGGCGAAGATAGTAACACAGTGGGTGCCTGAAGACGGCCAAGAAACGCTGGCGTGACGATCTGGACTCGTTCTTGACGGATTGGTCGGAGAGGGCAAATTGTAAACAGGATTGTAAAGGTATGGGGGAGGCCTTTGCCCAGCAGTGGGACAGAATAGGCTAATTTAAAAACAAAAAAAAAATGTTTGTATGATATTATGGTTATTATGACACTGGCTGTAATGTTGGCAATAAGCTAACTGTTTCAGATACTTTTATAGAGAATTTATAGCATGGGTGTGGATAAAATTACTAATGATGCTGCTAATATAAGATACAAAGTGTCACATCGCAAGAGAATTCGTTTGTCAGTCTTGCGCCGCTCATAAATCAGCTGGTGCAATCAATATTTGCTTAAGCCTCTAATATGTTTAAACGACGGAATATCACGAAAAATAAACCAGTTCCTGTTGGGGGTAAAGTTTGTCTTGTTGATCAAATTATAATGATAATAATTTATTGGTAGCGTTTCCAGGCAATGGTATCTGTGCACCGCCTTTGTACCTAATTGCTCACTCACAATCTCTCATAATGCCGCATTCAGTGGCGAGGTAAACGCGCCATGCCCACAAATGTCTCCACATATCTACTAAATATAGATACGTAGGTGAAGGGCTGTTTTGAGTATGAATGTGGATAGTGGATGGGTATAAACCAATCCACATTCGTACTCAAAACAGTCCTCACTAAGACCGAGACGACAAGTAGAGGAAGACTAAAGAAACGATGGATGGAATGTATGAAAGATGAAATAGCAAGAAACGAGGTGTCTGATAAGATGACGAGTTATAGAGAAACATGGAAAAAGATGACATGCCGAGCCGACCTCAAAACAATTAGGATAAGGAGAGGAGAATGATGGGGTGCCTAATATCACTAAGTATCTTAAGAGGTATTAGTGCATTCATTTTTGAAGATGAGGAAATTAAGTCGAAAGCCAATGTTATAAAAAATCCATATAATGTTCATCACAGTTCTAGTTAGTAATCTATACTTATATAGTAGACTAGTTCTAGTGTATTATACAAGACAAAATGTCTGAATTTTTATAAGATGTTAAATGAAAGAAATTCATTAACTCCGTACGTATTCACCCTCAAAAGTAGATTTGTATTAGTAAAAGCGCTTAACTAAAAAAACAATCCTAATATTTATTTGAAAAAAGGTAGGTCAAAAGTTATCTTACACAAAATGTTAGAGTTACTACTAATGTTAGAGTTTTCAACTGAATGTTAGTTGTACTAATATAATCATCACACAGTAAAAAATTAAAAAAGTTAACAAAAATATTCCTTGGCGACGCACAGCGTCGGCGCAAACGATTCAAGTTATTTAAAAATCAAGTGTTCAACCTATCCTTTTCTTAGATAGCAGTGTTATATAGGTACACACTTGTATCTTCAGCGGTTTTGAGTGCGGGAATGTTACAGAGGTTGTATATGACCTTCTCATAGATATCGATGCCGTTCAGGAAGGTAGACACCGCAAGGCGTTCGTTGACCGAATGTAGGAGCAGCTCTGTGCTTGGCATTGGGGACAAGCCGAAAGCCGGATATCCGGCGTTGCGGACGTGTCTTGCGTCTGTGGAGCCGGGCGGTAGCGTCGCCATTATTTCTATGTTACTGTTGAACAAAAAATGTAGTCGTTAATAGAAGTAGAGGAGGTATGTGACTCTGTGCCCAAAAGCGATACAGCTAAAGGCTGGTCTTTTACTATTCGTCCTTCCATTTCCCGTCAGACTTTCTTGAATTAAATTACAAGCCAGTAGATATCAAAGTAAGTAGTAGCGAGCTTCCCAATGTGCGCCAGATGAGTATCACCACTCGAAGAGTTAAAATACTTATTATGCCTATGTCGCCCCACTATAGTGGGCACGGAATATCACGAACATAGGCATAATAAGTATTTTACAGGCAGGGCAAAGGCCCTCATCTCCCTTCCCTCTATAACCCGATAAACTCGAAGAAAAATAAAATTACAAAAAAAAAGACTCACAGTTCTTTGGCAGCAGAAGCAATGGCAGCCCAGTAAGGGTTGGTGGAGTTAGCGATAGTAGCTGGAGACTGTTGGTTCTTCGAGATGTACTTCACAGTTATGTCCTCGCCGGCCTCGGCGAGCCAATTATCAATCTAGCAACATAAGGAGCAATTAAATAAATACATAAACTCAGTCCTTTTCCCATTGGCATGGAATTAGGTATCCTTACTCCTTGCGAATCGCCTACGCATACATAAGAAATAAAAATGGGTCTTTTCCATCAGGAATTTTTCAGTAGCGACTAGTAATCAGGGTGTGTGCCTTGTTGATGACAATAGGGTCGGCTTCTATTATATGGGCCTTAAGGTGAATGCTTCAGGGTAGCCCGCGAAATTCAAATTTTCTTAGGTTTTTTTCAAAGTTCATAAAGGTGGAAAAATTACTTTTCCAAGGTCAAAATCATTCTTGCACCTTTATGAACTTGGAGGGTTGTATTGATGATTTTGGTGAATATAATTCTGTAACTACATTCGTTTTACAACCGCGAATAATATTTTAATCAACATACAACCTAGCACTGGCCTGCAAATTGCAAAAAAACGTATGAAAATTTGAATTTCTTGGGCTACCCTGGAGCATCAGCCTTAAACATAACTGGTAAAATGTGGGTCTGATAAAATACACCTCTGCCTAACCCTTCGAGGTTCACAGTATCTGACTGAGACTGTGTCCGTTTGATTCGACTGCGGAAGCGGATGTGTTCATGTTTGCCAAGCGACCTTTAACCATCATTATGCGACCGCCGACTATGACCAGAGTTAGGGAATATGTTTTTTTTTTTCATCCCGGTAATACGTTTCCGTCGGATAACTTTCACCCAATACACGGACGCAGGTGACAAAAGCCTTTAAATAAATATTTTCTACCACACTTACCCTAGCTTCGAATTCTTGCTCGTTAACAGTGTTGCCCAAGCGCATGTCAAATGTGAGACTCACGATGCTCGGGATAACATTGTTAGCTGTTCCACCCTGAAAGTAAACATAGGTAACGACTTGACTTTCATAATAAAGCAAATAAGTATTCATTTGGCAAGTTTGAAGTTTGTTTTGTTTCTTTTTTCCCTCAGAAAAGCGATACCTGTGATGTAAACTTTTGTGGTAATCGGTTGACATGGTATGGGCATGAAATCAGGGGGAGCGCGAATTGTCGTGAGTACATTTTTAAGTATTCACGTGATTCATGTTGCTATAAGGATACGGGGAAACAAAAGAATGATGGATGGACTGTGTGAAAGATTATTTTATGGCTAGAAAGGTCACTTCAGAGATCTGCACCCCTAGCCAAGTTGACAATCTACAATCGTTAACGCTAGTAGAAAACTATTCAAATGAATGGGAATGACATCATTTCAACGTTAAATCACGTGATCAACACAAACGAATAGAAAATTCGTAGACAAGTTTACATCGTTCAAAATGATAGAATAGAATGTTATCGTTTCTACAATTTTGATCGCTAAACTCTTTGGTAGGAACGCTCACCATACCTAAATTGTAGGTTTTTTTCTACAGACATTAGAGAACGAGCGATCGACTCAGTCGTGTCAACTTGGCTACCAATTTAGCGCTTTCTACAATCGCTTACGCCCGAGGCGTTTACGATTGAAGAAAAAGAATCGATACGAAACGTTTGTAACTTGGCTAGGGGTACAGGACTAGTAGAGAAATATGCAAGAAATAGATACGTATCAACCGAAGTAAATCGGTATTGTGTGGGTCAGAATGACGGGTGTGTTGTTGCAGAAATGAAAATGCTATATATAAAAGGAATGTACCACTACCAGCAATGTACTTGAATGTACCTTTTATGAAATTCAATTGGGGCTATGTGTACCTAACCCGGTTTTGCAAAACATTATTATAAACCTTATATTGAAAGGGTAAACTTACGCTAATTCTGTTGAGGTTGACACTAGTGTAACCGCCGGCTTCGTTCGGGAGCGATTTACTGGCTATTTGGTACTGTTCATCTCTGAATGCGAAGAAATTGTCGATTACGTTCCGGCACTAGGAAAGAAAACTCATTTATTCAAGGTTCTACCGCGGTCACTGACGCTCTCTACTCCACCACTTTCAACCTTATAATTCTGGGCATAAGAGTGAAAAGTGGTCGATCGTCAGTGAACTCGGTACCTAGTATACTTATTACGCGATAAGATCCCAAGTAACGCTAAGTTTAAAAATCAGTATATAATTAAAGGCAAATTTCAACAATAGGGTAGATGACAAAAAAATCTAATTAGTCCGTCAGATAGATTTCCAAAAAAATATTGGACACATATTTTTTCTATTTCGCGTAAACAAAAAATTAGGACGACGCAGTGCGTCGAAAACTCGTCACATTTGAGTACGTTTTTTACCGGAAAGTGACGTCACAAGCCCCCACTCAAGATCTTTGACGTCTTTTATCTTCGTCAATTTTTTCTAATTTGATAAAACAAAAAACACGTAAGAATCCATTATTATATTTATATTTTTCGATAATCTAGGTGACGGACTAAATAGAATCATACGTTTTTTTTTGTCAGTCAGGAATCATCCCTATTCAACAGAACGCGATAAGCACATTTGAACTGCGTTCAAGAGCTGTCAGGTGCCTTCATTGCTATGGAATAATGATAATGCTTTTTGATATAAGTATTTTACTCTTTGATTGACGCTGAGAGCTCTAGCATGGCTCTAGCTGATCATGATTAGTTTTACCAGTGAAATTCCATCGTACAATTAAATTATGTTTTATCGTTACTGCACTGCAAGTACGTAGCAATCGATAACGATGGAATCGATACGATTCGATAAATCCGACTTTTCGATTGGTTAAAAACTCATTTTATCGAGAATAACTGTCAGATTTATCGAATCGTATCGAATCGAGTGCTACGTACTTGCACTGCTGTATTGATTATATTCTGGTACTACCTTGCCAGTAGCGGTGTTGTTCGTCTCAGGGAAAGTCGATCCATGGGCAGATTTACCATGACAATCAACTTGTATTTCTGTAATAAATATAACCATGTTAAAATTGGTGACCTAAGAGATAGTAGTCATAAAATCAGGAGCGAAACAGAAAATAAAAAAACTAGAAAACAGCTGTTTCAATATAGTAACGGTATATATACGTAGTGTCAAAATTAAATAGTAGCGCGACTCATAAATCAACAGCAAGTCGAATACTTAATACAAATTACAATTAAACATGTGTCACAAATTTCGTCACGGTAGTGATATCTGCTGGACCAGAAAATAATATTTAACGAAATTACACGTAGGTAGTATAAAATGCAAAACAAGAGTAACTATAAAACCCGGTATATGTATAATTGGTTTAATACCTATACACATTGCGTTAGAAGATCTATTGCTAAAGAAACTATACCTCTACCATTAAAAAAAAGTGAATCAGTCAGATGGATATATGGATTCATTTAATCGTTTCAACAAAACATAATTGACTGAAATGGCCAGCAACAAAACATAAGTTAGATAAACTTAGATTTTTCAAAATACCATTTTATGGAGAGATTAATTCATAAGAAAACTGTAAAGGGCAGTTTATGCCGTGTGCGAGTAGGAAATATCTTTTTCATTACTCATACTCTGAAAGTAGGTCTGAAGTTGCCTGAGGAGCGGGTTGAAAGTAATACTTTTCAGCCCTAGGGAGAATCGTTTTCAACTGACAGCTGTCAAATTATAAAAAAAAAATGGTTCATTTTTCTATTGAACCATGTTCCAACTTTCTATACAGCCACGATGTAAAATTGAAATAACATAAAGTCAAGTATTAATTAAAGAATATATATATTTTAAATATCTTTAATATAATTAAGCTCCAACTATTTCTTTAAAATAACATAGATTTGGGAAAAATATTTACGATTTTTTGGTGATGAAAATGAAAAATAGGTATAGGCTGAATAGCTGGCCGGCCACAGAAAAAAAAGCAAAATAGGTGGGAAAGCGGCTATAGGGTAGATGACACCATAAAACAATAATTCCAAGACACCTTTCTCTAAAAAACACTTTATTTTGGGCCTGAAAACCCGATTTATTTTCAATTAATTGCTAAATTCGATTTTTAGTTGCTTTGAAATCAATAAATAGTCGAGTCATTGAGTTGAATAAACAGTGACGTCACAGTAGGCTATTGCCATACAAAGTCTATTAGAGAACCGCGTTTTGACAGCTCTTAAAAAGTATCTCAATTGATTGGTGTGTCATCTACCCCATTCGAATTCCGATCTTCATTAGTTTTTCGAGTTGTATGTTTTTTTTTTACTTTCCTTGTATTCGTAATGAAAAGCACAGTGTTTACCTCGGGTTAAAGACTTATTTAGTCCCTCGAACTATTAGCGCCCTCGCTTCGCTCGGGCACCAAACCCCGTCTCGGGACTAAATAAGTTACTTTCACCCCTAGGGTAACAATGTACTATTTCATTACTCATACTCTGAAAGTAGGTCGGAAGTTGCCTGAGGAGCGGGTTGAAAGTAATACTTTTCAGCCCTAGGGAGAATCGTTTCAACTGACAGCTGTCAACTTATTAAAAAAGAAATGGTTCATTTTTCTATTGAACCATGTTCCAACTTTCTATACAGCCACGATGTAAAATTGAAATAACATAAAGTTAAGTATTAATTAAAGAATATATATATTTTAAATATCTTTATTATAATTAAGTTTCAACTGTTTCTTTAAAATAACATAGATTTGGGAAAAATATTTACCATTTTTCGATGATGAAAATGAAAAATAGGTATTGGCTGAATAGCTGGCCGGCCACAGAAAAAAAAAAAGCAAAATAGGTGGGAAAGCGGCAATAGGGTAGATGACACCATAAAACAATAATTCCAAGACACCTTTCTAAAAAAAAACACTTTATTTTGGGCCTGAAAACCCGATTTATTTTCAATTAATTGCCAAATTCGATATTTAGTTGCTTTGAAATCAATAAATAGTCGAGTCATTGAGTTGAATAAACAGTGACGTCACAGTAGGCTATTGCCATACAAAGTCTACTAGAGAACCGCGTTTTGACAGCTCTTAAAAAGTATCTCAATTGATTGGTGTGTCATCTACCCCATTCGAATTCCGATCTTCATTAGTTTTTTCGAGTTGTATGTTTTTTTTACTTTCCTTGTATTCGTAATGAAAAGCACAGTGTTTACCTCGGGTTAAAGACTTATTTAGTCCCTCGAACTATTAGCGCCCTCGCTTCGCTCGGGCACCAAACCGCGTCTCGGGACTAAATAAGTTACTTTCACCCCTAGGGTAACAATGTACTATTATGTACTTACGCCATACAACTTTGTCTTGATAGAAGACTGCTATGCCAGGCAGTGGGAATGGAGTGCCTTCATCTAGTTCTATACCCACGTTCATAGCTGCAAACTCTGGGGTCTTCAAGAATTGAATCATACCGTTGTCCGCACCAACCTCCTCATCTAAAGAAAAATAACAAGGTTTAGGGTAAGCACGTAAAGTGGATTGCAGTCTTTAAACAAACATTCTTTTAATTAAGTATTGCTTATAATCCACACTACTATAAATAGAGTCAAGCAAAAAAATAAAATATTTTTATTTTATTAGCAACCACTTGCGTAAACAGTTACAAACGCGGAAAATACTCATTGTAGTATAATTTATGACGTAATAATTTTCATGTCCGTATGCACGATCGTGGCAATACTTTATCCCTGGGTGGGGCTCCCGTAGTACGGAATTTCTGAGAATTACGGGCCAACTTATACTGGTTTTGATACCAAAGTTGGGGTTAATGCAGCCTATCTTACTCTGCTGTAATGTTTCACAGACTATACAGAGTGTAAACAACTTCATCACGAAGCCGTCAACCAAGCATTCTGTACATCAAACTAAGTAACTTTAAGCAAAAACTATTGCTGGGAAACGACTTTTTTTTTTTTTGGGTGAAAAATCATGTTTTGTGGGAGAACTCAATGTAACGCACTCAAAACATTGTGCAAACATTGTGTTGTATTTGATGGATGGATTGAATAGTACGGGGGTCGTGGAGGTGTTTAAAGTAAAAATCTTACATTAAAAACTT
This sequence comes from Xestia xanthographa, assembly GCA_905147715.2. Lineage (NCBI taxonomy): Eukaryota > Metazoa > Arthropoda > Insecta > Lepidoptera > Noctuidae > Xestia > Xestia xanthographa. The sequence goes on from LR990656.1 coordinate 14,989,320, forward strand.
GTAATAAAAAAAAAACTTGTCAAAAAGTTGGAACTTTGACCCTCAACATCTTCGTAACTAGAAGGTTCCCAGGTATGGTGTAGAACAAAAAAATGATCGCAATGACGGGGAGAACAAGTGCCTTCCGGCTTCGTTAAGAGATGTTTTACACCCTTTATGATATAGGCCATTTTTATAAATATTGTCTGATGTGATGACTAGTAGAGTATGGAAGAAGAAAACATGCTGCGCCGACCACAAATGAATTGGGATAAGGGCAAGAGAATGATGATGATGATGATGGATGATGATGATGATGATGATGATGATGGATGATGATGATGATGATGATGATGATTGCCACTCACCAGGCATAAGAGTCATGTACACATCTCTTAGCAGTTGAACATTATTTTCCTTTAGTCTACGCAGCGCTTCGTAGTACTGAATTGACACAGACTTCATGTCCTGCGTCCCTCGGCCGTAAATGACTCCATTGTCATCTATGTGGCCACCGAAGGGGTCGTAAGCCCATCCTTCCTGCAATAGGACAACATTTTGTCATATTATTACTGAAGATATAATAATATGCAATAGGAGCTCGTGGCTAAATAATAACAGCCGCTCGGGTCGATCGTTAGGTTAAGCCGTGCTTGCCTAGGTTGCTCTGTGGATGGGTGACCGCCCATTACATACCGAGTTTCCTCCGTGCCTCGGAAAGCACGTTAAGCCGTTGGTCCCGGCTGTCATTTGTAGATCTTTGACAGTCGTTAGGTAGTCAGAGGCCTGAAAAGTCTGACAACCAGTCTTACCAAGGGGTGTCGTATTACCCGGTACTAACTGGGTTGTGGAGGTCAGATAGGCAGTCGCTCCATGTAAAATACTGGTATTCAGCTGCATCCGGTAAAACTGGAAGCCGACCCCAACATAGTTGGGAAAAGGCTAGGCAGATGATGATGATAATAATATGTAATAGTATCGCTCTCTATTACATGGGACTTGAACATACCTAATGAAATGTGCGTGTACTGTGGTACTTCTCTATCTAACCCATCGTGGAATACGGGGGTGATGTTATGACAAATTACAACACATTGTACTGATCATTCTGTTGTATCCGAAAATAATATCCTTCGAGATAGGTGTCCAAGTGTCTATATTATTTTGTTTGTGTACAAACACAATGATATACAAACTATAGATACGTTGTCCGCACTCTAAAATGACAACATGAAATGAAGCCAATTGGCCACATCGCGCTTAGTTACGCACCAACCTGTCGCGCGACGCTACGTTTGTTTATAATTTAATAAATCCTGTGACATGACTGAAGATGTATATTTATCTCCCTCTCGCAACAGGCATCCCGCCGTTCGGTGTCATATTTTCTTTCTCTTTCTTCACGCTTCTAAGTAGTTCTAGTATTTTCGCCGTTTTTAAGCGCCGCGATGTTGGTTCATGACGTGTCTATATATAATACGTCATTGTACAAACATCCTAAAATATTTGTAACTTGTATGTGGCTTGTTAATTAACGATATTTGGTAGATATCTCGAGATATTCAGTTTACACCTGCTATATAATTTCCTATCAACAGTCATAGGTATAGTCATTACAACCAACGCGAAGATAATTGGGCTACCAACAAAATTGCTTTTGTCATTTTTACAGTTATTGTAAATAGTAAAACTCTGTCATCATAAAACTGATAACTTCATAACATGAGCCAGCTGTTTCATGCGGGTATCTACAAAGTGGTTGGTAATTGAATGCATTCCTTGAAATGGATCATACTAGACTTAATTTGCAACGATTTTGACCCGACAACTTGGGGTCCAAACTGTATTGTTTTTGAGATATTAAATTTTAAAAGTTTTTTGGAAATTTGCTACCTCTCCACCATTAACTGTTGATTGTGAGAAATATACGTCATTCAGGATGTTGAACTGTTACTTTTCTAATAGCTCATGGACGAATGAAACCAATTGGTGACTCCCTTCAAATACTAAGCCATTGAACTACTTCAAGAAAAGATCTAGCAAAACTTCTTTAGCAACAATTAATAACATACAGAGTGTAAAAGACCTCATCACGAAGCCGTCAACCAAGCATTCTGTACATCAAACTAAGTAACTTTACGCAAAAATGATTGCTGGGAAACGACTTTTTTTTGCGGTGTAAATTCATGTTTTGTGGTAGAACTCGATGTAACGCACTCAAAACGTTGTGCTGATGGATGGATTGAATAGTACGGGGGTCGTGGAGGTGTTTAAAACGAAAATCTTCCATTAAAAACTTGTATTTAAAAAAAAACTTTTCAAACGGTTGGAACTTAGACCCCCAATATCTCCGTAACTAGAAGGTTGGGTATGGTGTACAACAAAAAAATGAACGCAATGACTAGGAAAATAAGTACCTTTCGGCTTCGTTATGAGGTGTTTTACACCGTTAATATTTTTAACCAACACTAAGCGACACGCAAATTAATGGCAAAAAACTCACTGATGGATATTCAAAACTTGGCTGTGCGCCTAGAGATGAAATACCAAAAGTACATATTTTTTGTTAGAGGAAAACAGGCAATAGAGATATATTGTTTGCAAAAATTACCTCGATATCAGCAGGAACGACGTCCATGTGTGAGTTCAGCATGATGCTGTGCTGGCAGCTGTCGGTACCCGCCCATTTCAGTACAACTATGGGGTACCCCGGCACAATCTCGTACACGTTCACTGGTACATCAGCGGCTTTAGCTAATGCCTTCCAGAATTCCACAGCCTCCGCTATAAGGTAAAATTAATAAATATATTGCAGATAAAGACAAAAGGCTGGACTCTGATACTTGCATTGTAAGGATAGTCTACGTACACGGGGGATAGTGAAAACTTTAGATTGGGAAGATTTAAAAAAAAAACCGGCCAAGAGCGTGTCGGGCCACGCTTAGTGTAGGGTTCCGTAGTTTCCCGTCCGTCACAATAAGTGTTCCCACTTATGAGTTTAAAGGTGGGTATCCATTATGTAAAAATGCTTGCATATACGAATATACTACAAACTTAGTCCAGAAATTATTTTGTACAACTTTTTGTCTTTATTGTACAAAAACTGTTGTTTCCATCAAGTTCAAAATGATTTTCCTAGAAAGTCCTTATAAAGTTCTACTTTTCAGATTTTTTTCATATTTTCTAAACTTATGGTTCAAAAGTTAAAGGGGGGGGGACACTATGTTTTTTACTTTTGGAGCGATTATTGACATTATCAAAAAATGATTTTAGGAAACCCCTATTCATTTTTAAATACCTTTCCAACAATATATCACACGTTAGGGTTTAAATTAAAAAAAAAATCACTTCCCACTTTACATATACAGGGGGTTCCCTAATAAAACATTTTTTTCCAATTTTTATTTTACCACTTTGTCGGCGTGATTGATACACATATTGGTACCAAACAGCTTTCTAGTACTAACGGTCACAGAGATTAAGCGAGGACGGACAGACGGACGGACAGACATGGCGAAACTATAAGGGTTCCTAGTTGACTACGGAACCCTAAAAAACTGGGAGTTTAAAACTCTATAGATCAGTTATATTTGGGAAATACACAGTGGATATTATAATACAAACAATTATAAACAAGCCACCGAAGAGGGATACGTCCCATCTCGTAACTTTTCCATTTCGACAACCAAACAAAAGTCGTTGCAGGTGGCTTTATACTGGTCGGGTATTACTTGAGTGAGTCTATCGACACGCAAAGAACAAGAAAATTAGAAACTCCGATAATGTTTTTATTTTGAAAACTAGACTTTCGTTCTTAACAGAACTAGTTTAGGTAGGTTTGTATCTCCTATTCCAAAAACTAAATAAACAAAAGCTGTTCTTACTCAAATCATTATGAGTAGTGGTGTTAATCCTCAGGTATTCCTGGAACAGTTCCACTGGGGTGCTGTTGGCGTAGTCGGTATCACAGGCAGAAAAGCTGACTTGCAGCTGTACGACTGCCAGGACTATATAAACTATGCCGAACATTTTTACATTCTGAAAAAAAAAAATACACATTTTTGTCAAAGACTGAAGTTTTTTTGTCCGAGATACTTAAAACTACCTATGTAAAAAAAAAAACCTCAAAATAACGGAAATACACGTTATTTCATTTGAAAATATTAATCTAAGCCTGAAATACTGGAGTGAAGATATTTTTTTATTTTATTTCAAAGACAAAATTGTGCCAGCAATTAATGAATTTCACATTATTTGTTTTTTTTTTAATGTTAATTTTTGGTTTCATGTCAAAATGAGCCATAACATATTTTGTTTTCACATAAATCGTCTTTTATGTTAATTTCTGGTTTCACGTTTAAATTAGCCATTACATTATCAATTAATTGAAGTGCCTGTCTACCTGAACATTATTAGCCAAGTGAATACTCACCCAGTTGACAGAGGACTGTTGTGGAACTTTTTTTTTTTTTTTTTTTTTTAGGAGGGACCACTCGCAGTTGCAACTCTAGACGGTTGCTTGACTGCTTAACCGGACAATCCTGTGGTGGCCAAAAATTACTTTAAGGCCCCCAGCCAGGGCTTACAAACTAACAGGAATTATACATTAAATGAACCGTCACTAAGGGCACCCCCTGTGGGGTTCGGGCCTCGGCTTAGTGGGTCATTGACAAGAGGGCAGCAAGGGACAACAACAGGCTGGGTCGGATCATTAATTGGCTCATCGAGCATGTCGGGCTGGGGTCGTGCAGTGACGTTAATGGGGGGTCGCGGGGGTCCACGCCGGCGGGACCGGATTCGCGGTTTAAATCGGTTTTTGTATTTGTACCTACGTAGTGTACTCGTTTCCCTACAGCTCTCTTGGTAAAGGGTGATGGGATCATCGGGTGTGAGAAGGGTCAGTCTAGGTCGACGAATCCTAGATAAATTAGAGGGGACATAACTGGCTGCTGAGGAGATCAGCGGATTCGGGTGTTTTTCGGCCACATCGAAAAAGCCCTTTGTCAGACGTTTCATGTACTGCATCATGGTGGGGATTTTGAGATCAACATGGAGTTGCTCATTCCTAACGTAAAGTGGGGCACCTGTGGCCTTTCGCAAGAACCTATTCTGAAGGGTCTGCATCTTGTGAAGATGGTAGGGTTTGGTGTGCGCAAAAACGGGACATGCGAAAGTCATGATAGGCCTGATGCACGCGGTGTAAATACGCAATTTGCACTTAAGTGACAATTTGCTACGTGCGTTCAGAATGGAGTGAAGCCTACCGAGAGCAAAGGCGGCACGCGAACGCACCGTCTTTATATGCTCGCCAAAGTTGAGGCGTCGGTCTAGGAGGACCCCCAAATACTTGGCTCGCTTCGTCCAAGGGATTGGCTTGCCTAGCATGGTGATCGGGCTGGGGGTTTCGGGGAAGTGTTGACGGGGGCTTGAGAAAAGTACCGCCTGGCTCTTGTCAGGATTGACCTCGATTCTCCATTTCCGGAACCAATCGCCTAAGGCGTTTGCGGACTTCTGAAGAATGCGAGTGATGTTAGAGGGACTCCTACCGGAATAGAAAATGGCCGTGTCGTCTGCGAACAGGGCTAAGTCGGATGCTGTTGTGGAACTGTTATCGCACTGGTATTTATTGCGAATTTGGCGAATCGCTAATAACACACGTGGACCAACTCGACTACGAACGTAAGCATATACATATTTATTAATTATAAGATAAATAGGAGATAACAAAACGAAAACTGAATATTTGGTGGATTTTTGTAGAAAAGCTTAGACGGTTAATACTTACAACAGTTAAAATATTTAATTTACTGTATAGTTTGCAGCATTCCGCTCTAAAGAAATTAGTTAGTGACAAATGAGAATGCATAAGTAATTAGGTACGTACGTATCTCATCTATCCAAAAATGTATGTTCCTCGATGTTCCTACTATACGTTGTTTCTAAGCCACAGCAACCGTTTGAAACCTACTTCCTTTTGTTATTTCGTAACCAACTGCGTGAACTAATCTACATCTTTTGATGGATACAGGCCTCTCCTAAGATTCTAAGAACGACTAACTACTGATTTTTTGGTTTCTGGTTTCAATAGTTGGACATTTTGCATTACTTAATCATTATTTGTCTATAGCTTGCACAAATGCACACCGTGATTTGCTTTCCGAATGTAACGCTCGCCTAATTGATTTTAAGACTATTCATCATTCATTGGACACATTGTGTAGGTACTCCTGTTTGTTGCTTATAATCACGTCTCTGGATGCAGGCTTCATGACACCTGTCGTCCCTGTCTCGAAAGACATAGGGTGCTTACATAAAGAAGCAGGTTTCCGGTACGGGCGAGTCGGTACCGATCGGTGCAGGGTTCACTTGCATATAGTTTAAACCTGCTTCTATATAAGCGAGCGCATAAGATAACATAGAAATGAATACCTGCACCGATCGGTACCGACTCGCCCCGTACGGGAAACCTGCTTCTTTATGTAAGCACCCATAGGTAGGCACATCGAACAGGCTGGTCTACATCGAATGGTACGCTGGCCTATATTCTTCTCCAAGGAGAACTACGATTTGGACTCGGCAATTACAGTACTTTCACAAGTTATTATGCTTTTTGATAGTAGTAGCTGTAGATTCATCTTTTTGTTTTTGACAATTCAAGTGTCTTTGATGGTGTACTTAATTTAAATAAAAGCTTTCAGTTTTGAGTTTTAGTTTGAGTGGAACTGACATGTTTTGTAAATATAACACAGAAAGCAGATGCACTTAAACCGCATATAAAGATGAAGAATATATGGGTGGACAAGCCTAAAGTCGGATACATAATAAGTATCCATAGACTTTTGGCTTGATGAACAAAAACCTACCCGAATTCAGAACTGTTTTTTTCGTTATCAAATTGGTATCCATCTTTGAAGATAGAATACAAAACGTTATAAACATTGACTGATTACTTATCGTATTGCGAAGTTCATAATATTTTATATGGCCTTTTATACTTAAAATTATTTATACTTGAATAGGTATTTCACAACAAATGCAGGTACACACCTTCATAAATACCTAACCGATAAATAATATAAGGTGCATACAAAACAAGGACATTTTTTCAATTTCATTCATGAAATACCTACAATTAGGTATTTCATTACTATTAGTTTTTGGATTCAAAAAACAGTTCAAGTGCTTGCAATATCTGTTTGACTACTTATCTAAATTGTCTGTTTGTACAAACATTTATTCTTTACTTTTGCCAAACAATTTTTTTCCAGGCTTGATAACATGTCAACTTAAATTAATTTAGATCTAAGGCATTAATGTCTCTGGGGCTGCGGGACTGTTCGAAAGAGATACCGTGGCCCCGGAACACAAAGGGAAGGAACATGGATGGGTTTTAGTCAGTAAAAGTCTGCTCTGCTCCGCCCAGAGCGGGAGGAGTCATTTGATGATTTCCCATGCGAAAAAAAAGGCATTAATGTCTACTTCCTCCAAATAACTAGGTACTAAACCATAACATGCAAACCATTATTGCACAGGTATTGTGTTTAATAATCCTCTACTGAAAATTCCATTTAAATCAAATGCACCAGTTTTGCTCGAGTCCATAAAGAAATTACCATAATTGTTTATAATCTTCATATTATTTTATATTCATATATTTATTAGATAAGGACAATTGCAATGTGAGTGGTGATTTTTCACTTTTTCTGATTTTGAAGTCGATTTTATTTTTTGCAAAAAAGTTTTTTTTTTTTTTTTAATTTTTAGCGAACTCTTTCATAATAGACAACAAATCACAAGCTGCAATCGCTTGGATGTTTATTGTTTACACAATATCATTACATCACGCCGATACCAATTTACCGTCTATTATTGAAGAGTTCCCTTGTATGTCTCCGAAAATCAGCATCAGATCTTCACCAAACTTAAACGGGACCACCGCGAAATAATATTCTTCCTAACAAAAAAGAACCATCAAAATCGGTTCATAATAGGCCAAGGTTTCGCTGAACATAAACACAAAAAACAGACGAATTGATAACCTCCTCCTTTCGGATGTCGGTTAAAAATATTACTTTGTGACACGATATTATTGACATGACCGTTTTATCATTCTATAAATCTATATTGCGAGCAGTATAAAATTATTGTCGGTGTAAAAAACCAAGCATTGGCTACATATCATTGCGGTATTCGTCATTTAATGTCGACCTTTGTATTACCTAGCTAGGAGGTGGTCGACGTTGAATAATAAATAAGTATCTACCTAGATCCTACTCCTTTTGGTGGACAATATTTGGCCAAGTGGTGGCGGCCCCGACTTACGAACAGTAAGTCGTCGGTTCGAACACGCTTGCCTGTGTTTGAACCCACGACTTACTGTTGCATTACTTTGTGTAATGTATTTCATCACCCTGCTCTCAAAGCAATGAAGGAAAACATCATGAGGAAACCGGCATGTCCTAGAACCAAAAATTCTAAGACATGTGACATCTACCAATACGCACTGGGCCCGCGTGATGGATTATAGCCCATTCCCTCTCATAGGGAGGAGGCCTGAGTCCCAGCAGTGGGAACATTAATAGGCTGATGATGATGATGAGAGGCCAAATCTATCTTGAGACTTCGCACAAATGTTGATGTCGATAAACACTGCGCAAGCGCCTCATAAACAAGAGCCCAGTGATCCCGGTACTAATTAATAATGTGTTAGAAAGGATAAGATTTATTTATTTGTTTAAACAACACAGATAAGATAAGATAAGATTTCTTTATTTGTTTATTCAACACAAAATTACTTTTTATGTTCAACACATATTTTTTGCCGTGTCATGTACTCATGTCTCAAGTTAACTTTGGCATCACAGGCACACAATACTTAAAAACTTACGTAAAATATCTGCAACTGTCCCTTAGGATTCGGAGTGCACAATAAATACCAATAATTAATAAACAAAAACAAGGTAAACTTCACCACTGTGTCCAACGTTAGGTATAATCTACACACACTTAACATTCTTCATTATCAAAGCAGCAAGCAGATGAAAAATGTCAAATTCATCTTTATTATCATGGAAATCTGATAGTTTATCAACTGAAACGTTTTTATTACCCTTTTATCTGTTTCCTTATGTATTCACATAAACTGTAGCTTAGATATTTGTACTCTTTTGAAGTAACAATTAGGCTGCGTTTCCACCAGAGATGTGCGAGGTTGCGTATTGAGGGATATATTTGTTAAGAACCTATAGAATCACTGCATTTACCTAGCCTCGCTCAGTGTAGCTCTAGCTAGTGGAAACGTCTCAGCAAAGCGAGGTTTTAGTACCTACATACTAAACAAAGGAATCTGCGAGGGATGTGTTGCGAGGGATGTGTGCGAGGGATGTGAGCTAGGGACGAATGCAAGCAAAAAACGAGCCCGCTACACATCCTCGCACCGCTCATCTGCGCAGTGCGCACCGTTTTACAGCGTCGCTACGCAAACTCGCACCGCTCAGCGGCCTAGCTCATTTTTGGTGGAAACACTTACACCGTTCCAAAGCGTCGCTATGCAAACTGGTACCACCGCTTAGCGGCCTGACACATTTTTGGTGGAAACGCTCACCCCGTTCCACAGCGTCGCTACGCATCCTCGCACCGCTCCGCTACTTTGCAAATCTCTGGCGGAAACGCAGCCTTTTCAGTTCTTGACTAAAATTTTTCCTCTCGTTCATCTGTCACTTGTTTAAATATTTGAATTTACCTACGTACGTATAGGTACATCATTGTAAAATAAATTTTTATTTCCATGCATGCTTTACACGTGCCAGAATTTTTATTTTCCTTGTTGACAAGGAAAATAAAAATTCTGGCACGTCTAAAGCAATTGCAAGCAATTGTTCAATATTGATATTGAACAATGTCCTTGATATAACTTAAAATCATATTGCCCGAAAAGTAGGCATTTTGAGGAGGCCCAGAAAGGGGTTGTTGGAGGCTGCCTTTTTTCTGCAGTGCATCCAGTACGTTCACACACATTTCGACGACTTTCACGCAACCGTTAGGTCGGTTAGGAAGTCTATGTCGTTGCTCTACAGAGTAGGTACTATCGGGGTCTTTTCCGCCTGACCAGTTTAATTTTTTTTCGCTTAAATCATGCGGAGGCGCCGAGCAACGCCCCCTTAAAGTTTGGGCCTATTAGGAAAGCGTCAACTTTGGCGCGCAAAATAACAATATCTCTCGTTGGGCGTGCGTCGTCAGTGCGCTCGGCCGATTCGGTATCTTTTCATTCATTATTTCTATACAAAGTCAACGGGGCGGGGCTAGAGAGCGTTTCTATGTTGCGAGTGCAAGCAAAAATGAGCTTAGTGGTGGTCAGGCGGGAGTGTCCTCGATAGTACCTACTAGATACGGGCCAGCTCCAACAACATCCCGATAGTAGGGAGATACAACTCCATTATATTTAGTTATATAGTTCGTAGATGCATCTCGAACAAGCTATGTATCTAAATAAAAAATTAAAAGTTGGGACGAATTTTTTTTTTTGGATTATCGAATCTGGGTTGCAGCTGGTATAGATGAAAAGTTCAGGTAAAACCCTATGATACTTTGCCCAATTGCGGAATCGAATCCCATACACAGCAGTTGTGCTTGCGGTCAATCGTATAATAAATTAATCGTGAAATATTGAAAGGAATAAAATTAAGAGAAAATCTGAAAGTGTCATTGTGGCTGAAAACTTTTTTTTGTTTTTACTTTTTCCCGCGCTAGGAATTTCTCCTGTATCGTGGGTGCGTTTACAAACATTTAAAGTTATATATGTACCGGAAATGTATGAAATCTAGGAATTGTACACAATTCCTAGGAAATATCAACAACTTACAATTCCGAGCCTATTTAGTAAATGTGTAAAATAATATTTCAAAGATTTTTTAATACACACATTTCCTGGGAAATGTATGCATTTCTTTGGAATTGTATGTAATTCCGAAATGGTACTAGGAAATGTATAAAAACGAATTCTCTCTGTGAATAAAATAAATAAAACACGTTTGAGAACTGAAATCAGAATTTTTATTAAGATGGTTTGCACTCTAACTGTTTTGAAATTTGAATTTGGGTTGGTTTTTTGTTTGTTTGAGATTGATTGATAGGTTTTCTGAAAGGTTTAAAAAAAATAATTAAAGCTATACATTTTAAAGTGTGAATCAAGAATGTAACACATTTCCGATCGGTCTCTAGGAAATGTATAGATATCCTAGGAAAATTCATATTATAAAATATATAATTTCCTATCTATTTTAGGAATTGTATACATTTCCTAGGAATTGTATACAATGACAGATTTCATACATTTCCGGTGGCATATCACACACTGCCAGACTCGGTACCAACCGTCGCCACCACGCAGCGCAGTATCCAAATGCTCAGCCACTGCGCCAACCGTGTCGTATATCGTCGTGACCGAGGGTCAGTTGTGTAATAATCGGTAGGCATGGTATCTAAGCATGTACTTAATGCCCTTTCCAGGTTTGAGTTACTTCAGTCCTCCGACTGAGGAAAATGTTTTTTCAAATTCAAATTCAAATATTTATTGCTCAACACAGTACATTTTATACATTTCCAGGTGTCAAGTGAATGCGCAGTCCACTGTATTGTACCAATTCAGGCATGCAAAATGTATAATTTTATTATACAATTTCATAAAATTCAATTAATACCACAAACAGAGTCGAAACGAAAATAAAATCGAGTTAATACCTTACACAATGTCATAACATCAAATTAATACGTTATAAAATGTCATAAATTAAGAAATAATAAATAAAAATAATACCCTAAACGTATACAATGTCACAAAGTCAAATAAATCCGTTACACAATGTCATTAATTCCTAAATAATAATTTTTACAATGTTATAAATTTAATTTAATATGTAGGTTATGTCATAGATTAAAATTAATAAGTAATGTCAGGGTATATAATGTCAAAATAATTAAGAAATATCTAAATGGAATTAAGAAAACAAAGAGAAAAAAAAAATCCATGAAATAAAATAAATCGGACTCAATTAGTATATATACACTATATCTATACATATAATAAAACAGTAAAAAAACTGTGTCTGTACATTGAATATATTAAAAAAGAAATAATTGAGGGGGGTTTAGAAACAGTAATAGAGCACGAATCCAAAAAAAAAGTTCTGTCTGTTTGTCTGTTTGTTTGTACACGCTAATCTTAGGAACTACTGGACGGATTTGAATGATTTTTTTGTTGTTGTATAGGTATTAAGTCTGGGCAAGATATAGGCTATAATTTATCTTCGAAATTTGAACACCTGATGCAGAACCACAACAGACCAGCTGAACTATAAGAGATACAAAAATGGTACCATAGCAAAAATTGTTCCACGTGATGGGCATTTTCTGCTGAGAGAATAAATTTGAAGATCTGGAACACCTGATGTGGAACTCCAAGAGCCCAGCTACACTTACATATATAGGAATGACGTTTTAGCAAAAGTTGTTCAATCTGATGAGAACTCTCTGTTGACTTATAAAAATCGAAGATCTGGAACACCTGTTGTGGAACTCCGAGAGCCCAGCTACACCATAACACATATAGGAATGACGTCTTAGCAGAACTTGTTCGGTCTGATGGGCATTTCCTGTTGACTTTTATCTTGGAAACAAACACCTGATGCAGAACCGCAACAGACCAGCTAAACTATAAGAGATACAAAAATGGTACCATAGCAAAAATTGTTCCACGTGATGGGCATTTTCTGCTGAGAGAATAAATTTGAAGATCTGGAACACCTGATGTGGAACTCCAATAACACATAATTATAGGAATGACGTCTTAGCAAAAGTTGTTCGGTCTGATGGGCAATTTTTTTGTTGTATAGGTACTAAGTCTGGGCAACATATAGGCTAAGATTTATTTTAGAAAATGGAACACCTGATGCAGAACCGCAACAGACCAGCTAACGTATTAGAGATACAAAAATGGTGCCATAGCAAAAATTATTCTACGTGAAGAGCATTTTCTGCTGTGAGAATAACTTTGAAGATCTGGAACACCTGTTGTGGAACTCCAAAGCCCAGCGACACTATAACATATATAGGAATGACGGTTTAGCAAAAGTTTTTCAATCTGATGAGCACTCTCTGTTGACTTATAAAAATCGAAGACCTGGAACATCTGTTGTGGCACTCCAAGAGCCCAGCTACACCATAACACATATAGGAATGACGTCTTAGCAAAAGTTGTTCGGTCTGATGGGCATCGAAGATCAGAAGAACCATCTGATGTGGAAATCAAAGCTATTAATAATTTAATGTATAATTATAAAATAACATAAGCTGGGAGTACCTCCACGTGGTGAAGGTGGTAACAATGCCTAGAAAGAGGTCAAATCTTTCCCAATGTTCCAAAAGAGCTAAAAGATTGAGGATCATAAGATCCCAAGAATCTACCGAAGAGCGTCAGGACGGACTTGATGCTGTTCGAGAACATCAGGCTTGAACTCGCTCCGTGGAAACCTCTTCGGATCGCGAAGCACGCCTGCGTTCTCAGCGTATTTACGCATCTACATCCAGGTCTCTAGAGAGCAGTGAAGAATATGATGCGCGACTGACCGCTGATCGTGAACGTATGCTTTGTCGCGCGAGTTGGAGACGTTCACGGAAAGAGAATTACGCTTGAGTTCTCAGCGTATATACACATCGACTTCTAGGTATCTAGAGACAAGTGGGGAACGTGATGCGCGACTGACTGCTGATCTTGATCGTCACGCATTCAAATCAAATCAAATCAAATCAAAGCATTTATTTCAAGTAGGCCAGTTACAGGCACTTTTGAATTGTCGAAACAAATATGAAAATTAAATGTAGCTACAGTCCCAGACACAAGACATAAAAACTGTGAAAGTACTGTAGTTGCCCATTCCCTAGCGTAGATCTCTATGGAGAAGAATGGGCAAGAAACTCCATGGACACTCTTTTAAATCAGAATATTTTTACAAAATCTTGGTTACATCATTCATGTTGAGATGGTACATTATGTGAGAACAATGTAGCAAGATGTGCACGTTAAAGGTGTCCATAGTAAAAAAAAAACAAAAACAATTAAAAAATAAAATTATTAAATTCAAAAGCCGTGGCAACCAAGAGCTGACCAGTCCCAACTGACAGCGCTCGTTCACGAACATGACGCATGTATCAGCACCATTCAACTCAACCATTTTGAAGGGAACTAAATGATCCGACACACGCGTCACCATCAGCGAGACATTTGAGTGAGCATGACATATCTCCTAATCGCCACGGCACATTCAAGTCAAGGAAAAACTTAGGTTTCTAGCGACTGATAGCATTCTAGTACATAGCACTCACACAGTATGCGATATGCGGCTATATAATAATAAAGAGATTGATTCTATACAATGCAAAGATAGTTGTACAATCTTCAGCAGCTCCAACAGTACAATTTAATGCTATCAATTTATGCGCCCCTGTCCTTGTGGAGCAGGACCGGCATTGAGCCAAGCAGTTTTATCAGCGATATAGTCGTCCAATTTGTAATATGCTTGCTTACAAAGTGTGCGTTTAATACATGTTTTAAATTTTGTTTCATTCAGCTCAAGAATGCTTTGTGGAATTTTATTATAGCATCTCAAACAGTACCCCATGAAAGATGAGTCTACTTTAGCGAGTCTGAAGCCTGGCTGAACTAATTGGTCCCTATTTCTAGTACTGTAATTGTGTCTGTCACCTCTTTTACCAAAAATATGTAGATTTTTTCTTACGTACATTATGTTTTCGTAGATGTATTGACAATGTACAGTCATGATGTTTATTTCCTTAAACAGTTCCCTCAAAGAATCGCGCCTACGAAGATTGTATATGGCTCTGATGGCTCTTTTTTGCAGAATAAATATAGACTCAATGTCAGCAGCCCGTCCCCATAACAAAATGCCATAAGACATTATACTATGAAAGTAACTAAAATAGACCAATCTAGCAGTATCTACATCAGTAAATTGACGGATTTTTCTAATAGCATATGCTGCCGAACTTAGCCGCCCCGCCAGAGATGTTAAATGAGAACCCCATTGTAGCCTTGAATCAAGCGTAATCCCCAGGAAAACCGTTTTATCTACGAATTCAAGTTTCTCTTTATTCAGTACTATATCACAATCGCTACTTTTAACATTCGGTAAAGCAAATCTTATGCATTTCGTTTTTTTTTCATTTAGTACTAAATTATTTGCTGTGAACCAATTATGGACTTGAAGTAGGGCATTATTCACGTCATCTAAATTTTGGGCCCGTCTATTGATCTTAAAAATTAGGGAAGTGTCATCGGCAAATAACACCATATTTTGAGGTTGGTTTTTCAGTAAATAGGGTAGATCATTTATATATACTAAAAAGAGGAAAGGACCCAATATTGAGCCTTGCGGAACCCCCATTTTTACTTTTAAACCCTGTGAATTAACACCATTTATTTGAACATATTGTTGTCTATCACTCAAATAAGATTTTAACAAACTAAGTGCAAGTTTACCTAGTCCGTAATGCTCAAGTTTCAAAAGCAATGTGTCGTGATTTACACAATCAAATGCTTTGGAGAGATCACAAAATATTCCTACAGCGTCTTGGGACTCTTCCCACGCCGTAAATATGTGCTTTATTAAGGTTACACCGGCGTCGGTTGTACAACGTCCCTTGGTGAAACCATACTGTTGATCGTGTAAGATTCTATTGGTGTTAAAATGATTGACCATTTGATTAAGCATTATCTTTTCGAACACCTTACTAAAAACTGGCAACACGGATACAGGCCTATAATTATTTGTATCTTTACTATCACCGGATTTGAAAAGAGGTATGACTTTACTGTATTTCATTAAATCAGGGAAAACTCCTTGGTCTACGCACAAATTAAAAATTAAAGCTAAGTATGGAGCTATAGTCTCAAGTATGGATGTACAAACTTTGATAGACATTCCCCATAGATCTTCGGTCAGTTTGATTTTTATTTGCCGAAAAGCTTTAATAACTATCATCGGGTTTATGTGTTTAAATTTAAATTCAGCCTGGCATCCAGACACATTCGCCTTTAGTAAACCAATTGAGACTTCAGGAGAGGAATTTAGAGCCTCCGTAGTTTTTAACGGTATATCGGTAAAGAAATTTACAAATTCTTGAGCTACTTCCTGATTAGAGCTTTTAGGACCACATGCTGTATCTAATGTGTAGCTAGTATTACGTGTTTTCTTCCTGTTAGTCTCGCTATTTATGACTTTCCAAACTGTCTTTATTTTATTTTCTGCTGTTTTGATCTTGTTGCTAATGTGCAAGGCTTTGGCAACCTTGCATGTATCTCTAAAAATTTTTGAATACTTAGCAACATATTTGTTAAAAGTTTCAGTGTTCATATAAGGCTTAAGGCCATAAAGCTCAAATAGTGTTTCCCTACTTTTTCTGATACCTCTAGTTGCCCAATCACTAAATATAAATTTAGGGCAAATACTTTTTGACTTCTTTTCAAAAGTTTTGTTGAATTCAGTGTGAACTATTGAAAAGAAATTATCATAAAATTGATTTATATTAATATCGTCATGGCTCATAACACTTAATTTGTTCTGTAGAGAAATATTATACCTATTTAATTTGTTAGAAGTTATGGGTCTAAATTTAATCTGAATTTTTTGCAATGGTGTATTACACCTAAAAGTTACAGTTTGTCCGCTATGGTCAGACGGCAGACAATTAACTATGGCTTTATCTAAGTAATCACAATCACAGAAAACATTATCTATACAAGTAGCAGAAGATGGAGTGACTCTAGTAGGTTCTATAAAAGTGTTGGTCAAGTCAAATGACTTAAAAAGATTTAATAACCGACTGCTATTTGAATTTTCTTCTAAAATATTGATGTTAAAATCACCACAAATAATTATAGATTTATTACTGGCTGCAAGTTTTGCCAGGACATCTTCCATTATTGACTCAAATAAGGAAAAGTTTTGATAGTTTGGGGGTCTGTACACACACACAATAACATGCTTATCTAGCTCAACACAGGACAGTTCGACGCAATGTTCAGCCGAGAGACCTATTATGTCGTTACGTTGCTTATATCTTAAACAATTTTTTACAAAAATTAAGGAACCTCCACGAAGCATAGTTTTACGGTTATAGCAGCTACCCACCATATAGTTCTCATAATTAATAAGCATTTGGTAATCCTTAAGCCAATGTTCAGTAAAACAAATAATGTCAAACTTACTTTTTTCTAAAAACAATTCTATTTCTAATAATTTTGAAGAAATGCCTTGGATATTTTGGTGGAATAATTTTAAAGTGTTCTGCTGAGGCCCTTTTTTACTAGCTAATTGAGTGCAAGAAGATACCTTGCTGTTGGTAGGTTTAACAATATTGTTAATGGCACCTTCTGTTGTCTGACTTTCTAGTTTAAATTAATATTAATATCTGGAGAGAGCCCCGAGACTCCCGTGCCATCGCCAGACAACAAGATCCTATCACTAATATACCCTAATTGAGAATTTTCCACGGTGACATATGGATCCTCCTCAGTATAATGTTTGTAAACATCAATAGCACTAATGCTATATTTATTTAAGGTCACCACCTGTTCATTAGTATTATTACTAATAGTCGCAGTATTTACAATATAACTAAACTTAGACATACTACTTATGTCTGTGTGAATATTATAAGCTAATAGCCGAGCTATTTTGTGTCTACAACTAATAGGTAGATACACTTTACCCCGGGTCGAACTAAGTTTATCAACAAAAGTGTTGATATCAAGAAATATAAGTTTGTCACTGTAGTGACCTGCTAAAAAATGTAAATGTCTATTTAAGAAGTGAATATAATTGTTTTTTCTGTTACATAAATTTTCAAAATATGGAAAAGCGCACAATATTATTTTATTACAATTTAATTTCAACAACTCTGAGACACAATCAGTGATGTCTTCCTTTTTAATCTTTGCACTATTACCAACACATATAGTAATGGTGGTACTAGGATCACAAACAGTCTTAGTTACAGATGCCATAATCTGTTTGTAGTTTGACCCTAGCATACAATTGTTTTGGGTACAATAACTCAGGTTATTACTAATTAATTTACCTAGCCCCCTACCTATACTGTCAGAGAACATAACTGAATGATTACAGTCACGACTAATAGGAGAAACAAAATTACCAATCTCAGGCAGACTATCATGCAACTCAGGCTGTACTACGTGTGAGTAATCTAATGTAATATTAGTTGTTTGTTGGTTTGATATGCTGTCCTGAGACAAATTCTCAACCTGGTATGGGTCCTCCATTACCTCAGGGTGGATAGTATCATGGTTGGTAACTGTCTGGCAACTACATTGACCCATTACCAACTCATTTGCTGCATAAATATGTTCCCTAATTTGTTTCTGAGAAATCTTATACCTACTAGAAAGGGAACTTAGTGATTCCTGAAGTACCTGTATTTCAGACTGCAAATGCTGAGTATCAATTTCATAAATTTTTATACTGTCCTCTAATTTTATTTGGTAATTATTTAACTTATTAAGTAAATCAACACGCTCTTTCCTCAGTGGATAAATTTGGAAAAGCGTTTATGTTGTTTCCTAAATTGATTACATTTTTTAATTATTCTGTTTAATTTTGCATATTTTTTAATCTTCCTATTGCTAACTATAAAATTCTGTTTTAGTAAGGAATCTTCAGTTAGATCAATTGTTATTAAGGAAGGGGGGTTACAATTAGTTTTTAATAATTCATCATATAAGAGATTTGTTTCTATAACCTGAGTACATTCTTTTTCTTTCTGTAACTTAACTATACAATTATTGGCATGAATTAACTCATCTTCCAGATCCCTAATTTTAAACAAAGCCTCCTCATACAAGTTACTACAATTATGAAAACCATCCGTGACCACCTTCAGCTGATCCCGTTCATCAACAACGTCCAGGTATTGCTGATGTAGGTCTACTAGCTCCCGTTTTAAGCTGGAGTTTTTGCTATTAACTTTATTGACTTCCACCTCACTCTCTTCTCTTTCCTGCAACAGTAGTTGAACTTGGAGGTTGGATTCTTTGAGTTCTTGGAGGGCCGTTCTCAATTTTAGCTCCATATCTTGAGCAGTAGCCTTACGGGTCATCACAGGCATGGTTACAGGATTGGTTACTGAAAATTAGAAGTAAAGAAACGGTGTTAACTAGTAGAATAGACAAATAAAGTGAAGTTAGCGATGAAAGGGAAAGAAAAAAAGTTAAAGTAATGAAATGGAATGAGGTAGGCTGCTATAGCTTTAAAATATTATCCAATTCAATGTAAATAATTGAATAAATATTCAGTTTCATTGGTTCTATTGTCCTAATGATTTACTTTTTCCTATGTGGGTATGTTGCTAAAAAAAGAAAAAAAAAATACTATTACATTAAGCAAGACAATAAATTATCTTAAACGATATATCTAATCATTTCCATTGAAAAGATTGATTTGAATAAAATAAAAAAAATAAACAGAGATGAGATAAGGAATTACTCAGTTTTGATGTTATAAGACCGGTTGTCAACAAAGAGATTTAGAACCAGTACAGGGAACTAAATACGCGAAAAATTATACTAGAAATGGGCATGGATTTGTAATAGAAATAAAGAGAGGTTTGTGCGCTGTTATTAAATAAAAACTAAACAATACTTCCCCTGAATTATCCGTTTATGTCCGTAGTTAGAACGTCAGCTGTTTTTTTTTAGGTTACCGGTACCGTTGTAGTGCCGAAAAACTTCATTAATTATCAGGATAACAATTATCCTGAGTATTTACGCATTTATGATACGTTTACACAAACAATTACACCATAATATAACTTATTTACTAATTCCTTTCCATTCTCTCGCGAGTTGGAGACGTTCACGGATAGAGAATTGCGCTTCGACCTCAGACGTCTCAGATCTTCGATTTTGACGACCCCGTTGTCGCTGGCATAAGCAACAGGTTCCGCGTACGAAGTCGCGGGCAGAAGCTAGTAATATAATAAATGTGGTGATGAATTATCACTACATCACTACATTATTATAAAACAAAGTCTACAGCCGCGTCTGTCTGTCCTTAAGTACGCTTAGATCTTTAAAACCACGTAACAGATTTTGATGCGAGTTTTTTTAATAGATAGATATAGATGGATGGATGATATAGATGGTTTTTTTAGAAGAAGGTTTTAGTATATAATTTGTTAAGCGGGCGAAGCCGCGGGCATCAGCTAGTTGAGTATAAATTGCTATAGAAATGGTTGGACCGTGTAGAACATGATACCTACGAGTATGGCTATAGAAAGGGATGACTCAGGAGATGAAAACTAATAGAGAAGTACGGAAGAAGACGCATTGCTGCGCCCACCCCAAATAACTTGAAATAAGGACAGAATGATGATACCGCTATGTTGCACCTCGACAATTTTATTAAAAACTAGCTTCTGCCCGCGACTTCGTACGCGGAACCTGTTGCTTATGCCAGCGACAACGGGGTCGTCAAAATCGAAGATCTGAGACGTCTGAGGTCGAAGCGCAATTCTCTATCCGTGAACGTCTCCAACTCGCGAGAGAATGCGTGACGATCAAGATCAGCAGTCAGTCGCGCATCACGTTCCCCAGTTGTCTCTAGATACCTAGAAGTCGATGTGTATATACGCTGAGAACTCAAGCGTAATTCTCTTTCCGTGAACGTCTCCAACTCGCGCGACAAAGCATACGTTCACGATCAGCGGTCAGTCGCGCATCATATTCTTCACTGCTCTCTAGAGACCTGGATGTAGATGCGTAAATACGCTGAGAACGCAGGCGTGCTTCGCGATCCGAAGAGGTTTCCACGGAGCGAGTTCAAGCCTGATGTTCTCGAACAGCATCAAGTCCGTCCTGACGCTCTTCGGTAGATTCTTGGGATCTTATGATCCTCAATCTTTTAGCTCTTTTGGAACATTGGGAAAGATTTGGCCTCTTTCTAGGCATGGTTATAGTTTTATTAAAATCTAAGTGACTTCTCCGCTAAAAATAAAAGGGAGTTTTGGCCAGTAGAGTCAATATTTCAATGATATACCTACCATAGTCATCGAAAATCAGTCCTAAACTGTTACCACCTTCACCACGTGGAGGTACTCCCAGCTTATGTTATTTTATAATTATACATTAAATTATTAATAGCTTTGATTTCCACATCAGATGGTTCTTCTGATCTTCGATGCCCATCAGACCGAACAACTTTTGCTAAGACGTCATTCCTATATGTGTTATGGTGTAGCTGGGCTCTTGGAGTGCCACAACAGATGTTCCAGGTCTTCGATTTTTATAAGTCAACAGAGAGTGCTCATCAGATTGAAAAACTTTTGCTAAACCGTCATTCCTATATATGTTATAGTGTCGCTGGGCTTTGGAGTTCCACAACAGGTGTTCCAGATCTTCAAAGTTATTCTCACAGCAGAAAATGCTCTTCACGTAGAATAATTTTTGCTATGGCACCATTTTTGTATCTCTAATACGTTAGCTGGTCTGTTGCGGTTCTGCATCAGGTGTTCCATTTTCCAAAATAAATCTTAGCCTATATGTTGCCCAGACTTAGTACCTATACAACAAAAAAAATGCCCATCAGACCGAACAACTTTTGCTAAGACGTCATTCCTATAATTATGTGTTATTGGAGTTCCACATCAGGTGTTCCAGATCTTCAAATTTATTCTCTCAGCAGAAAATGCCCATCACGTGGAACAATTTTTGCTATGGTACCATTTTTGTATCTCTTATAGTTTAGCTGGTCTGTTGCGGTTCTGCATCAGGTGTTTGTTTCCAAGATAAAAGTCAACAGGAAATGCCCATCAGACCGAACAAGTTCTGCTAAGACGTCATTCCTATATGTGTTATGGTGTAGCTGGGCTCTCGGAGTTCCACAACAGGTGTTCCAGATCTTCGATTTTTATAAGTCAACAGAGAGTGCTCATCAGATTGAACAACTTTTGCTAAAACGTCATTCCTATATATGTAAGTGTAGCTGGGCTCTTGGAGTTCCACATCAGGTGTTCCAGATCTTCAAATTTATTCTCTCAGCAGAAAATGCCCATCACGTGGAACAATTTTTGCTATGGTACCATTTTTGTATCTCTTATAGTTCAGCTGGTCTGTTGTGGTTCTGCATCAGGTGTTCAAATTTCGAAGATAAATTATAGCCTATATCTTGCCCAGACTTAATACCTATACAACAACAAAAAAATCATTCAAATCCGTCCAGTAGTTCCTAAGATTAGCGTGTACAAACAAACAGACAAACAGACAGAACTTTTTTTTTGGATTCGTGCTCTATTACTGTTTCTAAACCCCCCTCAATTATTTCTTTTTTAATATATTCAATGTACAGACACAGTTTTTTTACTGTTTTATTATATGTATAGATAGCTGACGTCCCGCGGTTTCACCCGCGTAGTTCCCGTTCCCGTGGGAGTACGGGAATAAAATATATCCTATAGCACTCACGAATAATGTAGCTTTCTACCACTGAAACAATTTTTAAAATTGGTGCATTACTTCCGGAGATTACCCCCTACATACAAACTTACAAACAAATGTTACCTCTTTATAATATTAGTATAGAAGACAACACACAATTCTATTTGTAGAATTAAATTGTTCGTTATAAACACAAAACATCAGTTTAGATAGCGCTACGACCAAAATAAATAACATCGCCATTCTTGTCTCCTGAAAATAGTGTTTAGGTACCTATTTGAATAATAGGATAAAATTGAAAAGGGTATTGAAAACATACATAAACGTTCCATAAACGATGTATTTAGCGGTTTTTTTTCACCTTCACGGTCCACTGTTTGTTTACCAACCATGGTATTTACAATTTAACCTAAACAGATGATTCACCTAGGTACCTCCTTGCCCTACCATTATGCAGGTGAAGGGCAGTGCCAACGATGTAATTAGGGTCCGATGAGATGATGAGACAAATAATTTTGTTACGAAATTCATAGTTTGAAGAATATAATTTTTAATTTACCGTTCTTGCGCATAATTATTTGAAACAGATTCAATATTGGCAACAAGTGTTACATGAAAAACAGCTGAATATCGATTTTCACGTTCCTACCTATACTTACTTTAATAAATAAATAATATATCATTTAATTCAGGTAATAAAAGACCCATATCATAAATATACCTACCTTACAGACTAACATACATATTTATAAAAACCACAAAAAAACTAATTAAACTATTGAACACGAAGAGACGGCGTTATGTTGCGCTGCGTGGTGTCGCGTAGCCTTCCGCGGAATCACCGATACATGACACCCTTCGGCTAAAACTCATCCTTGAGGAAGGTCTCAATATGATGAGTCGGAACTCGCAGCACGAACAACTTAAAATTCGTTTTGTGGCGCGACTAGACCATCTCGACCCTCAAAGACCAGCTGGTCTTCGCTCGGACATACCTACTCCACGATCTCCTCAACCTTCGTGGTGTGATGTAGCTGGGACACATAGAGCTGCGTTAATGATGTCATGTGCATTCTCTAATGTTGTGTCTAAAATATTGGGTAGATACGATATTTCTGACAATTTCTAGCCTACCTATTCATATCAGCGTTTGCGGTCTGCTTCTACTAACTGTGGAAATAGGTTAAAACAAAGACATTTTAAACTAATATCATAATTTATTTAAGACTTAATTAATAAATAATTCTACGTTACTCGAAATCAATCACTATTTTCATCAAAAGGCTCCTCTAAATTCGGAGGTTGCAGGTTGCCTAAATTCTTAATAAGTTCTGTGTAAATGTCAATTCCCTTCATGAATGTTTCTACATTGTGGTATTCATCTTTGGCGTGGAGTCTTGCGATCGTCTTTGACTTGGTGGTAAACCCAAGAGCTGGTATACCAAGGTTGCGTAGCACCAGCATGTCGGAGGTCGCCGGGCACACCACGGGCGTGATCGGGATACCCCTGAAATAACATTGAATTATATTATGTTAGTCAATATTGTAAGTCGTCTTGAGCTCTTGAGATAACGATAACAAAAGTTTGAAGACTTGTCCGCTAGGCTTCTAGGGTACAAGAGCGATATGTTTTGTTGTATATTTACTGATATTATTACTAAAATTTGTGTTTACAGGTGAGTACTCAATTTAACAATGTAGTAACTAACTGCCCAAAAACAAATAATTAACCAGCATCGAAATGTTTTTTTCAATACACTTTCTCGAAAACTGGTCCATAACGCACTACGATTAAGTACAACATGCAATGTATTTCACACACGTGCGATTTTTTCCACTTTCCTGCACGTGTACGGGAATGAAAATTGCCACAGATAACTATACCTATACTTAGTCCAAATTGGTTCAATGTCTATAGTCTGAGGTGAATGTTTTTTTTTTTTTTTGTCAAAGTACTACGCGTCTTTACGGCATAAATATTTTTTGAATTTTAAAATTGTGTTTTTAAATAGAATATCATAGATAAACATGATTATTTAAAACTAATAGTTACTTTTATACACAAATTAACATTTATTTGTGTTCTGAATTCAAAAATATAAAATAAATCTATTTTTTATATTAGGCTGTTTAACGGCTTCATACCATTGCCTCTCTTTCAACCTGGCGAGACCAAAGCGCGAAAAAAAAGAAAATTTAAATCATAGTTTCATAGTTCGTGACAAAATTATTATTCGTTATTTTATTTTATTTCTTCAAAAGTGTATTGAAAAACATCGTTTGATACACGTGGACATTTGTTATTGCAATTCTCGGCTCAAAAACACCCTCGCCTACGGCTCGTGTGTTATAATTCCGCCTCGATTGCAATAACAAACTTTCTCCACTTGTATCAAAATGTACTATACCCGACTACGATAAAGTCCAAAAGGAGGGTTTATGTTATTGCATTTGAACTAGCCGCTTACGAAATAGAAGTACCAGAATAGACAGCATTATTTTGTACGAGTAGTTAATTAACATTATTTGAAGGCTCGCAATATGGCGATAAGAAAAAAAAGCAAGAATAAGAATTTCATCGTTGCTGCGCAAGAAATTACCATCTATTAGCACGTCACTTACATATCGTTCAAGGTATTCTTCAAAGTAGCCCAGTACGGGTTAGAGTCGTCTACAGCAGTGGCTGCAGACTCTTTCTCATATCGGATGTAAGATATTTCCGTGTTGTTACCAGCTTCTTGCATCCACGAATCCACCTGAAGAATAGAAATGATTTATTAGTTGAATACAATGGTTAATAAATGTTTTTGGACCAAAGCTACCTTTTAAAAGACCTTATTTTTTAAAGAGCTTGTTTGGTTCCGTAATCTTCCGAAACTCGTATGAATTTACGACTTTATTGCAATTTGTATATATTTTAGATGATACAACGAGCGCCATCTATGGGATATGTGAAGTAGCTAATACTAGTTCGTAATGTTTCTACAAAACTTTTCACCGCGCAGTTCGCTACAAACCTTTTTTCGGAACTGGAAATTACGAAGCGCCTCTAGTGACGTTTAGCGCAAACCAGTATGTAACTACGAACGTCACATCGCTGTAACTTGTGAGAAAAAGCTCATATGTATATAGTATGACCACTGTAAGTGTGAAGTACAAGGTGGCGCTGCTTGTCAAGAAAATTTGCATCGATATGCCAAACTTGTTACAGTTATTTTAGTTCTGTGTTTATTCCGCTTAAGTTGGTTGAAGTGTAAATGCCCGAAATGTCGGGATTCGGTTGTGGTCCACCTGCTTAGTTCACCTGGGTGGACACGGGCACTTTTTCTTGCCGGTGAATCACCTAAATGATGAGGAATATGCAAATAAAAAATGTCTATTGGCCATGATCCACCTAAAATTAATTCCACGGAAATAAAATCCTCTTCCTGATCTTGTCATTTTACTACAATTGAAAAATGAACTCCGAAAGAACAAACGAAAATAGAAAAAACAAATTAATACGAAACAAAACTTTAATTATACATAGTACAAACAAAGCTTTTAGAGTACTTTTCCCAAATAATGCGAGGAAATTAAAACTCTCGCGTTGAAGAGTACATTTGTTTTTTTTTCAATAAACCGCTTTCTATTTGAAAGCCAATTCGAAATTCAAATAAAACCTTTGATAAGTTATCTCCTCGGTTGCCATGTTCCGCATGTTTCAGAGTAAAAGATCGTTCCATTTTTAAATAACGCGACAGATAATAATATGAGTTTACTATGTAATTTATTTGGCCACTAAACACTACAGATATGGATTTTCATACAACTACATTTTTTACGCAAATTCATGATTTTTGACGCAGTAATTTTCAGCATCAGTTAGATATTTTTATTATTTGCTTATGAATAACAATAGTGCCATTCTCTTTCTTGTAAGTTGGAGTTACACATTTTCATTTTTCTTTTTGTGTAATTTACTATAAATACACACATCAACACGGTCTAGGGATATTTTTAAAAAAGCGAATTACTCTCAATGTGTTAATTATTTATATGACATGTATATATTTAAAAGATACGTTATTTAATATTGTACCATTTTTTATAATGGTTAAGGTATAGATTAAAATTTCAGGATTTTATGGAAAAAAAATGAAGCATAGACGGAAACCGTATATGAATGAACTTTTAATTTGTGAGTAAAAACTGAAAAAAATAGAAAAATCATTTAATTTGTGTTTATAAACTTGAAGTTAGTAGTCTGAGAAAGCGCCCATGATGTTCATAACACATCGGCAACGATTCGGCATGCTCAGAACAAGGTTGTCAATGTCTTGCTGCGGAATATTGTCCCATGTCCTTCTGAGGTGCGCCAAAAATTGATCTTCTGTAGCCAGATTTTCAGGAACTTCCTTCAGAGCTCTTCTTTGCAGCATATCCCACGCTTGCTCAATGGGATTTAGATCTGGCGATTGAGCAGGCCAGTCTAAGGCCCTAACATTATGTGTATGTAACCAAGCTGCTACCGTTCTCGCCGTGTGTGCCCGGGCATTGTCGTGCATGAGCAGGAAATCTTGCCCCATTTGTGTTCTGTGGGGCAAGATTACGGGCCCCAGCACCTGTTGGACGTATCGTTCTGCCGTCATATTGCCCCACACCCAAACGAGATCCGTCCGTCCTCCAAGACGAATTCCTGCCCAAACCATAATTGTTCCTCCTTGGTATGGGTGAACTTCCTGAGGGTTCTGGAGACGGCTCCATCGTCCAGGAACTCGCCAAACACGCGTCCTTCGTGAATCTGGATGGAAGCCGAACCTGAATTCATCCGTGAACAGCACATTGGACCATTGGTCACGGCCCCAGTCCACGTGGTTCCGAACCCATTCTAATCGTCATCCACGATTGCCTCTCCGTAAAGGTGGGACCCGGAGTGGTCTACGAGAGCGTAGATTGCTTTCATGCAGTCGCCTTCTTACAGTTTGGTCACTCACAAGCACTTGGTGTTCCACTCGCAGCCTTTGGACCAATTGAGTCGCCGTTGCATTTGGTTGTGCTCGCGCAGTAATTTGCAAAAATCGGTCTTGTCTGGGGGTAGTGATGCGACTTGGCCCCCGGTGCCTCTCCGCTACTTCACCTGTGGCACGATAGCGTGTCCACAATCTTGAAATTACATTTTGATGGGTCCCTATGGCCTCAGCAACATTACGCTGAACAGATCCAGCTTCCAGCATTCCCACAGCTCGTAACATCTCCGCCCTCGTCAAATGTCGGCGTTGCATGGCTACAATACCTCAATTTTAACTTTATCTTTCGTTTAAAAATGAAAAAAACTGTAACTAAACGTAATTCGTATTGTTTTATAAATTTCGCACAAATGAAAATTCCCTCTCCTATACATCAAGACATTTTTATGCCACCGAAACAAAAGAATTTTCAAAAATTTGAATTTGGAATTAGTCTGAGATAAATTACAAACAAATCGGTGTATAAAAGATTCCAATGCGGCCAGTACTTTTCGAGTTATTTAATTGAGTATGAAATATCCCTAGACCGTGTTGATGTGTGTATTTTACGAACTCAGTTTGCAAGAAAAACCGTCGGCGATGGAACTTTGACGCTCAAATTCACATTGTTACATGCAATTCTTATAAAAGCT
The DNA here is from genome assembly GCA_905147715.2 of Xestia xanthographa. Lineage (NCBI taxonomy): Eukaryota > Metazoa > Arthropoda > Insecta > Lepidoptera > Noctuidae > Xestia > Xestia xanthographa. The sequence goes on from LR990656.1 coordinate 15,017,462, forward strand.
AAAATTACTGAAAAATAAACTGAATGTTTTACTTGTTTATTAGAGTTTTAGAATTTCTTTAAATTCCTTGAATTTTCACGGAAAAAATCGTAAAGAAAGCGTAATTTAAGCCATAAATGTCTTGATTCAGCGTCCATTATATTCCAAATAAACTAAATTTTATCAAATAAATTAATATGATATAAAACTTCAATCTACAATGAATAAGTTTCATTAGTTTTCGTTTGTCAATATAATAAGACAAAATTACAATAAATAAAATTGAAGTACTATAATTCTGCGTCAATTCAGGTCGCTCCTCAGTCTCATGTCAGTCTCGTCTCTAATTTTCGTCAATAACAATCGACAATCATCCGGAGATCGCTATTATTATCGACTCGTGTACGCCGATCGAAAAAATTTGATCCAGGGAGTAAAAATAAAAAAATTGCAAAAAAAATGTAATAGGAATACAACTGTCCAGTACAGCAATTTCGATTTATCTCGAAGAAGGTTGTCAAAATAATGCTCAATTTTCCAAGCATGTTTGAGACAATACTGATTTATCATTGAGACAATCAACGTAACTTTTCCAAAGCGACAGAAATTTCTTTTCAATACATTTCCTCGAAAACTGGTCCATAACGCACTACGATTAGGTACAACATGCAACGTATTTCACACCCGTGCGATTTTTTCCACTTTCCCGCACGTGTGCGGGAATGAAAATTGCCACAGATAACTATACCTATACTAAGTCCAAATTGGTTCAATGTCTATAGTCTGAGGTGAATGTTTTTTTTTTATTTCGGCAAAGCACTACGCGTCTTTACGGCATAATTTTTTTTTGAATATTCAAATTGTGTTTATAAATAGAATATCATAGATAAACATGACTATTAAAAACGAATAGTTACTTTTATACACAAATTAACATTTATTTGTGTTCTCAAAAAAATATAAAATAAATCTATTTTTTATATTAGGCTGTTTAACGGTTTCATACCTTTGCCTCTCCTTCAACCTGGCGAAACCAAAGCGCGAAAAAAAAAGAAAATGAAAATCATAGTTTCATAGTTCGTGCCAAAAACATTTTTCGTTATTTTATTTCTTCAAAAGTGTATTGAAAAACGTCGTTTGATACACGTGGACATTTGTTATTGCAATTCTCGGCTCAAAAACACCCTCGCCTACGGCTCGTGTGTTATAATTCCGCCTCGAATGCAATAACAAACTTTCTCCACTTGTATCAAAATGTACTATTGTTTAATAATTCTAATTGTATTTATATTATATCGTCATCATCAGTTATATTTGGTTTTCCTTTTATTGGAAGGTCTGGATTCAAGACTCTCCAGTTCAGTTAGAAGGCGCAAAATGGTGGCACTCGATTTTTTTTATTTTTTTATTCAGTTTTGAATGGAAAGATTCCGTAACATTATTTGTGCGGTGTTTTTACCAAACACAGCTAATACAGAATCAAATTATTTTGTCATCTAAAATCCATCCAGGTATTTGAAAAACGGTATCATTTTATCATTACTACTGCCTTCCGATTTTATGTAGTTTAAACTTTCAGTCAAGTTTTCAGCCGGCAAAACTGGCAGTCAGCTGTCAGTCCTACCCACCTTCTTTCCTTTTTTACCATTAAGTTTTAAATTTTTGGTGTACCCGGTATCTAGGTACATCCTTTACCTAAAGTATATCATTAAGTTATGTAAGTTACTTACCAACGATTGCATATCATCTGCATTTGCTTCCGGAGCCAATCTCATATCAACGACCATTGCCATTTTTGCAGCTATTATATTCGGAGCGAGCCCACCCTAAAAACAATGAAATAATAAATCAATGACTTCACATGATCCTTGTTTAAACAAATAATGACTTCTATGGAAATCGGATTCTTGAGGATAAAATACCCCAATTTTACAGGAAACAAGACAATCAATAAAGCCATTGTGGAGCAAAATAAAACAGACTGTATCCCTGCACTTGACATTCAAGTCTCTTCCTATGCCCTTGTCAATGTACAGATAATCTTTGATCATGACCCAGTTACGTTCGGAACTGTAAGAAAAAACTGGTTAGCAGATACTCATAAAGTGAATAAACTGTAGTTATCGTTGTAGACATAGTTTGATAAGTATTGCTAGCAGATAAAATAAAATTAGGTATTGGTGCTCTAGGGCCTAGCCTTTTTTTTTTTTTTTTTTACGGATGGGAAATCATCAAATAACTCCTCCCGCTCTGGGCGGAGCAGGAGGGAGTGTCAGACTTTTACTGACTAAAACCCATCCATGTTCCTACATCGCCCTTTGTGTTCCGGGGCCACGGTATCTCTTTCGAACAGTCCCGCAACCCCGGCAGGCATCGGTCCTTACGGACCCCTCCCTTTTTGCTGACTCTCTTTGAGGGGCGCGTGGAACACGAACGCGCCGTCGGCACGGCCTGTCGTCATGACTTCATGAGACGGACGGACGGCGAGCTAGCCCATAGCCGACCGTCCACAGGCCCGCGCCTACGGTGGCCGGGGGCCACGTGGTGGTGGCCCCCGACGCCCGGGGCGTCTCCCGCGGCGGCCGGGACGTTGAGAGGTTCTCTCCCTCTCACGTTCCGCCACCTCCTTCTCTAGCATTACTGCTTCAGAAGGAGGAGACGGCGTCCGATTCCGTCTCGCTTCGGACCATGGCTTGCACCAGGGCCGGACGCGAGAGGTCGCCGCCGCCGATCGCCGCTTCGAGGACACGGCGGTGCTCTAGGGCCTAGCCTCACCTGTAATTCAAGTTGGTAGTAATGACAGGCGCGGATACAGGGGGGGGCAATGGGTGCAATTGCCCCCTCCTGAACCGGACCCATATACGTCATTAGCCAAGCTTGAACCAGTTTGACGGAATTGAAACTAAATATTCTAGTTGTACATCTTATCATGGGCGTTGCCAGGAAGAGGCAGCTGCCCCTAGAGGCTCAGGATTTAAAAGTTATAGCTTTTCCTGCCTGATGCCATAGAATGGTATTATGTGTAATAAATTTTAACGTAAAATGGAATCACTTCATCATCAGCCTATTAATGTTCCCACTGCTGGGACACAGGCCTCCTCTCTATGAGAAGGAATGGGCTATAATCCACCACGCGGGCCCAGTGCGGATTGGCAGATGTCACATTTCTTCGATTTTTTTGTTCTAGGACATGCCGGTTTCCTCACGATGTTTTCCTTCACCGTTTTGAGAGCAGTGGTGATGAAATAAATTACACAAAGTAATGCGCCTGACTGGGTTCGAACCCACGCCTTACTGTTCGTAAGTCGGGGCCGCCACCACTGGGCCACCGCTGCTCTCGCAGCGGTGATGGAATCACTTAAATTAAGTTATTGTTTAACCCTGCGAAAAAACATCAAAATGGCTCTTTTTTTCTACCTCTGTATTGGCACTCCTGTTGGATTTTTGAATGATCGATCTATACAATAGACAGAGCCGGAAATAAATATTAAAAAAAATATATGCAATTATAGCATAATTATCTGTGGCAATGTTTTAAAAAATTTCGAGCTCGCTGCGCTCGCTCTTGAAGCCTAGTTTTTCATGAGTCTTAACTTTGTGTATAAGGGACCCAGGTAACAGCAGGTCGCAGTGGCAGTAGGTCGGTAGGAAAAGTGTTAAAATTTTCGAGCTCGCTTCGCTCGCTCTACAAACTACTTTCTCTTGAATTTATCTAAAATTCAACCAAGTAACTCCTATATGAACGTTTGAAACCATTCTATAACCTGTCCAAGGCAAGGTATCGTAAGAATTTCTCGCTACGCTCCACCCATGCATATCATGGATTTCTATAAAGTAACACCCATAAAATATCATAAATATTTATATATTTTTTAATGAATTTTCCAAAAATTGCCCCCCCCTTAAAGGAAATCCTGTATCCGCGCCCGAGTAATGTTAAGTGAAAGATTTTTAGTTTTTGCAATTTGACCACCAACTTAGATACAAATAAACCACCAGTTTTCATCTGTTTGTATACTACTACTCTTTGGCTGTCATTCTTGGACATTTGTTTGAAATAAAATGACTATAACGCAAATGAACGCGAGAGTGTTGCTTGACAATTATTTTCCCTGGCAGTACGTGCCTCACGCGCCACCGCTTATCCGCACGGCGCCGGCGGGCGTTGGAGTGAAACTCACATCGCATTGGTTTGTATAAAATCCGTTGATGCCTAACACACATTCACCGCTCGACTGCGCGGACGAGTGGCGCCTACCGCCTCTCCGCGCGGCGCACCGCCAATACATTTGCTTGGCCACCTCCGCCCGACCGCGCGGACCATAGCGGTGTCGTGTGATATTCGTCTTACTTAAAACTTACTTGTATCATGTTAATGTTGATACTGTTGTAACCGCTGTAATCAGTAGCATTCTTAGTTTTCATAATTTGTTTCTGCGTCTCCCTGTACGCCATGACAGTGTTTATAAATCGATGAGCCTGTAAGAAGTATTCATGAAAGGTTAGATTGAATGAATTGATTGAAATTTCACAGACATTGGTACTTATTTGATGAATTTTGTTTAAAAGAAAATTTCGTTCAAAAGCTGGAACTTTGTAACCAGTCGTTAACCGACTCTTAATATGCGTGGTCTCCCGTAACAGACGCTTCGCTACGCTAATTTACTTAAATGATATATTATTTATCGTAAAAATTATATTCGTACCTTTTCCATAGCACTCTCATCTGGCATTTGAAAACCGTGACCACCTTCACCGTAGACAGTAAACTCCATTTCTGTAAAAATAAAATAACAGACAACTCATTTAAAAAAGGTTACGTAAAATAATGAAGTCATCCTCAAAGGTGTTGGTAATACACGAGGGCGACGCTATTATGGTCCTCGGTGCGCTCAGGATTCAAAGAAACACTCACACACACTCACAACAACTCTCGGCTTTAAAGACGTTCCATTGGGTGACTGAGTAATAATAGTATTTTAGTAATTAAATAATTGTAAAGGACTATTTTTTTAGTTTACCCGTACTATCCCACTCCTGAGAAAAGGTCTCCCCCCATTCATTCCACATCTCACGATGGTGTGCTTCTTCTTGCCAATTCGCGAAAGAATTTCGAAAAACAAAACATGCAAAGGACCATTATAAGAATTAAAAGTGACAGGTACTGTAGGTACTTACGCCAAGGTCTTCTATCCACAAAGGTCGCGAAAAGTGTCTCATCCCGTGATGATATCCCTTCGTCTAAAGCGAATCCAATGTTCATTGATTGAAAGGCTTTCGTTTTCACAAACGCTTTTATTCCGTTTGCACCTCCAGTTTCTTCATCTGTAATAAAAAATATACCAGTTTGTTAACAATCTCTAACTTCTAGACAACAGGTAGAGAACTCTAAAGCGTTACATTCTTAAACAGCTCTAAAAGGACTTTGCAGTGTTAATTCGTACTTTGAGATTAATTTATGGGAACAGCATATCGCGACAAAATGTCCTTTGAACGACCTCTCCTGGCTAACCTTCTTGGACTCCTTGCGCTTCGCCTTCTTAACCTCTAAAGTCCCGACCGGGTGGAATTCCTCTAGTAAGTGGCTACGACACCCAGAACTCAACAACCTAAGTATCTATAGCATGCCTGTCTTATCAGCTGCCCCATTGGGTAGTTGGTCTACGTATTGATGTTTTATATGGAACAGCTGACAATTTTTTCGCGATTACGATGTTGGTCCCATGGAAAAAGTGTTCAGTTTGTTGGTTTGTATGACACCCTTAAATATGGCTACATCAAGAGGTATAAAAATACCCAAAAGGCACTTGTTCTTCCCATCATTGCGATCATATTTTTGTTCTGGACCATACCAGAGGAACCTTAGGACAGAGCTATTGAATGTCAAAGTACCAACTTTTATATCCTACTTATGTATATTTTTTGTAATACTGCTTTTAATTATTGTTACTTTACTTGTAATTAAAGCGTGATTTCCCGCATCAAAAAAAAAAGTTGCTTCCCAGCAATGTTTGCGTAGTGACGTAGTGTGTTACTAAGTTTCATGTACAGAATGCTTAGTTGACGGCTTATTCGAGGGTCTGTTCACACCCTGTATAACAAAATATATTAGGTCATTCACCTTGATAGGTAAAACATTTGTGCAACAAATAGCCAAAAAAAAGTTTATTTTCGTTCAAGTAAATGTATTCGATATCCATGTTAATTTATTATTACCTGCACTTTTTTTATTCACACAAGTAAATCGAGGACATTCATTCTTAAGAGTTACTTTGTCTGTTCGTAACATTTTTACGTCGTAACGGCTCAAAATATTTCCGATGAAATTTGACACAAATAGACCATAACCTGGGTACAGGACACCGTATATTTTGCTAAGACTAGTTATTAATATTATTTACAAACCTGGCATTGCTGTAAAATGTAAAGTGCGTGCTAAAGTAACATTATGTTTTTTGAGTCGTCTAATAGCCTCCATGTATTGTATGCCTACGTCTTTGGTATCCTGTGTACCCCGTCCGTATATGTCACCGTTGGAGTCCATGTGTGCGCCGAAAGGTGGATAGGACCATTCTTTCTGTAACGTAAATGATTGGGTTTGTCATGCTTTTTGGAAGGGTATGGAGGGCTTTTTGTCCAGCAGTGGGACAAAAGAGGCTAAGTAAAAAAAAAGCAATCGGGGCAGTTTTTGGGGACTGCAGATAGAAATTAAAACAAAAAGTACACAGGCTCCGCCCCAGTCGTAGCACTGGTTTTGCCCCACGCGTGCCTATGTGGTGACTGGTGCTACGCCGTAGCGGATGCTACGAGTGCTACGAACGGCTGCGAAGCGTGACCGCACGTTACGTTACGTGACGATGAGTTCAATGTTTTTCCTTCACCCAAAAAGTGCTCAACGCGCCTAAAGAAGTTTTCACTTCAAAAAAAAATGTAGAAAGCACTTGCTGTTGCACAAAAATAATCAGTTCCTTATATTAAGTATGCGCTAATACCATTACGAACAAGGTCCCCGCTATCAAACAATGAACCACTATCATGTTAGACTATATTTAGATTTTTATCTGGGAAATGACGAGTAAACTTCATTAGTTTGAGGCAGGTAACGGTAAGGTAAGTACCTAGGTATGCTAACAACGGTTATCAGTAACTCCAATTAGAGTATCATAAGTAGTAAGTACCATATAACCGGGTTAAGTGGTTTGAACAAGAATGGTGTGGAACCAAATTCTGATTCGAAAACCAGCTCACTATATAAAGTGCTAAATGTATATGATACACTGATAATAAACGCGGCCATCTTCCCAAGACATCTTAATTACCGATTATGCTATAGCACTACCATCATTCTGAGAATAGGCATCCTTATACTGTTGGTGGTATGCTAGAAATCGTTGATATCGAAACAATTAATTATACTTAGGTACCTAGGTACTTAAATAAAGTGACCATTTTCCAGATGATATTTGGTCACTTTATTTAAGTACCTACTTTAAAAACAAAAGGTGTCAAAAGGTAGACGTGAGTGGAAATCGGCCGGGACGGGACAACCTATACCTACATTCTGAAATTATTGGTAATGTTTTTCAGATAATAGTCACTCGCAACGTGGCGAAAGGAAAATGTAAGGGTCGAAATTAGTAGCGTTCGGCAGTGTCTGTCTGCCCCCATAGGAAAATTGCTTGAATTTATAAATGTAGGTACTTTTTATGTAGGTTTAACACTCAGTCACTGTTTAGCCTTACACTATGCGCCAAATGCCATCTACATGAGAAAATGTGGAGGACGATGGCTCAGGAGGACCCAGGTTTTTACCTCATCGACTTTGACGATGTCCATGTGTGTGTTCAGCATGATGCTGGGCAGTGAGGGGTTGGAGCCAAGCACCGTGGCCACGAATATCGGCTTCCCAGCTGGCGCGTGCACTGTGAATGGTATTCCCAGTTCCGTCGCCTGTCGGGCCCAGAACTCCACGGCATGTTCTGTGAGATACCAATTAATGGTTGATTATAACGTTCTTGATTGGGTTGCAGTAAGTACTATCGAGGACCCTCTCACCTGACCACCACTAAGCTAATTTTTGCTTGCACTCGCAACATAGAAACGCTCTCTAGCCCCGCCCCGTTGACTTTGTATAGAAATAATGAATGAAAAGATACCGAATCGGCCGAGCGCACTGACGACGCACGCCAATCGAGAGTTATTGTTATTTTGCGCGCCAAAGTTGACGCTTTCCTAATAGGCCCAAACTTTAAGGGGGCGTGGCTCGGCGCCTCCGCATGATTTAAGCGAAAAAAAAATAAACTGGTCAGGCGGAAAAGACCCCCATAGTACTTACATTTGTAGGATTCTGAATTGGATATTTGAAGTTAAGATTCTGCACAACTCTACTTTAGCAGTAGCACCTACACAAACACTTGCACCTGCATAAAGTGATTCCTTCGAGATTCTCAAAATGCTTAAGTAGAATTTGACTCTTTCTCCAGTAATACTTACTCAGTATTAGCGACAGTAAGTCAAAATAAAAATAAATATAATATCTTATTTCTCTTATGCCTACATAAGCACTTAGAAAACGTCGAGAAAAGGTGCACGGTTCGGGTTGATACTTAGTTTCCTATGAAGAAGCACCGGCAAGACACTCCATGGTTACAGTGAATAGGTCAACAAGCTTACTCGACTATAAATTGGGCGTCGCGGCGTCTTAAGTTCTGCATATTTAACCGCGCAAATCGCAAATCAATTGAAGCTACATCTATACATTATATCCTATTCCTCCTGATCGGTTCTATTCGATTCGATTCCGCACAAGCACACAGTATTTACGTAGATAGGTCGTAAGGCGGATCTCTTCAACAACAAACTATTTACTTCTTCTTCTACTTTATAACATCGGAGTTATTTTAACGTAATATATAACGTTTTTAAACATCGGAGTTATTTACACAATTATTAGCCATACCCGCATATGAAACAAAGCATTTTCTCCACACATCATTCTTTCATTTTCATCTTTGAGAACTGATAAAAAAAAACAATAATATACACGCATAATTGTCATTTCAAGAACAAACTGATTAAGTCAGGTGAAAAACAACAGGAAATAGTACATTTTGATACAAGTGGAGAAAGTTTGTTATTGCATCCGAGGCGGAATTAACTCCCGAGCCGTAGGCGAGGGTGTTTTTGAGCCGAGAACTACAATAACAAACGTCCACGTGTATCAAACGACGTTTTTCAATACACTTTTGAAGAAATAAATTATAAGAACGAAAAATATTTTTGTCATGAATTACTATGAAACTATGATTTTAATTTCCTTTTTTTCCGCGCTTTGTTTTCGCCAGGTTGAAGGAGAAGCAAAGGTATGAAGGCGTTATACAGCCTAATATAAAAAATAGTTATTTTTTATTTTATTTTTGAATTTATAACACAAATAAATGTTTATTTTGATTATAAAAGTAACTATTAGTTTTAAATAATCATGATTATCTATGATATTCTATCTAAACACACAATTTGAATAATCAAAAAATATTTACGCCGTAAAGACGCTTAGTGCTTTGCCGAAATTAAAACAAAAAACATTCACCACAGACTATAGGCATTGAACCAATTTGTACTAAATATAGGTATAGTTATCTGTGGCAATTGTCATTCCCGCACACGTGGTGGAAAATGAAAAAAATCGCACGCGTGTGAAATACATTGCATGTTGTACCTAATCGTAGTGCGTTATGGACCAGTTTTCGAGGAAGTGTATTGAAAAATAAGTTAATTCATATATATATATCAGTCAATGCTATAGTAAGTCAACGACACGTGCAGGGTGAGACCAAAAAAATAAATGAAAATTAATTACTACTCAGAAATGACGTAACGGTTCAGCAACGGGTCGTAATCAGCTGCCAAGTATGTAATATTATAAAGTATTCGGATAAAGTTACCTACTTAGCTAGTTACTGTTATCAGCTGCGGGTTGTTTAGTACTATGCACGATAGCCTTTTGCTATCGTGTCGGGAAGTTGTTTGGTTAAAGGTCATAAATGGGTCTAATATAACTCTTATAAGTCTGTTACTGTTATAGCTATTGCAACTGTGCATCATAATGTTACTTTATTACCTATATTTAATACTGTTTTTAATAATCCTATTACCTGGTTCTCGGGCTTTATTAGCAGGCGGCGATTTCGCAAAAAAATGCTAGATTAACAATGAAATACCATAACATTGAAATAAATCACCTGCGAATAAAATAGTAGATTATGCACCGAGGGGCTAAAGTTGTGTCTTATGTCACGGGCGTCATATTGAATCTCGAGCGCAATGAAGGATTCGGGATTTAACTCACGAGCGAAGCGAGGGAGTTAAGAGTTTAACTCACGAGTGAAGCGAGGGATTTAATACAAGAATCCTGAATGCAGCGAGGGATTCAAGCTAGCCCAAGGCAAAGACACCTTTAGCCCAGAGGAGGATACTCTACTTTTTACACCTACTGTGAGAAATTAATAGCCATAGTACGAAAAACAAAGTAGGTATTTATTGAATAAACAAACAGTAAGAATAATTAACTAATGTTACAGCCAATTACTATTATGGTATTACGGCGCGGTACAGTATTTGTTATTATTAATGCCAGTTTTAATGTTATTCCATTCCTTTTAAAAAATGGTTCGTAGTTATCTAATTATTCTTACAATATTATGTCTTCGAAAACATGGCAACGATATGAAGAAGCAGGCGTTATGATTTTGTAGGAAATCGAGAATCGTCATCCACGCGTAGTAAGGGTATCGAGAATAGCTTTCCTCTTTCTGGCACCAAAGGGTGTTTGTTAGTACTATACTGCCAATTTAGCTGAGCATGTGTGATTCCAAATTCAAATCACATTATTGACCAGCGGGTCATAATGAAATCCAGTACAACATTATTGACCGGCTGTGCCCCCGGCCACTAATTACTCACTTTAGGTTAAGGTTGCTTGACATATAATTTAACATTTTCGAGCAGGTGGTGTGAAAACTATTTTTTTATCTTTTGATATAAAACGGAGTTAAAAAAAAAACGCAAACAAAAGAAAATATATAAAAATAAAAAAGTGAAAAACAACTTTAGCATCTGAAGCCGGTAGGTATGCTAAAGTTGTTTTTCACTTTTTTGTGTTTTTCTACTTACTTATGTTTTCTTGTTTGTGTTTTTTTTTTCAAGTCGGTTTAATTTTTGCAAAAAAGTTTTTTCTTTATTTTTCCATTTTTAGTTGTTCCCAAACAAGTCACCATGACATTTATTTTACATTATTAACAATACATGTCATGGTAATAGGCTTATCCAATAAATGGAACTTAACATTTATTTATTTAATTACAACGGTTTTATTTAAACCAATTACTGTAACTAAAACTAGAACTAAAAGAGTAAGAGATAACATAAAATTAAAATATACAAAATAACGTAAAGGTCACACATTCATAAATTCCTTTCACAATACTTCTGACATGCCAATATAATGTTTGTCCATCCATTTGCAAACATACCTAACTTTCGAAATCTGAGTGTATTGTGCACATCTGCGCACCCCCTCAGAGCATAAAGGCGTGATTTTACGTCATAATGTTGTATAAATAATAAACAAAATACATACACACGAACATATATAACCTCCTCCTTTTTTGAAGTCGGTTAAAAATATGTTCACCCAATAACACAAACAACAAAGTTTAGCTACACATGGTTTTTTATTGGTTTGTTCTCGCGGAGGATAATTAATGGAGGATAGAATAGAATATTCTTCGAAAACTACCTATACATTTTACAACCGCTCTTAACCCATCATACCCAAGTAACACAGGAAACATTTTAACAAACGAATAGTAAACTTATTTAGAACTTAAGGTCCGTATAAACTCTTATTTGAGTTCACCGAACATCTTGACGCTTTATATTGGTATTTCAAAACCATTATGATGCTTTACGATGTATAACGGTTGCATAGCGGCATATGAAAAGGCTTTTGTAAAGCCTTTAGTTTGAGTGCAGCAAACCACAAGGCAGCTGTATAGCTTTCAGCTGTTTTTAGTGCGTTTGGATCTACAATAGCATTTTTAAGTAGTACGATAATGCTTATTGCCGCTTAATAGCATAAACTTGTACCATTATAATGCACCGTAAATCCGTTATACAGCTTTAAGATGTTTTTAGTGCCCTTTGTTGTGTAGTAGCACTATTAAGCAGTAAGTAAAAGCCTAGTACCGCTGAACAGCATCAACGTGAATCAATGTAATGCTTGCATTTATAGAGTTCAACTGAGATCTGTTGTACAGCTATCAGGTATTTAATCAAATACACGTGAGTTATTGTAATGCGTAAAGCTGTATATACATTCATTTCACTGTATTCGTAAAACCATTTGTCGGCCATATTGGGGAAAAGCACATATTATATGATCAACAAAACAACAGGTTTAGGGTGGATGGGTTTAGGGTGGTGGGGTGGTGGAGGTTTAGGTCAGGTTTTAGGGTGGATTTTTTTATTTTCATTTCTTCTTGATTTTGAACTACGGTCGTCCGTCTGTCGTCGTGTGTCTGATTTTTCTCCATTATGGATAATTCAAGTCTACTGGTATACCGGTGAACCCATATAGAGCTACTTTATAGACAATGGTATTACAGTGGCACATCAAAAGTCTTTTCTCTGGCCTCTAGCTTAATAATTGTTCACGTGTGAGTATTGATACTACCGGTGGCATTAATTAGCCTTTTTAAGGGCTCACCTGGCTGCTATAGATCGACACCATTTTGTAAATATTTTATAACCAAAAAATATTATCATTTGGACCTATTTATAAAAGCAATAGACCTATATCATAATAATATAACTTTATTTAATACTGCTCAACCAACACTATTATGTTAATTATGCAAAATTCGTTCTATACCTAGGAATACACAATTGTTTTGGGCATTTCACACATATTTTTATGTCACATTTTATATGAAAACCACAAAATAACGAAGGCGCGTGAAAATTTTCAATGAAACTTATATAGACATTTACAGTAAACTACATTGCGAATAATATTTACAGGCATAAAATAAGAAAAGAGTCAAAAACGTATCCAGGATTATAATTTTTGTTTTGATGCAAACAAATATGGTGTCATTCACTCAGTTTTGACCGTCTTCGTCCATAATATATTGCTTGACATAGTTAATTGTATTATAACATTTGTACCGTAGTATTAGAGATGTTTTTGCAATGATGTAGGGTTTATTTAAGTTCTAACTGTGAACACTTAGATAGCCTCAATCATTCTTTTAGAACAATCTAATGCTAGTTTAATGCTTTTGTAATGCAATTAACATCTTCATTATCAATAATATTGCTAATAAGTATAATGTTTCTGTAATGCGGTTGGCAACTTCATTGTCCGTAATAATGTTTCTGTAATGCGATTCGCAACTTATTTGGTCACACTAATGCTAATGTAATGCGCCTGTAATGCAATTAAACAACTAATCAAACAACTAACTTATTTATGATCTAAAGCCGTATAATTTGTGCCCAAATAAGCATTACAGTAGCCGTATAAACGTTTGTAATGCTATCATAGAACTAATTCAAAATGCGAAAACGATACAGAAATGCTGTAAGTCGGCCGATATACTGCTTTGATGTGTTACTTGGGTATTGCCAACAACTAGCAATTAAACTAAATTATAATACTTATCAGCACATAACGCTCGGTAATTTCCCTCTATACCCATATAAAAAATCACAAGTTTCAGTGTTAATCTACGAAAGCGTACTCACTTATATTTTCCTCGTCGCTCGTGTCAATACGGATGTATTCCCGAAATCTCTTAATTGCACCTAGTTCAAGATACCCAGAATATTTGTTTCGCAATGGTCTAGCATCGCTCTTGTGTATTATAGACAGAACACACAGCAAAATCAGGGACTTGAACATCTTTATCCTAAGCCTGAAACAATATAATACTTAATTTCATGAAGGAGGCTAAAATAACCTATTCATGGTCATAGATACATTTCCGCAAAAGTTGAAAATGTGTGGATGCAAACAAATAGAGTCCAAACTCGCGTTTCCTTTTCCGGCACCAAAAACAACTTAATAAAGGGAAGTAACTATTTATAAGATGTGGATAACGTAGTTAGTTGCACACTGATGCAGTCTCTTACCAATTATTTGTTAAAACCATTTATAGTGTGTAATTGTTTGTTTTCCCTAATAAATAAAATAAAATAACAATAGCACTCCTACATAAATATTTGTATTCATTCATAGTCCTTGTAAAATAGTAAACTTTAGTCTAAACATTATTTAGTAAACAGGTAAATCATGAAACGTTAGAGATTGTTACGATTAGCCTCAAGAACAATGACTCAATTACCTATATCAAGTCAATGCTAATTGCTCCAAACAAAAAATAGTAGATTGTATCATAAGGGAGCAAAATCATATTTTTACGGCGAGGGCGCTTTTTTGAATCCAGAGCGAAGTGAGGGATTCTAGAGTAGAATCCCGAGCGTAGCGAGGGATTCTTTAATAGAATCCTGAACGTAGCGAGGGATTCAAAGTACGTCGCCCGAGCCAAAAATATATTTTGCGCCCGAGTGACACACTCTACTTTTCATCACCCACTATGAGAAAATAAAAGGCGCCTCATAATTTTAACCGACTTCAAAAAGGAGGAGGTAATTCGACTGTTTTTTTATGTATTTACATCGATTACGCTGATATTTATGAGCCGATTGACGAGATTGTTCTTTAGTTTGATGCGGAATAGTTGCCATTTGGTCCTATAAAAATGTAACATAGTTTGGCCCAGTAGTTTTTATTTTATGAACATTTTTACTTCAGTCGTGTGGTCTAATTTCAACATGTAAAATAAATGCATATCTAATATTTGGATAGGATATTACAACTAAAAATGGAAAAATAAAAAAACTTTTTTGCAAAAAATAAAACCGACTTCACAAAACACAAAAACGTTAAAAATAACTTTAGCTTCAGAAGTCGGTGACAAAAAAAAACTAAATGAATCAAACAAAGGAAACCCCCTCAAACCCTCAAACTGGCGCAGGAAACTAAAGCACGGAATAAAGTTCTGTGGCGGGAACGCGATAAGGTGGAAACAGATAGGTATCGGGATCTATGTAACAAAGAGCTGAAAAATATCCACTATCCTGAGTTGTTTGAGAAGTGTGGTGATCGTATGTGTCATATTGTAGAACATAGACATGCTCTAGATCGTATGTATTGGAATATTGTAAATACCTTGTCGGGGGCTGCTGTGCAGGCCTGGGACAACAAGCAACCCCAAAAGGTGAGACAAGTGGCAGGCTGGAACAAACACGTTCGGGGCGCTTATGGGGAGGCCCGGTCTAAGTATCAAACGTGGCTGTTTTATAATAAGCCAAAATCCGGTAGAATTTGGGAAGACATGCGACGGAGTCAGAAAATCTTCAGGGGTAGGCTTAAATGGTGTCAAAATCACCAGGATCAGATTAAGATGGATATACTAGCGACGCACCGAGCGTCTAAGAATTTTTCTGAGTTCTGGAAATCGACCAACAAGCTGAAGGTTGGGCCGGGCCGCCCTGTGAGTGTGGGGGAATGTAGTTCGCCGGAGGAGATAGCCCGCATGTTCAAAGAACGATTTATGGTATCATCACCACTTGGGCCGACCCAGGGGGTGATTGATGATGAGACTAGTCGTGATTATGAGCCGATCCGTTTCTCTGCCAAGAATGTAGCTGAAGTAATTCAAAGAATGGCTAAGGGAAAGTCTCCGGGTCACGATGGTCTCAGCATTGAGCACCTCAGGTGTGCGGGGGTACATTTGCCTAGAGTGCTGGCGCTGTTTTTCACGCTTTGCGTTAGCCACTCATACCTTCCACCCGATATGTTGAAAACAATAGTGGTGCCAATCGTGAAAAATAAGACTGGGGATGTATCTGACGAGGCGAATTACAGACCGATATCCTTGGCCACTGTAATTGCTAAGGTTTTGGACGGTATGCTGGACAAGGAACTTGACAAATGGATAACTATACATGACGCACAGTTTGGGTTTCGGCCTGAACTTTCCACTGAGAGTGCGATCCTCTGTCTAAAGCAGACCGTCCAATACTACAAGGATAGAAGTACTCCGGTGTATGCCTGCTTCCTTGATCTCTCAAGGGCATTTGACCTTGTGTCATATGATGTCCTTTGGGATAAGCTCAGGGGAGCAGGTGTACCACCGGAGTTGACGGGTTTGTTCCAGTACTGGTACTCTAACCAGTTAAACCAAGTTCGTTGGGGAGACGTTTTATCTGAAGCGTACAGGTTGGAGTGTGGGGTGAGGCAGGGGGCTTAACCTCACCTAAGCTCTTCAACCTGTATGTAAATGAGTTGATCGTTGAACTCAGCAGCAGACCAGTTGGATGCAAAATAGGTGGTGTTAGCGTCAATAATTTAAGCTACGCTGATGACATGGTGCTGCTGGGTCCAACGGCTGGCTCAATCAGGGACATGCTGAGCGTCTGTGAGAGGTATGCAGCAGCCCACGGTCTGGTATATAATGTTGCGAAAAGTGAGTACCTGATCTTTGCTGCTTCCGGGAAACATTTAAATTACGAGCCCATAATATCCCTCAATGGACGAACCCTTAAAAGGGTCGCCCAATTTAAATACTTAGGACATTATGTCACCGAGGACCTCAAAGATCAGGTAGATATGGATCGCGAGCGCAGGGCACTAGCAGCCAGATGCAACATGCTGGCTCACAGATTCGCTCGTTGTAGCAACGAAGTCAAAATAACTCTGTTTAAAGCTTATTGTCAAGGGTTCTACACGAGCAGTTTGTGGGTCGGCTATACGCGGAGGGCTCTAGATGCTCTGCGTGTGCAATATAATAATGGCTTTAGGGTGCTGTTGAGGTTGCCCAGGTTCTGCAGCGCGTCAAGCATGTTTGCTGCAGCACGAACTGATGACTTTTATGCCATTATGAGGAAAAAGACCGCATCCTTAATAGGCAGAATGAGGGCTAGCCACAACATTATTTTGAAAACCCTAGCTGAACAGCACGATGCACCGATAGTGAGACACTTTGTCCGGTTGCTCGTGAGGCAGGGATGACAAATAACAGAAATAATTATGTACTTAGTTAATAAATACTAACCCTTAGTTGATAAGTTTGTTTGTGTACTAACCAGTGGACCAATGTTGTCAAATTAAATAAATATATTATTATTATTATTATTAAAGGTCACCGACTTCTGAAGATCTAAAGTTATTTTTCACTTTATTGTGTTTTTTATTCACTGTCACTTGAAGAACTAATTCTTCAAAACAAAACTATGAATTTCTTACAATTCATGAAAATTGACGAAAACGCGGTCTGTAGTTCACGCGTTTTTAATTTGATTTTTTTTATTCAGTCAGCGCGGCGGCCGGCGGGCGGCGCGACTGGGCCGTCGTACCAGCCAGTCTTTATTCAAACAATATTTGCGTTCGATTTCTTTCGGCGCTGAACACTAAGATGTTCCAAATTCAAAAAGTGCGCCGCAATTATCTTTGCGGCGCACTTTTTGAATTTGGAACATCTATAAAGAGGATTAAAAACTCATTACTGCCCGCTAAAAGTTTCCTAAAGAAAACACCACCTTTGGGTGCACTTAAAGGCGAACCAAGTCGTCCTTTTCGAATAGATGGGATGAAAAAATAATTGAAGAGCACTTCCTCAAGAATAGTAATAAATCTGTTTTAATGAATTTGAAATCTCCAATATTATATTTCAATTTTTTTTTAAATCTCCGATATTTAATTTCTAAACTTTTTAAACTACTTAAATAAAAAATGTAAGTTGAAAAATCGTGCTAATTTATATTCAAAAGTGTTAGTATGTACTTATAAAGGAAAATAAAAAATGCCTACTAATAAGTCAATGCTTACTCACCTGCTTAGTCGTGCCAATTTCCGTAAGTTAATGATCGCAATGTTGCTTGCACTGCACAGAACCTATGTTCGTAACGAGCGAATTTTCTATAAGCTGATACTTTGTCGTCAAGGACGGTCAACCGCTACAAGTTTTCATATTTGAATTCACTCAAAGTTCCAATGTTCTTACATTTAACTAAAATAATAATAAATAGGTAATAATTTAGGAATTCACAATCACGTTTAGTCTCAACCAAGACCTGAATGACTAGTTTATATGTTTAGCAAAATTTAATTTAAAATATTTCAAATGCAATAGGTCAACACAATCATACGGTCATGAATTTAACACGATAAAGGGTATCTCATATATTGAAAAGTTGTTAGATGTAAACAAAGCTATCGTAACACTCTTTTTGACCGACTTTCAGTACTCAGTTTGCCTTCACGTACCTAGTTCAAGTATTTGTAATTTTACAAAAAGAGTTGTAATATAATTGGACTCTCAAACTCGCACTCAGTACGACATCCGCTTGAATACTGATTGTATTTACAATGGTTTCATACGCACTACGCACCTACTGAGTGTCAGAGGAGATCGGCAGACCCCAGGCCCGGATCTAGGGGGGGGCAAGCCGGGGCCCATGCCCCGGGCGGCAAATTTAGGGGGCGGCAAATTCAAGCTTGGCTGACTTACGGTCAAAGTTGCGATAATGATGAGTTGTAACGATACAACTCATTGATTTCTGTTGAAGACTGGAAAACTGTTCCTGTTGAAGAAGAAGGAGCGCCCTACAAATATACCTACATGCATGGACGTGTAGGACATATAGGTATTGTTGTTATGAAAGCACCTACCCTGTGCTTTGAAACAAAACGAGTTGGATATATTATTGTATTGTACTTCAAATTGAAATTATCATTTTACTCTTCTAGCTTTTTGTTCTGCAAACAAGTCTATGACCTTGTCATAATTTATTTCATGTGCCATTCGATTTTCTATCGCTAAGATTGCGAGACTTGACAAATGTTCCTGGCTCATAGATGATCGCAAATAACTTTTAATAAGTTCTGTGATGACTTTGGAGCAGTCTCCACAGTAGTGAATGCCCAGAGAGTACCTGTGCCAGAGGGAAAATGAGAGCGCCATGCCGTCTCTTAATGCCTCTTCTTATGCCACTTTTTCGTTACGAGTCTTATCGCCGTAAAAGTGATGTGCACTGGGTTTCGAACCTGGGTTGGTGAACTTCTCATTCCACCACTAGGACCTGGTGGAGCACCGCCCTGTACACCTCGACATCATGTCGTTGGCGGCGCATCAGGTACTTGCTCTGTGTAAGGACTATAACGTCAAGATCTCATGGTGGTGATCCGGCCAAAAAGCTCGCCGCCTTGAAGGAGACCGTTTGATTTATTCTCTTCACCCTGACGGCCATCGCTCTCTGGGTTCATCGCTAAATTACAGTAAGTATTTAGGTCGTCAAGTTGTCCGCCCATACTGGCACTCCATAGGGAGCTATGGACTGTACCATCCCCATATAGAATATTCTGCAGGAATTAGATCCCCCTCAGATTGGGCAGTAGCCACGAGATTAAGTTGGCGGTGCCCATCAACCGGGGTATCAACTGCTGAAAATGCGGCAATTAGGGACGAGTCCCAGGTACTTCATCGTCGACTCGGATCCCATCTACGACCCTAGAGCTGTCGTCAAGATACAAGAGACGACCTGCCGAAACGTTTGGCTTCACCAGCGTGTCATCAGCATAACAGATGACACAAACACCATGAAGAAGCTAACCGCGAAGCACCCAGTCGTACATAGATGATATCTCTATCCGTCAGATAGGCCCTGATTATGTAGCAGAAGTTGGTACGGTATAGGTTTCGCATGGTGTAGGAGTGCCTCCAATCTTTTTTTTCTCGAGGTGGAAATCCTGAGCCATGGGGAGAGTCGAGGAGTCTGACAACTGCGCAGTTGCTCTGCGAGGCAGCGGCATCTAAGCGGGTCCGACAGATCCTCAGCAGACAGGCGCTGAAATAGGCGGTCTACAGTTTAGCTTTCAAAGAGTTTGTCTTCCTCATCTAAATCGATGGGCTAGTATGCATGTGGGGTGTCCCATGGTCGAACTAGTTGGACAGAGCAGTTGGACCACTGCCCCGGACTGATATTTGTAAATATATAGTGTAAACACAGAAAGAGCAGCGCTAGTTAGGTCATTGTGGCATTCTATCCGCGCGGCTTATGCAGGGATGGAACTATATAAGGGCTTTTTGTGCTGCAGCCCAGGGCCCCGTGGATATAAAGGGCCCTCAGTCACCTTTTGCAAAAAATGGAGCATGTGAACATTTTCAACAAGATCTCTCTCTTCTGAGGAAAGACGTAAAATTTTCGAGCTCGCTTGGCTCGCTCTTACAGACTTGGTTCTCTTGAATTTTAACTTTGTCCATAAGTCACCTAAGTAACTCCGGTAGTTCGAAACAATTCTAACCTGTCTAAGGTAGGTAAACTGTTTTTTTAGGTTTTCGAACTGGCTTTGCTTGCTTTTTAGACTACTTTTTTTAGACTTTGTCTAAAAGTCTACCAAGTAATTCCTGTATGAAGGACCGAAACAATTCAAACCTGTCCAAAGCAAGGTGTCAAAAAATTTTCGAGCTCGCTTCGCTCGCTCATGCAGTCAAGTTCTTAAATCTTAATTTTCGAAGTCTAATCTGTCCAAAGTAGGGTGTTAAAATTTTGAGCTCGCTTCGCTCGCTCTTGGAGCCTTAGTTCCTTTTTCTCATTAAATTGTCTCCCTAAATTGATTTAGTAGCATCTATTTAACAATCAAATTTCATTTAGTTCCTAACCTTTTCAAATAACTCTTTAAAACCTAAACTAACCAATCCGAGGTCACGGAGGTGCTAACGTTTTTGAAGTGGCTATATGCACTTCAGCTGCATCCGTAAATAGTAAACTTAAAAATCGCACCCTTCTGATAGGCCCCTCTTCTGGCCCAAAAGCTGGCGACGCCCTTGGCCAGGCCCCCAGGGGCCAACAAACTCACGGTCCACCCCTGGGCCTATGGCTATCATTAGGCGTCTGATGACTGAAAGAATGATGATGATAAAAATAAAAATATAGGCGGGCGAGGGCGGCATTTTTCAGTTTTTGCCCCGCCTCGAAAAAATTCAAGATCCGGGGCTGGCAGACCCTATACTATAATTCTTATCGAGTAGGCAATATAGTCGTCTATGGTCTTCTATATCTATACATATAATAAAACAGTAGAAAAACTGTGTCTGTACATTGAATATATTAAAAAATAAATAATTGAGGGGGGTTTAGAAACAGTAATAGAGCACGAATCCAAAAAAAAAAGTCTGTCTGTTTGTCTGTTTGTCTGTTTGTCTGTTTGTCTGTTTGTCTGTTTGTTTGTACACGCTAATCTTCGGAACTGCTGGACGGATTTGAATGATTTTTTTGTTGTTGTATAGGTATTAAGTCTGGGCAAGATATAGGCTATAATTTATCTTGGAAACTTGAACACCTGATGCAGAACCACAACAGACCAGCTGAACTATAAGAGATACAAAAATGGTACCATAGCAAAAATTGTTCCACGTGATGGGCCTTTTCTGCTGAGAGAATAAATTTGAAGATCTGGAACACCTGATGTGGAACTCCAAGAGCCCAGCTACACTTACATATATAGGAATGACGTTTTAGCAAAAGTTGTTCAATCTGATGAGCACTCTCTGTTGACTTATAAAAATCGAAGATCTGGAACACCTGTTGTGGAACTCCGAGAGCCCAGCTACACCATAACACATATAGGAATGACGTCTTAGCAAAAGTTGTTTGGTCTGATGGGCATTTTCTGTTGACTTATAAAAATTGAAGATCAGAAACATCTGATGTTGAAATCAAAGCTATCACTTATTTCAATGTATAATTATAAAATATCCACGCGGTCAAGGTGGTAACAGTTTAGGACTGATTTTCGATGATAATGGTGTATCATTGAAAATTTGAGTCTACTGGCCAAAACTATGTCTTCCGGCTTATGTTATTTTAGTGTTTAATTTCCTTTTCCATTTATCTACGTGGCACGGTAGCCTACCCGGTAACGCAGCGGAGCAGTCCCTTAGATTTTAATAAAACTATAACCATGCCTAGAAAGAGGTCAAATCTTTCCCAGTGTTCCAAAGGAGCTAAAAGATTGAGGATCATAAGATCCCAAGAATCTACCGAAGAGCGTCAGGAGAGACTTAATGCTGTTCGAGAACATCAGGCTTCAACTTGCTCCATGGAAACCTCTTCGGATCGCGAAGCACACCTGCGTTCTCAACTTATTTACGCATCTACATCCAGGTGTCTAGAGACCAGTGAAGAAAATGATGCGCGACTGACCGTTGATCGTGAACGTCTGCATTGTCTCGCGAGTTGGAGACATTCACGGAAAGAGAATTACGTTTGAGTTTTCAGCGTATCTAGACATCGACTTCTAGGTATCTAAAGACAAGTGGGGAACGTGATGCGCGACTGACTGCTGATCGTGAACGTCACGCATTGTCTCGCGAGTCGGAGACGTTCACGGATAGAGAATTGCGCTTCGACATCAGACGTATCAGATCTTCGATTTTGACGACCCCGTTGTCGCTGGCATAAGCAACAGGTTCCGCGTACGAAGTCGCGGGCAGAAGCTAGTACATATAATAAAACAGTAAAAAAACTGTGTCTGTACATTGAATATATTAAAAAAAGAAATAATTGAGGGGGGTTTAGAAACAGTAATAGAGCACGAACCCAAAAAAAAAGTTCTGTCTATTTGTCTGTTTGTTTGTACACGCTAATCTTCGGAACTACTGGACGGATTTGAATGATTTTTTTGTTGTTGTATAGGTATTAAGTCTGGGCAAGATATAGGCTATAATTTATCTTGGAAACTTGAACACCTGATGCAGAACCACAACAGACCAGCTGAACTATAAGATATACAAAAATGGTACTATAGCAAAAATTGTTCCACGTGATGGGCATTTTCTGCTGAGAGAATAAATTTGAAGATCTGGAACACCTGATGTGGAACTCCAAGAGCCCAGCTACACTTACATATATAGGAATGACGTTTTAGCAAAAGTTGTTCAATCTGATGAGCACTCTCTGTTGACTTATAAAAATCGAAGATCTGGAACACCTGTTGTGGAACTCCGAGAGCCCAGCTACACCATAACACATATAGGAATGACGTCTTAGCAAAAGTTGTTCGGTCTGATGGGCATTTCCTATTGAGTTTTATGTTGGAAAAAACATAAACACCTGATGCAGAACCGCAACAGACCAGCTAAACTATAAGAGATACAAAAATGGTACCATAGCAAAAATTGTTCCACGTGATGGGCATTTTCTGCTGAGAGAATAAATTTGAAAATCTGGAACACCTGTTGTGGAACTCCAAGAGCCCAGCTACACCATAACACATAGGAATGACGTCTCAGCAAATGTTTTTTGGTCTGATGGGCATTTCCTGTCGACTTATAAAAATGTTTAGTCTTTTTTGTTTTTTTTTTTCGGATGGGAAATCATCAAATAACTCCTCCCGCTCTGGGCGGAGCAGGAGGGAGTGTCAGACTTTTACTGACTAAAACTCATCCATGTTCCTTCATCGCTCTTTGTGTTCCGAGGCCACGGTATCTCTTTCGAACAGTCCCGCAACCTCGGCAGGCATCGGTCCTTACGGACCCCTTCCCTTTTGCTGACTCTCTTTGAGGCGCGCGTGGAACACGAACGCGCCGTCGACACGGCCTGTCGTCATGAGACGGATGGACGGCGAGCTAGCCCATAGCCCACCGTCCACAGGCCCGCGCCTACGGTGACCGGGGGCCACGTGGTGGTGGCCCCCGACGCCCGGGGCGTCTCCCGCGGTGGCCGGGACGTTGAGAGGTTCGCTCCCTCTCACGTTCCGCCACCTCCTTCTCTAGCATTACTGCTTCGCAGAAGGAGGTGACGGCGTCCCATTCCGTCTCGCTCCGGACCATGGCTTGCACCAGGGCCGGACGCGAGAGGTCGCCGCCGCCAATCGCCGCTTCGAGGACACGGCGGTGCTCCGCCCACGCGGGACACACCTCCACCGTGTGCTCCACCGTGTCCTCCGGTCGATCCTCGCAATGGAAACACCCGGGCGTTTCCTCCCGCCCGATTCGGTGCAGGAACCTCCCGAACACTCCGTGTCCGGTGAGGACCTGCGTCAGGCGGAAGGTGAGGACGCCGTGGCGTCTCTCAAGCCACTCCTCAAAGTGGGGACTTATCGCCACTATAGTGGCGTGCCCTAAAATGTTTAGTCTGATGGGCATTTCCTGTTGACTTACAAAAATGAAAGATCTGGAACGTCTCGAATCGTCTCGCGCATCCCGTTGTATTCCCGTCCCCGGGCTCTTAAAATTCGACATCAGACGTTTCAGGTCTTCGATTTTGACGACCCCGTTGTCGCTGGCATAAGCAACAGGATCCGCGTACGAAGTCGCGAGCAGAAGCTAGTATAAAATAATACATTTTATTAAAACAAGCGTTTGGCTAAAAATACTACACAGTTTATTTGCGCGTACATATATTTTATTGACTTGGCATATGCTTTTATGAGACTGGTGATGTATTGATACCGACCCATACCTGATACATGTGCAGACACTTTATTACCCGACTGCTACGAAGCCCAAAAGGAGGGTTATTTTTCGATCCTATATCATGCTTATATTCGTCAGGTGTCAATTTCATTAGAAGTTCAAAATGAATAAATATACGCTTATCAATACGTGGTACAATATTTACGTTTTTAGTCGTCGTATTTACGTCAGGTGTCATTAAATCAGTGTTAATGTCTATTCCTTTGAGAAAAGTTTCTACATTCCGGTATTCATCCTTCGCATGCAGTCTGGGGGTCGTGTTAATTTTAGTGCAGAAGCCAGTGGCTGGTATTCCGATGTTGCGTAGTGCACGTGCATGTCGCGTCGGTTGTAGCTGGTAAAACGACTGGCCTCAATGTTGATCCTCTGTAAATATACATAAACTTACATTATCCACTTTTAACACTGTTTGGACAAATTCTTAGGTTTTCTAAATTCATCTGCCTAGTCTTTCCCCAAACTATACGTTTGTTAAGGACGGCTAGCAGTCTAACCGGATGAATCTATACAGATACATGTTGTGGAGGTCATATAAGCAGTCGCTTTATGTAAAATACTGTTATTCAACAGTATTTTACATAAAGCGACTGCTTATATGACCTCCACAACATGTTTAATGGGTAATACGATACCCCTTGGTGAGTAAATAAAGTATCTCACAGTTTTGTCATAGTATCATTAGTATCCCGCATAGTAACCCAGTACATGTTGGTTTCGTCTACAGACGTGATTCCTGATTTCGTCTCACGTCGAATGTACGAGACTAGTGCTGTTATCTGCTTCACGCATCCATGAGTTAACCTGAGAAAGAACCAATAATAATACAGATAGTGTAGTACCTGTAGACAGAAGTGTCGCATTACCTATTCGATGCAGATACAGGGTTCAAGTTGAAGTTCAAGGCTTCCAGCGAACGGAGTCGTTCGAGAAAGTAATGGTCTACATACCAAAGTCGCCGACATGTTGGCGACATGTCAACTGAACGAAAGGTAAGAAAGTTGCCGACATGCCAGCTTAGGTCTAAAGGCTCCTGAAAGAAGGCAGCCAAATTGTTAATCGTTTTTTTTCGGATGGGAAATCATCAAATGACCCCTCCCGCTCTGGGCAGAGCGGAAGGGAGTGTCAGACTTTTACTGACTGAAACCCATCCATGTTCCTTCTTAGCCATTTGTGTTCCAAGGCCTCGGTATCTCTTTCAAACAGTCCCGCAGCCCCGGCAAGCATCGCCCCTTGCGGACCCTTTCCTTTTTTGCTGACATCTCTGTCTCGCGTGGAACACGAACGCGCCGTCGACACGGCCTGTCATCAAAAGACGAAACTTCCTTATTGGCAATATCAACAAGTCATCATCCAGTCAGTAGGTGTGATAATAAAACAAACCAGTCAGGAGTCCAATTAGGTCTACAACTTTATATTTGTATTGATGGCCTTACCACGAACTGTATCAATTCGGGATCGGCATCAGTGGCCACACAAATAGGTCTGACTGAAGGATACAATAAATTAAGAGTAAGAAGACAATACATGCTGCGCTAAATACCATACAGCGCCCTTGGCGTCTAATACAACAACGCATTCAGGGTGCTGATGGGGTTGCCTTGATACTGCAGCGCATCAGGGATGTTTGCTGAAGCTCACGTAGACTGTTTATAAACGGTCATGCGGAAACGGTGTGCATTCCTGGTCCGTAGGGTGCGGGGCAGCGGCAACAGCATCCTGTCTATGATTGCGAATAGGCATGATTGTGCGTTTGTGAACCACTGCTGCAAGGTTTCAGCTGAGCCTGTGACTTTGCAGCAACGATGTCACAATCTGTTTTGTCATAAAATAAATTTAAAATACATTATTTCTTATATTTTTCATAAAACCTATTTTATTTTTCTTTGAACCCTGTACTTGACAAACTAACAAATAAATACGTACCATACAGCACTAATAATATAATAATAAAATTTATTTCAGACCAAAAGTCCACATACATAAAACACACAAAAAATAAACATTCACAAAACATAAAATGAAAAGACAAAAACACAAAAGACATAATAACATACATAAAATGAAATGAAATGATATACAGATATAGATAGTTATGGATCTTATTTTAAATGTTTATATGACTCTCGACGAGTGGTCATCCAGTGCCACATCATTGGACTATCTATTCATTCGGCCATGATAGCCACCAAGCTGTCAGAGCTACCGCGTACACGCCGAACATTCACACAAGTTTTAGTTATAAAACGAGCATAATAATTTTCGACTTGACTGTACATGCGCGTACCTGCACTAGCAGCTAACTTCCGAGCCGCCATTAAGTTTGAATCGTACTGTAATAGGTCTCAAAGTTAGTCCCATTTAAAAATGAAAAATCGTGTTTGGGCTCATTTCCTGCACCTTTGATGAGAACTTTAAACCTAGCTATGTATGACTGTCATCGAAGGTCTAACGATGGAGACAGAAGGCAGTTGCAAGAGATCCTCAACAATTTGCAGCAATTATATTGTTATTGGGCTCATTTCATGCACCTCCATGAGAACTTTAGACCTGTCTTGAGTATGACTGTCATCGAAGGTCTGATGATGGAGACGGAAGGCAGTTGCAAGAGTTCCGCAACGGTTTACAGCAGCTTTATCGTGTCCCGGCTTATATCATGCACCTTGATGAGAACTTTCGACCTAGCTGGAGATGACTGTCATCGAGTGTCTAAGAATGAAGACGTAAGGCTGTCCAGGGAAGCCCTTATTTGGAAAAACATAAGTGGATTATTTTAGCGATTCGTGTAAATATATCGGAGAAATTAAATTGTTACCCACTTGAATCTACGTATATACTAATATTATAAAGCTCAAGAGTTTGTTTGTTTGTTTGGTTGGTTGATCGCAATATCAGGAACTACTGGTTCAAATAAAAAAAAAACTTTAGTTTTGGATAGTCCACTAAAAAAAAACTTTTTATTTCAGACATTAGTCCATACCTTTTAACAATATTACATTAAAATTAATTACATTAGAAATTATTAGAAATACATTGAAATTAAAATTTCCATTTAAAATTAAAAAGATTACATTTATCGAGGATGGCTTTAGGGTTATCTAACATCACTAACAGGAGCAAAGCATCAATGATAAATGGTGCAAAAACAGGGAAAATTTATTTCTTTTGTTAGCTTGCGTTGCGAGCGCTGCATAAACGGTTAAAGTTACGCAACAATCATATAAGAGGGAATTATTCCTCTTAAAAAGTTAAAAAAAAATGTCCATCTTTTATGGTTGAGTCACACTCTCTCTAACCCTCTCTGTCTCATGTGACGCAGACGAAGTTGCGCGGGTCAGTTAGTTCATTAATATTTTTAGGGGATGTTTATTTTAACAATCGTTATGTACAAGGAATCCTAGCGTAAAAATTCAAGATTCTATATTCAGTGGTTTAAGCTGTGCGTTGTCTATCAGTGGCAAAATAAACGTCGGATATGCTACTACTGACCAGAAGTTTTACCATGCACAGTCATTATAGGACCACCATCAGCGCATAAACGTCCTTGAACTTTTGTCAGCCATTGTCACATATACGTGACAAGCAAGCGCGTGCCTTGTACGCCAAACGACACAAATATGTGACAAAATGATAAGTGAAATTGTTGCTTGGTGTGGAGGGCACGCTCATGCGTTTGTGTTCTGGCGGTCAAAAAGTTATTTGTAACTTGTAACGTACGAAGAAACAGAAATATCCTCTTGATATCATCAAAGGTGCACGATCAAAACAAGCACACATTTAAAGAAATAAGAATGCACTTGTGTAGCAAACCTTCTCTATAACCACTAGCGACATCTATTGGGTAAAGGAGATACTATATAGTGCCGTCCCCTTGACACTAGATGGCGCTTTGCAAATACGTCACTACGTGAATCGCGGTGTTAAGATTCTCCCCGATTGAATGACCTCCGCCAGTACATTTATTTTTTGTAAGACTGAACTAGCAGTGCATTCGTGGATTACGTCCTATTTGGAATAACTACATGAGACTCCGCTACTAAGCCTATGTAAATAAGACTGATTGTCACTCTTTTTGGATTAGAGGACCAACAGTTCCCTTCCTTCGTCCTTCCTGGGAAAAGGTTGTCGGGACCCGTCCTATTTATTTGTACGTTTGTTGAAAATAAATCCTTGTCAAGAACTAATCTTCTCTTCGTGCCGGAAAACGGTGACCACATCCCCTACAAACTGGCGACCAACGGTGGGCCCGAACAGGATCAGCAGAAGTACGTCACGCGCGCAGGCAGATTAACGACGACAACTGTGAAGACCTCACCAAAAGCGATGTCAGTCAACCTGTCCGACACTCAGTTCCAAACCTTACTGGAGAAGATCTCACCGTCTAGGCAAGGATCCTTCACGACGTGCACCGCCCAATATGATGGAACCAAGAGCTCTGAAACCCTAGAGGCGTTCCTGGCAGCGGTTTCTATTTTTAAACAAATAGAAAATATTACGGATGCTGATGCCCTTATCAGTATCCCGCTACTACTGAAAGGAGAAGCAGCAATATGGTGGCAAGGTGTGAAGAAACATATTGTTACATGGGAGTCATTCAAAGACCGACTACGCCATGCCTTTGCCCCTAAGAAACCAGGGTATGTACTATTTCAAGAGATAGTTGGCGTGAAGCAGGACGCTAATACATCTACAGAAAACTTTATAGCGTACAAGAGGATGCTAGTTAGTATCTCAGCTTCCGGAGCCTGAGTTGCCCCAGTCTCACCAGCTGGATTTGATATACGGGTCACTGAGGAGTAAGATCCAAGATAAAATTCCACGAAACTCAGTTCAGACGTTTGACGAACTATTAAACATTTCACGAGCCATTGAACAGCTGTGGATAGAACAAGGCAAAGAATCCAGATCCGGGAACACGCAAGGCAAACAGCAACCAGCAAGTGTGTCACAACCGAAGAAGAAGTGTGGGTTTTGTCACTTCAACGGACACCGCACCGAAGAATGCAGAAAGCTAAAGAAAAAGCAAGAGGAAGTCGGAACTCCAGTCCAATCTGAAGCTTTACGTCCCAAAACGGAACAAACCAGGTCGACACAAGCTCCGTCACCTTCAACACCTGCAATCAGATGCGGCGCACCAGGCGTAGTTCGCAGCAGTTGTACTACGTTCTAACAAAAGAGAACGGGAGCCACCAGCGGATCTAAAATTCTGCTCCTTCAACTTCCGCCCTGACGTAAGAGCAAGACCAGTCATATGTGTGGATATTGACGGTATTAAAGGAGTAGCGTACATAGATACCTGCGCAAAAACAAGCGTTGCCTCATATAGTTTATATAAACAACTGGAAGCAAAGGGACAGCAGTTCGTTAAAGAAAACGCTCGGGTCACGCTAGCAGATGGGATACCTAAATACCAACGTATTCTCAAAACAGTGGTACCAGTTAAACTCGAAGATAGAGTAATACCCACTCCAATCATAGTCTTACCCGAATCTAGAGATAATCGTACATTGCTAGGAATTGGTTTCATGCAGGATGCAAGAATGGTACTAGACTTAGCACAGTTCACCTGGTGGTTCTCTGGCAACCCTATAATCTACGAATTGTACGAGGAGGACCTCATAGCTTTCACTGATACTGCTAACAGCTTTATTGAAATCAATTCTCCGCAAGTTCATTCTTCTCTACCGTGGTCTAAGCAAACGGCTGCTTTGCCGCAGCAGACAGATACCGCAACTTATAAACTGATTCCGCTAGACGAATCGACGATTAAAAGACCCAGAACAGTGTACGATGGATATTCACCTCGCTTTGCTGATTTTATGATGGAGGACGCCGAACGCAATGTTCAAGAAGCGGAATACACTCTAACACCTCGCGAAAGAGATCTCTTCCCTGGCATAGCCAGAATCAATAACTGTACCAATATCGACTCATTCGACTTGTGTTCTATTAACATTAATGATCAACAAAAGAATAAAGTCAATAAAGTTCTGGCAGAGTACGAAGACGTTTTCTTTGATAATGGTAACCCGTCGTCACTTGGAGAGCACACTATCATAACAACGAATGATATCCCTATATCGATGCCTCCTTATAGACTATCCCAAGCCAAAAGTGAAGTCCTTAAGACTGAAGTAGATAAAATGCTGCAAAAAGGCATTATTGTACCATGTACCTCACCTTGGGCCTCGCCTGTAGTAATGGTGCCAAAACCTAATGGAGAAGTACGAGTGTGTATTGACTACCGCCGTTTAAATGCGATAACTGTACCAGATACTTACCCTCTCCCTCGGATAGACGATCTGTTGCATTCAGCTAAATCAACCCCGTTTATGACGTCATTAGACCTGAAAGCCGGCTATTGGCAGATTAAGATTCGAAAAGATGACGCGGAGAAGACGGCATTTATTACTCCTTTTGGCGTCTATAAGTTCAAAAGGATGCCCTTCGGTTTGCGCAATGCGCCTGCCACTTTCCAACGTCTAGTCGATAGATTCCGGGTTACCCTCGGGAACATGAAACTGCTAGCCTATCTAGATGACCTAATCTTATTCTCTACTACATTTGAAGAACATCTTGCACATCTGCGAAGAGTCTTACAGAAAATGAGAGAATACAACTTAACGGCAAACAAAGAGAAGTGTAAGTTTTTACGTTCGTCAATTAAATATTTGGGGCATATCATAACGCCCGACGGCTTGAAAACTGACCCAGACAAAACCAAAGCTATCCTTGAGAGGTCAATCCCTAAAAACCTTAAACAGCTAGTATCATTTCTGCAAATGTGCTCCTGGTATCGCAGGTTTATTGAAAACTTTTCGGCGATAACTCAACCACTTACTAAACTTACGAAGAAAAAGGCAGGTTGGGGATGGAAGACGGAACAAGAAGAAGCATACAACACGCTGAAACAACGGCTTACAACTGCGCCTATCTTAAAAAAAGCAGATGGAACCAAGCCATACATCCTGAAGACAGACGCCAGTGGTTTTGCACTCGGAGCAGTTCTCGTCCAGGGGGAGAAGGAGGAAGAGCACCCCGTGAAATATGCAAGTAGATTACTTACGGCAGCTGAAAGAAACTATTCTACAACCGAGCGGGAAGCGCTAGCCGTAGTTTGGGCTTTGGTCAAATTTCGAGCGTACATAGAGGGCGCACCGATTACCGTTATCACAGACCATCAAGCTCTGAAGTGGCTTATGAATTTAAAATCAACAACAGGCCGTTTGGCTAGATGGGCTTTGCAACTACAGTCATTTGACGTAAAAGTTGTTTATCAACCCGGTAAAATGAACACTGTCGCGGACGTGCTGTCCAGACCCCCGTGTTGCGAAGACACCTGTGATATATGCACAATTACCATAGACATGCCCAGAAGAAGTACTAAAGAAATACGAGAGGAACAGATGAAAGACGAAAAGATTAAGAAAATAATAGAAGCTCTTGAGGAAACAAAAACGGCAGAAGATGCTACCTATTGGAGCAACAAAGGCTATCTAATGAACAATGGCATGATGTACCGCCTACACCCCGACTCTGAAGTAGATGACGCACAACTTTTGGTACCTGAGCATGGATGGAGAAATGTCCTCAGCGCCTACCACGATGACCCTCTTGCCGGCCACTACGGTGCTGAAAAGACCTACAAGAAGGTTGCAAATAGGTATTATTGGAGTGGAATGCGTAAATATGTTACCAGTTATGTACAAAACTGTTTGGAGTGCCAAAGATACAAGCCTTCAAATCAGAAGCCTGCGGGTTTACTCCAGACTACTACGTTAAGTCAACGATTCGAAGTGGTATCCTTTGATCTATTTGGTCCCCTACCGCAAACTGAAGATGGGAAGACATGGATACTGATTGCCCAAGATATGGCTACGCGGTGGGTAGAATTATTCGCATTAGCCACCGCTTCAGCAGAAAATTGTGCTACAACACTGATAAACGAAATTTTCCTAAGATATGGAGTACCAAGGAGACTCATAAGTGACAAGGGAACCCAGTTCGTAAGCGCGGTAATGCAGCAAGTAACCTATAGCTTAAACATAAAACATCAGTACACCCACTTTATCACCCTGAAAGTAATCCTGTGGAACGTAGGAATAGAATAGAATAGAATAGAATAGAATTTATTTATGCATTTTAGATACAGTACACCAGTAGTAAACTTTAAAAATTAGCTATAACTAAGGTACTTACATAGTTTCTAAGTTCTTAATGTACATACACTCACTAAGTTTCTATGGTACACTTTCACAAAATAAGTAAGTACAAACAGTAAGATCAAAAAGTGTTGTCTAAATAACGATTATTAAGTAAAGCAAAATGCCATTTTAACCATGTAAATTAACGTACATTACTTATAGCATAAAACGATTGATAAATGTCCATTGACGGTATACGTAAATAAAGTTCTTTACCTTCCGCGCTAGTTAAAACTGTGTTACGGCAAGGTAAGATTCTCGTTCGATGATTAATTTTCAATCGTATCGTAATGAACATAAAACACATTTTCGCTAATAGTTTTTCCTTACAATGAGAAATAGACGTCGATGACGACTAACAAGTTTAAGGTAAACAAGTAGTATATGCAAAATAACTAGACAAGCATGATGCGTAAAAAATAAAAACGAATTTTAGATTTAAATGCTGGAAATGTAGATATAATTTAGTAATGAACCGTACATTTTGGGTGTGTGTGTGTTGTGTATGTGTTACTTATATATACATATATATTAAACGAATGTATACATATACATATTGTTCATTATATATAACGTGGATATAATTTAGATTATACATTTCCACTTTTGAACATATACATATAGGTACTTATACGGGGTACAAAATAAATAATAGTATAATCTTATATTCATACCTTTACGAAAGTTTCAGTCTGTTCGTAGTCCATTTTACGCAGAAACTCATCCAGTGCCTTTCTACAAACATAACTATTCATATCTTTCAGGGGTTTTATTTTGCTGACACGATTGTACAATAACGGAGCCAGGAAAAAAGAGAAACTCTGGGCAAATGTTGTTTTACATGCCGGGACAACGTAAACATCATGTGATCTTCTGGTAGATTTATTAGACGGTTTTTCACGGATATGCTGTTTTAAAACTATATTTTGTATAAAAAGTTGACGAACGTTTAGGACTTCGAATTCTTTGTATAGTGCAGTCGTTGGATACCTAAATCCTTTGAAATTAATAACTTTCAGAATACAGCGGTGTACCCTTTCTATTTTTATGATATTACTTTTCTTAGCACCACCCCAAGCAGAGATGCCGTAAGAAAGTATTGATCTACACAGCGTGAAATAAACAGTTCTACTAGTGGTTTTATCTTTTAAGTTTCTTACTTTTTTGAAAATTGGTATAAGTTTGCGTATTCGAGATTTTAAATTACTAAAATGCTGTTTCCAATTTAAGTTTTTGTCGATTTCGATGCCAAGATATTTAGTACTATTGGTTGAAGATAACAATGAACAATCGCAATTATTAATATTCACACAATTAGAACAATGAGCTTTCAAGTTGAAATCTGAGGGAATAGAGATATGAAAACCCAATTGGCCATAATGGTGCAAGGAGTGGACCACAACCGATGGGCAGAACTACTTCCTGCCATTCGATTCGCCATGAACAGCACTAATTGTTCCACCACGGGACAAACTCCTGCATACCTAACATTTGGCAGAGAATTGAGGTCGCCAAGGGATAACGAAGTGGATTTCAGGAATATACTCATTTCTGAAAACATCATACCTGAAATAACCCCAAAGCTAAAGACACTGGCAGACAGCTTACTGAAAGCGAGAGAAGTTCAGGAAATGAAAGAAGAAGCTCGCAAAGAATATGTTGATCGACAGAGACGCAACCATCCTCAATACCGACCAGGAGATTTGGTTCTTGTCAACATACACCCGATCAGCAGAGGAAATCAGGGAGTGACAGCTAAGTTTGCACCCCGAAGAGATGGCCCATATGTTATAGTGCAACAGCATGGCCCCGCCTCCTTTAAAGTAGCTTCACCGACTACTCCTGAAAATCCGATCGGTCTATATCATACGTCTGCTTTGACGCCGTATGAAGGTGAGAATTCCACCAAT
Organism: Xestia xanthographa; assembly: GCA_905147715.2. NCBI lineage: Eukaryota > Metazoa > Arthropoda > Insecta > Lepidoptera > Noctuidae > Xestia > Xestia xanthographa. The sequence continues at coordinate 15,052,154 of LR990656.1, forward strand.
GTTCCAGAGCCTGTACAGCCACTCAGGAGAAGAGGAAGACCTGCAAAGAAGGTGGTTACCGAAACCACACTTCCCGCCGGGACAAGAGGACGTGGACGTCCTAGGAAGCAATAAATCTCCAGTTCCTCTCGCCGAGACGTCTTCGGGAACTGAGGGGGAGATTGTAGCAAACCTTCTCTATAACCACTAGCGACATCTATTGGGTAAAGGAGATACTATATAGTGCCGTCCCCTTGACACTAGATGGCGCTTTGCAAATACGTCACTACCGTGAATCGCGGTGTTAAGATTCTCCCCGATTGAATGACCTCCGCCAGTACATTTATTTTTTGTAAGACTGAACTAGCAGTGCATTCGTGGATTACGTCCTATTTGGAATAACTACATGAGACTCCGCTACTAAGCCTATGTAAATAAGACTGATTGTCACTCTTTTTGGATTAGAGGACCAACAGTTCCCTTCCTTCGTCCTTCCTGGGAAAAGGTTGTCGGGACCCGTCCTATTTATTTGTCAAGAACTAATCTTCTCTTCGTGCAGGAAAACGGTGACCACATCCCCTACACTTCAAAATATTATGAGAAAATAAAATCGTGAGTTTTTTCCTGCGTATTTTCCCAAGGTCTGGCCTTTGTATAGGTACCTTCCTACATGCTTTGCATAATGCACGTTTTATGAAAGGTGAACAGACATTATTAATCAACCTGTGCAGACAAGAGGTAATAATAATTGAATGAATGTATTCAATCTTGTGAATGCCCAGCGACCAGGCAGCGTAGACATTGATGCCGCGTAAACGCTACGCTATGAGTCGCGTAGGTGTGCTACGTCGTAGTAAGCGCGCTATGCTGCATGTAGCTATGCTAGAGTGCTAGACCATCAATGTCAGAGTTTAGTGAAGTCACCCTAAATATAAATATTAATATTCTAATCGTAGATAAAAAATAGTAAATCAGAACCTTCCGATTTACGATTGTTTGATGGCACGGTTGGCGCAGTGGTTGAGCGATTGTCTGCCGCGCTGCGTTTTATGACCTATAGTAGATAGTTGTTCCGGGTCGGGCTGTTTGTGTATGTGAGTTTAAATGTTCATAAGCGCACGCACGTTACGAGTCATATTCGTAATGGATCCGAAATTCCTAGTGTCGGGCAACGTTTAAAAAAAACCGGCCAAGAGCGTGTCGGGCCACGCTCAGTGTAGGGTTCCGTAGTTTCCCGTCCGTCACAATAAGTGTTCCCACTTATGAGTTTAAAGGTGGGTATCCATTATGTAAAAATGCTTGCATATACGAATATACTACAAACTTAGTCCAGAAATTATTTTGTACAACTTTTTGTCTTTTTTGTACAAAAACTGTTGTTTCCATCAAGTTCAAAATGATTTTCCTAGAAAGTCCTTATAAAGTTCTACTTTTCAGATTTTTTTCATATTTTCTAAACTTATGGTTCAAAAGTTAGAGGGGGGGGGGGGGGACACATTGTTTTTTACTTTTGGAGCGATTATTTCCGAAATTATTGACATTATCAAAAAATGATTTTAGAAAACCCCTATTCATTTTCCAACAATATATCATACGTTAGGGTTGAAATTAAAAAAAAAATCACTTCCCACTTTACATATAGGGGGGCTACCCTAATAAAACATTTTTTTCCAATTTTTATTTTACCACTTTGTCGGCGTGATTGATATACATATTGGTGCCAAATTTCAGCTTTCTAGTGCTAACGGTCACAGAGATTAAGCGAGGACGGACTGACGGACGGACGGACGGACAGACATGGCGAAACTATAAGGGTTCCTAGTTGACTACGGAACCCTAAACAAGAATACATCCAATACGCATCTTGTTTCCTCTTCAATAATAATGCCATATATTTAAAATTTCGTAGATGCTTGGTTTTTGGATAGTGTCGTTCAAAAAAAGGCAAGACAAAGAAGTCGAAAGATGAGTCCAAAATGCTTGGAAAACCTTCTGGGCCCTTAAGGAGCATATGAAGGGAAGCCTTCCATTAACATTGAAAAGAAAACTCGTCGACATGTCAGCCCCGGATCTTGAATTTTTTCGAGGCGGGGCAAAAACTGAAAAATACCGCCCCTGCCCGTCTATATTTTTACCTTTATCATCATCATTATTTTAGCCATCAGAAACCTAATGATAGACATAGGCCTCGCGGATAGAACGCCATAGGGACCTATCCAGCGCTGCTCTATCTGTGTTTATTACCCTATTTATTTACAAATAAACATACATGGACGTGTAGGACACTATCCTGTGCTTTCCTAACAACAATTTATATTATATTGTTGTTAGGAAAGCACAGGATAGGGTCTGAAACAACTTTCAATAAGTTCTGTGTTGACTTCGGAGCAGTGTCCACGGAAGTGAACAGGGCGTCGCGTCGGTTCCCGAACTATACGGCACAGGTGCTTTTCAAAGCACGCATGCCCGGAGAGTACCTGTGTCAGACGGAAAATGAGGGCGCCATGCCGTCTCAAGCCAGTTTTTCGTCACGGGTGTTATCGGTGTGCACTGTGTTTCGTTACACGAGCCTCTCATACCACCACTAGGACCTGGTGGAGCACAGCCCTGTACACCTCGACATTATGGCGACGCATCAGGTGATCGCTCTGTGTAAGGACTATAACGTCAAGATCTCAGAGTGGTGATCCAGCCAAAAAACTCGCCGCATTGAAGGAGACCGTTTGATTTATTCTCATCACCCTGACGGCCATCGCTCTTTGAGTTCATTGCTGAATAACGGTATTTAAGTCGTCAGGTTATCCGCCCATACTGGCAATCCGTATAAGCGCTATCAACCGTAGGATCCCCATATAGAATCTTTTGCAGTAGCAATTGGATCACCTCAGGATTGGGCAGTAGCTTAGCCAAGAGATTGGGTTCGCGGTGCCCAGCAACCGGGGTCCCAACTGCTGAAAGTACGGCCCAAAGTCCGACCAACAATCAAGGACGAGTCCCAGGTACTTCATCGTCGACTCGACGTTGATACGGACACTTCCTGACGCGATGTTCGCTCTCGGAGGTGGCACTTTCTGAGGTCCATGGAAACAGAGGGCCTCAGATTTCTGCAATGCCACCCAACCGCCGGATCCCATCTACGACCCCAGCTGTCGCCAAGATGGTCACCTGCTGAAACATCTTCGCGCTGCGAAGCGCCCAGTCGTACCCGATGTTAGCTAGTTGCGGCCCCAGAACAAATCCCTGTCCCACGCAACATCCTTCTTGACTCTGATAAAATCGTAGATGATATCTCTATCCCTCAGATAGGCCCTCATTATGCGGCAGAAGTTGGTACGGCATAGGTTTGGCATGGTATAAGAGTGCCTTCAATCTTTTTTTTTCTCGAGGTGGAAAAGCCTCAGGTCTGGGGAAAGTCGAAGAGTCTGACAACTGCTGCGCTGTTGCTTTGGGAGGCAGCGGCATCTAAGGGTCCACCAGATCCTCAGTAGCCAGGTGCTGAACTAGGCGGTCTACAGTTTAGCTCTCAAAGAGTTTGTCTACCTCATCCAAATCGATGGGCTGGTATGCATATGGGGAGTTTGCAGGGCGAAGAAGACTGGAAAACTGTTCCTGTTGAAGAAGATGGAGCTTCTTCAACAGGAACAGTTTTCCAGTCTTCTATAGAAATCAATGAGTTGTATCGTTACAACTCATCATTAACGCAACTTTGACCATACGTCTGCCAAGCTTGAATTTGCCGCCCCGTGAATTTGCCGCCCGGGGCATGGACCCCGGCTTACCCCTCCCTAGATCCGAGCCTGCGACATGTGCATCCTGCCCGTCCTAACCTACGGTGCACAAAGTTGGTCACTTACTGAACAACAGAAGTCCAAACTCAAGATTTGCCAGCGGGCAATGGAGCGCAGCATAATTGGTGTTAATCGAACAGATCCCGTTAGAAATACCACCCTGCGCTCCATGACTCAAGTAGCTGAAGTTGGAGAAAAAACAGCCAGGCTGAAATGGAAGTGGGCAGGCCACGTGGTACGGATGCACCCGGAGAGATGGGGAGAAGATCGTCACACACTGGACGCCTGAGGAAGGACAGCGTCGTCGAGGTCGACCTCGGCGAAGGTGGCGTGACGATCAGATCATGTTTGCGGGGCTAACGTGGCCGGAGATCGCACAAGATAGAGAGGTATGGAAGGAGAAAGTGGAGGAAGTTTGCCCAGCAGTGGGACATTATGTAGGCTAGCAAAAAAAAAATAAAGATTCTAAGAATTAATTCAGAAATCCTTTTTTATATAAGTTGGTAATGTGTGGGTTTTACATTAGATGAGACAATGGTGTCGATTCTGTCGTGCACAAATTAAACTTACTTTAGGCTATTGCTATCTTTTTCTCTCTAATAAAGCGAGAAAGAGACGGACGTAATTTAGAGCTGTCAAATTTAGTTGGATCTTTTTATACAAATGAAGGGTGCACGTAAAAACATGTCGACTAAAACACGGTGAAGCGCAAGGCATAAACTATTTTGACAGCTCTAACTTAGTTTATAGCTAAAGCCGTCCTTTTCGTGTACGTAACCCCAGCAGGAAAGTGTCTCCTAGAGCTATATGAGTGGAACGTTTAATTAGTGCCTTATCTGCTGTAAATGTGCCCCCACATAAAAAATGTGTGCCCCCTGTAGTTTTGGAAAAAAACGGAAAAAACGATTCCTGCTGGGGTAACGTTTTTCCAGCAGGAAAATTCTAAACGAATGATCGGAGAGAGAAAAATTGTGCATGGCCTTGTAGCTTATGTTAGTGCCACAATGTGCCCCCAAAAATAAAATGTGTGCCCCTTCAGGTTTTCGAGATATTGCATTTCCTGCTGGAGTAACGTTTTGCAGAATCGTATATCTCTAAAACCATTGCATGTGCCCCTGTAGAATAAACATACACGAGTAGCTCTTAATAGTGCCCCAATTAGATTTAAGAAAATATTTATAATTTCCAAGTTATCGCGGTTTTATGAAAACTCGAAAAAACATCGCAGCGCCTAAACGAGACAAGGTATAAGCTCGCTGAAAACTGTATTTGGTCCGTCTTAACGCTAGTATAACCATACAAAGTTTCAAAACTGTTCATGCATGCGTTTTTGAATTATCTTGTTATAAGTCAAAACGATGGTGACATAACTTTGACGGCAAAATACAAGGAACCAGCTCAATCCCAGATGTGTGGGTGTATACCAATAATGTGTGCCTTTAGTCAAAAATATATGGTGAAAATTTTCAGCTTGGAATGTTTCGCATTAAGTAAATATAAACAAAAAACAAAACATGTAAACAACGGATGGTTATCCGACCAAATTCGAATGACTACTAAAAAGCGACGGATTCATACATATCGATGACCTTCTTTACTTTACTCACTAACCGGTTCATACGTGTTGTGCATGAGTACACTGAAGTAGAAAAGTAATATGTAATCATATAAAGTTGTTATTGGATTATATTCTACTAGCTGTTTCTGTGACTGCACATGACTATGTACGTTTTAAATAGTAGCATGTGCTATTCCTAGGTAAGCTATCTTCTTCATTCAAAATTTCATTAAAATACATCCAGTATAATTTATGTGTGAACGAAATACATACATCCAAATATTTGCCAGGTCTTTGACCCAAAATATGATTGGCGACGTTTTAAAAAAAATATAGTTCATGAAATGTGTGATTAATACCTACTACGAAAAAGAGGTACTTACCTCTTTTTTGTATAGTAATAAAAAACCAATTATCACAACAGTAAAAGAATGCCGTAAGTGATAAGCCGTAGCTTAGATTAACATTAAGTTTTTCATCATTAGTAGAAGATTCCCTTTTTTCGCCTCCTCACCGCTGCATATCTCTGGCCGCACTCCATCCGCTGACGTCGTGTCGCAAGGAATTGCTTTGTCTAGCTTGGAGAAAGTGAGACAGCTAGTACGCATACGGTATTAGTGGGACAGAGACAGATACCTACCTAAACGTCAGTTGGATGAAAGTGGCGTAATAGTTAAGCATTTTATAACAATGATGTGGTTGTAGGGGTGGTGAATTTTGTAAAATATAGTAACAATGATGGCATGATTTGCGATATTAAGTATTTAATGGCATTGTTTTGACACTTTAAAAGTATTTAGGTACACTTATCAAGTACTTACTTGGATTTTTTTCATTACTTTATTTATTTTCAAACAAAATGTTCTAAATCATGTTTGTTTTGTTTTCATCTATAATTTCCACATCACAAGCTGTTCGATATAGTATGGTCACAAGGTGCATTTAATATATTTTTTAATTAGCCCCCAAAACTTTTGAACACGACTGTACGGACAACAGCTTAGGTATAATACGTCCAATAAGGAAGGTCATCGACATGTATGAATCCGTCGCTTTTTAGTAGTCATTCGAATTTGGTCGGGATAACCATCCGTTGTTTACATGTTTTGTTTTTTGTTTATATTTACTTAATGCGAAACATTCCAAGCTGAATATTTTCACCATATATTTTTGACTAAAGGCACACATTATTGGTATACACCCACACATCTGGGATTGACCTGGTTCCTTGTGTTTTGCCGTCAAAGTTATGTCACCATCGTTTTGACTTAAAACAAGATAATTCAAAAACGCATGCATGAACAGTTTTGAAACTTTGTATGGTTATTACTAGCGTTAAGACGGACCAAATACAGTTTTTAGCGAGCTTATACCTTGTCTCGTTTAGGCGCTGCGATGGTTTTTCGAGTTTTCATATAACCGCGATAACTTGGAAATTATAAATATTTTCTTAAATCTAATTGGGGCACTAAGGGGCACACATTAAGAGCTACTCGTGTATGTTTATTCTACAGGGGCACATGCAATGGTTTTAGAGATATACGATTCTGCAAAACGTTACTCCAGCAGGAAATGCAATATCTCGAAAACCTGAAGGGGCACACATTTTATTTTTAGGGGCACATTGTGGCACTAACATAAGCTACAAGGCCATGCACAATTTTTCTCTCTCCGATCATTCGTTTAGAATTTTCCTGCTGGAAAAACGTTACCCCAGCAGGAATCGCTTTTTCCGTTTTTTTCCAAAACTACAGGGGGCACACATTTTTTATGTGGGGGCACATTTAAGGCACTAATTAAACGTTCCACTCATATAGCTCTAGGAGACACTTTCCTGCTGGGGTAACGTACACGTCATTTTCTCGCACTGCCTTTTAGTAAAAGATAGCAATAGCCTAAATTAAGTTTAGTTTGTGCACAACAGAATCGACACCAATGTGTCGAAGGTATAATATATACTTAAGTTTTCTTCCTTGCTCGTGTCTATGCGAAAGTATTTCTTGAATCTGTCCAGAAAAGGCAGCTCCAAGTAGTGCTGGTATTCCTTAGGTCTGGTGGTATTCCTCAGGGGTCCAGCATTACAGCCCATTACGGAGACACACAGCCAAATGATTATAAACGTTTGTATTACAATTATCAACAAACAAAAGTCGGCTCACGTACCACAGGCAAGAAACGGTACCTTCCTATACTACAGCTTATTAAGTCAATAGCACAAGTACCTAAGCAGAATAGCTAGGTAGCCTAAAGTATTTGTTTGCCATACGATTAAATAATTCTATTAACTATTACCTATCTGAATGAGGTAAAACTTATTGACACCCCACCTTAATGAGTCACGCCAAAACGTTTTTTGTTATCAGCTTGTCTAAAAAATAGGTACTTAACTAAAGAAAAAAAACTGTTTTTTTTTCCATCTTCAAAACGAAACGACTGGGATATTACCTAAATTTGAAGCGAAGGTTGAGTGGGTGAAGCGTAACTCAGGGGCGACGACAAGCAAACTTTAGGGTAATGTTATTTTAGTGGGAACAGGTATGAGTCTTATATAAGGTTTTAGATTAGGGCTTTTTTTTTCTTTTTTTAAATTAGTTTTTAGAATATTTTAGGGCTTCTTATGGGTTTTCAAGATTTTGTAAATTTTATAAAATCTTTAAAGGACTCTAATGGATTTTCCAATTCGTTTAAGGATTCTTAGGGATTCTCAAAATTTCATATTAGTGTGAGGAATACTTCTCAAAAAAACGACAACACGCGAGCTGCGCGCATCTCGCGCACAACGTACATACTTGTAAAGTTAAAATAATAAGTGAAAATAAGTGTAAACACTCCGCATCACCCGCAATTGGACACGATTGCAGATGATGCAGCAGCAAGTGTGCGATTCTTTCGTACACTCGCAGCGTGCTGTGCTTCTGCGTTCCTACTAAAAAAAGCAATGAAACTTTATAATGCTATAACTTTTCAAATCTTGGCTCGATTGCGATGAAACATAAACTATTATTATTTGCACGAGTACGCGCATTAAATACATAATATTTTGAGTATTTGACCACAGAAAGATAACAATAAAATTTATAAATAGAGATTCTTTTCTTACTGTTTAGTGAGATTAACTATATCACATTTATTTTGGGGACATACACAGATACATTGTGTAAAAGTTTAAGTTTTGAGAAAGTTTGTTTATACAGGTGATGGGTTTTTTTAATAATTATGTAAGTTTTATTGTAAATAAACGGTATTGTGTAGAAACAACTCAGACTTACATACATTGCACACATAAATATAGAAATATTTCTGATTCACGAGATCATGCTGTCACTAAAGTATTCCTGCTCCATCTTCACATTGAAAGGCCCTAACATATTTTCGCGTGCCTCTTCATTGAAACTGCTCTTATAATTGAGATTTGTATTTTCACTTTCAACCAGTACACTATTTGAGAATATACGTTTCCCCATTTCTCATTAAGCTTTGATCCGGTTTTTTTTTTAAACTGTTATATTCGGTTCCTATGGCTCCATTGCATGAAATGATTAACGGGGTGAATGAGGCTCGTAAGTCTTCAGCTGCTCGGTCGTATTTTGAATGTTTCTCTCGGCTATGTCTCTGTGCTGTTTTTTGCCATGTGAGGTTGTTGTAAGAGGAAGCGTCAGCATTTACAATGCGATCGTCGAAGAACGCTTTCCTTGCAGGTTTCCACACATGGTTTAATAACATAACACCTATAAGTGCTGTTTGATTGATACGTGCGTCTTGCATTATGGGTTCTATTGTGCCAGTTCCCCAAGCTAGCTCAGCCCAATTTTTACAGTCATCTCTGTTTTGATCGTGACCTTTTTTCTTCTTGCAGTTTAGTGCATAATTTAAACCAAAAACCAAGCCTGTAGTAAGACGATGATGATTAATATTCGTCATTATATTTTATTAAAGATTTTTTTTGGAAGCGGAACTGTTCTTTCTTGATTATGTTAAATTTGTTACAACATTCGATCAATCTTTTGTACATGCACTTCTCAAAATATCTTTGACTAAAAAAAAAGTAGAAAAAAACAAACAAAAGCAAACAAACCAACAAACAAACAACAACAAACAAAAACAACAACCCAACAACAACAACAAACAAACAACAATCAAATGTCAAATGTTATCAACATCAGATTTTTCTTCTTTTTTAAAAGTGACACCTGATTCAATGCCTAATGCCCGTTTTCACCATTTTTATCTCTATGGTTTTCACCAACACTAAGTAAAACCTAACTCAATGACTAATGCCAGTTTTTACCAACACCACACCAACACTAAGTGACACCTAATTCAATGCCTAATGCCCGTTTTCACCAACACTAAGTGATACCTAACTTAAAGCCTAATGACCGTTTCCACCAACACTAAGTGACACCTAACTCAATGCCTAGTGCCAGTTTTCACCAACACTAAGTGACACCTAACTCAATGCCTAGTGCCCGTTTTCAACAACATAAGTGTTGAGGACAGCGCCATCTGTGCACATCGGGAAGAACTACGAGGGCCTCGCGTCGAAACATTCAACATCTTGAACACATTGCGCACGCGACACTAGCCAAGCAGCAAACTACGTAGCTCATCCAACAACGACGAGATGGCGCTGAACCACGGATATAAAAGGTTGACGACGACCTCCATGCGACCTCTTTTTTACTCTTCCCTCTGCCGCGACCACAAAACACGAACTGAAGTCTATCCTGTGTGCTTATTTGTAAATCTCAATAAATTCCTTTCACTAGAAGAATAAATCAGTCACTTTGGTCATCATACCTGATTTGCAAAAACCCTATAAAATAAGGAACACACCTTAACAATAAGTGACACCTAACTCAGTGCCTAATGCCACACCTGAGTGGCTAATGCTCGTTTTCATTATTACTACGTGTCACCTAATGCCAGTTTTCACTAACACTAAGTGACACCCACTCAATGCCTCATGCCAGTTTTCACCAACACTAAGTGACACCTGACTCAATTCCTAATGCCTGTTTTCACCAACACTAAGTGACACCTAACTTAATGCCTAATTCCCGTTTTCACCAACAATAAGTGACACCTAATTCAATGCCTAATGCCCGTTTTCACCAACACTAAGTGACACCTAACTCAATGCCTAATGCCAGTTTTCACCAACACTAAGTGACACCTAATTCAATGCCTAATGTCAGTTTTCACCAACACTAAGTGACACCTAATTCAATGCCTATGCCTAATGCCCTTTTTCACCAACACTAAGTGACATCTGACTTAATGCCTAATGCCCGTTTTCACCGACATTGACTGACACGACGATCGAGATTCTACAACACAGGACACAGGTAGGAAAATGAAGTAGATAATCGTATTGGTGGCCGGACGCCGCGCCGGACGTCTGCACCGCCTATCTACCTCGCACATCTGGAAATTTCAATTCGTTTTGTGATTCATTTCATGACCGCCACATTGATTGCGTTTGTACCACGGATGAAACCTATTGTAATAATTATGTTATTTTAGCTATTCAAATTTGCTAAAAATATTTATCATTGAGTTGCTTAGGCGGGATCATAGGATATTAAGGAGTCATTGAGACCGATTTTCGGCCTGTAGAAATTTTAAGTGTACCTACGTATTAAATACGTAGGTATGTGGTGTGGCTAAGTACTTATATACTTCTCAGTGCACTTAAATTCAAAATCTTAAGATAAGGGTGAGGATAGTAGCATAAAATTCCAATAAAAATCCCATAAAAACATAATCTATACTTATATTAATACAATAACTACTACTACATTCATGCAATCATTCTTTAATAGACGCATTAGAGTCTTTCTCATCGCTGAATTCTTCCAGTGACGTTATGTTGGCTTGTCCTTCTAACGGCAGATCTTTGTACCCTTCGACCTCGTCTATGGCGGAGTAAACGGCTCTCTTTTCGATCTTTGCTAGAATCTTCTTGTCGTGAAATGAGTGGTTGTGGAGATTCGCCCTGTTGACAAAGGTGGTAATTATAGTTTCTCAAATTTCGAGTTTCTAGTCTTAGGCTAAAATCCATAGGAGCTTACATTAAGGGCCTATACGGGCTCAAATGGCTTAGCATGATCCTCTATTACGTCTAAAATACTGCAGCATTAATTTTGAAATAAATATTTGGTAAATTTGAAGATTAATGCTAAGTACTATGTGTGACGAAAACACGATTCCATAAACTTTTCTCGATCCAAAAAAAATCCATAGTTACCTACCTCAAAATCGAACAATAAACCGCTGGTATTCAAAAAGTACTTCTTCAAATTAGATCATGAAACTTTGCATACTAACTGAACTAACCCTATAGCAGGATTTAATATGTGTTTTATTTTTTTAGTCCAATCAATAGGTTTTTTGTAAATAGCAAAAAACCACTCATTTCGCACTAATCAGCAGCAGTGACTGACGTAACAACCACTTTGTAGTGCAAGCTAATTAGAACTTTATTCTAACAGTATTTCAAACGAAGTTTGAACTTGAACCACCACAAATAGAGTTGCTAATTTTTGGGTTAGAAGGGCCATATGCTGCTGCTGCTGGTTTTTAGTTTATACACTAACACACATTGTACTATTATGATATCTAAGTTAGTCTGTAAGGTTATTTATTTATCTATGGACAAAGGGCCGAAGTAGCCTGAAAATAAAGGTTTTATTTTCATATTTTAATATTATCAAGTCGAACTCGGGCAGTAGCAGTTTATACGGAAATGTGCCTCATTCGAATGAAGTTTATGTGTGTACTAGCTTTTGCTCGCGGCTAATTAAGAAGCCTTAATTTAGAATTTGACAATCAATTCAGATTGTACTGTGGTAGTAATAATATAATTCAATCACGATTCGAATAACACGTGGCGCCATCTATTTTCATAAGAACGTTATTATTATTTTCCTTGGCAACACTACTTTTTTTCGGGATGAAAGGTAGCCTATGTTTCTGTACGCCTGACAAGGTATATGCAAAATTTCAGTATGATCGGTTAAGTGGTTTAAGCGTGAAAAGGTTACAAACAAACAAACTTACATAAGCATTTTTAGGGTTCCGTACCCAAAGGTTAAAAACGGAACCCTATTACTAAGACTTCGCTGTCTGTCCGTCTGTCTGTCCGTCTGTCTGTCACCAGGCTGTATCTCATGAACCGTGACAGCTAGACAGTTGAAATTTTCACAGATAATGTATTTCTGTTGCCGCTATAACAACAAATACTAAATATAGTCAATGGTACGGAACCCTTCGTGTGCGAGTCCGACTCGTACTTGGCCGGTTTTTTTTATAATATTAGTTAGGATTCCTATATAGGCAACATTTTCAATTAATTGCCAAATTCGATTTTTTGTTGCTTTTAAAATCAATAAATAGTTGAGTCATTGGGTTGATGAAACAGCGACGTCACAGTTTGCTATTGCCATACAAAATCTATGAGAGAACCGCGTTTTGACAGCTCTTAAAAAGTATCTCAATGGGGAGACACACTGACTACTAATGGCGCTAGCATAGCTGGTTCTCAACATCATCATTGGTTGAAAATGTGGTAATGTCATTTTATATTTCAAAATAGCTTAACCTCATTGGTCAGATTGAGACCAGCTATGGTGGCGCCATCTTAGATTATCTTTGCCTGTGTCTCCCCATTGATTGGTGTGTCATCTACCACCCCCTTTGTGTATTCCACTGACCTGTTGAGAACGACGTTGCCCTTAGTAACCAAGAAGGCGGTACACTTATTGTTTCTGTAGTCCACACAGCGCCACCTCCTCAGACCGACGCGCGAGGTCGTCGAATGCAGGTTGTATATGTATCTATTTAATATCACTTGCAGCGAGCCTCGTATTGATACCGTGAATTGTAGGTTTGATGATGACTCTGTAAACAAATGAAATCTGTAGGTGAAGAATAGCAAAATTACAATATTCGCCAAGCAGAACAAAAAATAAAAAACAATAAAAATTATAAATAAATTAAAAATAATTAATTCATATTAATTATTATAAAATTTTCAGAGATGGTTTAGAATAGACATTATTTTCGATATAATGAAAAAAAAACCGGCCAAGTGCCAGTAGGACTCGCGCACGAAGGGTTCCGTACCAATTATTATAAAAAAATCACGTTTGTTGTATGGGAGCCCCCCTTAAATATTAATTTTATTCTGTTTTTAGTATTTGTTGTTATAGCGGCAACAGAAATACATCATCTGTGAAAATTTCAATTGTCTAGCTGTCACGGTTCATGAGATACAGCCTGGTGACAGACAGACGGACAGACGGACAGACAGCGAAGCCTTAGTAATAGGGATCCGTTTTTACCCTTTGGGTACGGAAGCCTAAAAACATATTTTTTTAAATAAAATTTCATTCCTGTCCACCACTAAAAAGCGAACGTGTGGATATTGCAACAACACAATTCAGTTCAACAACCTAGATAGGTAGCAGTTAGCACACACATACAATTGGCGGTGCATGCGCGTGCATGCACTTGTGTGCGTACACAAGTGCATAGATTCCCACTAGGTTTATGATTTAGAACATGTTTAACACTTTTTTAAATGAATGCTATTATTTTATTTTATATTTTTCGACAATAATATTTAAAATGCACTTTTGGATTGATATAATATCTAGATCTTAATTTTAAATTTTGGCTGGTCATTGAAAACTAACCCTGTATATGTCTTATTCAGTTCTCATTCTCATGCTGAATCACAGGCTTGCTTTACAATAACCGACGACGTAACGACAGATTGCCACTATGCGATACGTTACGGAGTAATCTTTTTAACATTTAGGAAGCAGTTTGAAACGTACTGATACAGTTAAGACTACGTCATCTCACTACTAGGCAAAGGCCTAATGTGGACCACTGACTGTTAGTTTTGTCTAACTCGGTATCTGGCTGTGTCACGTCTCCACATATGTTTATTTTGGCCCACAACGCATCGACCATACAAGGCCGTAGCCAGAAAACAATTTCGGGGGGGTTTGGTGGAACAGTAGAAAAACAAAATTGTTTTTAGAAAACCATTACAGAAATATTAACACCTTATTACTGTTGGGTATGTGTGCGTGTGCCTACGCACCGATAAGTACATTAGCAATAAACGTCAGTGCGTTACTAGCAAGCAGTGGTTTCACTCGTCTGTCCTCGTACTTAACATTGGCGACGAGGATGGGATACGAACCCACGCGTGCAAAGCACATTGGATTAGCAATCCAATGCCAGATCGCGCGGGCGACGGAGTTCCTCCCCTAAGCTTAGATGTTTGCATTATGTTTCTAAGCTAAGGGGAGGAATGTTGGGAATAGGGCGTGCAAAACCGGTTTTCCGGTTTTGGCAAAAACCGGAAACCGGACAAAATTTACGGATTTTTGAAAACCGGGTCTGAGAGTCAAAACCGGAGTTAACACCGGTTTTGCCGTTATTGAATTACATTTTGATTTAAATCAACTTTTTTCGAATTGTCGTCATCAAATAAATCCGAACGCAACCCACACCCTCTTACACTTCTCCCTCCGCGACCCCCGCACCCACGAAGCGACTCCTGCGACCCGATCCCGCATGCCCAAACTCAAACCTTACCTTAAACTTTTCCCAAACCCAATTGTGCTGTCTGTGCTGACATATCTGCGACTATTACAAACTTATTGCAGCAGCTAAAATATAAGCTCAAGGACTCTGATAACATCGCCGTAGTTGTCTCCGAGTAGTTCGTGCCATCGTTATCATCTCACGCTGAAGTTGTAGCTGATGAGCTAACTCTTCAAGAGCAGCTTGATAAGGAATTGGATAAATGCAGGAAAACCCCCAAGAATCGGTCTTATTTCGACCTTGCATGGTTTGTCAAGGAAGAACAAGCCATGTATGAAAGCATGACGTAACTATTTGATGTGTACAAGTGTTGAGAGTGGGAAAGCCTTTTCGAGTGCTGGGTACTTTTGCAACAGAATAAGAAGTACGCTATGATCTGATAAAATGTTAGATGCACTTCTATTCGTAAGAACAAATTATCAAGAACACCGGTCTCATGGAAAAAAATATTATTGTTTATTTAAATTAGTGTACGGTACACAGTTGATTTGATCTCGTTTTATAGTCAAATATGAATCCTTTAATGTTGTTAGTAGTTCGTAATTAATGAGCTCAAGATTAAAAAAATCGAGACGTTTTTTTTAATCTTTTCGATTTCTTAATGATTCGGTACTATGCATGTTATTATATTATTGTCTTAAACATTTCTTTTGGAGAATTAATGTGGATTGTACGTTTGTCGAGTTCCCCCAATATAACACCGTAAGTTAACAGTGGGTACACATTACCAAAATACGCATTTCTCGTAACACTTGGATTTGTAGTTTCTGCCAAAACTGACAATGCGATTAGAGATACCACAAACTTACTTGTTGTTGATTTGATCTCAGATAGTTAATCTTTATATTATTTTAAGTTCATGTTATCCATATATTCCAAACTATTAATGTGGTCTTCTTGGTATTGGCATAAATGGTTGATTAAAAAGAGGTTTGATACAATTTGTTTTATTTGTGTATCTGAAAATATTTTGTTGTTAAAATTCAACTACATATGTATAAAAAAAAAAAAAAATGACGAAACCGGGGCTTACACCGGTTTCCGGTTTTGGGCCCTCAAACCCGGAATTCAAAACCGGTTTTGAAGACCTTCCGGTTTTGCACGCCCTAGTTGGGAATGTGTGTGTGTGCCTACGCACCGATAAGTACATTAGCAATAAACACCAGTGCGTTACTAGCAAGCAATGGTTTCACTCGTCTGTCTTCGTACTTAACAATTAACTTTTAGCTTTTAGCTTTTTTATTAACTTCTAGCTATATTTGCAGCGAACAAATCAATTACCTCCTCGGTGTCAATGTCAATTCTGCGGTGGATTGACATTAACGTCATACAACTCTGCGGTGGATTGAGATTAACGTCATAAATAAAAAAAAACAGTAGGTAGAGAGTTGTGTTGAGTTGTTATACAATATTAGATAATATAATTGTTATGTATAACAATATTAACAACAGAGTGAAACGGGCGCGCTGCATTCTCATTAGTACTTAAACTAAAATATATTTTTTTTTTTAAATTTCTGGGGGGGATCAATACCCCTTGATACCCCCCTGGCTACCGCCTTGGCCATACGACCGTTTTACTGTAACCAGCGAAAAAATAAAAACAAAAAAGGTCAATTAGGATCCCCTTACTTTTCTCTTTACTAATATCTCGAGCTAGGTTAGGTTTAGACTCAGCCATTTTGAAGTCCATGTCGTCATCATCGTCGTGTGTGCCGGAGTCGTCCATGAAATCACTGAAGTTGTGGTGGTGATCATGTTCGTCTTGGTGCGTACTCACTGGCGCGTTGACGGTCCCAGGTAGGTTTATAGAAGACATTGATGGTAGCGTACTTGGCCTGGATAAATGTATTAAATATTAGACATTAATACGTATTTGAATGTGAAGGTGCGTCCACAAAAAAGTTACTGTATGTGTATATGTTACAGTTAAAACAAGTTTTTGTTAGAACTAGTATTAACTGATTTGTCGTCATCCTTTCCAGTGATATATCACATGCTGTTATTGGTTCCTAGGCTGGCTTCCATTCATTTGTCCGTCCTCCAGATAATGTTTAACAGTCTACGTTCGTTTCAATCATCTCTCAACACACAATGAACTTTGATTTCGGTTGAAAGTTTAAATCATAAGGATAAAACGGGTTGTCGAGAATATCACGCCGCGCGTACGCCGCCGGGCGACCGCGGGCGGGGAGCTGAGGCCGTGGAGGGGGCGCTCGAGCTGCCAGCCCGCGCCGGCCGGCACAGCACTGCGTCATCGTCCACCGAGCGATTAATTACGCTTTATTTTGCACGCCTATTCAAATTAATTTAACCGTTTTGTTTTCCTATGTAAAATCTTATTATTATACAGTCCACTATTTATCAATTCACCGCGTTTTAGTCCTCTCAACACCCTGAGGATATCACCCATTCCTTTCTACGGGTTTTCCATAGTTAAAACTAGGTTTCATTGTTATTCAAATCAGTTAATACTAGTTCTAACTAAGGCAGTTAGTAAAATCTAGTTTTAACTAGGGAAAACGCGTTTTCACTAAAAACGGGTTCTAACTGTAACATATACATTAATTATTAGATCAAAAGATACAAGTTATAGAAAAAGCTAAGCTTATGGAAAGTTTTTATCATGTTGAAGCTAAACAAAAGGTAACTTCGGTGTGAATGCACTTTGACTGACTGGAAGAACCTGCGTAGTATCGGGAAGATAGTTAATTTACTGGTTGCAAGAACTATTGCTGAGAATTAGGTCCTGGGTTTGATTCTCGAATCGGGCAGTAGCAAGAATTTTTCGAGTCTGGTTTTGTGACCGGTTGATGGTAATAGGCTCGCCCCATATTGCATGGGGCTTTAAATATAACTGGCGAAGAAAGGTGTACTTAAGGTGACCTCTGCTGCCTAACCCTTCAGAGAAAACAGGCTAATGTTATGTTACGAAGTTATTTAATTAACTTATTTTCATGTTAACTTACATAGCATGGTCCGATTTTATAAAAACTTTTCTTGCTGATTTAGGTATATTGACCTGAAAAAATAATCGATTAATAATAGATATAATTATTATTTTTCAGTTTTTGTTATTACTCATCTTGAAAGGAAGAATATTATTACCAGATTTGTGAATTAAAATTTTTAATTCAATAGGAATCTCATCTAGAGTATTGCTAAAATAGAATTTGACAAGTGCTCAACTTCAAATTCTCATTCAATTCAGAAATGGGGTGTTTGACCTTTGTTTTAAATTATATTAGGTATAAGGTATTATGCTTACCTGTGGTATAACAGGTTGAGATACCTGTGTGCCCATCTTGTCTGACATAGGGCCACCACTCATTCTCTTCATGGCAGTGACATGACATATTTCAGTGTCATCCAACTGTGGCATGTTTCCTGCCACTCTGACTGGCAGACTCTGATGGGCTGAACCCTACAGCAGGTAGAATTATAGTGATTTTGAGGCATTACTGGTAAGATAAATAGAATAATAATATTAAGCACTACATAAAATAGGAATACTGTCTTGATTACAGTTATAGTTCATTACAGGATACGTCTCAATGGTATAGTGGTTAGCATGAGATCCCAGATTTGATCCTCAATAGCAGCCTGAAATCTGGATTGCCTGTTGTGCCTTTTTAATGACAATGACAATAGGGAATAAGCATAAATTTTCTTTTTTTTATTTCGATACGGAATGTACTAAAAACTATAAAAAATAATGGCAAAAAGCAATAACAAGACACCGGCCAAACAACACATAAGTTATAACCATTTAAACTTTTGCTTCTATCTCATATTCTCATTCTATATAATCGGAATTCAGTATGGATTTTGTACGTCGATGCAGCGAATGACGTCATTCGCTGTATCGGATCTCTCTGTCTCACAGATATAGATAGACCTAGATAACGGGAGAGCAACTACTTCGCGTGCCTAGCTTACGTACAAAAATCGTAAGTGGCCAATTTCGCGCTCAGTCTGCATCGGAGCATAGCGCTAGTCGGACGTCAGTTAAAAATATTAAAATGGTTAATTGTGCTGTTATAAATTGTAAAAACTGTGCAAATGCGAGGAGAAAAAATAAAGCAAACGTTTCCTTCCATCGGTAAGTCATTTTATGATTAATATTATGCGTAATTAATTTTAAAAAACAAATATTTTTAATCTAATACCCTCAGTAATACCTGGTAATACCAAATTTGAGAAAAACAAAACAGTCCTATTACATTGTAGCTTTTACTTGGAGCGGTCGATGAGACGTTTTGTTTTAACAAGTAATGAATATCGAAACAAGCGATACTGTCGTATATCGTTTCGGTTTTTTAGTACAGGCGCTTTTATCATTCCTCTGTCAATTTTAGCGATTAGTGCTGTTCATCCTATGCAACAAAAATCGATTCTCGAGAATCGATTTCAGAAACAGAGGAATTGTATTATATTTATTATGAAGACAATTTTTATATTCACAAAAGCAGCATGTTCGACCATTGTTGTACTGAAGATCACAATTAATGAAGTTAGTTAATTGATAAGTTTCTGTAACTTTTCGAGTTTTTTATAAAATGTTGAATTTTATTTGTACCTAAAAAGCTATAATATCACTAAAAAAGAGGAAATTAGAAAAGTTATTTTTTGTTATATATTTTTTATGTAGGTACTTTATTACATACAATACAGTACAGTAATAAAAATAACAAAATAGAATGGAGTAACAACTAGTACTAATAATGTATGTTTTCTTGTATTGTTTATCTTGTTATTATTATATCATATAATACAAGCTAGCTGCTCTGTAAACATTTGAGGGACGCAATTAATGTCTTCCATTAGCTGATATAATAATAGTGATCGTTTTGTTCATTTCATCTTTGTTTCGACAATTCAAAAGTGCCTGTAACTGGCTTACTTGAAATTAATGGTTTGATTTTGATTTATTTTGCTGTTTGACTCCGCAGTACAGTGTCGACCAAAAGTCGATAGGCAATCTCACAAAGCAATAGCTTGACGTTTAGTTTGACTTACGACCTTCTACTTTCAAGAAAATAGACATTGTCATCTTCAAGTAAATGTAGTCCAAAATTTCAACATTGAAATATAAGTCAAGATGGCCTAGTGGTTAGGCGCGTCCACATCTAAGAGTGAATCAGTAAGCCGTGAGTTCAAATCTCACGTTGTTACTTTTAGACTTTTTGTA
The DNA here is from genome assembly GCA_905147715.2 of Xestia xanthographa. NCBI lineage: Eukaryota > Metazoa > Arthropoda > Insecta > Lepidoptera > Noctuidae > Xestia > Xestia xanthographa. The sequence continues at coordinate 15,072,294 of LR990656.1, forward strand.
AGTTTTTACTCGATTTGAAGTAATGGGACAGAACAATATTCTCGCTTTGTTCACACATTTCGTAAAGTTAGAAGAAGGTAAATCATAGAAAAATAAGTCAAGAATTTATATTTCTGTGAGGTAAGCTTGAGTTTTATGAATATTTTACTTGATCGAAATTAACGTTGTCGTTTGGTTGTGTTAAATTTGGTTAGTGCCGTGTGGTTTAATAGATAGCGGTATTGTTGTTGGTATTTCTCAAAATGCAGGCAAATATTGATATTGAGGCGAGGGCGACTAATATTATCGTGCTGCATAAAAGTGGCAAATATCTGAAGAAACCGGACTAGTGTGAGTATTATATTTATGAATTATTGTAACAAAGTTTTTATTAAAAATTAAAACCTACTTTGTTATTGTTTATTTATTTGGTGACAAATGGATTAATAAATTGATTTTAAATCCATCATGAGGCATAAAAGATAAATAATTAGTGTTAATTATTGGATTTATAAATGCAGAGTGAATGATAACTTCAGTATTTTATTATAGCTGCCTAACATCATTTTTTTGTTTTTTGTTTTAGAGGAATACTGTGAGTCAGATCAAAAGGCCTTGCTAGTCGACAATGAAGAGGAAAGCCGTCGCTTATTAGCGATGCGCAGCGACGACATAATATATGGTTGGCGAATAAGAAACAAATGGTTTCACACCTACGACACACTTTGTGGAATTATTTGACACCTCATCGCAAACTGTTCGCAGTGCCCTCCACGCTGAAGGCTTGTATCACGAAGACCAGCTAAGAAGCCCTTCTTGACAGAAAGAGTTATAGAAGAACGATTACGTTTCGCACGGGGTTATTTAGATTTTTACTGGAATACTACCATGAGAAAACTCAAAAAACTGACTTTTTAATTCAAGTCAAAAGGGTAGGCTTCATTTATGGCGCAAGAATAACACTCTGCTGGTCTGACAAAAACATAATCCCTAATACAGACTCATGTCGAATTATGGTTAATATGTGGGGATCATGTGGGGATGGATAAGTGAAACAGGGCCAGGAGAACTGGCTTAATTATGTAGAAGTATTAGAAGATGTCATGCTACAAAATTAATCCCTAGATGCTTTAGTTTTAATTAAATGTGTAACAAAATATTTAGTGAATATTAACTTATCCGTAATTATATTAATGATCTTAAATTGAGGTTAAGTTTCAATCTTCTTTTCTTCGGGAAAATGAACACTTAAACCATAACCTCAATACGAGTTACATTTATTGTGACGTCACAAAAAATATATTCATAAAGTCTAAATTATTTATATTAGTTTTCAATAAACTCTGCTGATTACCGATACTTATAATAAGTGGGTATCAACTATATGTTATATTTGTGTGATTAGAATATCCTTTCCTTGTTACTAAGTATGTTATTATGAATTGAAAGTAAGTGGGTATACCGATACAATAAAAAATCTTATGGTCGGTTACAAGAGAACTTTTTTACATCTAGGTAGGAATGTGGCGTTACAATAATCATGAAAGTTTGTTAATTTTATAAATAAATAAAACGAATAAACATTTTTGTTATCATTCACCACGGCTTTTTTATTTCCACCTTCCAACACCTAACAGCTAAAATAATAAATAAATAGTTGAATAATAATACTATGTTTTTTTTTTACTAATATTTAACTTATTCTTATAAATAACTAGCTGTTGCCCGCGGCTTCGCCCGCGTGAAGTTCGGTAACTGTCCCACTGGATCATATTAAAGGGATAAATCCTACATGTCCTACATGTTAATCCAGGTTATAAACTATCTATGTGCCAAATTTCATAATTATCACAACTTATTATTATCTTAAAAATCACTAACAGAATCACTATCACAATCACTATTAGAATTACAATCACAATCACTATATTAACGCTAACGCTAACACTAACACTAACACAATCACACTCACCATCACATTCACAATCGCTATCTTCGTTATCACAATCATTATCCTCGTTATCACAATCATTATCATCGTAATCACAATCATCTTCATCATTATCACAATCACCATCTCTGTCACAATCACAATCACCATCGCTATCACCGTCACAATCACTATCACTATCACAATCACCATCACTAACACAATCACACTCACCATCACATTCACAATCGCTATCCTCGTTATCACAATCATTATCATCGTAATCACAATCATCTTCATCACCATCTCTGTCACAATCACAATCACCATCGGTATCACCATCACAATCACCGTCACTATCACAATCACCATCACCATCACCATCACAATCACTATCAAAATCACTATCACAATCACCATCATCGTTATCACAATCATTATCGTCGTAATCACAATCATTATTATCGTGATAACAATCATTATCATCTTAATCACAATCATCATGATCACAATCGCCGTCACTATCACAATCACAGACACTAAAACAATCACAATCACCATCACAATCATTCTCACAATCACTATCCTCGTAATCACAATCATCTTCATCATTATCACCGTCACTGTCACAATCACAATCACCATCACCATCGCTATCACTATCACAATCACCGTCACTATCACAATGACCATCACTAATACAATCAATCACAATCACCATCACAATCACTCTCACAATCACTATCCTCGTTATCACAATCAATCATCGTAATCATAATCATCTTCATCATTATCACCGTCACTGTCACAATCACTATCACTGTCACAATCACAATCACAATCGCAATCGCAATCACAATCACTATCACAATCACAATCACTATCACTATCACAATCACTATCACTATCACAATCACTATCACAGTCACTATCACTATCACAATCACTATCGCAATCACTATCAATATCACTATCACCGTCACTATCACAATCAACATCACCATCACCATCACAATCACCATCAAAATCACTACCACAATCACCATCATCGTTATCACAATCATCATCATCGTAATCATAATCATCTTCATCATTATCACCGTCACTGTCACAATGACCATCACCATCGCTATCACCATCACAATCACCGTCACTATCACAATCAACATCACCATCACCATCACAATCACCATCAAAATCACTACCACAATCACCATCATCGTTATCACAATCATCATCATCGTAAAACAATCATTATCATCGTAATAAATATCATCATCATCACAATCATTATCACAATCATCATCATCGTTATCACAATCATTACAATAAATCAACAATAACCCTGTATAGAAGTCGAATCCGCCATCTTCTGGATCTCAAAATAAATGCCATTTTCGTAATCAGCACTCCTGATAATCTCGGTATCGACACCCATATTGATTTTTAGACATTTCAACCCCATCGCACCCCAACAGGGAATGATGTTATTTTAGGGCCGCCACATTAAATCTTAAAATCGTTGTTTTTGTAATACACCCAACCCAATTCACCATACAAACAATACCTATGTTGAATTTCAGACTTTGTTACCCCATTTCCCCCTTTAGGGGTTGAATTCTGAAAAAACCTGAAACACAAACATTAACTCATTTATCGATAGGAGTACTCCTGTTAAGTTTCGAATAAAGTAGTCTAACTAATCTTATTTCCCCATGTTATCTTTGGACTCCCGTTCCAACCCCTAAGGGGGTGAATTTTGAAAAATCCTTTCTTAAAGCACCCCTAAACCTCATAAAGAACCTTTGTGCCAAATTTGGAATCTCTAGACTCAGCGGTTTGGGCTGTGCATTGATTTTTAGACTTTGTCACCCCATTTCCCCCTCTTGGGGGTTGAATTCTGAAAAAACCTGAAATCCGTTTCTATTCATTTATCAATAGGAGCACTCCTGTGAAGTTTCGAATAAAGTAGTCTAACTAATCTTGTTTTCCCATACAAACTTAGGAGCCCCGTTTAACCCCCATAGGGGGTGAATTTCGAAAAATCCTTTTTTTGTGCAACCCTAAACCACATAAAGAACCTACTTGCCAAATTTGGAATCTCTAGACTCAGCGGTTTGGGCTGTGCATTGTTTTTTATACTTTGCCACCCTATTTCCCCCTCTTAGGGGTTGAATTCTGAAAAAACCTGAAACCCGTTTCTACTCATTTATCAATAGGAGCACTCCTTTGAAGTTTCAAATAAAATAGTCAAACTAATCTTGTTTTACCCATACAAACTTTGGAGCCCCGTTTAACCCCCTTAGAGGTTGAATTTTGACAAATCCTTTCTTAGTGCACCCCTAGACTACATAAGGAACCTACTTGCCAAATTTGGAATCTCTAGACTCAGCGGTTTGGGCTGTGCATTGATTTTTATACTTTGCCACCCCATTTCCCCCTCTTAGGGGTTGAATTCTGAAAAAACCTGAAACCCATTTCTACTCATTTATCAATAGAAGCACTCCTGTGAAGTTTTGAATAAAATAGTCTAACTAATCTTGTTTCCCCATACAAACTTTGGAGCCCCGTTTAACCCCCTTAGGGGGTGAATTTTGAAAAATCCTTTCTTAGTGCACCCCTAGACCACATAAAGAACCTACTTGCCAAATTTGGAATCTGTAGACCCAGCGGTTTGGGCTGTGCGTTGATAGATGAGTCAGTCAGTCAGTCAGTCAGTCAATCAGTCAGTCAGTCAGTCAGTTTCTTCTTTTATATATTTAGATAAATAATGAACCAATAACTAATGTTGCCAAGAAACAAAAACCCCAAACGTTGTTAACAGGATTAGAACTCGGATCTCTTTGATCGTGAATCCTACTGATTACCCCAACAGCTATCAACACATGGTAAATAGATGTGAATTTTAGCTATCCAATGGTAAGAAAAGGTCGCTACACAAATAAGTTCGCTGCGTATTCTTATGTTTCGTGGAGTGTGACGCACGACATGCGATTGGGCGAACTCTGTGGCTGTGGTGTGCGTACTGTATTGAGTGAGACCACTTACACATACAGACGCACGGACGCTCGACCGTGCGTTCACAGCAATACAATCCTTAGCGTGCCTCTGAACTTATTGACGCTTACTGTACATGACTTCTCTAAAGGATCTGTGTCATTTTCAAAAGTGTGGTCAGTAACCATGTAATGATCATTTTCATCGACATTCACGTGGAGTGTTTCTGTCTGCTTCTGCCTACGTCTGTAATATGCTCTCGAATTCTCACGCCATTTATCTCGCTGTTTTTGCTTTTCATCTATGCTTTTATCCTTTATACTTACAACACGCTTGTTTTTCTTTTTCTTCGGGTAATTTTATTTTCAACACATTTGCTCAAAAACTGCAGTTACGAAGCCTGTATACGTTGTTCGAAAGTTAAAAATTACGCACCATACAACGGAACGTGCGGTGAAATAGGTACTCCCACCTAAAACCTATTTTACCGTATACCCCGTTGTATAGCACCGTGCGTATTTTTTTTTCGTTTTTTTTTTAATTGGGTCAAAACGAAAATCCAAGATGACGCCGACGAAAATTTTCGGTTTTTTTCTTCATGGGTGTCGTTTTCGTGGTTTTTAGGTCGCTGTTTTTTTCATTACATATTGTACTGTTTTCTCGCAAATGTGTTGAAAAACATTGTATGTATGAAAAACGAGTTTGTAAACTCGTGACTATGGTAAGTTAGTTTTAGTAATTTAGTTACATTCGTCTACTCGTTTTTAAAAATCAAATTATCGCACTAGTATCATAAATAACTATTATCTTTTTGTTTTCGTAGCTCATATAATTTTGGATCTATTTTGATTTTATTTTAACGTATTTTACTTGCTTTTCGTTTGGCTTCTAAAATTTCGTTTCTGGATTTCTTTTTTTCTGACATTTCGATAGTTAAACAACAATTAAAATTCAAAAACAACAATTAAAATTCAATGAATAATTAGGGTAATAAGTACCAACAATTTTGTAAAAATTATAAATCCCTAATTGCCTACTAAGTAGATTTGGAATTTTATTTTCGTCTATTTATCTCATTCCTCTGTCTATCTCATTACTCTGTCATTCTCATTACTCTGTCTGTGACAAAATTGATTATTAAATCGATTTAAGCGATTCTTAATACTTAATTCTTTACTATACACAAATTCCTAATAAATAGTATACGTACAGTAATTGAGAAATGTACAAACTTTAGCGGTATCCGGGGGGTGGGACGAGATGGGTGCCACACTTGGCTTTTGTATTGAATCGATTTGATTTTCCCATCACTAAATAGTGCTTGTGACGCACTTGTCGTCGTATCCTACGAATAGGGGCGTAACTGCATAATAGCTACTTTTCAGGAGACACTTTTTTGTGTTTAATTAAATTAAATGTGACAAAATATGTATTGGTGGTTTAATATAATGTGTATTGGTATTTTATGGTTTGGTTAGCATTATTTTCAATAAATTATCTTTATAGTTTATACGCATTTTGTCCCTTAAATCCTAGAAGACGTAGAAGAAAGACACAAACGTAATTAGGGCTTCGTCTCTACTATACATACGCAATTTAGTCATTCCATAGAAAACGGCCACAATCACCATGAGGGTTTTTTTCTATGTACCCTATATTGGAAATGAATAAGTAATTAAAATGACTTAAAAGTTTTTTATTTAAAAATTAGTTTACGCTCGCCGCAACTAACAATCTCCGCGTTCCGCCGAATACTAGCCGAGCGGCGCTAAGACGAACGCGCCGCGTCCCCCGCACCCCCACTACTCGCGTAGAACGAAGGCGCGACGGCGGTTGTGGCTTTTTTCTTCGTTGAAAACGTAGTGCTTAAAATTGTGGCTTTTTAGAAAACCTAATTATTTGATAACCTGTGCGGTTTTTAATTGTTTTGTTAAACTGGTTATCTGTGGTATGACGAGCAGAATTGAATTATGCAATAAAAAAAGAAAGCCCTTATGTTCGTTAGGGCACTATTCGTAGGATACGACGTTGTGACGTCATAGTAGGTAGTCAAAAAATAGCACGCTTGGTTTTCATACAGATCGTGATACTTGCGTTATCTAGGTCTATATCTGTGCTCTGTCTAATCAGCAGTTTTAAATGCTTAAACTTAGTATTTTTTATAGATATAAAAAAAAATATTTCAATTTGCTATTTCTGATGTTAATACGCTTTGTTTACAGTTATAAAAAAAAAATCATGCATATATATACCCTATTGGCTCACTCCCTATTACATGGAACTCAAACATAACTTGAAAAATGTGGGCGTACTTATACATCATATGCATCCTTTTTCAAACTATGTTAGGGTTGGCTTCCAGTCTAACCGGATACCATACATGGACCAAACTAGGCAAGCATGGCTTAACCAGAAGGTGGACCCGAGCGGCTGTTATTATTTATCTTCATGCCCTTCCATGTGGGTGTACGTAAACCTACGTATTCTATAGGAATAATAGGCCTAGTTTTGTCTGTCTGCCGACTATCTGGGAAATCCATAAGTGAATTTATGTTATGTTTGATGTTCTGGTTGCAAGATTAAACTATGAAGTCAATCAATACTCACAATATTCTCAAGTCCCTTGATGTGTAGTGACTTAGCCGTTTCTGCAAAGGATGAAAGGCAATCAGCTGGTACTACAACCTCACCTGTATAAATGTATTCTAGCAGCAAACACAGTGAGCGATGTGCCACATTCTGAAAAACATATTAGCACTTTTATTAGACTAGTCTTTGTGACATCATAACAATGTCTTAGGCATATCTACAGTGCGCAATCGTACCCAGGGTGGTCAGGCACTTAATCGGTTATTAGAAATCATGACATTTTTACACATGTTGCAATACAGCTTTGACTATTTTTCTATTTACATTTCATAATTATATCATAAGCTTTCAAATATCATACTCAGTGTGAAGTGGTAGAAATAACAGGGTGCCGTAGCACCCATGGCAGTAAAATAGGTAAGTATATATATTTTGTTACAACTTTTGAGACATTTGTTTTTCAACAGTTATATTTTTATTTTTATGATTAGGAGTCCATTTATTTTGCACAATATACATATTTCAGAGCAAAATGGAAGGGTCTGAGTAGGCATTAGGCCTAGTTATTTGAAGACTGGCCCTAGACCAAACTAAAAGTAATGAAAAAATTTGCCTACTTTGACTAACAATTTTTGCCATACGCAAATGGCATACTCACGGTTAAAGCACTTCAAGTATATGTACAATCCATTAGTCACACTTCATTGCAATGAGCAGATAAGCACATCATAATAATATAATAACTGCAAGCAGTTTATAATTTATCTGAAATCCTTTGGTTTAAATCATGTCTGAATGAAACCAAAGGATTTCAGTTATATTACCTATTTAGCGTTTAAAGAAACCTTGTGCTGTATTTGATTGCAAACTACACAGATGATGAGAAGTTTAGAGAAAAAAGTGTCAAGGAGTTAATATCAAATCATATGCAGAGTGCTTACATTAAGGAATATAACTGGATGTTGACAAGGTGCTGAAGTGATAAGGTCCTTGAGATAAGGGCTAGCCAACGCCACTAATACTTGGTGAACTTTCACAAAATGCCCATCAGCAGCTATGGTCATGTCTACAAACTCTCCATTCTGAAATTAATGATAAACGTACATAATTTTATATAAAACAATACCATTCAGTAAAATAATACCAGATAAATTTGTGGTACATAACAGAAGTTCAATTTATTTACGATACATTTTACATGATAAGTATGTTTACATTTAATTGTTTAAATGTATGTCTACGTACATAAAAAGTTTAGTTTACCTGTTGTAAAGCACTGAATCCACTGCAAATGCTAGATTTGTACGAATCCCAGGAAAGCGAAAACTGTGACTGAACCATCGTGTTTGGAATAAAAACCTACGTTCAATAAACTTTATTCTAATCAGATATCAACTACCTAAGATAATTAAACAACAATTAAAGAAGTTTTTGATAATTTGTTGTTTTTAGCAAAACAAACACACTCGTTTATTACTCGAAAAACTGCCACAGACTAAAAATAACTACACTACTGTCAGTCATGACCAGGGAAGATAGCATTTTAAATTTTAATTATAATGTTAGCATTTCACTCAATGATATGTTAGAATATCATTGATTTCACTATTCTAATAGTTCTTAGTACTATTTTAGTGAGGTGTTTATTGGGCCAGGGCCAGCTTCCACTGAAAAAAAAATTGATGGCGCTGCTGTGCAAGACTGAGTGTAAAAACTTTTTTTATCTATAGGGAGCCTTTTCAAAATAAAATACTGGCTAGTAAATGTTTTTGGGTGCTTTATTTGTTATTTTCTTGCTTGCTTGTCACTTGTCAGTAATCTGAATAAAACATAGAGATAGAAAGTCAATGGAATAAAATAACTCAAATCATAGACTTATCACTCTTATAAATAAAACATTCAAACCATCACAAAAAATAATTTTAATAGCAAACTGCAATAATTACATGAACAAATAAAATAACACAATAAATCAAACACAAAATGGGCAGAGGAGCAATGTAGATAGTTCTACGACAGCCGAAAAAAAGGGGCGAGTCCAATGATGTTATATATAATACTGAGGTAGATACGTTTTACCGACGTCAGCGTGGCAATGCAAACACAAGCTGACCAGCTTGTGTGACTTCAGTCTGTCCTGCGCACGTCCTGCGTCTGGTCGCGACGCGAACTGACGTTTAACGGGAGTTTGCTATAGGAAATTAAACAAATAAGGCAGTTGTGTGTTCAGAAAGTGCAATACTTATACTGGGCTGGCTGTAAAAATCAAGAAGGATGTGTCTTTTCATTTGTAAGTACTGTTTATTCTATTTAAAATGGAAAATCATAAATTTAATCTTACTCAAAAATGACTGCCGCGCTGTTGCCGCTTTGTCACCTACACGAAAGAGACAAGTAGCGTGTTGCATTTATGAGTGATAGAGAAAACGAGATAATGGCGCGCGGTGTTGTCAGTTCGAACGACGCCAAAGGATGTTGGGGTGATATGGCCATATGGGGTCTGGCCTAATATATTATTCGAATATCACATATTATTTTTCACCACTGGTGTCCAATATTATCCATAGTAGACAATGGTGCCGATTCTCTTGTCACAAATATCTCTAAACTAGACTAAAAATCACTAAAATTTAGTTTGTTCCTGTCAAACGACGTTTCCCATTCTGAAATTGATTAAAGTGACATGACTTAAACAGATTATAGTTTGACAGCACTAAGTTATTCAATTTGGTGTAAATGGCTATTTTGCTATTCTGAAATTGACGTTTTTCACCTAAAATTAAGATTGTCAAACTAAATCAGACTATTTTTAATCGCGATTAAAAAGGTGTGGAATAAAATTAGTTGTCATGAACTAAAATTTTCAAAGTACATTTCTCTCGTATTTCTTGAGAGTTTGGATAATTTTGAGGTCACTAAGGAAGCACAACGTGATTGCAGTTGTTGTCGATTCGGTAGAAAGGTAAATGTAGTGTTATTTTATTATATAGGATACAAACAAAATTTATGAAAATTTACCAAGGGATTTTTGTACTGAACATGTATTGCACTTGTTAATAGTTGGAAAAGAAGTAGTAAATTCATTTCTCATACTCAAAGCCACTTCCAGGTTCTGTGTAATATGAAATAACTATTTTTTAGAAACTTTCAAGAAAGAATAAAAATATTTTAGGTTAGATTATTTTGTGTTCTTTGGCTAATTATCTTGTTTTAATTTATAGATTAGAAGCGTATGATCGAAACCAGAACTTTGGTACCGACTGCATGGGCCAAGACGACATCGTATACCAGTGTCCACCCTGTGATACATTCAGTGATATAAATGCGGATTCTCCACTTCCCATCACCAGACAGGCAATCCAAGAATATGTTCATAGGTGAATGAATAAATTTGTTGGTCAAATTTTTAGAAAGCTCTCCATACTAACAGTGATTATAAAGAAAAAACTATTTCATCTGATCACAGTATAATAAATAAAGCTTCTGAATATAATTTTTTGTTATTTGTTTTCAGCTGTAACACAAACAAAGGACAGCATTTATATGAATATCGCCATCTTTTGACCACCCGCTTTACCTCTGATGGCATTTACACTTATTTACGAGACCAGTGTAAAGCAATCAATCAAGGACAGCTACATTACTCCCGCTAACAATACTGTAATTTTGTCATTTACGCTTCTAAGGAAAGAACATATAGGAAAAATTACAAAAGGACATGAAGGCGAGATGATTCATATTTTAATGAAATGTTAACTCATTTAATTAACTTTTATGTACATCATTTAGAACCTGCAATTCTAAATAAATATAATTATGTTTAAACACTATTTGAAAAGAGTAAAAAAGCAGAATTAAAAGTACTCTTTTATTTAATATTTTTCATAATACACTCTCCACAATTAGATTCTTCATTACACTTAGAGTTGTTCAGACGAAAGTATTATAACTTCGTTTTTGTTCGGAACGGTTCGGAACGCTGAGTGTGTGCGTACGAACTAGACGCACGTGAAGACTAGCGTCTAACTGCTCATCACTGATACTATCTCCTTCGGGCACGATGCCAGGTGAGACAGCGTGCTTTTTAGCCACGCCCACCAATGAGTTCGAGCTCGTGTGCCTAACTGAATTTTTTTATAGGATTGGAAACCTGTGTAAAACTTTATGGATTTATCATCCTCTTTGTATCTAGTAATAGACCCGTAGACATACTCGTGGTCAATTTGAATACTTTTAGATAAACACTTAGGTGCACTGTATACATTCGTCTTCACTGTTGTTTAATGCGTTAACTTCTTCTTCGACACCTTTTCTAATGCTGTTGTATACATGGAAGTAAAACTACTGGTTGAAGGTTGCGGTTCTATTTCAAAACTTTCCTGAAATAGTTTTTTCTGCCTTTTTTTCTAATAACGATGCTGTCGTTCGAGGCTGGATTTTCTGGTTTAGCTTCAGTGAAACAGAATACCGATGGTACCGCTGTCTTTCTGAAATGATTAAGAAACCACTTAGGTTAACTTATTGTTACTTACCTACCAAGAATGACACAAATTAGTAAGTAATGCAAAGTATGCTATGTTATCTACTGTATTAACTCACCTGTATACTATGAAATACACTCCACACAAACGTGCGGTAAAAACTTTACTTGAATTTTTTTATTGCGTAAGGCAGACTCCCATTGTTTTTTGAGTTTGCTTTCCTTAGGAAACTAATGAACTCCCCTATTTTTACAATTTAACTCGCTACATTAAGGCATTATTACAATAATTGCGGCAATTAAAACGATAAACAAAAACGATTGAAGAAATCCATACGATTTGACAGCTCATAATTCAAAGTAACAAGGTATGGTCGTATTAAGTCCCCATGGCAAAGGAGTTTAATTTTTTATTATTTTTAAAAACCTATCGGTTGATTGATTATTATTTATAAATTTGGGTTGATTTTTTGTTTGTTTGAGATTTCAAGCAAACAAAAATTCAATCATATGGACATGATGTCCAAAAATGGTTATTTCTGATCAAACATTTTAACCAGGATAATATAATTAGGTGGATAGACAAAAACGAACTGTACTAATTATAAAATACATTTTTAAAGACCTCCAATTTTGAGAAAAGTCGTTTTTATTTATGTGTGAATTTACACTTATTACTAGTTAAAACGAACAAACCTTTTCCAAACATCATGGTTAATAAAGCGAACACACCGAAAAAAGTAACTTGACATTGTCACTGTCAGATATTGACTGAAAGTGTCAGTCATTAGTGTCATTACTCAGGTTTTTTTTTGCAATTCAGATCATTTTCGTTCACTTTCATTCATTTTCGTTTAAGCTCTAGTGCAATCTTAGTCTATGGTTTACTCAACTTGGTGACTGTCAAACTCGAATATAGGTGTGTCAAAACTTTATTTAAGTTTAGAGAATCTTGTTTTCAGAATAACTTAACAAAACCAACTAACTAAAAATAAGAAATTTTAGTTTTAGTTTAGGTTAGTTCGGTGTACAAGAGAATCGGCACCAATGATTCTAATAAACAGATAATATATGTTATACACCTACAAAACCACCGAAAAAAGTGTTTCGCGCAGCAGCGGCACCACACCTTTTTATTCATTCTACATTAATTTCACTACAAGTCAAAACGACACAAAAGGGATAGCTTGATAAATCCAATAAGAAAAAAAGAGACAGATAGTGTTGTTCTATGTCTGGACTCTAGAGTTCACGCGTCGTTGTCGTACTCACGATAAAATGCATTTCCCATTTCTTTCTTTTTTATCCTCCAAATATCAGAATATTATGAAAATAAATGAAAAATATTAATAAATCGAAGTATATTGCGTAGTTACATGTAGTATGAGATCCCTTGTGTTTTATTTACTTTGGTATCATAATTGGTACACTTTCTGAACACGCACGATGGCATTTTTACAATTTTTATCTAAATTCGTAGCAGCGTATCGCTCGTCGCCATGCGTGTTGCAGACTAAAGGCTATACGGCCCAATTGGGCCGTTTTCGAGTCTTCACGATTGTGCGCACACAATCACACAACATAACTGTTTACTAGAATATCATTGTTATTAGATAAATATAACATTTGCCTTTCATCATTAACTTCTATTTTGTTTTAGATTTCATAAAGACGGATTAATTAAAGAAAAATGGGTACAAGTAGTTAGAACCCAAAGACGAGAAGATGAGGATGCCAAATGCCAACAACATACTCAACTATTTGTTCTCAACTTTAGTGATAGTGAAGTGATAGTGAAACAAAAAAAACACACATAATATTATTATTTGTAAATAAACATTTTATATTGAATATTTACTGTTTATTTTCTTCATGCTGCCTGATAGGTACCCATTTTTCCCCATTTCACTCTATCTAGCTGCTGTCATAGACTGACATTGGCCGTCACCCAGCTAGCCGCTCATGTAAAATATCGCCATGTTTTTATTTCTTTATAATCAGTATGACGTCTCTATTGGTAAAATCTCATTGGGCGAGTCCACGCGAGTTCTTCCTTGCCAGGCGTGGCTGCACTGGAGGGGAGCGTCTGGTGTTGTCGTCTAACAATAGGGAACGTGCAGGAACTATAGGTGGCAGCACTAATCGACAAAAGAGACACTATGCGGACAGAAAAGGAAACTTTTCACTTCTCATCATCGTGCTTTTAATTTAATTAGACAAAATTGTCTCTTCAATGGGGTTGTTTCCCGGAAATTTCGCCGCAAGATGGCGCTGATAGTTTGTTACCTGTCAAAAGTTTTTGATATAAACGTGTGCATTGTGTGAACGATTTTTTAAGTATTTGCGTGTTTTTTTTACTCAATTTGTGTTGCTGCACAATGTATGCTACCTGGCGTATCACCCAGTTGAAGGAGAAATTGAAGAAAATAAAGAGCAATGCAACAAGGACAGAGAGCGGTGCTTGTCGAAAAATACATTATATTTAACATTTTATCGAATTTTAGCTGTTTTCTAGGCAATATAAGTTGTAAAATAAACTTCACTCACTAACTTTTTGCTTTTTAATGATCTAATGATAAATAAACTACGGTACGATACATCATTAGTTACATGTAACAAAATGTAAGATTATTTGAAAAGAACCCATTTTTTATTCACAGGTTGGAAGCGTACGACAGAAATTTCAACTTCGACAGTGTTTGTAACAGTCTTGAAGCGGTCTCGTAGTCTGTTTCGTTGAAATGTTTCCCACATAACCTCGAAAAATTACTTGATTTGTTTTTTTTTAGTTTCAGTGCCTTTTCCCGTTTTCTCTTCATGCGCAAATTTCTTGGAAATGTGACAACGCCTATTTCTTTGCATCCAAAGGCTACACAACAACCCATAATATTGAAAAAAGTCACAAAATAATAAGATATTCTTAAATTTCTATGGAGTTTGACAGTTTGTTTGTAACAAACACTCAGCGCCATCTACGTATTCTACGTGGAACTATTTGACAGTTTTCTTCCCCATTATATTATTTTTGAATATGCTAAAAGGTATTAAATATGAGTTCCGGTTTATCAATAACGATCGTCAGCGTAATATAAGTGTTTAATAATATGAATTTTATATCTTTCGTTTACTTTCTGATGAAAATTGTGGTGTATGAAGACATGGTGGCTGGCCTAACTAAGATAGCTTTCTTATTTTCAACACATGTTATAATGGAAGGGAATCCTTTATCAGCGAGAACAGTATCTCCAGGCTCTAATAAATCAAGATCATTTAGATACAAAACTTAAAAAACCAAAGGAGTGCAGCCAACTAAAAACATTATTGTGGGTATAACCATGTTATTCTGAGTACATGTGGAGTCCTTGATTAACTGTTGAGGGATATTCGGTGTGAACAGTAGAACACGTCTATGGTGAAGTATAAATGGTTCTGGTATGTTTGCATGGACGGTTGATTTTGAGGGCCTTTTCAATGCAGGGTGTAACAAAAACAAGTTGTTTTCAAATATTTTTCTTTACTGCGTTTATCCATTTTTTGCGTTTTTCACCAAAACATGGTATGATAGTAGTATTCTTTGGAAAGTAATAGAATTGTACGCTAATTGATTTATTTTCATTTTTGTGGATGTATTGGTACCTACATCCACTAATGCAACAATGCATTATGATTAGTTAATTAATTTTCACTATAAAATTAATTCTGTTTACTTGTTAGAAAAGTCAATGTCAAGCATTAATAGAGCACAAGATTCGGATTGGCGACGCCAGTTGGCAGCACCATCGTTGTGCACGTTCCCTATACTATTTACTAAGTCTATGACTCAAATCGAACATCTAAAAAACACTTCCGATTGGTGCTGACCAATCCAAAGTGTTTGACCAGTGTGACCAGGATTCATTTGAAGTCAGAATGAATTCTAGACATCGCGGAAATACCGACTTACTTATATTTAGATAACATTCAGTGAAAATATAAACTTACCCACTCATTAGCGATTCGACATCGTAATCCTTTAAATCAGTCTATAAAATGTAGTAATTACTTAAACGGGGATATTTTTTCGCGATTCAGGGTTTGGTCCCATTGTAAAAGTTGTTCATGATGATGAGTACAATGACCGGTCGAAGTTAATCGATATCGTCCGGAAACACGTCGTATATACAAGGTGTCGCTTTGCATTCTGGTCAAATTCAAGGAGTATCTAAGCTAATGATTCTCGATCCGAATCGATAATACAGTGGGTAGGTTTTTTTTTTCTTATTAACAGAAATCGGTAAGTGCCTAAGTGTAAACCACTTATAGTAAAACACCTGTCTGTAACTAGCCCTCTAACCGCGCCTTCACACACATAGCCCTACTGGCTGCACCGCAGTCGCCGCATTCGAATTCTTCGTATGAAGTTCTGTGCAATCTGTGTCTTCGTGCAATCTGTGTCTAACTGTGAAACTAATGGCGTTAGCATAGTTGGTTCCCAAACATCGTCATTTGTTGAAAATGTAGTATTCATTTTATATTTCAAAATAGCTTAAGGTGAATGCTCCAAATTCAAATTTTCTTAGGTTTTTTGCAATTTTCAGGCCAGTGCTAAGTTGTATGTTGATTAAAATATTTTTCGCGGTTGTAAGACGTATGTAGTTACAGAATTATAATCATCAAAATCATCAAAACAACCCATTGAATACAACCCTCGAAGTTCATAAAGGTTTAGCAATGACTTTGACCTTGAAAAAATCGTTCCTCGACCTTGAACTTAGAGGGCTGTTGTCAAAATCATCAATACAACCATCCAAGTTCATGTAACTCGATTGAATGACTGTAGTAAAAAAAAAGTGGTTCCCACTCATAATGATGAGTATAATGACCCCGAGATGTCGGGTATGAATAGGTAACCTTATTTTTATTCTGAATCTCGGAAACGGCTCCAACGATATTCATTAAAATTTAGTATGCAGGCGATAAATCGGCCTAAAGTTTCATTTTAAAAATCCGTCATCCAGATATCTAAATATATAAAAGAAATTTACCATAAAACCGGACACACTGACCTGCTAATAACGTAAGAAAATTTTGAATTTTGCGGGTAAGGGCCAGGGTAGCATGTTTTACGTTGATTAAAATATCATTCACGGCCCCGCCATTTCCCCCTGCATTTCGGATTTGTCCGGAAAATGTAATAGAGGGCGAATCTATTGCCACCAGTCGGGCACAAATTCACTCTATTGCTGAGATATTTCAGATGGAAAAATCCAAGAACACCGTGCCCAACCCGGGAATCGAACCAAGGACCCCATGCTCAGCGGTCGCGCTTGGGACCACTAGACCAACGACTAGGACGTCTTCAAATAAAAAGTGTGATAATTGAATATTGTTTTATTCAAAACAGTAAATTAAGCCACAATGGTTTCGATTCTGTTAAACTAAACTTTATTTAGGCTATTGCTATCTTTTACTAAAAGGCAATGCGAGAAAAGGACAGCTGTAGCTATGAACTAAGTTAGAGATGTCAAACTAGTTTATGCCTTGCGCTTCACCTTGTTTTTTTAGTCGACATGTTTTTACGTGCACCCTTCATCTAAATAGAAATATTAGTTCCAACTAAATTTGACAGCTCTAAATTACGTCTGTCTCTTTCTCGTTCTAATAGAGAGAAAAAGATAGCATTTGTGCACAACAGAATCGACACCATTATCTTATTCTAAGAATTAATATCAACCAAGCCTCTCTGGGCCTGCGTGAGGTTTCTGCCTTCTCACAAAGAGGAAGCCCGGCTATGTTTATGTATTATTAGAAGGATTGTACTTAAATCTCTGCTAAGTACTTGTCTCACAGTGAGCACAACTGAGCACAACTTCTTTTCTACACATATACCATTGCGCAAGTAAACGATTAAACACTCGGTTTCTATTGAATGAAAGTGTTCACTGTGTCGCCTCTAGAAGCGGCCCCCAAAGAGCATTTTCTTTTCTTAACTCTTCCGACGTTTTTTTGCAACTAATTGTTCAGCTTGTGATAATGTAGAAAATACTTTCTTAGATTTAAATTTTCTCAGTATTTTAGTGTCATGGTTGGTGTGAATGTGATCTTCTGACCTGGAAGTAAAAATTTTTTTGATGTAAGTACTTTTCTTTTCTTTATTGATTGTTATATAAAGGGTTGTAAAACACCTCTTAACGAAGCCGAAAGGCACTTGTTCTCCCCGTCATTGCGATCATTTTTTGGTCTACACCATACCTGGGAAACTTTTAGATTCGGAGATATTGGGGGTCAAAGTTCCAACTTTTTGACAAGTTTGTTTTAAGTTTTTAATGGAAGATTTTTACTTTTAACACCACGACCCCCGTACTATTCAACCCATCCATCAGCACAATTTTTTGAGTGCGTTACATTGAGTTCTCCACAAAACATAATTTTTCACCCCAAAAAAAAAGTCGTTTCTCAGCAATATTTTTTGCGTAAAGTTAGTTTGATGTACAGAATGCTTGGTTGACGGCTTCGTGATGAGGTCTTTTACACCCTGTAGAAGTATATCCCGGGAGTAACACGTGTGAATATGAATTAATACATTAAATACTTTATTCTTAAGCGGCTTTCAGACTACGCTATACTATTGTGCTATATAGTATAGCAAAGAAGGACCTAATGCTATACTATATAGCTTGGCGTTCACATTATGCGATATTATCGCAAGCATTTATAGTATAGGTATAGCAAGCTCAGTTGACCGCGATCTTTGAAGAGTGTGCACAGTTGCACAGCACACATCATGATCGACACAATGGATTTAATGCTGGATCTTGAAAGCTCATCGAGTGATGATGACAATGCCGAATTTGACACTATCTTGTCATTAATGCTACGAACTATGAGCGCGTGATATAGCACAGCATGAATTCAGCGCATCGCACAATTTTATAGCTTAAAGTAAGCCAATAATATATAGTACAGTACAGTGTGAACGTGTCCATAACAATGTATCGTATACTATATGCTATTATATTATAGCGTAGTCTGAAAGCCGCTTTGTTGTCCTCATAAAATTATAAATAATAATAATAATAATCAGCTCCGCCTCGCCGCCGCCGGACCCCGGATCACCAGTGTCACCGGTTGCGGCAGTTGCGTCGAGCTCGAGCGACGAATATTTCTCTCCGCCGACGTCGCCACCACCTGTACGTCGTGCGGGGAGAGGCCGGCCACCGACGAGCTTGGGGCTTAGGGGCCAACAGGCGCCGAGCCGGGTCCCCGCCACCGGTGGTTGAGTGCAGCGCATGAAATGGACTCAATCCATTAACGAGAACGTCATGCGCGCATACTACGGGTCTACAGAGGGGGGAACTAACCTCACTGCGTAACGTGTTAGGATGCTGTCTCTGTTTCAGGATCTTGAACCAACCGTCAACGTCTCAGCCCAACGACTGTCGGATCAGGTGCGGGTCATCCAACGTAACCACAGGTTGGACGACGCCGCGCTTGATAGGCTGCGCTCAGAAGTACTGAGCAACCTTATCATAACTCCGACACAAACCGCGGTGCATATGTCAGTTAATAACGTAACCCTACCGCGGTCGAACCCTGATGTTGTAGAGGAGGATGATAGGGTTGCCACGGTAAGTAGCCAGTGCAACTACCGATTGAGGAGCGCTCTGGAGGATGCGTTTCGTGAATATCGGTCCACTCCTACCGAACTTAGACCCCGATTACCACGGTTACCCATGCATAAGAAAAATAGGGCACTGGTGTGTGCCTTGGACTCGCAACTCAAGAATATATTCGAGAGTAGCGAGAACCTCGTTGATACACACTCGATCCTGTTCTGTGGGGCTGTTGCGGCATGTCGTTTGGCTAATGTCAAGTTCCCGAATTGTGACGTAGCTACTCGACCAAAACCAGCCGTACCAGCCTGGCAGCGCAGGATCGAGCGCCGTATCGACGAGGCCAGGGTACTCATCGGCAAACTATACTGCTTCAGGGAGGGCAATACACGACCACGAGTGATGCGCTTTGTGAGGCGGGCATTCTCGGGGACTGAAATCAGTCCTCAAGAATACATGTCCCGTGTCACAGAGCGCATCGACTTCCTGAAGCAGAAAGTTTATGCATGGGCGAATCGCATTCGGCGGTATAAGCGGCGGGTTGATCGGTATTCACAGAATCGCATGTTCCAGAGCGACGAGAGGTGGGTATACAGAGCTTGGGAGCGACCCGAGCAAAATATGACAGACGTGTGTCGCCCGGATGATGCCGCCACGAGTTCTTTCTGGCGCAGCATCTGGTCGGTACCCGTTTGTCATACTGAGTCTGACTGGATGCGTGATGTCGAGCGAGTGTGTGAACCTATCCCAGAAATGGAGCCAATTTTTATAACACCTTTAGATATAGCCAAAGCAGTTCGTCCGTTACCGAATTGGAAATCACCGGGACCGGACGGACTGCACAACTTCTGGCTCAAATGGTTTAGTAGTTCACACACTTGCCTGGCATCGCAATTCCAGTCATCTTTAGAATCCGGGTCTCTACCACAGTTTTTAACAACAGGCGTTACCCACCTGCTCCATAAGTCAGGTAGTCCCGCGGAACCCAAGAATTATAGACCGATCACGTGTTTGTCGACGATCTACAAGCTTCTTACATCCATTTTGAGAGTGAAAATTAATACACACATTGACAAAAACTCCATCATGTCTGCCTCTCAGAATGGATGTAGGAATGGGTTCCGCGGTACTAAGGAGCTACTCCTCATCGACATGGCCATTAGCCAACAGGTTCGTCGATCCCGCAAGGATCTGTCGACATGTTGGATAGATTATAAGAAGGCCTATGACTCGGTGCCACATACGTGGCTCATGAGGGTGCTGGAGTTGTACAAAATAGATGCAACTCTACGCGCCTTCCTTGAGTCATGTATGGGGCAATGGAAGACGGTCCTTCGATATCCAGGATGTCGACAGATCCAGGGGAGCGATGAGCCTGTATGGATTAAGCGGGGAATATTCCAGGGCAACAGTCTGAGTCCACTTTGGTTCTGTTTAGCCCTGAATCCTTTAAGCACATTGCTGGAGAATTCAGGCCTAGGCTGCCGGTTGAGGAAGGATGGTCAGGTTATATCTCACCTACTTTACATGGATGATCTGAAACTCTTTGCCCCCAACAAATTGCGACTGATGGAGCTACTTAAAGTAACTGAAACTTTTAGTAGCGCCATCAGGATGGAATTTGGTGTGGACAAATGTGCAGTCATGTATGTAAAGCGAGGGGAGATTATGGAATCCGAGGGACTTCAGCTCTCGGACTCCATACAACTTAGATCTCTTTCCTCATCCGAAACCTATAAGTATTTGGGTATGTCGGAAGCGTTAGGCATTAACATAACTGACATGAAGCAATCGTTGAAGGAGCGCTTCTTCGGTCGCCTGAGGAAGGTATTAAATAGCCTTCTTTTAGGCGGGAACAAGGTGCGCGCCTTCAATGGTTGGGTCATGCCGGTTTTAATGTACTCTTTCGGCATACTCAAATGGACTCAGACCGAACTCGACGCCCTGGATAGAAGAGTCCGTACACTGCTGACCGAAAGCCGGATGCATCACCCACGATCATCGGTGATGAGACTGTACATCCCGCGGAAGTGCGGTGGTCGAGGCTTTTTAAACGCGAAGACCCTCCACAACCGCGAGGTGTGCAGTCTCAGAGAATATTTTTTAAAAGCCGAGGTGGGTATGCACCGAGATGTGGTCGCAGTGGACAAGGGACTCACCCCGCTGTCCATGGCTAAAGAGAACTGGCACAAACCTGAGGTACTTACCACCGATAACCGCAAGGAAGTATGGCAAGGCAAAGAGCTTCACGGGCGCTTCTACCGGGCTCTTCATGGGCCCGATGTAGATTTTCTAGCGTCCGTGTCCTGGTTACGTTTCGGCGACCTCTTTGGGGAAACTGAAGGTTTTGTCTGTGCGATTATGGACGAAGTTATGTTGACGAACAAACCGGAAATATATTATGAAGGACGGGACGGTTGACGTGTGTCGGGCATGCCACCTTCCGGGTGAGTCCATCAGACATATTATTTCTGGTTGTTCTCGTCTGGCTAACGGCGAGTACTTGCACAGGCACAACCAAGTAGCCAGGATTATACACCAGCAACTTGCCTTGAAATATAAACTTGTGGAATCTGAGGTACCGTACTACAAGTATGTGCCCGACCCAGTTCTAGAAAAAGACCATGTCACGCTGTACTGGGATCGGTCTATCATTACTGACAGGACTATTGTCGCCAATAAGCCTGACATGGTGATGATAGACCGATCAGCGCGCCGCGTAATGATAATCGATGTTACCATTCCGCATGACGAGAACCTCGTGAAAGCTGAGAAAGAGAAACAAATAAAATATCTCGACTTGGCTCACGAGGTTCGTGACATGTGGAATATGAACTCGGTTATCATTGTGCCGATTGTCGTGACGGCCAATGGCCTTATAGCCAAGAGCTTCGATGACCATCTATCGAAGCTCTCTTTAGGCGGTTGGATCAAGGGCCTGATTCAGAAGGCAGTACTCCTCGATACGGCTCGCATTGTGAGGAGGTTCCTGTCTCTGCAGCCCTAACCACCGGTGGCTTGGACCCTGCTCCCGACACCGGCGGACTACTATTTTTTTAAATGTTTTTGTTTTTTTAAGAAATATTTAAAAATGTAAATGAATGGATGCTAAATGAATAAAGGGAATAATAATAATAATAATTTTATTTTATATAACTAATACTACTAATAACACTATAACTAATACTTTTTTTATAAGGACCTTTTTGAAGGTTTAGGTTTAGGTTTTTGAGGGTAGGCATAAAAAACAGAAAGCTATTGCACAGGGTTTTAGGTTGGAGTGTACGTAACAGGCTCAGACCAAATAAAAAAAATAAGACGGAACTCTGTTAACGGAAAAGTGAGGCCGGTTTCGTAAACATGTGTGCATTTATTGAGACGTAGTTTTGCTGGACTCACTTTATTGTTCGCAGCCCTATCTTGGTTTTTTATTTGGTCTGAGGTAACGGGGCACTGACAAAAAATTAGCCAAAAAAGTGTTATTTTCGCAAATCGATAATTTTCTCGATTCTATCGTATATAACACCTAAATATAAGGCTAAAAGTGTCTTGCTGTTTTTTGTCTCCGACTAACCGTTTGTCGTAAAAACGATGTCGAAGGGATTCCGTTCACTCCGACCAGATAGGTCCTAACCTATCTGGTCGGAGTGAACGGAATCCCTTCGACATCGTTTAACCTAAACTATTAGGTTAGAACTGTGACCAAATACAGGTCGCGGCACGAAAGTCTAGCGGTGACCGTTATTGCGCAGAAGTAAAAAATAAGAATGTCTTGGGGCGTGCGTTGCGCCGATTGGCTCTCCAGTCGTATTTATAACATGCGCAGATATCACCTCCACGTTTAGTTCAGCGCTAGACTTACGTGCCGCGACCTGTACTACCTCGAAATTGCTCGCAGTAAAAAAATAGTGCCCCGTTTCTTATCCACTGACCCTTGTGTATACTATCGGCCCATTATGTTCATGGGCTGTGCAAACGTTAGGCCCGCCGCGAGCCAGTCAACGCATGGCATTTAAAAACATATTTTTCAAGTGAAAACTTCTTTAGGCGCGTTGAGCACTTTTTGGGTAAAGGGAAAACATTGAATTCATCGTCACGTAATGTAACGTGCGGTCACGCTTCGTAGCCGTTCGTAGCACTCGTAGCATCCGCTACGGCATAGCACCACATAGGCATGCGCGGGGCATAACCAGTGCTACGACTGGGGCAGGCCTGTGTACTTTTTGTTTTCACTTCTATCGGCAGTCCCCAAAGACTGCTCCGATTGTTTTTTTTTTAGAATTTTTTATTACCTTTTGATGATATTGTCATTTTCCGTGTCAATAAAAGCTGGACAATGCTGTCTCCTGTAGTCTATGCATCGCCAACGCCGCTTACGACCGTAACATGAATGATGATGGCAATAGTACATGAACCGGTTCAATAATAATTGCAATGAACCACGTACAGAAAGTGAGTAAAGTACCGCTTTGTCTGTAACAAATGTTGCTATTTAACAAACTGCAATGAATGCATATTAAACAATTGATGTGACCATTGTACAAAACTTTTGCACTACAATATTTTGAAAACATCAGTCTTCTTTTTTTAGACACAAACGTAACAATTAAAGACATTGAACTTATTCAGTGATTTGTAGTGCAAGCAGGGCAGGCGCGGATCCAGGATTTCCTTGAAGGCGGGGCAATTTTTGGAAAATTCTTAAAAAAAAAAGGGGAAAAAATTGATAACGAATAGGCGTTTCTTTACAGAAATCCATGATATGCAAGATGCAAGGGGGCCGCCAGCTTTTGGGCCACGGGGGAGGGGGAGCGTAGCGAGTCTTGCGACACCTTGCCTTGGATAGGTTAGAATGGTTTCAAACGTTCATATAGGAGTCAGGTACTTGGTCGAATTCTTAATAAATTCAAGAGAAAGTAATCTGTAGAGCGAGCGCAGCGAGCTCGAAAATTTTAACCCTTTTTCCTACCGACCTATCTAGGCGCAGGGGCAGCTACCTCGGCCATGACAAGATATACAACAAGAATATTTAGTTTCTAATGAATGACATATTTGGTCCGGTTCAGGGGGGGGCAATTGCACCCATTGCCCCCCCCCTGTATCCGCGCCTGAAGCAGGGCCGTTTTAGCAGAATCGTAATATGAATCACGTCAAAAATTAAAAAAAAAATAGTAATAAGTAATTAAATTTAAAAAAAAACTTAAAATGGACTTTATACTCATAACCATATAGTCCATTTTAAGAATTTTAAATTTTTAACATGATTCAAATTAATTCCTATTTTTCTGCACTGAGATGAACATGTAATCCACGGACGACAATTTGTAAAAATATTTATTTGACTAATTAACATACGTAAGACATGCCTACATACCTCTATCCCCTATGCTAGGTGGTATGGGTTTATCAATGGAATGTGCACTTGGCGGTATCTCTTTTTCTTTCTTATTCCAATCCAATGTTATGTTCTGGCAATTTTGATCACCGTTTAAAGTCTTATTTTGATTTTCTTCTATATCACCATGTGGACTACGTAATTCACAATTAGATGAATCAGACTGAGGTGGAAAAGGTTCCTGTTCGCAGTCATTTTGATCATCAACTACATTTGCATCAGTCAGGACTTGATAATTCATTAAATCAGTATCAAGAAGCTGTTTCTGCTGGTTTATGGTGATATTTCTATTTGGTATAACTTCCACATTAAAGTCGGTCAAGTCACTGTTGATTGTAATATGTGCTGCAAAATTGTTTTCAGGTGGTGGTGGAGGTGGTTCTTCAAGTCTGGAAAGATAAATAATGAAATATGTATAAGTATTATTACACATTCAGTTGTGCATTCCAAGCACAGCACAAACCTTTTTAATTGTAATGTTGTGCATGATACTTAATAACCAGTATTTATAATAATTTGCTTTATAGTTCGTGGCTAAATAATAACAGCCACACAGGTCAATCTAAGGATCGAAATTAAGCCACGCTTGTCAAGGTCGGTCTGTGGATGGATGACCATCCATTACCGAGTTCCATGCCTCCACCAGCACATTAATCCATTGTTCCTGGCTACCATTTGTAGATTGCAGGTATAGTCGGTGCCAGTTAACATCGGAATAGAGGTCATTAACACCTACCTACCAAGTTTTTGATCACAAAGCAATAACGACACTTACTAGTTACCTAAATCGACCAATAAGCGATACTTTACTACATCGCTAGAGTATCATAATACCAGTCGGCTAGACATACAGGGGTAGAGAATCTTGTGTTGTTCCAATTCGAATTTATTATTATTTTTTGCTAGAAAACTAATTTTATGCTTATAAATTTACGTGTGACGTAAACGCCCGCCCCCGCACCGTGACCATAATGTGCTGCACATCTGACGCGATGACCACGTAAAGCGAAAACGGCCTAGGATCAGAACTATAATTTTTTTTACCATTGCCACTCGAAAAAGGGCATTTTATTCATCGATAACAGTGAATAAAACTCTCTTTTACTCACTGAGTGAATAAAGACATTTTGAATTTGGAACAAACACGAATTACGTACAAAAAAAAAACGCTGCTGCTGAAAGTACGTACTGGGAGGCTGAATGGAGCTATTCTATTCCAAATTAAAAAAAAAAAAACCCGCCAATTTAGTTACGTTCTTTTTTATCTGTTATTGTGGTTGTTTTGTGTTATTGGAAAATCTATTAACTTAAGTAATTATAATAAAATGAGTTCTTCCGATATCGAAAATAAGAGACTGACTCCGGAATCATTTCGTTCTAAAGCAGCAGTTATAGTAGATGATTTGTTGCCGCCAAAATATCGGGAGTTGTACCTGAAAATATACAATAAGCCAAAGAAATCTAGAGTGCTTAGCTCCGAAAACATTGAACGTTTTCTAAATGATGCGCCTGACCACAGTTTTCTGGCCGTAAAAGTAAGTACCTACTTAATATATGTATATTTATTTACAAACCTACTGTGCTTCTAAGGTTTTCCTGTCAATACATATTTTTTAAATTATTTTCATTTGACAGGTTTTTTTGGTTTCTGACCCATGGAACACCAAAGTGGTTCACCTAGGTGTTCCACCGTTACCTTTTTGTACCCCTGGTTCACCTAGGTGTTCCACGGTTAACTTTCTGTGCCTCTAGTTCACCTAGGAGTTCCACGGTTAAATTTCTGTACCCCTGGTTCACCTAATGAGTGAACCATGGGTATTTATACAAAATAATGTACCTGTAGGTCGCCTAATTGGTGAACTAAGAATGATTATATAAAATATTGTACCCATGGTTCACCTAACTGGGAAACCTCCGGAAATTATGAAAAATATCGTACTTTCAAAAATTAAAAGCTTAAATTGATGAAATAAATAAATTTAAAAAATGCTGTATTAATGTATCAATTAAATTCCAAATTAAACATCTTTGTGGAAATGAATACCGCCACAATTATGTATTATTCGCTGGCTCATTACTCCACCCACCTTATAGCCTGGTCCAGTCGTTTTTGAGTTTATTCGTTACAAACATACAAAAATACTAACTATTCCTCTTTATTATATTAGTAAAGATAAATTTGCTCATATCGCAATTGTTAACACATTTATACATCAAAACAATGAACTAATGAGAAAAAACTTCAACATCATCTCTTTAGCCTTTTCCCAACTATTTTGGGGTCGGCTTCTAGGGTAACCGGATGCATCTGAGTACCAGTATTTTACATGGAGCGACTGCCTATCTGACCTCCACAACCCAGTTCATACTGGGTAATATACGATACCACTTTGGTATTACTGGTTGTCAGACTTTTTGGCCACTGACTACCTGTAACGACTATCAAAGATGGAAAAATGTCAGCCGGGACCAACAGCTTAACGTGCTTTCCGCGCGGCCACGGCGTTTTTTTTTTAAAAAAAAACTAGGCCAAGATATTGTAAAAGTTTGTAAAAGTTGATTCCTAAAACCATAAATTTGTCAAAGTTATGGTTAAAAAGTAATAAGGGTTTGAACGTGGCCGCGCCATCGAAACGCGGAGCACCGCGCAGCCACGGTAATCTTTAAAACTAAGCGTTGCAGAGACCTGAAATTTAATTTTAATTTTTGTACAATGAAAACCGCCACATTTGTTGTCCATTCTTATAGTCCTTAAGCTTATAATATTGATTACCCGCATGTAACATTACAAGTCCTCCTTTTCTATTAATAAAAATAAGTTGTTCGTTTTGTTCGGCAGACATACTTTATAAATATTATTTAAGTTTATAAAATAACTAGGTTTATAGGCAAAGATGAACGCTAAACCTGGCATAATGAGGAAATAAATATTCTAAGTCGCCATTAGTTATTGAAAGAGGATGGTGGTTATCTTTGTACCTATTTATTAAAATAAATTGTACAGGCTACTAGGAGTAATCCAATAAACTGTAATATTCAGAAGTACGGGACACAGAAAGTTAACTGTGAAACACCTTGGTGAACTAAGGGTACAGAAAGTTAACCGTGGTACACCTAGGTGAACTAGGGGGACAGAAAATTAACCGTGGAACACCTAGGTGAAGCAGGGGTACAGAAAATTAACCGTGGAACACCTACGTGAAGCAGGGGTACAGAAAATTAACCGTGGAACACCTTGGTGAACCAGGGGTACAGAAAGTTAACCGTGGAACACCTAGGTGAAACAGGGGTACAGAAAGTTAACCGTGGAACACCTAGGTGAACCAGTTTGGTGTTCCACGGGTCAGAAAGGGGTTTTTTTTACAATACCATGGCGGAAAATGTACTCGCCAACCTATTGGAATCAACAAAATAGGTGCGATGCCAAAAGAGATTGCCAGTTTCTTAAATCTATCGAATCCCGAAAAGTACACAGGACATTGCTTCCGCAGAAGCTCTGCCACCCTTTTAGCAAATTCAGGTGCTGATCTTATAGAACTAAAACGCCACGGAGGGTGGAGGTCCAGCACAGTAGCAGAAAGTTATATGGAGGATTCAATCGAAAATAAATCGAAAAGATGCAGCCGGATAGTTGAAAGTATAAATCTAAAACCGTCTGCTGTTGAGCTTTCTGCGCCACTATCTCCGGCGCGCCCTTCTACATCGAAAGGTTGTGAAACGACTACATTACAGCTGTCTCAACAACAGCAACCACAAAATACGGCGACTTTGCCAAATACCCAAGTGTTGTCTAATACAACAGTTTCAAACCCAAACCAGCCTATAACACTAAATTTAAATACTGATAAATATAAATACCATGCTCCTTTTTATTTTCTCACAGTCAATGGTAAAAAGTAGAGTACACAACACGTGAATAAAAAATTTATCTCGGTACTTGTATCCCTCGCTCCGCTCAGGATTCTAATCTAGAATCCCTCGCTGCTCTCGGGATCCAACTTCGTACCTCGAACTAAATTCCCTTTTTATTCACTTGTTGTATAATCTACTATTGTGATGAGATAGTTTTTGTGATGTCATAATTATATTTAGATACTTATGGTTTTTCCGTCATGGGTGTCGTTTTCATGGTTTTCGGGGTCGTTGATTGTGAAAATGAGCTCAAAATGAAAATCCAAGATGGCGTCCAAGATTTTTTTGGTTTTTCCGCCATGGATGTCGTTTCCATGGTTTTCGGGGTCGTTGATTACGAAAATGAGCTCAAAATGAAAATCCAAGATGGCGTCCAAGATTTTTTTGGTTTTTCCGCCATGGATGTCGTTTTCGTGGTTTTCGGGGTCGTTGATTACGAAAATGAGCTCAAAATGAAAATCCAAGATGGCGTCCAACTTTTTTTTGGTTTTTCCGTCATGGATGTCGTTTTCATGGTTTTCAGGGTCGTTGATTACGAAATGAGCTCAAAATGAAAATCTTTTTCCGTTATGGCAGTCGTTTTCATGGTTATAGGATAATGAAATTGAGGTCAATAATTATTTATTTCAATTAGGTCATTCAAAGGCACTTTTGAATGACGAATAGTGACATGGATTCAATGATTAACCTTGCCTTTGGTTAAATCTGATTTCAACAAATCATTTTCATTTTCATTATCAGCGACCCCGAAAACCATGAAAACGACACTCATGACGGAAAAACCAAAAAAAAAACACCTTCAAGTAATAATAGGCGTGATGTTATGTTTACTCTACAGAGTTAACCTCAGTGGCCATTAAGTCGCGCAAGAGTCCAATCGTGCAAGTGTCCATTCGCGCAAGATTCCTTTCGCGCATAAGTCCATTCGCGCAAAAGTTTGTTCGCGCAAAAGTCCATGTGCGCGTATGTCATTTCGCGCAAGTGGGTGCGCGCAACAAGTGTCCTTTGCGCAAATGTCTTTCGCGCAAAAGTCTCAGATCCTAATTTTAAGATGTATAATAATATATTTACTTTATTAAAATTGTCTCAGTAAGTTAAAATAGTGTTAAAAACGAAAATAAAGTATTTAAATCAATTATTTTCGTAGGGTACGTTTGCTCGATTTCTTATTTTTTTGGATTGTGCACTGCGTTATGTATGTGGGACACTGTGGATGTAATATGAGACTCAAGCGATATCAGTTTTGCGACAGGTTTGTACGGATGGAGCGAAAGTATCGCTAATATTTAGATATCGGGATGAAAGTCGGAGTAATGACCTCTATTCCGATGTTAACTGGCACCAACTATAGTCTAACTATAGTCTATGGCCAAAACTCTGACAACCAGTCTTACCACGCAGTATTGAGTTACCCAGTACTAACTGGGTTGTGGAGGTCAGATAGGCAGTCGCTCCATGTAAAATACTGGTATTCAGCTGCACGACCCTAACATGGTTGGAATGGAAATACATATTACCTAGATGATATACAAGGCTTTGGTTCATACATGCAGTACCTTTCAACTGTTACATTCAGTCCTGCTGGTTGTGGCTCAGGTTCTGGTTTCTGCAAGTTTTTAATTATTTGTTCATTTTAAGAATTAAAATATATATATTATTAAAAATATTTATTATGTTTTATAAGTAAAGACGAAATTCTGCAAACAGCAAAGTGAGGCCGTCAAATTACGTCTCGCCATGTACACTCAGTCAGACAAAAAAAACAGTTAAGATGGAACTCTGCAAACAGAGAAGTGAGTCCGGTTTCGTAAACATGTTGTGCATTTATTGAGGTGTAGTTTAATTGTAGTTTCATGTAAATGTGTGCGTGTGAGCGTGTATGAACAGAGCGAGACTTAATTTGAGCTGGCCCCACTTTATGGTTTGCAGCGCTAGGTATGTCTTCGTTTTCTACTTGGTCTGAGGTTATTTTAATAGTTAAAAAGATACCTTTGGCAAAAATAAATGTTCAACCCCATTTATATGTAGAGCTTTGCAGGCTTCAATAAAAGCAGGTGTTGAATCTGTTGGTATCTTTACTTCTCCAGTATAAATATATTCCAGTATGAAACACAGCATTTCTTGCGTTATGTTCTAAAATTAATAAAAATATTTAAAAAAAACTAAGAGGTAACATAATTGAATTATCTGAAAATCGAATACTTAAGCATCAATATAGACACTTTTTAACCCATTGATTGCCACCAACGCACCATTTGCGTTGATCGAGATTACTACGTCATGCCACCAACGCACCATTTGCGTTGAGTGACCGTTTGAAGTTTTTTTGGCATTACACATTAACTGTAGAGGTTTATTTAAATACTTGGCAACAATCATATTGAGAAATAATTTTCGAACGTGGAAACACTTATGGTTTTTGCTTCGTAGTCGTACTGTCATTTTTGTTATGACAGAGAAAAAACGGTTGCTGCTGAATATGTCTATTTTAGAATTATCTTAGGTTCTACTAAGTGTTCATTAAATATTTGTGAATTGGGAGATCAAGATAAGCAATAATCTTAATTTTATCATTGTTTTCCTGTGTTTCATCATATATTTATAAAATAAAATCACATGCACGCATACGGTGCGTTCATTGGCATTGCAGTAAAATCTTCTGTTGGATAGGTTTATGCATGAAGACTTGAAGAACAAAATCACGCTAAAATGTATGCACGTATAAATTTTTTATCTATTTTACATTAATGAGGTTAAGTTTACTTTTCGTAATCTATTTACATACTAAATATTTTGCAAGCTAAATATTTTACGGTAAAGTAGGTGTCAAAAAAAATGTGAAAACATTTGTGGATACCTAAGTAAAAATATTATTACAGAGGCACGTATATATCCAATTATATATCATATATGTACCAACATAGATTAAATGAATATAGAATTAAAGGGCGCGTGTATGGCCCAGAACATGTCACATAATACCATCCACACGTCAACGCAAACGGTGCGTTGAATGGCACTTGCGATTAAATTTGCGTTAGCAGTGCCACCAACGCATAAGGTGCGTTTACCATTTTTAGATGGGTTTTTGTAATTTATGGGGTTTTTGTAATTAAAAAACCCACTTATTAACGCTTTTCCTATTGTAATCCACAAAAATATGTAGTGGCATCCAGGTGTTGTTATAAAAATTGATGTAGCAATGAATGGGTTAAATGGGAGATTTTATTATCTATATAGAAAATCTTATTCCTTGGGTTAGTTAATATTTAAATGTGAATTCACTTTGTAGCGGAGAGCCAGTAAAATCAAGAACCTTCACATTTTTACCAATAGACAAATTAATAAACCATTTTAACAAATATGTCAACTTACATTTAGAAATACAACTGGATGCTGACATGGAGTAGACTGTATCATTGCTTTAAGATATGGACTAGCTAAAGCCACAATATTTTGATGGACTTTTACTAAGTGGCCATCAGCGGCTAGTGTCATATCAACGAATTCACCATCCTGTAATTAATAAATATACAGTATTTTAGCTGTCATCAGTTTTGTTGAAAAATGAGGTGTGGCATGTTTGAACACCAAGAAGTTTTCTACGTTTCCATGTTTTGTTTATGATGGCAGCTAAATCCTTTAACAGGATCAGGAATGAAATCAAGTAAACAAATGAATACCTACTGTGTTATAATTTAACTTTATTAAGATGAAGATTAAGAAGAGGAGCTTGTGGCTAAATAATAACAGCTGCTCGGGTCGATGTCGACAGCACCATCTTTGATCCACTCGGCCGCATTCATTACTTTACATTCCCAGCACCGCTTGACTCGGTCATTTAGGGTGTTTTATTGGTACCATTCAATAGCTCTTGAGAAGCCCTTTCCAACCGTTTACGATCTGTGTATTCGGATTTGGCATATTGATGCGTAAATAAAGGCCGACATTCTATAGTATTATTATTATTTTTTTATTTATTTTAACATAATTATTATATTCACTGCCACTGTTTTACAATAATGATTTGTATACTGTTGATAGATTTTGACAAGAGCTGACGATTGAAACTTAAACGAACGCCGTAGCTTCTCCAAGTCAAAAGTTATACGTAGTGAGTAGGTAGTGGAAATCTCGAAACGCACCAAAATACTTCAAAATGGTGGCGCTTCCCACTCCAGCACGCGCGATGCATGATGCATCACAGTCCTCACTTATCGTAACAAATTCTTTGATTCTTTAATTAACCAGTGGTGTAATTAAATTTTGGATGAGATGATAGATAAGAAGCTGCAACACCTAACTGTATACCCAGATTTTGTTGTCATTGGTTTTTTTGACTTGCCTCCCAGTTTGGAAGACTCACGTCAAAAAGGAACCCCATATTTACTAAGGAGTAATACGAAGACTGTAAATAATACGCCACTACAAAACTTAATTTTGAACCATTCAAACGTCTGAAAATCTAAATAAACAAATGATTCGGTACTACCCAGGAATGTACTACCTGTTGAAAGCGCGAAAATCCTTTTGAAATACAATTTTTGTATGACACCCAACTAATACAGAATTGTGCTGCACTAGACATTGAAATTTGTGAAGAGAACATTTAAATATTCAAATTAGTAGATTTTAATCAAAAGTAGTTATGAATGAAAAACACTACAATTTACAACAAATAACGTTAGACCAAAACCCTGTCTAATTCGACATCGACTGATGAATGAAATGAATGACTGACAATTTGACAGTGACAGACAATCGATGGGACCATAGAGCATCATATATCGGACGGAAGTATTCATAGACTACTACATATCGCACCTTGGGAAAACAAGTCAATGATAGCGATTCACGAGCACGACATGACATTGACATGACACTGTGGTGTCTTTCTAAACTTTATTTACATTACAAGTTTCGTTTTTAATCGGTGACAACGGCCGATCTATGGCGATTTTTCAAGATAATTCTATAGTGAATTAAATTATTGTAACAATGTCTTTCACTTGCTTTTGATTACTCCAAAAAAAAAAAGTAATTAGCGCTATGCTGTTAAATCTCTTTTCATGTAAATATTATCTGATAACGAGTACTTAAAGAAAAATCGAATCTTGTTTGTTTGTATATGCTTTGTTGCGTATTTACATTGTAGATATATTTTAATACAGTGACATAGTTATGCATTATCATCACATTTCCAAGATGACAACCATGAAATCAGTTGCTTCAATTACTAGTACTCTTGCAAGGAAGTTGTTACCTGTCTCGTCGAATGCTACAGCATATCGAAGGTAAGAAAAGTTAAGACTTTCGTGCAACAAGTTCAATCATTGTTTTTCAATTTTCCTACAACTGGAGGAGCCAACTATATTTAGATTCTTTTCCTTACAGATTCTCTTCAGATAACTATTCAGATAAAGCTTTTGAAAAATTTGATATAGTGGTAATTGGTGGTGGTATTGTTGGTAGTGCCACAGCCAGAGAGCTTGTTATGAGACATCCAGAGTTCAAAATAGCATTAATTGAAAAGGAAAATCATTTTGCCCGCCATCAGAGTGGAAATAACAGTGGTGTGATTCATGCAGGCATTTATTACAAACCTGGATCTCTTAAAGCAAAGTTATGTGTAAAAGGTATGACTTTGGCTTATAAATACTGTGATGAAAAGGGAATAAATTATTTAAAACCTGGTAAATTGATAGTGGCTACTGAAAAGCAAGAAATTCCTAGATTGCTAGATCTGTATGACCGTGGAATTCAAAATGGAGTGAAAGGCATGGAATTAATTGATACTAAGGAAATTAGACAGATCGAACCTCTTTGTAAAGGATTACAAGCTATATGGTCACCTAATACTGGAGTTGTAAACTGGGCTGAGGTTACAAATTCTTACGTTCAAGACTTCAATGAGTATGGTGGAACAAGCTTTCTCAATTTTGAAGTTAAGAAGTTCATAGAATCTGAGGATGCAAACTATCCTGTTGTTATATCTGATGAGAATTCTAAAAGGATTTCTGCAAAGTATGTCCTCACATGCTGTGGTTTACATTCAGATACAGTAGCAGTATTGACAGGATGCCCTGAAGAGCCTAAGATCATTCCTTTTAGAGGAGAATACCTATACTTAATTCCAGGTAGGATTATTGC
Organism: Xestia xanthographa; assembly: GCA_905147715.2. NCBI lineage: Eukaryota > Metazoa > Arthropoda > Insecta > Lepidoptera > Noctuidae > Xestia > Xestia xanthographa. Next base: position 15,107,318 of record LR990656.1, read on the forward strand.
ACCAAAAGCTAACATTTATCCAGTACCTGACCCAAGGTTTCCATTTCTGGGTGTACATATTACCCCTCGAGTAGATGGGCGAATCATACTGGGACCTAATGCCATATTAGCCTACTGTAAAGAAGGATACAAGTAAGTAATTTCATTAAAATTGTGTTGAAGTATTTATCCTGTTATTGTAATTATAAATACAACATATAATCATAATTACGGAAAAGCCTGCTGATGTCATTAATATGTACCTAGTATTTTAATGACCTGGAAAACACATGAATACATGTATAAATATCTGGATGATCGAGCTTGGCTCTGTTTTTTTTTCTAATGAAACCGTTAGTCCTGTTAGATCAATTTATCATCCCAAAACCACCTGCATATTAAATTTCATGAAAATCATTGTAGCCGTTTCAGAGATTCAGATTATATATAATATATACAAGAACTGCTTGTTTAAAGGTATTAGATAGATAAATAATAGCTCTCATCTTATTAAATAATATAATGTTATCTCCTGAGGGCATTTAAAGGTTAATATACTTACACTTAGAATACATTTGAATAAAAATAGAAGTCACAATACTTATTATAAATAATCAAACACGTCATACAAAGTTCATCACAATTACAACTTTACTCATGATAATTTGTGAATGTTTTGTTTTCAGCTATAGTGATTATAATATGAAAGATTTGAGAGACATTCTAGCATTTTCTGGTTTCCGTAAATTAGCAGCGAAATATGCAGGCTTTGGTGTTAAAGAATTTGCTAGATCAGTATTCTCATCATTGCAAGTAAGGCAGATACAGAAGTACATACAAGAAATTACATCTGCTGATGTGGAGAGAGGTCCCGCTGGTGTAAGGGCGCAGGCAATGACAAAAGATGGTAAGAATCCTTTGTTCAGATTCTAGAATTTAAATTAACAGATACCAATAAAGTCTCATTGGTCATCTCTTTGAGTTCTTAAATTGGTCAAAGCTCAATTTTCAAGCCAGTTTTATTATCCCAAACATTATTTCAACTAAAATACTTTCAACAAACATTATGATTGTAAATAAAAGTTGTTTAAAAAAAAGGAAAAGTAAAAAAAAGTTTTTTTTTTTTTACTTTATTAACTTGCACCATTGTCGGAATACCTATGGTTAAAAATTTTCAAAAATGGTTAACCCAGTATGTATTTCAGCACCACAATTGCGTAACCTTCAGTTCTCAGTAGCCTTGTTTGTTTACTGATTTCAGGTACCCTTGTAGAAGACTTTGTGTTCGATTCTCAGCCTGGGTCTGGTGCAATAGGAAGCAGAGTTCTACATTGTAGAAATGCACCTTCGCCAGGGGCTACGTCATCCCTTGCTATCGCGAAAATGATAGCCGACAAAATGGAAAACCAGTACAAATTCAAATTTCAGCACAGCAAACAAGAAGATATCGACTGAATGTTAGTATGATTTAAGAAAACAAAATAATCTTTTCAACAGCTTAGATGTTTTATTTAGGCAATCTAGGCTTTTAGAAAAAGTTGAACACTCAGTTAGTAACAATTGATTACTGTGCTAGTATGCTTGGATATTTTCAAATATAATTTTGCAAAGCAATAATCTTCACTTAAAAAAACCTTGCTTGCCTATCATTATAATAATATATAAAAAATAGTACTACAATCAATAAATTACTTTAGAATCTGTCTTTATGTTTTACCTACTCATTATTAATTCATAGTGTGGTTATAATGTCTCTGAATCCTGTTTCCAAGTATTTCCAAGACATAATATTTAAGCAGTTTCAAGCAGAACCGAATTTAAGGAGAAGAATATTATGATATAATCAAAATATTGTTATGTGATCTGAATTTTGTTTATTTTTTATAAAGTATTTTAGGTAAACTTATTTATACAACTAAACTAAAATTGTTAAATATTTATATGATCTATGTGGAAGACATAATTATTCAAATAAATGTAGATTATTTATAAGATAATAAATTATAATGCAACTGCGGGTGCTAAATTACAGTCACTAAACTAGTGGTAATATAATATTAAATATAATCATGTGTATCTTTTTATATCGCGGATCGAATGTAAGTTTTACATATAATAATTGAATTGTCAGTTTGCTACACACTTAGAACACCTAAGAGCAATATGAATTATAAATGGACGAATTTAAAACTTAATATTATTTTATAAAATGTTTTTTTTTTGCCATTATTCAGTGACAATCCCTTGACTAGTAAAGCATATAAAATTGATTTGAAGATCGTAGGCGGTTGTCAAATGGAACACAATATTGCTGATAACCACTATGTACTCTGATAGTCCAAACATTGAATAAACTGAAAACAGAAAAAATAAATTAATATAATTAGAACAGCTTTGTTATTTTATTGTAGAGATAGCAACAACTTTTGTGGAGACAAAATTCAACCTGCAACCTACAGTGAGTGACGGTCTGCACAGGTATAACGCTTTAAACTTAATGGCGACTTGGTACATTTAATGTAAAACTAAAATACAACAATTTTAGGTATCAACGGGGCGCAGATGATGCATCGTTTTGTCTGTATAATGTGCAGACCGTCACTTGCAGCTAACTTCCGAGCCACCATTAAGTTTGAAAGGAACTTTAAAATAGTTATTTCTGTAATTTTTGATAGGTAAAAAAGAAGATTTACTTACTATAAGGTTCACACCGACTGTTATGTCTCAGAAAGAAATAAGCAGCAGATGCAAATGAAGTAATATTTACAAAGAAAGCTCTCCATTTTAACTTCACTGAATGCTGTTCTCTGTAGGTGATGTTGGGCCTTCTTCGTAACTTAGAAAGCATTATACATGTTAGGAGCATATAGAATACTGAGGTCCCAATGAAAGTTTTAAAACATACTTCATGGTAAGCTGTGAAAATATAGTTATTGTTAGTTTTATTGCACTCAAATTAATTTATTTCTATATTTACTATACTCACAGTAGTTTCTGGATGATGTCCAATGTGTCAGTCCTATCAAAGTTATATTTTCTATGATATTTAAAAATACTGCTAATTTTACTACAATTACACAGCTCTCCAGTACAATACTCCTATAGTAATTCCATCTTAAATATAGTAAATAGAATCGTATAGGCGCATGGCCATATATAGCAATCTTCCATATTGTGCTTTGAGGTTCGTAATTTCCTATAGATGCTGATATTGATGGGAATATGTTGGGAACTTTGCAATGTGTATTATTTGCGCTTTCAAAATCTTTGTACATTGTTATGATAACGCATGCTAGAAAAGCGAATAATGGTACTGATACGGCAGAGAAGCACAACTTCGAAGGTATTTTGATGTAATACTTCTTTTGAGATTCATTGTACAGAGGTAAATACATTTATTGACAAATAATAAGAAGTTCATGGGGTCAAATTATTAATTCAGAAACTAATGACAAATGACATGAGGCCCGAACAGCTGACTAAATTGACAACAATGACAACACTATGATGTTGACAAACCATGACAAACAGACAAATTGTCACTGTCAAATTGTAGTGACACATTGCGTTCCATTCTAGGCTGCGTTCCGAATTAGGCTATAATCGCTCACAGCGCTCACATCGATATTTTGCGTTCCGATTTAGATATCACGCTTATGACAGCTAAGAGCCGTCATCAAATCGGAACGCTCGTGAACGCGTTGACAGTAAACATAACCCCAAACCAAAACATTTCACAAGACTTATTTTGAAAATGGAAGTTATGTTGGTTGACTCTATCTACTCTGATAACTCACATTTTTAGATAGAGAACGACGATTCGTCCAGTGATGAAAAGGATGACGAAAGCGTTTATATTAGGGTATTTTTCTCCCGGCAAAGATTTACCCCTTAAAAAAATCCTACGAATTACAAATTACATAGATGCAACGGTAATTAAAAATAATGTTTATGAGTTTGAAACTCATTTCAATTTTTTTCAATCAAATTATACAACACAACCTGTGAAAAAAACTGTCATTTTTGACAGCGCTCACAGTGATATTTATTTGGGGCATGGTCAGTGTTATCGCAAAATGGCGCATGTCATGACGTCATCTATGACGATTCAAGGGACATCGATATCGCGCTCACGGTAATTCGGAACAGCTTTATGGACGCTCAAATCGATTACAGCCTAATTCGGAACGCAGCCCTAGTGTCACCAGCGTAGATCCAGAGGGAATTTACAAAAAAAAACATCCAGCGATTTACAAAATGTAACAGCTATGATCAGTAGAAAAATAATCAACCTGGTTCAACAAAAAAAATATAAAAATGAACGTGCATAATTAATAAGTTTAAGAAAAAATCGTGTGTCGGATCGTGCATGTTACGTTTCGTTATTTTATCGATATTTCATAGCAACTGTAAAATCATTGATTTTCACATTCAAAACCATATTTCTAGTAGCCTCAAAAATATATCAGGTGTTTTTATACACAAATATGTACTATGGTATCGAAAAAGTATGGAGAACATTCTAATTAAGGACATATTTAACGATCGCGACTTAGACGAACTTTCTCCAGATTATAATCCCCGAAATTTTGTATTACGGATGCAGATGCGAAGAACACTGGTAAGTAAACAATCAGTATGTTTATTTATAGAATACTGGGTGCATTTGTGTGACGTGACCCAGAGAAAATCTTTTTTCTTTTTTCTATATTAGACGAACAGAACGAATAGACGCTACGCTCCTTATCTTAAATAGGTAGGTAGACTAATTCATAGAGGATAATATAATATAATACAAGAGACTAATTGAGATATGGAACGTAGCTTCACTCACTGGATTCCCGAGGGAGGATATCGCCGTCGAGGTCGACCGTGGTGAAGGTGGTTTGAAGATGTGATCATGTTTGTAGGCGAAGCATGGCCAGGCATCGCATACGCTATGGTGGTGTGGAAAGAAAGAGAGGAAGCCTTTGCCCAGCCGTGAGACACAGGCTAGCAAAAAGTAATATCATAGTTACAATTTGTAGATAGGTAGGTAGGTACTTACTTAACTTGTCAATGAATTCAAAACATATCGATAAATTAAATAATATTTTTTTCAGGTAAAAGATACGCATAATCATGGTGGTATTCATAGAAATACCAACTGGACAAGGTAACTATAAGTTGTTATTTAGCTGAACTTTGTTGTACCTGGACTGACATGATGTAGTTAAAATTATAATAAATCCAAAGTATTAATATAATATTGCCCCATCCAACATGAAAGCTTCGGGTGACACGGCTCCATGGTTAAGGTCTGTGGGACCTCTCTCACTTGTGACTTTGCAGCACTCTGCCTAGTGATGCAAATGCAAAACGACCGCGATACAGGCGCGGATACAGGGGGGGGGGGGGGGGGGGGCAATGGGTGGTGGAACGAATACGTCATTAGCCAAGCTTGAACTAGTTTGACGAAATTTAAACTAAATATTCTAGTTGTCTAACTTGTCATGGGTGCATGTCGCCAGGAGGCAGCTGCCCCTAAGGCTCAGGATTTTTAAAAGTTATAGCTTTTCCTGCCTGATCCCATAGAATGGTATTTGTACGTAGTAAATTGTAGCGTAAAATGGAATTACTCAAATTAGTAGTAGTATTGTAGGTGAATGCTTCAGGGTAGCCCGCGAAATTCAAATTTTCTTACGTTTTTTGCAATTTGCAGGCCACTGCTAGGTTGTATGTTGATTAAAATATTATTCGCGGTTGTAAGACGTATGTAGTTACAGAATTAGATTAATCAAAATCATCAATACAACCCACAAAGTTCATAAAGGTGGAAAAATTACTTTTCCAAGGTCAAAATTATTCTTGCACCCAATGATATTCTAATAAACAGATATGTTATACACCTACAAAACCACAGAAAAAAGTGTGCCGCGGGGGAGAGCCAGCTCACATATACGAAGTGACGCAGAATAAAGGAAAAACAGGCCAATTGGCCTGTTTTCGAGTCTTCACGATTGCGCGCTCGCAACATATCTGTTTATTGAATATCATTGCTTGCACCTTTATGAACTTGGAGGGTGTTATTGATGATTTTGATGATTATAATTCTGTAACAACATCCGTCTCACAACATGTCCTGGGTCGGATTCCCGTTTTTCCGTCACGAGTTTCTCAGTAGACAGCCACGGAGTCTGGATTTGTGCCTGATTGATGGCAATAAGCCCGTATTACTTAAACTTAGCTGCGTATGTGGGTGTACTATGAGGTACAGCTCTCTGCCTATTATAACCCTTCGGGGATTACAGGCGTGATATTATGTCATTCATAGTTAAGGTGAATGCTCCAACCAGCCCGCGAAATTCAAATTTTCTTACGATTTTTGCAATTTGCAGGCACTGTGAAATAGTCATTCAATCGAGTTACATGAACTTGGAGGGTTGTATTGATGATTTTGATGATTATAATTCTGTAACTACATACGTCTTACAGCCGCAAATAATATTTTAATCAACCGACCTGGCACTGGCCTGCAAATTGAAAAAAAACGTAAGAAAATTTGAATTTCGCTGGCGACCCTGGAGCATCAGCCTTAAGGAGGCGGCGAATTTTGCGGTCTACGCCACTCCACTGGAATCGGGCTTTTATAATAAAAGCACTAACTTCCCTTGAATAATTTGTAAGCTAAAAAATAAAAGCCATATTCATAATTTAAGGAAATCTATGAAAAGAACAAAAGAATGCTATAAAATTAACAAGGAAATAGTAAAATTACAACATGAATTCAACAATATCAATTTGAAAAATCGAGTAACGTTAAAAAGCATTGAACCTTTGAAGTTAAAATCTAACGTTTTCAACGATGAGCCATTATTTGATAGTTGTTTGAACACAAATGAAGCCGAGGATAACTTCTTTTTACATGAGTTATCTGATGAAATAACTGAATTAGAAATCCGTAATGATACTGAATTTAGAGTAAATCCGAAGATCAAACCTCTGAAACACATTAAGATATTTAGAGAAACTCAATGCTATAGAAAACCAAGGCAAGATAAGAGAGGATTACTGGATTTAAACAAAGACATAAACGAAAACAATGAAGATATTTTTCGAGTAGAATGCATTAAAAAATCTAGTAGCCCTCATATTTTAGAGGAAAGTAAGCAGGTAGAACAGCCTAGCAAATCAGTTTTACTGCAAAATGTCGATGAAAATAAATTATAGTGCAACACAAAAGAGTAGAAATTAAATGAGGGCGCTGCGATCGCTCAGGTGGCAACCCAGTTATTACGACCTAGCTGATCTTGATACTTGAATAGTATTATTGGTCTAATAGCTATAAATAATGAGAAAATAATTATTTTAAATAAGTATGTTTATAATTCATTGCTTTCAATAAGTTCCTCATAGATAATAAATAGATTTGGTACGTAATAGTAATAAAACTACAAGTTCACTCAAATATATATTATGAGGGGCAACCCTTTCTGTGTATAGCTGGAGTCGAGAATTTCCCGCCGTTTTGCACAATTCTGCGCACTGTGCTTACAGAAACACCTAAAACAAACAAAGCATGTTATTAACATAAGCTTATAGATACAACTTTAAATTAGTGCTCTATCTTCATAAATAATATAACTGCTGTCAGTCCGACGAAAAAAGTCCCGCGCAAATATGTTCATAACGTGAAAATATTTTTAAATTGTTTCTTCCCATTAGTCGGTTGCTTCAACAAATATGGTATAGCAAAAAACGTATTTGGTAATACGCAATTAATTACATTAAATGTTGTTGCCTTACTATCAATGTTGTTAAGTCGCGCTATAACTACAAGGGTATTTGTTTATCTTAGCATAACCTCAAAAATGGTAGACAACTAATTTGTAAATACTATTTAGATCGAAAATTTTGCTCTCTGAATGTAATAATCGTTTGTAATTAACGTTTACTGCAACTTTCAATAGTTACTTACCAGTAAAATCTGCTGTACGATGGCAAACATCTTCGAAGTAGGATAGCAGCTTCCTAGCTTGTAATTCGGTCAAACACCGCATGAAAACTTAAACATTATTTCACGGGCACCTCCACGAATTACCTTATTCATGATATGTTGCTGTTTTCCTGTCCACACTCAGAAATAACACACAAAAACCAAAACTCTAATGAAAAAAGAAACCGATCGAGAAGAATTGACAGCTCAAGTACTAATTTTAGATGTTGCCAGAAAATGAAAAATTTTAGTTCCCAAATATTTAATTTCTACTCTTTTATGTTGAGCTATAGACGGGCCAGCAAGTGATTTGCAAAACCTTTTAATAATGATGGCTATATCTTCCAAGTCAAATAATGAAAACCAGGATGTTGATGATGAATTCGAAATCAATAACGTCGAAACTCCAAAAAGCGAAATACACTATTCAAATGTTGATGTGAACAACGACCCAAAAAGTTCTAGAACCTTAGATGGGATTGATAACATTTTAAGTATTTCACCATTAAGAGTACAAATTGAATGCAAGGAGACATATCTCTTGAAAAAGTTTGTTACTAAGTGGAAATGTTATGTACATAATAGGAAAAAATACGTGTCAGAACAAAGGCAGGAAACTTTGAATAATTTCTTCGATAAAATAGCGAAGAAAAAGATGCATATAAATCAATCATCAGAATCTGAAAATAAATCCAAACTTTTGGCAAAGGATTACAACACGTATCAGCACAGGTAAGTTTTTACATTCCTTGAGGTATGCAAATTAATTAAATAATTCTGTTTAGGGTTCCGTACCTCAAAAGGTTAAAAAAGTAACCCCTATAAGATCACTCTCTTGTCCGTCTGTCTGTCTGTGTGTCACCACCGATTTTCTCAGGAACGGGTGGATCTAGCAAGTTGAAATTTATACCAGATAATACTGAGGTCTATAGCCCCTATTAGGTGTATAAAAATCAAGGTCCTGAGTCAACACAATAAAAAGAAATGGGCAAATTTCGATTTTTGCGAAAACTTGTAAGTACCAATTTTCAACTTTTTTTTCGGAATTTTCCCTTTACTTGTGCTGTACGACCTTGCTTTTAATCAAAATTGACATTCTAGGTCAAGGGTGTTTCCCGTTGACCTAGAATCATGAAATTTGGCGAGAAGCAATGTCTTACAGCACATGTAAAGGGAAAAATGAAAATGAAACTATGAAATGAAAACCGTAAATATGTAGTTTAATAACAAAATTACCTACAAGATTATACGGAACCCTCGGTGCACGAGTCCAACTCGCACTTGGCCGGCTTTTAAACGCAAATATAGGAATGCATTAATATTAGTCACCGCAGAAGATCTCGCAAAAAGAGATCAAAAAGAGATACTTCAAAATCAAAATAAATACCCTTATTATATTGTATGACCTTATTTGACGGCACGGTTGGCGCAGAAGCGGTTGGCTGCTACGCCGCATGTCACGGGTTCGATCCCAGCACAAAAAAAAACATTTATATGACCTACAGGTAGTTGTTCCGGGTCTGGTTGTTTGTGTATGTGAGTATAAAAGTTTGTAAACGCACCATACAGGAGAAATGCCTAGTGTGGGGTAACGATAAAAAAATATCTCAGCTGGGTGCAGTGGTGGGGGAATTAGTTGGCAGACATGAACTTGACATGTCTGTCCAGGTATGAACTCGCTGCAGCCTGGCATGTCACTCCAAGGTCACGGCTGTTACTACTGGGCCACCACTTGGTACTCTGAAAGCGTAACTTTTTGAGGAAGCTAGAAATAAAAATTCAAAAACATGTAACATGAACGCCCACATAATCCGCATGGTGGATTGGATCACGTTCCACTCCCTCTCACAGAGAGGGCATCAAAACGTCGGGCACCAGTAACATTTCAGAAGTCAAAACATGTATGCCCCTAGTAGTAATGCCAAAGTAGACTAATAGATAATGTGGTAAGCTACTATGGAAACAGAGGTACGAATATGTCCAGTGGCACTGCCTCAAGCTGCCGACTGTGAAGACATAGCACCCATTTCCATCGTTCGAAATTAATATCCTCATGTTAAATATTTTAGGTACAAAATACAAAAGCACATCATAGCGCTACAAAAAGCAAAATTAGAAGAACAGAATCGTTTGATAGAAGAACTTAAGTATAATAAGATAATCGAAGCTTCACGTCAGTCAGTTGATGATATGAGAGAAGAAGTACGTAGAACGTATTACGAAATAGATCGACATTTAAAACCTAAGATAAAGTGCTTGACTAATGAGTTAAGGATACCTGAAATTGAAGGTTAGGCCTAACCTTCGATTTATACGTAATAATAGTAATTTCTAAATATTCATGTAGATATTTTCATTTTCCATGAATCCTGTTTTCACTTTCAGATACATCGCTTGTAATACACTGTTTGAAAGTTCCACAGTTTTTACAAAGAATGGAAAAGAGAGCTAGAGAACGAGAAGAAAAGCATGCAATAATCCGTGAGCGAAGACGACAGATGGAAGAAGAACGGATCCGATTAAAACAACAGGTGGGTAATGTTAACTATTTATGGTTAAAGTATCTTATCAGAACAACTTTAAAGAAACTCAATCTCAACTGTCAAGAAGAGAGTTACATGAACTTGGAGGGTTGTATTGATGATTATAATTCTTTAACTACATACGTCTTACAGCCGCAAATCAAATTTTCATCAACAGACAACCTAGCACTGGCCCGCAAATTGCAAAAAAACATAAGAAATTTTGAATTTCGCGGGCTATCCTGGAGCATCCTTTCTTTTTATTTTATTTTTTCGGATGGGGAATCATCAAATGACGGAGCGGGAGGGAGTGTCAGACTTATTCAAACTGAAAGCCATCCATGTTCCTTCATCGCCCTTTGCGTTCCGGGGCCACGGTATCTCTTTCAAACAGTCCCGCAGCCTGGAGCATCCACCTTAATGTGAATATTATTTTTAGGCGGAATTAGCAAAGCTTGAAATGGACAAGGAAGAAAAGGCGAAAAGAATACTAGAATTAAGAGAGAAAAGGAGGAAAGAAAAAGTAGAGAATATAAGAAAGAAACAGTGGGCGTCAAGATTAAGGGCGCTAATAGTTATGGCAGATTTACATTATGAGAAAACATTAAAAGCAAAATATGGTATAAGGCCCTTGAGAATATTGATAGAAATGAAGCGAGATAACATTGAAAAGGCAAAAGCGCACTATATTTTTCAACTTAAAAATAATACATTTCTACATTGGATGTGGCATACTGAGGACATGTGGATTGAAAGAAATTATAAAGCAGATGAGTTATGCCGTAAAAAATTGTTAAGGAAAGCATTTGAAGCTTTTAAAAGGGTTGGTGTTTATAAAAAAACTCATTAGCTAGTATTTTATTCGACGTATTTTATTCGACAGTAGTTAATGTTGCTACAGTTTTCTATTTTTTAAATATATATATTTTTTAAATATACATTTTTTTCAAATAATGCAGAACCACCATGGCTTAGTTTTGAAGAAACAGGTAGCCGACGACTACTACGATTTATACCTCACGCAGATGGCTTTTAGAATGTTCCGTGAAGGCGTAAATGTAATAAAGAAAGAAAATGAGACAAAGTGGCAGAAAGCAGTTTTGTATCATAGCAGGTATGTTTGTATTTTATTTATGATTGGGTGAAGATATCATAAAAGTGGAAATTAACTGATCTTAAACTCACAATGTAAAACTATCTCGAAGAAGAAGCCAGCCAAATTGTTTTCAAGTAGGTAAAGATCGAAACGCAATCTTTATCTATTAACTACATGCATCCCTACCCTACAGCGCGGTTATATGTAGAAATGAACACATATTGATGTTGAAGTAAAATTTATTTATTATACGGAAATTAGGTACTAGCAATATATTCTACAGGTGAAAGTCGCTGGAAGCGACCTCCATTTATCCCAACTAGAACTTTAAAAGTATTACCGAAAAATGCTATGGAACATCGTCGCAATCGCAAGCATTTGATAGACTACATCAACAAATGAGCTTGTGAACTGCTGGAATGTGACGGCAAATCTGCTCCTTTTAAAATGTTTGTATTATAAACTAAACAGTTATGTAACTTTGGCATTTTGTAACTCCAAATTAAGTAAAAATGTAGTCCATTACATAACATTCTAACTAGTGTTCTGCAAGGTAGTGCGCTAGGCCTTATACTATATGTAATGTTTTATTTTGATGATCTATGAACTAATCCAACCCCAACAGCGTGATTCAATTCAGTGAACCCTATTTTATGTTTCAGTAATCTTGTCTTCAAAACTTTCACATGTTGGAGAACATTGCCAGCTTTAAATGCACTGAAAAGGGAACAAGAAGCTAGAAAAGCAAGGTGGCGAGAGAAAGTACTACAAGTTGTGCCTGACTATGCACCGCCTGAAGATTAATTATGAGAGCTTGCTTTTCTACCGGACTAGGGCAATCCCCAAAAAGAGGTTAATGTTTTTTTTTATTTCTTAAACCTTTGTATTTATTTTGACAAACTGACTTATGTACAATAGGGTATATGCATGATATTTTTTATCACTCTAAACAAAGCGAATTAACATCAGAAATAGCAAAGTGAAATTATTTTTTCAATATCTATAAAAAATACATACATATTTTAAGCATTTGAAACTGCTGATTAGACAGAGAGATCCGATACAGCGAATGACGTCATTCTCTGCATCGACGTACGAAATCCATACTAAATTCCGTTTATCTAGAAAAATATAGAAACAATAGTTTAAATGGTTATAACTTTTGTGTTGTTTGACCGATTTATGTCTTGTTTTCGGTTTTTGTCATTATTTTTATAGTACTTTAACATTGCGTATCGAGATAAAAAAACGAAAATTTATGCATATTCCGTATTAATTCGATCAAAATGGAGCGTAATGCATCTGCATTTGTAATTTCGTAATATACCGTGGTATCTATAGGAATGAATGGTTGAAAAAAAGAGTGGGAGGTATATTGTTTCAGCCAGTCACACAACTCCGAATCTTTTCCTGTACAAATTTTTTATAGTACAAAAAATTGTTGTTATACGATTTTATCTAGATTTGACTTTATACGTATCCACCGTTTCATATATACCTACTTCCATTTATAGTATTGGGTAATTATCTATCAGCAGGATGTACATACATATATTATTATTCGTGTTTTGTAAATTAAATAATAAGGACTTCTTTATAACGTAGCACGCTAAGAACTACCTAGACCTACATGTTTTATTTATTATGTACAATTTAACTCTAAGAGATAATTAAAAATAAATTATTTAGTTCTTTAAATACGGTCCTCCTGGATGCCAGCGTCATACATTATATTACATAAAGATTTAAACGTCATTTTAATACCATTTCTGCAGCCCAAGCATCAATCTTCTTCGCGTGATTTTAGTCAGAAAGCACGCTGGAATCCAGGAGGTTAAGTGAACAATCTCTTTGTCTGTGAACCCCGACCGAATCGGTCTGACGCCATTGTTTAAATATTGTGCCTACTTCGCTAACAGTAGAAGGTTTCTAATAAAAGAAAGAAGGAAGGAAGGTTTATTTTGGTTTATAATAGGGAATATGCACGTTATTTTTTCTTCACCTAAATCAGTAAAATACAGTACCTACTATCAACCCAAGAAAAGTATTAAAAGTTAAGTAAAAAATAATATTTTAAACTCCTGCAATTTTCTATGACAGTTTCAACGTTCGTAGCTGTCGCGGCCATGATGTGACGTCATTTACCACAATCTGCCTTGTTTACATATTTTGTTTTGTATGTGCTCTAATAAAGTAAACATTGCATTAACAATATTATAATAAAATCTTAGTGAAACTTTAAGCACTTTTCAAAGAAAAGTGTTTTTTTTTTTACACAATATTAGACTTCATTAGAATACACATGTAAACGGGTACCTATATAACGCGAATTTTACTAAAAGCATATATATATATATATATTTTAATATAAGCCCGACGTTTCGACCGGATTGCACCAGTCGTGGTCGCGGGAAGACTGAAGTATTGGAGGTACCGCCACAGCAAAGCGAAGGTGTTTATTCAACTACCCTCACTAGATCTTCATAAATGTTAATTAGGGCCGGTTCACACTAGGACAGCACACCACACTAACAGTGTCCGCATACTGAGATGATTTCACTTGACGAGTACACTTAGTGATCACTGGATTCCAAGCGGGAGAGAGTCTGAAGCCATCTTCGCGATTGAAATTAGGATACTTCTTGATCACAATCGCTTCCCGAACCATTCTCTTATAGCAGTGTAACTCCATCCAGTGGTTGGGCCCTGAGTCTACTACATACTCCGCTATAGCGGACTTGTTTATTTGTCGATTTTTGACCGCTGCTATGTGTTCCTTGACCCTTTCAGCGACTGTTCGCTTCGTTTGGCCTATGCAGGAACGGCCGCATCTGCAATCGATTTTATAAACACCAGGAACCTGGAAAGGTACTACATCCTTCGGTGTACGCAAACACTTAGCCAATTTGTTGAATGGAGTATAAATCGACTTTATTGAAAACTTCTTGAAAAGGTTCCCAATTTTGTCCGTAACCCCTTTCACATAAGGCATGAACGCTGGCTGTCTTGTTACATCAATGTGTTTTGGCTTTTGCTTGCGTCTGCTATCTGGATGCCACCCATTAGTCTTGTACCCGTTTCGTTTTAGAACCTCCTGAACATGTTCCAGCTCACCGAACAGATGTTCAGGGTCACAGAGGCTCTGTTCATGAGAGAAGAAACTACTGACTGAAGATGTGCTGGATGATGATGTGAGGCAGCATTCAGATACCTGTCCGTGTGTGTCGGTTTTCTGTACACAGTATGCGACAAGGTTCTTCGTTCGTACTTTTAAATCTAAGAAGGCTAAAGATCTGTGATCCCCCATCTCATACGTGAACCTTATCGTCGGGTGTATGGAGTTAAGATGTTCTGCCAGTTGATCAACTTCTTGTTTACCTCCATTGATAATGCAGAAAACATCATCGACGTACCTTTTCCAGAGTCTTATACCGTGAGCTGTCATGTTGATCATAGTCTCAAAGTGCTCCATCCAGATATTGGCAAGTACAGGAGCTACAGTACTACCCATAGCTACGCCATTAATCTGGAGGTAATATTGCCTCTGGTATAAGAAGAAATTTCAGAACACAGATATACTGGTCAAGAAGTTCATGATCACACAATCTTTGCCTAACAAGAAAACATCAAGACAATCCTTCAAAGGAACACAAGTGAAAAGGGACTCAATGTCAAAGCTCACCATTGTATCTCTGGGTTCCAACTTCATGTCCTTAATGATGCCGATGAAATGTCGCGAATCTTTGACAAAAGAAGACGTCTTACCCGTTAGTGGCTGCAGTATACCAGCAATATGTTTCGCGAAATTGTACGTAGGCGAGTCCACCTGGCTTCAGACTCTCTCCCGCTTGGAATCCAGTGATCACTAAGTGTACTCGTCAAGTGAAATCATCTCAGTATGCGGACACTGCTAGTGTGGTGTGCTGTCCTAGTGTGAACCGGCCCTAATTAACATTTATGAAGATCAAGTGAGGGTAGTTGAAAAAACACCTTCGCTTTGCTGTGGCGGTACCTCCAATACTTCAGTCTTCCCGCGACCAGCTGGTGCAATCCGGTCGAAACGTCGGGCTTATTATATTAAAGGTAAAATTCGCGATAACTACCCGTTTTCATGAGTATTATAATGTGTTCTGATCGTGAAAGTTTAAAAAAACACAAATAGACTTTGACGTCACTACCGGTGTTATCGAGGACGACGCGTTTTGAGAGTGCGTTCCGTTTCACCAAAAACATGCTATTTAGCACAGTAAATTGTAAAATGAGCAACTTAAACAAGTGTACCTACCACAATGTTTTTATGGGCCAATACAAGGCATTTTTAATAAATAAAAAGAGTTTTGTTTTTCATGCATATTCTCTAATAAGTACCTACGAGTAGAAAGTACTTACATCGTGATTATCTCTTAAAATTACATTATGTACTTATTTATGGGTACAAATTAATTTATTCAGAAGATTATGTTGATTGAAGAGAGAGTAAATAAACCACTATGTGGATCTTGGGAATGCGTATGGCCAAAATTAATAACAACCAGCGCCGCCAGAGGGTGCTACATCTGCCCATAGTGACCACTCCTATGATCGATAGTAAGTTATGTTTATAAACTGTCCCCGTGTGTAGAAATTGTGTAATTAATGATAATTCGGATATGTGCCACTACGCACTAAGTATTAAACTTACCTACCTATTTAGTAAAGTGACGAAAGATCAAGTTCAAGCGGTTATGACTTACGTTGCATGTTGATCGATTCTAATAACAATGTAAAGTTGGGGATAATAAGTAAAGCCTGCACCTTACTGTTAATTTTTGCTTGAACCTATATTTTCGACTGTATTAACAACATTTTGAAAGAAAATTGCAGTTTAGAAAATTGACATGCACCCAGTACCTAGGACAACGGAACATTGTAACAAAATTTGTGAAAATTGTTGTAACATTTTCCGTAGGTTACGAAAATCTCTATACCATGAGCTATTTAAAGAGTGCATTCAGATCAAGTGTCGCCCTGGCAGCTAATGCATTTCGTCCAAAGCGCGTGAGGCTTTAGCTAAGGCGCGGGACAAATACAAAAACCGGCCAAGTGCGAGTCGGACTCGCACACGAAGGGTTCTGTACCATTGACTATATTTAGTATTTGTTGTTATAGCGGCAACAGAAATACATCATCTGTGAAAATTTCAACTGTCTAGCTGTCACGGTTCATGAGATACAGCCTGGTGACAGACAGACGGACAGACAGCGAAGTCTTAGTAATAGGGTTCCGTTTTTACCCTTTGGGTACGGAACCCTAAAAAGCGTCGGGCGTAGGCGAGGCGTGGGCGCGGCACTTCTCTGAAATTTCATACAAAATGTATAGAAGTGGTGAGGCGCGAGACTTACTGAGAAGGCGCGGCGCGGGCGCCACTTCCTCGCCCTCTGCGCACTTGCAGTTAGCAGTGGCATGCCGACAGTGTACACAGGGGTGAACTAGACGGCGAAAATGCGTGACGATATAGAATTTTAAACACTAGAATTCCCCAAATGCATCCCTGTGTACGCCCGCGCCTCGCCTTTCCGACACCGTTAGCGCGCCTGTTCTGCACTACACGGGCGCCAAGCCCGCGTCTCGCCTCCGCCCGATGCCTCTTGTATTTGTCCCACGCCTAAGCGTATGTTCGGCGTGTATATGCTCATTTTTGGGAGCGCGAGTTCGTGCGTATAGCCGCACCTTTTCCACACGCGCAACTCGTACGAGCGTGAGCCTCAAGATATACTGACAGTATTGCTAGTGAGTGACAGAACCCACCGGTTCAAGCAATCACGCCGGATGAGCTCTGGTACACGCGTTATATTTTTGACTTTGACTACGAAAAGCGAATCCAGATCCTCGATGACTCTCACAAGGTGCCTTTCTGCGTTCAATAGACGCCATAAAGCCAGTACAGCACGTGTGGCGAGGCTTAGACCAGCGCGGATGTCAGTGCGAAACAAATATTTCTCTTGCGCTAGTTGATATAAACTCGCGAGCAGAGGTGCTCGTCTGGGGGTGCATTTCAAACTTTAATTCATACAGTGCAATCTCGATATTTGTTTGGCATTTAAATTGAGCTGCGCTTCACCCTTAGTCATTTGGAAAATCTCAAAATATTTGTAATACAAATCACACTCTTTTTCTAGGTGTGTATCTCGTAATGCGCTTGATATACACTTGTGTGTGTACTTATCTAATATTATTTGAGAACAATAATAATATTTACAGCGTTTTATAAACATAAAGAATGTAAACCTACTTTATTGCATAAAGTAAGTATTCAAATAAATTATTAACTTCAGTGATATGTGCTCTTATTTATTTATCAAATGGTAGTTATGGTGATGATTGAATATTTCATTTTATCCCTATAGTAATTATACAATATTACCCTAAGATATTTCAGGAGATTTTAAACTTTATAAGATAACTGTGATGGTGCGCGCAGGAATAATCAATGTTCGTTTTGCTCGTTGGGGTAAATAAAATAGTTGTAGACTGTATAAAAAGGCCGACTAAATTTACAATTATAACTGTCTGTAATAATAAACGTTGGGAGAGTATCATCCGGCTCGAAGGACCAATGTTCGACTCGCATCCTCGGAGCCCACCGCTACGTTTCCCAACGTTTATTTGGATACATATGTTTTGTCCGGGACAGTTATAATTGTAAATGTAGTCGGTAATATACCAAGCCTTTTTATACAGTCCACAACTATTTTATTTACCCCAATATTATAACTATGTACATTCATTGAAATGCTACAAAATTACTTAATTAAATAAATTGTTTGAGTATAACCATATAAAATAAAAATAAAATACCTCATCGTTCTCTTGCCCTTATCCTACCTACTTAGTAGTAATAAATAGATACGTTGTTATTATTAAGTAATATCCCATTCACTGCACAAACAAAAAACGTGTTCAAGAACGCTTTGAAAATAAATTATTAAAGCGCATTTATAAATAATTAGGTAATCCAAGATTCGATGTGTTCTTTCATACATTCAGCACATTGACTAGCTTTTTCCATTGTGGTTCTGTAACAAAGCAAATTAGCGGTTATATGGTTGATTGATGAAAAAATTTATGAAAATAAAAATGTTTAAATAGTGTTTTTTCGACTTACCACTGTATTTCGGTATGTAGACTAGAAGTTGTCGAATTAAAACCAGGGCAACAACGAATAAGTATCCCAATCCATAGACGCAGGCCACAAAACACATCGTCGAGCTGAAATGTTTAACAATAGTTAAATGGGCGGTATAAACAAATTAGGAGCTCTTTGCCCCTTGCGGGGCCTTTTTCTTTTTTTTGGAAAATCTTCAAATGACTCCTCCCGCTCTGGGCGGAGCAGGAGGGAGTGTCAGACTTTTACTGACTAAAACCCATCCATGTTCCTTCATCGCCCTTTGTGTTCCGGAGCCACGGTATCTCTGTCGAACAGTCCCGCGACCCCGGTGCGGGGCCTTACATCATCATCTGCTTCGCCTTTTCCCAACTAAGTATGTTGTCTAGTCTAACTGGATGCAGCTGAATACAGTATTTTGATCTCAAATTACATATTTGAATTTATTCCAGGTAAGATCGCTTCGCTCGCTCTTGCAGACTACTTTATCTTGAATCTAAGTGCTCGGCCAGAGTGGGAGCGCGGTGCGTGGTGCGGTGCGGGTGCGGCAATGCGCGCGGTTTGCCTGGCCAGACTGGCCGCGCGGTGCGGCGAGCGGCGCGGGTTCGGAGATCCCCGCTCCCGCCAGGGTTACCAACTTACGGGTTTTCCCCCCAAATTTAGGGGTAAATAAGAGGGATATGATTTTTTTAGGGGCATTCTATTTTTAGGCGTACTTTTAGTGCTGGGCTAGACAGAAAACGCGGGCGCGGAGCGGGCGCGGGGCGGCATACTCATACATATGAACTTGAACACGCAAAGATGCCATAGCTGCATAGCTCGTTCATACAAGTGGCCGCAGTGAGTACGTGGGCGGCAAGCGACAACCGCGCGTGACCACCGGGGTTCTCAAACTACATAGTTCGAGTCGTACTATGGCAACTAGGAGTAAAACAAAAAATCACGTTTTTAATTGAAAACAGCGCTATCTTTCAAAAAAATATTGTTGCTATGGCTAAATACGTATATTATTGTTGTGAATTACAATATATAAAAAAAAAAGGATTTTCAAGTAATTGTGGGAATTTTGACTTAGCTTGAGGGGTAAATATTTTTGGGAGTTGGTAACCCTGGCACCCGCACTTGCTGCCCGCGCCCTCACTGCGGCCACTTGTATGAACGAGCTATGGTTTGAGCTGCCCGCACGCGATTCGCGTGCGGCCCGCGCCAACTAGCCCGCACCCGCGTGCCCACTATGGACACTCCAATGAAGTTCATATGTTTGAGCTCGTCGCACCGCGCCCGCACCGCACCCGCGTTTCCACTCTGGCCGAGCACTTAACTTTGTCTAAAAGTCAACCAAGTAACTTCTGTAAGAAGGTTCAGAACAATTCTAACCTGTCCAAGAAAGGGTGTTAAAAATTGTCTCCCTTAGTCGATTAAGTTACATCTCATCATCTGCCTAGCCTTTTCCCAACTATGGGATGGGTTGGGGTCGGCTTCCAGTCTAACCGGATGCAGTTGAATATCAGTATTTTACATGGAGCGACTGCTTATCTGACCCCCACAACCCAGTAACCAGGTAATACGATACCCCTTGGTAAGACTGGTTGTCAGACTTTTCAGGCTTCTAATGATCCGTAACGAATGACAAAGATCCACGAATGACAGCCGGGACCAACCGCCTAACGTGCTTTCCGAGGCACGGAGGAGTCTCGGTGCGTAAAGACTAAACATGGTCACAAATTCACGGATCAACCCCGGCAAGCGTAGCCTACCCTGATGGATCGACCCGTGAGGCTATTATTGATTAGCCACGAGCTCGTCGATTAAGTTACATCTATTTCTGAATAAATGGACTAACGAAAAGCTAAGTTGTCTTGAGTGGAGAGCTTAAATTTTCTTTTAGTTCCTAGACTTTTCAAATAATCATTATACTTCTAACTAGCTGACGTCTCGCGGTTTCACCCGCGTAGTTCCCGTTCCCGTGGGAGTACGGGAATAAAATATAGCCTATAGCACTCACGAATAATGTAGCTTTCTACCAGTGAAACAATTTTTAAAATTGGTTCATTACTTCCGGAGATTACCCCCTACATACAAACTTACAAACAAATGTTACCTCTTTATTATAGACTAGCTTCTGCCCGCGACTTCGTACGCGGATCCTGTTGCTTATGCCAGCGACAACGGGGTCGTCAAAATCGAAGATCTGAAACGTCTGATGTCGAATTTTAAGAGCCCGGGGACGGGAATACAACGGGATGCGCGAGACGATTCGAGACGTTCCAGATCTTTCATTTTTGTAAGTCAACAGGAAATGCCCATCAGACTAAACATTTTTATAAGTCAACAGGAAATGCCCATCAGACCAAACAACACTTGCTAAGACGTCATTCCTATGTGTTATGGTGTAGCTGGGCTCTTGGAGTTCCACAACAGATGTTCAAGACCTTCGAGGTGTTCCAGATCTTCAAATTTATTCTCACAGCAGAAAATGCTCATCACGTAGAACAATTTTTGCTATGGTACGATTTTTGTATCTCTTATAGTTCAGCCGGTCTGTTGCGGTTCTGCATCAGGTGTTTGTTTCCAAGATAAAAGTCAACAGGAAATGCCCATCAGACCAAACAACACTTGCTAAGACGTCATTCCTATGTGTTATGGTGTAGCTGGGCTCTTGGAGATCCACATCAGGTGTTCCAGATCTTCGATTTTTATTAGTAAACAGAGAGTGCTCATCAGATTGAACAACTTTTGCTAAAACGTCATTCCTATATATATGTTAGTGTAGCTGGGCTCTTAAAGTTCCACATCAGGTGTTCCAGATCTTCAACAGAAAATGCTCATCACGTGGAACAATTTTTGCTATGGTACCATTTTTGTATCTCTTATAGTTCAGCTGGTCTGTTGCGGTTCTGCATCAGGTGTTTGTTTTCAAGATAAAAGTCAACAGGAAATGCCCATCAGACCGAACAACTTTTGCTAAGACGTCATTCCTATATGTGTTATGGCATAGCTGGGCTCTTGGAGTTCCACAACAGGTGTTCCAGATCTTCGATTTTTATAAGTCAACAGAGAGTGCTCATCAGATTGCACAACTTTTGCTAAAACGTCATTCCTTAATTATGATAAAGTGTAGCTGGGCTCTTGGAGTTCCACATGAGGTGTTCCAGATCTTCAAATTTATTCTCTCAGCAGAAAATGCTCATCACATGGAACAATTTTTGCTATGGTACCATTTTTGTATCTCTTATAGTTTAGCTGGTCTGTTGCGGCTCTGCAACAGGTGTTCAAGTTTCGAAGATAAAGTATAGCCTATATCTTGCCCAGACTTAATACCTATACAACAACAAAAAAATCATTTAAATCCGTCCAGTAGTTACGAAGATTAGCGTGTACAAACAAACAGACAGATTTTTTTTTTTGGATTCGTGCTCTATAGGGAACGTGCACAACGACGGTGCTGCCAACTGGCGTCGCCAATCCGAATCTTGTGCTCTGTACATTGACTTTTCTAACAAGTAAACAGAATTAATTTTATAGTGAAAATTAATTATCTAATCATAATGCATTGTTGCATTTCTGGATGTAGGTACCAATACATCCACAAAAATGAAAATAAATCAATTAGCGTAAAATTCTATTACTTTCCAAAGAATACTACTATCATACCATGTTTTGGTGAAAAACGCAAAAAATGGATAAACGCAGTAAAGAAAAATATTTAAAAACAACTTGTTGTTGTTCTCTGCATTGAGAAGGCCCTCAAAATCAACCGTCCATGCAAACATACCAGAACCATTTATACTTCACCATACACGTGTTCTACTAGACCGCACTAAATAAAGTTCACACCGAATATCCCTCAACAGTTAATCAAAGACTCCACAGTTACTCAGAATATAAACATGGTTATACCCACAATACCTAATGTTTTTAGTGGGCTGCACTCCTTTGGTTTTTTAAGTTTTTTATCTAAATGCTACGGACTGCATGTTATTGATTGCTTCATCAAATGATTGTGAACTAATTGATTCATTAGAGCCTGGAGATACTGTTCTCGCTGCTAAAGGATTCCCTTCCATTATAACATGTGTTGAAAATAAGAAAGCTATCTTAGTTATGCCAGCCACCATGTCTTCATACACCACAATTTTCATCAGAAAGTAAACGAAAGATATAAAATTCATATTATTAAACATTTATATTACGCTGACGATCGTTATTGATAGACCGGAACTCATATTTTATACCTTTTAGCATATTCAAAAATAATATAATTGAAGAGACAATAATTTGTCTAAGTAAATTGAAAGCACGATGAGAAGTGATGTTTCCTTTTCTGTCCGCATGGTGTCTCTTTTGTCGATTAGTGCTGCCACCTATAGTTCCTGCACGTTCCCTATTACTGTTTCTAAACCCCCCTCAATTATTTATTTTTTAATATATTCAATGTACAGACACAAGTTTTTTACTGTTTTATTATATGTATAGATGATATGATATATTAGTATAGATGCACAAGTAGGTATAGAAAATCTAACTAATATGAGGTGCTGACATTTTTGAGGTGGCTATTTTATTTTAGACTAGCGGACGTCATGCAGTTTCACCCGCATAGTTCCCGTTACTGTGGGAGTATGAGGATAAAATATAATATAGCTATGTTACTCGCTGATAATGTACCTAACCATTGTTGTAAGAATTTTTCAAATCGGTTCAGGAGTTTTTAAGTTTATTCGTTTCATACAAAAATACAAAATATCTTTTCTCTCTATAATATTAGTATAGAAGTACCTATAGACGGGCCCGGACTGGGACCCGAAATCGGCCCGGCCATTTTAGAGACGGTCGGCCCTCGACTATCAAGAGAAAGGAAAACTACTACATTTTGAATTGACCGAAGAAACCATCTAAAATAGAATAATAGGTTTGAAATATTGAGTTGCGACTTTGATGAAGAAGAGACTCGAAACTATAACTTCCTCCTTTTTTCAAGTCGCACATAGGAGTATTTCCATCTAAAATCCGGTCAAAAGTCGAATTTACGAAGTTAAATAAAAACCTACTATAGCCACACATTTTTGCAGCTCAATAACCGGTCCATTGAAAAAAGGACACATTTGTAACTCAGGTAGTCGACTCTCCCCGCAAATGCAGTCGGAACCCAGTCGTTGTCTAAGTCGCATGTCTTTATTCTCGGCACTTGTTATTTTCACTGCTTTAGAGTTTGAACTGTATGTTTGGTGTGATAAATAGTGAGAAAAAACATTGTGAATATGGAAGTACAAGGTACGTAGATTATTTTAACATAATTATTCAATAGTTTATGTTTCATTTATGTGTTTAAAAAAATATTTAAAGATAAACCGAAAATTTCAAATAAATTGTGCAAATAATTTTATTAAATCGTGTTTTTGTTTACTTGTCAAGGCTTGTCAAACCTTTATTTTTTTATTAATATATTGCCAAGAATATGTTTTAGTAAAATCTGTAAAAAAATGCTGCGCCTACGCACGCCATTTTTGTTTTCAATTATTTGAAGATATAAGTGTAAAATGGGAATATTTTTGACTTTACATTGTTTTATTTTTTATTTTCAGATAATGAAGAATTAAGAGTTTGTTTTACCAGAAAAGCTTTGTACGATATCATACGTGAGTGTAAAAGAAAAAAAAATTGAAGAAAAGTTGGAGTTTTTGGGAACAAAATTAGTTGAAATCACCCAATGTCCTGATGATAAAAAAACTAATTTGGATCGTACTCTGAGATTTTTTAAGACTCAGTTCAAACAAAAATGGGTAGCAGCAAGTCGCAAAGAAGAGCGCTTCTTACGTAATAATGACAAATGGCTCAAATCGTCTATTAAATTCCAGATTTTTAGTGCAGAGCTTACACATAAACCGGGTCGGCCAACAAAATCTTTTGAATACTTAAGTGAGCGTAGTAAGCGACAAAAAACTAGTGAGATACGGAAGCAAATACCTGCTGAAGAATTAATATACGCAGCTGGAGTCAGTCAACGTAATATTGGAAACACTCATGCCTCAGTAATGATAAAAGAATTAGTGGCATCGCCAACAAGAGCGTCAAAAATTCGTAAATCTGGAGCTCAATTAAGATTTAAAGTTTTTATTAAAATTTTTAAGTTACTTATCTAAAAAAAAAAAAGAAGATAATTTTAAGAAACTAAGTTATATAAACGTGTTTTATGGTGTATGTGTACATTTTATTATCATTAAAGATTATTTAAATCGTATTACAATGTTTTATTACTAAATAAGTCATTAAATAATTTTGTCCGGATTTTACATGACAATACTCCTATGTGAGTCGGTTAAAAAGAATAGCGACGCTGTCGAAAAAGGGCGTAGCCAGCTTTTGATCCATGAGTGGTGGGGTGGCGCAGAAAGGTGCGAGTTAAAACGGATTTGTATGGGTTGTTGTTGGGGTCTGTAGATGCAGCTGAAGTTCTTCTAAGAATCTAAAATACTTGATTAAATAGAAGTAGAAATTAAGTAAAAAGTCTAGGAACTTAAAAATCGACTTAGGGAGACAATTTTTAAAACAAAAAAAAGTAAGAGCGAGCGAAGCGAACTCGGAAATTTTAGCACCCTACCTTGGACAGGTTAGAAATATAGTTTCGACCCTTTATACAAGAGTTACTTGATAAGCCAAGATTCAAGAGGAAGAGGCCTGCAAGAGCGGGCGAAGCGAGCTCAAAATTTTTTTGACGCCTTGCCTTGGACAGGTTAGAATTGTTACGACCAATTGGAGTAAAATTATCGACTTATAACAGGAATATAAAGATCAAAAAGAAAGTAGGTTGCAAGAGCGAGCGAAGCGAGCTCGAATATTTTTACACCTTGCCTTTAATTTTTGAGGTCAGAATGTCCACATGCTCCATTTTTTGCAACCTTGTGTAGGTATGCCAAAAAATGCCTATTAGGGCCTCAGCGCAACGGGCTCTTAATTTAATACAGCCTCTGTCTATACTGGTCGATTATGCGAAAATTCAAAAGGAGTGCCAATCCAGAGGCAGAAAAAAGGCCGCCAATCAGCCACACCGGCCCATCGGGCATCTGCCCGATTTGCCCGTATGGCCAGTCCGGGCCTGCCTACTTCAGTTGCATCCCTTAAAATTTAACTTACAAAGTCATTGATACATTTAAAAAAAAACCCAAGATACACTTACTTACGCACTTACCGACGCCTGAAATTCAAAAAAACTGAGTTTTTAGTCCTATTATGCCATACATTCAGTCAAAAAAGTATCGGGAATGGATGATTTGTTTATGGTTCCAAATTCAAATTTTTGTTTTTTTGTAGTTGTTAGATTGGCACAACTGTTTTCCATTTTGGCGCAGAGTTTGAGTTGCATCTGTTATTTATATTAAATACAGTGCTGGTTTTAGTAATATCATATATAGTGTGTATTGCGAATTTCATAATGGACAAAAATATCGAACAAAGAGTTTGTCTTAAATTTTGCATCGCCAATGGAATTTCGTGTTCGGAGTCACTGAAAATGTTACAGAAGGCTTACGGTGAATCGACTCTATCAAAAACTCGTGCTTATGAGTGGTTCAAAGCGTTCAAAAGCGGTCGAGATGTGATGGAAGATTTGCCTCGCTCTGGTAGGCCATCAACGTCTGCAACTGAAGTTAACATCGCAAAAGTGAAGAAAATAGTGACTGAAAATCCCCATTCAACTCTGAGAGAGATAGCCGCCGAACTTTCTGTATCTCACGAGTCGATCCGTACCATTTTAACTAATCATTTGGGTATGAAACATGTTGCTGCTCGGCTAGTCCCAAAAGATCTGAATTTTCTCCAAAAACTCAATCGCATGAAAGTCGCTGAGGACATGCTAGAACGAGTCAGTTCGGACCCAACATTCATGAAACGCATTGTTACTGGTGACGAGACGTGGGTTTACGAGATTGACATGCAAACTAGTCAACAAGCTTCGGAGTGGCGCCGTCCAACTGAACCGAAACCGAAAAAACCACACCAAAGTCGATCAAAAGTCAAAGTCATGTTGACTGTTTTCTTTGACTATCGCGGTGTTGTGCACTCTGAATTCTTACCGGAAGGTCTAACGGTAAATAAAGAATATTATTTGAGCGTTATGCGGCGTTTAAGAGAGCAAATTCGACGAAAAAGGCCAGATTTGTGGAAAGAAAATTCTTGGATTTTGCACCACGACAATACGCCTTCGCACAAGGCTATCATTGTGAACGAATTTTTGACCAAACACTCAACAAATACCATCCAGCAACCACCATATTCACCAGATATGGCTCCTGCTGACTTTTTTCTTTTTCCTAAACTCAAATTACCACTTCGTGGCACCCGTTTTCAATCGATAGAAGACATAAAGGAGAATTCGCGGCGAGAACTGAACTCAATTCCGGAAGCAGCGTTTAAAAAATGTTTTGATGAATGGATTATTCGTTGGCGCAAGTGTATCGTTTCTAAAGGAGCATACTTTGAAGGTGATAAAATAAATTTGGATGAATAACAGACATTTTGTGTATTATTGATCTTTTCCCGGTACTTTCTTGACAGAGTAGTATATCATAATTAAAGGGTGGGTTTATGATAATTATTCTTGATGTAAGAAGTAAAAGCCTTAAAAAGATCACACAAGATGAAATTAGATTTTTGACGATTTGACAGTACAAATGGGCGGTTTGTTAGCTTATGGACAGATTCGCTTTACGCCAGCTTCGCGTTAGAACAGATTCGCTTAAAGGCAGAATATGTACAGTCTGCAGCATAAAGTTCCTTTGTTCGCATAAGATTCGCTTTACGCCAGATTATTACACTCTACTCTGCCGAACTGCCACTGCGAGGATCGACCGGAGGAATCGGTGGAGGTGTGCCCCGCGTGGGCGGAACACCGCCGTGTCCTCGTAGCGGCGATCGACGGCGGCGAACTCTCGCGTCCGGCCCTGGTTTAATCCATGGTCCGGAGTGAGACGGAATGGGACGCTGTCACCTCCTTCTGCGAAATAGTCATGCTAGCGAAGGAGGTGGCGGAACGTGAGAGGAAGAGAACCTCACGTCCCGGCTGCCGCGGGAGACGCCCCGGGCGTCGGGGGCGACGGGCCACTGTAGGCGCGGGCCTGTGGACGGTGAGCTATGGGCTAGCTCGCCGTCCGCCCGTCCTATAACGACGGCACGTTCGTGATCCACGCGCGCTCAAAGAGAATCAGCAAAAGGAAGGGTTCCGCAAGGACCGATGTCTGCCGGGGATGCGGGACTGTTCGAAAGAGATACCGTGGCACCGGAACACAAAGGGCGATGAAGGAACATGGATGGGTTTTAGTCAGTAAAAGTCTGACACTCTCTCCTGCTCCGCCCAGAGCGGGAGGAGTCATTTGATGATTTCCCATCCGAAAAAAAAGGGGGTTCAAATCCTGGGGTGCTTTGTCATAATTCCTCCACGTGTGCCTGATGGCTGCCGGTCCCTCTTGATACGTCTGGAGGGAACAGCAGCTGATGGGCCGGTGCACTCTGGGCGCGGGCAGTGTCCTTCCCCAAGGAATAGGAAGAGATTCTTATTCTTCTGGGAATGTTATTGCCGCCCGTGGTGAATATTCTGACACGGAGGGGTCCAACCTGGACCAACGGGGCGTTGTTCCGCGTGACCCTCTGGAACACAGAGGGCACAATGGAGCAGCAAGGCCGGGCTCGGTGTGCACTGACCCTACCGCCGAGCAGACAGAGAAGAAAAATTTAAACTCCCCCTCCTTCCTTCCTTCCCTTTCTTCTTCTTCTTTCTTGTTTAAAACATTTAGCGAATTTGGTTAACATTGAAAAAAATAGGAGTAAAAAATAAATAAATATCGCTGGCCACTAAGCAACCCAAATAAATAGGTAATAAGTAGTGATTAGTACCTACAGGGATTTAATTTTTGATTAGTAACGATATCTAAAAGGTTTTTTTTTTGTGTTCTCTGATATTTCGTATTAATGAATGAAATTACTTTTCAGCCGACTGTATTTCTTTCTAGCGAATCTGTCCTAACGCGAATCTGGCGTAAAGCGAATCTGTCCCTAAGCTAACAAATCAAATGGGCTACCATACATAATCAGACGCTCAGTTTATTAACATAATACTTACTTGAAATCAGAATAGACATCATCACAATCCTGCGGCATAAGAAAGACGTCATAAAATATAAAGGGTTGACAAACTGTTGTGAGACCCAAATTGGTTCCAAAGAGAAGTGTGGCAAAAGCGAATATTTGGCCAGCAAGGAAATAAATATAGTTTGGCCTCAGTACACAGCAATCCCACCTAAAAAGAAAAATAGAGTGTTCCATGGTATGTTGGACCTCAGAAGCAGTAAAAAAATATATAGGTACTTTTTTATTACACAAGAAGTAATTATATTACACACATCAAATAAAGTTTGCGATCACTTTGAAAAATCGAAAATCTTTTTTGTTACGGTATTATATTGTGAAAAAAAATAGTTTTATTTTTTAATTTCAAACAGGGTATTTCTATTTAATTAAAGAAACCACACAACAAAGATTTTTTCTTGATAAAGTTCAATTTAAAAAATTATATCAGCTTAAGCTGGTGATCACAAACTTTTTTTGATGTGTGATGTTCATTTGGGTTTTGTGAGTGTGAGTAAGTTCATTAGCTAAATTAATTAAAAGTTTGATAGGATCGACATTGTCACATGATATAAAGATTAAAAATAAAGAAAAATTGTAATTTTAGTGACTACATTCTAATATTAGACTGACTTAGTGATGTTGAATTGATATAATAAGATAAATAAATATTACCTACCATATTGAATGGAAAAATCTTTCATTGACTTCAATTTGGCATATTTGACAGTAATGTGAATCCGAGGTCAGGACTGGGCTGGAAAAAAATAAAATGTTATTAATTAGGGTTTCGTACTTCAAGGTTAAAGGTAAAAAAGGAACCCATATAAGATCACTCTCTTGTCCGTGTGTCACCACTGATTTTCTCAGGAACGGGTGGACCTAGCAAGTTGAAATTTATACCCGATACTGAGGTCTATATATAGTCTATATTAGGTGTATAAAAACCCAGGTCCTGAGTCAACACGATAAAGACATATATAGTCAAATTTAGATTTTCGCGAAAACTTGTAAGTAAGTACCAAAATTACCTTAATTTTCAACTTTTTATATTTTTCGGAATTTTCCCTTTACTTGTGCTGTAAGACCTTGCTTTTAACCAAAATTGACAATTCTAGGTCAACCGGAAGTTCCTATAGGTTTTGGGTCGAAAACCATTGGACCACCTATTCTAGGAGTTTTGGTATTATTTTTACCTACAGAATATAACCCTAGAGTAATGGGATATAAAAAAACAGGTTGTATAGTAGTTCCCGTTGACCTAGAATCACTAAATTTGGCGAGAAGCAATATCTTGTAGCAATATCTTTGCGGTTGGTGCAATAGCCGTTTCATGGGATCGGACAGCAAAGTTAAGTTTGTACTTTAAAAAGTTTGTACGGGACACTCTGTGCGCGAGTCCAACTCGCACTTGGCCGGTTTTTTTTTAATAACTGCTACCTCCACCCTATTCCTAGAAAGTGGGGAATTATAAGAGCCTGACGTGATTATTACGATACATAAGTGATTGGAAGGCAGCCAACAGATAAACAAATTCATTGCAATATTTTGTTGTAGCTATGATGATACTTAACAGTAATTTAATGAGATGTGGTTTTTCCTTGTAACCAACACACATTTAACTTATGATAAATATAATATTTTTTAATGAGAGCTGTGCAGGGGGCCTAAGATGGCCGCTTTAGCAGAATCAAAAATTAAAAAAATTAAATTCTTAAAATGGACTTTATAGTTATACCCATAAAGTCTATTTTAAGAATTTTAAATTTTTAATGTGATTCATACTATCATCCGCAGGTGGATACATGCTGGTCTACCACCATTTGAGTTCAGAAGAAGAATTAATCAAGTGGGTTGACTCTTTATGACACACCTTCACTGAAACAATAGCCTGTATTGTAATAATTCAAAATTCGATTTTGAGCATTGTGTTAAAACTAGACGCTGCCCGTGAGGGAGCATTCACATGAAATGTTACAATCCAAGATTCGATTTAGTACATAAACAAGTGAACTTTATAAATTGTATCATTACAGGTAACATGTAGCACACTGTTCCCCTTC
This sequence comes from Xestia xanthographa, assembly GCA_905147715.2. Taxonomy (NCBI): domain Eukaryota; kingdom Metazoa; phylum Arthropoda; class Insecta; order Lepidoptera; family Noctuidae; genus Xestia; species Xestia xanthographa. The sequence goes on from LR990656.1 coordinate 15,138,216, forward strand.
CTCACTGATGTAATGCTAGAATCTGAACTGTTGCATTACAGGCAAATGCTCCCAGCGAGGGAGCATCTATATAGATTACCATCAACATGCTAACAAGTGCATTATGGTGTTGCAAGATTCGAAGAATGACTCTTGCCCATTCTTCTCCATAGATCTCGCTAGGGAATGGGCGACTACAGTACTTTGAGTTTTCATGTCTTGTGACTGGGACTGTAGTTACATTTAATTTTCATCTTTGGCCTACTTGGCCTACTTGAAATAAATGCTTTGTTTTTTATTTTTGCCTCAAGCATAAGATTTCATTTCCGACCTACCTGTATTCCTTTCCCTTCGATGATCCCGTGGCCAGTTCAAAATCAGCAACTGCCTTCATTTTGTAGAAGAAATAACAAGTGCATGAGAGAAGTATCAGGAATACGAAATTTTCCAGTTGTGTTATTTCAAAGAAACCCATTACTCCATTCTCAAATACCACAATCATGCATATTGCAGAAGACATTGTCCAAGAATAGAAAAATGCAGACCTGAAAATGGTGAAGATAAACTTTTATAAACATAGGTACCTACTTAATTTGTTAAGATATTGGTATAAGAATAAGAATTATTTATTTGCTTAAAATACAGGTGTTACCAGATGTTAAAGTTGGTGGTTTAGGCACAAACTATATTTTGCCTTTTTAGGGCATGCAAATATAATTTTACATTATTGTATAATGCGTATCTATGTGAAATTTAACATGTACTTATTAAGTAAAGTAAAATAATGATTAAATAAAAAATAACACAAATATTGCACACGAAACTAATACCTATATCTTAAAATTAAATTTTGTGTTGCAGAAATTCTTGTAAACTGTAAAAACAGTAATAATTTGAATAATCTAAAATACACTTGTTCTAAAATACAGCCTTGTGGAATCAGAAGTGCCATATTGTAGACATATGCCCGACCCAGTTCTCAAAAATGGCAATATTACATTGTACTGAAATCAATCCATCTTCACTGACAGGAATATTATAGCTAATAAGCCCGATATAGTGGTGATGGATCGGATTATTGACATAATGGTCCTGCATTACGAGAACCTCGTGAAAGTCTGAGGAGGCTGTCATTAGGCAGCTGGATCAAGGCACAAAGCAGTACTCCTGGACATGGCTCGTTTCTCTGGAGCCCCCAGCTTGGAGCATGTTCCCGATAATTTTTCTATTAAAAACAATAGTTTTAGCGTTCCATACCCAAAGGGTAAAACCGGGACCCTATTACTAAGACTACACTGTCCGTCTGTCACCAGGCTGTATCTCATGAACCGTGATAGCTAGACAGTTGAAATTTTTATTGATGATGTATTTATGTTGCCGCTATGACAACAAATACTAAAAATAAAATAAATATATAGGGTTCCCTTACAATAAACGTGATTTTTTGATAATGGTACGGAACCATTCGTGCGCGAGTCCGACTCGCGCTTGGCCGTTTTTTCCCATGTTTTTTTAAGAAATATTTAAGTAAAGAAAGTAAATAAAAAAATAATCATGTTACTATAAAATATACAGTAAAGTTTAAGGACAATAAAATAAGGCAATATATAAGATTACATACCAAATATTACAGGGTAAGTAAGCCATTAATTAGTAATGGAATGTAAAACTTCAAAATCAATTCCCTGGCATACACAAAGAAGAATAACAACTTTGCAATATTATAATCAAGTGAAAGTGAGGAGAATGTATCTACCTGTTCTTTTGCCGCGGTCTGGAGTGTACGTATAAAGCACCCATTCCAATCACCACCATGACTATGATAGTGACTGGTCGTGATATGGTAGCTATTAAAAACAGTCCTGGAAGAATTATATACGGCAAAACAGCATCCTTATCCACTTTCTTAGAAGTTTTAATTGCCCCATACGGTATGAGATCTTGAATAGTCAATGTTGTCAACCCCATTTTCACTGTGTGTCTGTGTACACAAGATATATTTACTTCATTTATTTATCTAGTAATCGTTATTTTTTCGTTCGTATCACCGTACTTGATTTTCGTCTCGTTTATTTACATCGCATTCACTACACTTACGGCGAGGCAAAGCGCAGGCAGGCACCAAAAATGCGAAAACAATAATTCAACAAACATTCAAAGTAAAATGTCATAATATAATATGTCAGTGTCACTGTCACTGTCACTGTCAGTCGGAGATATTTTACAAAAAACAAAAGAATTGGGTATTAGTCTTTTCAGTTAAAAGTAACATTACGTTTGAGTTCCACAAACAAGGTAGGCAGGAGTATACTGTACAATGTACAGTATTACTCCATTGATAAAGGAGGATCTTCCGTGTGCATGTGTATAGTTGTGGGCTACAGCTCAATGTTTGTTCCTGTTATGTAGTTAGATTGGTCTACATCCAGTCTTCCTATTATAGACCAACTAACGGAGGTAATCAATGGAGGTATGGAATGCTCTTTTGTTTTCACTGTCCTATAGAATTAGTCTGAGATATCCATCAATAACCCGGGCCCCGGGTGGTTTTTTGGGGCACAGGCCTGATCATCGTTGTGACCATTCAGCGACGTGGACGTACCTAACCTTAAGTAGGAGGTTATTTATGTTTGACCGAATGATGTTCACTGCTCGACATTGGTTTCCACCATACATCGCCTCATCAACCAATCGTATGCTATGCATATTTCACCCAGCGGATTCGCACGATCTTCGCCAGGTCATCGATCCATTTTGTCATCGTCTACATAAAGGGACTCCGCCCCCTAGTACAAAGACGCAATTCTTGAGCCAGATCTTAACATGAATCGGAAGTGGAAGAATTGTTTGCAGTGGTACCTACTTATTGCAGAAATTGACTGGGACGCTCATGCTGTAGCCTATTCTATCGATTAGTAAAATTGTTTATTAGTATAGGTACCTACATAATTGATACTTAGTGGTAAAGCTTATTTTTTGATAACTCGAACTTAGACTTACTACTTTTATTATCCGTAGCTATCTATAAAATCCATCATAGTTTCTTGAACACGATAAAAAAAGAAGTAGTCTTTCATCACTGCGATCTCCAATCCGCCTGCCAAGCGTGGAGATTACGGCAAATTCCTCCCATCATGGGAGAGGCTTATGTCCAGCAGTGGACGCTAAGGGCTGTTGCTGATAAAAAAAGACTTTTCTTTTTTAATTCTTAAAAAAATTAAGGTTCTAGTCTTTTTAAGTAGGTACAGTAAACATAGTGTAGAACAAAATTAAAGTAGGTAGGTACAGGTGTTCCTATAATCACAATCACTAATCAGTAATTATCATTCGTTATCGAATAAGTAATTAGCTTGTCAACGTATTCATTATTGTATAGTCACATTTGTGAATCTTGTAATGCATTGCTGTGGACTCATGTCCCTGGTATGGTGGTTGGGAAGGCAGGGGTCGCGGCATCTGACACACATGCGCCGTGTCAGTCAACAACAGATTGCGCGCGCACGCGTAGCTGACACTGTGTTTTTTACCTTATCCGCCGGTAACGACATACCGAGCGACCGACAGTATTGATCGGGTGTTCGCCACGAAACGGCGTCTCGAAAATGCGACACGATTTTTTCCGCGCTTAACCTGTGTTCGACTGCAAATTGTAAACCCGATAACTTATAAAAACGCTCAAAATGGAGTAGTGAGAAAAGGTGTTTAGAGTGATAGCTCTACAAGTCGACGAAATGTCCAAGGTAAGCGTTATCACATTGAGCCATTGTTAGAACTTGGATTGTGGTGGTGCGGGTAGCTGCAAAAATCACTGCCAAGGACGGGTAACGTTATGTGGTAGATTTTGCAGGTTTTCTCATGCCCAATGTTGAAACGACTACGAATAATTTAGTGGAACACCAAGTCCAACCCATGGACATGGAGCACAATAGTTCTATCAAATGCCCGTCTTTGCGTTATACCATTCTAGGGATAGTATTTCCTAATGCGCTTAGATATTCTAGTGCTTCATACTTCAAGCAAAATTACAACCAGTTCTTCCTGACAAATTATTTTTTACTCCGATAACTCGATGAAATAATAGGATGTAAACCGCAGTGCTATATTACAACCTACCTTACGACCTACGACTAGCTACATAATAGACGATATAATGGCGAAGCCTGTACATACATCCGATACGTTTTTAATGTAACTTTGTAGATAAGATTTATTATATTCTTTCACAAAACATGCGTTCATGCATGTCCAGTCCTTCATGATTTGCTATAAGTATTGTGCCTTTATCTCGTGAGTAGTGACGTTTTCTGCAGCATCTATTATATGAATCAGTCTGGTTTCATTGTATCGTTTTAGTATTGATCAATTCCCTATTGTGAGGGTTGTACCAGTTTTTGCAATATCATTAGCTATAAACAAATATTGTGTTCAGTTTGAGAGTAGGTACTTTTACAAAAATAGCACAGTATTTCGTAGATTTCATTGGTAAAACAACGCAGGTTTTGCTGTCTTCTTTCTTGGTTCATGTGATACAAAAATCATTACACCATAAAACCTGAGTGTCGCCGTATCAGACTAATTTCGTGTATGCTCTCAGCTTGGCAGCCGGTTTTTCAGAGCCTGTTTTGATCGCCATTTTCGCAGTAGCTAGTAATGTCTGTTTTATCTGCGGTTCGCCTTCAGTTAATATTTGAGGGTCTTTCTTAGTTGATCTTTTGGTTTTATCGGCGATACATATCTAATTAGAGCTCACTTGATTCAACGGAACGTTTTCAGCATGGGTCTTTGGTCATCAATTTAACTCGTTGCCTCATTCAAAACTGTATCCAACTACTTATCTGAGTCTATTTTACACCATATGTTTTAATTCCCACCATACATTATTGCGACGTTTTTATGATTCTATGAGATCATACCTAGCCACGTTATTCATTTTACCCGGCAAAGATCTTAATTAAATTCAATTGCTTGCAAATTGAAGTAGTTAATCAATTTAGGGTGTACCTTTGTACTCTGATAAACAATATTGTACCGTGTGGAATCTTCTGTGCTCACAGTGCTAATAAGAAGTAGGGGCCAACATGATTCAAAGCTACCCTAATCTTAGCTTACGTCATGCATGGCAAAAAATTAAGCACAGGTCGTTGACAGGGCAGTGCCGGAGTTTTTTGCCCACAAGTCCACGGACTCCACGACCAAATCGATGCACGCTTTGAAACCTGTAGGTAGATTAAGTGTTTGATTTGGATTGGACTGATATTCTACTTTCGCATTACTTAAATGTTTATTTCTTTGAAATCGTAGGATGTTACGACGTTTTCCGGCTTGAAAAAAAGGTTACCACCGCGTAATGTAATAACCTTATAATTGCGCACTATTTATTGTTTGATTCAGTGTAGTTACTTCCTAACAGAAAATAAAAAATAGTGGTGGCAATACTTAGAACATTTAGTTAATTAGGTAGGTACTTACATATTGATTGCTTTCGATCAAATGATAGCAACTACATGCTTCAGGCCGCTACGAATAGTTCGTAGAAAGCTATCGTGGCTGAAGTTTCAGACTGTAAACTGATTTCCATTGCACCACGAATACTAGAAATTGGGTGCACTCACGAAATGGTTTTGGGTACGAACAAACAATATTGGCCAATGAATTAGGAATTGTGGGCTTTTGAAAAGTTAGCGGGATTTTGAACAGTTGGCGGGTTTTTAAACAATTTAATGCACAGGTTATCAATTAACCTTGCATGTAAATATTTACACAATCAAGAACCAGACTATAAACCGGTACATAAGTACAATATTATTATTTTAGACGTATCGTATCGTATGGCTTCGTATCGGATCGGTAAGTATGGATTGCACGTTTCAGCAGTTGCGTTGCGATGTTGGCAATCGTCAATAATTTATTAACGTTTTTACCTACTTTGTTAACAGTGATACGAGGGAAAGTGTAGCGGTGCCGTGTTAGCGTCTATTGCACTTTCGTATTCGAAAATAATAAATACTTTCTTTGGGTTACCGGGACCCCAACGCAAATGAGTTGATGTTCTCGTTACAAAACGACGCAGTTCAGTCGGGCATGACTTTCTGCTTATTATAATTAGAACAATTAGAACAATTCGATTCTTCATTGGTTCATACCCTAGATAAAGTTTAGTAAGAATTGTAAGAAATAAGTACTTAAAAACCGGCCAAGTGCGAGTCGGACTCGCGCACGAAGGGTTCCGTACCAATTATTATAAAAAAAATCACGTTTGTTGTATGGGAGCCCCCTTAAATATTAATTTTATTCTGTTTTTAGTATTTGTTGTTATAGCGGCAACAGAAATACATCATCTGTGAAAATTTCAACTGTCTAGCTGTCACGGTTCATGAGATACAGCCTGGTGACAGACAGACGGACAGACAGCGAAGTCTTAGTAATAGGGTTCCGTTTTTACCCTTTGGGTACGGAACCCTAAAAACACAGAAAATAGTATTGCTCAGTTGCATTCTTTCTTTCTTTTTCGTGTAGTTAGTGCATAACCTTGAGTCAGAGTTTTTACGCCGCCCATGGGCCTCTGAAGTCAGAGGTTGCCACCCGTACTATAAAATATAGTATCGTACTTATATTTCAGTCAATTGTACTATATTTTATAGAAAAATAATCATCATTTGCCTAGCCTTTTCCCAACTATGTTGGAGTCGGCTTCCAGTTTTACCGGATGCAGCTGACCAGTATTTTACATAGAGCGACTGCCTATCTGACCTCCACAACCCAGTTAGTACCTAGTAGTTAGTTATTGTAGAAAAATAATAAGTATAGTACGAAAAATACTATATTTTTATACCTAATTCTACTGTCGTGCTTTTTTATATTAACTGTGACTGGAAGTCTGGAATGAACGAATTTCCGATATCTTTTTCGATTGTCCATGCCAATATTGGGATTGGCCAAGTGAGTGGTATTATGTAGGTAATTGGTGAAAAATGATAGTTTATTATTTGATCGACGTGTTTAGATGGGTTTTGGGTATATATGGAAAAATACTCAAAGTTTAAAAATAAAGTGTACTTTTTTTTTCCTGAATTTCCCAAAGAACTATATTTTTTCATCTTTTTCGGGAAAAATTCTATATTTGTTCAAAATAAAGGTGGCAACCCTACAGTCTGACTTGGTTTTACATGCCGTCGAGAAATATTTATCATCGTGAGGAAACCAAGCCAGCTTGTCTGAGTTGTATTAAATCCATCAGAGGAACCCCAAAGCAACACAAAAGAGGTACTGCATTTGGCTGGGGCCTGTAGAACCTTCATTCACTTCATTGAGTCGGTCCATTTCTTATCAAATCATCATTTCAGCCGAAATACGTCCACTGCTGGACATAGGCCTCCCCCAAAGGGGGTTTTTGCCATAATCGCCACGCTTGGCAGGCGGGTTGGCGATCGCAGTGCGGTTGTTACAAAATCACAGAGAACGCTGCTGCCCATTCTCCGGTAAGTCCCTTAGTCGCCTCTTACGACACCCACGGGAAGATATGGGATGTTGCTATTCTTTACGTCCGACACCATACAGAAACTAATAAATCAAAAGTAATTTATTTAAATTAGGCTGATTATCAGCACTTTTTGAACGTCAAAGTTTACAAGAGACAGTTCCCCAAAACGCCAGTCGCCCTTCGAAAAGGAACATTTTTCAACATGGGAAAGATGAGAAATGTGGTTCTGACTTGTTCTTCTCTTTGTTTTATTTACTCAATGCTGAGATTAGGTTTTCACCATTCTACGCCAATCATCCCGGTTTTGAGCCTCCGTCATCCAACACTTGTTAATCAACCACACGATCTGCAGTATACATAGCCTGTCCACTTCCATTCCATTCTTACAATCAGGGTCATGCGGTTAGCTTCGTTCTTAATTTTTTTCCACGATCTATTGGTAAAGAGAACAGGATTATAATTAAAGGTACATACTAAAGTGATCGGAGTACTAGATATAGGTATGTGCCTAATTTAATTACTAATAATTTCCGTATGCTTGTTAATCTTGCAGCATTAAAGTGTGCTTTAAATCTCTTTACAACACACAGGCCTTGATGAGGCGCCACTGACCTTTCCTTTTATTTTTTTAATGTCTATGGCAAAAAGTTTACACTGCGGGCGGAAATACTTGGGTAATCAATACTGTGCCTGTAGGCAATAAAAACTAATTAATAAAACCAATTGGTATAGTGACAGACATAGTAATGATTTCAAAAACTGCCTTGTTGATCATATTTCATACAGTAATTTGGCCACCACATATGCAAAATTGTATAAAATTCTCATAAAAATTAATTAGTAGGTATAGCAATCAAAGATAAGTATAATGGTAGTCTGTACTGCCTATTAGTTTCGCGATTTTAGAATATTACGCACCTAAAGAAACAAAGTCTTTGTTTTATAAAATGCTACCGATGTTCTGCATTTTAATTGTATTGATATTATTATGTTCGAACTGGTTTATAGCTATCTAAATTTATTTTAAGCTTGAAGGCAAAGGCAACCATTTGAGAATTTAAAATGTCTGGGTATTTTCAATATTTACAAGGAGGTGTTCGCATATAATGAGAAGTCGTGACTTGCCACGAACTCAGGCTGGAGGCACCAATGTGTTTGCCTTGTGTTTATGGAAAATACTTAAGTGTTCACGACCGAGGTACACGCCGAGAGCTGAAGATGTCTTTTACCAAAAAGATGAGGATTAACATAATATTGTTAAGTATTTACAAAATACCACAGGTATTATGTTAATATTGTTCATTTATATAAAGTTGTACTTATTTATACAGAAACTATAAAGTTTTGATCGTATTTATAAAACAATCAATTCGGTAGTAGAAGTTAGTTTGTCTACGTCGGTCGGTAGTTCGATAAAATGCGTAAATTATTGCATCGGTAACGGGCAATAAATGACAATAAATAACGAATAACTAATATTTTTTGCACAAAGCGGAAGGGTTTCTATAATATTTATAAAATAGAACAATGTCCAATTAATGTTTTCGATGTAAAGGAAGTAATAAGAAAAAAGTTCCTGGTACAATTGAATTTATTTAATAAAATTAAGTTCCTTCAAGGTAACACTGTGAAACATCCTGAATTGCATTCGAAGAATCGTCAGTTACTTTTCCATAATCTACAAACTAACTTTATTAAAGGTCCGACCGCCCCCCCCACATAATTCAAGATTTCTTTCTTTCAACATTTCTTTTTGTTTTCATGAAAGGAAGTCGGTGTTAAACCACCTTTGAATAGAAGAAAAATATCAAGAACAACATAAAACTCCTGAGCTCATAGAAGAATGAGAATTTCACCTCTGCTATGCCAAACTATTAAATAATCTTTATTAAGTTACTAGTAGTTAAGATAATAAACATGATTATTGTATGGTGCCTACGATTCAATCATAAGAAATGATGGTCAAGGATTAAGCCCGTATGAGGAAAAAAACTCGTTTTATTGCAAGAGCATGTCTACACGAAGGCATGCAAGATTAATGTCAGTCGCTGAGCTAAGTAACTCCAATAGTCCATTATTTCTTAGTGTATTATGTAAAATCAATATAGCCTACATTTGAATGGTTTTGAGAATATTGCCCCAAGTTAGAATCGATAACCTTTTACTGTGTCACGTCTTGAACCGCAAACTAGGTAACGATGTTAATATTTAATTCTTGGGCCTTTAACTTTATACTATTATTAGGTATATTGTCCTTGATTGGGTTAGTACCTACCTTTTCTAGGTCACATACCTTAACCTCATGTGGGTAAAACTACCAAGTTTCAAGAAGTAAGAACATCTGTGGTATTTGACTCCCTACGTACCTATACATAAATATTAAGTAGTTGGCAGATGGGTAACAAAGTAGCAAATTAAAATGCAGTAATTTCCTTCTTGGCGTGCACTGACTTAAGAAAGGTACAACTTTCAAGGCAAATGTAGAATACTACAGGGGAAAGTCAGGTTTTTAATGTACACGTCTTTCCAAGTACATTAATACGGTACAATCTGGATATTTGGTTCACCATTTTTAGGGTTCCGTAGTCAACTAGGAACCCTTATAGTTTCGCCATGTCTGTCCGTCCGTCTGTCCGTCCTCGCTTAATCTCTGTGACCGTTAGCACTAGAAAGCTGAAATTTGGTACCAATATGTATATCAATCACGCCGACAAAGTGGTAAAATAAAAATTGGATAAAAATGTTTTATTAGGGTAGCCCCCCTATATGTAAAGTGGGAAGTTTGTAGTATATTCGTATATGCAAGCATTTTTACATAATGGATACCCACCTTTAAACTCATAAGTGCGAACACTTATTATGACGAACGGGAAACTACGGAACCCTACACTGAGCGTGGCCCGACACGCTCTTGGCCGGTTTTTTTTACTTTATGACATCAGACATGAGTGGTCTGGCGCGGTCGCTGCTGCTGGCGTCACTCATTATTATTTCTTCTCAGTTCTCAGGTAATAATGACACCAAGGCTTGTTTGCCTATGTTTATTAAAATAATCAACCGTTCAAGATCGGGATCTGAAAACGAGATTGTTAGAATTAAAACATTATTCCCACCATACAAGGCTTGGAATATTCCAAAACATGGCTACTCATAATAATATGAATGAGTTGTTGATTTGTTTGATTTAGCCGTGAACCGAGGAAGTAAAAACCTCAAATAATTTCTAATTTACATAATGGTTGCGGTCAGCAAATGATGACCAGCAGAGTTTAACGCAGTTATGATAATGTTTGACATTACAATGGACCGGTGACATAGTCAGTAAGTGTGATGTCATGACATGTAATAGCTTTCTATTTTGTGTACAATTATCGCTTCCTATCTATACATAATAATAAATCTGTAGAAAAGTCATTTTTGTACATTGAAGAAATTGAAACAAAAAATAGCCAGCGTGTGAAAAGATAAGTAACAGAACCCATTTCCATCATTTTTGAAATTTTTGTCTGTTTGTCTGTTTGTTTGTGCGCACATCACGTAAAATCTACGAATTCAATGCTGACAATGTTTATATACAAAAATTATACGCAACTTGAGGTTTAACTTAGTTTTTGTTTCATCGAAATCGGTTAATTCTATCAGAAGATATACGAATTTCAAGAGTTCAAGAAGAAATAATCATCAAATGTACGATGCAGCGACATCTATTATGCTAGAATGGTTAATGACTAAAAATGTGCTCACCAGATAACTTTTAAATAGACTGACCAGCTTTATAGTCATCATCATCATCAGCCTATTAACTGTCCCACTGCTGGGACACAGGCCTACTCTCTGTGAGAGGGAATGGGCTATAATCCACCACCCGGGCCCAGTGTTTCCCTGTTCCCTTCACCGTTTTGAGAGCAGCGGTGATGAAATAAATTACACAAAGTTTTTTTTTTTTTTTCTTTTTCGGATGGGAAATCATCAAATGACTCCTCCCGCTCTGGGCGGAGCAGGAGGGAGTGTCAGACTTTTACTGACTAAAACCCATCCATGTTCCTTCATCGCTCTTTGTGTTCCGGGGCCACGGTATCTCTTTCGAACAGTCCCGCAACCCCGGCAGGCATCGGCCCTTGCGACGCCCGGGCTCTCTCCCGTTCCGCCACCTCCTTTTCTAGCATTACTGCTTCGCAGAAGGAGGTGACGGCGTCCCATTCCGTCTCGCTCCGGACCATGGCTTGAACCAGGGCCGGACGCGAGAGGTTGCCGCCGCCAATCGCCGCTTCGAGGACACGGCGGTGCTCCGCCCACGCGGGGCACACCACCGTGTGCTCCACCGTGTCCTCCGGTCGATCCTCGCAGTGGAAACACCCGGGCGTTTCCTCCCGCCCGATTCGGTGCAGGAACCTCCCGAAACAGCCGTGTCCGGTGAGGACCTGCGTCAAGCGGAAGGTGAGGACGCCGTGGCGTCTCTCAAGCCACTCCTCAAAGAGGGGACTTATCGCCACTACTGTGGCGTGCCCTGCACGGGGTTGCGACAGTCGCTCTCTCCATGTCTCCATGTAGCCTGCCTGGGTTCGAACCCACGACTTACTGTTCGTAAGTCGGGGCCTAAAAAGACCCATTATATACGAGGTAGTTTTACTACCAAGCTTTAGCGACAACTCACGCAGTAGCGTGATGATGTAAATTTAGTAACTAATAGGAGCGAAGCAACAATGATAAATGTTGCAAAAACGGGGAAAATTTATTTCTTTTGAGAACTTCCGTTGCGAGCGCTGCATAAACGGTTACAGTTACGCAACAATCATGTATTAGGGAATTGTTCCTCTTAAAAAGTTCAACATAAAATCCGCAATAGCATAATAATGTCTATCTTTTAAGGTCTCACACTCTCTCTGACCCTCTCTCTCATGTGACGCAGACGAAGTTGCGCGGGTCAGCTAGTTGGATAATCATTTAGGTAATTCAGAAACTGAAAGTTGTTTCTGTATGGTGTCGGACGTAAAGAATAGCACCATCCCATATCTTCCCGTGGGTGTCGTAAGAGGAGACTAAGGGACTTACCAGAGAATGGGCAGCAGCGGTCTCTGTGCTTTTGTAACAAACGCACTGCGATCGCCAACCCGCCTGCCAAGCGGGGCGATTATGGCAAAAACCCCCCTTCGGGAGAGGCCCAAGTCCAGCAGTGGACGTCTTTCGGCTGAAATAGTAGTAGTAGTAGTAGAAACTGAAAGACAATCTTAATTTCCTGGAAAGATCTGATCACCTATTGATATTTCTTTAATGTCGTATTGTTTTTATTCTTCCATTGTTCTGGGTTCACTATCGCTATGTTTATCGAACAGGTTTTCATGAAGCTTTGTGTAGCAAAGGGCATATTGCCAGACAGCCCTCTGAGCCCCAAGGTTACGGCATTATACCCATAAATTCAGTGTTCTGTCGCACCTCGTATTATATTGATCGCTACTGAAATACTGAATACCTATTGCAGCGAATTGAAAATTAACGTGTATGAAAAGTTAATATTATTGTTACCAGCATTGTGTTACCTAATTCACACGATTACAATAGATACCTAATCAGAATAACAATTTAAATAAAACTATCAGTTCGCGTCCAGGTCACGTCTCAAGGTTTAATTAATAAGCGAATAGTAGTTTTATTAGTTATTTATTTAAAGACCGCCGTATACTTCGATTTTATTACCATATCTAGATTAAAATGGCCTTTTCGTGTTTATCTTCTGTATTAATTTAAATACAAGACTTGTTTTGTTAGGTATGCAAGATAATGACCTTAACCGGCGCATATTATTCGACTATAAAAACTTTAAGAAATATCGAACTGGTTTATAGGTTTAATGAGATTTTGATAAAGATCGAATAAGTAGTTACACACAGCGCTGCCTGATGAAATTAATACGAGTTTATAAACACACGATGTTATGAAGAAACAACACAAGAAATAAGTAAAGTAGGTAGAAATATGTTTTGTATTTACTGAGAGACTGTCATTGTTTTCCTCTTGGAAGATTCGAAGTATTTTCGCACGATTTTAAATTCTGAATAACTATCTACTATAGCTACCATCTAACGGGTGAATAAGTTCGTTTTTAGTTCTTACATACTAATTGAACGTTCTCACGAAAGCAAGATGCTCGTGAATTAGTAGGTTGTTAAGTTTCTAATTTTTATTTTTGCCTGCATTCGTTCTTATGCAGACAACCATTTCTTGTTTCAAAACACAAAGATTTAACACGAAAAGCAACTTTAAATTACCTCTGTAGAAAGTTTATTGACCTAGGTATTTAAAGCGATTTAATAAAATAAAAATATGAAAGTTTTAGTAATTAATCTAAAATTTTGCTACGCCGTAGCCGTAGCGTAGGCCTCGTAGCCCGTAGACGTAGGGTCTATTTTGCACACTACATCGCGTAGGGCGTAGGTATAAATGAATAAGTAGTTATTTTATTATTTTACACATGTCATGCAATCTGCAATGATGTTTATTAAATTTTCTGGTGGGCCCCCGGTATAGATTTGCGGAACATTTTATTCGGAAAACAACGAAGATAACTATTTAGAAACAAACACTTATTAGTACAGACGCCATCACATCAAGTTACCCGAAACTGTCAAATTTTCCCAATCAACCTTGAACCTAATGCTTTAGCGATAAAGTTGAAAATCTATTAATGAAAGGAGAAGGGAAGGACTCCATACATTCCTGGGCCCAGGTGTTAACTGAATCAAATTAGCCTTATTTGTAAGAGGATATAATAACAAGGCCTTACTGAAAATTTGGTGAAATTTGGCTATCCAGGAATCAAGTTATATGAAGTTGGAGTTTAGTAAAACTGAGGTTATATTATAACATTGTAGTGTTTTTATGTTTTTTACGAAATACTTTTGAATGGCTTCGTTTTTGTTATGTTTTTATGCTTGGAGCGTGTGTGACGTGTCGAAGATCTGACACGTTTGACTCTCCCGGCCCTGGACAGTCGCTACAGTCGAAGACAAGTTTCTACATCCAATATCCTGCACTTAGAAGCACCAACCTTTTAAAAACTAAAAAGGGACAAGAGGATGGAAAATAATATATGTATAAAATATCTACATCTTCAAAAATTATGAGATTATCGTCTAAGAATTCTGCAGGAGGTACGATATTTTCTTGTATCTTTAGTGCCATCTGTTAGTCGGTGAATGACTGATGTCAGGCAGTGTTGCCAGAAGAAAAATTAAAGGAATTCGAATACACGACGAATCGATTACACGAAAAAACACTTGTCACTCGATTTTCATACATATTTTGAGATTTTAACGATTTATTCTTAATCGATTACTTACAGACATTATTTAATCGATTATTTAGTTTCATAATTTAATTTAAGTTTTCTCGCTTCCTAGATAGAAACATGGTACCATATTTTGTGATTTCCTTTAGAAACTTATAAGGTTTTTTTAATACACATTTTAATTAGTTAACTGCTGGGCCCAGAAGTCCCCTTCTCCTTTGACATATTGTAGTAACTTAATGTGCTGGGGGCAATGACGTATTATATATAGACACGTCATGAACCAACATCGCGGCGCTTAAAAACTGCGAAAATACTAGAACTACTTATAAGCGTGAAGAAAGAGAAAGAAAATATGACACCGAACGGCGGGATGCCTGTTGCGAGAGGGAGATAAATATACATCTTCAGTCACGTCACAGGATTTATTAAATTATAAACAAACGTAGCGTCGCGCGACAGGTTGGTGCGTTACTAAGCGCGATGTGGCCAATTGGCTTCATTTCATGTTGTCATTTTAGAGTGCGGACAACGTATCTATAGTTTATATATCATTGGCTGGGGGTCTGTACTAGCTCCTAATTTACTTACCTCGTCCCCTTTGCTACACACATATGTACCCCCTTTTGCTACAATGATTTAGTTATAAAATGCATTTAAATCAAGGCCTTGGATAACTCAGATACTATAATACTATCAAATCACCTTTGACACTCGTAGGTATGTGTAACGTATCTGACTATCTGTAATGTAATAACTTGACAGATTGTAGGTAATAATCAATACGTTTACGCACCTATCGTTAATTAATATTGTTCAATGTTCTTTGATATATTTATAGATCTAGGTAGGTCGTAGGTAACTATGTATTTGCCTATCAATAAGATAGAATAGAATTGCATATATAGATGTTAACAGATTCATTGTTGCCAGTCACTCACACTCAGCAGAAGGCTTAAAGTCACCCAAAGGGCAATGGAGAGGGCTATGCTCGGAGTTTCCTTGCGCGATCGAATCAGAAATGAAGACATCCGCAAAAGAACCAAGGTTACCGACGTAGCCCGAAGAATTGCCAAACTTGAGTGGCAGTGGGCAGGGCACATTGCTCGCAGAACGGATGGCCGATGGGGCCGAAAAGTTCTGGAGTGGCGACCGCGAACCGGAAGACGTTGCGTTGGAAGGCCTCCCACTAGGTGGACCGATGACCTGGTGAAGGTTGCGGGAATCCGCCGCGCTGGATGCGAGTCGCACGGGACCGGTCAATGTGGCGACTCTTGGGGGAGGCCTATGTCCAGCAGTGGACGTCTTTCGGCTGAAATGATGATGAGATTGATTCCTCGATGCTCATAGATAAAATGTAATTTAAATAATTTTTGTTAGTTACCTACATAGATAAGTAAAAAAATAGTTCCAAAATGGATAATCGTAACTGTAAACCCGTTTCTATTATACGATTTCCGTGTTACATATCCGTACGTTATTGCCTATCGTTAGCGTTGCCATAACTTCTGGGAACCAATACGGGACGTTTTTTCTTCCGATACCCAAAACTCATAATCGTACATAACACATTCAACACCGACACGGGGTTTTTCAACTACACCATACCTACTTATCATAGCACGCATGTGTACCTTCCTACATAGCGAGAAGAAACAAACAAATGTATTTTCTAACAGATTCCCTCTGATCTCAAACTTATCAAAACTGTAAAATAAATCAAACAAAAATTATTGAATCATACTTTTTATTCAAAGTCTTAAGTAAACAATTTTTTTAATTAACATAAAATTACTCAGGTATTTATTTTTTTGCCCAGGCATATTTTGAAGTTGATTTTACTTTTGCAATAAATTCTTTTTCTTTTTTTATATAATCATAGAACTGGGCGCATGTCATTTTAAAATTGTAATGACAAATCAATATGGATTCAATGGTCTCTACCGACCTGTTTCGTATTTTGTCGAAATACGGGACAAATACGGGACAAGTAGTAATACGGGACGGGATGATCAAATACGGTGACAGTCCCGTATATACGGGACGTATGGCAACCCTACCTATCGTCCATATAGGTATGTAATCAGTCGAATGCCCGCAGTATTATAATATCTACATTGTTATAAGCCGCTATGATGACAGGTAAATTGCTCGAGATTTAATTAGATACATTAGGATCATCCGCTGTTATTAGATCACCAAGTAAGGTCACAGACTCGGTAAAGTACCCAAGTGTCATAATGTGGACCAAAATGACGTGGCTATATAATCAGTTTTATTTTCGCAAACAGAAGGTACCTAGTACCTACTTACGAGATAGAAGTTATATCAGTAAATTTGTAGCAGACCCACCCGTTCTTTACCTATTTATTTAAATGGCCAATAATCAATAAAATACCTAAGTATCTAATAAAATGGCTTTGGAGCATGCACCGGTTACTCAGGGCAGTATAATTGTATCGATTTTCACTGTGTTAGTTTAGGAGTTACCGACGAATCATCCACTATGTATACTTAGGTACATTTATGTACCTAGTCCTTTCTTTCATGAATGATTCAGTTAAAGATAAACTGATATTGATATTACAACATATTATTATCATCGTCTACTGGAATTGCTTACTTACTACGTGTTTGTACAAACCTGTGTAGAATGGTATGTATTTTATCTATGTATAGGTAACATTAATTAATGAGCTGAGCTGTTTGATTTATCAAATTATACCTATGTTACATACAATCGTATGAGGCACATATTTATGTTGTGTTCAAACATCTACCTAAACGATAAAATCAGCGCTGAGCATAATTCTTGTTTATTTACTAATCAACACAGTTTTATATGATCTCGTTTGACTCGAATGTTATGTTTACATTTAGCACCTATTCGTAGTAATCAAATTAACACTATTGTCCTCGGAATATAAAGCTTAATAAAAATATTGTTGATCTTATGAACATAGTTTTGTTTGTCATCACCAGAATTAGAAAGATAATTAATGTCAGGTACATGAACAAAATAATTTCAGTAATTAACTGTTTGGCAGTTCATTCGTTACATGTGTTATTAGATAGAAAAGTATCTATATCTAATCTATGAGGCGTTAACGTTGACTTTGTGGAACAGTTAAGTGATAACAACATTGCAAAATAAACTAATCATAGATAACACGATACTATTTTAATTCCATAACCGGAGAATAGTTACCGATTTGCAAAACGTCTAATGAAACATAAATAAGCATAAAATATTACCCAAGACCCGTTATAGGTTGATTCGCTGTTGTTTTAACGTAACGTTTTGAAGTATTAATTACCGTTCGAGGGAAAATGACCGCTGTACTGGCATTGTGAAAAGTTAATTCTTTTTGACGGTTGAGCAACGTTCAATGCGCGAACTAATAAAACCATTTTACTTGGTTTATGTATCCACGTTAGCAATGGTACTGGGGCTATTTAACACGATAATAGTAACTTCATCGTAAAATATGTATGTGTATCTAAAACGACAATGTTATTATTTCACAGGTTCAGTACGAAATCCGCTTTCGACGTGGAAACACGAACGAAATTTTCAACAATAAAGGCGATGTTGACTAGACAAAGTTAGTGTGTAATAATGAGTGGGAATGAGCAGCCGTGCTCGTGAGAGGAATCAGGTTTATATGTGCCGGTTGTCTTCTCACTTGGAATTAATGCTGGTGTCAAATATTCCTGGTAACGTTGTGTTCATTCGTGACTTTGCGCTCCAATAACATGTAGACGTTTTTATACTCTACCGTATACGATGAATGATGATGCCTCGCCAACGAGTAACGACCTCTCTATTGTGTTTTTTGTTGTGTCTTTGCGTCAAATTAAGTTTTTGTGGAAAATAAGTGGTATTGACGATTATTTTGGCTGAAAATCGTGACATTCTATGTATAGAAGACAGTGTTAGGTTGTGTCGTGTTAACGAGCCGTGGTAATGGTGATAGAAAAGTAAAGGTACCTACACCTACATTCATTTTAAACAGAATGACCTTACTTCAATGAAGAAAAAAAATAACACATTGCAACGCAATGTAAGTAGGTGGTACACGTGCCCCCCACAACAGTGTGTATGCATGGAAAGCACCATGCGTGACCGTTCTCTGAACCGTGATGAGCAGACAATAGGGAGTGCTCAGCAGTTGAGCACGGACCCAAGTTTGGAGCATTAGCGTAATTGGTTATATGAATCATAGAGACGTATTAAGTCTTAATTAGATTAGAGATACCTAATAAGTGACTGGATCTAATCCGTATTCCGGGTGTTTGGTTTGCTGTTTTTGCAATCGTATTTTTTTCGCAAACTTGAACGTACTGTAAAGATTAGCTCTTAAGGCAGCTGATCAGTGATTATTGTTCTATTGCAAATTTTGTACTACCTAAGGAATTATAATAATATTAAAATAATTAATCTCTAATTATTATCTGTTTCAGATTCCTGTGGATAAGAATGGCAAGCTAAGAACATTAGAGTTGAGAGGAGTTTACTCCGCTTCAAAATTTAAGAGTTTGGAAACGCTGAAATCCCTAGATGTTTCAAGAACTGCTGAGATTGCAGAAAAGTCTCATACAAAAATTAAAAATGATATAAAGGAACCTGTTTTTTGTAAGGCTTATGCATCATTCATACCAAAAATGGGCTTGAATTTGGAAAAAGTAATTGAGCAAAACCCGAGAATATTAGATTTGCGTGAGAAGTTGAATCAAATAACAAAAAAACAAGATAGTAATAATGTTGATAAGAAGACAAAAGGACTAATTAATGATATAACACAACATCTGGTTGACAAGAAAGATGAAGACGAGTCTGGTCCATACAGTTTGTTGTTTGATCTACAGTCCGATCCTTCTACATCATTTACCGAGAGCGCAGCAGTGAACGTTTGGAATCGACCAAAATCAGAGGTACTGGCTGATACGCACTGTCAAACCTTTAAGAAGTTAATTAATCCTATTAACAAGAGCGCAGACAGGCTACCGAACGTTTTGAATTTCGACGAAAAGCCGATGAGAGAATTTGAATACTCCTGCGAAAACGAGTTTACCTTCCCGGCAAAAAAGACATTTAACACACATTCTAGATCTGATCTCTGTTTACAATTAAAAACACACGTTCATCCACGATTATTTGAAACTAACTTGAGTCCTAATGAAAACTCATTGAGTAGGACGAATGAAGAGAACTCACTGGACGATAGCTTAGGCATTCTGACTCCAGACCAAATGGATGATATATGTTATTTAGAAAACGCTTTTTCGCCTACAGTAGAGGGACTACCAATTTTCTGTGATAGCAACGAAAGCAAAATATCTCCAGATAATGGTGATACCCCATCGACTGATAAGACTGAAAGTAACTCGGCAGCATCGACTATTCAAAATGATGGATTTGACAGCTTAGAGAATAAAAGGTGCACGTTTGAAGGTCAACTGGCTCCCATTGTAAGCCTGGAAACAATCATGAATAGCGAAGACCACTATTCACTAACATCCTATGATTCCCCAGCTCATAAATGCAGTGAGACAGTGTCTATTCAAGAACCATTGTCGATTACTTCAAGGACTTTTGATATGCCTTCTCAAGATGTCACAATAGGAAAGGACGAGTTGTCTTCGAATTTAATAGATGAAGAATTCATGCCCTCTATACACAGCAGCATTTTGGAGCCAGTTAGTTCTATCGCAGAAAATGTCGCCAATTTACAAATAGCTCTAGATTGTAAACATGAGAATCTTTTAAATACCATCAGAATTGAACAAACACCATCGCCGGAAGATTTGCCACTAGACAGTTCAGAAATTCATGGCGAAATAAGTACATACTCTCAGTTTTCTGCATCAACGTTGCATGACTCGCAGACTTATTCAGATGGTAAAAATGACTACCCAAAATCTATGGAAACTTCTAAAGTGTCCAATAGCTTCATAACAAGTATTACTAGCATTACAAGTTTGGATGGTTACCAAGGAGATGGTGAAATGTCTAGACCCGTGAGCAGAGGCGCAGATCATTCTATTGAACATCGCGAAGATGCCATTGAAATGGACTGGCAAAATGTGCCGGTGGCTAGAAGAGCAGACCCCATGACTGATTCAGACTTTTTTACAGAAAGTGATGCTGATGGTTTAGATGACCACATGCAAAGAGGTGACCGCCGAGCTCAGGTTATTGATGGGGCTCTTTATGGTGGAAAGAAAGTAAATGGTAACCCACCTCTCATTGTAAACAGAAACGAAGATTCTTGCATGGAATCAAGTGGAGTGTACACTGACTTTGAAAATCATCGTACATCTCCAGTGTTCTTGAACGTCATCGATGACATGTCTCCTGATGGGTCTACTGCTTCCACTCGATCGGAATGTAGTCAAAAAAACGCTAGCACAGGTAATTTGAACGCTTATTTTTCACCACTGCAAGATACAATGGATGACCATAAATCGGATACGTCTCACGTTATTGATGATGATGAGACGCCTAAAAATACCAGCAAAAGAAATTCGTTGAACAGTGTGAAAGATACGAAATGTACAGAAAAGAATAAAGAAGAGAAGAGAAGCTTTACATTAAAGAAGTACAAAATGCCTAAGCGTGATGTGCCAAGTAAACTGAAGAGTATGCTGGCGAACAGAAAGACTGATGCGGATAACAGTGTACAAAGTAGCCCAAAAACTGTTAAAAAGACCGAAAGAAGAGAAAATTTGGCGAAAAAGAGTTCTATTGAAACAAAGAACGATTATAAGATAAAATCGTTCAAAGATATAAAGTCAAAGGTGGACTGCTCTTTCTCATTACAACGATCTCAAACTTCGTGTAGTGTGAGTAGAATGTTAAGCTCAAAATCTACAAATAACAATGTGAAACCTAAAAGGTGAGTGATCATTAATATCGTGTTAGGTATACACTTGTGTAACGATCATGACGTAACATACTAGGTTAGAATAGAAAATGCAGCACAATTAAACTGGAAACTTTGTTTGAAATTTTAGGATGTTTATTTATAACTGAATGAAATTCTTTGAAATAAATGAGCATGACACCTGCATTTTAATCATAAATCATGACTAATATTAGCAGTTTACTTTCTAAAACCAAATTGCAGTTGTAAGATTTACACTTCTTTGCGTAAAAAACCTCGGTATCGTCTATTATTATAAGTTACATCTTTAAAATCTTGAATAAGAAGTATAGGTTTATGAATGATTTTCAATTGCTTCTTATTACACAATTTCGAATTGTAAACTTTTGTTAGTAAGCTACAATACTCGTCAACACAATATTATGGTACAATAGAGCCTCATCCAGCTGTGGCAGTCGATTAATTTGATATATTATCATCTCTTTAAGAATGCACCGAACGCCGAATGTAAAAAAAGAAAATTTTAAGAAGTTATTTTAGTTAAAGAACAAATCTTTATCGAACATATTGTAGAGTTTTCCTATATTTTTTATGTCTCACCATAATATTTGTGTGCAGCCGCCACATGCGTATGCGCATGGAGCTGGGGTCGGCGGCGGGCAGTGGCAAGAGCAGCCTGCACAGCTCCCAGAGCGACATCAGCGCCAGCAGCACTCCGCTCGGCAAGCACTCCACCGGCCGCTTCCCCCTGCTTAGTAAGTACTGAACCTTCTAAGATCTGTTTTTCCTTCATGAGTTCTTCATAGAGTTGCGCCTCATGTAGCAGCACGGAATCGCATTTTTCCATGCTCCTATCCTTTTCCGTTGTTCAGAACCGTCATTAGCTAGAGTGAGAAACAGAGCAGGAGTGCTATCGCATCGCACGGCTGGGCTTATTCCACAAATCCCCCCTAAGAGAATCCCCCTCAGGGGGGAAAACTGGACTTTAATGTAAAAATAATCCAGAAAGTCCCCTTTTCATTTTGATTATTCCACTATTTCCCCCTGAGAGAATCTTCCTCAAAAACTGAACCATGCTGCATCGACGATGCCTTCGGCGATTGCTTGCTGCTAGATGAGACGCAACTCTTAAATGTTCGACTGGCTCTGAGCAGTCCACCTGTCTACGTCCTCAATGACTGACCTGGCACCTATTTGTTCAAAGTCGGTTTAGGCTCTTTTCTGTTTGTGACGATATGCGAGAAGAACACACAAAAAACTGGTGGACAAAATCTGTAAGTACTTAGCTGCACTTGAAACTTTGTTTCAGTCGAGGCATTATAAAATCTGAATTTGGCTGGAGCTTCTTTCTTTAGTACCTATTTCAACATTAATTCAATAAAATAATTATTTAGCACAATATAAATTGACTGATACCAGTGGAAGTTAGCCTAGGAAAAGGCTCTTTCTGCATTAGCTCCTATGAATCTAAAATGTTACAATTTCAAGAGGATAAGTTGCAGCATCCTCAGCGAGCACATAGGCTAATTGACTAGGACCGGTAGCAGTCATTCCTTTAAACTGGAAAACTTGATTGCCTGTAATGGAATAAGATTTTACATCTCGACTCTTTTAGAGTTGGCTGGTCTTTGAGTTCAGTAGACGTCAACTAAAATCACATAGACCATCGATAATATTTAATGAAATACACTCGAGAGACAATCTTATATTTTCCTATGTGTACGGTAGCGATATCATAGTCAGTAGATTTCATAGTTCAGTCTCATTACTCGTATACTAAGATTATAATCATTGATGAAATGAAATTCAGGAGCACTCAAACACTTTTTAACCTTATTGCTTAGAGTATTAGGGTGAAAACTGGCAGAACGTCAGTGAACTCGGTAGTATTTACAAACACCTACGCAAATAAAAAACAGTGTTGTAGACTTGTAGGAAAATCAAATATCACGCCTATCGCCGTAAAACCTGCGTGATAACGTCGCGTCGCAATACTTCTAGTTTGTGTTTTGACACACCACTCTACTTCAAGGTTGGCTAGCATTGACTTCATGTGAATCAATGACATGTGTGAATTCTTAAACAGTTCACGTCGCAACCTATTAGAACTAGATACGTTGTATGAGGAACTGAGGACTGATTTTAAGCCGCTGAAGTTGATACATAAAATATTCTTACCTTATTGAGCGTAAATTCATAAAACGTGAAAATGCAATTTCCATTTTCTTCATAAACCATTTATAGTTATAACATTTTCTATTCATTACCTATCGCTACTATGTAGGTATTATCTACGTTCTACGTCATCTCTCTATGAATATTCAATGTGATAGTAGCAAGCTACAATGTTAACCCGATGCTTATTGTTTGTGCTCCTAATTCTTGTGTAAATTTTACTATGATATAGTGGGGAGTTCATGGCAATGTGTTGTCCTTGTTTGTAAGGTTTCGTGTGATTTAGCACCTCCTTGTATATTGGTGATAGCAATTATCACGTACGAGTAAACGTGTCAATACACGACTGTCTCGACATTGTGAGTTTACGAACGAACTTTCAGACTTTAATAACTTTTCTTTTAACTATCCAAAATTTTAACTGCATCTATACCATTTTGGTTAATCCTTATTTCTTGCTAATATTATAAATGTGAAATATTCTGAGAATTTATGGATGTTTGCTACTCTTACAGGCAAAAACTATTGTACGGATTTGGATGAAATTTGGCACACGGATAGTTTTTATAACCTGGATTACCACGTAAGATACTTTATATAAGTAAATGAGTGATAAAGCCAGTAGTTGTCTAAATTTTTATTAAGCGCCTACGACATATGTCGGACTAATGCATCAGGCATAGTTATTGCTATGCAGCAATGATCAGGCACTTGTAAATATTGATTTAGGTACTTACTTCAAATCCAAGCAATAAAAGTTGCGTTCATTAGTAAATCAATACCTCTATATAATTAGAAAACATAGTAAATAAGTGGATGGGCTAAAATTACTTAGAATTAACAGAAAAATGGAACTTAACGTAGCCTCAAGTTCTTATGTACGAGCGCCTGCCAATGCTTGTAATGCAAAGATTTGCTTATAAGCTATTCCTTGCATTTGACGAATATACTCAGTTGACTGAGAGTGAATAGTCAGATATTTCGCTTGGGAGACGGGGGTGTGTAGTGCATAATGTGTATATTTCTATAAAATAGCAGCGAAGTAAAATTACACCTGCAATCTAAAGTTCAAGAAGCACTATTTTACATACAAGATAAAAATAATCATGATTTTATCTATGAAGATGATCTTATAGTTAAAAACATGAAGATTGTTTTCCTGCTGATGAAGGATGAATTTACAAATCTATCTAAGTATCTTCCAAATTAATTTAATTGGTAAATGGATTTTACTAGACTTTGCAGTAAAAAAACACTAACACGTTTACAGACACGTGTTAGCGTTTTCTATTTTTTTTTTCAGATTTTTCTTTCATAACAAGCGGTGGGCCCGATGGGACTTCTCATAGGCCACTATGACGAACCTCGTTACAAACTTTTATTCCCTGTTATCCCCTCTATGGAATAAAATTTCAAAAATCTTTCCATAGTGCTCACTTTCTCAATAAATGGAGAAGTTTAGGCACTTTTTTGCTTTATCTGTGAGTGAAAGAATGAGTTTGGAATTGTATCAAGTAGAATATCCGAAAAGTCCTTGCTGCACACCTACCCCCAATTAAAAATCAGCTGTGCAAGGAACACACCAATCGATTCGGAAGGTCAACACTACGGCTGACTACGACAAGCTAAGGGAGCTGGCAAGTTGAGACCGCATGGCAACGAGCGTTTCCTCTCGGTTGGGTTCAGTTTGCCAGTCGCCGGTGAGACGCGAGCCGGCGCGCGCCGCCACCGCCAGCCTGTCGCGTTCGTGACGTCAACTTGCAACGCGAAAAATCAATGGATTCCCCTCCGACACTAAGGTTAACCGCATACCGCATTTTCTCAAAGAAAATGTGTCATATGTCAGTGAAGTTTTGACGATACATGCACCTGGGATACTAATTCATTGATAATGATAAGAACACTACGATGTAAAATGCAACGCGTCACGTGAACGGTTTACTTTCAAGTTCTGTTTTGTGTGGTGTCATATTTTAAGTTGTTATTTTTTTTTATTGTTCCGTTTGTTTATTTCCGTTAATTAACGTAACACTTGACATTTCCTTTCATTATTGAAGTACCAGTGTTGTTGTTTACCTTGTGGACTGTCACGAAGTCTTGGAATCGTTTTTGTTTGTTTAAAAAGAATTCCCTGTCCTTTGAATAATTGACAGCACGTCCTCCGGTTACGCAAGTCCTCTGGTATTTTTTAAATCACTGGCTTTTTACAGCACCTACTTCACTGTCCTTCGTTTACTTCATGCCGCCGTACCAACAACTGGTTAAACAAGTTAACACGTCAAGCCATTATTTTTAAACATATAGATATTTGTTACATTGTCATGCTTGTAGGCTTGACACTTGATTTTCTTCGACCTTAGAATCAAAACGTAAAAATGTACGGGTAAATCCTTTGATATTCGGATCAGGCATGTTGTATCTACCTATATAGTTAACGAATCAAAGATCACGGCTAATGAAACGCAACTGCATATCAATTGTAACTTAATACAAGTAACAAGTCCCATTAGAAATCGATTATTTAACACGGTGTAGGTGGGTATTACATAAATCATTGTAACTCATTGTTGTACCAGACACAGCAGAAAATAATGGGCCAAATAGAAAGTACATTAACGCACATGCTCGGTTCACATGCAACGAAGTCTCCACCACATAATTAAAAAGTGATTTATAAACAAATGCACACAATTTGTATTGTTTTTACGGAGACACTAATTTTTCACATTTTCTCTTAAGACTAAAGCCAAACCGAAGAACTATTTAACAAAGATGAATTCAATTAACTGCTAAAACCTGAGTAGACTTTTCTTTACCACCTTAGGTAACGTAATCGAAATAAAATAATCTGTATCACCTTTCACTGTAACTTTGTAACGTACACATTACAATATCTAGAGGTAACTATATTCTACACGCAAAAAGTAATTGTACGAAATTTTTAATTGACACAGCTAACTCGATTCGAAAGCATGAAATTGGAGAGTCATGATATAGATAAATTTTATCTTTCACGTCTACTTGAGATGTTTTTGAAAGAATGTTGAAATATTTCAACTGTACGGTTCTTAGATATCGAGTATCAATAATCATAATCTAAATAAACGTGATATTTTTCTCGAAAATTTCTACAATAGATATATTTCTTCACATTTCAATACAAATCAGCTAAGAGTTTACAAAATGAATGAGACTAATTAAGAAAAACATGCTAAAATGATAGTAGACGATTTTAAAACAAATGGAACTTAAAAGGAGGACGTAGTAGATATAACAATAAGTATAGACAACGAAGTTGTTGGAGACAGCTGGGGAAAATGTGCTAATGACGCAAGTGCAGCCGACAGGCTACGTGAAGTTAGCTTATTATAACATTTCAAATAACCGCATTGCTGTGTTTAGTACTTTACCATTTCAAGCCTCAATGCACCTTAAATTGTGCATTGATTTTATTAGTTATTACTAAACATGAGCCATACCTAAACAGGAATGTGTTAATACATATTCAATTTCAATAGGAAAATTTAAAATTTGCCATGGTTAGATTCAGACAAACGGTTCTTCGTATAATCTAATCCCGACCCACTTATCTTTCAGGACGATATTACTGACGAGAATGATGTATTACGATATTTGTGTGAATATACATATTATTATGAATGTACATTGAGTAACAAAACAAGTGAATGTAATAAATGGCATTCGGTTTGCCATAAACATAAACCACACGTGTGAAGTAACGACTGTTACTAACATGTTCAAACTTTTACGTCACAACAGTTATTAAACGTAGCGTTAAAGTATTGTACGTAACAAGACTTTGATCTTTATCTATTCAGTTAAAAACCAGTTTCTAAATTGTAGTACCACGTTGTAGTAACCTCGTTACTCATCACATCATAGATAAATATTGCAACAATGACCATTACTTATCTGAATACGATAATATTAAATGTAGAACATTCGGAAGAGGAAAGAAAAATATCCAAATACTAATAGGTTCTTAAAATATCCTGCCGGCCGGTTTTACCGTTTCATTAGTTAACTAATTAAAACACAGAACTTCGATGTCGGTAATCATAACGGTTATATTTCGAATGCTTATCGTAGCTTTAGTCGAACTCGGTATAGAAATGATATTATTATCGATGCAGGTTGCCAAATATAGACTTTTAAGGTTAACCCTAAAAATATAGTTTGAAGTGGGGACAGTATAAATGGTCTAGGCGATACTTGCGAGTGAAATCCGCTGGAAGCCAATGCAGTGTAACGGGTTATTCTCGTCGATGGATTTGTTGACGAGTCGAGAATCGTTGACCCCGTCGGTGAAGGCGAAATCGAGTGCGAACTGTTCATCCACTACTTATTGATGTTAAAACCACATCTGACAGAGCTCCCAGCAGTTGTCCAGCTGACATTATGATCACTAACGTCTACAAAATAGCCAGCCTGCGCTGTTAATGTTGTCGAGATTCCAATAATAACCTGGACACAAACGTTTGAAGAACCGATCAATCGATCGATCGATCGATTCTTGGTGATGCTATTTTAAAATGATGGTTTTTATTACTTCAAAGTGATGGAAAATATTTGGGTCTTTGCAAATAATGTCAATAAAATCCATTAGATTGAAAACCTACCTGTTATCAGCCGTATCGAACAGCTTGATGGTAAAATAAATATAATGTCTTTTTCCAATGGACAATGAATATAATATTTAAATAGTTGTCCCAATTCTGTCTCATTGCAATCGATTCTAGGACAAGCCAATGTGTACTCAGCCGAACTATGAGGTCTCGTCTGACCCACATTCGAAGCTATTAAACCATGGCCTAAAAGCCTACGTGACACGGCGTTCTGCTATTATATCATTACTGTCATTAGTGACATCAAAGGCTTGCAGTTAAAATGTATAGGGTCGCCCACTGCATGCTCATATAAGCAACCCACTAGAACTTCAAGTTATAAAATGCTATCAGATTATAATATAAACATGCCCACTATGTCACTTTCGAAAATTTTGGTATGGTCCACGCACTACCAATATGACTGATCTGCCATCATATCTTACATTCATTGAATTTCGAGACTGTTTCAGGCTAAAAGCATTTCTAATTTAGTGTTTGCGCTTTTTGTCTCTCTACTTTTTTTCTATTAAATAGTTTCAGAATGAGGTTTTGTAGGTCGTTCATCTTGTCTTTGACATTAAGCTCTCCAATCAAAATTCCCTATATATACTTGTGCTTAGATATAAAACCCTGCCAGAGATAGTGGTTGTCATCACTTGCGATATTAAGCTAATCAATCAATTTAAGATGTTCGAGATTATACCAAACTACAGATAGGAATAACTATCTGAAGCCTTCTTAAATAAATAATACCACCTGAAATGTTCGTGAAAGCCATTTAATTAAAGCTAATCTTTCCGTCATCGAAAATTCGCACTTCAATAAAAACTCTAATTAAATCAGTACTAGTGTTGTTATAGGTCAAGCCAACTGCGTGAAGGTTGATTTGGGCCAACATTGAATTTTTTAGCTTGGGAATTGCCAATTCAAAATGATTCTTTGCCTCATGCAAATAGTTAATAACAGTCCATTGTTTCGTTACGGCTGAAGCATGAATATATTATTTGAACCAAGCGTTTCGATCTTTCAAAATATTATATCAAGTTCATTTGGCTACTTACCTGTCTTTTGAATTTACTTCATAACTTCACCACCCAAGTACCGTCTTGTCACTTAAATTAAATGCGAACATTCACCATGAAATGGTTTTTGATTTTATTAATTGAGAGAATGGGCGACTTCTGAATTTATGATAAACTTAATTACAGCATTGCCTTGCATATTATTCAGTTTCAGTTTCAAATAAATCGCCAAACATAAAACATCCGAGTCATCTGATTGTTTGTTGTTTATTGTTGTTATTTGTAGATTCTTTTCGTCGTCTTGGAGAATCCGAGGTGGTTACAGAGAGATGCAAATCATTGCGTTTAATTTTGTGTAGAAAATCGGTAGCGGTACCGTTTTATGTCCATTCGATTTAGTTGTCACATAGCCACTTAGTTTAGATACAAAAACGTAAACCGTTTTAATGGATACCGGTTACCACTTTACAGTTCCCAGTATGGTTTCCCGTTGATTGTTTGGTGCTAAGTTTGCTCCAGCCTCCCACGAGATGTTTGTTTCATTTATAAACTGTTGCGATTCCGAGAAATGACATTACAATCGCGCGTATGATGAATGTTGATTTTATCGTTATTTTGTATCGGTAGGGTATGAGTTACTGGGAACGCAGTTGCTATTGAAATTTTTGTGCCGAGCATGTCCCATTTAGCTTTCTTCAACTCAATTAGATTTACGATTTATCTAGAATCAGGGAACATTTAAAATAATACAACAATAGCTGCTGTTTTACTCTGTTCTGAAATTACATCTACATCACTCAAAAAGCGGTACAATATTGCATAGAATTTTATATTCCTAGCAGTCGAAAGTGTGACGACCACCTTTTTGTGGTTTTCTGACCGCAGTAAACCGGTCCCAGCGCAAGATAGTTACAGGTGATTCCTACAAAGAACAGGTTCCTTTTCGTATTGTTGGAAACCGACTTCTTTGTCCAGTGAGTGAACGAACCGATATAATTTGTGCTCGGCTCGTGTCAGGACTACTTTTACTTGAAGGGAAGTTGTAAGTACCGGTGTAGAGCCGAGTGCCGCAATCAGGCCCTGTGCCACCAGGGAAGGTAAATCTTTTGAAATCGGAATTGATCAAGAATTTAAGAATCATATATCAAATAATTAAGTGAACGTTTTCTTAAACAATGAAGTAATGTTCTGAGTTATGTATGCGTGCCAATATTTTTCTAATAGTTAAGTGTATGTGAGAGTTAACTATTTAGTATCAATATTCATTATTTAGAAAGGTGTTATCATCAAGCTATTAGAGCAATTACGCAGTCAAGTTTAACAAGCGTAGTAAGAAACTTTCAGACTAACAATTTTCTCATTGGACTTTACTCCTGCATAGGAAAATTTATGTTTTGATATCGTCATAAGCTATATCTACCGCTTGCGACTTCAGTGATATACTGAACCACGGAGTCTCCTTGTAAGGTTTGTTATCGTGAGATTGAACGGATGAAAGCACAGACATTGCTTCGAAAGCAAAGTAATTGCTACTTGTGTGTTGTTTTTGCTCGCCGCAACTTGTTTGGCGTTGTCTGCTTTGGTACGTTCTCGCCTATTGATATACCCGTCACAAGCAAACGTTTACTGCCGCTACGTGCGGACGTGTTCAATTATGTGCTCTACTGTTCAACGTATTGGTGCTAACGAAATGTTACTCTCAAATCTCCGGTCGCAACTTTGTTGGTATTACCGTCACGTTTTACTTGGTATTAAAAGTCGAAACAATTTAGTGTTTTTTTTTCTTTAGTGCTTAATTGCATATTTAATATGCTCATTAGCGATTTTTTAGGCTACTGATTGAGATGAGATAAGCAGATAAGCATGACAACCTAATAGCACTTTGTTCATGAAAGTTACGTGGCAAAAGTTATTGATATAAATTTTGACATGGATTATACAATGAACTAGTAATGCTAGAGAGTATATAGGTATCTGATAGTTTGCGATGCAGTCAGCTTAAGAGCACTAATTAGTGCCAATTATAGTGCTTGTAAAGAGAGTTCTTAAGAAAGGTTATAATTCCAAAAAGTGATATGACTACTTAACTAACCCTTAAACCAATAGTTTATATCTCGTAGATATCAAAATATTTACGACATGGAACCCGTTAGATAGAAGTAGTAATTAAACTACGGAAATTGTTTAGGAGAGCGGGTTATGTTGTCTGCATGTCTGTTGCACGGTCGCCTCGCAACAAGCTCGCGTAACTAATGGGAACGCGTTGCGACTTCATAATTCGACGTTACGTGACATTAATAATTATTTTGCTTTCGTTCGATCGCTCCATAGGATCGTTCTCAGGCGTGTGACGGGACGTCGGAACATTCCATTCAAAAAGTATCTACTTATCTTTAATTTTCTTTTAGCAATGAAAAATAAAACAATTGTTTCAAACATAATGGTGTTTCAAAAAATTTACACTTTTTAAGATGTTTTATACAGGGTGTAAACAACCCCATCACGAAGCCGTCAGCCAAGCATTCTGTCCATCAAGTTATGTAACTTTACGCAAAATGTTTTGTACAAAACATGATTTTTCACCCGATTTTTCACATTAAGTTCTACCGAACTTAATGTAACGCGTTAGAAACATTGTGCTGATGTATGGATTGAATAGTACGAGGGTCGTGGAGGTGTTTAAAGTAAAAATCTTACATTAAAAACTTGTATTAAAAAAAAACTTGTCAAAACGTTGGAACTTTGACCCTCAATATCTCCGTAACTAGAAGGTTCTAAAAATGAACGCAATGACGAGGAGAACAAGTGCCTTTCGGCTTCGTTAAGAGGTCTTTTACACCCTCTATAGGCAACTAGATTATCATCCATACAAACGAATTGAATCTTGGTTTAAATAATTGTTGCAATAAAAAATCTGCTTATTGCATTCAGTCAAAACGACTCCGTCTACACTACACGACAGTCTAGAATTCAAGATCATGTTAAAATTGAAAATTTCACGATTTAGTCCGGTCCCGACCTCTAAAATTATTGTGATTGCAATTTGTTACTGAACATTCCATTTCGAATAGGACTTTTATCGCCTAAAATGTTAGTCGGCGCCGATCGGCGTCCAGCGCCATTTTAGCCGCCCAAGTCCATCACGTGCCGGATGTTAATCTCTGCATGTGTCCTCACGCAGTGATTTAATCTCGTTGGCGATACCCATGCTGGGTGCTGGCGAGCAATTTGCTATTTGAATTTATAGTGAACAGTTGAGCACCTATCCGAGAGTATGAATGCTTATAAGTACTAATGAAGTTGACCTCCGTGACTTTTGAATCTCTTGCTGCTCATAATAACTGTTGACACAAATGCTTGTGCTAAAGCAGTTTTGTTATAACGTGCGTAACCATTTACTAAATAGAAACACACGTTTAAATGTATGACATTGTATAGGTTCTTACAGTCTTGCCTCATTGAATTGTGGACGGTTTGAGCTGTGTACTATTTGTTGCATGTCCAGTAACGTGTTAACGTACGAAACAACTGAATGTTAATAATTACATAGGTACATGGAAAACACCATCACGAAGCCGTCAACCAAGCATTCTAACTTTACGCAAAAGTTATTGCTGGGAAACGACTGTTTTTTTGGGGTGAAAAATCATGTTCTGTGGTAGAACTCAATGTAACGCACAAAACATTGTGCTGATGGATGGATTGAAAAGTACGGGAGTTGTGGAGGTGTTTAAAGTAAATATCTTACATCAAAAACTTGTATTTAAAAAAAATACTTGTCAAAAAGTTGGAACTTTGACCCCTAATATCTCCGTAACTAGAAGGTGTGGTGTAGAACAAAAAAATGATCGCAATGACGAGGAGAATAAGTGCCTTTTAATTTTGGTTGCCAAATAGTATGTCAACTTTCGTCAACGTTACCAAAACATCTTTTATCAAGACAGTTCTCGGTAGGAGTTTTAAAACTTGGTTCAAAAAGGTGTTTAACCATCCGAAGCTCAATTCCTTTAAAGTCGACTGCAATTGGCTCGGAGCCAGCAGTAGTCGCTGCGATGTTTTGTATATTACGAAATTCCGCCAAAACTGTTGCAGTAGGCAGGAATGACCCCATTTTTAGAAGCTATTATGATATGACGTGATTATTTATTACGAAAACGCACGATACTCCATTAACTTGTTCAGTTAAATTGCAATGCATTGCGAATCCGAAATTAATTATAAACACAAGCTCACTTGTCCTCGCCATTGTGTTTTTATTGTAATCGGCTAAGCTAAGGGGTAGAAATATTAAACAAATTACATGTAATTTGTAATAACAGTCAATATGAACGTACATCAAATTAGTTCTTTTAAACCGTATGAGTAGTTAACGTTTACATGTCCAGATAACATGGAATGGATGTTCAGCACAAACATTTTTTTTCAGTACAAAATTCTAGGTTTGAAATGAACAATTTTATCTGATCGACACCACGCCAGCTGCTAACGCTACCATGTTTCTCCATGACTCGGCCGTTGACCCAAATTGTTCGGTTACCTTTATTTTATAACAGACTATTTAATAACGCCAGAAATAATATTTTAAAATTAAGCAGAATAGGGCTGCGATATTTATTTAGAATCAAGGCCCTTCCATGAACTGCTAAAAATAACGAAGTATGAAATCGGTCAATTCGATCCATTACAGTTTTGCAATATGCGATGGAGTTTATGAATATTACTATTGCATGGAACATGTAGTAATTTAGTACTGATCTGGGAATAACGATGTGTTTATCTTATTTATTGCGTCTATTCAAAGATTCGCATGACCGGATTTTCTGGGCTATTAACCACGCGGTTCGAGGACTTGACAGCTGTGCTTAGAGTAGATACCTGAACGCCTCCTGTCATTCAGGTTGTAGTTCGTGTGTCTCGTGGAACAGAACAGCATCCGTTTCGAAATCAGTCGTCCGTAGTCACTTTATGGGTGAGTTCATATCGGTGACCGATTTCAGGTAGACTAGCCCTATTTTTGGAGATATTTGGAGCATAAACTGTGCGATAGACGTGTGTATTGTGTTTGTATTGCGAAATTTTCATTTTAGGGATTCTTCTGGGTGGTAATTTACTAGTTACTAGTTTTTACCTAAGATAAGTTTTTTATTTCTTGTTTGATAGTTCCGTGTGTAAAATAGACTGGTTGTTAAAACCGGAAAACTTATTCAAATTAGACGTGTTCTTAACATAGCGGTGTTCAATGATCGAAAAGGCATAAAAAAACAAGGCATTTTAATTCCCCGTTGTTAACCTCTTAGATCGAACAAATAAACAGTTTATTTTTAAGGTGGTTCAACTGGCCGCTCGTCGATAGGTCAAACTCACAAAATGTCACGAGTTGAAATGCCAGAAGTTACTTGCGAAGTAGAAAATACCAACAGTTACGGTTGTTTTACATACTTTCTATCTCCAAACGAAAAGAGACGTTGAAAACTATTAGATTTATGTGTCACACTTAACACTTAACGGTTGAATATTTTACTGACAGATTCCAAAGTATGAACTACAAAATAAGCTTTTTATTTATTTGAAATGAATCTGTTCCAGTAAATTAGAGAGCGGTTTCAATACTCAACGTTATTTTCAGAAGCATTTTGACTTTTTTCAGAGTGATTTTCAAATACCTATAGAAAAACACACAGACGTTAAATTCACGGCTCGCTGGTGGCGATCATTTGTTGACTATCTCATTTATTACAGACAATATTCTTTATATGCTTATTTATAAGGCTTAAATTACCTTGTATGTCTTTAGAATTAAGCATCGTCACGCTGTGTCCGTCGTAACGACTGCACCTAGGTAATAATCATACCAGTAGATATGTTTGTTGTTTTAGTGGCATCATCTTAAGGCTATTTTTGTCGATGCAGTCAATGTTATCAGCACGGAATAACCTTTAAGGTTTCACATAATTATTATTGTTGTTTGTTTAATTCTACATTTCGAAATGAGATTTGCGAAAACCCATCAACGATTCATCTTTATTGAAGCTAATAAATACAGACAAGAATTTGAATAGTAGGAGATGTTGCGCAACAAACTGTGTGTGCGATAATCTGACTGTAATTTAGTTATCTTTGAAGTTAAAAACACAAGTTTACATCAACTAGGCCGGTATTATAGTGCAACTAAAATAACCGAGCATAAAGCCGTATCTTTGACCCAAATGTTACCAGACAAATGGAAAACTATTGAGATTTGCCCTATATTCAATGTTTATTGTCAGCAGTAAATCTTTAAATTAGGTACGCATCAATTTCAGATTTGTAACCACTGAAAATAAATAGATCTTC
Source organism: Xestia xanthographa (assembly GCA_905147715.2). Classification (NCBI taxonomy): domain Eukaryota; kingdom Metazoa; phylum Arthropoda; class Insecta; order Lepidoptera; family Noctuidae; genus Xestia; species Xestia xanthographa. The sequence goes on from LR990656.1 coordinate 15,174,005, forward strand.
TCTAACAAATTGTCTCTATAAAAAAAAATCTGCAATGTAAAACTTCAATTCAATTTGGAACAACAATGATTCCATTACTTCAACCCTTTCAGATGTTGGACATACAATTTCACATTTCATTTGCGAAAGTATCGATTTAGTAGGAACCAGACATTCGTGCATCGTCGTATGCAACTGGGGTAGGGTATTGAAGCGTAGCTTGTTAAAATTTTACGATAGCTCCTACTTTAGATGCACCAAAATGACGCAATACTGCGAACCGGCTTTAAGTGAACGTATTTTGGAAACACATTCATTAGGCACTTTAAATGTAAACATTAAACTTTAATGGTTTTAAATTTTTTTAAGCATCTACAAAGTTGTTACTAGGACACCTCTTTACTTGGGACCTTGGGGAACGACCACTCTTTTCTCAAGGTTTTTCCAAGTGATTGTTTGATTAGCTTGACTGTTTTAGCAAGTTCTTCAAAATCAATAATAGGTAACCGAAATGTAAATGTCAGTGTTGAGAATAGCCTTCCGTTTCATGTAAACAGAGTACTCGAAAATTATTAAACAACATTTTAAATTGAAGTACAGTTTGTCTCGATTACAGACTATTTTATTAAGGAATAAGATCTTGATCTTCTGCGTAGGAGTTTTATGAAGACTATGGCAAATCCTTCTGTCGTTCGTAAAATCGCAACAATTCCATTCAAAATTCATTGAAATGCAAATTATTTTTTAGCAATATATTGCTCAAGCACGGTTTGGTGGGGTGCTAAGTGGCTTCTGCGTCTATTGACGTACGTATACTTACGTAGTTAACACTCTATCGTGAACAAAATGGCTTCTTTCGTATCATCGTTCTTTTGTTTTTATATTGGTTTGAATTAAAAGTTGTGTTGACGTTTCGGTTGTCAGTGTCAGTTTAACTTATTTTTTCTATGGGAATTTGATAGTGATTTCCGATGTGTCTCGTTCATTCTTGTTTGTGTTTTCAACGTTTAGAGTATTTGACCAGTTGAAGGCAACAGTGTCTATAGATAATATCGAATATCAACTTTCCTTTTAAAATAATCTGTTACGGGCAGTGCATAACAGTTTTGTATAAAAACATCGCGTGATAATTTATATGAAAATGTGGAAAATAACCGTGGGAAATTGAAAACTCCATTGAGCTGTTTCCTAATAAAAGCAAGAAATTGTGAGAAGCGTATAATATCAAACTATTACAATATAAAAAAATACAAAACTAACGTTGGTGAAGTGTACTTTAACGCCCGCGTGCAATCGTGCATCTCTACCTACGAGTGAGTATCGTCTGTTCGTTGCGAAGGCTTCAATCATTTACGCGCCGTTGATCTCAATAAAATCAGTAATACAAGATAATCATTTAACTGCCGTGGTGGGGTAATTATGGGTTACAAAAACAACAAGCAAGTTGTAATTTTCCTCCATTATACATAGAAAATGCTCCACCGTTAGTTCTGTTTTCCATATCAATGCTGTTGCTAGTAACACAATCCGAGCACTAAAACGCATTTATCTCCATAAACTAAATATACCGCGCAACATTGGACGTGTTTAAAATATCTCCTTCAGCCGCACTAAAGGACACAAGTGCTCCTTCAAGTTATTTAACCCTGAAAGCATAGCTTACCGAAATAGCAACAAATCTGAGTGAACTGGTAACACTTGCTTATGTTTTGGAGTGACTAATACCGTCTATTACTTCTCAACTTAAATTATAATATGTGGCACTTTAATTTATTTTGTTTTCAAATTGGATTGCTGATTTGTGATGTTTATTTTGATGCCACACATAACGCTGTCATGAAGTACTTCTGGCGTTAAATAATTTGGATAATTTTACGTTCCATCTCTGCTTGTACTTACAAAATAACGTTAAATCAGAGCGACATTTCGTTAATGTGATAAATATCCGTGAGCGTGTGCTAAATTGGGATCAATTAGCCGCGAGCTAATTATAAAATGGCTGAAGCAGAGAAAAGAAAACTTACATCGGATAAGGATCTGCCGAGTGATTCATATTTATTAGAGCTAGGTATATTGTTTCTATTTCACAAAGTATTTATAAACGAAGCTTTTTTGATATGTTTATAACACCGTTCAGTATTTAAATCTGTTTCATAAAGTCAAAAAAAGTTACATTTCTCTTCGGATCTCACAATAATCTCCGGTAGGAAATTAAGACGGCGACAAACATTTTCTCTTTACGGCGCTATTCGTCTACATTTTCTTTGGAAAATTCGAAAACTCTTTTATACATCAAATAATCATTAATTTTCGTTTTTGTTGCTAAAATGACTTGATGTATGCACTGTATTGACAGCAATGAACAATAAATTCTTTGTAAATGGATGTAATCGATGGCCAATGAAAATTAGACATTTCTTTTGTCGACACCGTGTCTCACACTAAATGCATTGTGCGCAGAAAACACGGCTGCTATAATGTAACGTTGAATGACAAATGGTAGCTCTTTAGAGAAAATCCTTTTTAAACAGAACGCATGAAATTACCATTTTACGAAGAGCTCCCTGATTTCGCTTATTAAAGTCTAATTAGTTGCCCATAAAAGAATCGAGAACAGAGAGGGAGCTCCTGTTACACTGGCACATTTGTAGTGAGTCGCCTACAGAAATAGATAAGCGTTGCAATAATTATATCAGCGAATGGGCTTTGTTGACCACCGTAAACCAAACACGTGTGAGCTTTTATACGTTTATTATTCAGGCCTACTGATAATAAATCGGCTTTCCTTTTAAGTTACGTTACGAATAAGAAAAAAATGTCAAGTCGTTGCAAATACACTTTCATAATAAATATCCTATTTGAGATATCCTATCTTAAATTAAACTATGACACTGAAATTGATATTTTAAGAAACTAATTAGTTATATTACTATTATAGAGATGCAAAACAATATAAATGACGACAATAACTTCTATAAATATGATACTAAAACAATTATGATGTGACTTTAAAGTGATAAAAAAGTCTGACGAAGTTCCTAAAAGTGCTTAATTACAATAATAGTGAGATATGGAAAAATAAAATATAATGTTTTGACTATTAATGAAGAAATTGAAGATGGGGGCACACGGGTCCAAAGAAAAGTTATACAGAAGTAACTCCGAGAAATATCCGTCCAAGCTGCCGGTGCCGAATGACAAAAAGTATAAGATAGCGGTAAATCGAGAGAGATTCGGATCTTTTGGAACCAGAGGTGAGTAGCTTTGGAAATAACCGACCAATTTCATTATATATTGTTGATGGACATTTAACTATACGTCCTTATTTCTATTTAGGTTGTAATGGCTTTCTCTTCATCACACCGACATATTAAAGCTTAATACAATGTAACTACCTTTACGAGTTTCCAGGAGGATTAGCTTTAATAACGTTCAAGTTATGTACAAATGAGTCAACATTATTTCGGTAGAATTGCATTGTTAGGTACAATGTCCACTTCTGATATTGCTGAATGATTTATGGTTTCTAAACTGTGTTCCACCAACTGCGTAAGTTCGGGTGAAACACCTTTGACCTTGAGTTAATAGCTTGGTTTGACGCTGAAAAATAACAACAAAAAGTTCTTCGAAGACGTGATTCAAAGTTAGGTTCCTTCACCTGGGTCGAAAACACGTTTGAATATTTCAATAAAGTTTAACAACATATAAGTAGGTAGGTGTTCCTATTAAATACCAGGTGGTGTATAAGGAACATCATTAATTAGTCATAGAGGTAAATACAGGACAATACTCTACAAGTTATTGAACTGTTTCTTCCTGAACACTTTGCTTCAGTATGAAATGAAAAGTTTATCGTTTGGAAATACCATTGACCTGTTACAGTTAAATGTTTTAAGTGTAGCTGTCAGCGTAATTGATGATAAATTGAGGTAAAATGCACCTATAAATACAAGTCTTACTTGCAAAGCTTAGGGTAAGAAGTGCAAGGCGCAAAGTAAACCTGAGACGCGAGTCAGGATAGTAATTTTACTGGCGGATCAATAAAACATTGTTTACACAGACCAGAAACAATTTAATTGCCTCAATAACGACCTTTAGGAGCAAGCATAATCGTATAAACGCTGTTTGCCAATGTACACTGATCTAAAAGCGAGTCGTTATCAAAAAACAAAAAAACAATCACGTAATATAAATTGCGTGATCGCTTTTTATTTGGTGTTGAAGAAGATTGTAACATATCGTAACAAAACGTAATCGTTTTGTATGTTATTTTAGCATAAGGTTTTCTACTAGGTTCTAAGCCTTAATTAAGCAGGTAGAAATAATAAAGCCGTGAGCAGTGAGCTTTATTAAAATGCCATTTTGAGATCTTACGATTTCGTTTTCATAGTACTTATTCAAGAATTGAGTAGGTAGTAGATATGCTAATTGGTTACGTGCATAGAAAATTAGCCAATGTCATAAAAGAGTCAAAATTAATTGTTGGGTCCAAAGTCCAAACTGTTGCAGAGTTGACTATAGCTGTGTTAACTTTGGAACGCTATTAAAATAAAACGGTAACAAAGTGGTATTTTCCGGTCTGCCTAAAAATAAAAATAGCGACAAAGTACCTACCTATTACGGGGCGACAAATCCGAGGTAAATCAAGACGGCTTGTCCACATGTGCGTTCAGGTGTTCAGGTGGAAGCCGTACGTGCACAGTCCGTATTATATACGTCACGTGCCAATAAATATCTATTATTATACTCTACATAGGAAAAGGTTGAATCCAGTGGATCTAAAGATAATTCCTTAATCTTCATGTAGGTAGGTATGTTATGAATTACGAAGACGACTACTAAGGATGGATTTATTTCATCCCTTAAGTGAGAAGCTCGTGGCTAAATAATAACCCTTCATTGACACCTTTAAGTTAAGCGGCGTTTGCCTAGGTTAGTCCGTGGATGGGTCCCGTCATTACAATATCGAGTTTCCTTCGTGCCTCGGAAAGCACGTGAAGCCGTTGGTTCCGGCTGTCAATGACAGTCGTTACAGGTAGTTGGTGGCCCAAAAGTCTGAGAACCAGTCATACCAAGGAGTACCGTATTTCCCAGTACTAACTGGGTTGCGGAGGTCAGATAGGCAGTCGCTCCATGTAAAAAAAATGGTATTCAGCTGCAGCCGGTAAGAATAGAAGCCGACCCCAATAAAGTTGGGGAAAAAAACTATGAAGATCATGATGAATGAATTATATGGAAGTTCGTATTTTGGTTTCAACCGTCAAATTCAGATTTCCATGTGAAAATTCTTATAATAATCTATTTTCTCGTTACACAAGATGCATAAATGATCTTAACTAAAGGTTATCAATCGTCATTATGGAAATACACTATTGGAAAAATAATAATCGCCAGAGAAAGATTAGCACGAACTAGTAACTTTATGACGTCAATAATAATCTCTATCTGAACATAAACTTGGCCTTAACCTCGCTGAATTTGTGTGGGTGGTTGCTAACGAGTTCTACTTAAAACTGAACCCCTAGTACCTGTTAGTGTTAGTCAGTGCTAATGCCTTAAACACGAAACTTTTGCAGTTAACATTCTACAGTATGATATTACCAAAGATTACCACAAAATGTTTAATTCAAGGTAAATTGCTGCGACTGCTAAATTAATTAAGTTTATTAACGGTTAATGTGAATTTTGTCGCAATTGTAACGGACGATTACCGATTTAGTTCAGTGCAGATACAGTCCACCTCAATAGCAGCCAGATACAGGAAAAATTATATTCGTTATTATCGTTTACGATTCGTCACATACAGAAATCAGAGCAGGGAATGGCACAGCTGTTTACTTTACTATTTCTCGGTATTAACTGGAATTACTTGTACTGTTCGCATTTCTCGTAAAATGAAACCTACGCGAATTATAATTGTGTTATGGAACTGTTGTAAAGCTGTGGTACTGTTTGTTATAAACTGCTAGAACAAGCTATAATTGTCGACGCCTGTAGTCAATAGCTTGCTATATCAATGATTGCCATTGTGTCCACCCTCGTCTAATGGATTATTGTTTACAGTTTGATTTCCTGAAGTCATTTTTGAGTTTTGTTCACATCAGTGGTTTGGAAAAGAATTAAAGGGAAAGTACCAAGTATAATCAGCTAGCCACTAACAAGTATAATTTACAGGGTGACAGGCTGCTGATCAAATAATTTTGTGGTGTATAAGGGATGTAGACTTGATATTAGGTTCAGTTCAAAAAGAAATATCATATTGGTCTCATTTCATTAAAACATTCATAGAGGAGAAACCCAGAGCGAGACACTTTCCCGCACACATCACCGGCGGAAAAACTATACCCGAGCTAGATAATATACCTGTCGAGATTAGATCAATGAATTCGCAATATGTTAGCAGTACCGCTTATTGGTAATTGAAGATATGGCGGACTCAACCAATCCCCACGATACTACTTACAGTTTTAACCACAGGCCTCTTACAAATAACCGCATTAGAGATATTTTCTTGAGTTCTGCTCATGAAGGAGAAAAACGTAAAGCTAAATAAAATGGTATAAAAACAATGACTTGGTATGTCATTTGTTCTTTCTTCTTGAAGAATGCATTCATCATGGCTGACATGAGTTAATAGGTGTTCATTACAATACACATTACGACGTGACAGAGATAAACTGATAAAAGGTTTCTCTCCTAAGTCCTAGTATCCATACATTTTTACTTATCTCATCTTTTTCTCGACTTTGCTCTTCCCACGGTATCTTCTATACGATACGAGATTCGTGATGCAGATAATAAACAGGTACATTATGTGGTAATGTAGGCACACAAGTTAATTCTTGGAAGGCTAATTTATGTATTTTCAACTTATTCGTTCGATGTTATTATCTCGGTGAACTTTTTGTGTACCAAACTGATTTTTTTGCACGCCTTTTTGTCATTACGCAAATTAATGATGCAGTATTGAGCATAGTACTTATATTTAGATTTGCCAGTCATTTACTGTGACCAAAAGGTTTACAATAACTAATAAAATCTGGAAGTTTTTGTATTAATTTTGAATTTACACTTACGAATAGCTGACGTAACGAGTATATAGTAGTGAAGTCATAATTAAATTTGTAATAAGATAGGTACGTTTGTTAAAAAAATACAAAGAACATACCCATTGTTTCTGGTACTAATGTTTATGTAGGTACAAATGACGTATATTAACATAGTGCGTAGATACATATATTATTATACTAATAAGTGTTTTCCGTCTTTTCCAGGGAACGGCAAGAAAAGGGAGAGCGCCCCCACGCCGACCACCCCCGCGCGCCCTCCGCCCACTCCTCCGCAACCCCAAGCTGTTCAAGGTGAGTCATCGTCTGAATCATTTACATAATTATTTGTATATCCATATATAACACAGGGTGCAAAAGAAGCACTTGAATATATGGTCGTAAACGTTGACAGACACATGTCGTTAGGGCTACTGTTCGCCGAAAAAAGTATCAAGTTGCAGCCTAATGACAAGACAACAGTGGTTGACACTGAAGTAGATTGATGACACACGGCCGAAGCGGCCGAGAGTCGTGAGAAGACGTGAAAGGTGCCATTTATAGTTTACACTACCATCCGGCTAAATACGTGTACATAGATGCTAGTTATATGTATCGGAAGTAATACTAATCAGCAAGACGGTGACAAGCCAAGCGTTAAGCTTGAGTCCGGTCGACCTGAAACGCTTTGTAGACTCACCATATCGAGAAAATATGCACTAGAACCTGAGCTCAATGAAATCAAAGAAAATGGAAATGTATATTGTGTTACACCCGGAGAACAAAGACGAAGAAATAAAGTTTAATGACATCAATCACCTGACCCTTTATATAACAAGAATTTAAGGATTTTACCAAGGGATTAATTAGTAGCCAATCCACTTAAACAAAGTCATGTAACGGGCAACTATAAGCAGGATTAACGAAAGACGAACCTAAACTCTTAATTAATTTTGTGTTGGCAGACATAGAAACGTTTACTTGACAAGTATCCATGTAGCCATAAGCAGGTGCTGGCAGGAAGGAAGTCAAGTGTCTTGGGGTTACATAAAACATGCGCTGTGTACTGCTTAATAAGATAGTAGACAACCAGCAGAGCGGATAAGCAGACTTAATGAAACCTATCATTAAATACATCAAGCTCAACAACTCTGTACACTTTAATGAGGGATTGAAACTAAGCGAAACATTATCTATTGATGCCCTTCACTATGATCTTCATATGGCGCCAATTATCGAGTTAAAAGTAGCTATGAGCCATCTGATCAAATTAACACAATTTGGCACGGCTTATATTTCAAATGCATTGGAAAACAGACCTGTACTAAATATCAACCAATTTGTTTTAATTATGACTGCTATCTATAGACTGGAGATAAAACAACAAGTCGGCGTCAAAGCTATTAATATTGAGTTTCAAAAATAAGTTTTCGTTGAAAATATTGTCGGGTGTGTTGACAAGTTGGAGATAATTTGTAAGCTTTTGACTCGGTAGAAATTTAAATACATAACGTCTGCCTTCCTTGTCAGAGCAATAATGATTAAGACAGGAACAGGCCGTACCAAATACAACACACTAAACAAATTCAAAATATTGTGCATACAAAACTGATTTCGTAAGTTTCTTACGCAACACATCTTTGAAGTATAAACAATGGCGTCTGGCAAAGGTTGTCCTTTGAAAACTGTGTCAGATGGTAACTGGTCCGATCACTTCCAGTGCATTAGAATATACGAGCCACGCGTCACTACGCACCAGATTGTTTCATTAACATGCTGATCAAGTGATGATTGTATGTAGTTAAAACAAGTTATACCTGATAATTCGCAAATTCTTTCAAATTCGTACCTAAATGATTTCAATGTGTCTGTCGTTTTTTATATCGCTACTCTTCAATCTGTCAAAAGTAATGGAATCATCAACCCCACTGATACATCTACTTGTCATCCTATTGTCTGCTACTCGCAATACAATTCAATCAATATAAACGATATAAATGGCACTGGTATCGTCTATAATTATCGTGTACCTAGTACCTATCCATTTCTTGTAATTTCGCAACGGTTTATTTTTATCACTGATTTGCATTGACTCCGCATTGTTGCATCAAGAGTCTGGGTCGTTTCCTTATCATTCCGTTCGCTTTCTGATGGTTACTTGCTACGATATTCACGTTGTCCCATTATGTTGATATTTGCTTTCAACATTTGAACATTACTAAATCGATCTAAATGCATCTTGAATACTCTTGGTAAATTCAGTATGCAGTATTGGAGATGTCTTTCGTCTTCTAGGTTAAGTTATGAGAGATTAGATGTCATCATAGATAGTGTTAAAAATTGTTTATTTATCATTCTGTTATTATGTTTCAGCTAAGAAGAATGGCGTGGTGCCGAAGTTATCGTCATCGCCGGTGGCTGTGCGCGCACGCACTTCCCTGGCCCCACCCCCTTCGCCCCGAAAGCCTGCGCCCAACCGAGTGCCGCCGGCCCAAAGGCCTAATACCCTGCCTACTACCAAAGGTCAGTGGAAAGTTAATTCACTTCCTTAATGGAACTCAATTATCTTTAATTAGATTATAATGTCGTATTTGGTATCGAAAGTTTCCGGAAGTTTGTTTTATGGGTTGAGTGGGCCGTTCAGCTGTTGAAAATGGTGTGAATGTGTGGCGAAGGGTTATTACATTGCGTCAAAATGTGGGAAAACATTTCATAATGTAGGTCGACTCCTTAATGTTTATCCCGTGTTGTCTTCTGTTTTTTGCTCCTTACTTCCTGGGGATCACACATTCTGTCTGTGTATGTTCTCAATGGTGCCTACTTGTTTACATTTTCTATGAACCTCCAGACCTACACACCGTTTACAATATTTTGCACATTAACTCACCATATCCTGCCATTATCCCAATGTGCAATCTCCAATGCACAAAAAAAGTTCATAGTGCTGCCATCTATTTAGTAAATTGTGAAAACTTGGTAACTGAGCTAGGTGGCAGCACCTATGCTTATACTCTGAACTAACTACAACCAGTCCAAAGAAAGGCCAATGACATTGCATTTCAACCAACGAAATCTCGTAGCGCTTTCACTCGACAGTGGCGCCACGGTCGCTTGTAGCCGGTGACTAAGTTCGTACGCATTATAATAGATGGCGCTTTATCTTCTAATCACACCTAGACGCCTGTAATACCCCAAGGGTTAGGCAGAGGTGTACCTACTGACCCTACTGTACCGACTCACATTTTGCCAGTTACGTTTGAGTCCCTGACCGGACACAAATCCAGACTCCAGAGCTGCTACTGAGAAACTCCTGATGGAAAAGCCTAATTTTTATCCGATTTTTTTTGTTCGAATTTGAGCGTCTGTAGTAGCAAATGGAATACTTCAGGATTTAAGACGTAGTACCGGTATGAGATATAACCACAATAACGATCCCCATGTATGTGCTGAATATTTATATTCGCTTGCTTAAATAATAATGGCCATTCTTTTGTTGAAGCAATCGAAATGCCTATGGCATTAAGTACGCCTCTGTACTTCTCTGTGCTTGAACTGTTAAAAATAAATAAATAAATGAAAACTGCTTTTGAACTAGGTAGGTATCTATTAATTTTCAGTTTTAAAAACATTTGCAACTTCTTCTTTTCGTATCGATAGACTCAAATAATGCCCGACATTTACAACAGTATTATTATAATGTTTAATTATCTATATTTTTCAACTGCAGTCAAACAGGTATATAGAGTCGTTGAAAACTAGAGGGAAGTTTTCATACTTTTTGTTCCTAAAAATGCGTAATTCCATGATGTACCCAATTTACTACAAGTTGTCGTTTACCCATAGCTTCATAATAAGGCTGAAATTTCCACGGTTCCTACCTTCGCTTTTATTACTTCGATGAATTAAATTTTCAGTAGGTACCTACCTGCAATCTGCATCACATCACATACGTAGGGACAGAGTGTGCTTCGAGGGTGCAGGTCCGGTTTTATTAGTGACTAGCGGACGTCACGTGGTTTCACCCGCGTAGTTCCCGTTTCCGTGGGCGTACGGGGATAAAATATAGTATATGTTACTGACGGTGAATGTAGCTTTCTAATGATGAAAGAATTTTTGGAATCGGCGCAGTACTTTTTGAGTTTATTCATTACAAACATACAAAAATACAAATCTTTCCTCTTTATAATATTAGTGTAGATACATGGCTGAAAATTTAAATATTTACGGGTAGGTAATTATAACCTTTCGCTAAAACACTCTCCAAAAACTATAAGCTCTTACCCGAAATAAAACTAGTTAATGTGCCCATGATTTTAATTACATTCGATGTAACGGGACTATAAAATTACAGTAGCGACTCTAAAAGGAGTTTTATTTATCTGCTGGCTATGTGCGGAGGTACTTACTGTCAAGTCCGTTTTTATCTATTCACGTGCCTTCGGCGTATGTCCGGCTAGGTTTACTAAACATATATATATGTTCCTTAGATAGATTGTACCTACACCTAGTGCAGAAGTATGTGATATGAAAAGTTGGGAAATACAACATACAAGCTATCTTGTTGGCTTTATAGTTCTTTACGAAATTACATATTTACACGTGCTCTGTAATATTATCTACGGGCAGTCTAAACCAAGCAAAAGAACTTGATCTCTACCTCCACTACCACTCCATTCATTTGCCAACCTCTAAAATCTGATCTGCAAACTTAAATTGCGTGGATAAACATGGGTGACCCAAATAATTAATGTATTGTACCTGTTTTAATTAATTGAATAGTTGTTTTAATATTAAATTATTTTATGACATTTTAATGTTATTGATTATGTCTGATGAAACCATTTCTAATGCAATTTTGTGATGTTTTAAGTTTAAATAATTATGTATTTAAATTAGGATTTTGTGAATAAATAAATAAATACTAATGTAAACAATCCAATGAAAATATTATTGATTGTAAATGTTAGTATACCTATTAGCAGACGGGATGGGCACAATGAAGAAAAATAAAAACTTACGATCACGGTCAGCTAATTGTTAAATTAGCAATGCGGACATTCTTTGTAGGTACATTTTATGCAGCTTGAACTTTAAATAATCTTGAAAGAATCACAGAACACAAGGACAGACGCGATCATCAGTATTCCTCAGTCTGATTACCTCATCCGCTTCTTATAATTCACATTTACATTCGCGATCATGGACGTTATAATTACGCAACTCAATTATCATAGCGTGATGAGAATACAGATGAATCGCTGTATCTAAGCAGTAAGCGTGTAGGTAAAAATATAAGCAATAAAAAATCTAAGAAGAATAAATAGCCCGTACCTAATGTGCAGTAGCAGGGTTAGTAAATAGTCGTGAAGTCATTTTATCGAGCACTGGCCACAAATGTGCGCTTTTATTATGTGTAATTAAAAGAAAAAGCAAATACAATAAAATGTAGCTACCAAGTTACGTGTGCTAGAACTTACTTATGTAAGAACTCTGTATTGTGGTTTGGAAACTGTTTTTAAAGTTGTATAGGATTCACACAGTGATAATTATCTCGCCTATTGTAATATCTACCCACATGTGATTAGACACGTTCCGGTAGAAGGTGGTAATAAATGGCACTAAGTGAAGGGTATCACACAGCTGAAACATAAGTAAAATATATAGGTACTTTCTTTTATTTGTTGTAACTCTTGTGTCCGTAGCTGTAACATTAAAAAATATGATTCACAAATCTGATACGATATAATTTATGGTAAAATTAAATCGTTTGATTGCCAACGTCATCAAGACTTTAAAAAAAAAAACAATACTCGTCAGTAATGGATTACTACCCTGATTTTCAGGGCAGTAACGAAATTCCATACAATATAACTGCCTAGATTTTTGAGAAGGTTTAATGGACAGCTTTCAAGCCTTTTAGTGGGGTAGTATTGGTACACTTACTCAGCAAGTGTAGTATAAAAAAATATACTATGTTTCGGTATTTACTGTCGCGTGTTAAATAATAATTGTCAACTTAAGTAATGAGGATTAGGTAGGATAGGTGTAATAAATTGAGAAAATACAAGGTGCAGTTATTTTATACGAGTAGAAATTTGATATGCACGCTTGAGCAATGCATTTTTGTTTATGACTCTATCTAAATGTTAAAACAAAACATTGTTTTATACCTATCATCAATAAAAATAGCACGTAATCTTAGCTCCTATAGTAAAATAAATAAGTTCAAGTAAAACCTTACATTTATTAATGTCATCACGTTAAACCATGTGCCTACAACTAAATAACATAGTTTCATTGAGAGAAAAGCAACCATAAATTGTAATCATAGAAATAATAGAGCATGACAAACCATCACATAGAGGGTGCTGCGCGGTGCCCAATGAAAGTCCCTGTCGGTGTCGGTGTTGATGAAAGTGCGCGCGAAGCAGTGGCAAACTGGCAATAGGTAAAAGAGCGGCCGGCGACACTGGCGCGCGCGCTTCAGTACGGTGACGACAAAAAACTTCGCCGCATTCACAGCCGAGCTCTTCCGTGCCGTGCTCATTAACAACAATTAGTGTTTATCCATTTTTATTAACTTCGTCAATCATTTTACCTAATTCGGGTGAAAGTTATAAACCTTTTCGGTCAGTGTTAATACTGTTGTTACCAGTGTGTCATGGTTCATGGTGCATTTTCGCTGTTTGTGATACTGTTTTCAACTTTGTCGCATAAAAAACTTAACTTAATGCGGATCTAAATTATAATTTCTCATTCTCACGATGAGTCCGCTCCATAAATTCGTATCGTTTTTTCAATCGGACACTAAAAACAATAATAAAAGTCTTATACATCACAAGATATTCTCCAGTGAACTGAATATCTGCAGTGGAAGTGTGGACGCTAAAAGGAATCATTGGGGATCGCTTAATGGATATCGCAAGTGTAAAGGTATCTGTAACACATTTTGCTTTGATTATAATTATGATTAAGCACGTAGGTACATCTGCAGTTAATGTTTATTACTCAAGTCTAAGCTAAAGTTTCCACCGTCGGTTTTGTTCAATTTGATCCAAAATTGACCTTTCAGATAACAATATAATCCTGTCGCAATTTTCTCACAGATTATCCCTTTCTTAATTTCCTCACAGTTTATCTCACAGATATCCTCTTCTCGCTTTATTGTTTTTATAAATTAAATATTTACTCCGGCAACGCATTAAAATGTCATATTGTTGGAAAGTACAAAATGAAGGGCAACAATTTCTGTTGACAACATCCAAACATGGTTGAATGCATCTGCAAAAATAAACTTCCATGACCTTTATAAATTTCAGGAAACGTTTATGTTTACATTGTGGTTTCGTCTAATTCAACAAATTGATCTTAAAGGTTCTGCAAATACCTATAAGTAGACGTGTAGAGTAGATGGGAGTATTATTGACATTAATGCATTAAAGTGTCTGTCTTACAACGGATGCGCAATGCCATTTATAAACGATAGCACCGCGATGTGGGTGGTATTACTTCTTTCATTGTGGTCGTTTTATTTCTCCATTATAGTCGCATAAATGATATGCTTATCTTAACAACTATTGGAAACCTGTTTTGTAACCGCACTGTAACTAAAACAGTAGATAAAGACAAAAACTAAAGTAACATTTACGGCACTGTGAATTTTGTAGTAAGATCAGGTTCGACGAGTTCGCTACCTGAAAGCAGGAAATTATGAGTTATGTGTTACTGCAAAAATATACACGTTTAGAGTGACCATACTTTTCGACATGTAATCGGTTTGTGCCTGATGTTGAAAGAGCTTTTTAGTGGAAAATTACGTCTTTTTCGCTTTTCCTCTCTATGTTACTAAAACAGCAAATATAGACAAAAACTAAAGTAACATTTACGGCACTGTGAATTCTGTAGGAAACGAGCAATTGTATTTGTAACACGCAGCAATTGAGTTAGTGAGTAAAACAGCAATGATCGTGAAAGCGCCAACTGCGGATAGTTATTTTGCGGAAACTTTCTATAGCAGTTAAGATTCGTAATACACGGTAAAATAACAAGACGAACACCTCAATGCCTCATTATTTTCGTAATTACACTACTGTTTCAGGCTTGTTGTGAATAATGAAAGTCTCTTCGCTGAACGAATTAAGGAACCTTCAGCTAAAGCGAATATGTTAATTGTGAGTTATTTCAATGTTGACCATTGAAATAACTCACAATTAACATATTCGCGTTTACACAATTATGCATATAGGATACATTTGCAACTGTAGTGATATAACAAATCATACCGCCGAAATTTCCGCTTCACATTATGAAACCGGTATGAATCGTGTCAATACACTCGCGTAGGTGGTTATTCTTTCAATGGAAGAAAGTATGTCCTATGCGCAGAGTGTGGGACGACAGAGTTTTTAAAATTGGCCAATTTGCATCCTAAAATTTGTTTATAGCCTGTGTAGGTAGGTTTAAAAATATGAGAACTATACGATCTTGTCATGTTAAAATGTTTTATGTCTATAGTTAAAATGCCACCTACATTGTGCATTGTGAGTTGAGAAATGATGCATTGTCTACTTAACTTCTCTTTCTTCAAAATGACTAATTAGTCTTTTCATGTAAAAGTAATGTAGCGTCACGTCCAGTAAGGTTGTCATCACGTCCTCTAATTTCTTCCTTTATAAGATCATCTCAAAGCGTATCTCCCGGAATATCGTCATTGAGGATTCCTACACTATATTTATCGCTTCCTTTACTTCTTCATTGTTCCTTGAAATGCATCCGAATTTTCAGTTTACTAATTGGTTGGTTATTTTGTATTTGACATGTCAGTTAGTTTCATTCATAGTTAATGGATACAAAGTGGTCGTATTACAAGGCTTTTGCTTGTTGGCTGGTGGCGTATAATTTATGTGCGGTGTGCCCCTCTATTTCATATTATGTAATCGGACACAGCGTTGTGCAAACTCTTATGGTCTTTGGACCAAATCCACTTTTTGCATTTAATAATATGGGACGGTTAGCACCACTCCCTTGTCGGCAACATAAAATGTTCCTAATTACCGAAACTTCTCATATATACATAAATAATGCAGTCCGCCCATTAGCACTTCTGTTACGCTTTGAACTTCGTGTAGTCTTACATCCATTTCGGGCCTTCTCGTTTTAGCTGCGTCACCAATTAATGCATTTTTTCGTGTCTCGTCTTTTGATTCTTTTTTATCTTCCTTTACTTCCTTTGTCTCGTATGGTTATTTAAGAATCACTTAATGGTCAATGTCAATTATATTTTCTTCGTAAATGTTTGTCTTATAATTAATTATTAGAAGCCTTAGTTCTTTCCCATGGTGACAAGTCATTGTAGTAGGTGAAATAATAATTTCTAGTTTTTTTTTATTAAAGCGAGGACTAAGAACAAAAAAACAATAGTTCGCCGTACTACTGTTAGTTTGTATTTGTAACATTCGTAGTCACGATTTCGCTAAACTCTCAGTCCGAAAGTATCTTGATTCCACTTCTTCAGATAATCGTGACTCGTTGAGAATTTTGTTAAATAATTTTCCTTTTATGGTAGATTGTTTTATATTACGACAGTTACGCAATTTCCGTTTTCCCTACTGTGTTATAAAATTATATAATCTGTATTATTGGATTTTTTTTTCACAAATAATGAGAGCTTATTGGGTCTTATTGAACAATAGTGTTAAGTAGTTGGACTATTGAAATTCACTTTCTAGTGTTGATTCATTGATGTGTGCATAGTGCACGCTTTCCAGTGTTTTTAAATATTTAGTTATTAGTTTTGTCCACATGGGTATTAAGACATTCAACAATTATTTATTATTAACATGCGGTACCTAGGTTATTTCAGAGAATCTAACTATAAGCTTCTATAAGAAGATGGAAACCTTTTATTTATTTATCACGATGCACGTAAACGCGCACGAAACGAGGATACATTTTGTAAGTTTTTGTATTAATAAAGATCCTAACGAGGCGTGGTCGTTAGGGAAGATAGGGCACCGTTAGGTCTTCAGGCCTTACGCTCCATTACGCAAGCTGGCCGGGCCCCGACGGGCCCAGACCACTGCCTAACCGATTGTTTGGAAAGTCGTAAACTGCTACATGCTTAATAAATCCTAATATTCCATTGTTTCTTTGTCTCGACTGATATTTCAATGGTACAGCAATTTAACACATAGCAAGTGAAATCGCGTTAATTTCGGACAACGACGTGCTAGATTCTGTGAGAAAATATTTCAATCTAGAACATAATCAGTTGTTTTTAATTAAAACATAAGGTTAGAATTTACCTGGGAACGTCGATTAAAACTATGTTGCAGAGTTCGAACTGAATCGACAGTATGTTGTATTTTAACATCAGAAAGTGATATGAACGTCATGACCGTGAACGAAAATATCAAAATTAATGTTGCGAAATCCGTTCACAAATTATTATAAAATGCGGTAGTAAAATTGACGTGTTTTCGTGTAACTTCACATAACCGACGTAAAACCTCAAGTTTATTTTAATCATTGAGTAATATTCGTTACTAGTTGTATTTTCGCTGTACTTATTTTTTTTAATAAATTCAATCGGAATCGGTCGAACAGTTACTGAGAATATTTCTCGCTTACGAACAAATTATTTATTTCGCATAATGGTGTTGTTTCCAAATCTGTTGTTGCAACAAGCTAGCCAAAATCTCATACAAATGAAAATTTACATATTTGGTTGGCCTAGAAAGAATATTCAAATCGATGCGTCGAAAGGAAGAAAGTCAATAAAAGTTTTCTCAGAATATCCGAGAACTCGGAAGCGATTAGTTAAATTTTGCCACCAAATTGAAACATTAAAGTGTGGCAATATATCAATATGGACGCGTCTGAGTAGCCAGATGCGCATTTTATCGTTTCTGGCTAGTTTTCAAGTGCCGAAAACCCATTAGAGGTATATTAGTAACGGGAATAACCGATAAAGGGGTATTTTTGCACAGGGTTCTGCATATTGTTCACGGAGCTTTTAAACTTTTGTACGGTATATAAAAATGTATCAGTTTTATTGGTATGCATAACATACATAAAATCACGCCTGTAATCCTCGAAGGATTAGGCAGAGGTGTACACCCTTTCGTCAGATATGTTTAAGGCGATTACAGGAGCAACTCTATTTGTGGTGGTTCAAACTTCGTTTGAAATACTGTTGGAACAAAGTTCTAATCAGCTTGCACTACAAAGTGGTTGTTACGTCAGTCACTGCGGGCCGAATAGTGCGAAATGAGTGGTTTTTTTTGCGATTTACAAAAAATCTATTGATTGGACTAAAAAAATAAAACACTATCATGCTAATATGTTGCTTGTAGAATTATTTGCCGAAAAAAACAGAATAATCGCATGTATTTTAGTATGGTTTTTACTCGTTAAAAGAAATTTTTTGACATAATTTCGTGATTTTTTTTATCGAGTAAAATTAGTTGTATTATGTTTTCAAAACACTATCATACTAGAATATATCCTGGTTTTGTTTATTGAACACTATAAAACTCGCGTTTAGCTCCTGTAGTCCCCTTAAGTCCCATGTAATAGGGGGCGAGCCTATTGCCATCAACCTGTTGCAAATCCAGTCCCTGTGACTGCTACTGAGAAATACCTAATAGAAAAACCCAATAACACTTTGCCCGACCTAGGAATCGAACCCAGGACCTCGTGCTCAGTAGTCGCGTTTGTGACCACTTAATTGGTACCTATATGCATGTATTTATTTAATTTCAAATAAACAATTAATTAGGCTTTTAGTCGTATTACTAAGTTAAAATAAAATTTACATAGATAGGAAAACCGTTACAGTGAAAACGATAAATTGTATGGCATGCCATTAATTTTGAAGTGTTCGTTTGAAATAATACCTTTATGAGTTAATTATTCTCACAATACAGAATTAGGTATCCTGATATAAAGTGTACGTAAGGTACCTCCGTTAGAGACTATAAAGTCGTACCCATATGACTTTGTAGAACGTTAATTAATTAATTAATTTATTAATATAGGTTCACCAACAGCTTCTGTGTACAGCATTTATGTATATTATTATATAGGTTTTACAGTCTTGGAACACACACTTCCACAGTCGCGAATTACAGGTTAACTCACAAAAGTAAGTGTTAACTTATGAGAACAAAATTATGTTAATGAGACGATCAATGTATTAATACTCAGATACAATGTCATAATCATCATCTGCCTGCTTAATTTCTGTTTAATTTCTTTCTTTAGTGGGGTCTGTTTCCAGTCTAACCGGATGCAGCTGAATACCAGTATTTTACAAGGGGTGACCTCTACAACCTAGTTAGTCCTAGGTAAGACTGGTTGTTAGACTTTCCGGCCACGACTACCTGTAACGACTGTCAAAGATCTGCAAACGGCAGCAGGGACCCAACGGCTTAACGTGCTTTCCGAAGCACGAACGAAACTTGAACTAGAACCCATGTAATTGATGGTCACCCATCCACAGACCGTCTTTCACAAGTATGGCTTAACTTTGGATATCGATCCTTGGGGCTGCTATGCTAGTTTGTGCTGTGGCAGCCATGAACTCCTCCATGCCTCTTCTAAACATACTAAGAAACAATGTTTTAATCCAATCAAGTAAATTTTACGTTTTAAACATAAATATTAATTGCTCTTATACACGTTACATAACATGATCTAAGAAAATACCCATTAACAGGTACATAATTTAATCAAATGTGGCGCCAAGCAGTATGTAATAAAATTGTAGGTAGTTCCGAAGTACACGGCTTCCATTCTCGTCAGACCGGCTTTTATCTCTGTCAGTAACCAGGGAACATGTTTTGGAACTGTGTTGCACTATCAGTAGTCATTTAGAGGCACATTAACCAACATTTTGTTAATCGACACGTAATACTTACGATTAAATGTCCGTTTTAGTGTTTTGGTCAACTTGTTTTTGTAATTGGTGCTTAGCAAAGCAACTACTTTCAGTTGATTTGATTTAATTATTGCTGACAAGTGACGAGTTCTATTTTATTCCAGATTATGTTCCATCTAACCTTTTAATGGTATTGGAAATTTCAGCCAACATAATTTATACAGAACTAGACTTTTGTACAGCGTGTAATACCAGAAAGTTACACAAAAGTACCACAAATTAAATATGACCACATCTTTCTGGAACATGCTGTGTACGCGTCTTCACAAGGGACGTCTTTTTGTAGGTGGTCTTGGTAAAAAAAAACCGACGGTAAAATTCTATACTGTAATGGAATTTTTCGATAATATAGCACCAGAGATGCAAATCGAAATCACAACCATAAAATGAATGAAAATAATAGAAAAAGAAGCTGGTGGCACACACTCGCGAATCGCATTTCTATAACAAAACTCAAATACCATATGACAAGTATAACAAATAGCTTGTCAATTGTGTTCAGAGACAAGGGATTATCGTTGTTCTCCTAAACATAATTTAGTCTTAAATCTGTTACCGTATTCTAAGTTTAGCTCAATTGAGTCAGCTCGCAGAAGTAAACATTGGTTGAGTAATACCAAGGCCCTTGTTTTTCAGCTTTCTTAGCGTAAATGCATTAATTTGAACGCGAATAGTCGTGCATCGCACTAATACTAATTGACATAGACAAATGGTATCGCTACAAACTGCAGTAATGACATTAAACTTATCTGTTTCACAAATTCAAATTCTTTATTCATCGGTTCTCGTAATAATTGGCACAATGGTAATTGAATATTTTGTAATTACATAAATTCTTGTAACTTCACGATTAATTTGATGTCTAAACGTTTTCGATAACGACAATGATGACTTTTATGAAATTCGGTGATGTGCTAAATAATTAAAGATTGTAAGTGCAAATGTGAATGCTGATCGCATGTTACGTAAAGTGATAAATTGACCAAGCAAACATTAACGCAACTAATAAAAACATAAACTGGGTGATGGTAAAATTATGTGCAATATACATATCATGTATATGGGGAGTACGTAAGCATCACACCAGCTGCTCACCACGCGATACCGACTCTACTTTCTGTCGTTATGTTTTTTCTACCACGCCGCCGCGCCGCTAACTTGCATGCGGGCGTTCATCATCATTATAGTGAAACACTATACTGTCGGTATGTGATATATGTTTCAGGTATCACTACCAGTTGCCACGATTATCGACTAATCAGGCAGGTAATTGAATTTATTACTGTACAATCTTAGCGCTACTTGCATTTTTTCTTTAATTCGTGCGTGCGAACCGCATAACCGAGCGTTGAATTTTATGTGCGGAATATATACAGGGTGTAAAACACCTCATCACGAAGCCGTCAACCAAGCATTCTGTACATCAAACTAAGTAACTTTACGCAAAAATTATTTCTGGGAAACGACTTTTTTTTGGGGTGAAAAATCATGTTTAGTGGTAGAACTCCATGTAACGCACTCAAAACATTGTGCTGATGGATGTATTGAATAGTAAGGGGGTCGTGGAGGTGTTTAAATAAATCTAGCATTAAAAACTTGTATTAAAAAAAAATCTTGTCAAAAAGTTGTAACTTTGACCCCCAATATATCCGTAACTAGAAGGTTTCCAGGTATGGTGTAGAACAAAAAAATGATCGCAATGATGGGGAGAACAAGTGCCTTTCGGCTTCGTTAAGAGGTGTTTTACACCCTTTATATTAAGTAATATCTTTTTGTGAATGTAGCCCTGCAATTTTTTAAAGTTTTTTGAGGCAATGGACCCTGTTGACCCTGGTCATTACATTGTCCAAGATTTGAGTTATATGACCAACTTTTATTCTCCACGCAGTACCGTTTACATTCACAATCACTCAAAAGATTAAACAGAATGAATTCAAATGTTCCTTTTATTGATAAGTTAACTACGCAATTTATCGATTCAATAAAGCTCCTGAATGTAATTCTAGCCAACGCACTCTGCGGCTATGTAAATAGAAACTATCTTCAGTTTCAGCTCTATGAACGAACGGGCTCTTAGACTAGCAAATGTAAACATTTTAGAATATTGACGTTATTCTAGGGCTGTTAGACGAAGATAATAATATCAAATAGGGTTGTCTCAACAAATTGAGATGTGTTAAATAGTTTTATATTTATGTAAACGGATATCCCGTAAGTGTAATGGTAAGTTTTTTCAATGTCACCCCGATCAATCATTGGTCCGTCTAGCGGTGCGTTTGGGCGCCGACGCGCGGTTCCGTCCCACCGGCGACAGCGAACTATTTACGTACATTTCATTAGTTCTGAGAAGCAAACCCGCGGGGAAGTGACGAGCTTTTTGTATCGGAAGTCGCTGTGTTTTCTTCCTTTTACACTGTCTCAGCAACAGTGCAATTCTGTGTACTGAGGTACTTTTGTTTAGACCAGGGGTTGGCTGGCTTGAAACGGTTAGTCAGGTTCAGTCATTTAGAGACTTTGACAAGAGAGCACTGGCTCACCGAGTGATCCCTATCTATACTACGTATACGGAGGCAACTTCAATCAGTCATAAATCTAAAGGAAAACATTTAAGGGCCTATACTACCTCAAATGGCTTAGCATGATCCTCCGTTACGCCTAAAATACTGCAGCATTAATTTTGAAATAAATATATGGTAAAGTTGAGGATTAATGTTAGGTCTTATGTTTGGCGAAAACACGATTTCATAAAATTTTCTCGATAGAAAAAAAACCCAAAGTTACCTCCAAATCGAACAATAACCACTGGTATTCAAAAAGTACTTCAAAATAGGTCATGAAACTTTGCACACTAACTGAACTAACTATAAAGCAGGTCTTATGTTTTTTATTTTTTCCAAAAGACGAAAATTTGATTTTATAAAGAATAAAAACCACTCATTTCGCACTATTCGGCCGCAGTGACTGACGTAACAACCGCTTTGTAGTGCAAGCTGATTAGAACTTTATTCTAACAGTATTACAAACGAAGTTTGAACCACCACGTATAGGCTCTGAAGCATTGTTTATATGAGCCCGACGTAAAATCGACTTTTGATACATAAGTAAGTACTGTATAGTCTATGTGCATTACGAAAAGTGGTAGTTAAAAGTTATAAGAAGTTTTGTTGCTTCCTTTCAAACATTCATGAGGTGCCTAAGCTTTTTGATATGGTTACATGAAAACAGTATCGGTCCTAGCTTTAATGTTGCCGTACGCAGAACGTAAACTGAGTGGTTGTTTGATCTCCCACCTCTAGACAAAGACTAAGGAGATCTGTAGAGCTGACAATGCTTCATTATTTTGCTGCCATATTAATATCTCATCATTGTAACTTAGTATATCGATTTGTTACTATAACAATACATAGGTTGTTTATTATCGAGAAATGATAACTTATTATTGAATAACTTGTATCAAATGTTGTGTCCAGTAAGCCCTTGTTATGGAACACTAGGCTGCATGCATTTGATCCATTACGCTCTCAGTCAAACTAAGTGTTAAGCAAGCACTTTTCGGAGAATTAATGCAATATCAAACTATTTTAGTGTTGTATTCAAGTTTCGTGCGTGTTCGGCATCGTAGTTTCAGTGATGTTTAGACTTGCCAGTTCCTTTATTCAGTTTTCAGTGAGAATTGCTCTGAGTTATGGTGTTGGTGAAGCCAATTTTGTTAGGCATTCGTATACATCCGTTGAGGAACGTGCGTCGATTCTAAATTATTGTGTATACTATATAATTTATGCCACTATTTTGGGCCTTAATTTGAGGTAGATAGAATTAGTATTCTTATGATGATACACTTCTACGGTTTGTTTGTGAACTGAGCTGTGTAATTGAGTTTAATATTGAGAATTACGTAATCTATTTGGAAGACGAGAGGCATGGAACTCATGGAACGTGCTCTGTGAACATTTTTCCACTATATAAAAAATATAAAGGAAGACAATATATTTCGGTTTTTGTTTTGTTTTAATCTCCATAATCTATATTTTGGTTGACCCACATTAGCACATGTGTCGTGAAACAAGCCGAGGAATGATGCCAATACATCTTCCAATAAATAAACATAATGGGACGCTGGGCTTTGTTGTGACGAAACTCTTCGTTTTTATAAATAGTCGTCGATTAGCACTTCAGACTTACTGTTCTATCTATTGTCGCAAGGATTAACACCGCATTGTGTTTGAATCGCGATCTAAATATCAGCTGTGTGAAAACAAGGATAGTTGTGAAAAAATACATCATTCTATTTTAGTTTTGTGCGCTATTATGGGAACGTCCCACGCCAGTTGCGAAGTTCTTTCTAAACACTATTTATAAATTAATATGTTCTCTACTACAGAGTGACTAGAGTGTGAGTGAGAGTTGCGAGACGAGACACTCGCTCAGGTGTGAGCCAAATGTTGGATAACTGTGGGGTACTGACATTTGTAGTCCACTGCTCTATGTTTCATGACAATGAATCATCATTTAATGGGTTTCAAATAGAGGATCATCATTGTAGTCTTCAGTTTAAGACAGCTGACAAATGGCAATCTTGAAAACCATTTGTCGGCCATTAATTGGAAAGTCTAGTTTTACTTTATAAATATATTCGACATCGCAGTAATGAAGTAATTTTTTGTTTGTTATTGTTGCTTCCGAAGTAAAAATTAACGCAGTTTTGTTTACTCATTACTGACCAACGTATATAAAGGCAATGGTTGTTTGGTGTACGGCGTAGATCAGTGTATAGTATTTTAGCAAGGGGCCCACGTCCCTTTATTCCCGACTGCCACCACCGCCACCGGTCCGCCACCACTGGTGGCAGTTGCAACTATTTGTCGCATCTACCACCACTGGTGGCGCTACCATTAGGTATTACAATGCTTGTTATTTCTGTCACTAGGTGTTGTAGTAGGCACATCAACAAATACATATTGATAACACGCCACGTGCCACATAATCAGACTAGAATTTTAAGTAGCCGTTCATTACGATAAGTTGTTGATATACGTCACGCAACGCAATAAACTCCTGCGCCGACGTGTCTAACATCGAAATTACATACAACTTGTATTGGAAATCGCCACAGTGAGGTCACTATTATTTTAGATAGAGTGCGTACCTATGAGCAGCTTTTTGATATCATTCTATGACGCACCTCAAAAACGTGTAGGTAGTTCTTTGTTCGGCTCTAACCCCTGGTGTCTGGAAGCCTCATCACGTCTTTGATCCCTTTGATCCGTAAATGTGCTGTCAAGTTGGTTGTTAGCTGTTGTGATTGGCTGTAGAAAACAAAGATAGTTTAAACATAATATAAGTAGACATATGTCGACATCAACTCATTAAGAACGGACTTTTAGAAATTCGAACTGGGGAAAGACAAATCCCATATGTTTAAATAATTAGAAGGAGGATATATACCATAGATCATATACCTGCTAATTTGCAAAGATTTGCGTGTTCCTAAGTGTCGGGTTTGCAACTACTGTTGTAGCGCCAAACGTGATGATTATGCGTGTTTCCTTTAGCTGCAGATAAGTCTAACGAGAAAGGCATTTAACCGGTAATGGTCCATAGATAGGCGGTTAGCACTTGCTACACTTTTACTCGATGTCAACGTCTAGAAAATCTAGATTGAAGCTCAGGTTAAACTTGATGAGAAAGCAAATTAATTAAATACTTAATTAGTTATTGTACTCAGATCTAATTAAATTTTCCAGTGCGTGAGAAACAAAACCGATTGATGAATGTTAGAAAACTTGGATTGCAATGCGTGAGCGAAGTATAGCAGAAAACATAACAGCTCCGTTTCAGTTCACTGAAATCATTACTTCAGATGAGACAAAAGCAATGACGGCAAAAACAATTGCAAGACTAATGCGCCTGCGCAGTTTCTTTGAAAAATTTCATGAACTGATTCTAGAAGTACTCGTCTCTTTGTTTCCTTAAGAGCAACAAGTACAAAGACTGGTGTTATTTTTACAGAGAGAGTTCGTGCCAAAAGTGAATCTAACAAATTGTTTGTAGGTAGAAATGCCAACAGTATTATGGCAGGTGGCACTCGATAAATAATTTTGAAAACTACATCATGAAAGTTTTCCAAGTCACCTAGACGTATAGAACTTTCTATAAAGATGTAAAGCTCAAGACACATTTACCGCTACCACATATGGTAGGAAAGTGTGATATTACACTGCAAACACTATAACTCCGTTGTCCGCTTAATACAGAGATACACAAAGCAAGAACAGAAAAATCTAGATAAGTGTCATCATTTCCATGGTAACATTATCTATTCGCTTTGTTCTTTGACAATACAAGTAGGTTTCTACCTAGCCTGCCTGTAGTGTGTTAGAACAAACACGACGTGTTATCTAGATTATCTTATCAAGCATGGGAACGACTATCAGTAGCGTCGTGTTAGCATACAATGCTAGGCTCGATTAGTTTCTAAATCATTTGCATATGGCTGCCGGCGCGACTACGTTAGCGAAGAAGGTACCGACGCTATTAAGATGCTTTAATAGGAAGTGCTTTCCTTACTAATGAGTTCGTTTATCAATTAAAAGTTTATTCACCGTATTAAAATCGTAATAATCTATTATTTATTTTCACGTTGGGTCGAGCTGATCCGTCCATTAGATTCATTCGTATTTCTTTAATTAACTTAAAGTCAAAGCTCTGGAAACTTGAAACTTTAATATTGTAAAAGAAATACATTATGTACATAAGATTTAAGTATGAAAGAGCAAGTTTCCTAACACAGGCTTCACTTGTTGTAAAGGCTTACTACTTGTTAAAATAAAAAAAATAAAAAATATATTTTTTTTCATTTTCAATGATACTTTAAAACACGAAATATTCGTTTGATTTCAAGATCGAATCCAGTAGACGAGACATGCAGCTTAGTTGTATTCAGAATACGCATTTATGCGTAGATGACGTTCAGAATAATTAAATTTTTCACGTGATAATAATGAATTCAATACAGAAGCGCGTTACACGCATGGGTGCGTATATATAAAGAGATTGCATCTGCGAAATTCTAATAAACATTCTAAGTGTGAAGAAAGTTGGTTTTTCAAGCCATGCATATGTATGGTGCGCGTAGACGAGCGCGGCGGACCGCGACCACTGCTGCAACTGTACAGTTTTACTTAGGGAGTTGTAAAATAGCTAGCTGAAATAATTCTAAACGGATAAAGGTATATTAGTTGTTAGAAAAGTGTGTTAGTGGGCTTTAGAAAAGAACTTGGGCTTTACAATATGTTTTCCGCAGGTACTTAATTTTCCTAATCGCCCATTCTATATTCTCTAAACGATTGACTTCGTTTTTGTAGCGCTTTGTTCTTTTGTGCCATAGTCCCCCATACTCGCCACAATGAATGCCAAAGTATATGTTCAATCGCACGTATCGCTTAGTACAAACCACAGTAAGCATCCATTTAGTTCTGTACTCTTATGTTAAAGCCTTGATTGCATTCACAGGATTGTAGCCATGCCGTTATCTTGGCGAACTGGGCTTGTCTCCCTTATGTCTATCGCGGTAGAGTTGAGACTCCGTACGTAGGAGTATAATGCGACTTTGTATACATATACGGAACTAACGGATGCACTCACCGACGTATTCACTACACGTCACGATAGTTTCCGCTGCGATTGTCGAGGCCTAGACTAGTATGCGTTAATTGTCGCTCGCTCTAACGATAGCTTATTAGTGACACGCGATAACACGTTAAAAGCTGAATAAGACGGTTGTTCCCGTGGTTTACTCGATCGTCAGACAATGGAGCTTCTTTCTTGAGAAAGTAGGCTGACTGCTCTAAATCGTAGATTGACCATGACGCTACAACTTACTGCTGGCCATTTTATTTCTTGCGCTGGGTCTTACGACTTGGACATTAATCTCAGTGGCATGTCATATCATTCATTCTATTGCAAAAATAGTGTGTTTTATTGGTGTTTGTCGTGTTACAATTAATACCTGTATACGTAAGTGCAGTCTGGTGTAGTTAGTAATAATTAGCGGTGTAGCGTCCGTAGCACGGCTATGCTTCAGTACGCACCGTTCAGCTGTTACTATGCTTTATTGACATAGTAACGTCGAGTTAGGAAGCATAATATTATGAAATAACATTTTAAAATATCGTATTAGGAAATACTGAATTATATATTCAGCAAGCATATGCAAGTAATCATTCATCCAAAATATAGTGAATCAAAATTACGGGTTAAGTAACTACATAGTACAGTGTAGTGCATGCATGTGTATGAGCTTGACATTTATGAAACGTTACATTTCGTGGAAACATATTTACAATAAACTTGCAAATTAATGTTTATGACTGTGTGTACCAATGCGTAAGACCTATCTCGTTCCTCAACTTTCCTCACGGCGAGTGGTACGTTGAACCGTCACTCACTCAGTTCAAAAGGGAAAAGTTTCGCGAGTGCGTGTACGTTGTACCAATGCAATACTTAGTACTTAGCTACTGCAACAGACGCGTGTTAATTGCTTGCAGATCCCTCTCGTCCTCAGAATGTATTAACGTTTTGAGCTGTCGCTCATTAAAAATGTTTCTCAGTCGAACTTTTTGGGTCTGCTTTTAAGCATTTAATTTACGATTTTTGAAATATTTTCATACATACAATGCTGTTTCCGCATCGCCGTATTTTCTACTGCTTGATCGGAGTTAATGAAGAAGACTGTTCGAATACCGCAACGGACGCAAAACGTCAGTTCAACACATAGCGTGACTCGGAACGCACGTTCCGAACGTCCCTTGTTACGTCTATTTACGTTGTTCGTGCCTTGGCGAATGTATGGGCCAACATTTGCACTGCAGGATGGGTGTATGTACCGGTGAAGTGTTGTTAAAGTGCAGTGAATTAAACTTACCACACATTATGAGTTAGTTGTTTGTGCAACTTCGCAAATGTTTGTGGACGGACGAGGTT
This sequence comes from Xestia xanthographa, assembly GCA_905147715.2. Lineage (NCBI taxonomy): Eukaryota > Metazoa > Arthropoda > Insecta > Lepidoptera > Noctuidae > Xestia > Xestia xanthographa. Next base: position 15,202,952 of record LR990656.1, read on the forward strand.
AGTACCCCTGATGAACGAAGGATTTTGTCAAATTAGTGTCAACGTTAGAGCAGCGGCTTAACAGAGGGATTAAGAGTTAATTTATCCTCTTAAGAAGCTTCCCGTTTTGACCAGTAACGGTATATAAAACTCTGTTGTAGTATTGCGTGTTTGGATGCAGTGGCATTTAGAAATGTAGGTTGGTAAGTATGTGCATACGTAAAGATATTACAGGCATAATGTTCTTTTTGCAATCGACAGCTTTCCATTTTACTGCGATATGTTAAGGAAATGAAAATAGAGAGCAGACAGGAAGCGCAATTAAAATTATAAATGTCATTCATAACTTATAGTTGTAGCGTACGTAATTACCGAATTACTTCGAGGAGTTGATTGAGTACTAAAAAACTCATCTGTCCATTTAAAAAGTGTCGTTGGTTGGCCATGGCGTGGCGGGAATGTTCACCATCGGCGTAGTCTGTAGGGCTTAAACTTGAAAGTTTCCGTTTGACCTTGCCCTCGCCAAGGTTAGCAATTTCCACGAATATTTTTTAACCGCATGGCACGTTTTCGTCAAGCTGTCCAAACCATTGTTTACCGAATATAATGGTGCCATTAATGTTTATACTACGGATGCTCGTTGATTGATAACTTTGCATTAGGCTGACGATACCTGTCGGCGGCCTCGTCGCGTTCATTACACGCTATTACTTGAGACATTACGGCATAAAAGACGTATATAAGCCAAAATGATTAAAAAAGTAATTTCTCCAGTAATAAACAATTAAGACATGATAAGATAAAATATTGCAAACAAGTGAAATATTTGCTGCAGGATGTAGGAATTTAGCGAGTAAATATGCATAGGTGTTTTTCCCGGTAAACTAGGCAAATAAAAGTCCAAATTAAACAGTTTGAATGCAATTTCATGATCATAACAACTCATCAACATCATTGATTAACGCATTACTAGATAATCCATGCGTACACCTTGCGTGTAAAATTGGGGGACACAACGAATTGACCATTTACTTACTGATTGCGAAAACATAGAAAAAACGTGTCTCCTTGTGTTCGGAGGTCTTTCATGAAATAGAGACCATTTAGCGGCTTTCCTCGGTTCATTTTTACATTAACATTGGAGTCTTGCCAAGACATACACAATACCTGGCGGTTCGTCACGTCACAGGTTTCGAGGTCGGCCTAGTGCAAAATACTCTATGATTCAATAGGTGTGCCCGACGTAATAAAAGTAGCAATTAAGTCTGTCTAACACACGTGTCTAATACTAAATTACGTTTAAGTTCTTAAAACTTTAGAAATAGATCAAACAACCAGACTAATTAATCGTTAATTGTTTTGGTTTTTAGGGTTCCGTACCCAAAGGGTAAAAACGGAACCCTATTACTAAGACTTCGCTGTCTATCCGTCTGTCTGTCACCAGGCTGTATCTCATGAACCGTGACAGCTAGACAGTTGAAATTTTCACAGATGATGTATTTCTGTTGCCGCTATAACAACAATAAAAACAACAAAGCTATAAAAACAGAATAAAAGTAATGTTTAAGGGGGGCTCCCATACAACAAACGTGATTTTTTTGCCGTTTTGTTTAATGTATAGATAATGGTACGGAACCCTTCTTGCGCGAGTCCGACTCGCACGTGGCCGGTTTTTTACTCACATTTAATAAAAACCTTTAAAAATCATTAAACTAAGCACAATTTTGATTTCATCCGGACTGCCAGTCTTTGGCGGATGATTTTGTTTACGAATAAAATCTCATGGACACGGTACTGGTGTGTGATAAATACGCTATTAATATAGCTCTTGCAACGCGCAGTTATTACAGCTATTAATGTCTGAAAGTAAATACAGATGGGAATAAATGAAAACACAGGTATCGCTGAACGTGCAATAAAATTTTGCACGTTTTATTGTGTTGTCGATGGAGACATCAACTGTTTCTGTCGACTTTCTCCTTTTAATGTGCGATGCACTGTGACATCTAGATTTTATGTGCGTCTGGCTCTTGGTTTAGTAATCGTTTATTTTGTGTGTATAATAAGTCTTAATATGGCAATACCAGTAATGAAAAGGTGTCTCTGAAACGTTGCGGTTACCATCCTAACATATAGCGTAGTAACTGTCGGACGTCTGTGTGGTGACTAAAAGCTTATAAAAGCTAGCTTAAAGGTAATAGTGGATAAACCTGACTGTCCGTTCCTGGGGCACTGGACCCGTATACACAGCTGCAGGTCTGGTGCACCGGGAAGCGGACTTAGTTATAGCTATAGGTCTTTGAATTGATTATTATTTTATTGTATTTTGATGATAATTGTTAATATTAATATTATTTGAATGAGAATGTTGCTAACATAGTTTGTAAGTATTACTAACAACAATATGAATCACTTGTGTTCGATATAAATAAATAATAATAAAAGCTTATAGCCATGATATGAGTGGCCAACTTTAAGCTTGATATGTATGTAGATAAGTTAAACCCTTTATTAAATCCCAAAGTTCTTAAATATCTGAAAATCCTCTATTTAATAAAAGTTATTACGTCAAAAACTGTATCTAATTATCTTTTTGTACGAATGCACAAATGAAGATACGATTGTGTTTTTTTTTTCCATTGAGGCTATTGTTTTATTATTTCAGTAACACTTTATTGTTGTGTAGTGTTACGGAAATTGCAAAACACTGCGATGATACTATGCAGAAGCTGCAAAACGTCACGTAAACTGTTAGAATTTTCTTAATACGTACCAACTGTTAGATCATTCTATGATCCATGTTTACCCCCTAAACTATGATTGTGTTGCCTCTAAGCGCCTCCCGCCATCGGAAACTATGATAGTACATCACTCCCTTCCGTACCTTTTGGAATTCACCGGCGTGACCGTTGTAACTAATATGTAGTGCATTTTAACCGAATTCAAAGAAAGAGGAAGTTGTCAATTCCACGTGTACGTTTTTTAGCCGAAGTAAATGATGCATCAGCGGAACATCCGTCCGCTAAGTTGAAGTCAGTCAATTCGATCTCTGGTTCCAAACTTATTTGTTCCGAGGCATTACTGATTCGCTATAGAGCGTGAGTGATGACCCTAGCTCCCGACATCTATTACTAAAGTACTTGTGTGGAAATTATGCCTATTAAAAGTTAATTAGTGGGAGCACACACAGGATGTTCACGCGGTATTGTCGTAAAACAAAATACTAAAAGTAAGGCCACGTTTATTTCATGTTAAGTGGGATTATATTAAGTTGGCGAATAGCTGGAGGGCGCACGTTTGATGGCTGTCTGTTCTGTCAACAGCCGCTGCATGTAAATATAACTTGACACATGACAAATTTAATAGAGGGCTTACCGCAAAATTCACTGCTTTGAATAAATGAGTTATGTTACTGTCACAATTTATAAATAAACCTTCAGTGCTTAAACAATTCAATATAAGTAAATTTCCTTTTAGGGTGTTGCAAAATCGCTGTGTGGTCGATATCGATATGCCTGCCGGCGATTCTTTGAATACAAAACAAGTTACACAAGCTAAGCCGCATGAAACGTTATTTCCAGTTCATTAATTTGAATATTTTTATGTAAATATTAAATTAAATTACCGATCATATAATCGTGACCCAGATTGCAAATTATAAGGAAATTGTCACTGACGTCCTTATATTTTAACTTCCTTTGCAGTGTCCTTTTAATTTCTCGGAGAACAAAGGTGGCGATGTGTGTGAGTTTTACAACTTCGTTAGTACTCACTGACAGATTTACGTTGCGAGGCTGAATATTAGCAAATTGACCTTTGTGACGAATTCTATTATCCTTTGTTTCGTCAGATTTGAATACTAAACGACCTATATGATAATTACCACGCTAATGTTTGTACTTGATAGTAAAATTTTGTGTAAACTTTGCCTACTCCACTATCTTCTTGAAGATGTTTTTTAAGTCTCAGCAGAGGAATGGGGTCACCACGGTGCTCCTCGGTGACAGACGCACAAGTGACAGATTGCCGTGCGTGAGTGGTATACGGCGCAATCGTGCGCATGATCTCTCTATCTATAAATCTGAAACGTTAGTGCTATCTCTAGTTTTTACGACGTCCGCGTCTACCTGATTTTCGTGCTGTCCTCAAAAGATTAAAATAGAGATCAGTTCTTTATTATTGTATGACTGTATTATAGTTTGCAAAATTATTTTATCACCAATAATGTTTAGGTATCCCACTGTACCACTCCTTCGTGGATTACTCAGACTTGAGATAGGTATCTTACGCATTGACTCGGCCACAGTGAAATCAATAAAGAGTAAAGCCTCTACAAGTCTACACCAAGTTGCTCAATATTGACTTATCATCATTTATGGACAATTCAAATGATTAAACTTTTTAAAACACCTTCTGAATTCTTATGAAACCCACTTAACACCGAAAGTAAGCATTCTCAAACATTAGACGAGTGTGTAAACAAAATTGTGAACAGGTTCTATCTGCAAAGCATTGGTTATAATTACGGTTACGTTATTGTAAACTTCGTTTTACAAAGCTCTGTGTGCCTTTCTATTCTTACCGTTTTGACCTACGATCCTCAGGCTTGAGCCTTGGCGAGTATTCAAAAGTTCAAACTCAAGGTTTGTGGACGCACAATCAAATTGATCGAGTTCAATATACCGCACTGCAAAAAGAAAATTAATCGTGTGGGCTGAAAGTTGTCAAATGTGGGATAGGCTGGCAGCATGCCTGATGCTGGGAGCGGCCAAAGATATCTGAGGAGCCATGATTCAGCAAAGTAGCCTCGCAGGCTAGATATAACAAATTAAAATGAGTCGACACTTGGCTTCGAAAAAAGATCAAGAGATGAAGTCATAGGCAGAGCTATTCCAGCTGTAGATTGAATAATACCGATGGCAATTTTTACCGTTACTAGGGCACCAACAGTTAAGATTTGGCAACATTTACATTTAACCTAAATGTAGGGTGATTTCAAATTCGTAAACGTAAATGTCATGCGTATACGCAATGCGTGAGAAATAGTAATTAGGCCCCTACCCACATATCAGCGAATCTGCGCTGAACAAGACGTGTTCGCCATCTATGAGACCCGGATTTGGCGTAAACACAATCGGATTTGTATTGCGATTGTGTCACCTTATAGGTTAGCTTTCTTGGACCTAAATGACGCACAGGCACCTGTGGACAGAGACTAGGTCACGTACACAGATACAGATCTCCAAGGAAAGTGTAATGATGTAAGTAAAAGTAGATTTTGGTCCAGTTTTTAGCCTTGACGATGCCTGCAGCAGGTGCTTTGTTTTATGGCAGGACAAGGTTAGTTGGGCCGGTTTGGGATCGCAATAATAATGCGTAAAGCGTGAAGGGACGTTACGTTAGCCGGTTTTGTTAGATCTTTTAAAACTCATCAAAGTCAATAAACTTTACTCGCGAGTTGACGTGTCTGACAGGAAAAATTCTCGATGGAGTTTTCCGCACCTTAACACTGGTATGGAAAATAACGCACATACCTCACTTCCGAGTACACACCTAGTTCTATGAACATACATGCTGTACATATGTATGAGTTGCGTTATGTCATGTCACAGCACATTCAACAGCCTTGCTGAAACATACAATTTAAAGATGTTATCAAAATAAATAGCAATTTCACAAAGATTTCGATCTCGCTCTACAATAGGGTCGCACGGTATAATTTACACAGAAGTGTTGCTAGGTTTTTTAATATTGGCCATTTGGCCCAGTTGGTGGGTTCCTTGTTCGCGATCAAAGATTAATTTCAGAGAAATTCATGTGGTTTTGTGTTTATTATAGTCATCTGTTACCTACTCTACAGTTCAGGGAATTCATATCAATAAATGTTGGGTGGTATTGTCGTTAAGTTTATAATTCCTTATTTTCTTTACTACATTTCCCTCCTACTGAAATCTAAATAGTTAGACCTTAAGGCTAAGCATTTTAGCATGTTTTCAGGTCGAATCTCATTCTGTATGTTTCGAACCACACAAATAAGGTTTGAAGCAACTAAAAATTCAGAATCTTTCTGATAAAAAATAAAACAGTAATAAGAAGAACGCGACATTTTTGCGCAATACAAGATATATTGCGAAACTGTCGTTGGGCAGATGACCCTTCTAGGGCGGGCGGGCGACTCGGCGCGGCCCCCTGACATACATACAAACACAACTAAAATTAGATCTGTGATTCTCTCACTACACTACACGCTAGACGCAAACGAATGGATTATAGTATTATTAGAGCGGGTGCGCGGTACAAATAACAGTGTAAATGAACTATTGCGGCAAGATTTGTTATTATCCGGAACCCACCAAATGAGCAACAACCGTTTGATGAGTGAATGATAAATTGTTTTCGTAATGGCGCTCCGTGGGCGGAATAGTGGAGTTTACGTTCAATATTCTAGCTTGCTATTCTTCAAAATTGTACTGATACCATTATGCTAGAGGCGGACTCGGTTTTAGTATTAAAAACACGTCTCACTTCAAAAGAACTTACACGAAGCAACAAAGGACTACACGTTCTCGTAAGAAATAGGACCGACGGTATTATTATAGCTAGCCCATATTGTCCCACTGCTGGGCAAAGGTCTACTTCCATTCCTTCCTTCATAATTCTGTGCTACTTCTTTTCAATTCTCAAGGAAGACATTCAGTTCGTCCTGCTGCCTCGGTAACTCTATTTAAATGTTTTACATAGACTAAAATAATAATTAAAAAACTGTTTTCGCCGTCGGCGTCGCCCTAATCAACTAATCAAACGAACCTATCGATTAAAGATTTTCCTCGAAAGGAAGTGAACGTTACTTTGTACGTCAATGCGTGATTCAAATAATGCTATATTTACTTAAAATACTGAAGACTGAACGCTTTGATGAAAAGCTACGGTTACTTAAAATGTAGGTCGAATAAACGGGTGTTTAGTCTGAACGGACCAAATCGAATGGACCGCGGTCCGTTCAGACGTAGACAAAAAAAGTCTACGTCCGAAAGGACCGGTGTCAAAAAAAAATAAATGAATAAACTTCATCAAGTACATTCGGGTGCAAAAGTTAAAAAAATAAAATGAAATGTTAATTTATTGCCCGACTACGGCAAAGCCAAAAGGAAGGGTTATGATTTAAACAGTATTTTTATTATAATTTATGTATTATTCCAGATTTGTATTATCTTCCTAAGAAAAACAATCAATTATGGGCAGTGTCGTACACGTCACGAAAAGTACTAGGCAAGCATGAATCCAAGATGGTATCTAAATGATATAATTGTATTCATTACTAGTAGACCGATTCTTAAAACAAATACCACCTTGAACTGGATACCCACCGTACCCTTGGGCGTACCCCTGATGGTACGGTGGGTTTTTTTTAAGTTAAACGATACCACCAGGTAATACTGTTGTATTTTTAATCCTTTATGGGCGGCATGGGCTCCGGGCCGTGGGCCGGAAGGAGGCCGGCGGAGGCCCGGGGACTTTGGGGACAGAAGTCAAAGAGTGTTATTTACGAAGTTTTCGCGAAGCGAGCACGCGTCATGGAGTCGTAGCAGGTTCTATATTTGCTTATAGCTCGAAAAGTCTTGCTACTAGAGGGTCAGAAGTGGTTTTAACTAGTGTTACAACTTTACAACACTATTACCTGGTGGTATCGTATAACTTTAAAACACCCACTGTACCACCAGGGGTACGGCCAGGGGTACGGTGGGTCTGCAGTGCCTTGAACTCATGCCAGCCTAGTACTTTTCCGGGTACCTAAGCTTAGTACTTTTTGGGGTACATGACCGATTCTTAAAATAAATACCACCTTGAACTCATGCCAGCCTAGTACTTTTTGGGGTGGATCTATTAACATTTATTTGTGTTCTAAACTCAAACATATTTGAATTTTCTATTTTTCATATAGGCTGTTTAGCGGCTTTATACCTTTGCTTCTCTTTCAACCTGGCGAAAGCAAAGCGCGGAAAAAAATTGTAGATTGTATCATAAGGGAGCAAAATAATATTTTTACGGCGAGGGCGCTTTTTTGAATCCAGAGCAAAGTGAGGGATTCTAGAGTAGAATCCCGAGCGTAGCGAGGGATTCTTTAATAGAATCCTGAACGTAGCGAGGGATTCAAAGTACGTCGCCCGAGCCAAAAATATATTTTGCGCCCGAGTGATACACTCTACTTTTCATCACCCACTATGAGAAAATAAAAGGCGCCTCATAATTTTAACCGACTTCAAAAAGGAGAAAGATCTCAATTCTACTGTTTTTTTTAATGTATTTACACCGATTACGCTGATATTAATGAGCCGATTGACGTGATTATTCTTTAGTTTGATGCGGAATAGTTGCCATTTGGTCCTATAAAAATTTAACATAGTTTGGCCCAGTAGTTTTCATTTTATGAACATTTTTACTTCAGTCGTATGGTCTAATTTCAACATGTAAAATAAATGCCTAACTAATATTGAAAAAAATGGAAAAATAAAAAAAACTGTTTTGCAAAATATAAAACCGACTTCACAAAACACAAAAACGTTAAAAATAGCTTCAGAAGTCGGTGACAAAAAAAAACTAAATGAATCAAACAAAGGTCACCGACTTCTGAAGATCTAAAGTTATTTTTCACTTTATTGTGTTTTTTATTCACTGTCACTTGAAGAAATAATTTTTAAAAACAAAACCATGAATTTCTAACAATTCATGAAAATTGACGAAAACGCGGTCTGTAGTTCGCGCGTTTTTTTTTTAATCAGCTAGCGGGCGCGATTATGGGCCGTCGAACCAGCCAGTCTTTATTCAAACAATATTTGCGTTCGATTTCTTTCGGCGCTGAACACTAAGATGTTCCAAATTCAAAAAGTGCGCCGCAAAGATAATTGCGGCACACTTATAAAGAGGAATAAAAACTCATTACTGCCCGCTAAAAGTTTCTTATAGAAAACACCACCTTTGGGTGCACTTAAAGGCGAACCAAGTCGTCCTTTTCGAATAGGTGGGATGAAAAGAAAATTTAAATCATAGTTTCCTAATAATTCATGACAAAAATATTTTAGTTTTTTTATTTTATTTCTTCAAAGGTGTATATAAAAACGTCGTTTGATACACGTGGACATTTGTTATTGCAGTTCTCGGCTCTTCGCCTCGAATACAATAACAAACTTCCTCCACTTGTATCAAAATGTACTGTTCTTTAAGGGGGTAAAATAGGGGGTGAAAGTTTGTATGAAACTCCGTAATTTTAGAAATTTCAAAAAAGTGACACAGTATACTTTTATTTCTAACCATGCATGAGCTCATCTACAATTTTTTACAATTCTAACTTCAAAAATGAAGAAATTTCATACAAACTTTCATCCTATTTTACGCTCAAAAATAATGTTTTTTTTAATTCGTTTGAAAACTAGCCAAGTCAGACCTTAGGCTGAAATATACGTGAGCAATGAAAACAACAACAATGTATGCGACTGTCCCTTTAAACTTATTATTGTTTATTCATTTGTTTTTTTTGACACCGGTCCGTTCGGACGTAAACATTTTTTGTCTACGTCTGAACGGACCAAAATGAATTGACAGCGGTCCGTTGAGACTAAACACCCGAATAAACATTGAATATCCTTTCAGTTACTTTTACGGACCATACTATTGATTTTGAATAAAAATAGTTAGTCACGAACGCGAACTATGCAGCTTTGGTTTAATTACCTTCAACTATTTTATAGCCATGCTTCAAACACGAATAGTAATTAAATTATTATTAAATCCGTCGTAACATTTGCAAATTGTAAAGGATTATAAAATCTTATTATTATTTTTACTTTAAACTTTGGTGTATAATTTTCAAATTGTTGGATAGGAAAACACCATATTGAAAATATTTAAATAAATTGATGTTTATGTCATCGGCCCCACAAGGTCGCTCACTCATTGCTTGTGATACTCGTGTAAGATGTGTATGGGGGGATTATTTAGGGTTGTCAAGGACACAACTTCAACGAAATTATATTCATTTTAGTTGTCTTCGACGAATGAATAATAGAATAGAAGCATTTATTTCAACCAACAAAGGACATAAAAAATAATAAAAAATACCACAATTTAAACAACAAATAACACTAAATATTTTGATTGCTCATGACCATGATAGTACTTCAACCATTCAATTGCTGAATAACAATGGTTGAGGTATCTACTATCGAACCTCTGCGCGAACCTCCAGAATGCCGCTGAAGCTGGCCCGAACCCTGCGGACCAGGGATGTGCACCATTTTCACATAATTGTGTAGCGGTTTAAAACTATATAAACTTATACTGCGCTTACTAGTGCTGCTACAGCGTCGACATATCGGGAGGTCAAAACAATGAACAATCACGGAAGATATCCCGTAAAGTAGAAGTTTTGTGTAGAAACAGTTTCGACTCGGCGAATAATAATATTCAATCTATTCATAAATCGGCCGGTATCGTAAATTCTTATTGACATATTATTACAGGATGCGTATAATCGTAACTTTTTAGTAGTAAGTAGTCAACGTAGTCTAGCCGATAGAATATTCACGACACGGCCGCGGAGACCCGTTACCCTACTCTGTAAGTGGAATACTGATACAAAACAGTCAATCGCCTCTGAATCCATCATAGTAATGACTGTCTGTGGTTTATGACTGTTGCCTTTAAATTGACAAGTTTACTTGTAACATGACTTGGTTATAGGCGACTACAGTTGAGGTCTTGTTTTCAAGTGGCCAGTAGTTTAGTTAAGTTGGTAATAGTTGTTCTCTTTTTAAATACTAGTGCATGGCTGGTAGCTTTTTGTTTTCCTAATAGAGAAAACGTTTTTATCATTCTTTCGAAATATGAATGGGTCCATCGCAATAGCCTTACCGGTTGCCCCCCATTTCACGGGCGCTAATACATTCATTGCTAAAATGTGGGTGTAGGTAAAGGCGTGAACGTATTTCTTCAAATCCGTTTCTCAACAGCTTCGTTAGCTACGTACTCAACAAAACGCTTATTCACATTTAGAAAGGGCTCTCACAAGTTTTACGTCAGAAGTTATGTACGTAAAGATCACATAACTATTGCAGAATCATGTTCATGAGAACTGACATTTGTCAAGTACATAAAAATGTCAGCAATCATGATCAAACGGTCTATGTTCCTGGCGTAGGCGCGACGCTCTCTTGTACTTTGACTAATATAGGTACACGTACTCGCTGACTGCAGGGTTGATGTTATTTAGGGAAAGCATTTTTTATCTTCAAAGCAAGAGTGTACAGGCATCTTCTGGGCACGCTCGTTCCATCATAGACCTCATCCATCGCTTTCCATCAGGTGCGATCGAGGTCAAGAGCAGGCCCATTATGCAATAAAAAAAATTGCATTGTTAACATGGGTGTTTAGTCTGAACGGACCGCTGTCAAAAAAAAATCGAAGCAGTCTTTGGGGACTGCCGATAGAAGTGAAAACAAAAAGTACACAGGCCCCGCCCCAGCCGTAGCACTGGTTATGCCCCGCGCATGCCTATGTGGTGCTACGCCGTAGCGGATGCTACGAGTGCTACGAACGGCTACGAAGCGTGACCGCAAGTTACGTTACGTGACGATGAGTTCAATGTTTTTCTTTCACCCAGAAAGTGCTCAACGCGCCTAAAGAAGTTTTCACTTCAAAACAAATGAATAAACAATCATTTATAAAGTAACGGCATGCCAGTTGAATAATCGGGAATGTAAGAGTCTATAATTTTCCAGTAAAACATCGATCTGTCAAAAACTAAATTGATATCGCTCAATTCATAAGTCACGCTCAAACGAACATGATTAAGAATCATTGAGCCCTTTACAACGCGCGGTCGTAAATTAATTGTATTTTTAATATTATGTCAGCCCTAAGGCATGTTAATTTGACGTTTCAACGTTCCCAATTGATGCCCACGCGCATGCTGTTTGACCCTCTCTAACCGGCCATTCACAAAATTACTATTGAGACATCATCCGCAATAATTATGCTTTATGAGCACAATTACTATCGCAACGGTTTTGTCTAGTCAAGAAACAAGGCATGATATTTTTTGCTCTTTTTCTTGGCTAGGTTTTTGTCTTCTAACTCTTGTTTCATAGCACCTGCAAGCAACATCGTGGGCAGAAGAGTCATGATTAAATTAGTTTAATGTCAAGATAATAAGCATTTGTCCGTTACTAGAGAGAACCAACTACTATTACTTGGCACAGTGACATAATCATGAGTCCTCTCCTATTCTTATGGCAGAAACTACGAAATAATGACTTCCGTTCACCTTTCAGTATTATTGTTTATATTTTTGTTCATTAATAAGATCCGATTTGTCAGAAAACACGCGAAATGTTACAAATTAGACTGAAAAATTAACATGTTGGAGCTTTTATTATGAGCACGTGGCGGAAATGGGCGCTGTCAGCCGAACCTAATGATGCGTGAAGCGACCGGCGCGGCTGCAGCGCGCGTGGGAACAGCTACCAACATAAAGAGAGACCATTTTTTACATCTGCTAAATCAAAGCTGCTTTTTTATTGTCCTACTTTGATTAAATGATTGGACGAGTTCATGAATTTGTGAACTGTGAAATAAAATGCGGAAAGGAAGGGAAATTGATGCGCTCGTTTTTCCGCAGCTGTATTTGTACGATTGTATCGAAATATTAATGAATTAAAACTGATAGGCACTATAAATTTTAATTGTCCGTTGCCTAGTAAGTGGCTGTTTGAAATATTCATATCAAGTGATATACGTGCGCGGAACACCGGCGATTTCACTTCGTAATGGTTGGCGTCGGTAGTGCTAAGGGCTTGCCGTGTCATCACGAAATATAGAAAGCGATGTTTTATGTAACGCTCTTAATTAGTTCCTGGGACAAAGGATAAGAGACAATTAACAATACGTGAGATAGAGACTTTCTCATAAAGATAAATATTTAAAAAAATGCAGTTTGTAAAGTCTGAAAAATTGAAGCAATTGTGTTGTACTACATTGTTTCGCAGTTTATTATACTTAATCTATTACATTGATCTTGAAAACGTTGTGTTGGATGCATTAGTATGTAGGAATGAACGGATTGGATAACAATCACACCAAGGGTATTTGTATGCATATTAAATACCCCTGTCCTAAGAATGCAATGTCATTTAATACCGAGTTTAATAGAAAAACAAAACGTTTTGTAGTTACTGATTTGTTTCGGTTTTAACTTCTTACTATTTCTATAAAATCGTGAGAACTCTTTGAATGATGGTTGTGTAATTTAAAGCTAACAGAGTAAGCGTGCCATCTATTAGCGTAGACAGTCGCAAGCGCAGTAACTAGACCAATTTTAGGACATGCTGTCCTAAATATTGCTAACGGTGTTTCACGTTGTAAGGTTCAAGTATGTTTATTGTGTGAAGTAGTAGTTACAAGTTGCAATGCTACAAAACCCAGGTTTTGTTAATTAATGTTTTTTTTTCAATTAAAAGTGTCATACAAAAAAAACCCAGTTCACATGAATGTGACATTTAATTTTTATAGCCATTTTTAAATATAAAATGTCTGTACCAACTTCAAGCTAATTTTATTGTCTGCTGTCGCCCCTGAAAACGATGATAAATGAGTTTTTTACACGGGCATAATGAAAAAAACCCACAGTGAGTAGAGCCGCTAAAGATTGGCATCTCTTTATACATGGAATACGATTTTAGAGGTCGATTTGTTAGTCGGAACGTGAGTAACGTGACACACGTCCTCGGCAAGCAAACTATTACACAGTATAAACACTTGAATATTTTTAAAGAGCATACATTTTCATGATCTTCTAGGAGTTTGGCTAAAGATAGCCCTCAGCTTCTTGACCGTTACAAGTACTGTGTCAACCTTAGGGTATGAATAAAACAACCTTTAGAACGCTAATGTGGTTGCTGGCAACTTACCCAAAAATAGTCCCCTTGCTGTATTTACATCTGTTGTCTCATGCATGTGCTTCCTTGATTTATCTCACCGAATGAAAGTTTCTGCTCATACTTGTAAATTGTATCCACTTATTCATACTGCAAGGTGGTCGTCCAACCATCGGAAGTATATTATTATAGCGAGGACCGAGGTAGGCGTCTGCTAGCAACCTGTCACTCCTACACACAGTACTTAAGTCTGATCTCTGACCCAGCACGATGGTGCGCGCGTGGCTATGAATGGTGCCGGCGTACTTACCGATAACGTTACTATAGTTTACTAACCGTTTTGTCTAGGTGTTTCCTTCCATGTCTTCATTGAAGAACGAGATGTAAACGTGCTCGTACCTCATGTAGGTCGATAGTTGTCAATAGTTAACTATTACTTCCACAAGCAACGTTCAACAGCAAGAAGTGCTATAAGCTATAACGTTGGCACTATATTTAACCGCGTAGGTACATCGTAGGTAACTTAGGTATTTAACCATGTATACCGTAGGTAAGTACTTATCTAATCGTGTACACCGCAGGCTTTCAACCCATCCGGACGTAGACCTCTCCCACGCTGCGCCACAACACTCTGTCCTCCGCCTTCTGCATCCAGTCTGATCCAGACACCTTTTAATGCCTTATATTTCACCATAAAATTGCAGGAGTCGTTACCCGTGGTCCCGGTGGGTCGACCCATTACCTGGACCATGTAATTTTCGATAATATCATTTGGGGGAAAATATAATGACCACCAAAAATAACTTTGTGACCACTAACATCTATCACCTAAAATATCAATTGATCACCAAATTTAGTAAATTGAGCACCAAATTTTAATGAGGTGGTTGATGATAAACTAGTTTTGCCTAGGCCGACTTGGGGCACCCCGACACGGATAGATTAGGTTAGAAGGGTATGGCGGGGTCGAATGAGCGAGCGAAGCGAGCGAATAGACCCCGCCATACCCTTCGTGGTTATTTTTTTATAAACCATTCAGAAGTAGGCAGGTAGGCTCCGTCGACCGGGTCTCCCTCGACTTGGATGCAAGAGCATAACAGTTCAATTTCTGGTGATCATTAACTATTTTTGGTTCTCATTTCAACTATTTTTGGTTCTCATTTCACGCTAAAATGGGATTAATTTTGGTGATCATTTACTATTTTTGGCAATCAAAAGTGATTTTTTGCCGTTACATTTGACTAAATCTGGTGGTTCGTTAAACATAAGCCATATCATTTTGAAGGTGACGAATATTTATTTATTTAAATCATTTATGTACACACAAGAGAGAACATAAGGAAATATCATAACATAACTTAGAGTACAAAGGCACAGCTTAATATCTAAGCTGCAGAATATCTGATCAATGTCAGCAACCCTCTAGTAGGCTACCCAGATATAATTAAATTGTACATAGTTAATCTATAAACTATCTATCATATAACTGTACCGGTCAACTCTACAGCTTAAGTTGTGACCGGATATTTAAGAGCAAATTCGGTCTGGCCAGCCTTATAAGGGCACACACACGCACGGAGTTAGTTTCAAAGTATCTCTGTTACCGAAATCGCTAAGGAGGACTATACTATACATAGTTAATAAGTATGATAAGATGTACATATTATCTTTATATTTCTGTAAATTAAATAATTTTACTCATTTACTTCTTTTGTCCTACAGAGCCGCCGCGAGTTGCAGCCACGGTTGGGCCACGCGGCAAGCGAGTGCAGACGCCGCAGCCCGTGCGCACGCCGGCGGTTGCGCTCGTCGCGCCGCAGCCGCAGCAGCCTCGCGAGCAGGCGGTTGCGCTCGCGCATGCCGCCAAAGGCGTCGAAGCCCTGGGCGTTTTAGTCCAGTATTTAGTGTTTCGAGTGAGTATTGTTTGATGTTCTTCTTTCGTGTCAATGGTATGTCATATCAAATAACTTGGGTTGTTGGGCATGTTACTCGCGATGAGGGAAGTGTTTAGTCAGTGTTGCCAGATAGAAGCGCTAATGGCTCGAAGTGTCAGAACTAGTTGGCTGGAGGTTGTACAAATATAAAAAAAACCTTACTCGTGGCTCTATCACTGTTAAACCACTCTTAAAACATTTTCATTAGTCGGAGGAGCTACTTCGGTTAACTGTGATATAACTGAGCAGACTACTCCGGAGTGTTAGTATTTTTAAAAATTACCATTGGTTTGTAATTTGTATTGGCCGGTGTCTGTATGACGTAGAACTTCCACAATGTCGTCACATGTCGTGGTGATTTACGAATGTGGTCGACGATTAACATAAGTTGTAGGCACTCTATTGTGTTTACCAACCAACACAACAAACATTTGACAATGCGTTGAGGCCAATACGAACGATTCACGTTGGAACTTGGAACAAATATTTGTATGGTTAACAGGCAGATATTTTACGAGTATGGATGTTTGTTCATGGCTTTTGTGTAAGAGATGACCCAACATAGTGTATTCACTTGAGAGGTTATTCGTGTCAAAAAAGTCCATCAGTTACCATTTAAATAAATAATATGAACCCACTCCAAATACTTATAATACTAGCCAATTATGTGAATGCCTATCAGGCAAGTATTTCTATTACGTATATCATTTATTTATTTATTGACACACCAACGACTTAATCACTAAATCATTACGTTAAATATATTCTATTTCAACAGCTTTGAGGTGAGTTCGTCACTTATAAGTGTGCACAGCACTTGTATAATTAATAATACTTAAAAAATTAAAATGGAAATATAAATGATAATAGCAAAATTAAAATTTACAATGTTTGAATTCAATGTATGAATTTAAATATCATTGAGATTGTGAAATCGAAATTCTTGCAAGTTGTAAACAAACATCCATTTTGATGTCTGAACAGCCGTTCTAAAACAAATGCTTATGTTCAATGAACAGTCATACTGATGGTAATTTTAAATTTCCAGTTGGATGCACTAAATGGCAGCAGTTGGCGCGTGGAAGCGGAGCGATGGCGCGGCGTGGCCGCCGCCGAGCGCAGCAGCGCCGCACGCGCAGACCGCGACCGGCAGCAGCGCGCGCAGAAAGATCTCGATACCAGTGAGTACAGCTTTAATGGATGGATGGGGAGGGGAGGGAGAGGAATCTACACTAATATTATAAAGAGGAAAGATTTGTATTTTTCTGTGTATGTTTGCAATGAATAAACTGAAACTACTGCGCCGATTTTCAAAATTCTTTCACCATTAGAAAGCTACATTCACCCTGAGTAACATAGGCTATATTTTATCCCCGTACTCCCACGGGAACGGGAACTACGCGGGTGAAACCGCGTGACATCCGCTAGTACTAAATAAAAGTGGGTGGATTGTGTAAGGAACGAAAGAAGAAGGAGTGAATAACTGAGTGACAATTTTCAGGGGAAAACAAAATCGTATTGCGCCTTCCATGGCCAAGTAACATTGGGTAGGGGCAGGAAGGTGCGGGGAGTTTTATCTCTACTTCTAGGCATAGATCTCCCTAAAGCATCGCCAAAACAAAAGGTCCTGCGTTTCAAGCAGATTCCCACGACGCTATTAACAAAACAAAAATAACTGAAATACAATAATAACTTATTACAACTGGTCGAATTCTACTGCTTTTCAATCATGGACGTATAAAAACATGAAGTAGACAGTAGTTTACCTCCCCCGGTTATTGACTGTATATTCCAGTGCTACTCTTCTTTGTCTTTAAAACTCGGCAAAAAAACAAAGTTTGTAATTATTATGCACATTTTTATAAACAAATATCTGAGTGAGCTCCGTGGGTATGTAAGAAATTAATTCATGAATACTATATATTAATGTATAACTACGATCATTCCAGTCGCAGAATGCCTGAGCAAGATCTCAGAGCTCGAGATGGAGGTCTCGTCGAAGGAGGAGGCGAACGCGCGCCTCCAGGCCAAACACATCGAGGAGGTCGCTACACTCGCCAATGACATCAAGGGACTCAAGGTGAACACACTCATTAGCATTCCTTTGGGACTTAAATAAATCGCAATTAATATTAATTTATGCACCGACTTGTATTACTGCAATTGTTAACAATAAGAATTGTTTTTATTGTTGGATATACTCGCCGTGCCCGCGAAGGCCAAAGAATGTGCCGCAGCCTTCAGAAACCACAATAAAAATCTTGCTAAACCACCTGAGATACTGAGGGCTGGTGATACTTGTTAATTTAAAACATTATAATAAAGCTACGTTATTTTATTTATAGGATACAATCGAATCCCTGAAACACGAAGTCGCCGAGAGTAGGGCGCGTCTACACGCGCACAGCGAAATCGAGCGCACATTGCGCGCGCAACTAGAAGCGGCGCGGGCGGAGGTGGAGCAGAGCAAGTCGTACAACACTTCGGTGATGTCGGCCAACACGTCGACCGACTCGTCGGTTGATACGTCGTGGGACAAGTCGTGCAACATGTGCGACGCGGCCTGCGACCCCGTGTGCTGCGAGGCGGAAGATTGCGAGCTGCGATTAGCTGCGAATGAGGAATTGAGCACAGATGCCAACGAGTTGGCAGCTGAGGTTAGTACTACCAACTGAAGCTATTAATAAAGCAGTTATAATTATTATGGAGCCATTGAAATAAATAGGGCCGGCGTTCATTATTAGCGTAAGTGCAGAAAGTAAAAATAGATTCTGAACGACTCTGATGCTAAAATTCATACTTAACAATTTACAAACGAACATATTATGTATAGCTTTTCTTATGTTTGTTAGGTTGTACAGGGTTCTCTATTGTATTACCTAACTTTTTTATTCATAATTTAAAGTGCCATAACATTTTTTGTCCTAATCATCATTTGTCCGAATGATAACTTATCCGAACTTAATATCACATAATATCACATGCCATAAAATTGAAATCCCTAAATACAATATGCTCTAAACCCGTTTGTCATAAATATTACAATCAATAATATACAAAACACTTAAAATCGTTTTCAATAATAGTTATAATTCCTAAAAAAAAAAAAAATGTTCAGATCTTAATAATATTTTTAAAACAAACCGGTATGTTCCCAGACGTTCCCAAAAGGGAACAGAACATTGTTATTTTAATTGTGTCTGTAATTACGGGTACCTACAGTAAAGTAAGTATTACTTAGCTTTTGCTATGCTATGAACTTCTCTCAACACAACACATTTTTATACAATATTGCTCTTATGAAATTTGTAAGAATTAAAAAGTAGAACCATCATATCGCAGAAAGTTCATAGTTAGAATCTTCTTTTGTTTTGGCATACATTTCATATAATTAGTCACTAAAAGGCAGAAAATCAATCTATCAAACCGTCAATCATTATAAAACAGTTGAGTGTGAACATAATTATGTGGATTTTATTTTTCCCTGTAATAAGTATTCAAACATGCAAACATACATGCAGCAAGCATGCAGCAAGCAGGCAGCAAGCATGCAGTAAGTATTCAGCAAGCATGCAGCAAGCATGCAACAAGCTTGCAGCAACCATGCAAGCACGCATACAGTATGCAAGCAACCATGCAAGCGAGCAAGCAGCATGCAGCAAGCATGCAACAAGCTTGCAACAACCATGCAAGCACGCATACAGTATGCAAGCAAGCATCCAGCATGCAAGCGAGCAAGCAACATGCAGCAGGCATGGTTTCTGTCACGGCTCCGGCGCTGCGGAGCTCCGGCGGTCCCACGCGAGCTTATCGTCGCAGATGTGTTTAACGCTCACCACCGCAGCTTCGGCTTGCTGGCCGGCTTCGCCGGCCAGCCTCAGCAGCGGCGGCGAGTGTTACAACCACCTGCTCCTCAACTCGCGGGCCGCCTCGCCCCTCCGCGCCTACGCGATTTTAAATTACACTCTAGGGGTAGGGCAGACAAGACTGCGTGGGGTCGGATTTACAGCGATTCGTTTCTGTCACTAAAACCTAATTTTTAGCAAATGTATTAGGATCAAAAAATTTATTACACTTTTATGGACATTAGGAATAATACACATTATATAATATAATACTTAGGATAATTGACTTTATGGCATATAAAATTAGAAGATTCAATTATTATAGTATTTGATATTATGACAGAACAGTTTTAGAAGTAAAGATAATTATGTAAAACAAAATTTCGGGATTTTGAACATTATGGTAACTGAAGTTTATAGCAAACGTTTTATGGATAATGATTTTCGGACAAAAATTTTTAGGAGATATAAGGGAGTACCGTTGTACAGTTTTAACTTTTAACTATAGGTATCTAGAAACTTACTTATTCGATACATTTGCCCCTCCTCTCCAGGTACGATCACTCCGGGCGGTGATCGAGCTGAAGCAGGCGGAGGTCGCATCATTGCGCGATTCGCGATCAGAACTCGCGGCAGAGCGAGAACGTCGTGCGGCGTGCGAGCGAGAAGCGCGAGCCGCGCGTCACGCTGCCGAGGAGCTGCGCGAACGCGCGGCCGCTCGGCAACGCGACACCGACCGGTTGCGCGACGACAACAGGCGTCTGCGCGACGCCGCTGCGCGCGACCGCGACCATGCCGCGCGACTTGCCGCGCTCAACGAGGAGCTCCGATACAAGCTTAGACAGAAGTCACAGGTGGGTTGCCTTTTCTAAATAATATATTTTTTGGGTCCAGTGGAATTTTATATAGAGATATTCCTGGAACCTATAACTTTAGTAAGCCGTTTTCATAAAGTTGTTCACTTTAACGCTCTAACCTTTGTTTGGTAAACCTTTGACTGTGTGTGGTGATGAGATGACCGAAAGATAATATTGAAAGATATTCGATGAAGTTAATTAACAAAATCTTCGTGACTTCTCAGTAACAAAAATAATTCTGTAGGTATTTACGATTAAACACAATTTCTCCAACTCGGTTCATCTGAATTAGGAGTCGTGAGGTTCAGAGTAAGACCAGTTAGGTTGGTGAATTCGAGATCGATTTCAACCTGTTCCCTGCCCCTACAGGTGGTGTCTCTGCTGGCGGGTGGCGGCTACATCGAGCGGCCGCCGCTGCGCGCGCGCACGTCGTCGGGCGACTCGGGCCGCTCGGCGTCGCCCGCGCCCGACTCGCCCCCCTCCCCCGCCGCCTCTCCCGCGCCCGACTCGCCCCCGCTGCCCGCGGTCAAGGGCGTCGTCGAGAAACACGACTCCGTCAGCTGGGTACTGGAGATTGAAGAGACGCCTGAGGAGGTGGCTTCTAGGTAAAGATTTATTGTTATCTAGCTGAAAAGTCCATGTAGCAATAAAGTGTGTTTTTGTATGGTCAACATTAGTCCTATATAAGTGGTACGACTGATGATTCTCGTCGTCAGGTTGGCCAGACGGTCGTCGTTCCGCACGGCGGCGTCGCCCAGCGGCGTGAAGCGGCGCGGCGGCGGGTCTCCCGGCAGCGGGTCCCCGGCGCCCGCGTCGCCGGCGCCCAACGCCTCCAAGCTGTTCCGGCCGGGCGAGCTGGACTTCCCGCCGCCCCCCCTCAAGGAGTCCGCCGGCGAGGCCATCTACATCTACGACGACCGTCAGTATTGAAGTGTTGGACTGCTAAACTTTGTGCTCGTGACCGACTAGTCTGCCCGCGCGCGCCGCGGACGTGGCGTCCGGATCGTGTTCTTGCCGGAGATAAGTTTGGATAAGCTTTGCACGGTGTGGAGGAGTAGATTATAGAAAACTGGGACCCAACCGGAGTGACTTCTCTGTATCTCGCGTTTGTGAATTGAATACGTATGTACCTTACGAGGAAATGGTGAATGGAAATAATGAAACTAAACTCACATGATACCTATGGTCTAAAGCTCCTACGCTCTGGAACACCATTTTTAATGGACTTTGCAAATAATTTATGAGCTTCAAATGTTATTTTACGTAGATTTAATACGAGTTTGCTCTTTCTCAATAGAATTTAGCTTGAAGTGAAAATGATATGTTATTCTCATAAACGATATTAAAAACAATACTTTAGATATCTCATAGTAATCCTAACTGAAAGGTTTTACCTATTTATCTTATTTCAATTTTTATCGACTTCACACGTTTCTACCATTAGTGGATAAATTAAATGAAATAAGGTAAGAGTAGCTCCAGACTCACTTATGATATAAGATCTTGCTTTTCTCGACATTCTGGCCTCGGAACGGTATACTCGAAGTGGGCTGCATTTGAAGGAAAGTGTTTATGTACCTGTGGATTGCGCCAATCAATAAAAGTAATAACTTAGTGAACTATCTATACGAATACTTCTTGTCTATACCTCTTTTAATTTCCATTTAAATTTTACTTTATTTATAATCTGTTTCATGTCTCTCTTACGTCTCATTAATGTTTATTTTATTGTACTTTTAACCCAATTTCCCCTTTTATTCATTGGTGCAATTATTCTTGTTTCTGATTGTTTAATAATAAAGAAAAATATGTGCTTTGATAATGTGTTATCCTGTTCAGGCTTGTCCGTACTAGCAGGTTGTTATCTGTATTACTTAGCAATAGATTGATCGTATAATTAGGTATTTATATTGTTTTTGTATTGTATTTTTAACTTAATTATTATATTTTATCACACTCGTTGAATTATTTTGTACAAATAACAATTTTAATGATGAAAAAATTAACATAGTTGTAAGTGAAGGTGTAATTATGACGTTTTTATTCTGTCTATCGGAGTTTTGACGCTTTCATTTGATTAGGGCTGCAAGTCTGCAATACTTTCTTCTATTGTGAATGTTAATTTCGCATTATATTTTAATGTTTCTTTTTAGATTAATATAGTCCGCTATTCTAGAAGAAACAGAGAAACCAAAGAGTCGCGTTCATCTAAACTCTTTGCCATGTTCCTTTTCAACAATCTGTCATCGTGATGCATGATAGATTACATGATTACATTGTAAATTCAGGTAATATGATTTTTATTTATTTTTAAGCTTATCGTTATATTACATTAAATACCATTCCAAAATTAAACTGTAATCATAAATATTATAACGTGATTGCGAAGGATATTAATATAAAGAATAAAATAGTATGTTAAAGACATGGTGGTTTGATTTCCGTTTCCACAGCATTCCGTCAATTAAAGTCAATCAGTGAAGGTGATAACAGCGGGCTCAATTAGATGAATTACCTTCTTACAAGGTTGTCTTGGCGAGTACTAGTCAGTCTTGTGAGGAAGGAGATTGTTTAAATGGCTAATTTATTCGGTCTTGTTCTAGTAGATGACTAGACTAGGCCTATCTAGCTCCTCACTAAAGTAGGACCTATTTAATAAATCACATTTGACATCTGTCAGTTTTTGAACTGAAAAAGGTTACTTTCTCTTGTCATTATTACAATAAAACTGTGCAGTTCTAACTTCGAAAAAATAAATAATGTTTTATGCCAGCCGTTATATATGGTTACGTTGTTGTATTTTGATGAAGTGTCAAATGTGTTCTATTAATTTGGCCCTACTGTATGACTCAATGAATGAAGTGAATACCAATAGGTATAAAGTTAAACATTGAATTAGGTATTATGCCAAACTGCCTTGCGCAATGAACGACTAGAAAGAAAGCCTTTTTGTCTCATAGTTGCAAGCACATAGTGCAAGCGAGACTTGAGCGTCGGATTCTGCGTTCAAATCCTCGTTAGGACAAAAAACGTTGTTGGTTTTTAAAGAGGAATACTTAGTTAAGGTAGCAGTACCTACGGATTCGGAAGTTGATGGTGTGTGACACGACCAATGACCAACGATTTTATAGGCATGGGCCTTAGTAAGCCTATAAAATCGTTGGTCCCAGGCGCGGATACAGGGGGCTTTCGCTCGTTCTTGAAGCCTTAGTTCATTTTGTTGTTAAAATTGACGCCATAAGTCGATTTTAAGTAAGATCATTTTTTTTAATGAATTTTCCGTAAGATAGGTAAAATCAAACAAAAATTGTATAT
The DNA here is from genome assembly GCA_905147715.2 of Xestia xanthographa. Classification (NCBI taxonomy): domain Eukaryota; kingdom Metazoa; phylum Arthropoda; class Insecta; order Lepidoptera; family Noctuidae; genus Xestia; species Xestia xanthographa. The sequence goes on from LR990656.1 coordinate 15,226,810, forward strand.
ATCCTGTATCCGCGCCTGGTTGGTCCTGAGTCTGATCTCTCTCCAGTCGTGTCAGACTGCTATTATATTATTGTTTCGTTACTGAACCATAAATGCATTGCATCTGTGTCTGCGCACACACTTGTGTTCTATATCTTTGGCCACCATTACAGAAATTGGGTCAGGCGGATATTTCATAGGAAGAAACAATCTCATTCAAACAGTGGATAACAAGGATTGATAGACTCAATGGTGATATGGCTTATTTGTGAACTACATTGGTAAGTTTCGCATGTATTTCTGCTGTACTTAGTCACCCGATAAACTAGAAACCATAATAAACGACGAAATCGCCATTTTCACAAAATGCCTTTTACTATCAAACCCAACAATGTAGGTAATATGCACCTATCTAAGGAACGCAGCCCTTGAACTGGATTGTTATCATAAACAATATTTAATCTACTTTTATAGTTTAATTTTTGGCCCCGTTTCACGTGAATGCCTACAAACTGTATTAACGGTTCTACCCAATTTTGAATCACACTCACACCTAAAGTTGGATCGTCCACTCCCTATAAGTCTGAGTCAGAAGAAAGTGCAGTGCGTTGTGAGTTTCACAAATAATAATGAAATGGGTTATACATAAGACGCCATAAACGACGCCGCCGGACCTATCGCAACAGTGTTTATTAAACGTATGCGTTTCGACCGCGCGGCCACGGGTTTTTTTTTATACTATGCCAAGATTTTGTAAAAATTTGTAAAAGTTGATTCACAAAACCATAAATTTGTCAAAGTTATGGTTAAAAAGTTATAGGAGTTTGAACGTGGCCGCGCCATCAAAACGCGGAGAACCGCGCGGCCACGGAGTTCTTTAAAACTAAGCGTTGCAGAGACCCGAAATTTAGGTAAATAACAGATTTAATTTGTAAAAATATAGAAAAAATCCTATGCTTATATTTTAGGAGCTGTAAGACTAAAACCCCATGGCCGCGCCATTGAAACAGTGAAAAACATCTCACCCATCATCAAATCATCTCATCTCTCTGCTGATATCTCGCTGAAAAAGCATCGCAGCGGTCTGAAGTTTTTTGTAAAACCTAGATTTGTCAAAACTTGTAAAAATACACAAAAAAATCCTAGGTTTATATTTCAGGAGCTGTAGTACGGTATTATTGCTTAGAAATAAGTCGTGATTATTTATCGAAGAAAGTAAGTATTAGCTTGATTTTTTTTTGTAATCAAAACCTAATTAAGTAAAACTAACGATAGTAGGCAAAAAAGTATTTTTCTTAAAATATAAACCTGTTTATAACAAATAAACATACGACTCTTCATTTTTATTTAATTTAGAATCCTTGAGAAATAATTTCTAATCCATTTTGTGGAAAGTTTTCTCTAAGCAATAAGTCATAGTCACCCATATCGAAACATTCAGAACGTTCTGAAGGTTATAAGCGATACCGTCCTACAGCTCCTGAAATTTAAACCTAGGATTTTTTTGTGTATTTTTACAAGTTTTGAAAAATTCAAATCTAGGTTTTACAAAAAACTTCAGACCTCTGTGATGCTTCTTCAGCGAGATATCGGCGATAACGTATTTCTTCACCGTTTCAATGGCGCGGCAATGGGGTTTTAGTCTTACAGCTCCTAAAATATAACCCTAGGACTTTTTGAAGTATTTTTACCAGTTTTGACAAATTCAAATCTGTGTTTTACAAAAAATTTCACACCTCTGCGATGCTTTTTCATCGAGATATCGGCGATAACGTGTTAGTCACCGTTTCAATGGCGCAGCCATGGGATTTTAGTCTTACAGCTCTTAAACTATATCCCTAGGATTTTTTCTATATTTTTACAATTTTTTTACAAAATAAATCTGTTATTTACCTAAATTTCAGGTCTCTACAACGCTTAGTTTTAAAGATCTACGTGGCTGCGCAGTTCTCCGCGTTTCGATGGCGCGGCCACGTTCAAACCCTTCTAACTTTTTAACCATAACTTTGACAAATTTATGGTTTTGGGAATCAACTTTTACAAATTTTTACAAAATCTTAGCACAGTTTAAAAAAAAAAAACGCCGTGGCCGCGCGGTCGAAACGCACACTATTAAACGTTATGTTACGCGTTTAGTGCATTCAATAAAAGCTATCCATAATTCGCAGACACTGTGGCTGACATCCGCACGTCCAGATGCGTCATGACGATTGGTCACTCATCTGTCGTTTGACCGTAGAAAGCTCTATTTGTGTCTTTAATTAGTGAGGCTGTAACTTAACAAAGAGGTGGGTTTGGTCACTCTCTAAATCTTTGCGTGAGTACCTCAGTCTGCTATGAAAATCCCGCCCACCTATAGAATACCTTAAACAAGTGATATTAAGTAACATTCGGGAGAAAACAGTATGCAAGTCATGGCAATGTACACATATGCACACATTGCCTTAACTATAAGGAAATCTTTGCAGCCCAATGCTGTTACTTTTACTCTGGTTACTACAACATAGAGCTACTAAGAACTGTTATAAAAGATGCTGTAAAAACCCAAAATACAATCGCAGACGATAATAATTCTGGGTATGAGTCAAGGTCCCGCTATCCAAATAGACCATCTACATAGACACAAGGACACAACCTTGACTTCAACCGCTATTCGTAAACCACATTGGCATTATCACGGTACAGTTGTTTAGCAATTAGGTCTGCAACCTTAATTAGTGTAATTTATGGCCAACTTGGTGATTATTTGTATAAGTTAGTAACAGTAACTATAGTTGGCGTCTGTTTGGGTGCACCCATCTTCAAGAAGATGTACTTAAGTCGTTGAGAGAATTCAAGATGTCATTAAAATCTTCGATTTCATGGAGGCTTCTTCCAGTACGGGAGCGTACTATTGGGCACGAGTATCCTGTGTCCTTACTCGATTATAATCATTAGGGCGACTACAGGAGCTAAATTAGAAACTCTATTTGTGGCCGGTTCAAACTTCGAAATACTGTTAGAATAAAGTTCTAATCAGCTTGCACTACAAAGTGGTTGTTACGTCAGTCACTGCGGGCCGAATCGTGCGAAATGAGTGGTTTTTTTGCGATTTACAAAAAAATATTGATTGGACTAATCAAATAAAACACTGTGATGCTAATACGAGTATGTTGCTTGTAGAATTATTTGCCAAAAAATCAGAATGATCGCATGTATTTTAGTATGGTTTTTACTCGTTATAAGATTTTATTTGAGATAAGTTCATGATTTTTTTATGGAGTAAAATTAGTTGTATTATGTTTTCAAAACACTACTAACATACTAGCATATATCCTGAAGAATATCAAATATTTTTCTGGTTTTGATTATTGCTACTGACTACTCAGTATCTATCAGTAGTCCCCTTAACGCGTGACAAAGTAACAAACCGATAGACAGACAAATATACTTTTGCAAATATACGTGCCCACATACTGGGTCCATGCCTGCATTATTGTGAAGGTATACACACCTTCTTATAACACCTACTCTATGGACTACATTGCTACGCAACACTTGTATGTTGATTTATATTACTATACTCTATGGTGTTGATACTTTGAAGTTTGTGTGTCTTTATAATAAAACTATCTTTTCCTTTCAATGTATTTCTATTCAATTTAATAATTTAACATGGTAGCAGAGCGTGTACGAAGTAACGAGATTTAAGTGAGTAACCCTGTCGCATTTGTTTTTAAAATGTCGAGCACAAAAATCGACTCTCTTACGAGAGAAAACTACGACACATGGGTCATACAAGCTGAGGCCGTACTAGTAAGACAAGAACTGTGGAAATACATCGAAAATAATGCTACTGAAGCTGACAAAGAAGGTGACAGACAAGCAAGATCAGAACTGATTCTTATAATCGCTCCTTCTGAACTCAAACAAATTAAAAAATGTACAACAGCTAAAGCATTATGGGAAAAACTGAAAGATACCTACGCCAGCAAGGGACCTGCACGAAAGGCATCCCTCTTGAAACAACTGATCCTAACAAAATTAGAAGGACACGACGTACGTGATCATCTCAACAAATTCATGGACATAGTTGACAAACTGGCAGACATGGATATAGCCATAAACGAACACTTGTTGACAATCATGATGTGGTACAGTCTCTCATCCGAATACGAGAATTTCAGAGTCGCTATCGAAACACGAGACACTCTTCCTAAGCCAGATGTGCTGAAAAACAAAATTATCGAAGAATGTGAAGCTCGTCATAGCAAAACTTTAGAAAACAACGACAAACCTGAAAATTTCACTCATGAAGAAGCGCTATACGCCACATGTAAAATTTGCAAACAAAGAGGTAACATCTTTAAACGCAAAACCCACAAAATCTGTACTAACTGCTGGAAGAAAAACAATGAGAAACCAACCAAAAACAACAACGGTTCTCATAAGAACAATTATGCTACACAGTGCCTCCTCACACAAAACGAGAAGCCTAGAAACAGCATTTGGGTCTTAGACAGCGGTTGTACGTCTCACATGACATACCAACGAGAATTATTTACGACCATTGAGCAAATATCCAGAAAATTAAACTTCGCCACTAAAGAATATACTGCAAAGATTGAAGGTAAAGGCACAGTAACATTTTTATCCAAAAATGGTAGCGGTATTGCCCGTACACACCTAAAAGACACGCTGTATGTACCTAGTCTTTGTACTAATTTGATGTCCGTTAGTAAAATGACAGATGCAGGATGCTCTGTCCTCTTTACGAAGAACAAAGCAACGGTCAGAAACACAAAAGCTGGAATAACGCTCACTGCTTTCAAAGAAGAAGATGGTCTCTACTATATTAAACCAAATAAACATGAGCGCAACAACCTGGCCAATGATAACGATGACGTTACAACTACTACGAAGAAAACGAACTCATCAAACATCAGCGACTGGCACAGAAAACTTGGTCACATGAACGCCAAAGATATGAAACTTGCACTCATAAACGAGAACTTAGTTGGCTTGAACTTCGATGCTTCTGAAACCTTGCCAGAATGTGAAATCTGCATCCAAGCAAAACTGCATCGAGTACCAGCTCCCCGTGAGAAAAATACTCAAAGAACAACAGAACGCTTAGAAATCGTTCATAGCGACGTGTGTGGACCTATACAAACGCCCACAATCAGCGAAAACAAATACTTCGTTACCTTTATTGATGACTATAGCAGGTACAGTCGAATTTACCTCATCAAAACCAAGAACGAAGTATTCGACAAGTTCAAAGAGTTCAAACATCTAGCGGAGACACAAACTGGAAACAAAATTAAGTTTTTACAGTCAGACAATGGTACTGAATACATCAATAAAGAGTTTGACACTTATTTAAAATGTTGCGGAATACAGCGAAGGCTCAACGCACCTTATACCCCGAATCAAAACGGAGTTGCAGAAAGAAAGAACCGCACCCTCGTGGAGAAAGCGAGAGCAATGATGATTGACGCACATACACCATTAAAATTCTGGGGCGAAGCAGTCTTCACTGCAAACTACCTATCAAACAGGAGTATTAACAGCGCTATCCAGAACGAAACGCCATTCGAACGATGGGTTGGCAGAAAGCCATGTATCAATCATTTGTACGTGTTCGGTTGCAAGACTTTTGTCTTGAAGAAAGGCATCAACGGTCATAAATTTGCACCAAAGGCAATTCCTGGCATGTTTGCGGGATACTCTGAAACAAGCAAAGCTTTCAGAATTTTCATACCCTCGAAGAACAGTATTGTTACATCGAAAGATATTCGAGTGGTGAAGAACATGTTCTACGATGAACATAATAAAACTGAACTTTCCAAATTGTTCAATGGAATCCAAAGTTCATCAGATCAACACAAACAAACGTCACAACAAACATAACGCAAGCAAGTGACTATTACGTTTGACGATAACAAAGGAGATAACCAGCACAGTGATACAGACACCGATGATCGAGGTGACAACGGAACTTCATCACCACATTTAGATGAAAACACTCAACGGATCGAACCAGTAAACATTGAAAGTGAGTACGAATCTCTTTCCGGGTTATCCAATGATGACGATGATGATGAACCTGTTCATAATGCTGTTGCTGAAAATGGGACTAATGAAGCGAGATCTTTGAGAGATAGGACTAAAATCACAGCTCCTAAGCGCTACGATGATTTTATTTTGGCAGCTGTTGAAGAAATCGAAAACCTTCACAAGCCTAAAGAACCTATCACTTTCAGAGAAGCATTAGAATCTCCTGACCGAAACAAATGGCAAGAAGCTATGAAAAATGAAATGGCATCTCTGAACGAAAGCCAAACCTGGGATCTGGTTGATTTACCTATAGGACGAAAAGCCCTGCCTTGTAAATGGGTATATAAAGTTAAAATGAATCCTGATGGTTCCGTCGAAAGGTACAAAGCCAGAATGGTTATCAAGGGCTACTCTCAGCAACCTGGAGTAGACTACGATAAAACGTTCAGTCCAGTGGTTCGCCTGAGCACTGTGCGAGCACTGCTTGCCATAGCTGCAAAAGAAAATCTGAAATTATGCCAGTTCGATGTGTCAACAGCTTTCCTAAACGGCACAGTCGAAGAAGAAATTTAAGCACGATTCAAGATAACTACTAAACCTGCATCATATTTCCTTGGGTTGGAAATTGACGAGCGCAAGGACCAGACCATTACACTATGTCAGAAGGCCTACACAAAGAAAGTTTTGGAAAAATATGGAATGTCCAATTGCAAATCAGCACCAACGCCCATCATCAAAGAACATGAGACGGGAGAGGATGAGAACACGAATTTCCCGTACAGACAAGCCGTGGGTGCTTTAGCATACTTATCAGTAGGCACAAGGCCTGATATTTCATATGCTGTGGGTGTCGCATCCAGAAATCTTGGAGCACCTACTAAACAAGATGTCATGCTGGTAAAACGCATGTTTCGATATTTGAAAGGGACCCAACAGAACGGGCTGACTTACATGAAGGAGTCACCCTCATATTTGGTCTGTTATAGTGACTCAGATCATGCAGGAGACCAGACTACCGGCAGATCGACATCTGGAACGATGTGCTTATTCTCTGGAGCTGCTATTAGCTGGAGAAGCCAGAAACAAAAGACTGTCGCCATTTCCTCAACAGAAGCGGAAGTGATTGCAGCCAGTGAAGCTGCTCAAGAGATTATATGGTTAAATAGACTACTCAAGGATCTGTCCAAGAACACAGAGAAGCCGGTGCTAAACCTAGATAATGAGTCAGCTATTAAACTTGCTAAAAATCCGCAATATGAATATCACAAACGGACTAAGCACATCAAGCTGAAACATTTCTTTGTGAGAGAATGTGATAGCAACGGAGACTTAAATGTCCAACACGTTCCGTCGGAGTTGCAGTTGGCCGACATGCTAACGAAGCCACTGTTTGGCCCTAGGCTACAAGATTTAAGTTCCAGAATGGGACTCAAGAATTTATTTATAAATTTTTAAAAACGTGAGAGGATGTGAAGGTATACACACCTTCTTATAACACCTACTCTATGGACTACATTGCTACGCAACACTTGTACCTATGTTGATACTTTTAAGTTTGTGTGTCTTTATAATAAAACTATCTTTTCCTTTCAATGTATTTCTATTCAATTTAATAATTTAACAATTATAATATTAAAAAGATGTAAAGGTGGTTACTTTGGATGTAGAGGGTAATCTTAAACTAAATATTCCGCGAGTGTCTAAGCTATATTTAAAAATACAGGACGTTCCCGTGGGTTCATTTCTGGATATAATATAATATGTAGATGTACTGTACCGTCGATGTCAATATGAAAAGAAGAAGAGAATAGCATGTATCAGGAAGGTGATGTCATTTAAGGGTAGGATACATCCCATCAAACTGAACAATAGGGTAGGTGACACCACAAAACAATAATTCCAAGACACCTATCTCTATAAAAAACACTTTATTTTGGGCCTGAAAACCCGATTTATTTTCAATTAATTGCCAAATTCGATTTATAGTTGCTTTGAAGTCAATAAATAGTTAAGTCATTGAGTTGAAAAAACAGTGACGTCACAGTTGGCTATTGCCATACAAAATCTATGAGCGAATCGCGTTTTGACAGCTCTTAAAAAGTATCTCAATTGATTGGTGTGTCATCTATCCCATTACCTATATCATAGACTTAGTATATACTGCCGTAAGTCTATGACCTATATACAGAGACCAACATAGTAATACTTACACATGGGTTCATTATTAATACACATGGGTTTATTAATAGGTCGGTCGGAACTCGTGATCCTTTCAATACAGACCTGAGGCCCTACTCTCTAATGTCCGTCCGTCCGTCCGTCTCTATCCGTCTCTCTCGCGCACGTCTGCAGATGAGTACGAGTGAGAGATGTATTGAAGTACGATTACGATTTGGAGTCGATTTCGATTTTTCGAGTATGACTAAAATCGTTTATTCCCATCCACCACCCCCAATTCTACCACCCGGGGTGGTGGATGGGAATAACTAGAAGCGTTAACGCGTTTAACATTTATTCCCATCTACCCCCCTGGTAAAAGTGATTTTAACGTTTATTCCCATCCACCACCCCCAATTCTACCACCCGGGGTGATGGATGGGAATAACTAGAAGCGTTAACGCGTTTAACATTTATTCCCATCTACCACCCCTGGTAAAAGTGATTTTAAGGACCATACTCGAAAAATCGTTATTCAGTTTGATGGTCCATACCGCTTCTTTAAATAAACACCTTTCTGACATACGCCGTATTGATCAAACTTCGTGTTAACAATCTAAGTTAGAAACCCTTTTGTCAAGTGAGCGGAAAATAGGAAAGGCATCTGGAGACCTGCTCTAAAAGGAGCAAAGAAAGGAATTTATATTAAATTGTAAGAATAGGTTCTGAGCTGGAACCTTTGCTTACAGCAACTAGCACGCTCGCTACTACCTATTAAATGTTTCTGAGAAGACAGCCTGCAAGGCTCGGGGCGCACAACACGATAATATTTATTACTAGATTCTGCCCGCGACTTCGTACGCGGATCCTGTTGCTTATGCCAGCGACAACGGGGTCGTCACAATCGAAGATCTGAAACGTCTGATGTCGAATTCTAAGAGCCCGGGGACGGGAAAACAACGGGATACGCGAGACGATTCGAGACGTTCCAGATCTTTCATTTTTATAAGTTAACAGGAAATGCCCATCAGAATAAACATTTTTATAAGTCAACAGGAAATGCCCATCAGACCTAACAACTTTTGCTAAGACGTCATTCCTATATGCCTATTTCCTGTTATGGTGTAACTGGGCTCTTGGAGTTCCACAACAGGTGTTCCAGATCTTCAAATTTATTCTCTCAGCAGAAAATGCTCATCACGTGGATCAATTTTTGATATAGTACCATTTTTAAATCTCTTATAGTTTAGCTGGTCTGTTGCGGTTCTGCATCAGGTGTTCAAGTCTCCAAGATAAATTATAGCTTATTTGTTGCTCAGAATGAAAAACATTAAAATCCGTCCAGCAGTTCCGAAGATTAGCGTGTACAAACAAACAGACAGATTTTTTTTTTGGATTTGTGCTCTATTACTGTTTCACCCTGTTTGTAAACCTGTGTCTTTACATTGATTATATTAAAAAAGAAATAATTGAGGGAATTATTTCTTTTTTAATATATTCAATGTAAAGACACAGTTTTTTTACTGTTTTGTTATATGTATATAGATATAGATAGTTGATAAATACTAACATACCGCTAATCGTCCTAAACATTTACGCGCATAATTGTAGCACGTACGCTGACACTGCATGTTCTTGCTCTACTTTAGATAAAGTTGACCGTTGGAAATATTTAGGTGTCACCATTGACTCCAATCTAAATTTCCGTAAACAAATCGAGTTACTATGTACTAGAGTACGCAAACTAACATAAGTTTTTAAGAATTTACGTAATAAAGCCGAATATGAATTAATAGAACAGGTCTATTTAGCGTTTTGTCAGTCTATTCTAATCTATTGTATAACATCCTGAGGTGGCACGGTAAATTTAAGTCTTCTCCCTCTAGAACGCCCGAACATATCATTCTTTTAGATTTCCTAAACGGGGCTCTACAAAGCATATAATGTACCGCCAGTACGGCAGTTATTTCTCACATAAAATACTACACCGGCACTAGACACTTCCCTATGACCCAGTTCCTTCCGATAGAAGAAAGAATCTAAGGACCTGGTTTGCACAAAGCCTTAACTAGACATGCGTTTGCTAATCTATTTGATGTGTTTTTAAGACCTTTAAATTATAGCGCTCTTTTGAACATTTGTTCAAAAGAGCATTTGTTCAAGGTAATTTAAAGGTCAGAATTGATCAACCTTTTTACTTAACTACGCGGTAATAGACCAGGAGTTTAAAAAATGTCGCGATCTGAATTATATTCGTTGACCGTATATATATGATCTCCGCTAGGAGTAATAGTGTTCTGTGTATATGATGCTCTATGTCGTTGACACTCAATGAACCGTTATGCTAAGTATTCTACACTTTGCGTTTTACCCACAGAGCATGATGAGAGCTTGTTTTACCCCTTCTACGACTATGAATATACCTATACGCATATAAATATAAATCGAAATCGAAAGCATTTTATGATCAAAAACAACAAACCGTTTGTGCAGTCAAAAGTTTCACGATGACACAACCAAGGTAATGCTTCCTAAGGATTTGGCGTCATATGGGTGTCGTCGCCAAAATCGTAATCAGCGAGGATTATGTCAAGGAAAGTTCAAAATGCCGCAACAGGCCGCCAGACATTGATACCGGCCCGTATATATAAACAATTCGAAACTGACAAATGGACAATACGTAGTAAATCCTCAAAATGTTCGCAAGTGTCTTTATTGTGTCCTTAATCATTGGTGCCGGTAAGCATTTACGTTTTGTTTTAATAACTTCGTAAGTTATGGAGCTACGCATCATCAGCTTAGATTTTGGATTTGCGTTCTCGTCGGGTTTTCGATATATTATACAACATCGCTCTATCTTTAGCGCGATCGTTTTCCTCCTCACTGCGTTATTCGAGTTTGTTTTTATATCGATGTTGTACAAGATTTTCTTTGCCTAGATGAAAGCGAACAGTTCATATAGGTACTAAGGTATTCAAAAAGATGTTCATGTCTTGTAACTATTTTTATTTCTTTTATTATTGTACATATGTGCAGTCTCTTAGCAGTAGGTACTGCTGTATTCTAGTTTTTACTTTTTTTTTTTACTTTGCACACGTCAGAAATTTGTCCTGTCTCGTGAGTGTACAAACAGTCAGACCCTGAACAACTGTCTGTGGGTCATGCAAATATTTGTTCAGTGCGGGAATTGAACTCGCGACACGCGGCCTAGCAGCGAATCGCTTAGCAACTGCGCCAACCATGCTGTCAGTTAGTTAAGTAATTTGTAAGTTCTTTACATTTTTTCTCAGACAAATATATTTAACAGACGTTTTAAACGTATTTTAATATGCTTCTCATAATCAAACTACTACCTAATACGAACCTATTGAAGAGTTTCACAGTGGCATATCGTTGTTTTAAATGAGACATGAGTCAAGATTCGTCATAACAGTTTACTGCAGTTAAGATTTGAATTAAGTATAGCAGAATTTAAAAAGTTGACAAACCTGTCGATATTTGATATTAATCTAATATTTATTATCCTGCAGTGAAAGTAGTTTAAAAACTTGAATACACGTCAAAGTTGAATGTGCGAATATCAATCACACAGAACTTCGTCGTTTTAAATGCATTTAAAACCTAATAAAACATAGAGATAAAAGATAAAGATGCATTTATTTGTATAAACATGTGTGACATGATACATAGAAATGCACATATGGATGGAAAACATGTTTGGAAGATTCAACATGTTTTGCCATATTCGGCGTACAAAATAGTTCATTGTTAGTATTATAGAAATTACAAATTAAGAAATAATTAAATTACATTAGTCAAAAAAATTACAATAGTCAAAATTCAATCAATTCAAATATATAATAGGCATGATGACAAATTTTGAAAAACTGTCCTGTAATATTCGAAAACGTAAATTATTTACAATCAATTTTATATTTTTGGCCACAGTTAAGGTTTAATAGTTAAAAAAGACATTTTAGTTTTTCGATTTGAAATTCCCACCGAAACGCTCACCAGTGTCATGGCGTCGCCGGCGCCGGTGACGTCACACTTGACGAATGCAAAACGTCAACACAACAAAGCTAGAGGTTTCGTACGTGTAAACAAATTATTAATTTGCGAATTGCGATTATTAAAATGAATTCGAAAAAGTACAAGTGTTGTGCGGTCCCGTAGTGCGGGAACACATCAATACAAACCCCAAATAAGTTATTTATGTTCGTAATCCCACCTCTGGAAAGTTTGAATATAATCCAATAACACTCAACTGATGTACAGGATGGCTCTTCGCTTCTGCGATGCTTCCACATCAGAAAAGCTATGGCATGTTTGCAGCCTCCTAGTGAAGCTACACAATCATGACATTCGACTGAATTTACTGTCTCTTGCTGTTCATCCATTAATAAAGTTACTGCATACGACTTGGCATGCACTTTATGTTCTGGGCAGATTTTTCCTATCATTGTGCACAGATTTGCTTCGCGTTTAAGGGCAGGTATACCCAATTTTCCCAATTTCACATAACTTTGATTCAATAGTAAACAAAGAAATAGTGATTTTTTAAAGCCAAAAAAAATAGATATTATAGTTGACTATATTTACTAAGATAATTTGTGGTTCAAAACATGATATCAAAAACTTCACTCGATGAAAAAAAAATCCGAACAGGAGCCTAATTCGAATATGTTTTTATGTTTTTCTTATTTTACTTGAAGAATATGAAAGTTTTACTTCCAAAAAAAATATCTAAGCAAAGTTAATAACATATAGAACAATTATTTGTGGTTAAATTTTGCAAAACAATTTAATCCTTTTAATAATAAATTATTATATAAGAAAACGGCTTGCGCACGTGGATTCAGTCGCCCGCCAGGCCTTGACGAGGTAGGACCTATGTCCCTTTTGCTGGCGCACGGCTGTCCCGCCAATTTATCAAACGATTTATTTAAAGAACGTAGTGTAATTATAACAGTACAGTCTTTTTTAACCGACTTAAAAAAAGGAGGAGGTTTCACAATTTGACCGTAGGATAACTTCGTCGTTTATGAACCGATTTAGATGATTCTTTTTTTGTTGGAAAGAAGATATTCCAAGAGTAGTATCATGACCATGAAACTAGGATCTGATGATGGCATCTCAGAGAAATCGAGGGAAACCTTTGAACATCGTAGTGCGACTAGTGCGTTTGTTTTTTTGTTCATTGAGTATTTTAGAGCACTACTATTTAAAGAAAGTCTGGACTCGATCTGATGATGGAACCCGAAGACAGTCGAGGGCACTCCTCAACGATTCACAATAATTAGGTGGTGTTTGGGCTTGATTAATTTGTATTGATGAGAACTTTACACCTAAATGGGTTGTGGTCATCTTTAGGGGTCTGATGATAAAGACGAAGGACAGTCAAAGGAACTCCTCAACGTTTTACAGTAGCTACCTTGTGTTTGGATTTAATTCATTTCTATTGATGAGAACTTTGCACCCATATGGGTTATAAGTGCCATTAGTTACATTAAGTGCCATTGGTCTGATGATGGAGACCATAGACAGTCGAGGGAATTCCTCAACGAACGAGTTTACAATCTCACGAGATAGATTATAATCTAACAGTATTTACAATTTTACGGTGACACATACAACAAATAAAGCATGTGTCACTTCGTGAGATAAAAACAATGTAAGAAACCTATTTAATTATTTTAAACCCTGGGAATTTGTACCTAGTCAAAAAGTAAGTAGGTACAAATTCCCTCGAGAATAGTCTCGTCACAGGTGCGCGTATGCAAACTACTTATAAAAAACATCGAGAAATGTTAATTTAATTTCGACCGTACGCCGAGGGCGTAAAGTACCTACTTCCTTCTTCCGTTCGAGTTGTTTATCATCCTTTTGCTTATAGTTTCCTTTGTATTTTTTGTTAATGTTTTTTTGTTCATGCTTTTTGTATGAATTAAAAGATTGTCTAGCGAACAATACTAGACACCGCTAGAGGATTCGCGAATATTTTTTGTGTGTCTGCTAATAGTATGAAAGCACAGCGCAGGCGCCGCATAAGTAGTTAGTTTTGTTTTCGACATTGGAACCGGCGGTTTTGTTTTGTTTTGTTTTCGATATTCAAGCAGTCAGTTTCGTTTCGATATCCGAATAGTAACAGTTCTTTCCGATTATAGTTTCAGCTCAGTTTTTCCAGTATTGTCTGCTTGTAGTGTCTTACCATAGTCAAATAGTGTTTCATTTCTTCTCCATCTACAATAATAGTGCAGTATTTTCCAAACCCACCTCTCCGTTCTACGAAGCTAACGTTTACACCCGGAACTTTCGGTACAGGGCGGTTAGTGGCTCAGATTTGGTTCCGTTATAGTTTTTGAATTTCCAAACACGAGTCCACCCGTCTGGTACACAAATAATTGAATAAATTACGACTTGCAGCAATTTGCATTTACAATATCTATTCAAATTAATTTATTACATTCAAATGTTAGGTTTTCGCAATTACTACCTATTATGATAAATCAAGCTGACAATTTAATAAAATAAGTTGACCTACTGCCTACACGACACGCTTACCTATACTGTGACACTTCGCTCAGCTTTGGGTTCAAGTCGGCGACGCGTGTGCACGACTCGTTTCGCGTAAAGGGTGGTAGCGTTAAATACCTAATTTGCTTGGCGCAGACGGCCTTAAGTTGTACGTAGCTTACAGCGTCATCGCCATAGGGTGCCCTGGAAGACCATAAACAAAGAAACGAAACAAATAAAGGTTCACTTTAAGAATAATATTACAAAAGTGCATTTCAAAGACATACTTTTATCATGCTAATAGATGTATTTGGTTTGTCATAATACTCAAAAGAGCAGCGGCAGCCCAGTGGTCACACCCCCGACTTGTAAATCGTGGGTTCGAACTCGAACCTAGGCAGGCGAATTACTTTGTGTAATTTATTTCATCACCGCTGCTCTCAAAACGGTGATGAAAACATCGTGAGGAAACCGGCATGTCCTAGAACCAAAAAAATCAAAGACGTGAAATCTACCACTGGGCCCACGTGGTTGATTTCCTCTCATAGAGAGGAGGCCTGTGTTCCAGCAGTGGGAACATTAATAGGCTGATGATGATGATGAATACTCAAAATATTGTGATTAATGATTACATAGATTATTACATTTATAAAATGTGTTGTAGTATTATTATAGGTCCGTATAGGTCGTCCGTGTGGTGTCGGACGTAAAGAATAACACCATCCCATATCTTCCCGTGGGTGTCGTAAGAGGCGACTAAGGGACTTACCAGAGAATGGGCAGCAGCGCTCTCTGTGTCTTATGTAAGAACTGCACTCACTGCGATCGCCAACCCGCTTGCCAAGCGTGGCGATTATGGCAAAACCCTCCAATGAATAGCGCAACAAAGAAATGGCCCCTAGTGCCCGGCAGCCCGTCTACCCTCGACTACGGCAGCGGTCAAGGCTACGGCGTGGCAAGGGGTGCGAAGAATCTCCGGAAGGGATCCGGCTGCCAATACCAACGACTGGACCTGGCAACATATAACACGCGCACACTCCGGACCGACGAGAAGATAGCGGAACTAGAAGAGGAGTTGAGCAGGCTGCGATGGAGTATTGTGGGATTATCTGAAGTCCGAAGAGAGGGGGAGGACACGATAATCCTGAAATCCGGCAACCTGCTCTATTTCCAAGAGGGTGACCGGCAGTCCCAGGGTGGTGTTGGGTTTATCGTCCACAAGTCCCTTGTGAACAATGTGGTGAAGATCGAGAGTGTGTCGACCAGGGTGGCGTACCTTATACTCAGAATATCCTCAAGATATTCGCTGAAGGTCATACAGGTCTACGCCCCGACCTCGGCACACCCCGACGACGAAGTGGAGACCATGTATGAGGATATATCTAAAGCCATGCATGGTTCCAAAACTCACTTCACAGTTGTCATGGGGGACTTCAACGCGAAACTGGGCAAACGAGACGGGGATGAGCTGCAGGTGGGGCAATTTGGAGTTGGACATCGGAATCGCCGGGGTCACCAACTGGCTAGTTTTATGGAGAAGGAGGGCCTCTATATGATGAACTCCTTCTTCAAAAAGCGTGAGCACAGGAAGTGGACCTGGCAGAGCCCCGATGGTGCAACTAGAAATGAGATCGACTTCATCATGTCAACCAAGAAGCAAATGTTCAATGATGTCTCTGTGATCAATTCGGTGAAAACCGGGAGCGATCACCGCATGGTAAGAGGCACATTGAACATCAATATCAAGCTTGAAAGGTATCGACTGATGAAGTCTACGCTCCGTCCAGCACAGATCCAAATCCGAAACCCCGAGAGCTTTCAGCTTGAACTCCAGAACCGTTTCGAGTGCCTAGGAAGCTCAGTGGACGAATACAACGATGGGTTCGTGGAAACTGTCCATACGACCGGGTCTAAGTTCTTCAAGGCGCGTCGTACAGATCAGAACAAGAGACTCTCCGAGCACACTCTCAAGCTCATGAAGGAGCGGCGTGAGATGACCCTGCAGTCTTCAGACGAGGCGTGTAAATACCGGCAGCTCAATAGACGGATCTCTAAATCCTTGAAGAGCGACCTCCGCCGCTTTAATACCGAGCGTATTAAAGACGCGATTGAGCGGAATAAAGGCTCCAAGGTATTTGCAAGGGATCTGGCTATTGGGCAGAGCCAGCTCACGAAACTGAAGACCGACGATGGTAGGATCTTATCCGCCAAACCGGAGCTTCTGAGGGAGATCGAGAGCTTCTATGGACAGTTGTACACGTCAACCAGTAAACCCGTCGTAGATCTAGCAAACGACCCAAGAGCTAGACTGACCCGACACTATACCGAAGACATCCCGGACGTCAGCCTGTACGAGATTAGGATGGCTCTGAAGCAGCTCAAAAACAACAAGGCACCGGGTGATGACGGAATTACGGCCGAACTCCTGAAGGCGGGTGGAAAACCGGTACTTAAGGCCCTTCAGAAGCTGTTTAATTCCGTCATACTTGAGAGAAAAACGCCACAGGCATGGTGCAGGGGTGTGGTGGTGCTCTTCTTCAAAAAGGGTGACAATGCCCGGCTGAAGAATTATAGGCCCATCTCACTTCTAAGCCATGTCTACAAGTTGTTTTCTAGAGTCATCACGAATCGTCTCGCGCGCAGGTTTGACGATTTCCAGCCACTCGAACAAGCCGGTTTCCGAAAAGGCTTTAGCACCGTGGACCACATACATACGCTGCGGCAAGTTATACAGAAGACAGAAGAGTATAACCTGCCTCTCTGTTTAGCGTTTGTGGACTACGAGAAAGCCTTCGATTCGATCGAACCTGGGCTGTACTGCAGTCTCTTCAACGGTGCCAAATCGACTATCGGTACATCGAAGTGTTGAAGTGTTTGTACAAAAACGCCACCATGTCAGTCCGACTTCAGGACCAAGGCTCGAAACCTATCCTCCTGCAGCGAGGTGTGAGACAGGGAGACGTCATATCTCCGAAACTGTTCACCGCTGCACTGGAGGATGTCTTCAAGGTTCTGGACTGGAGAGGGCTAGGCATCAACGTCAATGGCGAGTACATCACTCACCTTTGGTTTGCCGATGATATAGTGGTAATGGCTGAGACCATGGAGGACCTCAGTACAATGCTCGATGACCTCAGTAGAGCTTCCGGAAGAGTGGGTCTAAAAATAAACATGGATAAGACTAAGGTCATGTTAAATGCCCATGTCACACCCACTCCTATCAAGATCGGAGACTCTACTCTCGAAGTTGTAGACAATTATGTGTACCTGGGACAAACAGTCCAGTTAGGTAGGTCTAACTTCGAGAAAGAGGTCAATCGTCGAATCCGACTCGGTTGGGCAGCGTTCGGGAAATTGCGCGGTATCTTCTCGTCCAACCTACCGCAGTGTCTCAAGACGAAAGTCTATGACCAGTGTGTGTTGCCAGTGATTACATACGGGACCGAAACGTGGTCGCTCACAATGGGCCTCATCAGAAAGCTTAAAGTCACCCAAAGGGCAATGGAGAGGGCTATGCTCGGAGTTTCCTTGCGCGATCGAATCAGAAATGAAGACATCCGCAAGAGAACAAAGGTTACCGACGTAGCCCGAAGAATTGCCAAACTTAAGTGGCAGTGGGCAGGGCACATTGCACGCAGAACGGATGGCCGATGGGGCCGCAAAGTTCTGGAGTGGCGACCGCGAACCGGAAGACGTTGCGTTGGAAGGCCTCCCACTAGGTGGACCGATGACCTGGTGAAGGTTGCAGGAATCCGCTGGATGCGAGTCGCACGGGACCGGTCAATGTGGCGACACTTGGGGGAGGCCTATGTCCAGCAGTGGACGTCTTTCGGCTGAAATGATGATTATTATAGGTACTTACATGAAAGTTTTTATATTTCTAAATTCTGCTGAACAAAAGTCTTTATTTGATGCAATAAAAATCTCCCAACATCATCACATCGGTTTTAGGCAAATTAGCACTGTTTGCCTTACTATACCCTTGTTCCATCCGTGTATCATAAGATAAATCACAAAACCACAGAAATCCGACCGTTTGTTTACGCGAGTTATCAAAAGTGACGTCATGCGCTGTGATTGGTGTTCAACTTAATATGGCGGACAGGCATTCTGTAGATTTTAATTATCGTATAGTTTATCAATCCCGCTCTTAATAATAAAAATAATGCGTGTTTCGTATTCCACAATTCAAGTGTTTTTAAATAAATACAATATTTTAGTAATTTTCAATTACTGTCATCATCCCTATTACAGTAAATGCAAAAAAAAAATTAAAAAAAAAATTGCAACCATTACATTAATAAAACTTAAATTACATATTAAATTATATAAATTCAAAATTTGTCATTCAAAAACTCCGTAACATTATAGTATCCCTTAATAATAAACATTTTTTTAGTTCTCTCTTGAATGAATTAATATTCAATATCATAGGGGAATTAGGAATTTTATTGTATATTCATAGTAACGGAATCAGTCATTAAAAATTTATATATAAAGGGTGTAAAACACCTCTTAACGAAGCTGAAAGGCACTTATTCTCCTCGTCATTGAGATCATTTTTTTGTTCTACACCATACCTGGGGCCTAATTCTGTAAAATTACCAACTTGTCAATAGTGTGTCAGTAGTGTGTAAGTAGTGTCTCAATAGGCTAATCATTAACATTTGGTATTCTACAAATTATCTATGATCATTGACTTACGACTGTAGTGCCATTGAAACGCCATAGAAGACTATTGTAATCAATTGTAATAATTGGTATTCTGCTCCACTATAATGTGTCAATGTCATCATGATAGCCAAAGTTACGGTAGTCTGTAAATATTTTAAGTGTATTTGAAAGTTGTGTCTATCGTGTTTGAAAAGTGTTTTGACCATCGAACCGCCATTGTGAAGCCATCGAACAACGAAAACATTGAAAAATATTGTACCGCCACACTATCGACACACTACTGAGACACCCACTAATGAAACGCCATTGAAGTTTTTGCAGAATACCAAATTTGCAACAGTGGCAACATAATGTCTGTAGTGTGTCGATAAAGTTTCAATGGCGTGTTGCTTAACACAAAGTTACAGAATTGGGCTCCTGGGAACCTTCTGGTTACGGAGATATTAGAGGTCAAAGTTACAACTCTTTGACAAGTTTTTTTTTAAATTCAGGTTTTTAATGCAAGATTTTTACTTTAAACACCTCCACGACCCCCGTACTATTCAATCCATCCATCAGCACAATGTTTTAAGTGCGTTACATTGAGTTCTACCACAAAACATGATTTTTCACCCCAAAAAAAAAAGTAGTTTCCCAGCAATCATTTTTGCGTAAAGTTACTTAGTTTGATGTACAGAATGCTTGGTTAACGGCTTCGTGTTGCGGTCTTTTACACCCTGTATTTTAACTGAGCTAGGGCAAAACTTATGTCTAATCTCTATGGGATTACATTATTTCAGAGGTAAAGTGGGTCAGTGGAATATTTGACTACGAGACTATCTAGATAGATTACCAGTTCCAAATAATCTTCGGTCAACAACGTCTCATAATACTGGTCATAACTACCTAATTCGTAGTACCTATGTCAGTAGAGCTACATAATAATTTACAATACATATTATCTACATTAAACTGATAAATGTGCACGATATACTCTGGTAAAAAGTGTATGCAAAATGTGAATGTTTTTTTAGAAGATTTCAAAATTCCGGTTCAAAATTCTAAAGATATCGTAAAATTTGGAAACCCTGTTACAGATATACAGATGCATTATTCCATAATAAGTATTGAATTAGACAGCAGTAGAAACTTTAACTTTTGTTTTTTTTTTTCCACAGTTTTTTGCAGTGACGAACAGGCGAAGCTTAGACTTTATTATGAGTAAGTTAGATAGAATAATATACCAAACTAGCTGATGCCCGCGGCTTCGCCCGCCCGCAAATTATATACTAAAACATTCCTCTTGAATCACTCTATCTATTAAAAAAACCCGTTGCTTATTTTTAAAGATCTAAGCATACATAGGGACACACGCGGCGTGCGACTTTGTTTTATAATATGTAGTGATAGTGATAGTGAAAACAGTGACAGCCGCTCGGGCCGATCTTTAGGTTAAGCCGTGCTTGCCTAGGTTGGTCTGTGGATGGGTGACCACCCATTACATACCGAGTTTCTTCCGTGCCTCGGAAAGCACATTAAACAGTTGGTCCCGGCTGTCATTTGTGATCTTTGACAGTCGTTACAGATAGTCAGTGGCCCAAAAACCAAAAAGTGACTACCAGTCTTACCAAGGGGTATCGTATTACCCAATACTAACTGGGTTGTGGAGGTCACATAGGCAGTCGCTCCATGTAAAATACTGGTATTCAGCTGCATCCAGTCAGACTAGAAGCCGACCCCAACATAGTTGGGAAAAGGCTAGGCAGATGATGATAGTGAAGTCCTCGCTTTCAGTATACGTTATACGTAGATAGATGATCTATCTGTACTGAAAACGAGGACAATGGGGACTATCGTTTTTGAGCTCACCAGATGGCGCACTGTCGAGTAAGGTCCTGTCAGTAATTCTGTTTAATACTTTTAAAGCACCAATAACTTCGTAAAAAAGTTTATTTTATTACGTATAACAACACAGTGTAAGCTTTACATATATATCTACAATATTCTTTCCAAAATTAGCAAGCATGAAACATTTAGAAATCATTCTACCTCCAAGTAGGTAGGTACTAATAATATTATGATCTTATGTTGACTTAAAATCTTCAAGTCATAATTAATCAGGAATGGGCTCAATCTAGAACACAATAGTGAGTATTAGTATAAATACGTGAAAAAAGGCACGCAACGCGCGAACACTCTATGACATCTGACATTTTGGAGGACCTTAGTCTACACAAGCGCCTCTAGTGGCAAATTCACACGCGACAGCCCCCATTAACACCGTCTTACCGTTATCCCAATTTATTAAAGTTTTCGTAGTATATCTTGTCCTCCATTCATCTTTATCACTCAGCCATTTCACTAGTCACCCCATTTCTAGACATCGTCACACAATCCATGCATTTTTTTTTGTTTCTAGCCCGCTTGACTATCCACATTGACGCTCAACATTTCTATAATACAAGTTCCTCATTCTTGTGAAAATGCCTACCTGCATGATGGCCGATTACCATACAAGGAATCACCATACCATTGATCCTGCATAAACATAACATCACGCCTATAATACCCGAGGGGTTAGGCAGAGGTGTACCTAATATTTAATAATACAAGGGGGTCTGCCTATTGAATAAACTTGTCCATTTTTTTTACAGTTCTTTCGAAAATTATACCGAGTGGGCGTTCGATGAATCCCACAACATATTTTCGAAGCCGTGGTACAACTCCAGCAGATCGACCATATTTTTCTGCCATGGATTTACAGGAAAGTATTGGGAAAATACTACAAAAATATATATTTATTGAACCATACTAATCTCCCTAATATCTTTGCACGTGTCAGGTATAATACTTCATGTAAGATATAACATGTTTTTGTACCCCTTGTTGTACATAGGTACATTATTATTATTGGGAGCGAACAAATTTTCAAATACAAAGACAGTCAAGCTCGTGGTCTGATTAGGTAAAAGAGATCGCTAGCATATTCTTTACTAGCCACCGCCAGCGGTTTCACTCGCATGGAAGTCAAAACTTATATCCCACGGGTCCGTACTATTGGGATAAAAACTATCCTAACCCAGGTCACGGTATACCCGTGTGGCCAATTTCACCCAAAACGCGATAGACAGATATAGTTCCTGTCATATTAGGTTTGTGTCCTGAAAAAATCTAATTAGTCCGTCAGTTAGATTATCAAAAAATATTTGACACGTTTTTTTCTTTTGTTACGTAAACCACAATTGACGAAGATACGACGCTTTTAAAATTCTCAATACGTCACGCCGTGCTATAATTTTTAGTGCGTTGTGACGTCACGAGTCGCCACTCCTGAGTTTTGATGCGTTTTATCTTTGGCAATATTCATTGATTTACAAAAACAAAAAACACGTGTCCATTATTTTCCAATAATCTAACTGACGGACTAAATAGATTTGCAATTTGTTGATGGTGGAAACTAGCCTTTTCCCTATAAATGTATGGAAGAAAGATGAATTTCAAAAGGAATCTTATCCCATCCAGTCTAACATGAAAAAAGGACCACTATACCGTAGACTCTGCAACCATTATTCATACTGCTTATTACGATAATCAGCTTAAGGTCAGACCTCGAAGAGAGGAAATAATAAAAAATAATTTACAGGTTATCCCACTGGGCCTGCGGTGACTGCTCTAATAAAAGCGTATTTGGAGCAAGGACAGAGTAATGTTGCTCTCCTGAACTGGGACCGTCTAGCCGCGCCGATACATAATTCGATCCCCCAGTCTTACTTAACTTGGGCTATACCAAATGCTATGAAGGTGAGTTTATAATCTTTATTTTACTCAATAAAAATCTTAAATGTATTCAATTCATAGCCACTGGGTATAGAAGCATGTTTATTGAAGTGAAAACTTCTTTATGAGCGTTGAGCACTTTTTGGTGAAACAAAAATCATGGAACTCGCGTCATCATCACCGAACGCTTTCAAAGAACGGTTAGTCAACATCAACCTTAGACAATTAAGATAAAGTTCATATTTTTGACGTGACAACGTCTTATAAATTGGTTTGCCGGGTGACACTTCAAGAAACTGCGTTACGCTCCGCTCACGTTATGCGCTCACAATGAGAGCGAGTGAGAGGCACGCGTCCCTTCCACTCGGGCATGGTTAGCCCGCCTAAGAGCGAGAGAGACAGATATAAAAAGTTTATTTTACCACTCAAAGTCGTTGTCACGTAAAACTTTCGCCCGTATACCGACTTTACAGGCAACCATTTTTTTTCTATTACAAGAGTGCCTTGTCTACCGAAAGTGAGCAAAAGTTAACCTTTTGTTAAAGGGAAATCCCATGGAGCACACGGCTCGTGATCAGAAATAACTAAACACAATAACTTCTCGACAAGAAAACAGTTCCATCTGTTTCGATAGATTACTTCTGTAAGATTAATCCTTGACTGATTTTTACATACTTATATCTCACTCCTCTTACTTTTTATTTAATATTACTTATTCCATTTCATTTTAAAGAGTAAATAAGTATCAATTTCTAATGCCAATATCCTTCCACTCTTACTACTCTATTCCGCTCTAAATTGTTTAAGTATATCAAAGTGCTGTCGACAGTCTCAATGCTTCCTTTGTTTCTGCTCGAAGCGAGAGCGTAGGTAATGTATATCATTGTATGAATATTATGTTTGATCTCTGAAGTAGACACGGCTCTGGGTGTAACCTAGCTTCACACCTACATAACATTTTAAGTGCCACCTAAACTTTTGATTACACGCCATTTGAAATAAAGACAAGCCAGTTTGTGCAATAAAATGGCGACTTGAATCACGGGAAATCTTCATTTCGGCCACCATGAATACAAACGACGGTTATATAATGAGTACAACGATGTCTTGCTCAGCTCGGCGCGGACTTCGCTGGCGTTCTGCTGAACTTGTCCGAGGACGGCCTGGATTTGAATAAGACGCACTTAGTGGGCCATTCCCTTGGTGCGCATGTTGTTGGCATCACTGGCAACAAAATGGCCAGAAAAGGAGTCCAATTGCCTTGGTAAATATTTGCTTACTTCGTCTGTTTAATATTTTAAGTACGGTTTTAAGCTCAATGCAAATATTTAGATGAAAGATCTAGTGTAGGTCAATATTTGCTGTTTTAAAGGTCAGTGTTGCTAAAGGGATTTGAATTTATAATGTTACTTTAAAGCTTGATTAGTTGAGAATCTTTAGGTGGGTAAATAAGAGTAAATAAAAATAAGAAAGCTTAAACCTAAAACAGATATAGCTTTCCTGCATCAACCAGCAATGTTATTCGTTATCCCATAACTTCTTGCACAACAATTTGAAGCAGAAACCTCAATAAATTCTCTCTTAATTAAACCATAATAATTTCAACAGGATCACGGGTTTAGACCCTGCAGGCGTCGTGTTCGACGCAAAACTCCCGCATGACAGGTTAAACCCTAACTCTGCCAGATTTGTCGATGTGATACACTCAGACCCAAACAGATATGGTACCAAGAGAGAACTGGGTACTGTTGACTTCTGGCCTAACTACAGGAGCCGTGGGCCCGTCGTCCAACCTGGCTGCGACAACGAATCGCATCCAAGATTCTCTACTGAAGGTAATTTAAAAAAACCCAGCAGTTTTCATGACAATCGTGATAGAGTTGCAGTAATATGCAATCTATTCGATTTTCAGCAATTAAAATTTTAACAAAATTTGTTTTTGTTCGCCAAATAAATATAAAGCTAAAATATGGGTCTTTTTTGAGTTTACTATACAACACAAGCATTACAAGCGTATTTGAAGTATTGCTATAATAATAATAATAAATAAATATCGCTGGACATTAACACACAGCGCCATCTAGCGCCACACTAAGCAACGAGGCTTGTGTCGTGGACACTAGATAGTTGATATACTACATAGATACTTTTTTTTGTTTGTAAATACATACTTATTATACATATAAACATCCATGACTTGGAAACAAATGTCCATGCTCATCACACAAACATTTGCTCCAACCGGGATTCGAACCCGGGACCCTAAGAACGTAAGGCAGTCTCACTACCACTGCGCCATTCGGGTCGTCATGTGTTTGATATAGTTTTTTTTGTGACTTGTGGTGCAAGCTGACTTGTTTTTTTTTTCAGATCTGTGCAATCATCACAAATGCTGGCAATACCTCGTTGACTCGCTGAAGTACCCAGGATCTTTGATGGGGAGCTACGCTAAAAGTTTCAGAGCATGGAAGAATTACTCCAAGCCGGAACGATTTGCCACTGTATTGGAAATTGGAAAATATTACGAAAATGTGTAGGTTTCTCAATTTATTTCTGTTTTAAGATGTGTCCTTTTCCACTTTACTTTTTTCGAGTCAAAACTCATTGTTATACTTGAAAAGGTTATCAAACTCTGCAAGAGATGACACACCAGAAAAAGTCAATTTTATCACTCTCTTAATTTATCTAATTGAAAAAGGGCAACGGTAGCGAGTGAAGTAATAACAATCAATAATAATGTGCAATGCCTCGTTTGAACGGGTCGGTGTCGGGCTATATTTTACGCGAGCCGCTAACCACTGCCACTGGCGCAGCGCCGCGTCCCGCGTTAAACTTTCAGCTACATAAAGTGACACTCCAATATGTACTTTTGTGCCTACTATGTGTTCCTCGCTATCATTCCAAATATTTGACACCTACATTAGGTTTACAAACCCAAACAGAATTTATGATAAAGTGTATCTATAATAGCTTTTACTATTACTAGTACTTACTGCCTGTACTTAAGTCATTCATATTTTTCAGATCGTAAGGAATTCTGCTTTTTCATTTAATTACCTACAAAAAATTGATACATATTTAAATACCACTCAGCAAGTACATAAAGTAATGCTCGAAAATATAATTGATTTCAGAGTACCTGGGAACTATTATTTCACGACGGCAGCATCGTCGCCGCACGGACTTGCTGAAAACGGCTTGTAGATTTACATACATACATTTAAAATTACACTTTATGGCTGTGATCATCCATCTACGTTCTTACCAAATCGTAGATGCATGTTATGTAGAAAATAGGTGCCATCCATGAATATCAGCATTTTTATGTAAAAGCAGGTACCCTATGTGTGTGTGTAAGAGCTCAAGTCCCTGACTTAGAAGTCTCCCCTGACTTTCAAAAGTTAACAGCTGTCTCAATGAAAAAGCACAATACTTTTTTGCTTTTTCTTTGTGGGTACAGTAAAAAATTAAGGCTGACGAGGTATTTAAGATACTTAGCGTTATAATATGCAAATGCGAAACTTTGGTCTCGATAATTACCGCCACTGAAGATAATGATTCATCGAATATCACTCAAATTAATCATCCAAGATGGAGGAATTTTTGCACAAATCATTAAAGCACTTAAAAGGCAAATGGATTCTCTGATGCGGATGCCAAATGGATTCTGAACATTTTATAGATAGGCCTGCGCCTACCTGGCCTATTGTTACGGAGAATGCGGCAATTATAAACGTAGAGCCTATATTAGGTACTTACGTCTGCTACTTTTCTTTTTACTGTTTGAGAGTCCATCTAACGAAAAAAAAAAACGCAATTGCCATTTAATATTAATAGGTACCTTCTCCTCGTGACTGTGTTTATTTAAATATTTACTTGACTATAAGTTTAAGTAGGCACTTTTAAAAATAAACTATGAAAAGAAAACATGTCTTTTAATTAAGGTTTTTGAAAAGAAATAAAATTCTGCATCGTTTCCGTAC
Source organism: Xestia xanthographa (assembly GCA_905147715.2). NCBI lineage: Eukaryota > Metazoa > Arthropoda > Insecta > Lepidoptera > Noctuidae > Xestia > Xestia xanthographa. The sequence goes on from LR990656.1 coordinate 15,253,914, forward strand.
GAATGAACCGAGGCTCTTGATTAAGCCGGATGACTGCTCGTACATGTTACCGTCATCACACATTTACTATAGCAATCCTTAATTTGAATAGTTATTGCTGTATGTTTCTTGAAGGGGCACTCACGCATTTTTATACGACTCGCTTATTTCACGCTTCAGAGAGCCACAGAAAAAAATCGCATCACTCCGACCACGTGTGAGCTCTCGTGTAATAGTCCCGTCAAAGCTTCGCATAGAAAGGCGTGTTATTTGGAACAGGACAGTCCATCAGACGAACACGTACGGTGCATTCCCCTGGGCAGGTCCGACCACAGGCTAGGCCGTATCCAGTCACACTGTTCAAATAAACCCACTGAAAACGGTTTTAAATGCACCTCCTGAGGCTGTGTGTCGCCCGCGAGCTCGAATGACATCATAGAAGTAGTAAAATCTTACGTAAAGCTAATAAATTCGTGATGTAATAAAACTTGATATTAAATGGATGTGAAGGCATTGAAATAAGGTTCGTTAACATAAACAGCGAAGCCAGATCACAAAAGTCGTATCGAGTTACAAGTTATTTCTTATTCCTTCAAATATTGGAAGAAGTCTTAGAAAATGATTACATTATAAGTGTTTTTTAAGGAAATTTTGTTATTTCTATCCCGAGTTCCCGACACAGTAGAGGAAAATATTTTCAACGTTGAAAAAGCAGTCAAGAAAAACGTAGAATATCTATATCAGCTGCATTTACCCCGAGATCGTCGTAAAAGTCAATTGAGAGGAAGGGTTATCGTTACCCGTAGAAAGACAATGAGCTGATAACATATAACTAGCTCCATAATGCAAGTCTATCAATAGTACCAGCCAACATAAAACTATCTTATCTCAGTGAAAAGTCGTTTTAAATTAGCTTGGAAAACTTCGCAGTGACCTGATCAATTATCTTGGGTTAAGGTTTGTGATATTTTTTTAAATGCTGACGTGAAGACTTTCTTGATTTTATTCTGAAACAATGGTTATTAGGAAAGTGGGTAAAATAAGCAGAATGACTTAATAAATTATTGGATAGTAGTAGTACTCACCTGTGTTATTTATAAGTAGTAGCTAGTTATTTAAGTAGGTGTTTGCAAGGTGAGAACAACTACACGCGGTCATGATGCATGTCATTCAGAATGAGGCGTGGCGATATAGAATAGTTAATCCATTTAATTCTAGTAAAGTAATTGAACACCTGTGAAATTCTCATAGTTAAGTTTGTGGTAACTGGTTTTTAATGTTTTACCCTTTTATAACATTTTTCTTACTTACGAATTCTAACATACTTTGTGCCAGCGCTATTTCTTTCAAAGTTACTAGGGCGTCTAAACAGTCTAAATGTCCCAGTGGCCAAGATCTCGACTCGATATTAAATAGCTGAAGTCGTATGTGCGGCACGAACGGGGTTAGCTACCCTGAACAAACAAGGTCAACTATACACTGATCTTTCTGAACACAGCTTACAGCCTCCATTCTCCTATTCTCCCCCAATGACTGGGCAAAATTCTTTACAAAGATTATATTGACTCAGCAATTAAAATGATAAACATTTGCCTATTTGTTACTTTGTTCCGGGTTTAGGGATAAATACTTACGTAGGCAAATATATAGAGCAACGCCGGGCACGACTAATTGACCTAATTTGAATAAGCTTTCAGTAAGCACATTTTCTTGAATTTAGTTTCACTTATTTTGTTAAAGGTAAAGCTGATTAAGAAAGGGTGATAAGAGTGATTACGGTCTTAATAATTTAATCTGAAAGTTCGTTAAAATGTTTTGATAAGATAGTAGAAGCTTTGAGACCTTGCAGTTTATTTGAAACATTTTAGACGGCTTTGGAAACCATTTAAAATGTAATTTAATGATGGTACTAAATAGCAGTTTGTGTAAAAGATAATTAATAATGCTTACAGCATAATTAACCGATAAATTAATTTGATTAATAGCCAATCAACAAGGTCATGTAAAATGTCGATGGGGCTAAACCGAGCACGGCAATTTTCATTGCGTTTTAACGCAGCCGGGACGCAACCAAAGTCGTTTGGTACATCTGTTTGACAATTTACGCTTTTAATAATAGCCGACACTGCCTTTGAATCGGTCGCGCACGAATTAACAACCGGCAAAATTAAAGCCTTCAAACTTTTTGCAGAGCCAGCGGACCGATAGAGCGCGTTTCGTTCTGCCCTTATTTAGCCGCGGGGGGATTTTCTCAAAATTAGAAACGTCCCAAATCGGCTTCGTTACATTGTAACTCGTGGTAATAGAGTTGTTCCCGAAAATATTGTTGCCTTTGTATTAAGTTGCTGATCAATCTGTTCGCGCATTAAGTTACTGTGTATAATTAAGAAGCGAGAAACCCTACAACGAAGAATTTCAATTGATTTTGGGCGGATGTTTGATTAAGTTAAAATAAAAACATTATTTTCGAAACACTTTGTGCTATAATACACCAAACTTGGAACGCGTTAAAATGCTTAAACGGTAAACAGAAAAAAACAGTAACATTATTACCCGCACGATAAAGAATTCGGAAAATAAACTTCATTAGGTATTAATGGTTCGTTTCGTTCATGTTCGTCAGGTAAGCTCAGCATGTATAATTTACGATAAGTGGTTGATATCATTATGACGATATTAATGGTACATCCATTACAAATTCGATGAATGTCCCTTCCCTTTCATGGACTTACGGAACTAGTGTCTAGCAACTTTGTATTATTTATGTACGAGTAGGTATATCGTACACTTGGGGCCCGATTGACAAGCGTTACATTTGTGCAAGTGACTGCCTATTTATAAGATGCTCCGCTTCGAACTAAAGATTGAGTGCACATCGTATCGACTGGAAATGCATATCGGAAAATATCCGTATTTTCCGTAAAAGTTAATTTACATGAATATTACATGATCGTCGTAATATTATACTTTAGTTATATAAATCACAAGAAAACTAGTTGCTCTTTATAATAACTTTTTCCATTATTTACACTAAGCTCATTCTGGCCTGGAGTGTAAGTAATGCTACTGCGCCAAGCGAGTTCGCTCCTTGTAATTATAGACTAAGACCTACAAAATTATCCACTAGGACTAGTATTTTCATAATTTATGCAAGCCAAAGTGTAGGGTTGAAACAGCAGGCCAAGTACCGGTGTTCAGCCAATTACCTGAATATCAAACTTGAAGCCAATTACCTGAGTACTACCGCGGAGTGGATATACAACTTTAATGTGAATCGATAGTATTTTATATCAATGTTTTTATATTACCTATATGAAGCCTATCGAATGAAATTGTTAGTGGTAAAACGCGCGTCATCACTGTGCTGGCTTCGTGGCAATTAGTCGGCGTGTCGCACGATATGTATTTTTTACCGTAATTGGAAATATCAAAATTCGATTGGAATTTATATTGGCAAAGAGAAAAACCATTCGGTGTTATAGCTCCAAATGTACAGAGTTTTATTTAATTATTTACTATCGGGTTTCGGTTAAAAGTAATTTAATTTGGAAGCCATGGAGATAAAAATGCAATTGTTCGGGGAGTAACTCCCTACTGCTACGTCCCCATTCTTTTTTAAACCAATTAATGTTCTTATTGGATCCATTAGTAGTTAAGTATTTTATTTTCTTATAGCGTCCACTTTAATTTAGCATGTGTACATGTATTATTTATTAAATAATATGATAAGAACTATGCCTACATATATTTAAATGAATGTACGATTTATGAATGTGTGTATGTTAACCTAATGTAAGTAGGTACCTCCTTTTAATTACGTGTACCTCCGCCGTGTTACTCGTTTTACGATGTAAACCGTCTTAATGTAGGTAATTACCAGTCTCGTATTAATGCTAATTATTTGGTAACATAATAAAGTTGTTATTAAAAAATATTTTGGTCCTTGTACGACGTAAAATTTAAAGACTTTGTCCTACTTTTAAATTATATAACATTTATTCCGGGTGCTATGCTCAGCTCACATGCAACCTTATGTGTATACTACATAAAGGTGCTCTAAATATGGATTGATGAAAATGTTAGAATACTTTAAAACTAAATACTAAATTAAATACACAAACTCCTGTGAAAGACCGCTCCCTTTACGCCAACTAGTGTTGTAAGTCTCGCGAGACTAATAGGTAATAGGTATAGGCTAATAAGTATTTGAAAGTAGTCTAGTCTAAGTAGTAACTTAGACTAGACTACTTTCAAATACCTATTAGCCTATTGCTATAAAAAAACACGTTAGTTTAGATCATAGAACAACGTAACAGAGTAGGTACATGTTGAGCTTAAATTGACATAGGCATAGTGAACCACCAAATTAATAAAATTAACTTGACAATAATTAAAAAAAATGACGCAATTTAGTAGGTACCTAAGCGTAATTACGAACTCTATGAGGTACCTTTAATGATTTTCTGTACGTGTACTGGCTATCCTAAACTCTTCACAAACAGCTAGCGGTTAAAATAATTATAACATACTTTTCATCTTCATCTGGACTTGATACTTCTAACTAATACAATTTGTCGTCAGCTAGACTTTTAATCACTAGCACAAACATCTAAAACATGAATGAAATTTTTGATACCTACATTAAAATGTATCAGACATATCATTTTTGGATATCTATTGTGGCTTGTGACGAACGAAAATTGTTTGTAGGATTTTTTAAGCACCTATTATTTATCTATCACACTTTCAAAAAAATTTGCTGATTTATGAAATAAGATAATTGATATTGATGTGTATCTGCGAGACGCAAGAGTCTTGCAGGCTTAGTCTTGTTCTTACTCAAGTCTTGCAAGGATCCGTCTTGGTCTTGGTCTTGCTACAATAAGTCGGTCTTGGTCTTGCAAAAATGCAAGAACAGGACCAAGACTGCAAGACCAAGACCGATTTTAGGCAACACTAACGCCAACGTATTGAAAGTGACCAGCTAACTAACGGATCAGACTGATGCGGACACTGCAGACAGCACACACTGACACCACTTTATCTAAAGTTTCTGTGTGTCCGGAGCCGCAAAGTCCGTGGCGGTTTGTCCGTGGTTAAACTGCACATATCAAATTAATTTACTAAGAAAACAATAACAAACTTCCCAGTTATTGTCACACCCAGGGCCAAGGGCCACATGAATGCACTGTGTCATAATGCAGTGAAGTGCTACTAACATAGTTTTTTATCTATGGACCAAAGATGCCTGAAAATAAATGAATGTAATGTTATGTTATGTTAAGGCATTTCCCATGCATAAAGCAAATGAATATTAATCATCAAATCATCAAGTTTGCTCAGTACATGTCGACAAGTCGAAACAAGAACAATAAGAAATCCAGAAAACAAAGGGTAAGGCTGTCATGCCACACGTGACCCCCGGCCACCGTATAGGCGCGGGCCTGTGGACGGTGGGCTATGGGCTAGCTCGGCGTCCGTCCGTCTCATGACGACAGGCCGTATCGACGGCGGCGGCGCAGGAGTGTTCCACGCGCGCCTCAAAGAGAGTCAGCAAAAACGAAGGGGTCCGTAAGGACCGATGCCTGCCGGGGTTGCGGGACTGTTCGAAAGAAATACCGTGGCCGCGGAACACAAAGGGCGATGAAGGAACATGGATGGGTTTTAGTCAGTAAACGTCTGACACTCCCCCCTGCTCCGCCCAGAGCGGGAGGAGTCATTTGATGATTTCCCATCCGAAAAAAAAAAAAAAGGCTGTCATGCCACCTGAAATCAACATAGATATTAAACCACAAATGTCCCTTTCGACATTTGAAATCTCCACCGTCTCGGTATTTTACTTTTTCGTCATGTACAGACACACAAGCTACCAAAACTGACAAATTTTCCCAATCAATCTCGAAAATGATTTAGCGATACAGTTGAAAATCTATTTAAGAAATTTAACAGATTGTAGTAGCTTTATGTGCTGGCGTCTTATATCTATACATATAATAAAACAGTAGAAAAACTGTGTCTGTACATTGAATATATTAAAAAATAAATAATTGAGGGGTGTTTAGAAACAGTAATAGAGCACGAATCCAAAAAAAAAAGTCTGTCTGTTTGTCTGTTTGTCTGTTTGTCTGTTTGTCTGTTTGTTTGTACACGCTAATCTTCGGAACTACTGGACGGATTTGAATGATTTTTTTGTTGTTGTATAGGTATTAAGTCTGGGCAAGATATAGGCTATAATTTATCTTGGAAACTTGAACACCTGATGCAGAACCACAACAGACCAGCTGAACTATAAGAGATACAAAAATGGTACCATAGCAAAAATTGTTCCACGTGATGGGCATTTTCTGCTGAGAGAATAAATTTGAAGATCTGGAACACCTGATGTGGAACTCCAAGAGCCCAGCTACACTTACATATATAGGAATGACGTTTTAGCAAAAGTTGTTCAATCTGATGAGCACACTCTGTTGACTTATAAAAATCGAAGATCTGGAACACCTGTTGTGGAACTCCGAGAGCCCAGCTACACCATAACACATATTGGAATGACGTCTTAGCAAAAGTTGTTCGGTCTGATGGGCATTTCCTATTGAGTTTTATGTTGGAAAAAACATAAACACCTGATGCAGAACCGCAACAGACCAGGTAAACTATAAGAGATACAAAAATGGTACCATAGCAAAAATTGTTCCACGTGATGGGCATTTTCTGCTGAGAGAATAAATTTGAAGATCTGGAACACCTGTTGTGGAACTCCAAGAGCCCAGCTACACCATAACACATAGGAATGACGTCTTAGCAAGTGTTGTTTGGTCTGATGGGCATTCCCTGTTGACTTTTATCTTGGAAACAAACACCTGATGCAGAACCGCAACAGACCGGCTGAACTATAAGAGATACAAAAATGGTACCATAGCAAAAATTGTTCTACGTGATGAGCATTTTCTGCTGTGAGAATAAATTTGAAGATCTGGAACACCTCGAAGATCTGGAACACCTGTTGTGGAACTCCAAGAGCCCAGCTACACCATAACACATAGGAATGACGTCTAAGCAAGTGTTGTTTGGTCTGATGGGCATTTCCTGTTGACTTATAAAAATGTTTAGTCTGATGGGCATTTCCTGTTGACTTACAAAAATGAAAGATCTGGAACGTCTCGAATCGTCTCGCGCATCCCGTTGTATTCCCGTCCCCGGGCTCTTAAAATTCGACATCAGACGTTTCAGATCTTCGATTTTGACGACCCCGTTGTCGCTGGCATAAGCAACAGGATCCGCGTACGAAGTCGCGGGCAGAAGCTAGTACATATAATAAAACAGTAAAAAAACTGTGTCTGTACATTGAATATATTAAAAAAGTAATAATTGAGGGGGGTTTAGAAACAGTAATAGAGCACGAATCCAAAAAAAAAGTTCTGTCTGTTTGTCTGTATGTCTGTTTGTCTGTTTGTTTGTACACGCTAATCTTCGGAACTACTGGACGGATTTGAATGATTTTTTTGTTGTTGTATAGGTATTAAGTCTGGGCAGGATATAGGCTATAATTTATCTTGGAAACTTGAACACCTGATGCAGAACCACAACAGACCAGCTGAACTATAAGAGATACAAAAATGGTACCATAGCAAAAATTGTTCCACGTGATGGGCATTTTCTGCTGAGAGAATAAATTTGAAGATCTGGAACACCTGATGTGGAACTCCAAGAGCCCAGCTACACTAACATATATATAGGAATGACGTTTTAGCAAAAGTTGTTCAATCTGATGAGCACTCTCTGTTGACTTATACAAATCGAAGATCTGGAACACCTGTTGTGGAACTCCGAGAGCCCAGCTCCACCATAACACATATAGGAATGACGTCTTAGCAAAAGTTGTTCGGTCTGATGGGCATTTCCTGTTGACTTTTATCTTGGAAACTTGAACACCTGATGCAGAACCACAACAGACCAGCTGAACTATAAGAGATACAAAAATGGTACCATAGCAAAAATTGTTCCACGTGTTGAGCATTTTCTGTTGAAGATCTGGAACACCTGATGTGGAACTTTAAGAACCCATCTATATCTATATCTTATATCTATCTATATTACATATAATAAAACAGTAAAAAAACTGTGTCTGTACATTGAATATATTAAAAAAGAAATAATTGAGGGGGGTTTAGAAACAGTAATAGAGCACGAATCCAAAAAAATCTGTCTGTTTGTCTGTTTGTCTGTTTGTCTGTTTGTCTGTGGGTCTGTTTGTTTGTACACGCTAATCTTCGGAACTACTGGACGGATTTGAATGATTTTTTTGTTGTTGTATAGGTATTAAGTCTGGGCAAGATATAGGCTATAATTTATCTTGGAAACTTGAACACCTGATGCAGAACCACAACAGACCAGCTGAAATATAAGAGATACAAAAATGGTACCATAGCAAAAATTGTTCCACGTGATGGGCATTTTCTGCTGAGAGAATAAATTTGAAGATCTGGAACACCTGATGTGTAACTCCAAGAGCCCAGCTACACTAACATATATATAGGAATGACGTTTTAGCAAAAGTTGTTCAATCTGATGAGCACTCTCTGTTGACTTATAAAAATCGAAGATCTGGAACACCTGATGTGGAACTCCGAGAGCCCAGCTACACCATAACACATATAGGAATGACGTCTTAGAAAAAGTTGTTCAATCTGATGAGCGCTCTCTGTTGAATTATAAAAATCGAAGATCTGGAACACCTGTTGTGTAACTCCAAGAGCCCAGCTACACTAATGTATATATAGGAATGACGTTTTAGCAAAAGCTGTTCAATCAGATGAGCACTCTCTGTTGACTTATAAAAATCGAAGATCTGGAACACCTGATGTGCAACTCCGAGAGCCCAGCTACACCATAACACATATAGGAATGACGTCTTAGAAAAAGTTTTTCAATCTGATGAGCACTCGCTGTTGACTTATAAAAATCGAAGATCTGGAACACCCGATGTGGAACTTCAAGAGCCCAGCTACACTATAACATATATAGGAATGAAGTTTTAGCAAAAGTTGTTCAATCTGATGAGCACTCTCTGTCGACTTATAAAAATCGAAGATCTGGAACACCTGTTGTAGAACTCCAAAAGCCCAGCTACACCATAACACATATATAGGAATGACGTCTTAGCAAAAGTTGTTCGGTCTGATGGGCATTTCCTGTTGACTCATAAAAATCGAAGATCAGAAACATCTGATGTGGAAATCAAAGCTATCACTAATTTTAATGTATAATTATAAAATAACATAAGCTGGGAGTACTTCCACGCGGTGAAGGTGGTAATAGTTTAGGACTGATTTTCGATGACGATGGTATATCATTGAAAATTTGACTCTACTGCCCAAAACTCCCTTTTATTATTTTATTTATCGAATAAATATGCCTTCCGGCTTATGTTATTTTAGTGTTTAATTTCCTTTTCCATTTATCTTCGTGACACGGTAGCCTACCCGGTAACGCAGCGAAGCAGTCACTTAGATTTTAATAAAACTATAACCATGCCTAGATAGAGGTCAAATCTTTCCCAATGTTCCAAAGGAGCTAAAAGATTGAGGATCATAAGATCCCAGGAATCTACCGAAGAGCGTCAGGAGAGACTTGATGCTGTTCGAGAACATGAGGCTTCAACTCGCTCTGTGGAAACCTCTTCGGATCGCGAAGCAGCAGCAGCAGTATTTACGCATCTACATCCAGGTTTCTAGAGACCAGTGAAGAATATGATGCGCGACTGACCGCTGATCGTGAACGTCTGCATTGTCTCGCCAGTTGGAGACGTTCACGGAAAGAGAATTACGCTTGAGTTCTCAGCGTATCCACACATCGACTTCTAAAGTTTATTTTTATATTATTATTATTATAAAGTGAGGAACGTGATGCGCGACTGACTGCTGATCGTGAACGTCACGCATTGTCTCGCGAGTCGGAGACGTTCACGGATAGAGAATTGCGCTTCGACATCAGACGTATCAGATCTTCGATTTTGACGACCCCGTTGTCGCTGGCATAAGCAACAGGATCCGCGTACGAAGTCGCGGGCAGAAGCTAGTACTTGAATAAACCTGATATCGGAAGTCGTCAACATGAAGTGAGCAAGCATGGTTTTCAGAACTCATTAACAATGTTCGTTTGTGAAGCGGACTTGTCACCACAACTTGGCCCGTGGGATACCACCATATGGCATAAACATATTTAATTAATGTTCGATTTATTGATTCGTTACTTAGAAAATATATCTTCTGTATAATTGTTTGCTTACGCCGTGTGGTATCCGGCAGAGTAGAATAGAACCAACCCATTACACTCACGGGTATAAGGCGACTAATGTCTGAGGCAGAACACCTTGCGCCTCCGTAGACTAGAGAATGGGCAGCAGCGTTTTCTGTTAGTCTTTCATCACTGCGATCTCCAATCCGCCTGCCAAGCGTGGAGATTACGGCAAATTCCTCCCATCATGGGAAAGGCTTATGTCCAGCAGTGGACGTTATGGGCTGTTGTAGTAATTGTTTGCTTTGTTTGTAAAATATACCCTAGAATACCCTAGAAAAACAAGAATTTATTCCGTCATCCTTGTTCTAGACCAGACAAACTGAAATCCTGTCTCAAAAACAGACCAAAATAAGCTACCGTAAGTATAAATATACAGCTGGACCCAACGATCTATGTCGTTATAAAAAAGGCGTGATATTTATTTTATTTATTCGAGTGTATACTTCAATACTTGGAAAGAAATAAGACGTAACTTAGGTATTGTATTCCCTAGGCCAACTCAAATATTTTGGGTTTCTCTTATTCTTAGAACCGCCCACTTCGAATTTAGCATAGTTCCCGATAAAAGACAATAGATCTATCCGTTATCGGTTGTATGTATGTTCCGGACCATTTTTACTAAGAGCCTTTGCACACCACGGTTTTTTATGCGCGACGCGCGTGGGACGCGATCAGAATGCGCAGCAAAAGCAAGACTGACACTGTTAACTATGCACACGATCCTTGCGTGGGTATTGTAAACGCGCTGATATATCACTACAAACGCGCTGAATGCGTAGAAAGCCATCGCCATTTGATTATTACCGCCATTATCACCAATGGCACAAACGCGCTGAAAGCGCGCGTTTGAATCGATACAAACGCGCGTTACATTTGCGTTTGTATGGATACAAACGTGTAAAATCTGTTAAAACGTGTTGTTAACGCGCAGAGGACGCGCTGACCCAAAACGCGCGTCGTCAGCGCATAAAAAAAACGTGGTGTGCAAAGGCTCTAAGAACAATGGCTTCCGAGTAAAAAAAATAAGGGATGAAATACATTGGTACGTTTGATAAGGTGTAATAAGATTAATAATGTAAAGATATTTACAAATTATGTTTAATTCTCGTAAATAAAATTATAATTTCGATTCAATTAACTTTTGTAAGACAGCAAGACATTTATTAAAATGTGAGCAAAGGCCGAGCTTCATTAAATTAAAATCTACGAAGTCTAAAGTTTATGTAACTTTAATTTAATTTAATTACTTCAGTACAGGCAAAGTTGCAAGAAATAAGTCTACGTCGTATGCCTGATATTTGAAAATGATTTATTCAGGTACATGTTTACGTCTACACACATAATCTATATCTATACTAATATAATAAAGAGGAAACATTTGTATTTTTGTATGTAACGAATAAACTTAAAAACTACTATAACTTTTTGAAAAATTCTTTCAGCAATGGATAGCTACATTATCAGCGAGTAACATAGGCTAAATTTCATCCCCGTACTCCCACGAGAACGGGAACTACCCGGGTGAAACCGCGTGACGTCCGCTAGTACTTATTTCATATTTTCGGTAAAATGAGAACTTTTCTATAACGGCATCAAGACGTGAAATATAAAGAAAACAATAAATTAAATAATATTCAGCTTTTTTTGCTTGAATTAATTTTTTTTCACTTGCGTAATCTACGCAACATTTCCCGAAGAATAGGGAGTATGCTTAAATTTTCTTTTTTTAATTTCGATACGGAATGTGAAAGTACTATAAAAATAATGACAACAAGCGAAAACAAGACATAAATCGGCCAAACAACACAAAAGTTTTAACCATTTAAACTTTTGTTTCTATCTCTTTCTAGATATTAATATGAATTTTGTACGTCGATGCAGAGAATGACGTCATTCGCTTTATCGGATCTCTCTGTCTAATCAGCAGTTTCAAATGCTTATAACTTAGTATTTTTTATAGATATTAAAAAAATAATTTCACTTGGCTATTTCTGATGTTAATACGCTTTGTTTAGAGTGATAAAAAAATCATGCAAAAACCCTATTGTCAAACTATGTGTCAGTGGGCTGGTCACATTGCTTCCAGAACGGATGAAGGAAATGTTCGGGAGAGGTAACCACGTTCCAGAGGGCACAGCGATTGTGAGCCTCCATCATGACTGACCATTTGCTAGTTATGTCTGGTGCATCCTAGGCAGTTAACTTGGCTATTTTCACTACGGTTTGCTGGAACACATTAGAAAGACATTTAGGGGCCATCCATAAATTACGTCACACGAATTTCATTATTTTTTACCCCTCCCCCCGTCCTTGTCACAGCTGGTCACATTTGTGAGACCCATAGTGTGACGTCACATATTTTGCAATTTTACACCTACAAATTATTGATTTAAAATAGCAGTTCCGAAATTAGTTTTGTTTCGATTTCAGAAAAATAACATCATACCTATGCACCATTTCAAAAATTTAACAAAACTAAAAATGATTAATTATTTTCATTAAAGATTTAGACATAAATAGATATAAAATGTAACGTCTCGAAATTTAGGACCCCTCCCACCCCCTTGTCGCACAATGTCACACTTTGTCGACCCCCTCCCTCCCCCTTAACGTGTTACGTAATTTATGGATGGCCTCTTAGGTACCGTGCGATTCTGTAAAACAACCACTGAAAACTTAGGTAAAACTACCTTTTATCATAATGAGATGGTTACTAAAAGCTTACTTACAGGCCAAAATAAGTTTTCCATTTTCATCAATAAATAGGTAGGTAGTAGCTTTCATTCTTTAAAAGTGAGTTGTTCGTTTGCAGAATAGTCCAGCTGTTCGTACACATTTACGCTACATTGCGATGCTAAAACCCCGCTCAATACAATGCACCTGGAATGCACAATACAGATCTGTATTATTGCCATCTTGTAAGCTTTAAGCTGTAGCTTTCTAAGTCTTCGTTATGACTTCGAGCTGCGCTAATGCAAGTGTAAGCAGAACTTAGTCGTCTTAGTTGTCTCTATATTTGTAAGATCTCGTTAGGACAGCTCTACAGATATTGTAAATGATGATTGAATCCATACTAATAATATAAATGCGAAAGTACATACGTATATCTATACATATAGATAGCTGTCTGTTACCTTTTTCGTTGCGGCTGAAATGGCGAAATGTGGGTTTACTATTAAGTACTCTCTGCCTAACCCTTTGAGGATTACAGGCGTGATGTTATATTATATTATGTTATGGATTTCGATGTTTGGCCCACATGTAGACCATGATCTGGGTAAGAACTTAGATGCTTTTTTATTTTGGTTGTATGTTACGTACGTACGGCGACGATGCGGGAATTACGTACATTTTGGAGTTTAATAGCTACCCGTAGTATTGACCTAAATGCTCATACAAGCACATAGCTCAGTTGAATGTTTTAAGAGATTACAACCTGCAAACAACTATGCAATAGTAAAAGTTAATCAACTTATTAATCAACTTACAAGCCGAGTGCTCGATATGATTTCCCATCGGTAAAAATGGCGAACTCTCATATTATTAATTATAATGCATTTATTCCCCTACCTACAGGCTTCAAATTTTATATTTCGCGGAAATATAGGAGCACCTATTTTGTGTAACAAACTCTTTCTGGGAAATTTATAGTTTCTTAACCAAACGGTTTATGTTGTACGTTGTCTGTCAGTGGATTTAACATTTGATTTAAATAACAGACAACCTGTCAGTGAACCTACGAAATCTAATTTTATCTTTACTAGCCTTTATTTTACAAAGTAAAGGTACAATCTTAAAATAACTACAATCGAAATAAAATTAAAGACTACGGTTTTTCCAAATCTAGCAATTGAATTCCAGCTAATTGCCGTCTACGTTCAGTACGTATTGATGGAAGAGGTAGAGTAGATTGACAGCCGAATGATTATATAAGGGCTGTGATCCCTTACTTCTTTGCTTATAGAACTAATGCACCGTCCTTAAACTTATTGACCACCGTTAGTCATTCTAATGCGGACATAAATTGCGGAGTCCGTCGCTTTATTGAACTACCACTCGTATTGCATTTCATTATTAAAAAAGTAAACTTATGAAAGGTTTCAGGGCTGTCAGTTAGGGTTTAGCAGTTTGGTTTCAGAATATCTTTTATGATGTTCGATGAGAAAAATCGTCATGGTAAATTATAATTTTAATTATGAGGCTTTTTTTTTTCGATGGGAAATCATCAAATGACGACTCCCGCTCTGGGCGGAGTAGGAGGGAGTGTCAGACTTTTACTGACTAAAACCCATCCATGTTCCTTCATCGCCCTTTGTGTTCCGGGGCCACGGTATCTCTTTCGAACAGTCCCGCAACCCCAGCAGGCCTTCCAGGTCCTTGCGGACCCTAATTATGAGACCTTAAATTGTATTTAGAAAAACTGCAATACAATAAAAAAAATGTTTTGGTGCGCCGATGATAGAATAACTGATAAAGAAGGTATTTCCACCCTTGTTCCGACATGGTGGATATTATATGTAGTGATCTTTTAACTTATGATATAATACTGTATGAATATTCGAGACGAGCTGAATACACTGGTCCACCTAAGCCCAGGACAGAAAAAACTAGAAGTTATGTCATCCCACTAACAACATCACAACCAGTATGAATATTCATAATCATCAACGTCCTAAATTCACAATAAAAATATGAATTTCTTTTTCGTGTTCTCCGCATAGACAGTGACAGGTATGAGACGTCTCTTCAACCCTAAGCTTACCGAACGGGTCAGCAACCGTTCGGGCGGCGGTGGCCCGTCGAACCTCGTCAAATATTAAAAAGAGGACGGGTTCGACTTTCGACTTTCTCATGCACATTAATATGAGTATTGCCGCATTATTTATGCATGCTATGTAAATAAAAACAACATTATTTATTAGTTAGTACCTACTCCATTTCACTAAGTATTGATATAAGTTTCTTGAACTGAAAAGAACCGGTTAAATTATTAAAAATAGATGCTCTAGTCTACTAGCTAGTTCTATTTATATTTGATGTTATCTGAATGTGAAACTGAAACAAGAATAAAGTTTTATTTCTCTACTGTTTTCTATACTTGGTTGTGCTTTCACAGAAGTTCGATGCTGAAATTCAATAGGCAAGTATTTTCAGTTGATCCCGATTCTTAAATGCACGTTTGTATAGCTTTCTGAAAATACAATGGGATTTGATATGAGAGGGTTTTAAAGCGCTGCGTAGGTGTCCACCTGTCTACCTACGTAGCACTTTGAAGCAAAAGGAGTAAGCTCTACGGGAGCAAATAAGGATTAAGAAATTCTCTTTAACTGGACGGCTTTAAGTAAAGACCCAATATATGAGCAACGTTTAGGTAGACTCCAGTGTCTCAATTATACTAGAGGTATTAAATGGCTTAATAATTAATGCTAATCTGTAATAAAGTATGGTACCCCGAACAGAAGATGCTATCTAACACAGAGGTTCCCAAACTTATTTTGTCTACTGCCCACTTTGAGAATACATTATTTTTAGCGCCCCCATTTTTTCACCTATTTAAAAACCACTATAACTTCAAATTAAATTAATTATTGTGAGCTATATTAGCGGAGATTAAAAATTCATTCTAAACGAGACTTTTACTATAACCCGCAAGAGTTAACTTGAGACCTGAGCGCAGTAGGTAGTAAACAACGGCGCTCAGGTCTCAAGTTAACTCTACGATACCTGCCAATGAGAATGATTATTGAAACGCAACTTTATAGTATTCAGACAGAGTATCTTTTATTCAAAATAAACAATCGATTCTTCTCTCGATCTCTAAATTAATATTAGTTTATGTTCACAAGTTGTAGTCGAGAGCTAGAGCAGTCGGTGTCTAAGAGTCCTCCTAGATGAAATTACAAATCGTTCCCTAAGCCTCTACACAACGCCCCCATTTTTTTTCTGGGTCTCTTACTGTCCCCCTTTAGGCCTGCAGCGCCCACAAGGGGGCGTTATCGCCCACTTTGGGAAAGGCTGATCTAACCGATCTAAAATGAGTACCTATGTGTGCTTGTCATCCAGCTGTGTGGTTGTCATCCTGAAAACAACGGCACAAAGTAAACTTACGTTTTTACTTGACGACTAGCGGACGTCACGCGGTTTCACCCGCGTAGTTCCCGTTCCCTTGGGAGTACGGGGATAAAATATAGCCTATGTCAGTCAGGGTGAATGTAGCTTTCGAATGGTGAAAGAATTTTTTAAATCGGTTCATTTCTTCCGGAGATTACCCCCTACATACAAACTTACAAACAAATGTTACCTCTTTATAATATTAGTATAGATAAGGTTTGTATCGTTAAGTGAATAGTTCTTTTTAGAGATAAAGTACACTTTACCTTTAAAAAGAACTCTGTTGCTAAGCACTACTGCACAAGCACAGCAAAGCATTTTTTTTCCGCAAGCTCTTATACTACGGGATATTACTTTCCTCATCAGCAAGGATACAAATAAAATGTTTAAAACATATTGCCTATCTCGCAACTCTTCCTGGATATTGGGTTTATAACAATTCATTTTCTCCGTAGATAGGTATTACAATTGGCATGCTACCAAAATGGAGGATTTCCCGAATTGTATTGCCAAGAAAAAATGCTGGTTTCATCTAGCTTCATTTAGGTCGTATAAGTTACTTTTTGCTCGCGTCTGTATTAATTATTAAAATTTGTTTGGTTACATCAGATTTGGATTCATAATTCATAATTTGGTAAAAGGTACATTGGATAAGACAAACCCACGGAGCAACATAGTCTTACAGGATTTATTACATTCTGCAAATTAAAATTGAATCTATTTAGTCGAAGAAATAGATAAATTAATACTTACTCTGTCACTCAATTAATAAACTAAGTTAATGAAAACTCAAAGAGTAATGATGAAGAACGCTTTGACGTGTTCAAACAAGTCCATTTTTATAAAAAGTTATTGCAATTAGCGATAAGTCAGGAAGAATGTTTGGTAAATTAATTAATTGGATCACTGATGGTTGGGACCAATGTAGCTTTATATTCCTTCTTGGTCACATCTATCTACAAGCAAGGTGTTTATTTTGTACGTCCAGGAAAAAAATGCATTGAACCACTTCGAATATATCCCTCCGAAGACATATTTAAGGAAATACTCTTTACCAATATGAAAAGCAAGTCGGCGAAATGTTTTAACGCTGTAATAAGGAACTTGTAAAGTAACTCAACAGGCGTCCAGAGACGCATGCGCCCTTACTCCTGAATCTGTTCGTGGTTGAAAGTTTTCAGTCGGCGCGCCACCACACAATCGCGCGGCGGTCGCCGTCACAGCTTCCCTCCCAAGTACTTCGCCTCGAGTGCGAAAACAACCGGCAAACATTTCACAAAGTGTTGCGAGAATATGAACTATTCAATACATTTCGTGCTCCTCATACTGTGCTCAAGTTGGTATCGATTGTTCATATTATTATGTAAATGTTGTAGTTGTTTCTATCAGTTTACTATTGCGTGTTGAAAGTTTAGCTCGTGTGTAATTTTCCCGTCATCCTGCCTTCTGATTGTAGGCGATTGTGCTGTGTTTTGAGTAACAATGACGCCTTTTGTTTCCACTTCTTTCATGTAGACGTACTACGCGAAATTATTAAAATTCGTTTACAAAAGGCCGTGCGATGCTTCTAAATCAAATATAAAATTCTGGAAGGGGAACACTGATTATACCGCGATGTCGAAAATAAGTCGTTAAAAAGTTTGACAGTTATTGGTGTAATTATTCTTTTGGCGTTATTTTCGTGCCTGTTTACATTCTCATTAGATGATCTATAGATAGCCAAGCACAAACTTTTGTTGTGTTTCTTTGTTAAATCAAAACCAACACAAGTTCACCTACAAAGCTTTGGATTTAAATTAATTAAATTTCTAGTCGCAAAGTTCTAAAACACACGCATTCCGAACTTAACTTCTAGAATAAACAATTAACGAGTTAACAATTAAATGCAAAATAATGCAAATAGCTTCATTCTCGTAGAAAGTTTCGCTTCTGGACGTGATTAAGTTACCGGTAATGTATCCACTTGGCAAGTGGCAACTTATGTAAGCGCTGTTTCAAAACACTGCCAAGTTTTAAAGCTTAGCTCATGATAGGTAACGTCTAACTTTTTAAATTGATAGTCAGTTTGGCTGTTTAGTTTGCTAAATAAGAGAAATTTCGACAGCAGATACAAGTCTGGTTTTAAAAGCTTTCGAGTTCAGTTTCACAGATTTTAATTGAGTGAGTTATAAAAGAAGTGGTTACTAATGCAGTTGTGAAGCTTAGTTTGGTTTGATTGTGAAATTAGCAATCTAACTTATTCTGAAGTGTGTGAAAACACGACAACAATCTTCCTTCCTTTCATCCAACTTTACTTACAGCTTTGTTTTTCACTTCATCCACTATTCATATATTATTAACTTTTACCCATCAATTCCTACACACTTACAAGGTAAAATGTACTGCCGGAATCGGACCTGGCGCGGATATGACGGTTAATTTCCTGTTTTGGTTACGATACCACTCTTTTTTCCGTTTCTTACTTGTACACAAACGTAAATACAGGAATACGAGGCACAATGCCATGACTGCCCACTTCAGTGTAATACAAAGGCATTGATACGCATTTCGCAACGTTATCCGACATCGTCGTGAAATATTGACCAGATTGCTTTGTGGTTTCAAGTCAATCGTTTTATTTATTGTTTGCAACAGTGACGGAGGGTCTTTACAAACGAGTACTTTCCGCTTCCCTTTCTAGATGGCAATACAAAATTAAAACCGTTTACAAAAGGCACTTTAGCATCAAAGTACTCTTTTACACCGCGCTGCCATTGTCGCTGAGAAGACTGGTCACATTATGGCAATGCTAATGGCAGTGTAGAATGTTCGCATAAATATTTTTTAACGGATACTTTTCCTACCAGTGGCGAGGAGTGAAAGATTTTATAAGAAAAGCTTCTTATAAAACCTTTCATTCTTCGCCACTGGTAGGAAAAGTATCATATTAATAGCCAGCTAGTGTGACATTACGACAAAGATAAAGTATATTTGTTACAAAAGTATTGGGAGAAAACAAAAATAACATTCTGTACAAAGTTACAGATCGGCTTGACGAGTTCGTCGTAAGGGCAAAAGTTTGTAATTACGTACCTGAGTACCTATACCTAATTACATGACTTTTAAAAGCTTTCCTAACCACTAAAACAATATTACGTAATCTTAGGCTGAGTTTCTACCTACAAAACTACAGTTCCAGTTTTTTCTTCAGAAAACTAGCCAATGTTATTATAGCTAATAGATAAAATTGGTTTTCAGCCATCAAAAATATTTTTTCTCAAGCAGTTACTTTCCAGAGTTTCTTTTTCAGACAGTTTAATTGAACAATAATAAAAGAAGCAACTTTACGATGTGCTACGTCTAGACTCACATAAAATATCTAAAATGTAATAAGGTAACTGGCAAAGTTTTATAGGGAACGGCAGGATGTTAGATTTCAGATATCAATATATTTTTATGTCCCTTCTTTACTGGACCTGGGCGTAAACAACTCTACGAATTGTTTCATAAAATATTACAATAAGATTATATACTATATTATTATATATATTATATAGTATTTCATATCTGTTCCACACTAGACTGGGTTCTCTATCACAGAACAAAACACTATGAATTGGAAAAATGATTTAGCTAAACCTGTCAAGTACCTATTGGTGCTTGATCTAGCTAGGCAATATTGTTACATATTGGCTACTTTAAAAGCGCTCGCTGAAAGCCAGTTCAATTTAATCCCTTGTCAAGTGGTTTGATTGGACCCTGTTATTTTTTTCAACCACAACTGTTAACATGAAGTTTTTTTTTCCGATTGACTGTTTGATTACAAAACTGAAAAGCTGATCAGTCCTGTCAGAAATGTGCAAGTGTGTCTATGAGTGGAAGTTGCCTCATTATGTGAAAATTACTTCTGGAACTTTAAAATCAAATCAAAGTTAATTGGCTCATTTGCATTAATTTCCAATTAGATGTGCAGGACATCACTCAGGCCATCCGTCTCAGCGCTAGCTCGATATTCGAATTCGGAGGCGTAGATATTACATATTGCCGAGTGTTACCCTACATACATGACAAACTTAGGTAAGGACTTAGTAGATACGAACTAAGATATTACGATACAATATTGTTTCTCAAATTCCACGTAGGCAAGCGCGCAGCCAAATCCAGTAACATAACAGTGATTGTAAGTCAATATCGCTTGATAAACAATATAAATCGACGGATAAACAAACATAAACTTAGTAATATGGGTGTAATAACAATCGAGGTTTCAATCTACTTGAAAGCCTATAACTACCGCCGAAGCTATATATAATATTTAACCTATATGCTGTTATGCCACATTGCATTATTCATGGTCTATTTGAGAGGGATAAACTACGAAAACAATATCTAACTGTAACGTCGGTATAATAAATTCATATTGGCGTAGGGATGGTCTGTTATTGCGAAAGAATGTTTATTTGTCGTAGCTTGAGTAAGCATGCCAGTAATGCATGCATATTGAATGGCCTATAACATTTGTACACACATCTTTTTTGGATAATTTTATTTTTGCTGTTCTTCTATCCTCAGCTTCTATATCATTCGTTTAATTGTTATTCATTGTGAGCTACAGATATTTTTCATATATTTTATTTTGTAGAATTCAGGAAGACAGTAAAGTTGAATGATCGGTTTACTCTATGATACTCATTTCCTAGTAAACCCTTATTAAAATGATTGCATTTGTTTGGTCAAGCTTATTAAAAATAGACCTGTCCTGTAAGCAAAAATGTATCACAAATTATTAGTGACGATCTACATTAATTTGTGGATCATATTGTTCAAACTTCTATGAAGCAGAACTCGGTTTTGATAGATGGCATGCAGATGCTCAGGTTACCGACCAGCTACAACTACAAGTGGAGCTAGACGGACAATGTAAACTGTAGACTAACATTTCCAAGTTCCTATCAAAGTTTTCCTGGTATGGACAAAGTTCCCCCGAATTCCTATTTGTAGCCGCAAGACCAGAACCAAATTAGACACGACTATCTACTTTTGCACTTGATTCACCCGATGCTTATTTATAGAAATAGTTGTCTATATAATTTCAAGTGTATACACTGGCCTGCAAAACCAAGTATCACACTTTTAAAATTGCAATAACTTTTAAGTACACAAGATATACTTTCGAAACAAAAAGGACTCGAAAAAGTGTTTAATTTTGTACATAAAAATTGCTATAAAACGTTTTTTATTTTAAATCTCTAACTTGTATAGAGTTTAGAAAAAAAATGAAATTTTAAAAGTGTTATATAGTTGGTGCCAGTTAAGATCACAAAAGAGGTCATTGACCCACCTACATTTATAAAAGTTCTTAACTTTGAAATCCAAAAATAAGCCTGTTCAAGTCTGGAATGGTCATCTATCGTGATCTTCAACATTTTTTCTAATGAAAAACGATACATGGTTTATTTGTTTTGGTTCGTACGAAGAGATATTAGGAAAAGGGCAATGACCGCTATTACGATCTTAAGTGGCACCAACTATAGTACTTAGTTTTGCAGGCCAGTGTAGTTTCAAATTAGTATCAATTAAGAGATTGATATTAATACTGTTGCGGTCAGAAGTGTTCTGCCAAAGACATTTAAATATTTACGAGCGATAGACGGGACAAGACGAATAAAATCGTAATCCAAAGACTTGTTACTGCTTCAAATCGTTCTGTCTAGTGTCAAACCACGCTTGTCAGGTAGCATTCTTGTGTCAAAATCGAAAATGTTCGGGATCAAAATTTTTGTATGACATTATTCCCAATGTCCGCTCTATACCTATATCTTTTAAATCTCTTTGTGTTCTGCCTTCAAAAAAATCCTTTCTATAATAATACAGACTACTCCAGCTGGTATTCATCTGCTGCATCCGGTTTGACTGAAGGCCTACCCCAACATAGTTGAGTTGAAAATTCTAGAAATTTCCTTGATTTATATTTCGTAACTTTCGCGTGTGACACTGACATAGATGCAGATACAATAGTGTGCGGAGC
Source organism: Xestia xanthographa (assembly GCA_905147715.2). Taxonomy (NCBI): domain Eukaryota; kingdom Metazoa; phylum Arthropoda; class Insecta; order Lepidoptera; family Noctuidae; genus Xestia; species Xestia xanthographa. Next base: position 15,276,307 of record LR990656.1, read on the forward strand.
ACAAGTCAGGATAACTGAAAACGATTTCACCTGAATAATGTTTATAAACGTACCGGCTTTATTCACGTGCATATTCAGGGATCCTACCCGGTAAGTTCTAGTCTGGCAACCCCGAAATATGAGGAAAACTGACATTATTCACGAAAATCTCTCGCCGTTCGCAAACCTGCTGCATATTAATTATAAATCGATATTTAACCTAGCTTGCAAGTTTTGCTATACCGTATCGTAGAAAATTATAAATTTAAATTGTATTTGGAACGGTAAACTATGAAGTTTTAATGAAATGTAAAATTAAAATTCTAGAGTCAAACGTTTTTCGCGTGAAAACCTCTCAGCTTCGAGACTGAAACCAGCTGAAGCCTTTTGTTTATGACTACGGCAAATATTGAGCTGGGAGGTTGTTGCACCGACCATTCTGCCCACCTGAAACACTGATGAAGTCGATGAAGATTTGTCAAACGAAGTCGGACTTGAACGTAGTACGGGAACTGTAGTGCTCATAATTGGTTGATTTAAGACAATATTTGCAATTTTTTATCTGCAATCAGGTATGCTATAAGCAGATGAGATGTAGGATGTGGCAGTTTGAGTGTGTCCTCCAGTGAGGTCATCTCCTCATCAGTAGACCATAGAAGTGGATTATATGGTCAATATGTCTTCCCGCTTTAGCCATTTTTTGTAGCTTCTAGTTGTAAGGTTAGCCGCCAATTTGTTGGTGTGTCTTTCCAGCTTCCCTTTGTATGTCTCTGTAGTGTTATGACTCTCTTCTTTTACCGTGCTTATCCACAGATGATGGTTTATTTCTGCGTCGGTGATGTACCATGGGACATTGCATAGGTTTCTGAGGATCATGTTCTGCATTCGCTGTATTAATAGATATTGGAGTCACAAGCGCTGCCCCAGAGTTGTATACCATACATCCAGACAGGTTTAAGAACACTCTTGTATATGAGTAGTTTTTTGTCTACACTTCTGTTTGCTTTTCCAATAAATAAAAAGGTTACTTTAAAAACATTTACTCCATAAAACCCGGACCAACATTACATGAAAGATCCCACGTGGCTAGAATAAAAATAGTACAAAACAATAACCACGGTCGTCATTACAACGAATAGGTACCTACAACACACAATATAATTGACAGTCCTTTGTGCTAAATAATAACAAAGAAAAACATCACGAAAGCCGGATTAACCTAAACAAATCACAAAAAAATAAAAATAACAGCCGTTCTTGGCAGAAAGGTTACGATAATTAATTAGCAGTGACACAAAGAAATGTATTCAGTTTTTGATCGTTGAGCTAAAAGCTAAAAAGGGGGGAATTTATTCCAGAGGAAAATAATTACAGCTCGCAAACAAAGAGATTAACTTATTCTCTGTTGCCGGCAACTGGAATACGAACGTTATTCCACAAAGGCAACATGAATCAGTTTCTCTTTTATTAGGTCTGTGTTGTTCTCTCCATCAATTTGTGTCCTTACTCTCATTAAGATTAATACTTTATTCATAAACCTCTACACCGATGTATTCCTTGTCGATTCATTTCTTTGTGTTCCCATTACTTGGTTGAATATAATAAAACGTGGAAATATCGCGCCTTTCTTGTGATTTTATACATAAATATTTATACAAAACCCGTATAATTGTTAAGCATCCTTCTTACATATCTGTTGATAATTACGTTTTTGCATGCACTTTGACTTTTAAATTAAATGTAAGTAGCATTTGTATTAAAAATATCATGCATAGGAGATCGGGCTTTTGTTGTTTTCTGTCTATTTGGCACAAAATATGTAGGATTTCTGTTTAGATCTCAAAACTAGAAGTATGGTAGTGGGTTCCACAGCCTACGCCAATTCTAATCAGCATCAGACTGATCACTACTAACCATTGGGTTCCCCGCTGACAGTGCGCGTCACTAGCTAAAGGGATAATCCTCAATCAACACGTAGGCAGACGGATCAGTGTTGGCAGCACGAGGTTTAGCACAAAGCTAGATGCACTGAATGCTAGCTCATTATTATAATTATTCGCAAAAGCTAGTTATTCTAGTTCCGAGAATCATTAATACAGGAGTCGTCTGTTCAAAGTTCAGTACTCAATATAATTTTACACATACCATCTCGTGTTTTATAACGCAAACAAACTACAGAGTACTGTATCTCCAACTGTATTCTCTCGCTGTAGGTACTTGTTCTGCTCAACGAAAAAGAAAAGATAGTAACGAAACATAATACTATCTTTTGTAAGTATTCAACGAACATTAAGCTGTACAGTTGTACGTTATGGAAACGTGATTAACAGAAAGAAAGATGGATTTTTCGATAATAAACCGTATCGAACGAATTTCGTATAATGTGCTTCACATTTCTTTTACATAAGAGCCATTGAAGCAGACGATTGGGATCTACGGATTCTAATAATATATTTTTAATCTCTTTGATCTCGATGGGATCCTAGTCCGTTACGGCTTCTTTCATATGTATGGATAGGTACGGGTTCTGCATTTCGTGTTCATCTTGTTTGATTAGAAGATGATGATTATGCATTTGCTTTGAGAACTCTTGACCTCTTTTTGAGTACTTAATAGATAAAACATTATTCTCAAGCATCCATTTATTAAATATAGTTCTTGATTAGGGCTCAGGTGCATTATAATATAATCGATTGTTGTGTCACTTGGTTAATAATGGTGGCTTGGTTGTACACTTACTGTATATAGTAAGTGTTGTTCAATAAAATTTAAATACGAGCATTTATATTCATAAACAAATTATTTCATGAGCTTTTTCCTGTTCCTACCCAAACAATCCGTTTAATAGTAGTTATTGGAACCATAAGTTGTTAGATACAGTATTATTAAACAAATTAAATAAGTGTCGAATAAACTGGAAACTATGTACAAAAGAGTTCATTATGTAATCAGTAATTTTCACTTGAAGTGTTCACTTCCAATTAATGCTCTTATAAAATATTGTTAAACCACCGTTTCAGTCAGAAATTATTTTAAATTGTTTCAAATAAACTGAGTATTGAGTGGTATTTCGCGGAAAACTGTAAGCTTAATATCCGACTTCACCATTTGTTCATTTTAATATGCTTTCTTGTTTTTACATTTCAGTTTTAAAACCCATTGTCTTATCAACCGGTAATGATACCTCCCTCATTACATACTATGACAATATCCGTAGAGTTCAGCCACGTTTGTTGAGCGTGTTATATTTGGGTTAGCTATCAACTCACATGGGTTTCCTACTGTATTAAACTATTAAACATGGCGTGTTCTCACTTAGTTGAAATGTACTTGTCGCCGTTCAACCCGTCCGTCTGTCCTCAACTCTATCCAACAGTGATACCTAATTGTGTTCCACTGAACTAGGCGAGCTCCACACAAAGGATCGATCGATGGATTCCAAGTCGGTATTTGAAAATCTCGACTAATCAAAAACCTCTGAGAAACCAGTTCATTTGAACGGAATATTATTTAAAACATTTCTTAGGGAAACCTTTTTAAGGCCAAGTTCACCGAAAAGATAACAGTCTGATTATCTAAAAACAGCTGTTTAAAACACATAACAGCTGTTTCAACACACATTTTAATAACACACATTTTCATGTTCATAAATGTGTTTTAAACAGCTGTTTTTACATAATCAGACTGTTATCTTTTCGGTGAACTTGGCCCTTAACCGTCATCGATTTAGTTTTTCTATGGCCTCAGAGTATAGTCATTTTGTATTCCACTTTGTAATTTTTGTAATAAAGGCTAATGAGGGGGGGACGTCAACGATGACAACTCGTCAAAGCCGTTTGTTTGTTTACATTAGTGTCCATCAAATTTAATATTTCAACTACCACAGTTAAAAAAAAAACCATTAGGTACTTGGAGTTTTATTTCACTGTAGCAGATCCATTTAGCTATTAACAGATCGATTAATTTGCCCATTAATTTCAATGGATAGACTTAATAAATTATCGATATAGCGTTGTAGTATGGTAATCGTGCTCATTATACTCGCAATTACAGTAAATGGTAATTAAATTATACACAACATTAATTTAAATGCAGCTCCACAACCGTAGACTGAGTCAGTGCAACGCATCTGCTCTGCATTATTAAATAAATATTGTTTTTACACTGCGCTTAAAAGACACTTTTACTGCCATACAATTGAGCAAATTGTTTTTTCGGTGGCCAAAAATACCTTTGTAATTATTTAATTTACCAGGAAAAAAGTAGGCAGGTAGGTACCTATTTACGTTTTTTCTCACATACGTTTATGATGTTTTTACATTTGTAAATTGTAACTTGTCACATGTAGGGGTTTGCTATGGTAATTGTAACAAACAAAAAACATGGCCGCCACCGGGCAAGCTTGTAAATGTCTGGTGTCCAAGCCTACTTTTGTGAACATGGGTTTCTTTGATAAACATGATATTTATTTCGCCAAAGCAATTTAATACGATCTGGTATCATCAAAAGAACAAATTAGCAAAGGGGTTTTTTTTTCTGTTTCCTCGTCCATTCTGACAGCCAGGTACTGAATTATTACAAATAGATACATAAGTATATTATCCTGTTACAGGAGAACTCCTGTCGCCAAGTAACTTTGTAGTATGTTAATTACTTCCGAGCCGCTAGCTTTTCTATTCTATTCTTAAAGTAATAAGTGCTCTAACTTTGACGTATACTTATATTCCGACTTCTTCTTGTCATGAACTTGTTGTTCCAGAAAAGTTTAAAAAACTTACTATAAATTGGTACCTACAAAGTAACAAAAAAAACATGGTAACAATGTACGAAGTCTGTTATTAAAAAAAAGGTTTTTGAATTAAATATCCTCATCATCATCATCTGCCTAGCCTTTTCCCAACTATGTTGGAGTCGGCTTCCAGTCTAACCGGATGCAGCTGAATACCAGCATTGTACATGAAGCGACTGCCTACCTGACCTCCACAACCCAGTTGAATTAAATATCTTATCCTACTTATATTATAAAAGCGTAATTTTGGGAGGATTGATTGATAGACGTTTGTTACTCTTTCACGCGTAAGTTACTGAAGGGATTTGAATGAAATTTTGCACAAATATAGTTTATAACCTGGATTAACACTTAAAATACTTTTTACCTCGTTAATATGATTCCGTGGGATAATTATCGAACGTCACGCGGGCGAAGCCCCGGGCATAAACTAGTATTATATATTTTGTAAATTAAAGGACTATACATAGAAGCTCACCACACAGCTATCTATTTGACTGTCACAGATCTTCAGTGAGCCAGTGAGTGAGCTTAAACTGTCATAACGAGATATAACCCTAAGCCCGTGTGTGCGTATCTAATCCATTGAAGACGAGATTACTGTCAGAATACACCCCTTTAAAAATGTATCCGTCGATGTCAGCCGGTCTGAACCCGAAGTACCTACTTACCCACTACATGTAAGATTTACATGTGTCAAGATGAAAATATACGTAGGCTTTGAAATGAAGAAAAATATTAAACGTATCAAGTCATGTCGTAAAAATTAGCTGAAAGTAAAGTGAGATATTTTTCATAAAACAAATGTTCATGTTTATCTTACGAGTACTTCATATAAAATCGGTAAAGCTAACTTCTACAAGACTGGACTAAAAATAAAACCAAGTGGTTTGACAAAAACACAACCCTGTCTTTGCAGTCGGCTAACAATGTCTGATTGTAGGTGATTTCGCAACATAACACAGAGATATACAAACGTTAATTAGAAATGCTAATTAGATCATACATTTCTCTAATGATATCTACATACAAATTTCATTACAGACTTATTTATATTTTGCAATTCAAATGTTTTTTCCTCAACATCTCATCTCATCACTTCATTGTCCTCAGAATGTATAGCAGTGAACATAAAGCGAGTAGACGTACCAGCTCTAGTGGAACTAGGCACGGAGTCAGTGATCCTCGACTGCGACTACAGCACCGGCGAGACTCCTGGCCCAGGCCTGGTCATAAAGTGGTTCTTCAACGGATCCACCGGCCTCGTCTACCAGTGGATACCACCGCTACAACCTCAAGTTATTGGAGTTTTAAAAGGAAAAGTCGATATGAGCTTTAAAATTTCGGGTAAGTCAGTATTAAGACATAGTTGTAGAGCTCTGTGTGGTATTAGGTGCTAGAGCTCTTTTAACGAGCTCATCCCGGATAGTGCTACCACCGTAATTTTTCCCGCCATGCAATGTTTCTGTGATGCCAAACCATCATTAGGTACCTATGTAATTTCATTGAATGGGTAAAACTCACAATATCTAGCTACTTAATAAAATATTTAAATTATTCACTGATAAACAACATAATATGGAAGTATGTTGTTTGTAAACAAACCGCTGAGTCTAAAAGTCTGAAAGTTTTCCTAAGAGTTTCTTTTGTAACGAAAGTAAAGTAAGTAATAAGGAAGGTTTTTGAAAATTCATCCTTTTAAGGGGTCAAATTGGGGTTGAAAGTTTGTATTTTTTTCCAATGAGAAATCCAATCGGGCACATAGCTTGTTATGCAATAAAGATATGATAAATTCAGAAAAGTTCCGAATTCATTATCCTAATAATCCAGGTGAGTGAAATAGTAGGCCTATCAGGATATGTCATACAGAAACGTAAATATTACGTCGAAAAGTTTTCTGAAGCTTTCCTGTTATTTTGACTTGTCCCAAATAAGAAATTACGAAAGTATATTATTATTCGAGTTCAGTGAACTTTTTCATACACTGAAACTCTAACCTAATTTAGACAATTTAGATGATCTTGTAGGCGTAATTATTTGTGTCTTGAATCTTATTTATAGCATAAACCAGGGTTGTTATCATTTGTTTTTGTTTACTATTTGGAATTAATTGGAGAGGATATTTTGTGGACAATAAGAGACGATGCTTTAGTACGACCGGCACAAAGTGGACAGTTAATCTAGTCACTGATTAACCACAACTCAAACCATTACCATACTTTCAAGTACCTATTGCTCATGTCGTAATTATTTATAGAATTAGCAGGTTCAATTTCATTCGGTTTGGAATCGCGCCACATCATCAACTTTAGGTGATTCGTGGTACGAGTTCCAACCCACCATCTACAGACCTGCTTGAAAGAGGACTTTTGGCCGAAGGGTGTCTTATATCGACGTTTCCGAGGGCGGATACGCGACACCACGCAGCGAAACACGACGCCGACAACGTTGCGTCGTCGTTGCGTTATAGTTTCTTATAAGGTTTAAAATATGTGTTAGTTTATTATTGTTGTTTTGTTATTTTGTTTATTTTATCTAGTGCCTGATAATAAAATGATTGATTGATTTATCTGACTGGTTATTAAGTTTTTTCTTTTTATTCCAGAGGAACCATTACAAGCCTACCGAGCCATTAAAATAATAAACCCTGGGACACACCTGAGCGGAAACTATACATGTGTGGTGTCCACCTTTATAGCGGAAGATAGACAGACGAGATCCATGTTAGTGTACAGTAAGTAATTTAACATAGTCAATTTACATCCAATGTATCCCTCCAATATGTTAGGAGCTCGTGGCTAATTAATAACAGCCTTGTTAAGCCGGGCTTGCCTAGGTTGGTCTGTGGATGGGTGACCACCACACCGAGTATCCTCCGTGCCTCGGAAAGCACGTTAAGCCGTTGGTCCCGGCTGCCATTTGTAGATCTTTGACAGTCGTTAGGTAGACAGAGGCCCAAAAAGTCTGACAGCCAGTCTTACCAAGGGGTATCGTATTATCCGGTACTAACTGGGTTGTGGAGGTCAGATAGGCAGTTGCTCCATGTAAAATACTGGTATTAAGCTGCATCCGGTAAAACTGGAAGCCGACCCCAACAAAAGTTGGGAAAAGGCTAGGCAGATGTATACCTCCAATGTATTTGCATATCTATGTTATAATAATAGGAGGTTATTGACTTTATTGGAAATAGCTTTTATAAGGGGTAATATTAAACAGATATAAAAATACCATGGTTTAAGTAATACATTTTTACAGTATTGAAAAAACAACCAAGTATGCTTTTTAATGTTTGATACTCAAAAACACAGTTTGTTCAATAAAATACAGAGAATTGAGTCTAATACAAATAAATTAATGCAAAACAGAAGAAATATTTTTTTAAGTAAAAATGAGATTTCAACCTATTTAAATATTTCCTACAGTTATTAACGTTTGTATTATAACGATAATTAGGGGATTATGACTGACTAAAAAAAATATCATTCTGTTTAGTCCGTCAGTTAGATTATCGAAAAATATTGGATACGTGTTTTTTGTTTTATCAAATTAATACAAATTGACGAAGATACAGTGGGGGCTTGTGACGTCACATTTAAGTAAAAAATGTACTCAAATGTGACGTCACACGAGTTGTCAATGTACTGGTATGTCTTACAATACAGTACATTAGCCGCATTACACGAGTAGAATTAGCCGTGTGGTATCCGGCAGAGTAGAATAGAACCCGTGAGTGTAATGGGTTGGCCCATTACACTCACGGGTGTCGTAAAAGGCGACTAATGTCTGGGCAGAACACCTTGCACCTCCGTAGACCAGAGAATGGGCAGCAGCGTTTTCTGTTAGTCTTTCATCACTGCGATCTCCAATCCGCCTGCCAAGCGTGGAGATTACGGCAAATTCCTCCCATCATGGGAGAGACTTATGTCCAGCAGTGGACGTTATGGGCTGTTGTGATTGTTGTATTGTATTCATTTTTAGGGTTCCGTAGTCAACTAGGAACCCTTATAGTTTCGCCATGTCTGTCCGTCCGTCCTCGCTTAATCTCTGTGACCGTTAGCACTAGAAAGCTGAAATTTGGTACCAATATGTATATCAATCACGCCGCCAAAGTGGTAAAATAAAATTGGAAAAAAATGTTTCATTAGGGTAGCCCCCCTATATGTAAAGTGGGAAGTGATTTTTTTTTTAATTTCAACCCTAACGTATGATATATTGTTGGAAAGGTATTTAAAAATGAATAGGGGTTTCCTAAAATCATTTTTTGATAATGTCAATAATTTCGGAAATAATCGCTCCAAAAGTAAAAAACAATGTGTGCCCCCCCCTCTATCTTTTGAACCATAAGTTTAGAAAATATGAAAAAATTCTGAAAAGTAGAACTTTATAAGGACTTTCTAGGAAAATTATTTTGAACTTGATGGAAACAACAGTTTTTGTACAAAAAAAAAAAGTTGTACAAAAGTCACATTATTACGAGCGACCTAAGGGACGACGGAGATATTGAGAGGGAGCGCAGGGCGTTGTCTGTGAGGAGCAATATGCTTGCCCGCAGGTTCGCTCGTTGTACCACAGACGTAAAAGTAACCCTCTTTAAGGCGTTCTGTCAATCGTTCTACACGAGCGGCCTGTGGGTGTCATACACGCGTCGAGCCTATAATGTCCTGCGCATCCAATTTAATAACGCCTTCAGGATGCTGTTGGGACTGCCGTGGCGTTGTAGTGCATCGGGAATGTTCGCAGAGGCTCGCACAGATGGCTTTTACGCTATCATGCGAAAGAAAGCGGCTTCCTTACTGCAGCGCCTGCATGGTAGTGACAACAGCATTTTGAAGATGATTGCTGCTAGACCGGACGGCCCCTTCCACAGACACTGGGTGGGGACTGTCTTAGGTCTAACTAAATAAATATTTAAGTTGTAAACACTAACAATACTAACCTAATTACATAAGCACCATTGTTACTAACATTAAAATACTAACAAAGTTATGGACTGTAGTCTGAAAATAAAGGTTAATTTATTTATTTATTTAAAATAATTTCTGGACTAAGTTTGTAGTATATTCGTATATGCAAGCATTTTTACATAATGGATACCTACCTTTAAACTCATAAGTGGGAACACTTATTGTGACGGACGGGAAACTACGGAACCCTACACTGAGCGTGGCCCGACACGATCTTGGCCGGTTTTTTGTTTACGTGAGAAAAGAAAAAAAATATGTGTCCAATGTTTTTTGGAAATCTACCTGACGGACTAATTTGATTTTTTTTTGTCATCTACCCTATTATCAAAGCAAGTACCTAATTATCTTGATAATTTCGAACCCTGGTTACTAATGAGTGAATATAAAAAAAGAACAATAAAGTACCGTAGTGATCCACTGCAGATGCGAGCTTAAAACCACTTTAACTAAAAACTAGACGAAGTTGAAAAGCGTTACTTTGTAGTTCGTGTAAATTAACTCGGCTGTCAACGTGAAATGTCTCGAACGAAAAGATATTTCGCTGAGAAAGAGATATTAAATTGACTTCTCAGTGTTTCCACTTTTCTCTTCTATTCGGTAATAGGAAGAAAGATACCTAGAAAATGAATACACTTTTAGTGGCTACTGAAAAATCCCAGGCCATTCGTGAGAGTGATTCTACACAAAATGACAATCTGTTGGGGTTTTGAAAGTCTTTGTAGTAATACTATACCTAGGACAGTGTATAGTACAGGGTGTTAAGTTTCTCAATTCTTAATTGGTTAAAGAGGGTCCTCCAACCATACAGTTGTTGTCGGGATTGTCTATATAGTCTTAAATCGTAGATAACTTTAATAGCGCGATTCAGAATTTTGATGTTAGGTAGTTCTTCATTTGTTCCATGGATGGCGCTGTTTTTTACTTAAGGGCCTAAGTATACTGCCTCAAATGGCTTAGCGTGATCCTCCGTTACGCCTAAAATACTGCAGCATTAATTTTGAAATAAATTTATGGTAAAGTTGAGGATTAATGTAAAGTCCTATTTTTAGCGAAAACACGATTCCATAAACTTTTCTAGTTAGAAAAAAAATCCAAAGTTAGGTACCTCCAAATAGAACAATAAACCGCTGGTATTCAAAAAGTACTTCAAATTAGATCATGAAACTTTGCATACTAACTGAAGTAACTATAAAGCAGGTCTTATGTTTTTAATTTTTTCCAAAACACGAAAATTTGATTTTATAAATAATAAAAACCACTCATTTCGCACTATTCGGCCTGCAGTGGATGACGTAACAACCACTTTATAGTGCAAGCTGATTAGAACGTTACCTATTCTAACAGTATTTCAAACGAAGTTTGAACCACCACAAATAGAGTTGCTAATTTGAGGTAGTATAGGCCCTTAAGACTTTAGGGCTTTTTGTACTGTGCCGCTACAATATGAAACGCTTTTCAGTTTTTAATTGTCTAGGCCCTGAGGTAGATTTTAAATTGCAGAATGGTTTGGTCACGGAAGAGCTAACTATTATTATTAATTACATTATTATACAGCATTGACGCACAAACGATTCCCCCCAGGTAGATTTTTTTTTAAAAAAGCAGCTTTTTCCTATAAAAACTTTTTTGCAAAAGATAAAACCTACTTCAAAAGACATAAAAAACTGAAAAATAACTTTAGCTTCAGGAGTCAGTTACAAAAAGCTAAATAAATCAAATAAAAGTCACCGACTTCTGAAGCTAAAGTTATATTTCACTTTTTGTTTAATTTAGTAGTTTTTTTTTATTTTTCTAATTTTAGTTGTTCCCAAACAAATATTTGCCATGAATTTATTTTACATTGGTAACAACACAGTCATGTCATGGATTACCACGACATTTTTTTTGACCATCTGGACTAAACATAGGTACCTAACTGTCGAAATCTGGGTGTATTGTACACATCTGCGTACGACCTCTGAGCATACAGGCGTGAAATTACGTCATGATGTTGTATAAACAATAAACATCCAAGGGATTGCAGCGTTCTATTATATATCTCCGAAGATCAGCATCAGATCTTCACCAAATTCAAATTAAACCACCTCAGGAGTGTATACTCCCGAGGTGGTATTTAATTTGAAAGAGTATTCTTTCAAATAAAAAAATAATTTTGAGAATCGGTTTACAAACCACCCTTTATAATGAATAATAATACGAGATAATTATGTTACAACCATTCCCAATGGGTTATGATTTCATGAACCTTAACAAAATATGGATTTTAATCACTCATGAATAAATATTGGAATGTTTAATAGAATGTTAATAATATTCAGCAGCGCTATTTGTACTAGAAGTGTTTATATTATTGCGCGTTAGTGATAGGGAATTATAATCATATGGTACCTACTAAATTCTATAATATATGCATAATCTCGTGAACCGAACGGAGGGCTTGTCGCTGCAATGATTGAGATGCTAGGATATAATCTATAATATTATATTAGTGATCAATTTGAAGATACTCCATTTACTTAGGGATCAAATTATCTGAATATTCAAGAATACAATGCGTTTTATTGTTGGTAAAGGTGGTTTACAAATATAGTTTGTCAAAATTAGAAAAATCTCAATTTCTAAATAAGTAGTTAAAAAACCGGCCAAGTGCGAGTCGAACTCGCGAATGAAGGGTTCCGTACTATCTTATATTGTTTATTATTATTTGAATCACAGAATGTGTATTTCTGTTGTCGCTACAACTAATAGCGACAACAGAAATACACATTCTGTGAAAATTTCAACTGACTAGCATGGTTCATGAGATACAGCCTGATGACAGACAGACGGACAGTAGAGTCTTAGTAATAGGGTTTCGTTTTTACCCTCTGGGTACGGAACCCTAAAAACTACCAACTTCGTGCAACACAAAAGTCGTGAGGCATACAGTGTCACATTGTTTTATTTTTTGTTTAGTTTTAAGTTTTTTATTCATTTATTTTGTTATTCTTTTTGTTTTTCTTTTTTAGGGTTCCGTACCCAAAGGGTAAAAACGGAACCCTATTACTAAGACTTCGCTGTCTGTCCGTCTGTCTGTCACCAGGCTGTATCTCATGAACCGTGACAGCTAGACAGTTGAAATTTTCACAGAAGATGTATTTCTGTTGCCGCTATAACAACAAATACTAAAAACAGAATAAAATTAATATTTAAGGGGGGCTCCCATACAACAAACGTGATTTTTTTATAATAATTGGTACGGAACCCTTCGTGCGCGAGTCCGACTCGCACTTGGCCGGTTTTTTGGTTTATTGTTATACTGTGTGCACTTGTGGCGTGTGCCAAATAAAATGAGTTTCTTTTTAGGGTTCCGTACCCAAAGGGTAAAAACGGAACCCTATTACTAAGACTTCGCTGTCTGTCCGTCTGTCCGTCTGTCCGTCTGTCTGTCACCAGGCTGTATCTCATGAACCGTGACAGCTAGACAGTTGAAATTTTCACAGATGATGTATTTCTGTTGCCACTATTACAACAAATACTAAAAACAGAATTAAATCAATATTTAAGGGGGGCTCCCATACAACAAACGTGATTTTTGTCTAATTTTTTTAAATAATGGTACGGAACCCTTCGTGCGCGAGTCCGACTCGCACTTGGCCGGTTTTTTCTTTCTTCTTTCTACAAACTTGTTGTAGAAAATATGTTGCCCTTCCATGCTCTTTAAAAAAATATACTTGATAATTTTGACAAAGACAATGTTTTTTAAAGTCCACTGACTATAGATTGGTAATATGTATACATATTTGGTTCAATCTGTGAAGCCCAAGGCCGTAATTACCAGCTAATTTCAGGTAACGTAAGCTGTCAGGCTGTGACAAACTAGATTAGGCTAGGCTAAACAGATAGATTGGCTTTGAACTATACAACAATACTAGCTAGATACAAATCGGTACATAAGGGCACACTATACACTATGTCGTTCATTACATAACGTTAGTAAATAAAATACTGAATCGTTGCTAGAAAACTTTATATCTATGAATAAAATTTATGTAAATCAGATACCTCGAACCTACCTAAGCGCATTAAGGGATAGACAGGATACAGATATAGACGTTGCGCAGTATTTTATGTGAGCATATGCTTTTGAAGCCGTGTGGTATCCGGCAGAGTAGAATAGAACCAACCCATTACACTTACGGGTGTCGTATAAGGCGACTAATGTCTGAGGCAGAACACCTTGCGCCTCCGTAGACCAGAGAATGGGCAGCAGCGTTTTCTGTTAGTCTTTCATCACTGCGATCTTCAATCCGCCTGCCAAGCGTGGAGATTACGACAAATTCCTCCCATCATGGGTGAGGCTTATGTCCAGTAGTGGACGTTATGGGCTGTTGTAGTAGTGTAGTATGCTTTTGAAACTGAAATTATTTACCCTTGTAACTTTTTGGAAATACAAGGTGTAAACTACCCTTCACGAAGCTGTCAACCAAGCATCCTGTACATCAAACTATACGCTAAAATTATTGCTGGTAATCGACATTTTTTTCGGGTGAAAAATCCCGTTTTATGGCAAAACTCAATTTTTGTTACTAAAAACGTTGTGCTGATGAATTCATTGAATAGTAAACGCATCATGGCGTTTTTTAAAGTAAAGTTATAATCTTGAAAACTATTAAGTATTAAAAAAAATAACTTGTAAAAAAGTTGAAACATTGACCCCCAATCGAAACTAGTAGGTACACTCTAAAACAACTAGGTATAATACTCTATCTAGAATAACAAAAAAAACGATCGCAATGACAGGGAAAACAAGTACCTTTCGGCTTCGTTAAGGGTATTTGTACAACCATTATGAAACAACAACAAACAACAACAACAGCCCATAACGTCCACTGCTGGACATAAGACTCTTCAATGATGGGAGGAATTTGCCATAATCTCCACGCTTGGCAGGCGGATTGGAGATCGCAGTGATGAAAGACCAACAGAAAACGCTGCTATCCATTCTCTGGTCTACGGAGGCGCAAGGTGTTCTGCCTCAGACATTAGTCGCCTTATACGACACCCGTGAGTGTAATGGGTTGGTTCTATTCTACTCTGCTGGATAAAATAATAATAAAAAATACGGTAGGTATCCATTAATCAAAGTTCCATTGAACACAATTCGAATTCGCTATCACAAAGCTACAACGCCTGTGCAACACAAGTTCGAAACTCATAATAGTTTGCTTGCATCAATTCCAAACCGAATTGCCTGGGTTATAGGTTGAGCCCATAGTAATCTAGTTTATCGAGACGCTTTATGGACGAATTAGTTCTACGCAGGAGCCCCCAATTTACCTTAAAATCGAGTTTAGCCGTCAGTTAGTATGTAAAGCTTTGTGTTCCTTCTATGTATGCCTGTTTGTAAATATAATAATATGGTATGCTGCCAACGAATGTCTCAAAATAATAAAGTCAAATTAAGCAAATTATAGAGTTTTGGTAAGCTAACATAATATCAATTCAACGTTAAAATCCCTTTCAAAGTTTTGTCTCGATTCACTCCTGCTTTTCTATACATCTATACATCCCGTTTTACCCGGTACTGAAAGTTCAAAATCCAACAACGCGATTTTGTGGAGGCATTCATTTAAGGCGACTACATGAGCTAAACGCGAGTTTTATAATGCAACAAAACATATGATTCACTGCAATAAACAGAACCACAAAAATATATGATATTCTTCAGGATCTAAGCTAGTACGATAGTGTTTTGAAAACACAATACAACAAATTTTATTCGATAAAAAAAAATCACGAACTTATCTCTAAAAATTCTTTTAACGAGTAAAAACTATGCTAAAATACATGCGATCATTCTGATTTTTTGGCAAATAATTCTGCAAACAACATATTAGCATCATAGTGTTTTACTTTTTTTAGTACAATCTATAGATTTTTTGTAAATCGCGAAAAAACACTCATTTCGCACTATTCGGCCCGCAGTGACTGACGTAGCAACCACTTTGTAGTGCAAGCTGATCAGAACCTTATTCTAACAGTATTTCAAACGAAGTTTGAACCACCACAAATAGAGTTGCTAATTTAGCTCCTGTAATCGCCTTCAGTGTAGTGAAATAATAACCGCAGCACAGGTCGATCTTCAAGTCTAAGCTGCGCTTGTCAATGTCGTTCCGTGGATGGGTTCGGTGGTGGTATGACCGATCCATCATTATAGATCTTTGACTTTGTCACAGGTAGTCAGTGGCCCGAAGGTCTGGCAAACAGTCTTACCAAGGGGTATCGTATTACCCAGTACTAACTGGGCTGTGCGGAGGTAAAATACCGGCATTCAGCTGGATCCGGTTTGACTGGATCCGATTCCCAGTCACAATAACACACCTAAAGTCATATGGCTTTAGGTGTGTTGTGGCTGGAAAAGGGCTAGGTTAGGTAATGAGTATTAGTGAAAACAGCCATATGGCTTTAGGTGTGTTGTGGCTGAATCGAACCCAGTACCTCATGTTCAGCAGTCGCGCTTGTGATCATCAAACCAAGGATCAAGGAGTATAAATAAATATTTCCCTTCACAAAAAACTCTCGTTAAGATCAATATGTACATAACTTAGTTAGGTATTCCGGTACATGGTGTTTCTAAAATAGAATAAAGACGAACACAATGAAGTAAAAAACTAAAAAAATCCAAAGTCCAAGTTAATATTTAAGACACTGAGTTGACCTCGCCTGAATCCTACTAATAATACCTAAGAACTAACGTACCAAAGGCAGAAATAAATTCTCTGAAACGTGCTCCGATTTTATAAAGTAAATTGTTTTCATTAGATTACTTATTACATAATAAATTGTTCAGCAGAGCAATTCACAGTTATTTTTGCCCCACAGGTCCAGGCAAGAGTTTTCACTTTGAGCAAGAGAAAAAATATGTGTTCTTAGTAACATTAAGATGCGTGGCCGAATACTTGTATCCACGACCAGTGATGACAATATTATCAAAAGGGTGAGTAATAAGTAGTATTTATGAAGGTTTCTGTGTATTTCGTGTGCTAGAAATATACTTATTTGGAAGCGACCACACTTACGTACCGACGTGAAATCGGCATCAGCAGCACCCCTAGCCAAGTTACAAACGTTTCATATCGATTCTCTTTCTACAATCGTAAACGCCTTGGCGTATGCGATTGTAGAAAGCGCTAAATTGGTAGCCAAGTTGACACGACTGAGTCGATCGCTCGTTCTCTAATGTCTGTAGAAAAAACCTACACTTTAGTCTATGGCGAGCGTTCCTACCAGAATTTAGCGATCAACATTGTAGAAACGATAACATTCTATTCTATCATTTTGAACGATGTAAACTTGACTACGAATTTTCTATTCGTTTGTGTTGATCACGTGATTTAACGTTGAGATGATGTCATTCCCATTCATTTGAATAGTTTTCTACTAGCGTTAACGATTGTAGATTGACAATTTGGCTAGGGGTGCTGGTCAAAAAGAACGTCATTAGCCTCTTTCTGACCGAATCTATCCGATTCCACGTCAAACAGTGCGGTCACTACCTTACAGGCCGAGCAACCATCCGAGCGTAAGCTAATAGCATTGGTGACAATTGAATCCACTTCGTATAGGCCTGCGACCGGATAAACGTAGTTGACAGACGTAGGTACTGCATGATATTAGGGGTCCATCATAATATATACGAGCTCCGTGAATGTACATATGTGTGCTATGTATGTAAGTATGTATATTATTATCTTAACGTGGTTAACGGATGTTGTACATGATTCACGGAACTTGGTAATCGATCACTGCTCCTGTTTGTGTCATAGAACGATCTTCAGGGATTTCATCAAGTGAATGCGCAGCGTTTACATACTTAGGCGCGGGACAAATACAAGAGGCGTCGGGCCTAGGCGAGGCGCGGGCGCGGCGCCACTTCTCTGAAATTTCATACAAAATGAGAAGAGGTGAGGCGCGGGACATACTAAGACGGTGCGGCGCGGGCGTGGCGCGGGCGCCACTTCCTCGCCCTCGGCGCACCTGCAGTTAGCAGTGGCATGCCGACAGTGTACACAGGGGTGAACTAGATGGCAAAAATGCGTGACGATATAGAATTTTAAACACTAGAATTCCTCAAATGCATCCCTGTGTTCGCCCGCGCTTCGCCTTTCCGACACCGTTAGCGCGGCTGTTCTGCGCTGCACCGGCGCCATGTCCGAGCCGCGCCCGCGCCTCGCCCTCGCCTCGCCTCCGCCCGACGCCTCTTGTTTTGTCCCGGGCCTTAGTATACCAACATATTCTTGGAATAATGTTAATCCGTAAATCTCTTCATCAATCTCAAACCAGCATGGCTACATAACGAAAATTAAAAATAAATCTTGTAAAAGGTAATAAAAAAGTTAATTATCAAGACTAATAAAAGAAAGTATATAAAGTATTTATTCAGAAAGTGAACGGGGCGGAAAAATATATAAAAATCTTCAGACGGGCAGACGGCAATTTTATGGCTAATTCATGAGTGAGATAAGGTCAAGTGATCTTGTTATACGAATCTTGATGTAATATTGATGGTCTTGTCGTACACGACGTTTATGACATCGGGACAGATGCAGGTTACTGAGATCTTATATCTGTTTATTATTGGTTAATATGCAATATATTGGTACTTAAATATTCTCAAATGTCAATTTAGATGTTTCATCGGTTATTATAGATATGTATGCGTCCATTCTTTTTTAGGGTTCCGTACCCAAAGGGTAAAAACGGAACCCTATTACCTAGACTTCGCTGTCTGTCCGTCTGTCCGTCTGTCAGTCTGTCCGTCACCAGGCTGTATCTCATGAACCGTGACAACTAAGACAGTTGAAATTTTCACAGATGATGTATTTCTGTTGCCGCTATAACAACAAATACTAAAAAGAGAATTAAATCAATATTTTAGGGGGCTCCCATACAACAAACCTGATTTTTTTGCAGTTTTGTCTAATGTTTTTAAATAATGGTACGGAACCCTTCGTGCGCGAGTCCGACTCGCACTTGGCCGGTTTTTTACCTTTGCTCTCCAGACATTTTAGATCTTATTATTGATAAACTGTTTTATTTATTGTTTGTACTTTGATCATTCGCCTTTATTGGAACAACATATGTTATAGATGAAATATAAAAAAATAATGCTTAATCTTCACAGAAACGTTTATTATATTATAACCCGTCCATTACAGAAAAAAAAACACCTTCATTTACTTTACGTCAGAGAGAGAAAGATTTACATATTATAAACTACTCTTGTCTCACTCACACCTTATTACATTAAAACTTAATAGTCTATTTTACAACAGTTATCGCATTTTGTTCCGATTTAAGACGGAACTAGTGAACAAACTCAGCCGCGCTCGGGGGCAATTTCTAAGTGACGTGTCTCACCCGACGTGCTTTAGTTTTTCTTGCTGGATTCCCTGAAGACACAGTAAAATTTTATAGCTATAAACTTTCTGAAAGATTAAACTTTTGAATGGCGAAATGCTGAGATTAAAGTCAGTCTTCAGACGAATATAGGCAGACGTATTTTTGCAGTAATTTTTTGCCGTAAGGTAGGAATAAGCTTAATGGCCCAGTACTTTCTCAAAGACAACACTTCTTTAGGCGTTTGACATTAACTTATGTAATTCTGAAACGATGTTTTTAATAAAACTTTAAGCTCTCGAAATAACCGAGTTCGATTGTTTAGGAATTATGTGAAATACTAATTTCAAAGTTACTTCATCAATAACCTGAAAAAAAGGTTAACGGGGTACGTAGCCCAACTTCAAGGTCCTGACGAGTGTGTACTTTTTCATCGTTATTAGATAATGATACTTATCATCACGTCTCTAAAGTTTCGCTAGCTTTAGTTGGTGCCAGTTAAGATGAGAATAGCGGTCAATGACCCACCTACATTTATTAAACTTCTTAACCTTGAAAACCAAAAATAAGCTTTTTCACGTCTCGAATCGTCATCTATCGTGATCTACAACATTTTTTGTGATGAAAAACGATACATGGTTTATTTGTTTTGGTACGTACGAAGAGATATTAGGGAAAAGGCTATGACCGCTATTCTCATCTTAACTGGCACCAACTATAGTTTAATTTAATCTTGTTTACAAAGTGTAAACGGACCCTTCACGGAGCCTACAACCAAGGATTTTGTACATCAAACTAAGTTCACTAATCTTCGCAAAAATTATTGCTGGGAAACTAATTTTTGTTGGGTGAAAAATCGTGCCGATGGATGCATTGAATAGTACCTCCGGGGGTTGAATAATAATATGGGGGTATTAAAAACTTGTGAACAAGTTGGAACTTTGACCCCCAATATCTCCGTAACTAGAAGACTGGAAGGTATGGTCTAGAACAAAAAAAATATCGTAATGACGTGACGGGGAGAATGAGTGCCTTTTGTCTTCGATATGGGTAGTTTTACACTCATTCTTCTTCTTCTTCAACTTTTTTCCAAATGACCTATTAGGTAGTAGGGTATTACAGCAAGGTAAATTTTTACGTTCACATTATGTTTTTAGCATGCCACTGGAGCGTGCAGTCACAGACATGAGGATGGACTCCTGGGGCATGTACTCCGTGGAGACGACGGCGCTGGTCCACGACGATGACGTCACCAGCCCCTGGGAGGAGTTCATCTGCCTCTTGAGCTTGCCTTTAGCTAATTATACTAATAATAGAACCACTATTTATTATCCTGGTAAGTTTTTTCAAAATTTTGTTACACTTACTACATTACTTGCGTGGCTAAATAATAACAGCCGCTCGGGACGATCTTTAGGTTAATCTGCGCTTGCTTAGGACGTTCCGCGGATGGATGACCACCCATTACATACCGAGTTTCCTCCGTGCCTTGGAAAGCACGCTAAGCTAATTCCTCCATGTCATTTGTAGATCTTTGACAGTCGTTATAGGTAGTCAGTGGCCCGAACGTCTGACAACCAGACACCAATCTTACCAAGGGTAACGCAGTTAGTATTACCCAGTACTAACTGCGTTAAGGAGGTCCGATAGGCATATGCAGTCGCTCCATGTAAAATACTAGTATTTAGCTGCATCCGGGTAGACTGGAAGCCGACTCCAGCATAGTTGAGAAAAGCTACTACCTAGGTCAAACCAAATCAAATCATTTATTTTTGCCGAAAACACTGTTACAATGGTCTTATTAAAATTTTACATGTTTCAAGTGTTTCTACTGTAAGGCATGCAAAATCTATACAGTCATGGAATACAAATAACAAATATAAGGTCAGCTAATTAAATGTACAATAAATAAAAACAATCGTATATAAAATGTTTTAAGATATTAAATTAATACAATGTCATACAGATTAGTTATTTATTTAATAATGGTAATATTATTGCAATTGATTCAATGGTGCCGATTCCCTTGTTCACAAACTAAACTAAATTTAAGTTGAATGCATCTTTTTCTTTCTATTTCATTATGAAAAGGACAGAAGATAAATATTAGTTTAATCCTGTCAAATTAGTCAGCACCTGACGTAATTTGATGTAATTTTAGTAGTCAATATTTTAATCGCGTCTAAAACTTGTATGGCGCTGATTAATTTGACAGAACATAACTAAAATTTATCTTCTGTCCTTTTCTTAATGAAATAGAAAGAAAAAGATGCACTGAACTTAAATTTGGTTTAGTTTGTAAACAAGGGAATCGGCACCAATGTCATTTAGATCTAGAATTATTACATTATTTAAAGATATACCTACGTATAATAATTGTTATTAATTACTAGTTGGTAAAGTTAGGAGTTGATTAATACCAGTCTAGTACTTTACATGGCTGAAGCTTCTCCAATCACACACCATAACACTCGATCCTTGAGCACTCTCATCCGGTTGCTACGAGTACTTTATGCACCACACGAAGATCTCTCCACCTGGCCTGAGACCATCCTACCTTAAGTCTTCCCTTTCTCTCTTACTCCTTGCTAGGTGGAGCGACGATGTTTGCAGAGTGACTGGTAAGTAGTTGTGTGAGACCAACGAAATGACAAGCGATTTAAAAGGCTTATGTCCAGAAATTAATTACTCAAAGCTAAAATAATGGTAATAAAGGGCCGCTACACTGCTAATGGGGGCCTATCAGAATACCAGCGATACATTTAAAAAAAAGTCACAGCACCTTGCTGAGATAGGAGCCTCTTGGCCTTGCACAGGACCATTTTGATTGTTTTTTTTTTTATTTTTCTCTTGTTTAATTTTTATATAATTTTGTCATGTCTATTCTCTTTTTGTTTCTGTTATGTCCTGTGTAAGTTCAATAAATACTTTTCTTTCTTTCTAATGCTACAAATACCGTCATACCGTAGAATTTAACGACTACGGTATGTACGAGTTTTGGCTATAAAATCTTTCGGAAGTCTGGATGTTTTGCTCGTGATTAGTACGTGTAATGGCGGCCAATACATAGGGTAGCCTATCCCGCCGTGAAGCCTATTAGAGCGGGATTAGATTGGGTTCGATAATATGGCCATTCAACCTTCCTAGTTCGTGTCTTCTATGTCATCTCCAGAAACACGTTCCTTTTTAGATCAAACTATAATAAGGATTTTCGGACTTGCATATTTATAAACCGTTTTTTTCACGTCCATGAAGTTTCTCTAACAATTTTAGCATGTGAAGGCAAGCCTCTTTCGATCTCCTCGACAATTTATCTAAAGTCATCCCCTTATCTCACGTACATACAGGGTGTTTGGCTTATGGACCGACACAATTTTTCCAGGGATTTGGGGGGTCACTAGCTAGGTTCTACCCATACACCCTATGTCCTAAATGTCATGGTTGGTTACAAATGTTTTTTCTTTTCAAATGAAAAAAATACCCAAAATGTTTCCTTTAATTCCAAATAACTTTTTCGTTTGTGAGTGTAATGGCACAAAATAAATTTTGTTGTATTCTCCAAAGTCTTCTTAATCTAAATAAATCTT
This sequence comes from Xestia xanthographa, assembly GCA_905147715.2. Classification (NCBI taxonomy): domain Eukaryota; kingdom Metazoa; phylum Arthropoda; class Insecta; order Lepidoptera; family Noctuidae; genus Xestia; species Xestia xanthographa. Next base: position 15,299,007 of record LR990656.1, read on the forward strand.
TGTTTGATAGAACTGGTTTCAAGAAAATTTCTTACGAGCTACCAAAGTTATTTTCTTTTTTAACACTTCAATACCCGCAATTACAGACACAATTAAAATAACAATGCACCGTGCCTCTGGAGGCACGGCCGGGAGCATACGGGTTAAATGTATGAAATTGTACAACTTCAAAATTTATTATAAAAAAAAACTAAAAGCTATTTTGTACTTAGCTTTATTTTAAAAAGTTCTTTAGTTAATACCCTTTCTAACGGTATGCTACATGTCACAAAGAACAATTCATTAAGTAGTCAAAATGTTAGTTAGGAGAGTCAGAATTAAGAAAAGACTCATAAATATTATTGTTTTTATAAACTAAAGTTATAAATCTTGTTCAATTTTGATTCAAATTAACCCAATATTACCCATACATCCTATGTCCCAAATGTCACGGTTGGTTACATATGTTTTTTTTTTATTGAAAAAAATACCCGAAATGTTTCCTTTGATTCGAAATAACTTTTTCGTTTGTGGGTGTAATGGCACAAAATAAATATTTGGTTAATTTGAATCAAAATATGAACAAGATTTATAACTTAAGTTTATAAAAAAATAATAACATTTATAAGTCTTTTCTTAATCCTAACTCTCCTAACTTACATTTTGACTACTTAATGAATTGTTCTTTGTGACATGTAGCGTACCGTTAGAAAGGGTAATAACTAAAGAACTTTTTAAAATAAAGCTAAGTTCAAAATGGCTTATATTTTTTTTTATAATAAATTTTGAAGTTGTACAATTTCATACATTTAAAAAAGAAAATAACTTTGGTAAATCGTAAGAAATTTTCTTGAAACCAGTTCTATGAAACAAAGATTTATTTGGATTAAGAATACTTTGGAGAATACAACAAAATTTATTTTGTGCCATTACACTCACAAACGAAAAAGTTATTTGGAATTTAAGGAAACATTTTGGGTATTTTTTTCATTTGAAAAGAAAAAACATATGTAACCAACCATGACATTTAGGACTTATGGTATATGGGTAGAACCTAGCTAGTGACCCCCCAAATCCCTGGAAAAATTGTGTCGGTCCATAAGCCAAACACCCTGTATATATACCGTATATCAGGAACGAAGTATTCGCCGTTAAACTGAACTATCACTTGCAGGTCTTATGCCAACGCATAGCGCAAGCATAGAAGTGAAGAAACCAATGGAACACCAAGCCAGCAGTAAGATATTTTATATATTCATTGTTTACTTACATTTATTTGTTAAGGTTAAATAAAAAGCGGAGGACCTATGTGTTTGTCCTACTACTGGATAAAGGTGCCCATGCAACCTTTGTCCATCTGAGCAAGCGTAACCTTTGCTCATCTGAGCAAGCGTAACCTTTGCTCATCTGAGCAATCGTAACCTTTGCTCATCTGAGCAATCGTAACCTTTGCCCATCCGAGCAATCGTAACCTTTGCTCATCTGAGCAATCGTAACCTTTGCTCATCTGAGCAATCGTAACCTTTGCCCATCTGAGCAATCGTAACTCCCACTCTTCTCTTTGTGTTTGGTCTTCGTCTGTCAATCGGTAAAGTCCTCTTAAAATAATTTTGGAGTGACCATTCATTGGTTCCTGAAATCCTGACATGAATGAATTTGTATAAGTAATCGGCAACAGTAAAGTAAAACTCAAATAAAAAGTGTTTAATAAAAATTGATGGAAATTCAAAATCCATGGATTAAAACAAAATTCCCGCTAAAATAAATTCAATGTCCCAAAACCGCGATCCCGACACTAAATGAAATTGTACAAGCCTCCAATAAAACTGAGTTGATATTCAGCAACAATACAATTTAATTAATTAAAAACTTCCCAGCTTAAATTACAGTTCCCAATTTTATTTTCAGATAGTCCGACGCTCGGGGGGTGCACTTCAGTAGTACTCACGCTATTAATAAGCATTAACATAACTTTTTAATAAACTAAGTACCGCTGTACATACTGATCTAGGCTAGAATATCTTAAGTCTATGATTTTATAAAAGACTTTAGCGTTCATTAAAATTGTTTGCTTCTTTCTTAAGTTCACATTTTAGACTGAAAAACTTTCACGTATATTTTTTGTTAGAGACTACTAAGTAGTTTATTATAAGTAAGTTACTTTGTTAAATGTAGCTTCATATTAAATGGTTGTTTTAGAACGTTTACAAAATCTGTGATAATTTAGTTTAATAATTGTCAAAAAGACAAAGGTACTTTTATGAAGCGTTTCATTTCCATTGTTTTACGATGTAGGTTAAATGTTACTGTAATTATTTAATGTGACAGTATTATATAAAAAAAAGTTACCGTCTACATTACCGGTACTGATTGTAGCTTTTTGATATTATACAAACTGTAAATAAAACGCTTAATGTACTTTTATGTTTTCTCTTTGTTTTACAAAAACGACCGCCTTTTAAATAAAACAGGCATTATATTAATAAAGTTCCCAAACAAAAACCTTTTTATACACGTCAAATGACGTACCTCCCACTCACCTAATAATTTCCCTTTCCTGAAAATCTACATCCACATTTTTTATATTATGTAATACGAGTAGGTATATGTTAGAAAAAGGTAACTTTCAGTATAATATAAAACAGTAAATCAGGTTGTGTTTTCTCACGCCCGTCACTGGCCGGTGGAAAACACATTTTCTTTTAGAAAAAAAAAAAATAAGAAAAACTTGGTGTAAACACGTTCTCTTGAGGGAACGTCAACTCGACGGAGCTCATGTAATGTTTGTGCGTATAAAAAGGTCATAAAAAGGCTTTTTATATGTTTATAAGCCATCTTCCATCAGTTACAGTACGTAAATAATCTTTTAAGCTATTATTTCTCCTAGAGACTCGACAGAGTTACATCTTTATGAAAGGTAGGTAAGCTACTTTGATTTTCTTGTATCAAAAGATTTGAGTATCTTATTTGTGAAACTTTTTTATCACGAATATATGGTATAGTAGATAATATTTAGAGACGTGGCTGACTGAGTTAGAGTTTACTATATCATGTAGCTAATGCCCCGTACAGGTACCTAACCATAAAACATCTATAGAGCTGAGTGTCCACACAATATTCAAGTAACAACTACACGTTTTGCGCCATTTGTTTTTTTTTTATTTATTTATTTAAAGAAATCTTAATACAGAGGTGTTGCTTAATTCTAAACTCGCCAAACTTTTACGTTTGATGGCGAGAGAGTTTAAACGAGACAATTTTTTTTTGTTTGGAGAACAGGCCACCTACATAAATTGTAGCAGATATTAATGAAACTAAGATAGATTTCTTCCTTAGAATCTCTTGATTACAGTGGTATTATTAGCTAAGCTATGTCTAACCGGAATGATGAGAAATTCGAAAATGAAAACGTGAATCTCAAATGACATTGACCACAACAGGAATGATTGGACTCGCAAAAAAATATCATAATATAACTTATTTATTATGATTTTAAGATTCCGGTTTCGTTTCTATGTAATCTTTCGTTTATTACTAAAATAAAATGGTTACTTTTTTTTGGTGTAATATGAATAATATTTAGGCAACATCGAAGAGGGCCTAAAAAAACTGTCTCCTTTCCTTTATACTTTTTAAGTAAGCCTATCAGAACAAAATTATCAACACAGTAAAGTTTACATTGCATGCGAACTTTTCAGCGAAAAAGGTCACTGGAAATTAGTACAATAGAACAGACCGGTGAACGAATATAATAGAGTGGGGTTTATTGTTTCAACACAGCACAATACAATACATGGAAGTCATATTATTGAATCGCTTTCATCAATCATATACGTTCTGTACATGGATTTTCTGGAAAATCATCGGCTCACCACCAAACAATGTTTTTTTTAAAGGAGATTTTGATGTACTATCGTGGTCTTTTCCGCCTGACCAGTTTAACATTTTTTCGCTTAAATCGTGCGGAAGCGCCGAGCCACGCCCCCTTAAAGTTTGCCCCTTTTAGGAAAGCGTCTACTTTGGCGCGCAAAATAACAATAACTCTCGTTTGGCGTGCGTCGTCAGTGCGCTCGGCCGATTCGGTATCTTTTCATTCATTAGTTCTATACAAAGTCAACGGGGCGGGGCTAGAGAGCGTTTCTATGTTGCGAGTGCAAGCAAAAACAAACTTAGTGGTGATCAGGTGGGAGTGTCCTCGATAGTACTTACATGTTTTTATTTTTCATCGTTACACTCGTATCATATTGTCCCAGCTTTTTGCAGCATCAAAAACCACCACGATTGCTGTAAAACCCCTAAATTATAAATGGCACAGCGAAACAGCAACGTGTTCTGTTTTGTATGGCTGGTAGCGTTGCGTTTACTGGAATTTATTTATAAGTCTTATTTTAAAGTACATGAAACAGAGAATCTCTTTAATGATTGGACGGAACAAAACATGTTTTCTGAATTCAAAAGTATCTTTTGGAGAACCTATTTCCATAAAATATTGACAATAAGTAAAACTTAATTGAAAGGAAAAAATAGAGAGGTTTGACCGTTTAACGGAAGCTCTCACGCATATAAAGCTGACTGTCCCGTCCATGAAACAAAGAAAACTAAATCGAACTCAATAAATAGAACTTAGACACTGTAATATAATCCTGCTCCGGGTAATGAAATTGTCCCTGGAGAGTTAAAATGTCGTATCCACTAAATGTATTGATTGAATCCGACGACTTGCTACGAAATACAAGTAATAATGAAATTTAAGTAAGAAACTTGGTTTTTATATCCATATTTGTTGATTTCAATCTGAGGAAATTGACTATCTAAAGTTGTGAATTTATAGCCCGGTGGAAAGATTTTTGATAATAAGATTAGGTACACGGAACAAGGATGTATGCCGTCGGAAATTGTTCCAGCAGTTAGATAAATGTTTGTAGATACGCGCATGTATGTGTGTCCATAGGAAGCTTAATACACTCTACGTATGTAGGTAAGGAGGTTAACTCGGGATAGAAATATTACAACAGTAGATAAAGAGAAAAGTGAGCGCGGCTAAGTAGATACTCTCTCGCTGCAGTAATTTGAGAGAATTCCTCGGAGAGCCCGCGATATGTCTGCTTGAGTGCGTGGCTCCTTTAGCATTACCATAACTGTGCCGTTGCTGTTTCCTTCTGGTCAAATCCCAAGGAACTGTTCTGTACGACAAGGAAACTAAATGAAATTAAGTCTGCTATTTAGTTTCTATGACAGCGCTCATTTAAAATACTTGAGTATATTAAAGTTTCTACAGAGCTTTTTCACTTTAGTTGAAGTTACTTCTACATGTTATCCATAAAGTTTATTATGCTATCTGAAGTATGAATTTGGATAAGTGTAGTTAGTAAGATTTGCAAAACAAATGACTCGTTCAGTTACGATTGTCCTCAGCGGGCAGCTTTCCTTTATTACCTTAAAGTATAACTCAGTTGTGTAGTTCGTAAAGCGCAAACAGCACTTCTAGTAACATCTGACTCCGCGGTGGTAAGTGCTAAGTTGCCTCTGTATCTCTGGCGATAAGTTCCTAATTGCACTTCACTGTGCGGAAATGGGGTAAAGCGGGCAACGTCGGGCGAACACGTACCACGCGTACGTGTTCTGAAATGTACTACGCTCTAATGCGTATGACACGCGGCTTGATGTTATGTCGAGCACTTCGATTTTATGTATTTCAATTCGATATGGAGGCCTATCACGACTCCGGACGAATGAAAGAAAAAAGTTTTAAGGTGATTTCGGTTACGCGTGGATTACGCGTGCCACCTTATCTGCGACGGAAATGTTAAGCTGTCGTTACTCGGCGTATAAACCTCCCCGGCATGCAGACTAGCTTATTACTTCAATTTGTATTTATCTTTCAAGGAACGTGTGCGTTAACTCTGAATATGTCTTTTATATTAGTGCGCTGGGAACTGGAGCGCAACAATTAGTGGACGGACACAACTAGCTCTAATACTATAAATGACGAAGACAAACATTTTGTTAGTGGCTCGATGAGTAAATAAAAAGCCGCAAACAAAAACTAAGTTTATTTGTGGCTTATCAAGTTTCAAACACTACGGCAATCTTTTGTTCTTCCTTATCCGTGTGTAAATAGTAGAATTAACTTTTAAACTAGCGAAGTGATCTTTTCGCGGGAACACTGATTGCTTTAAGGAAGTCGAAGTTACAAGTCTTATCTTATTCTTAGTTCATACACTACTGGCATCCATAACATCTAATGTTATGTTAGTAGGGGAAGTGAAATACAAATTATTTGCTTATAATAAACTTGTACTAGTGCTGCCTGTGACGCTGTCCGCATTCAAATCGGATTTTTAAGGAAATACAAAAATAAAGGGGTAATAAAGTTGTGTTATGTGCGATACATGTAGATAACATCCGATATGATTATATTATACGGCAGCTATAATAAATAGTTGTCGTAAATATCCACATCCGAGCTTTCAGTTTATAAACAACTTAATTTGTCCGTATAAAAGAGGAATATGAATAAGTTTGTTTTATTAATAAGAACTTTATTTATATTAAAAGTAAAACACGTTGGTTTCTTTAGTAATTATTCACATACAGTCACAATACGTGTGAATTAATTAAATTAATACGCGCGACTGACCTAACTACTAACTAGGTTTAAAAGGCTTCTTATTATATCAAAGCTAACGCCTGAGAAGTGGAAGAAACATTTTTAATTAATATTACGTACTGAGTCTGCACCTCGTGGCATCGTATACTAATTAATTTCGTTAAAGGACATGTTTTAGTGAAGTTTAATTATATACTTTGGTTTGTAAATATTCCTCTACCAAATATTTTTAATAAGAATATTATAGTCTGTTTAGCTTGATGAGTCTATAGTAGATTCTATGGTAATTGAAACAAATACACCTGAACATATATTGTCACTTACGGCATATCTTCCGTGATAATTCATTTTAAGCTCCTAATAAAAAATAAATAGCCAAAATGAAGAATAATTACGGAAGATATCCCGTATATGTTTTGTTTAAACTATGAAAGCTCAAAACCGTCACCGAATTTATAATAGTTGTGTATCGTTGCTTATGCCAATTTTCACAAATCGTTAGCATGCTTAAATTAATGTTTAGATACGTATTTATAGTAGGTACTAGTATTTAATTTCAAGAGCAGCGGTGGCCCAGTGGTGGCGGCCCTGACTTACGAACAGTAGAGGAGGAGACTTTGTGTAATTTATTTCCTCACCACTGCTCTCGGTGAAATAAAAGCCTTGAAGAAAACGGTGAAGGAAAACATCGTGAGGAAACCGGCATGTCCTAGAACCAAAAAATTCGAAGACATGTGACATCTTCCAATCCGCACTGGGCCCGCGTGGTGGATCATAGCCCATTCCCTCTCATAGAGAGGAGGCCTGTGTCCCAGCAGTGGGAACATTAATAGGCTAATGATGATGATGATGATTTAATTTGCAAAGCAGTGTATTGAATTATAATAGTGTACTGTTATTTAGGCATTAATTTACGTGTCATCTAGAGTTTGTGAAAATGGATATTAGCTGTGATTGTCGCTCACCTACGCAGTCACTACCTAACCTTTTTATTAGATTTCCACGTGAAAGATTACGAAAAACACTTATCGCTTTTTTGGGATCAGATAAGTGATCCCTATGACGTGAAGTGATTCTCAATAACGTCAATAAGCATTTGAATGCCAAAAATATGGTCTGTTCGTACTTAGTCGATTCTCAGAAAATCTTGTAGAGAAAAGAAAAACTTGAAGGAATCTAGAGATAGTTAACAATAGGTAAATGTGTACTTATGATTCTTTCAATGGTTTCTACACAATCGAATGTTCAATGAAAACAAGACTTAGAAAAGCTAGCAATTCAGTATTTTTCCGACTGCCTCGTTGGTGTAATAGTCACAAGCGCAACTTAGAATTAACTCCTGGGTTCGATTCCCAGGTCAGGCAATATGTTTTTGGGTTTTTCCATTAGGAATTTTCTAGTAGCAGCCCGGAACCTGGTTTATGGTAATAGGCTCTCCTCCTAATAAAAGGGACTTAAACATAACTTGGGCGTGTGCGTAAACTATTGGTATAAGTCTGCCTCATCCTTCAGGATTTAACAACTCACTTTAGTTAGGTAGGTACTCCACCAAAATACATGTATCCTATTTTATAGGCTACTAAGCTGAAACAAATAAGCATCGAACTAATAGTAATATTTTATAAATATACCATATTCATCTCAAAGAGCCATTAATTAATTCCCCTTATGCCTAATATAAAGCATCCATGATGAAACAACAGAACCCGCTCGTCCCGAGGGCACACGTTAATTTAATTTTCATCAATCAATATGACAAATTATCAATATACACAGTCATCTAAATAGACACTCGTATACGGCAATATTTCATTCCACAAAATGGTACTCGGTGATCCGAAAAGTCGGACGTTGCTCGTGACAGCTCAAAATAGGAGTAATATTGAGTTCTTTTGCTAAACAACGACCCATGTCTGTGGAGGTACGTAACGTAATTTTTCTTTCTGAAAAGTAACAGCACCGCTGTCGTACCAATGTCTTTTTTTTGTAGTTTATTCTGTTCTGTTTTCAAACGTACTTTACCTTTGTTTCTCGATTTATTCGTAATAAATTCTATTGTTTTAAACTTAACTATTCTAATTAGCCATTGAGCTTTTGTTAGTTGCTTAAAAGCTTAATAGAAACGTTGTCTAGTTAATCAGGAAGAGGTAAACAGATCTACATTGAACTGAGGATCCTTATTTCATGAGTTGATACGTATCTGTGTATCTTTGAATTCTTTCGTTCAAGACACCGTGAAATTGCATGGTGAGTGCCGTATTCTCGTCGAAATAACAAAAAAAAAAACGAGAAATAGGAATAATGAGTTCTGTCTGATAGGAATAGGATAGGATTGGATGCCTTTGTTGGTGATTCCCAAAATGTTTATTATATTTTAAAGTACATTTACCTGCTTACAAAGCAATCGGTAGCCTTTGTTGGAGGAGTTTGCTGATTTTCTTAGCAAGCAAGGTAATGTAAGTACAGCTGAGTCACCTTTGGTAAGTTTTGTATAGAATATGCTGACCATGTGCTGAAACATTAGTGTGAAGTTTATATGTCCCCATTTCAACGGCCATATTTAATTCCTTATCGCAATGTAGGTAATAAGTAAGACACATACACAGGTCCCTAAAACTGGCAAGTAACTATGTTTTTTTTTTGTAAATCCCGCAAAAGCGAAAGCATATTTTCTGAACTTAGAACTTGCCTCTAAGAACAGGTATTAACAACAAGATGAAGGCACAAAATATTTGAGATATATTAATAATCCGTCCCAACGAAATTATAATTTCAATAGCTGAAGAGGATATTAAATATTAATACCACTTTTAGTTTGATAACTCAATAATAATGTTCGGTGGATCCTTTCAGAATTTGAGAGAAGGTCTGAAATACTTTTGAGTCAGATCCTGTCTTCAATATTGATTAGAATGGTTAATGTAACTTATAACTAGCTAGATTATTTATTTATTTATGTAGGTACACAAAATACCTAACAGAACAATAGGTATATTTACAAAGTGTCCATGGAGTTTCTTGCCAGTTCTTCTCCATAGATCTACGCTAGGGAATGGGCAACTATACAGTACCTACTTTCACAGTTTTTATGTCTTGTGACTGGGACTGTAGTTACATTTAATTTTCATCTTTGTTTCGATAAGTCAAAAGTGCCTGTAACTGGCCTACTTGAAATAAATGCTTTGATTTTGATTTTACATAGAAGAGCACAAAGGTACTTCTTATTTCACAAGAAATATCATCCAGCAGACCTGCGAGAGGAAAGTTGGATTAGAAATGTAGACACAGTGATTATGATAAGTCATCATCATCATCATCATCTGCCTAGCCTTTTCCCAACTATGTTGGGGTCGGCTTCCAGTCTAACCGGATGCAGCTGAATATGATAAGTATGAGCCCCAAAATCCTATTATTAGTCGATTGTTCTTATTGTACGACTAACGACGTGGTGTGACGATCTGATCATGTTCGCGGGGCAATGGTGGGACACAATATTAGCAATGGAATAGTACATTTTGATACAAGTGGAGAAAGTTTGTTATTGCAATCGAGGCGGAATTATAACTCCCGAGCCGTAGGCGAGGGTGTTTTTGAGCCGAGAATTGCAATAACAAATGTCCACGTTTATCAAACGACGTTTTTCAATACACTTTTGAAGAAATAAAATAAAATAACGAATATTTTTTTTTGTCACGAACTATGAAACTATGAGACAGCCTAATATAAAAAATAGATTTATTTTATATTTTTGAATTCCGAACACAAATAAATGTTAATTTGTGTATAAAAGTAACTATTAGTTTTAAATAATCATGTTTATCTATGATATTCTATTTATAAACACAATTTGAATATTCAAAAAATATTTATGCCGTAAAGACGCGTAGTGCTTTGCAAAATTTAAAAAAAAAACATTCACCTCAGACTATAGGCATTGAACCAATTTGGACTAAGTATAGGTATAGTTATCTGTGGCAATTTTCATTCCTGCACACGTGCGGGAAAGTGGAAAAAATCGCACGCGTGTGAAATACATTGCATGTTGTACCTAATCGTAGTGCGTTAGGGACCAGTTTTCGAGGAAGTGTATTGAAAAAAAAAAAAAATTCTTGGCAATACTTTACTGGGTGATTTTTTAAACGTTGGCAATACTTTAGGGACATGTAGCATTCATGAAAACGAACAATTGCTCCATGCATTATTGGTTGCGTAACTCGAAAAAATATGTAGGTAAGCAGATTTTTTTTTCATAATGCATAGTTAGTCATATAGTAAAAGTTACTTTTAATCATGACATGAGTGCTTCACTCCCTAAAAGTATTATTCACGTTTACCCAATTACCCTGTACATTTTTATGTGGACCTTTTTGGCGCAGCCGTGAGGCATACAGGCACAACTATGGTTTCCTCCTTATATTGTATCTTTTTTAAGGTTCCGTACCCAAAGGGTAAAAACGGAACCCTATTACTAAGACTTCGCTGTTTATCCGTCTGTCTGTCACCAGGCTGTATCTCATGAACCGTGACAGCTAGACAGTTGAAATTTTCACAGATGATGTATTTCTGTTGCCGCTATAACAACAAATACTAAAAACAGAATTAAATCAATATTTAAGGGGGGCTCCCATACAACAAACGTGATTTTTTTGCAGTTTTGTCTAATTTTTTTAAATAATGGTACGGAACCCTTCGTGCGCGAGTCCGACTCGCACTTGGCCGGTTTTTTATTTTTTATTATTGTGGTGTGCATAATAAACTGACGTCAAATAAAAATTTTTCTTTCCTTCTGTAGGTACCTATAGCCTGTATAGGTACACCTCTGCCTACCCCTTCATAACGCACACTGTGTGATGTTTGTCTATAAAAGGTGTAAATAACCTCTTAACGAAGCCGAAAGGCACTTCTTCTCCTCGTCATTGCAATAATTTTTTTGTTCCACACCATACCTGGGAAACTTCTAGTTACGGAGATATTGAGGGTCAAAGTTCGAACTTTTTGACAAGTTTTTTTTTTTTTAAATACAAGTTTTTATTGTAAGATTTTACTTTAAACACCTCTCCGACCCCGTACTATTCAAACCATCCATCAGCACAATGTTTTGAGTGCGTTACATTGAGTTCTACCACAAAACATGATTTTTCACCCAAAAAAAAAATCCTTTCCCAGTAATAATTTTTGCGTAAAGTTACTTAGTTTGATGTACAGAATGCTTGGTTGACCGCTTCGTGATGAGGTCGTTTACACCCCGTATGTTTGTTTTCTACTATGCTGTCTAAAGTTACTACTTTAAATTGGTTATATTAGGACGATTCTGAAAATCTGATTTTAATAGATAAGAATAGAAATAACATTAGTTCCATAACGACAATTTTCAAGTCACCACAAAACAAATGCTTTGTTAAATGATAATGACGAATAATGGATTGTTAATGTGCTCATTACGAACAAAAAGATTTATCGTGTAGAAAATTACAGGAAATAAGTTAGTATAAATTATTCAGATAGAGCAGTTACAAGCGAGAGCCCCAATCCACTTCTGAATATAATTACCTACTGATAAAATTATAATAACACACCTAGGTACATACAAATTAGTTGTCACAGTTTTAATAATAGTGTAGGGTGTGACTTTATTTGCTATTGATTTTAGCTTGAGAAGTGTCGATAGATTCGTATTTACTGTCAGAGTGACACTGGGTATATCAAAATAAAAAAAAAAACAAAATAGTGTTTTTTTGGCGCCAAATTCAAATGTTTAGCACGCCCTGCAGCCTGAACGGCTCTATGGATTTTAGCTTGAGATGTGTCGTTAATTTCGCATTTACTGTCAGAGTGACACTGGGTAACCAAAAAAAAAGATGGCGTATTTTTGGCGCCAATTTCAAATGTTTGGCACGCTCTGCAGCCTGAACGGCTCGATAAAGGGCTCATCATGAGGATTTTAAAATGGTATATCTAATTAACTAAAAAGTGTAAAATAAAAAAAATAGTCAAAAAAATAAAAAACCCGACTGCGTAAAAATAACTAATAACTTTAAATAAAAACTGAAACGAATAAAACAAGTTCAGGAGACAGGACATATTGACTGCAACAGTCGGGACCCATATCGGATGTAATGATTTTGGTTTAGATAATTTAATGGGCCCCGACTGTTGCAGTCAATATGTCCTGTCTCCTGAACTTGTTTTATTCGTTTCAGTTTTTATTTAAAGTTATTAGTTATTTTTACGCAGTCGGGTTTTTATTTTTTTACCCGACTGCGCCAGAAGGAGGGTTATGTTTTTCGAGTGTATGTATGTATGTGGGTATATTTCTTTGGCACGCTCTGCAGCCTAAACGGCTTGATGGATTTTAACTTGAGAGGTGTCGTTAGATTCGTCTTAAACGTGAGAGTGTCACTGGGTATATCAAAATAAAAAAAATAAAAAATGGCGGATTTTTGGCGCCAAATTAAAATATTTAGCACGCTTTGCAGCCTGAACGGCTCGATGGATTTTAGCTTGAGAGGTGTCGTTAGATTCGTATTTACTGTGAGAGTGACACTGGGTATATCAAAAAAAAAAAATGCGGATTTTTGGCACCAAATTCAAATGTTTGGCACGCTCTGCAGCCTGATCGGCTCGATAAAGGGCTCATCATGAGGAGTTTTAATTGGTATATCTAAGTAACTAAAAAGTGTAAAATAAAAAAAAATAATAAAAAAATTAAAAAACCCGACTGCGTAAAAATAACTAAGTAATAACTTTAAATAAAAACTGAAAAGAATAAAACAAGTTTCGGAGACAGAACATATTTACTGCAACAGTCGGGACCCATTAAATAATCTAGACCAAAATCATTACATCCAATATGGGTCCCGACTGTTGCAGCAAATATGTTCTGTCTCCGAAACTTGTTTTATTCTTTTCAGTTTTTATTTAAAGTTATTACTTAGTTATTTTTACGCAGTCGGGTTTTTTAATTTTTTTAATTATTTTTTTCGAGAGTATGTATGTATGTATAATTGTTTGGCACGCTCTGTGGCCTGAACGGCTCGACGGATTTTAGCTTGAGAGGTGTCGTTAGATTCATATTTACTGTGAGAGTGACACTGGGTATATCAAAATAAAAAAACATAATGGCGGATTTTTCGCGCCAAATTCAAATGTTTGGCACGCTCTACAGACTGAACGGCTGGATGGATGTTAGCTTGAGAGATGTTGATAGATTTGTATTAACTGTGAGAGTGACACTGGGTATATCAAAATACAAAAAATAAATAAATACAAAACGGCGGATATTTGGCGCCGAATTCAAATGTTTGGCACGCTCTACACCCTGAACGGCTCGATAAAGGGCTCATCATAAGGATTTTAAAATGGTATACCTAAGTAACTAAAAGTGTAAAATAAACATAATAATTTAAAAAAATTAAAAACCCGACTACGTAAATAATAACTTTAAACAAAAACTGAAAAGATAAAAACAAGTTCAGGAAACAGGACATATTGACTGCAACATTCTGGACCCATTAAATAATCTAAACTAAAATCGTTACATCCAATATGGGTCCCGACTGTTGCAGGCAATATATCCTGTTTCCTGAACTTGTTTTTATCTTTTCAGTTTTTGTTTAAAGTAATTTTTTACGCAGTCGGGTTTTTAATTTTTTAACGTATTATTTTTTTGAACCCTTATAACTTGGGTATGAATTGTACCAGATATAAACAACATTCTCGGGATTTATTGCTAATAGCAGACTGACTTATTAAGCATATTAAGTTTTAATTGCATAGCTCTTATACTTTAGATTTTATTCATATCTAAAAAACCCTGATTTCGTCACTGATGATCATCTAAATACATATGGTACTTCCCAATGTCCTAGAAAGCTGAAATTTGGTATCTAAGTTATTATTAGTACACAGAACACAAAAAATAATAAAACTTGTAACTTATAAAAAAAATTGACACATGCAACTTACAAAAAGGAATGAAACCCCACCAAAAACATTTTCATGTAATATGTTGCTAAGACGAGACCATATGACTCGCACTGTCAAAAAGTTATCAGATCTCATGTAGAGCCAAGCTTTTAACTCTACACTAACTCTACAAGGTCTAACTTCACAAATTCTACGCCTTATACCTAGTAACTTTTTGACAGCGCGAGTCATATTATGGTCTCGTCTTGGCAACATTTTACATAATTTTTTTTTGGTGGGATTACTCTTTTCACATGTTTTCTTATTTTTATATTATCTTATTTTCTTATCTTAAAAAAAAATATTCATATCTATGGATGATACTGGTTGTGCTTTTTGCAAACAATTTAGCTAAACTTCTATAAGATAATTGTATTTTCGATTCAAAAATTGACTTAAACGTTACGTTTACGCCGCGCGCACGTGCTAAGGCCTCCGTTCCGTACTGATTTATAAACGTAACCTATTTAGAATATACAGTCAGCCGAACGTGAATAGTAAATCTTTGACCTTGAGCTAGCCTCGCATAGTACGGACATGAAACAAGCATAATATTTTATGCTGAATTTGTTATGCTTTGTCAAAGCGCTATTCATCACTGATGCACACCTACTGTTAAACGTTTATTCCCATTTACCACCCCGGTAGTAGTTTTTTTATTTTTTAAGTTTGGTTAAGTTTTTATTGATCTTCTGAAGTTAATTTAAACCCATCTTTAGATTGATGTAAAAGTAATGTAACTTTTTTGCTATTAAAGAAATATACAAGTGATAATGTCAGTACCTACTACGTTAATGACAATCGACCTCCGGGGTGGTAGATAGGAATAAACCCTGTTCTGTTAAACTCCAAGCGTAATATAAAAAAAGCATGTGTAAGTCGACGTTTATAGGTAGATAAACCTCAGAGCAAGTTTGTATAACACAGGGAAAATTCGTACTAAGTTACGATGATTAAAAAACATTCAATAAACTACTTCCAAGAATGTTTTCCAAAGCTACACACTTGTCGTTACACATTGTACATTATGTATACGTGTAGTAATTAGATAGTAGTTAATAAACTATAACTTTCAGCTGAAATTAACAGCACTAACCTAGTAGGTAGAGTGAAGCTCAAGTTTCCGCCAACGTTGCTCAAACTAGCTCAACTCCACTCATAAAATCTTAATAGAATACCGTCACTAGTTAAGACCTTAAATATATCCCTATTCTGGGATATTGACCTTAATTCAGCAAAATAAAGGGTCAGGCATTAACTGATTAAACTGATACCCACCCTTCTCAAAGGGTCTCTTGTCTGAGGACAGCAAAAAGTCCATCCACTGAGGTTTACGATAAAATATTGATCATAAAACATGATGTGTATGTAACTTTCTAATAAATTAAACAGATTAATAAAATAAGTTCTCGTTTCGTGCATAAATTGGACAATCGTAATTTATTGTTATCGGTAGGCCATATTGATTCCAATTATTTGGTATTCAGACCACGTTGATATTTGCTTTCAGGGGTCGTTAGGAGACAAAGCAGAAAAATACATGAACCAGTAAACATTAGATTACTCCATTTATTAAATTAAGTAGGTATTACGTGAAGGTAAGGATATTTATTTTTATTTCCTTTGCAAAAAACAAGAGAATTATATAAGTTCCTTCAACAGAACGATTACCTAACGATTGAGGTTTTTACACATAGAAATGTCATATAAGAATTACTGTTGGTACCAGTTAAGATGAGAAAAGCGGTCATAATTGACCCACCTACATTATTAAACTTTGAAAACCAAAAATATAAATAAGCATGTTCAAGTCTGGAATCGTCATCTATCGTGATCTTCAACATTTTTTGTAATCAAAAACGATACATGGTTTATTGGTTTTGGTTCGTACGAAGAGATATTAGGGAAAGGGCAATGACCGCTATTCTCATCTTAACTGGCACCAACTATACCAACACTGATTATCCACCGTTGCTGTTTCCATATTTGAATAGTACGGATGTTGGTGTTTATTTCAGGTTTTTCACTAGGATGACAATGCACCTACGGTGCCGCTGGTATTGTAGCTGTCGTGGAGATTTATTTTTTATTTTTATTAAATGGTTTTTCGTTTAGCAACCACATCGCCCAGTGCAGGAACATACAAAGTTGTTGATGACGATCTTCATCAACATCATCAGCCTACAACAGTCCACTGCTGGACTATTATTAGTCCTCTTCAATCATTCAGACATTCTGGATTTAATTTCTTACAACTGTGATGTTTACCGACACGACACTGTAAAGACCTTTTCGGCCAGTCGTGAGTTAAGCTGTCAAGCAATACGAAGTTAGGTAATATAAAAAGCACCTACTTACCTAATAAACATCTTGTCATGCAACCCAAAAAACATAGAAGAACTAGAAGCAAGTTTATCTAATTGAGTTTCAACAACAACATTCATTCATTTCCAGGCAACTTTGACCCATAGATATAAGATATAATCCTGTACCTATAAAGAAAACGAGCAATGAGAACACATTTTTTTGAAAATTCACCCCCGGTTTGTATGAAAATATGTCATATTTGATGATGGGACCTCCCACCGAGACCACGAATAGTTTCTAACATTTCCCTGCCCATAGACCATACACAAAAATACGACAATTTATGACATAGAGAGAAACTAAAAGAAAATATTTGGATTCTGGTAAGCTAGCCAACTGTCACTTAATTGAAACAAATGACTTACGTGACGTCAACCTTTCTAGCCGCGATCAATTTCATTGCTAGCCCGGTTTATATAAAATACGATAGATCGCTACCCGAGCCCAGTAACTAATTTCGCAACAGTAGCTCTCTAAGATGAAAATCACCCGATAAGATCTTGATACACCCTCATTTGATTAACGTTGCCGGGATCCTGCCTGGATACCAAATCCATTATCTTGTTACGAAGGTTGTGTCTAGAATAAGTGGCCTGGATTTTAAGCAAAAAATCGAAGCGAAACCTACTACGATAGAATTCTCATCAATAATGGATATCTACAGGTATTTAAATCGCGCTTTCAGTTCTGAGATGTTAGTTAAATAATAAAGTGGGGACCATCCTGATAGGAGATACCATTTGTTTCGTAACTTACGACCCATTTTTCTTTTGGGAAATTTTCCTTCATAAGTTTTTACAATATAACTTTAAAATAAGAAGCATTCTCCTACACACGTTGAAATAAATTCAGTTATAAATGCTATTAAGTTACAAAAGAGAAAAAAAACTGATATCCTTTAGTTTAGTATATCAGCGCCATCTCTCTTAAATTTTTAACACCGCTACCAATGATTTTGACCGTGACCGTAGCACTCCTCAAACAACACTCGATTTTCCTCGTGAAAACGGCTTGTCAGAAGTCGGTAGTCTAACTGAGTTGTTTTCGCAGCACTCGCTAGGTGGCAGGTATTAAAATTTTGCTTCATCTGCTCGCAAAAGATTGTTGCCGCTTGAACTGTACCATTGCAAAAAAAAAAATGTAGTCAAATAAAGACAATAACCCAAAAACCTTATTCTTATTCTTTATTGTACAGAAAATTAAAATATTAACACACGCTTATGCGGTACAACGGCGAGCTTAACCCAGAATGGAGTTTTCTTACAGCACGCCTTATTTTGATTTTTGAAAATTATTGGCGACAGGGTAAAAAACTACAATAAAATATATTAAATTAAAATTAGTTTGAAAGAAAGCTAATACCTAGTTATTAATAGCTTTACCTACTTTAAAGTGTGTCTCGCAAATAGCTATGTATCTACACTACACCAACTAATCAATTTATCATATACCGAACCAAAAAAAAGCAATTGAAAAAAGCAGTTCTCGTCTGATCTGCAGACGAGAACTACCCAGCAATTAGTATCAGTCAATGGCACAAAAGAATGTATAGTTATGAACCTGTTCGTATGACCACCAGATAAAATAAACACTTTCGCTATTGGATTGGCCCAGATATTTTGAATAAAAACAAAACAAAAAGTGCTTCTACTAGTTTCACGAGATACATAATCATGTTGATAGACTAGTTTTTAATCTGTTATGTGTTTATATTACGGGTGGTTATGGTATCGTTTTTAACATCACCTGTGGCCTTTTTCCAACATTATTGGGGTCGGCTGCCAGTCTAACCGAATGAAGCTGGCCAGTGGCGGCGCAAGACCTAAAATTAATGTGGGCAAGGTACAAGTCGCGAGGCCCTCTGATGGTGCAAGAAGTTAACACTTAACTTTTACGACCGCCATAAGCATCATCATCTTCCTGCCCTTATCCCATGTTACTTGTGGTCGGCGCAACACGTTTTTTTTCTTCCATTATCCTCTGTCAACCGTCACGCTATCATTCACTCTTCTATCATTCATATCATTCTTCACACAATCCATCCATCGTTTCTTTGGTCTTTCTCTCCCTCTCCATCCATCAACATTTATTATTATTCATCACACTTTTAGTCACATGCAATTCATCGCTCCTCATCACATGTCCATGTCGCAGCCAATTCGTATAACAGGCCGTTTTACATAATGGCGCGCCGGATTTAAAAACACCGCCGTTATGTAATACGGCGTCCTCACGTTCAGCCGGATTGTCAGCAATTCGAATACTTCAAATAACCTACAAAATTGTCCTAAAAGTCTTGCTAGCTTCTTTAGCTTTAGCTTTTAGCAATCTTTTTTCATCCATCTTCTTCATAGCCCAGAATTCCGATCTATACAGTACGACAGGTCTAACGGAGTGGGTCGCAAGTTGCCCCAGTGATCTGTCGCCATTTCATCCATCCTGAGTTGATCCGGTGCATTACGTCCCGGTCTACTTCGCCATCCCCTTGGACAGGCCACTCTCGGCAACCAACACAATGTCGTCGGCAAACAGCATACGCCAGGGAGGTCCTTCCTGGATGTCCGACGTAAGTGCGTCCATTATCACCAGGAAGAGGTAAGAGCTTAGAGCCGACCCTTGCTTGGTGCAAGCCGACAGCCACATTGAAGCTACTGGGAGAGCCCGCTGTAGACCGGACTTGGCTACTAGATCGACTGTACATCGCTCGGATCAACTGCACATACTTCCCAGGCATACCTTTCTCTTTCAGGGCCCACCACAAAACCTCACGAGGTATCCGGTCGTATGCCTTTTCGACGTCGAAGAATACCATGCAATGATTGCAAATGCAAATTTTTGTGCGCACTTCTGTATTTTTCGCACCGCTGGCGGATGGCAAAAATGGCAGATACATCCGTCATTCCCCAACCAGGCATGAAACCGAATTGATTTCGCGAAATTTCATTCTCTTTTCTCAATCATTTTTCAATAACTTTCTCCCAAACTTTAATTTTTCTTATGGATTTTCCATACTTTTTAAATTTATTTTTGGCTGTGAGGCGCGAGGCCCTTTGCAACGCGAGGCCGTGGGCGGTGGCCCACACCGCCCACGCCTTACGCCGCCTCTGAAGCTGGCTTCCAGTCTAACCGGATGAAGTTGAATGCAAGCGGAACGACTTCTGAAAAAGGAGGAGGTTATTATTGTTACATATAAAAAAAAAAAAATGCTTTTCATCCCTTCTATTCGAAAAGTGTCGCTTTGTTCCCCTTTTAGCGGGAGCAAAGTAGCTCTTTTCCCCACTAGACTTTTTAGCGGGCAGTAATGAGATTTGAATTTGGAACATGAATCGTTCATTGAAATGGGGAAGGCTGGTCAAAGCTGATTGTAGATGGCGTGTCCATCGCTTAGACCCAATTTGACCAATGGGATCAAACTATTTTGAAATATAAAATGACATTGACAGATTTTCAACCAATGACTATGTTAGGTTCATGCGGTGCTAGCGCCATTAGTTCCACAAGTTGCCCACCCCATTGAACGAAAATTGTATAAATTACTAGCTGTAAGTGTTTGCTGTACGGTGCGGGGGTCAGCACCCGCATTGTTGAAAATATCAAATTAAGAGTTGCAGATAGTTCGCCCATGCCGTTGTCACCGCGCTCTTCTACATCAAAGGAACCTTTTCCTGAGCACCAGCCAGATACTGAGATTACAAAATACTGGATGACTTTTTTATCACTTTCCAAAAAAAATGGGTAAGTATATTCGGGGAATGGAGTAGAAGCTTATGGCATACCTAGTTTTGTTTTTCCTTTTCCACAGTTTAGAAAAGAATTGATCCATCATTAATAAACGCTACAAATTTCAAGTAAACTTTTCATATTAGAACAAAGAAAGAGAAATTAAAAAAAAAAAAAAGTAAAAAATCGAATTTGAAATCACACGAAAATTTTTTTTTTTTTTTAATCAAAAAAAAAAACTAAGTGTGGCATTTGCTTCTACTCCGTTCACCTCTTATACCCATTTTATTTTGAAAGTGATAAAAATGTCATTCTGTATAAATAAATCCACAACTATATCAATCCCAAACAAAACACACACAGTGACAAAAAATTTCAAAATTCCCTGTATAAATAAATCCACAACTATATCAATCCCAAACAAAACACACACAGTGACAAAAATTTTCAAAAATTCCCTGTATAAATAAATCCACAACTATATCAATCCCAAACAAAACACACACAGTGACAAAAAATTTCAAAATTTCGCCAGTGTATTAGATATAAATATAAATTTGTAATTGACCTTTTTTACATTCATGCCATTTTTTAATTAAACTTATTCATTAATTACTTAAAAGTGTCTCTTATTTATTTTCTCAAATAACGAGATGAAAAGTAGAGTATATGACTCGAGAGCAAATATATTTTTCCCTCAGGCGATGTACTTTGAATCCCTCGCTACGCTCAGGATTCTATTTTAGAATCCCTCGCTATGCTCGGGATTCTATTCTAGAATCCTTCGCTTCGCTCTGGAATCAAAATAGCGCCCTCGCCGTAAAAATACTATTTTGCTCCCTTGTCATACAATCTACTATTTCATTACTCGTACTCTGAAAGTAGGTCTGAAGTTGCCTGAGGAGCGGGTTGAAAGTAATACTTTTCAGCCCTAGGGAGAATCGTTTTCAACTGACAGCTGACAAATTAAAAAAAAAATTGTTCATTTTTCTATTGCACCATGTTCCAACCAATCCACGACGTAAAATGGAAATAACGTAAAGTCAAGTATTAATTAAAGAATTACATTTTTTTTACCTTTGGTATAATTAAGTTTGAACTATTTCTTTAAAATAACATAGATTTGGGAAAAATATTTACCATTTTTTCGATGATGAAAATGAAAAATAGGTAATGGCTGAATAGCTGGCCGGCCTCAGTAAATAAAGCAAATAGGCGGGAAAACGGCAAACCGACCTTCATTTGTTTTTTCGAGTTTATTCATGTTTTTAGCAAGTATTAATTAGAGAATATATCTTTTTTTAAATAACTTTATTATAATTAGGTAAGTTTCAACAATTTCTTTAAAATAACATAGATTTCGGCAAAATATTTACCATTTTTTCGATGATGTAAATGAAAAATAGGTAATGGCTGAATAGCTGGCCGGCCATAGAAAAAAAAGGAAAATAGGCGGGAAAGCGGCAATCCGATCTTCACTTGTTGATCGAATGTTTTTATTTTCCTTGTATTCGTATTGAAAAGCACAGTGTTTTCCTCGGGTTAAAGACTTATTTAGTCCCTCGAACTATTAGCGCCCTCGCTTTGCTCGGGCACCAAACCCCGTCTCGGGACTAAATAAGTTACTTTCACCCCTAGGGTAACAATGTACTATTAGTGGCATTTTTCAGGAAGAAATAAGGGAAATACGAAACGTCGATTTCGTCAAAATTTGTATGGAGAATCGCAGCCGAACATAATAATTCTGTTTCTATCAGCTTTAAATGTCTGACGTATCTCGTTATTTGTGGTGCAAGGCGGTGTTACATTGGTTTGAATGAAATGGCAGATATGATGGCAGAGTCACGAGTCTGGACAGCCATTGATTTGAAAGAAAGAAAGAAAGAAAAAAATCTTTATTTATCGCAGGGACATGACATGCATCCAAATTTTATATACATAACAAACACTCATAGTATAGAGTGTAGAAACACGTGTGTCACGCGCGCGCGCGCCTGTCACGTGTGTGTGTGTGTGTGTGTGTGTGGTGTGTGTGTGTGTGTGTGTGTAGTATTTGCTTCTACAAGGTGTCGCTTTGCATCCTG
The DNA here is from genome assembly GCA_905147715.2 of Xestia xanthographa. Classification (NCBI taxonomy): domain Eukaryota; kingdom Metazoa; phylum Arthropoda; class Insecta; order Lepidoptera; family Noctuidae; genus Xestia; species Xestia xanthographa. The sequence goes on from LR990656.1 coordinate 15,321,732, forward strand.
GTCAAATCCAAGGAGGTAAAAAAAAAACCCCTGGCCACCCCTTCCTAGTCCTGGGTCTGATTCTCGACCCGAATCGATAATAAAATGGGAAGATTTTTTTTTTCTAATTAACGGAAATCGGTAAGTGTAAACCACTCGTATTAAATGGGAGCCCGACTGTAACTGGCCCTATAACCGCGCCTTCACACACACAAATAAACGCACACAGAGACATATGTCGCGAGATGGGTAATTCTTCTAGTACTTTCGTGTTATTCTGACATACTGTCAAATTTAAAGCAATTTAAAATAGCAGCTTTATTAATTATTTTTGTGAGACAAACTCCTGAATTTTGACAAGGAAGCAAAACAACACCTTGTATTTAAGTTAACTTCGGATGTGTGACTTCAATGCCTGTTAGATAAAGATAAATGAACCATTTGGTTAATGTATCGGAGCTTGATCGGAGCGGAAACTTTTTCAGACCATTATTTTCCAAAAATAACTTAATTATCTGACTTGCTACATGTAAAAAAAACCAAATAGGAAGTACAATAAGAAATTTCAATGATATTGTGTTGTAATTCCTACTACCGACCCGCCCGGCTTCGCACGGGTGCAATTTTCTAATGAAGAAAATGACAATTAGAAAATTGCAGCACAAAAAAAATCCTATAAGAAAACACCAGCCAATTCAGTCGAGCCGTTCTCTAGTATACAGGATGTAAACAACCTCATCACGAAGCCGTCAAACAAGCAAACTGAGTAACTTTATGCAAAAATTATTGCTGGGAAACGACTTTTTTTTTGGGGTGAAAAATCATATTTTGTGGTAAAACACAATGTAACGCACTTAAAACATTGTGCTGATGGATTGATTGAATAGTACGGGGGTCGTGGAGTTGTTTAAAGTAAAAATCTTACATTAAAAACGTGTATTTAAAAAAAATCTTCTCTCCGTAACTAGAAGGTTCCCAGGTATGGTGTAGAACAAAACAAAATGATCGCAATGACGGGGAGAACAAGTGCCTTTCGGCTTCGTTATGAGGTTTTTATACCCGTTATATATATCTGATACTCCGTCATGCATGTGACATTATGATTTTTGTTAATCTACTAGCGACCCGCCCTGGCTTCGCAAGCAAAAAACCTTGTCCTACAGCAAAAAAACGAAACAGCCAGTCACACAACATTAACTATAATAATAAAGAAATCGCAATAAGGAACCTTAGACTTGGCACGACTTTGTCTAGATTTCATTACTTTTTAGAGATAAACAAGTAGCTCCATCGAGACTTGGCTAGTTTTTTACAGAATGTTTTGTGGGATCGAATATAATTATATATATTTTATTTATGTAATATGCACATTGTGGAATGTAATAAAGAATTGAGTATTGAGATTATAGATTTAGTTTAAATTGGTTTAGTAATATTGATTAATTAAAGAAAATAGCTAAATATTATGGGTGTTTAGTCTGAACGGACTGCTGTCAATTAATTTTGGTTAAACACTTTCTACGTATCTATTTAAATTATTCGTATACAAGCTACACAAGAATACATTTGCTGGAACCAGTTTCATTTCTTAAAACAAAACACAGATAATTAGGAAACAGGAATGTATTCATAAAAAGTGATGATTATATCCGTGGCTGGCGTGAACACATTGACATGTCGACTTCTATGTTTTTTTTTTTATTGGCTTATTACATCCTGCGCATTAGGAACTTATATGAAAAAAATTGACAACTCCAAATATACATAATTTTTGAAGCAATCGACTTTGGTAATATGCTGACATCTCGCATTTTAACGTGTCTAACTTAACAAAACCTCATGTCCAATTAACGATTCACATGTTTTTGTGATCGAACATTGATATTTTGTTATATCAACATAGACTCAGTAGCCAAAATAATATTCGTTATTTGATATCTCAACATATACACTTAAAAGTTTTCTCTAGGTACTAATGTTAAATTGACAACTTGAAGTATCAAGCTATTGTCAGCCGAGGTCTTGTCGATTAAATCGTGATAAATTGAGATATCAAGTTATGGCCAACCGAAGTATTTCTGTTTAAATTGCGATATGTTGAGATGTCCAGTTACGGCCAACGAAGTTCTGAACCATATATGTAATAAGTATAGGTATCAGTACATGTCCGTTACAAAAAACTTAAATGAATATATCCGTGGCTGGCGTGAATATGTTGACATGTCTAAAATTATAAATTGTCAGGGCGGCCATTTTAAAGTTTTGACGTCTTCTGGTAAATCGGTAAATTGGTTTAACTTATGTGTTTTAGTTGTTTTAGAGGTTATTTTATGCTATCTTTTAAATGATGACAATAAATAAGTTAAATTCCCCATAGATTGCATAATAATAGACTTGTCAAGTCGTTCACCAACGAGTTATCAACTTATTCACCTTCTGAGTGGGGAGTGTTATTAGGTAAACAATGTTATTTTAATGACAAACACATTATTTAAATTGCATAGCAAACAGATGACAAACAAAAATCTATTTGATTTGCTGAAATAGGTACTTATTAATAATAATAATAATAATCATTTTATTATCGGGCTACTAAGGCCCATAGATAAAATACACAAAATAACATTTAATAACAATAAACTAACACATATTTAAAACCATGACAAACTAAAACTATACACGTAACGACGTTATTACTCACTCAAATCAAGCAATGTGAAATAAAAACAAAATAAATATAATTAATTTAAACACCACGAACCTACCAGTTTCGTATCGCTTTTGCAATAAAAAAAAACATAAAATAGAAAAAAAAAAATTGGACTTTAGACAACGTCATACAGATACAAGTATGTTACTAACACAAATAACTAAAAAATTGACTCCATAACCTCGTCGAAAACCCATTAATCACTCCCATGTAGACGACATTACCATTCATATATTTTTATTAGACCTCAGAATCCTCTTCATCTGGGTTGTCCTCGTCGAAATCTGGATCAGTAGATGCAGAGACATCACCGACAGTTTTTAAATTCATATAAAACTCTGAACGAGTCGTCAATCAGGTCAATCATGTCCATCAAATCCTTTTTTTTCTCTGCACTGATTGGCAAAGCTTCCTTGGAGATTTGGCTCAACTTATAGATATCTAAGGTGGTTTTTCCTCTTTTCCGAAAATTGACTGATTTGAAAGGGGGTTCGCGATCCAGGCTTTATTGCAAAAACGATACGAAACTGGTAGGTTCGTGGTTATTTTGTTTTTATTTCACATTGCTTGATTTGAGTGAATATTAGGTACCTATTTCAGCAAATCAAATATTTTTTTGTTTGTCATCTGTTTGCTATGCAATTAAAATAATGTGTTTGTCATTAAAATAACATTGTTTACCAAATAACACTCCCCACTCAGAAGGTGAATAAGTTGATAACTGCTGGTGAACAAGTTGACAACTTGGTGAATAAGTTGATAACTCGTTGGTGAACGACTTGACAAGTCTATTATTATGCAATCTATCGGGAATTTAACTTATTTATTGTCATCATTTAAAAGATGGCATAAAATAACCTCTAAAACAACTAAAACACATAAGTTAAACCAATTTACCGATTTACCAGAAGACGTCAAAACTTTAAAATGGCCGCCCTGACAATTTATAATTTTAGACATGTCAACATATTCACGCCAGCCACGGATATTTACATTGCAAGTAACAAGTGTCAGGGACAGGGAGTGTGCAGGTTAATGACCCAATTGGAATTCCAGTGTACATCCTTGCAAACAATGTGTTCACTTGTATGTAGGCCTACAAAGACTTTTTCTGACTAAAAATAACTGAACCGGTTGCACCTCAATATACTTACGAAAAAAGAGGAATAAGTGACAGTTAACCAACTTTAGGGTTCCGTACCCAAAGGGTAAAAACGGGACCCTATTACTAAGACTTCACTGTCCGTCTGTCCGTCTCTCCATCTGTCCGTCTGTCTGTCACCAGACTGTATCTCATGAACCGTGATAGCTAGACAGTTGAAATTTTCACAGATGATGTGTTTCTGTTGCCGCTATAACAACAAAATACAGAATAAATTAAATATTTAAGGGAGCCGTCCTTAAATATTGTTGCCGTTTTGTCTAATGATTTAAATAATATGATAATGGTACGGCACCCTTCGTGTGCGTGTCCGACTCGCACTTGGCTGATTTTTTAAACCCAGTGGGACCATCATAAAAACAGATTTCGCAGTAGAAAGACAGCCTGTATGAAGGTTATTAAGATTCAATACATGAAGTCATTGGCCTGTGACATTTCTAGAATTTTGACCATTAAGGCGACTACAGGAGCTAAATTAGCAACTCTATTTGTGGTAGTTCAAACTTCGTTTGAAATACTGTTAAGCAAGCTGCTTAGAATAAAGTTCTAATCAGCTTGCACTACAAAGTGGTTGTTACGTCAGTCACTGCGGGCCGAATAGTGCGAAATGAGTGGTTTTTTGCGATTTACAAAAAATCTATTGATTAGACTAAAAAAATAAAACACTATCATGCTATTAAGTTGCTTGTAGAATTATTTGCCAAAAAACCATAATGATCGCATGTATTTTAGTATGATTTTTACTCGTTATAAGACATTTTTAGAGATAAGTTTGTGATTTTTTTTTATCGAGTAAAATTAGTTGTATTGTTTTCAAAACACTATCATACTAGCATATATCGTGAAGAATATCAAATATTTTTCCGGTTTTGTTTATTGCAGTGAATCATATGCTTTTTGCATTATAAAACTCGCGTTTAGCTCCTGTGGTCCCCTTAATGTCGAAAAATTTTCTGTTTATATTTACATAACACCTAAACAAAATGTTGCTTATTATCAAACTTATTTAAATTTGCTTTCTCTTGCTAGAATAATCAAAAGAAAAGTTTAGGCTATATTTCTTTTCTTTTTGAATACCTAATATGACAAGTATTTTTGTATACACGTACCATTTTAGCAAATATTTTTGGCAGAATTAAATGTGATTAATGATTGCATCGGGTTGGTATGAGAATATATTGAGATATTCCAACAACTTTCTAATGCAATAGAATATCTTCTAGCTGGATTCTACTAGAAATAATTTAGGCACTTTATTAAAATGCATCTACATTGTACAATATGCAAGTTAATGACAACGTAATATGCATTTTTAATTATTGCATTGCATGGCTACTACGCCTAGACTACCGTCTGGCTCAACATTTGGTGTCGTTACGAAAATTCTTGCTCAAAATATGGTAAGTATATCTACATACTAATGTCCATATAACTAGATTCTGATATTGTGTCACTTTACTGCACCTACCTAAATATTAATTGCAGCATAAATTAGACGTTAAGTAATCAAGTGACTGCTTTGTAAGTAAATACGCATTTGATCTTGTTTGCCACGTCATGGTGTAAGTGTATTTCAATGTCATCGGGTACTTGATCATGGGATGTTGATCAATAACTCTACTTACAGACTATCATTATGATCATAACCATAACCAAGCCATAATGTTTCCATTGTTTGGACAAGGTCGCCTCTCTGTGTTTGGAAGTGGTCTGATGATGCACCATTCGAATTTCTTGTTTTTAGGACCTGCCGATGTTTCCCTCAGCACTTACAAACTAGATATCAGACAAAATGCAGTATCAAACCCAAAACTAACCGTGGGGTATGCGACAGCGCAAGTGGATCATTCCCACTAGTTCTGCTATACAGTTCCACGGTAGAGGATTGTACCTTCCAGTACAATTCACCAATTGAAAGCCGTGGCTACTATAAACTTCTATATATTCTATCTATCTTTATATCTATCTACACGAAGATATTGATATCCTACTTTTACTTCTCAAATCTATGTTAAGACGGTTTAAGTATGAACGGTAATAAATCACCACACATATCTATAACACATCAATATATCTGCACCACCGTTACTTGGACGTTGTTTACTAACATTAACATATAGTACAGTTTCCTCGGAGAATTCTTATCTAATTTTCTCGTATATGGCCATAACTTCCTATGAATAATTGTAAGGCACACCTGCACAGATATCTCCTTCCTTTGTGATGTACGTGCGATGCCCTGTAACGGAATACCTCGGCAAATGGCTTGTTGTGTATTTAACTATAAGATATGCTCTCGTATTTGTCCTCCTTTGTTTATATTTAACGGGATCACTCCTTTCAACAGTTGTACTCATTCACGACTCGATGATTTATTGTGAAGCACTGATTCATTGGAGTACACGCTGTAATTATAGATTTGCGTGTTAGTAGATGATGTGATGATCTTGTACCTACTTATAGTTCTTTACCTACTTTCCAACACTGTATCAAATAGGTTATGTCCGTAAGGATTGAGGAGCCACTTTTTGTAGCTTAATGAAATTAATATACTTATTTAGTAGTAAGTTTAAAAAAATTGTAGGATCGATCCTCGATTTTGTAGTATATTACTTCAAAAGTTATTTAATCATAAAGGTGGCACCTCAATCTAAATGTTTGGATTGAGGAGCCACGTCAGAACTTCGAACATCATGGATTAATATTTATCATTATTTAGTATCATTTTGTAGCATTTGAGAGTAGTTAGTAGACAAAATCTGAATACGGTTGTTTTAAAATTTAAAAAAAAAACATAAAGTAACGCTGTCAGTTCTTACTTCTTAGTAGGTTTTTTTAACTATGCTTTTTCTGGGCGGTCGATAACGGAAAATCATTTCTTATATGCTCACCTTACACACTTTCACTATCCCGAGCAATCGTGACTGAATCTAAACCTCTGCTTCTAGCGATGAAGCAATGACATATTGCATTTCATGATTGCTAAAATGCTCGACATGTTCACACTTACGAACTCTGTACGTAGTAATTACCAGTTCAATGTTGAGCCCAAAATTGCATAAGTTTTGCTCTACATTTACAAGTTTATAGACAGCACTTTTAAAATGAGCATTAATTAAAAAAATCTTGAAACATCCTTTCGTTTATTCGTTGTCGCAATCTCGTGAATACCGGTAACTATTTTGAGTAAATAACTTAAACGCTTTGTTTTCAACTACATAACATGCCTTATTTATTTAATAATCAACAGCTACAATGCAAAGTTTAAAAAACGAACACCACGAGCACGGTTTGAAATCAAACTGTACCCGTTTTAAGGATTTTGGTAAATGCTTAAGTGCTTGTTGATATTGGTCATTATGTCGAACTAGCGGTAAATTCAAGAGCGCGGTCAAGGCGAGCTCGCGAGTGCGCATTCGCTTACTCTTGAGACTCCGAGGAATGCTCCACTATCATTCCTCGACCATTCACTGCAGTGGCAGGACGTGGGGTCACACAACATTAAGGAATTCAAAATATTATATTTATTTTAGTTAGTTCATAATTTTAAGGTGAGTGACGCATTTAATTTTATTTCCGATCAGAATCAAGAACTTCGGCTTTTATAATTATTTCCGCGTGAAATAATAGTCATGGTTTATACAGATTTTAATATTATTTTGACAATAACATTGAAACTTATCGTTGTATTATATTTAAATTATTAAGTATTCTGTGCTTAAAATTCTAAAACTATTTAAAAATCCATTACTACTGAACTTATTTTAAAACTTTTTACCGCAAATTGAACGTTGTCACTTATTTATTCAAACATGCCATCTAACTTTAACCGCTGTTCCAAAAAGCTCGGTAAAGTGCAAAGTTAACAACTGTGTATTGTAGGAATTAATTGAACCGGTTCATTTAATTTGTTTACGCTTGAAGTGCATAACCAAGTTACCACTTGCAGTTTAACTTCATTTTAATACACATAGAGATTCGATATTTCCGTCTACGGTCTGCCAAAGTTTATAAATTATAAAAACAACAATTCGTTCGTTCTTCACGATTGTAACAAGAATATTGCGGTTTTCATTTTCAGTGTAGTTTCTGTTCATTGTACAATTAGATTAATAGAATTATTAATGAATATCGGACACTGTCCTACTACCATTAAACTATACCTACAAATATTTTAAAATGTTTTTTGAAAATTGTAGATTATGAAATTCCAAATAATATGACATCAATATCTCATCTACAAAAACCTATAATAAAATTGTTTTATTTTCCGTCGAAAAACTTTAATTTTCACGAACGTGTTTAACAATATAATCTAACTTTATTTTTGTTTGACCGATTATGTTAAGATGTAGATTTGACAACTTAGCATTCAATTAAAGTAATTGACAATTTTTAAAAAACGGAAGTAGGAAACATCATCTGTAATCGTGAGATAATCTGTTGTTTTCAACAGTTTAATAAACCCCTGAATCTCATTGTCAGCAGGTTAACGTGAAATATCAAGTATAAAAAAAATACGTTAACAATGAGTTTATCAGTCAATCTCAGGAAGCTTTAAGGTTCGTTGCGATAATATATTCTATTGTGTCATAACATATCAGCAAAAGGTCCACTGGTGGACCTTCGAGGAGCCTACATATTCAATGTTGTTAATTTGTCTTTCCAAAAAAATATTAAATATAAATCGTTATTTTAAAAGCCATTTTATTTTAACTCGGCGAAACAAATCCATGGAAGGAATCTACTTGCATAGTATCAGTTTTCTAACAACACAAATGCTTCGTGAGATTTTCAAAATGAATGTTGAAACAGAATATTCGTGGTGTTATCAAACATTCTTTGTTCCTCTATCGCGGATCTTGTTTATTCGTATCATGCGTGGATAGTATTCCGTATCTTTCACCATCGCGATTGGTATAGTTGTAGTTGTCATCATTATGCCACACGCGTGACCGATAAATGGCATTTTAGGATCCTATCGTGTCAACACTATCAACCATCGATGTGGTTGCAATTTAGCACAAACATCGTTAACGTTTTTATTGCTGTTCATGCACTACCTAATAAGCTTGGTTAAATTAATAGTAGCGAAGAGTATTGTCCATACCTACAATGACTGTCAAGCAAAATCGCTGATTAATTCTCAGTATATTAGTATGACATGCTGACAGTTAGTTCCCGCCATTCTTTCATGTTCCCTTAGGAATCCTAATACTTTACTTAATGACTGCTATCCTGCTTTTAAGTCGACCAGTCAATAAAGGGATTATGATTCCTTACTTCACTGTTTCACTTGCTTATATACTACTGAATTCTCTTAGTTCACAATATATTTATTGCATTCGACAATGTGTAGTTAGGTGGTTGGTTCCCGTCACCTCCTTCCGAAGCAGTCATGTTAGCGAAGGAGGTGGTGGAACGTGAGAGGGAGAGGACCTCACGTCCCAGCCGCCGCGGGAAACGCACCGGGCGTCAGGGGCCACGTGGTGGCCCCCAGCCATCGCAGGTGCGGGCCTGTGAACGGTGAGCTTTTATGGCTTAAGAACTCCATATTTGGAATGCAAATACATGATATGTTTATTGTAAAAAAGTCAACACGCACGGTCAACGTATTATGTCAAAGTTATTCATACTGTAATGTATTTTATTGTGGTTTTATGTAAATTGTGTTGTCGTTTTACTTTCGTTTGTATATTATTATGACGTGTCTTCGTAGTAATTTTATCAGATATGTTGTACATATTAATATTAGCTACTTTCATTTTCAAATTGATCAGTGATAGGCAACGTATCTAAGCGGACTTAAAAAATTGGTAAATGAATCTTGCGGTCAAATTAAAATAGTTTACAAATTATCACATAGATATGACAGATTTACGAACATTATAGGTTTCGTGCTTGACCCATTTTATTGCACTTTTTTCGTTTCTAAATCCTTAACTGATTTTTTTCTTCTTCAGGCACAATGAGGCTAAAATATACACTTGTTATTCTGATTATATCAACACTATCGTTGACTCATGCCCGTAAACATTTCGATGAAGAATTCGCCTCTGTCGAAGACGAAACAGATTACAGAGAAGGGCGGATACTATGGCCATATCCACTGAAGCAAAATGGGACGGAAGGCAGCAAGGACTCAGGTCTCAAGGCGGATATAGAAGAGCTGTTACAAGGAAATGACAACGAGAGACAAAGGCGTTTCCTGCCTTGGTCTTATCATTCTAAAAGTGCAGATGCACTTGCAAATACGATGAAGGATATCATCTCTAACTACCAACCAACTGACTCCAAAGATCCTTTTGATTTCCTGCGAGATTCGTATCCTCTACCCAAAGGTACGAGTGTTAAAAAACCTAGATGCTTTGTAACAACATCTGATAATTTGAAACCATAGTTTTGTAATGTATCGCCAAAATTATCGGCTGGTGTATCTCATTGTTTTCGTTGTTTTATTTTCACAGTCAAATCTAAAGTTTTAATTACATCATTGTTTACTTGAAGGTTGCGACAGAAAATTGACGCTTAAAAAAAGATTCCTTAGACCGATAAGTACAAGTACTTATCGCATTTTTTCATTTAAGTCAATCTCTCAAGATCGGGAAAAACTTCATTCATATTTTTATAAATTCTGGGAGCTTTTAATTTTTTTGCAACACTGCATTCATAACAATTACATATCTATTTAATGGTGCCGATTTCAATGAATGCTAGCCGTTAATTTGGACCATAATTAGGATTGGTTTTGTTGGGCAACGACCCATTCTCTCCACCTATCCCTGTTTTTCACCACTTCTTGGAACTACTGCTAACTCTTAAGGAAGACATTCGTCGTCCCACCATCTTTTTCGTGTACTATCGATCTGATCAGATCCGATATTGTTGCTCGTGTCTCTACTATGAAAAAAATCGTGGATACTTACAACGCAACGAACAGAGATTCTTTACACAATTTTTACCAATTTTATTATACTTTATTGCTGACGAAATAGTTTCAATAAAATCGATAATAACTTGATGAACTAAACCGACTTCTTTTCCAGGATATAAGTATCCATTTGACGAATACGACTACGTTATCGTGGGGGGTGGGTCAGCGGGTTCCGTACTAGCTTCTCGACTAACTGAAGACAAGCCCAAAGCCATGGTGCTGGTCATCGAGGCCGGGAAGCCAGAGAGTCTGCTTAACGATGTGCCGGCTTTGGTGTCCACGATGCAGCTGACTGACTACGTGTGGCCATACGTTATGGAGCATCAACCTGGCATTTGTTTAGGTAAGTCAACAAAGTGAAGTTGTGCGCTTTGATTTTGATTGAGTGACAGTCATATGAAACCAATCAAATAGCTTCCAAAAAGCATACGCAATTGAAAATATGTAACCAATTTTAGTTTAACATAAACAAGAAAATATAAACTTATATTGTCACTTACGTACACTTTTATCTTCCGTGATTGTTAATTATTTTGAGCTCCCGATATTTCGACGCTGCGCTGTTGCAAGCGCCATGATGGCGGGTTGTCCCGTAAGTGACAATATAAGTTTAGTTTTAAACCGTGAAAGCTTAAAACAGTGTAAGAAAATAATTAATATGATTTTATTAAATTACTCATTAGAGTACGGGGTCAAAAACGAGTGTACTACGTGAGCTCGACAAATTGATGTGCGAATAACGCTTAGGCGACAAAACTGTACTGCGACTCACCATAGTTCGAATGCACGCTTGTGCGACACACTGAAGATCGACATCACGCTAGTGTGACAAACGATAGCGCGACAGTAGTTCGACACTACGGTAGTGCGACACTACGGGAGTGCGACAGTACTGTAATTCGACAGTACGTTGGTGCAGTACAGTAGTTTGACACTACCCAAGTGCGACAAGCGATTATGCAATACTCCCGTCTGTAGATATTAAATAAAAATAAGAAAGCATTAACTTCATCTACATAAATAAAAATTAATAGCCGAAATGTATAGTTGTAGTAGTTGTAATAGTTGTAGTAGTAGTTGCAGTTTTAGTTGCAGTAGCAGTAGCAATTGCAATTGCTTTTGTTATTTATTCTGAGGCGGTACGGAAGTTCGCCGAGGGAGCTAGTGTATAAATAAAACAAACTAAATTGAAATATTCAAAGCTATTTATAATATGAAAAAAAACATATTAATTAAACAAAAACGATTCGATTTGATTTAAAAGTTATAACTTCTTTTTTGAATATAATCAAAACTATTTTAAGATATGAAAAAAAAAATTAAACAAAGATTCGATCTAATTTAAAAATTATTACTTCTTTTTTGAATAACAAATAGGACAGGCCACGCAAGAATGATAACAAATCCATTGTATCTTTTTTTTTTAAATGCTTTTTAATTTGTTCTTCTTTATCTTGTTGTTTTTTTCTTCTTTTTGGTTCACTTGCTCTTTGACCTTTATCCTTTTCTATTGTGTCCCTTGTCGTTTTTTGTTCTTTTAATATTTCCTCAAAAGTTTTATACAGGGTGTTTGGCTTATAGACCGACACAATTTTTCCAGGGATTTGGGAGGTCCTTAGCTAGGTTCTACCCATACACCCTATGTCCTAAATGTCATGGTTGCTTCCATATGTTTTTTCTTTTCAAATGAAAAAAATACCCAAAATGTTTCCTTTAATTCCAAATAACTTTTTCGTTTGTGAGTGTAATGGCACAAAATAAATTTTGTTGTATTCTCCAAAGTCTTCTAAATCTAAATGAATCTTTGTTTGATAGAACTGGTTTCAAGAAAATTTCTTACGAGCTACCAAAGTTATTTTCTTTTTTAAATGTATGAAATTATACAACTTCAAAATTTATTAGAAATAAAACTACTACTAATGGGTTAACTTGAATCAAAAATTGAACAATTTTTATAACTTAAGTTTATAAAAACATAAAAACATTTATAAGTCTTTTCTTAATCCTGACTCTCCTAACTAACATTTTGACTACTTAATGAATTGTTCTTTCTGACATGTAGCATACCGTTAGAAAGGGTATTAACTAAAGAAATTTTTAAAATATTCAAAATGGCTTTTAGTTTTTTTTTAATATTTTTTTTTAAGTTGCACAATTTAATACATTTAAAAAAGAAAATAACTTTGGTAGCTCGTAAGAAATTTTCTTGAAACCAATTCTATCAAACAAAGATGTATTTAGATTTAGAAGACTTTGGAGAATACAACAAAATTTATTTTGTGCCATTACACTCACAAACGAAAAAGTTATTTGGAATAAAGGAAACATTTTGAGTATTTTTTTTATTTGAAAAGAAAAAACATATGTAACCAACCATGACATTTAGGACATAGGGTGTATGGGTACAACATAGCTAGTGACCCCCCCCAAATCCCTGGAAAAATTGTGTCGGTCCATAAGCCAAACACCCTGTATACATTCCATTTTTTGCGACCCAAAATTGCATTCCATCTATGGTGCCAAATTTCGACACTGTTTTGTGTAGTAGGTACCCCCATTTCGACACCCACACTATCACAATCACTATCATCATTATCACTATCATTATCATCGTAATCACAATCATTATCATTGTAATCACAATCATCATCATCACAATCTCCATCCTCGTCATCACAACCATTATCATCGTAAGCACTATCATTATCATCATAACCACAATCATTATCACAATCACCATCGCTATCACCATCACAATCACCGTTTCTATCACAATCACAATTACTATCACAATCACCATCAAAATCACTATCACAATCATTATCACAATCACCATCACTATCACAATCACCATCACAATCACCATGACAATCACCATCACAATCACCATCACCATCACAATCACCGTCACTATATTCAATTCAATTCAATTCAATTTATTCAGGAACAATTCACATTGTGTTTGAAATCATTAATCTATACAAAAAAAATATAATAATAAATTCACGTGCATTAAAATTATAAAACTAACACATTCAGCAATAAATTATAGAAAAAAAAAAACAATAAAAATAAAATAAAATTCAATTACATTACAAATTATGAAGACGATACATTTAAAAATTTAATAACATTAGATTACAACCAAAAATAAAAAGAATACTCAAACAATCTATAATATACCAATATTACCCAATCTCACATTAACTGATATAAACAAATAAAAAAATATTAAAATGTGGATATGTCATCGTCTATCGAATACAGACATTTCTCCAATAGGAATGCTTTGAGTCTTGACTTAAAAGACCTTTTGTAAATTATAGTTTTAAGTCCAATGGCAACCTGTTAAAAATCCGCACTGCTTGGTATTGTGAGGACTATGTTGCACAATATTAAGTTGGGGTATTATTTTGTTTTTAAAATCTTTCCTGCGCGTACTTTCCCTCAACTGTCTCTCCTCATCTGTTTCATACTTATGTAGGTATTTCCTGAAATTCACCAACAATACTAAAACATAGAGGCTGGGCACAGTAAGAATTTTTAAATTTATAAAGTGTGGCCGACAGCTCTCTATTTGCGGAATCCGGACCATGGTTCGTATAGCTCTCTTTTGGAGCACAAAGGCTCTCTGGCAGTTATATTTAAAACTGTTTCCCCAAAACTGAACAATATATCTCAATCTTGATTCTATTAGAGCATAATATACCATTTTAAGGTGTTTTATGTCTATTACGTCCCTAAGACTGCGTAAGGCATAACACACTGAGGAAATATACGAATCATGGCTTGCAATTCTCTTTTCCAATTTAAATATTTGTCAATGTATATCCCTAGAAACTTTACCTCATTAACTATATCAATTTTAACTTCATTAAGTGCTATCATCATGTTATCTTTATTACGAGCTGTTGTACTAAAAAAAAAATATATTGGTTTTTTCAGTATTAATTAAAAGCTTGTTACTTTCAAACTGAGATTTAAAAACTGCCAACACTGCATTAACCTTAGCGCAAAGCTCCTGTATGTCGTTAGCTTCTACTATTGCGTTGGTGTCATCTGCAAAAACTGTCAGCTGTGTGTCAGGAAATATTGAATTCATGTAATTAATTAAATCATTTGTAAATAATATACAATCACCATCATCGGTATCACACTCATTATCATTGCAATCACAATCATTATCATCGTTATCACAATCATTATCATCGTAATCAAAATCATCATCATCACAATCATCATCATCATGATCACAATCATCCACCGTCCGGGAACATTACCAAGAGTTTGTAACTAACTAAGCCATCAAGGTCATCATATTTACAAATGATTATGAATACAAATGTGTCTTCATGGGGTCCATATTGGCTCACCTAAAGTTGTTTACCCGAAATTGTTCTTCCTAACGATTTGTAATCCGAATGATCACTCTTCCTAAAATTTTTCATCCTAAAATTCTCATTCATACTATTTGTAGTGCTACCGGCGATGTTCATAACACTCATGTTTCCGAAAATTTTAATTAATAATGTCATTAACGTGAATATATTCAAACTCCTACTGTTTTTTATCATAACGCTTTTAGCCCTAAACATAATTACCATAATATTTTCACTCATACTCAGAAAGAAACATTTACTAAGTGTATTAAAAAATATATGTGGGTAGAAGATGATATTTATAGTTTTAATTTGAGGGTATGATTATTATTTAGGGGGTATGCTTTACATAACGTACTTATTACTATAACTATACCTGAGATAATTATGTCTAAAAACCAACTGTTTAGAATGATTAAAGGTCGTTTCACTGATTCTTGTCTTTAATGAATGAAATTCAGGTCAGAGTGTCGTCTTGGGGGCACTATGATAAAAATACTTAGAAAAATTTCGCGACCAATTTGGAGGTAGTAGTTCGTAGTTGGTCACAGTTCTAACCTAACCTATGGATATCTTTGCAGATACACACCGCTATAAATATATATGAAAACATGTATTTAACTACTTGTACCTTACTATTATTTTGCATACAATTAACGAACCAACAGATTTAGCAAAATGTAACGGCAAAAAAATCACTTTTGGTTGCCAAAATTAATAAATGATCATCAAAATTAATCCCCATTTTATCGTGAAATTAGACTCAAAAATTATTTTTGACCACTAGAAATTGAACTGTTATGCTCTTGCATCCGAGTCGAAGGAGACCTGGTCGACGGAGCCCCGCGGAGCGGGGCTCCTACTTCTGGATTGTTTATAAAAAAAATGTCATTTGTCATCAACCACCTCATTAAAATGATGATGCTCAATTTACTAAATTTGGTGATCAATTGATATTTTAGGTGACAGATGTTAGTGGTCACAAAGTTAATTTTGGTGGTCATTATATTTCCCCCCTATTATTTTGTATGGTACTATTATTCTTATATGTTATACATGTTATGTGAAAATAAAGTTACGCAAAATTAATTTATATGATACTGATTATTATGAATAAAAAGAAATCTAAACAAAAAAGATATGTCTTTGAATAATAGTGTAAAAGATGGTTATGTTGAGAAAATATAGGAAAACGAATAAAAGTATAATAGATGTTTATTGCTACTGACATTATGAAGTTGAATGCTTCGGAATTATGAACATTAGAGACAGAGTAGTTAGGAATTGTGATTGTTAGGACGAAAAATGTTTGGAAGAACATTTTCGGATTTCCAATTATCGGAGTTGAAAATTTAGGTGAACTTTGGCGCACCCGTCTTCATGTCGTACTAGCGTGATGTCGATCTTCAGTGTGTCGCACAAGCGTGCATTCGAACTATGGTGAGTCGCAGTACAGGGTTGTCGCCTAAGCGTTATTCGCACATCAATTTGTCGAGCTCACGTAGTACACTCGTCAAAAACGGATTTTGTAAAATAACGCAAAAGGTCGTTATCCTTGAAGTTTAATAGCATTGTTATACAATTGTTATTCAATCTGATATGTTTTATCTCCAAATCAGAGTGAACTGCCAAATTGCCAGTAACATACCTCTCTCGTGTGGCACTCCGCACAAACTGTAGAAGATTAGTAGAATACTAGCTCGCAACTCTCTTCTTTATTTTTCGTATTACTGGTAGATACTATATTTTTTTCTGGCTGAATACTTCGCCACTTCCCCGTCATCGTCGATGGTGGCGCACAAGTCGCTTTAAGGGTGAGGCCATCATCATCATAATCATCATCATCAGCCTATTAATGTTCCCACTGCTGGGACACAGGCCTCCTCTCTATGAGAGGGAATGGGCTATAATCCACCACGCGGGCCCAGTGCGGATTGGTAGATGTCACATGTCTTCGAATTTTTTGGTTCTAGGACATGCCGGTTTCCTCACGATGTTTTCCTTCACCGTTTTGAGAGCAGCGGTGATGAAATAAATTACACAAAGTAATGCGCCTGACTGGGTTCGAACCCACGACTTACTGTTCGTAAATCGGGGCCGCCACCACTGGGCCACCGCTGCTCACCAAACAAACAAGGGTGAGGCCAAACGAACCTAATTATGAGTTATGAGTCGCTTAATTTACGCCACATTTTCATAAGAGTCTTGTTTGTATCACGTGACGACGTGAGATGCGCCCAACTATGTATGAAACCGAATTTACGTGACACAAAATTACGTTCGTTTGGCTTCACAAAAAACCCTCGCCTTTTCCGTTAAAAGCTACCTTTTAACGGAAAAGGCGGTGAGGTTAGTCTGCGATGAGGTTCCATATCGAGGTGTCCCTACATTACTAAATTGGCGTTATATCTGCCCTCTACGGATTGCCATCTTGGTGGCCTACCATGACGTCCTAAAGCTGGCGCGGGAAAGAGATGGCACTAGACGTCCTCTATAGCTCCGTCTCTTACCCACACTGGAACAAGATTAAAACGGTCCTGCTTTAAGACGTCATGGTAGGCCAGCTGATCCCTGGGTAAAGTCCGGCTGGCTTTGTTAGGAGCGCTGGACGAGTAGTTATCACTATTTCACGTAGAGGTTTTTTTAAATTATATATTGTAAATAATATAGCCAGTAAAATATACTTGCATATTATGTGATACGGAATGAGGAAGTGCTCTTGAGTGTCCTCATGTTTACACTATTATGTTGTATTTCTTAACGAACTATAGAAGACCATAATTATGTTAATAGGGTTTATTAGTACCTACCACAAAGAAACACAAACTGGTTAAGGTTCCCACATTTTAGTTTATAAAATAACCTTAGTACCAAATTGTGAAATAAATAACAATTAATTTTGTTTACTATTTTAAACTATGATATTTATTGATATAATTACAACAAGTTACAAACAAACTCAAAATAAAAATTGTGCAAATGGATCAAAAGGGGAAGAATCAGATATGAATCAATAATGTGTAAAAATATGTTTGTGAAAAGTGTGCCCAGAAGGCTTTCAGCCTTACCACGTTGGATGGCAGTGACGATACTTTAACCAAAAATATGCCAGCCTTCTACCATACAAAACAATACATTAAACTGAACTATTATGTTGTTGTAGGTACATAACTTTATGTTTTTACTGACTCATACCTTAATATTTTAATGCTATAATTGTAGCAATAAACTTAATTAAACTTTCGTTTTTTGACGCCGAGGTCACTGACCTGACTGGGGGGACTTGTTAAACGCTGACATTTATCGTGACAAAAAGACATGTTTATACTAAATTAGTTATTTACTTCCCTGTAACCATGTTCGGATATCTTATCAAGGGGTATGGTATTGCCCAGTAGGTACTAACTGGGTTGTGGAGGTCAGATAGGCAGTCGCTCCATGTTAAATACTGGTCTGCTCCATCTGGTTAAACTGGAAGCCGAACCCAACACAGTTGGGAAAAGGCTAGGTTGATGATGAACCATGTTCGGTTGATGATGAAGAGCTACGGTCTACACAATACAGTAACAACTCATCATACCGAAGTAAAAATGGCAACGCAGCATGGGACAGGTCTGGTTCCAGCAGAGGGTAAAATACTGAATGGATTTTTGTTTGTTGATAAGTAAATACATAAGCCAGCGAGCAAGGTACATAATACTTAACGAGACTCGCTGACTTGCACCTTCTTTGACGACAAAAATCTTCTTAATTAATTCTTATTTTAAATTGCAGGAAGCTATAACGAGCGTTGTTACTGGCCCCGAGGAAAGGCGCTGGGAGGCACCAGCGTCATCAACTACATGCTGTACACCAGGGGCCGCCCGCAGGACTGGGACAGGATCGCCGCTGATGGAAACTATGGATGGTAAAGACATATAACTGTCCTTTACAAAACTATTTGTCTCTATTAAACGAGAGGCCACACTGATCCGATAACATACCATCACTTTTGTCGTATACGGCGCGTTGTCAAGTCGCGTCGTCCAAACCAAAGCGAGGCGAATAAGTCTTATTCGCTTTTATTGCACCGGCTTAAAGCTCTTTCTGACTGTCTGAAGCCGATTCTTCGTCGATAAGTTCCATAATGGTAGGTTTAGGTTCCCCTGGGACATACCAAAGGGCACCTAGCCTGTTAAAAGTTGGACGGTAGGTACGGTCTAACAGATTTTCGAAGTCAGCCACCGCACATGTCCAAAACAAAAACAACGAACCGTTTTTCCTAAAACTACATGCACTGTGTACCTAGCCATGTATTATATACGCACATTAAAAAAAATAGCACTTTTGATGGGATTCTGCCGTTTTGCCGAAAAGATTTTGCCAAAATTTCATTACCCAAACAAGTTTTAGCAACTTTTTTTTATACCATTGCAATATTTCGAATAATTTTAGTACGCATATTTTTATTTGGTCAAATTTTTACTTGGTAAAATATTACCAAGTATAATGTCATTATGGCATTTGGTCATTAATCAAATGATTTATTACAGCAAACAATCTTCAGACAATAAACGTTTGGTGAAATGATTTGTTAAGACAAAAAATATTAAAGCAAAAATAAGATTTTTTGACACGACTTGCGTTAATAGAAAAAAAGATTTTTTTTTAGTCGGTTACCCGGAACTCAACTATTTAGATTAGGTTAATTTCTTCTTAAGACAAAATGGGTAGGTAAGGTTAGGTTAAAACTGTGACCTCCTACGCACGAGCCGAGCGAGCGCAGCGAGCGGTGCCGCGGCAGCGGCCGGTGAGTGCCAGAAACGACTTGCATTAATAGAAAAAATAGATTGTTTTTAGTTGGTTACCCGGAACTGAACTATTTAGATTAGGATAATTACTTATTTAAAAAAAATGGTTAGGTTAGGTTAAAATTGTGACGAACCCAGACCCAGGAACGACCACATGATATAGAAAAAAAAATGGAAAAAACGCTACTAACTAAAAAAAAAAGAGTAGTTAATATTCTTAATATATCGTAACAATGTCAAGAAACTTCCGCTACAAAACCCAGTGATAGTGTTTTGCTTGACTAATCCACATTGAGCGACATTTATGATTTACCTCCTACCCACTTAGCAGTTCACATTTTTGTCATTGAAGCATATTGGACTGAATAGGAAAGGATGAATTGAAAACTGACGATACTAAATATTTGGCTTATTTGATTTTGCGTAAAAACTGTTATTCCAACTGAAATATTTGACTAAATAAAAAATGTTAAAAGTACTAGTTGGTAAACAAGTTATAGTTTAAACGTTCATTTCCCAAACATTAGGTTTGCGTTACAATCTTTTGTGAATAGATTTTTTGCTAAGTACCTAATAATTTGGCAAATGAAATTATGCGAAAAATTTTTTGGGAAGTGATTATTTGTCAAATTCCTTTCGGTCAAACAAGGGAGACCCCTAGTTTTATTTTGGCGAGGAATCTACATAAGTGAAACTATATTTTTGGCCATTAACATTGATAATATGCAACTTTCACACCTAGAGTCACGAAATATTTTTTGCTCGACTGAGCTCTACAATCAGTCTGTTAAGTGTTTGATTGATGAGAATATTTCTACTATGGTTCTAGCAGTCGGTATCAAAAGTGGGTCTCCCTTGTTTGACCGAAAGGAATTTGACAAATTTTCACTTCCCAAAAAATTTTTCGCATAATTTCATTTGCCAAATTATTACTTAGCAAAAAATATTTCGTGACTCTAGGTGTGAAAGTTGCATATTATCAATGTTAATGGCCAAAAATATAGTTTCACTTATGTAGATTCCTCGCCAAAATAAAACTAGTCACTGTGTATAGAAAAAGGGTACTACATAACATAACATCATGCCTGTAATCCCCGAAGGGATAGGCAGAGGTGTACCTAATAGTACGCCCATGTTTGTCCTGTTATGTCCATTGCATATAAAAGAAATATATAATATAGAAGAATAGGGAATATGCATAGATTTTCTTTTTTTTATTTCGATACGGAATTTTAAAGTACTATAAAAATAATGACAAAAAGCGAAAACAAGACATAAATCGGCCAAAAACACAAAAGTTATAACCATTTAAACTTTTGTTTCTATATTATGACGACCTGAATGGCGCAGCGGTAGTGAGGCTGCTTTACGTTCTTAGGGTCCCGGGTTCGAATCCCGGTCGGAGCAAATGTTTGTGTGATGAGCATGACCATTTGTTTCCGAGTCATGGATGTTTATATGTATAACTAGTTTTTGCGTGGGTGCGCGAGCTGCGCGCAGCTCGCGTGTTGTCGTGTTCTTGAGAAGTATTCCTCACCATCATAAAATTTTGAGAATCCATAGGAATCCTTAAAATAATTGGATAATCCGTTACAACTACCCCTATCAGTATGAAAACCCATAAGAACCCCTAAAACATTATAAAATTATTTTTTTAAAAAAAACCTAATAATATAAAAGTAAAAAACCTTACCTAAAAACTGAGACCCATTAAAAAAAACATAACCCTAAAATTGCTTGTCGTCTCCCCTGAGTTACGCTTCACCCACTCGACCTTCGTTACGCTACGGAGGTCGCCGGCTCGTTTCGCTCGCCACCTCCCCCCTTCGCTCCACTCGGGACTTACCACCACCAGACAGGTTTCGACGCCTACTTTAATATTTGTTCAAACACATAATAGCTATCTCTGACCGTTACGAAGTTATAGCCCTTTTATTTTTAGGGGAGGTTGGGGACTTAAGGATACCCTCCGTGTACAAATTTAAACGCTCCTCAATAATAATTTATGGTAAAAATTAAAAAGCCGCTACGTGTCCTAGATTCCGAGATACGATGGGGAGAGGGGTGAAGGGGGGGAGAGTGGAGAGTTTTGAAACATGATTTTGACTAACTCTAGGCCCCTTCTTACGAATCTGAAAAAAAAAATGTTCCAAGTCTCTCAACTTCCGAGATCCGCCTTAAGGGGGTGAAAAGCGGGGCAAGGGGGGCAGCTTTGAAAACTGGTTATTACTTTTCCTAGCCTCCTCTATAAGAATCTGAAAGAAAAAATGTTCCAAGTCTCTCAATTTCTGAGATCCGCCTAATGGGGGTGAAAAGGGGGGCAAGGGGGGCAGCTTTGAAAACTGGTTATTACTTTGCCGAGCTTCCTCTATACGAATCTGAAAAAAAAAATGTTCCAAGTCTCTTGGTTTCCGAGATACGATAGGGAGGGGGAGGAAAGGGGCGAAAAGGGGAGGTTTGGCACTTTTCCCATACTATTTAGAGTTAGTTGTTTACGAATCTGTCAAAATATACCCACCTCCCCATCCACCATCTGGGAGAACAATTCTGTCAGTGAGTCAGTCAGTCAGTGGTAATCGAGCTTTATATAGTATAACTACTATTTGCGTGGGTGCGCGAGCTGCGCGCAGCTCGCGTGTTGTCGTGTTCTTGAGAAGTATCCTTACCATCATAAAATTTTGAGAATCCATAGGACTCCTTAATTTTAATTGGAAAACCCTATACAACTACCCCTAAATCAGTATGAAAACCCTTAAGAACCCCTAAAACATTATAAAATTAATATAAAAAAACCTTAGAAAATAAAAGTAAAAAACCTTACTGAAAATCTGAGACCCTTTAAAAAAAACATAACCCTAAAGTTGCTTGTCGTCGCCCCTGAGTTACGCTTCACCCACTCGACCTTCGTTACGCTACGCAGGTTCGCTCCACTCGGGACTTACCACCACCAGACAGGTTTCGACGCCTACTATGATATTTGTTCAAACACATAATGGCTATCTCTGACCGTTACTAAGTTATAGCCCTTTTATTTTTAGGGGAGGTTTGGGAGTGAAGGATACCCTCCGTATACAAATTTAAACGCTCCTCAATAATAATTTATGGTAAAAATTAAAAAGCCGCTACGTGTCCTAGATTCCGAAATACGATGGGGAGAGGGGTGAAGGGGGCAGAGTGGGGAGTTTTGAAAAATGATTTTGACTAACTCTAGGCCCCACTTACGAATCTGAAAAAAAAGTTGTTCCAAGTCTCTCAATTTCCGAGATCCACCTCAAGGGGGGAGAAGGGGGAAAAAGGGGTCAATTTTGAAAACTGCTTCTTATTTTTTCGAGGCTCTTCTATACGAATCTAAAAAAAAAATGTTCCAAGTCTCTTAACTTCCGAGATCCGCCTTAAGGGGGTGAAAAGGGGGGCAAGGGGGGCAACTTTGAAAACTGGTTTTTACTTTGCCAAGCTTCCTCTATACGAATCTGTAAAAAAAAAATGTTCCAAGTCTCTTAACTTCCGAGATCCGCCTTAAGGGGGTGAAAAGGGGGGCAAGGGGGGCAACTTTGAAAACTGGGTTTTTACTTTCCCGAGCCTCCTCTATACGAATCTGAAAAAAAAAATGTTCCAAGTCTCATAACCTCTGAGATTTGCCTAAAGGGGGTGAAAAGGGGGGCAAGCGGGGCAACTTTGAAAACTGGTTATTACTTTCCCAAGCCTCCTCTATACGAATCAGTAAAAAAAACAAAATACGTGTCTCTTAGTTTCCAAGATACCATAGGGAGGGGGAGGAAGGGGGCAAAAAGGGGAGGTTTGGCACTTTTCCCAAACTCGCGGGAGTTACTTGTTTACGAATCTGTCAAAATATACCCCCCTCCCCATCCACCATCTGGGAGAACAATTCTGTCAGTGAGTCAGTGAGTGAGTGGTAATCGAGCTTTATATAGTATAAAATCGAGCTTTATATAGTATAACTAGTATTTGCGTGGGTGCGCGAGCTGCGCGCAGCTCGCGTGTTGTCGTGTTCTTGAGAAGTATTCCTTACCATCATAAAATTTTGAGAATCTATAGAAATCCTTAAACTAATTGGAAAATCCGTTACAACTACCTCTAAATCAGTATGAAAACCCTTAAGAACCCCTAAAACAATATTAAATTATTAAAAAAAAAAAACCTAATAATATAAAAGTAAAAAACCTTACTTAAAAACTGAGACCCATTAAAAAAACACTACCCTAAAGTTTGCTTGTCGTCACCCTGAGTTACGCTTCACCCACTCAACCTTCGTTACGCTGCGGAGGTCGCCGGCTCGCTTCGCTCGCCACCTCCCCCTTCGCTCCACTCGGTCTCGCAGGTTCGCTCCACTCAGAACCTACCACCACCGGACAGGTTTCGACGCCTACTATAATATTTGTTCAAGCACCCAATGGCTATCTCTAACCGTTACGAAGTTACAGCCCTTTCAATTTTAGGGGAGGTTGGGGAGGGGAGGACACCCTCCGTTTACAAATTTAAACGCCCCTCAATAATAATTTATAGCAAAAATCAAAAAGCCGCTACGTGTCCTAGTTTCCGAGATACGATGAGGGGAGGGGTGAAGGGGGGGAAAATGGGGAGTTTTGAAAAATGGTTTTGACTAACTCTAGGAACTTCTTACGAATCTGAAAAAAAAAATGTTCCAAGTCTCTCAACTTCCGAGATCCGCCTAAAGGGGGGAGAAGGGGGGAAAAAGGGTCAATTTCGAAAACTGGTTTTTACTTTCCCGAGCCTCTTCTATACGAATCTGAAAAAAAAAATGTTCCAAGTCTCTTGATTTCCGAGATACGATAGAGAGGGGGAGGAAGGGGGACGAAAAGGGGAGGTTTGGCACTTTTCCCATACTCGCGGGAGTTACTTGTTTACGAATCTGTCAAAATATACCCACCTCCCCATCCACCATCTGGGAGAACAATTATGTCAGTGAGTCAGTGAGTGAGTGGTAATCGAGCTTTATATAGTATAATAAGTAAGTATTTACAAACAAAAAGTATCTATGTAGTATATCAACTATCTGGTGTCCACGACACAAGCCTCGTTGCTTAGTGTGGCACTAGGTGGCGCTGTGTGTAATGTCCAGCAATATTTATTTATTATTTATTTATTTCGATACGGAATTTTAAAGTACTATAAAAATAATGACAAAAAGCGAAAACAAGACATAAATCGGCCAAACAACACAAAAGTTATAACCATTTAAACTTTTGTTTCTATATTATGACGACCTGAATGGCGCAGCGGTAGTGAGGCTGCCTTACGTTCTTAGGGTCCCGGGTTCGAATCCCGGTCGGAGCAAATGTTTGTGTGATGAGCATGACCATTTGTTTCCGAGTCATGGATGTTTATATGTATAATAAGTATGTATTTACAAACAAAAAGTATCTATGTAGTATAACAACTCTCTGGTGTTCACGACACAAGCCTCGTTGCTTAGTGTGGCACTAGGTGGCGCTGTGTGTAATGTCCAGCAATATTTATTTATTATTTATTTATTTCGATACGGAATTTTAAAGTACTATAAAAATAATGACAAAAAGCGAAAACAAGACATAAATCGTTGGCCGATTTATGTCTTGTTTTTTGTGTCAACACAAAAGTTATAACCATTTAAACTTTTGTTTCTATCTCTTTCTTGATAAACGGAATTTAGTATGGATTTTGTACGTTGATGCAGCGAATGACGTCATTCGCTTTATCGGATCTCTCTGTCTATTCAGCAGTTTCAAATGCTTATAACTTAGTATTTTTTATAGATATTAAAAAAAATATTTTCACTTTGCTATTTCTGATGTTAATACGCTTTGTATAAAGTAATAAAAAAAGATCATGCATATACCCTATTAACGCGATTGGGCCAGAGGGTTAATGACACAGAGCTCAGATTCTCAATATAACTTGCTGCAGTGAGATATTAGCATTTATACGTGTCTACCTTATCTCTCGTATATTTAGACCCAATCAATATTATATAATGGCTAGCGATGTGCCCCTACTTTGCTCGGATGCGATCTACTGAAGTGGCGATATGTCAAAACAGAGATTTCTGTGCTGTAAATAAATTTATAAATGTAAATATTATTGGTCTTAAGCCTCCCACAATAAATTAGGTCTAAATAATAGAAAAATCCTGGAAAACTGCATCAATTAAATTGTGTAGCTATTCTCTTCGGGAATTACAGGTCTACTGCCATGTTTTGTACATGATATTCAGTAAATTCCTCATACTATTTTCAATACTTGCAAATCACTAACAATTGTTCTGTTTCGTACATTATTCCACTCAATTAATGCCCGGATAAACTTCGCGGTTTTTAAGTTATGATCGAATATCATTGAATCAGATTTTATAATACGTTATTTGAATCAGTAATCGCTTCTGCATATTTATGGAATTAATATTCCAAGGATAACCACGTTTCCAATCACAGATAGTCAATTTGTTAGGTATTTTTTTTGTAAATTTGATAACCAGAAAATGTTTATTATTTAACTTAATAAACATAAATTCTTGAATAAAATCGTTCTTACATAATTATCCATTCTTCTGTCAAAATTCGACTTCGATTTCCATTTAGTTTCTTAATACTACTTTTCGAAAATCTACAGGAACTACGACGAAGTTTTGCAGTATTATATAAAATCTGAAAAATCGGAACTAAAAAAGTACAAGAACGAACCATACCGGGGCCGTGATGGCCCGCTAACAGTCGAGAATGTTCCATTCAAGTAAGTTCCAAACTATTATTAATTTCAACTATCCAAAGTTTGCAACTTAATTAAAACTAAGGCTTGGGAGAATCTGACGGGATGTTTCGTTTCCAGGACTGGGCTCGTTGAAGCATTCCTTGAAGCTGGTAGAGAAAATGGTCACCCCACCGTCGACTACAATGCACCAGACCAACTTGGCTTCGGATACACGCAAGCGACTCTCAATAAAGGTCATCGAATGAGCGCTGCTAAAGCATTCCTCCACCCTCACAAGAAACGCCGTAACCTGCACATCCTTACGGACGCCAGAGTTACCAAAGTGCTCATCGATCCCCAGACTAAGAGAGCGTACGCCGTACACTACGTTAAGAACGGAGTCAAGCGCACAGTGCGTTGCCGCAGGGAAATTATTTTATCCGCAGGCCCAATAGCTTCACCTCAATTGCTCATGCTCTCAGGAATAGGTCCGGAGGAGCATTTAAAATCGCTGGGAATTCCTGTTCTTGCAAATTTACAAGTTGGAAGGGTTCTTTACGACCACATCGCGTTCCCTGGAGTTATTTTCAGTCTAAATACAACTAACGCCAGCTTGTTAGAGCCTAAAGTCGCAACTTTAAGTAATATTATACAGTGGTTACAGTTTGGAGAAGGACTGTTAACAACGACCGGAGCTGTTGAAGGCATTGGCTATATCAAGACATCAGTATCACAGGATCCAGAGAATGTGCCAGACATTGAGTTATTAAGTATGGGCGGTTCCCTCGTTTTAGATTCGGGAGGTGCACTCAGGGAAAGTTGGAGACTTACTAAAAAAATATTTGACAACGCCTACTCACCTTTGTACGGCACAGATACGTGGTCAGGTATCATCATGTTAACGCAGCCGAAATCCAAAGGTTACCTTGAGCTTAAAGACACGGATCCTTTTTCACATCCAAAAATGTACGGTAACTACTTGACTGAGCCACAAGACATGGCAGCGATGTTAGAAGCCGTCAAATATGTAATTAGATTGGGCAATTCCGCAGCATTTGGTAAATATAGTCCTAGACTATACATACCAGAGTATCCAGCATGTCTGAATTTATTTCCTGGTTCTGACCAATATTGGGAGTGTGCGATTAGGACCATGGTGGTAACGCTACATCATCAAATAGCAACATGTAGAATGGGTCCCCAGACTGATCCTTACGCTGTGGTGGATCCTGAACTGCGGGTGTATGGTGTGGAGGGACTGCGGGTGGTGGACAGCAGCGTGATCCCCCGACCGACTAACGCGCACACGAACGCGCCCGCTATCATGATTGGGGAGAAGGCTGCCGATATGATTAAGAAAACCTGGTTAAATGTGGTCTCATATCAGTGATATAGTTAAGTTAAATTATTATTAACTGGCTTACGCCCGCGGCTTCGCCAGCGTGTAGTTCGGTAATTGTACCACGGGATCGCACTACCGGAAACTAAAATATCCTATGTGTGAATTCAGGTTATAAACTACATGTTTGCGATTCATTAGTTTTTGTGTGAAAGAGTAACGAACATCCATCTTTACAAACTTTCGCATTTATTATAGTAAGTTATTAATATTGTTGTACTGATTGATTAAGATTGTGCCTAATAAACAAGTTGTAAAGTCTTAACTGTGTTCTATTTTATTGATTTAGCATCCCAAATGTAGACTCTCAAAGGGTTACAGCAGTTCTTATTATTGAGGCCTCGTAAGTTTATTATAGTTGCAGCTCTCGAAGTATTTTTATTTGTATTTGGACGATGATTTAAATTAAAAAATATATCTCACGCCTGGTTCTAAAATAAGAGAGTCGACGACCAATATCTGATTCAGGTGGCTGTAACGGACCACGAGAAAAACATTAGCGATGTTCTATAATTACTTGTTGAATTCGCATTTAATAAAGAACGGGCAGTCATATCGGATATTTGAAGAAATAATGTATGCCTTATCTCCAGAAAAGTGTGCCACGTTCGTTTAAAAGACGTCAGTGGTCAGAGAGTAAAATATAATACCGTATTCACACAATTTACAATAGCACATACCTCACATGACTGTAACAAAATTCAAACTCCATGCACAAAGCTAATAAACGACTTTACACAATCAAATAAGCAGCACTCAGGTGCAGTGATGAATGTTAACAATTAAATGGTCACAGCCACACAAAAATACGGTTTGGTTGGATAACAAAATCAGCGAGCATCGTTTGATTTCAAAATCAAAATCAAATCATTTATTTCAAGTAGGCCAGTTGCAGGCACTTTTGAATTGTCGAAACAAAGATGAAAATTAAATGTAGCTACAGTCCCAGTCACAAGACATAAAAACTGTGAAAGTACTGTAGTTGCCCATTCCCTAGCGTAGATATCTATGGAGAAGAACGGGCAAGAAACTCCATGGACACTCTTTTAAATCATAAAATTGTTACAAAATCTTGGTTACATCATTCGTGTTGAGATGGTATATTATGTGAGAACAATGTAGCAAGATGTGCACGTTAAAAGTGTCCATTTTATTTATTTATTTAGCTTTATTTATCCCTTACATTTATTTTGTATTTATTGCGTTGTGTACTTATTTATTTATTTGTTAGTAATGTTAGTGTTTGTACTTAATATAAGATTAGTATTGTTAGGTGTAAGGGCCGCCTTCTGCGGTGAAAGCCTCCTCCAAATTGTTCCAGCTCTCTCTGTCTTTTGCCAGCCTGGGCCATAGGTTTCCGGCTGTTTGTACGATGTCGTCACTCCATCTTTTAAACGGTCTTCCCTTCCTTCTTTTTCTGTTAATTGGATACCAGTTTGTAATAATTTGTGACCATCTTTCATCCGTAACTCTCTGAATATGGCCTGACCATTTCCATTTCAGTGTCAGGACCTGTTTGACCACATCTCTTGCCTTTGTTTTTTTCCTTATCAATGAACTTTTGACTTTATCCTTCAATCTGATGTTCGTGTAACTCCGTTCTATTCCTCGTTGACAGCTTCTTATTTTACTTAAGAAGGATTTTTTGAGAGGCCAGGTTTGGCATGCGTAAGTAAGAACCGGTGTTAGGCAGACATTCATCGCTTTTGTTTTGAGTTTTATAGGTATGGGACCTTTGAAAATTTCCTTCATACTCCAGTACCTATTCCAAGTGCTTTTCACTCTGCGGTCGATTTCTTTTTCTGTGCAAGATTTTGTAGAGATTAGATGACCAAGGTAAATATAATCCACGACATATTCTATAGGCACAGTCTGTACAGATATAGGTATTTGTTCACGGTTTGTCATTATTTTCGTTTTGTCCCAATTGATTTGTAGCCCAACAGTCTCGCTATGATAACTAAGGGAATTTATCATGTGGTTCAATTTGTACGGGTCCTCCGACAGAAGCACTATGTCGTCTGCAAACCTGAGGTGAGAGAGGTACTTGCCATTGATATTTATTCCCATATCACTCCAATCAAGATTTTGGAAGATGGATTCTAAGACTGCGATAAAAAGTTTTGGGGAAAGCGGGTCCCCTTGCTTTACCCCCCTCTCGACTTGAAACGTTGGTCCTCTGGTGTCCAGTCGTACTCTTGTAGAGCTTCTTAAGTAAATAGCTTTGATAAGTTCTATGTAGTCGTGGTCTAATCCTTGCTGGTTTAAAGCCTGCCATATAGAGTCATGTGAAATTGAATCGAAGGCTTTAGAGTAATCTATAAAAGCAATATATATGGGAAGGTCATATTCCGTAAACCGTTCGATTATTACTTTCAGGGTGTGAATGTGGTCGATGGTAGCGAATGATTTCATGAATCCCGCTTGTTCTATAGGCTGGTTCTCATCGATCTTCATTGTTATACGTCTTAGTAGGGTCGATGCGAATACTTTGTATAGACAGGATATGAGACTGATGGGCCTGTAGTTAGATATTAGCTTGGGGTTGCCCTTCTTATATAATAGAACTATTTCCGAGCATGTCCATGTTTCTGGTAATTCTTTTGTTGTTAAGATGGTGTTAAAGAGCTTAGTGATTGGTTTTATTAATGTTTCTTTTGCAGCTTTAATCATTTCGTTAGTCACTCCGTCAGGTCCTGGGCTCTTTCCTGCTTTTAGTTTATTTATTGATAGCTCTATCTCGTTTTCTAGAAAGGGTGGGTCTGGTTCTAGGACTGGTTTGTAATGTATAGATACTGGTTCCTCGTTGTTCTTATTTGTACATGTGTAGAGGTTCTTGTAGAACTGTGTAGCTATTGTCATTAGTTCTCTCCTGTGCGTGACGGTGGTTCCTGAAGTATTCTGAAGTTGTGTCATTACATGTTTGGTAGTTTCTAGTTTTTTATAAGCCTTTTTTATTCCACCTGTCTCTTCTATGAATTTGCTAATTGTCTCTAATCTCCTCTTTTTGATATTTTGTTTTATTTTTTTATGTATTGTCCTGTATAATTTACTCAGAGTTTTCTTTTCTTCCCTAGTTTTGTGTTTCTTGTTTTTTAATAAGTGTTTTTTATATTTCAGAGTTTCTATTTCTTCTGTTATAATTTCTTTATTTATTTTTTCAGTTGTGTCTTCAGTTTGTTTTTTGTAGCCTTTCAGTAAAAATGTCTCAATTTTCTTGTTGAGTTGCTGCACACTGTCTTTTTCATAGCCGGTTAGGGATGGTCGGTCTTCGTTTGCACTTTTGTTTTCTGTGTTTGCTGTGCCTCGGTAGTGAGCTCGAGATACCTTGTTGTTCCCCATATTTAGGGTGATTCTTATCATTCTATGGTCGCTAGGGTGTTGCAAGTTACTCATCACATTCACGTTTTGTATATTTTTCGTGACATTTGTAGCTATAAAGTCGATTTCATTCTTTGATTTTCCATCAGGTGACCCCCAGGTCCATCGAAGCTTATTTGATTTTTTGAAAATAGTGTTAGAAATTTTTAAGTTGTATTGAAGGCAAAATTGTATGAACATTTCTCCTCTATCGTTCCTTTTTCCATAACCATATCTTCCCATTACTAATTCTTCATTTTCTTTGGGTAGTAAAAGTGTCCATAGTAAAAACAAAATATACAATTAAAATATAACATTAAAATAAGCCACGGCAACTAAGAGATGACCAGTCACAACTGACAGCGCCCGTTCACGAACATGACGCATGGATCAGCACCATTTAACTCAACCATTTTGTAGGGAACCAAATGATCGGACACACGCGCCACCATCAGCGAGACATTAGAGTGAGCATGACATACTCTCAACTGCCTGGGCACATTCAAGTCAAGAAAAGACGTAGGATTCCAGTGAATGATAGCTTTACATAGTACTCACACAATATGGGCTATGCGATTACATAATACTAGAGATTGAATCTATACAATGCAAAGATAGTTGTACAATCTTCAGCAGCTCCAACAATTATATGTAATGCTATCTAATTTATGCGCCCCTGTCCATGTGGAGCAGGACCAGCATTGAGCCACGCATTTTTATCAGCGATATAATCGCCCAACTTGTAATAAGCTTGCTTACATAGTGTGCGTTTGATGCATGTTTTAAATTTCGTCTCATTTCATTATATTAACAGGCGGCGAGCGTGGGAAAGGGTTTTACGCGCCGCGCCGTCATGTTTCCCCAAATAATAAAATTAATGGTTCTTCTATACAGAGATCCATTAAGGTGGGTATTCAGTGTTTGCATTAATATTACCTTTGATAAGGAAAATATTTTTTTTTTAGTGTTGCTGTCTGAGAAATGTCTCCGCCCTGCACTCCATCGGGGATAGATCAGGCTTTCTTCTACAGAAACAGGAGTCATGTAGTACTGGTTGCACTAATGTAGAAAAGTATTAGCGTAGCGAGCACGAAAATATTAAGATATTCTCGGATTTCTTTCAGTTCTTACAAACCGAAATGAGGAATGCGAGCTAGCGAATAACTCGACAATTTTTGCATTCAGCCGCAGTTAGGTTGGTATCTTTGTAATTGGCCGAGGTTTCGGGGAGGAGGGAATATCTCTTTCGAACAGTCCCGCAGCCCCGCCAGGCATCGGCCCTTGCTTTCTGCTGACGTCTCTTTGAGGCGCGCGTGGAACACGTACGCGCCGTCGACACGGCCTGTCGTCATAAGACGGACGGACGGCCAGCTAGCCCATAGCTCACCGACCACAGGACCCCTCCCCTGCCTGCAGTCCTCGTTTATAGATATTGTTTGATTCCCTAAATGGAATGGAATAATACAAAATGTGCCTGCACTGCATGCTACGTGTTTTCATATGGAAAAGATTTTCTTTAGAACGCACGTCGTATTCCCATAGAATGTAGAAACCGGTGAGTTATTTTTTATAAATACTACCGGCCCGTCCCGGCTTCCCACGGGTGGACATTTTTTTTGCAATGATAAATAGAGCCTATGTTACTCAAGAATAATATAGCATTTTAATGTTGAAAGAATTTTTGAAATCGGTTTAGTAGTTTTTGAGTTTATTCGTTACAAACATAAATCTTTCAGTCTGCAGACTTTCTATCGGTCGATAGATTAGTGTCGTTGGGTTGCTAGCGCGCACAACAGGCCGACTGAACTTACGTAACTTACCTACTGTATTAAGAAACATATAAGTAAATGAAGGTGGGCAGGCAATATGGTTTGTAGAAAAACCGACAATAATGGTATAAGAACGTAACGAGTCATACCCAAGACAATACAAAAGAAAGAAAGGGAGACAGCGCGCGTCGTAGTTGGATGGATGACGATATAAGAACGGCGGGTACTACTTGGATAAGGAAACTTTAAGGTAATTCTAGGGGAGATGTGCTATTTCCCTCTATATTATCGGCTCTCAGACGCGCGCACGTCTGTTCACTACCGCAGCTCAAACCTAACTGACCGCACGCGCAGTCGAGACGACGTAATGCTTCCCGCTCTTTCACTCACAGACACTACAGGAGGCCTATATAAACTTCGTGTAATACTTAGATGAAGTAAAACTAGTGAAGGCTATTAATTATCATTCTCTTGCCCTTAGCCTAATTCATTTGTGGTCGGCGAAACATGTCTTCTTCTTCCATACTTCTCTATTACTCGTCATCTCATCAGACACTTCTTTTCTTGCCATATCATTATTTACAGCAGTCCATCCATCAAGAATTAAGGCTATAAATAAATTGCCGTGTATAAAGTTCGAATAATATTACGTTAGTACTTTTTTTTTCTTTGTTTTTCGGATGGGAAATAATCAAATGACTCCTCCCGCTCTGCGGCTCACTTCTGCGGAGACGGCCGGGATGCTGTGAGGTTCTCTCCCTCTCACGTTCCGCCACCTCCTTCTCTAGCATTACTGCTTCGCACAAAGAGGTGACGGCATCCCATTCCGTCTCGCTCCGGACCATAGCTTGCACCAGGGCCGGACGCGAGAGGTCGCCGCTTCGAGGACACGGCGGTGCTCCGCCCACGCGGGGCACACCTCCACCGTGTGCTCCACCGTGTCTTCCGGTCGATCCTCGCAATGGAAGCACCCGGGCGTTTCTCCCCGCCCAATTCGGTGCAGGAACCTCCCGAAACAACCGTGTCCGGTGAGGACCTGCGTCAGGCAGAAGGTGAGGACGCCGTGGCGTCTCTCAAACCACTCCTCAAACAGGGGACTTATCGCCACTTTTGTGGCGTGCCCTGCACGAGGTTGCGACAGTCACTCTCTCTTACGTTAATACCTTAGATACAAATTAATCACATACATAATTGTTTTAGTTTCCGTCGGAAATCATACATTTTAACTCCAGCGGCACCGTTCTTTAACGATAATCGAACTGTAATTATTGTTTAACCCGTTTATGTTAAGGGCCCAGTCTAGGAAAATTGACAGCCCATCGAAATATTCGCGCAGGTTTACAATGTTTTTAACCGACTTCCAAAAGGAAGAGGTTCTCAATTGGATTGTTTTTTTTAATTTTATTTTATTTATGTACACCGATTACGCTGACATTTATGATCCGATTTACGTGATTCTTCTTTTGTTTGATGCGTAATAGTTGCCATTTGGTCCCATAAAAATTTAACATAGTTTGGCTTAGTAGTTTTCATTTTATGAACATTTTTACTTCAGTTGTGTGGTATAATTTCATGTATGTTCACCGATTTCTCCTCCATTTGTGGAGCGATTCTCAAAATTCTTATTTTGTTTGAAAGAGTATACTCCTGAGATGGTTGCATTTAAATTTGGTGAAGATCTGATGCTGATCTTCGGAGACATACAATGGAACTCTTCAAAACTAGATGGTAAATCCGTTGTGATTGCTGCAATCGCTTGGATGTTTATTGTTTATACAACATTATGACGTACCATCACGCTTGTATGCTCTGAGGGGTACGCAGATGTGTACAATACACCCAAATGTCGACAGTTTAGGTATGTTAAGTTCCATTTATTGGGGATAAGCCTATTACCATGACATGTATTGTTAACAATGTAAAATAAATGCATAGCAAATATTTGTATAGGATATTACAACTAAAAATGGAAAAATAAAAAAAACTTTTTTGAAAAAAAATAAAACCGACTTCAAAAAACACAAAAAAGTGAAAAATAACATTAGCTTCAGAAGTCGGTGACAAAAAAAAACTAAATGAATCAAACAAAGGTCACCGACTTCTGAAGCTAAAGTTATTTTTCACTTTTTTGTGTTTTTTGAAGTCGATTTTATTTTTTTACAAAAAAGTTTTTTTTTATGAGTAAAGTTAATGTAACCATTTTTTTGTTAAATTATGCGAAATAAGTAGGTTTTATCCTTCTGTTAGACCACTCATCCATCTTGTTCTATACCTTGGGGAGTGTTGCTTTGTTGCATTTACTTTTTTTCATTTACGATCTTTCGGTAGTACCGACTCATTACTAGTCTAGCGATAGGACTCGACGAGACGTAAACAGACAACCATTACTTCGGATCAGCTCAACAATTATCCATGCAATACGACAAATATGGATGAATTCAACACGCGTGAGAAATTGGAAATATAGATAAATGGTGCCTTTTTATAAAATTATATTTGCGAATGAGAATACGAATGCGAATATTTTATACGGACAACGTAGAGCATAATTATTAGCATAAGGGCAGTATGTCAAAGGGGAGCTCCCACACCCATAATTTGTCATTGTTTTGCAGTGTATTTTCTAGTTTGGCACACCCAGACTGAAGCCTTAAGAAGTAGATTTAGAATATGGCCAACTTAGTACTTACTTAATTAAATTAATCAACCAATTGTTCAATCATCTAAACTGAAGTAAACACCATTTGTAATCGTGCGATAATCTTTCGTGTTTAGGGTTTCTCATTTATCGACTTTTTTATTTCTCGAGTCCCGAGAATTCAAAAAAGAATTTTTCGAGACTTCTCGAGTATTCAAAGTTTTTTTTTAGTCATTAACACTAATAAAATAAAATAAATAAATTAAAAAATGGTCAGGTGTCCCATATAATTAGGTCGAGTAGGTATTGAAATTGTATATGGGAAGCGTTTTATAAATGAAGTGTAAATGTTTGAATTTGCATTTCATTAATTAGTAGAACTTTTAAATCTCGGAATAATAACGAAATTTTCACAATTATATTTCTACAAATGCTTTTAAGTAATTTTTTTTGCTATCGATCGTGTAATTGGATCACAATTCGTGAAATGCATTATAGTAATGTATATGTTCGATATCCTGGATAACATTTTATTTATTTATTTAAAAACTACCAGTACGACTATCCCGATATCACAATAAAAATCGAATGCGTAAAAGTAGCAACTTCCAATGAAGATGCGATTTCTCGACTACTTTTTTCTCGTCTCGAATGAGGCCAAATTTCTCGAGAATATCGCTTCAAGACATCTCGATGAGAAACCCTAGTTGGGTTCAACAGTTTAATAATCCCTTGAATCTCATTATCAGCAGGCAGGCAAGGATGTAATAACAGATATTTAAACATTAACATTAACAATGAGTTTATCAGTCAATCTCAGGAAGCTATAAGGTTCGTTGCGATATTCTATTATGACATAATATATCAGCCAAAGGGCCACTGGTGGACCTTCTGAGGAGCCTTCACGTTAAATTTTGTATTTTTTTATCTTGAAAATATAAAGTAAAATAGAAATACAGACCAGTGATTCGGACTTAAATGGCAAGTATAAAAAATGATAATTAAAAAAACCTTCAATAACTAATTTTGACTTAACGTTTTCTAACACGATAACAGATGTTTCATGAGATTTTTTGATTATGAGTCCCATATTCATTTAGAGCACCCTCGACAGCCATGAAAATTATCACAAACCTTAGATATGATAGATTGAAGGGCAAAGATAGATTTCGTTCCTGATACATTTTAATGCTCTTTTTCCTTTCTAAATCCTTAACCGTTTTATATTTTGCAGACACAATGAGGCTTGAATGTATACTTATTATACTTCTTATATCAACACTATCATTGTGTCATGCTCGTAAATATTTCGAAGAAGAAGAATTCGCATCAGTCGAAGACGAAACAGACTACGGAAGGGAGCGGGTAATATGGCCGCATCCACTGAGGCAAAATGGAATGAAAGGCAGCAAGGATTCAGGTCTAAATGCGGTTTTAGAAGAGCTGTTACGAGGAAATCGCAACGAAAGACTGCTACGGTCTTATCTTTCGAAAAGTGATGCAGTAATACTAAATACGATACTGGACATCATCTCTAACTACAATTCAACTGGCTCGAAAGATTTTTTGGATTTATTGCGAGATCCGTATCCTTTACCTAAAGGTAACTTACCCATGTTTAAAAAAGTCTTATATTAATATTTAGGCTTTAGTCAATATTGGCTGTTTATTGCGATCGTATTTCTCTGATTGGTTATTTGGATTGGCATTTTTTTGTTTTTTTACCTATTGAGAAAAATCATTTGGCGGTTTTTTTTATAATCCTTTATTTCCTAGGAAATAGTTTCAATAGAACCGTTCCTAATAAAGAAATAAAGAAAAACTATTTATTTGTGTCGCACAGACAAGACAAAATGATTCCAACACAATACAAAAAAAATACAATATAAGTAAACAAGAAAAATTAAAAATAAGACATCCATTAAAATGAATCCTGTACGAGGCCTAAAGGCCCATATCTAAGCATGGTGTTGTAGCATATAAAACAAATATCACAGCGATGGTATTCTGATAGAGCCTAATCATATTTACAACTTCTTTTCCAGGATACAAGTATCCGCTTGACGAATACGACTACGTTATAGTGGGGGGTGGGTCAGCGGGTTCCGTACTAGCTTCTCGACTAACTGAAGACAAGCCGAAAGCCACGGTGTTGGTCATCGAGGCCGGGAAGCCAGAGAGTCTGCCCACTGATGTGCCGGCTTTGGCGTCCACGATGCGGCTGACTGACTACGTGTGGCCGTATACGATGCAGTATCAACCAGGAGTTTGTTTAGGTAAAAAATAAAAACCTTATTTATACAAAGACCTTCAACATTGCTGAAATACTTGGACTCATGAATTAAAGGCTTTATAAATATAGGCACCGGCATGTCCGAGAACCAAAAATTCGAAGACATGTGACATCTACCAATCCGCACTGGGCCCGCGTGGTGGATTATAGCCCATTCCCTCTCATAGAGAGGAGGCCTGTGTCCCAGCAGTTGGAACATTAATAGGCTGATGATGATACATATAGGTAGACTAAACCCTGACTCCAAACTAGTAGCTCATCATCATCATCCGTTTGTGTAGATGCTTTGCAAACGAGAACAAAATAGGTTGTTCAACTCTGTTCTAATCTAAAGAGACTATTCTCATGATTATACTTGAATAGCTTCTGCTGGGGCAAACAGCTACTGGGTTGTTAAGGTTAAGCCATCGCTCCACGCTAAATGCTAGTATTCAGCTGCTGATCCGGTTTGAGTGGATCTTAACATACTTGGGAAAAGGCTAGGCAGATGATGATATGATGTACACGTTAGAAAACAAAGGAAAACAATATTATATTTGGTAATTGGTAAACATATTAGTCAGCCAGTAAATGAAGGCCAAGCCAAAAAGCGATGAAAAGCCAGCAAAAGACTGTCTGATTATTAGTCTTCTTTGCCAATAACAATGTATTATTTTTTTAAACATTGCCCTGAGGGGCAAATTCTAGGAAATTCCCCTGTATCGTGGTTGCGTTTACAAACAATTAACTCACATACACAGAAAGCCAGACCTATAGGCCATTCAAATATTAATTTATTCCATGTGGGATCATTGATCATCGAATCCTTTGACACGCAGCGCAGCAAACAATCGCTCAGCCACTGCGCCAACCATGCCGTCAAAGTATCTTAAACTTTTGCATTGCAGGAAGCTATGACAAGCGTTGCTACTGGCCTAGAGGCAAGGCGCTGGGCGGCACCAGCGTCATCAACTTAATGCTGTACACCAGGGGCCGCCCGGAAGACTGGGACAGGATTGCCGCTGATGGAAACTATGGATGGTACGGCTACATCAACAAAATACTATCACAAAAGTGCCGTTTCGTTAACTATTGTGATCTTTATATATTACGTCTCGTTTCGGCAACTACTGAGTATGCATGTATTCATTCCCGTTGGCCAACCTTCTATTCTGCAAGTACAGCACCCCTAGCCAAGTTGACAATCTACAATCGCTTCATCATTCATCATCATTTCAGCCGAAAGACGTCCACTGCTGGACATAGGCCTCCCCCAAGTGTCGCCACATTGACCGGTCCCGTGCGACTCGCATCCAGCGGATTCCTGCAAACCTTCACCAGGTCATCGGTCCACCTAGTGGGAGGCCTTCCAACGCAACGTCTTCCGGTTCGCGGTCGCCACTCCAGAACTTTTCGGCCCCATCGGCCATCCGTTCTGCGAGCAATGTGCCCTGCCCACTGCCACTTAAGTTTGGCAATTCTTCGGGCTACGTCGGTAACCTTTGTTCTCTTGCGGATGTCTTCATTTCTGATTCGATCGCGCAAGGAAACTCCGAGCATAGCCCTCTCCATTGCCCTTTGGGTGACTTTAAGCTTTCTGATGAGGCCCATTGTGAGCGACCACGTTTCGGTCCTGTATGTAATCACTGGCAACACACACTGGTCATAGACTTTCGTCTTGAGACACTGCGGTAGGTTGGACGAGAAGATACCGCGCAATTTCCCGAACGCTGCCCAACCGAGTCGGATTCGACGATTGACCTCTTTCTCGAAGTTAGACCTACCTAACTGGACCGTTTGTCCCAGGTAAACATAATCGTCTACAACTTCGAGAGTAGAGTCTCCGATCTTGATAGGAGTGGGTGTGACATGGGCATTCAACATGACCTTAGTCTTGTCCATGTTCATTTTTAGACCCACTCTTCCGGAAGCTCTACTGAGGTCATCGAGCATTGTACTGAGGTCCTCCATGGTCTCAGCCATTACCACTATATCATCGGCAAACCGAAGGTGAGTGATGTACTCGCCATTGACGTTGATGCCTAGCCCTCTCCAGTCCAGAACCTTGAAGACATCCTCCAGTGCAGCGGTGAACAGTTTCGGAGATATGACGTCTCCCTGTCTCACACCTCGCTGCAGGAGGATAGGTTTCGAGGCTTGGTCCTGAAGTCGGACTGACATGGTGGCGTTTTTGTACAAACACTTCAACACCTCGATGTACCGATAATCGATTTGGCACCGTTGGAGAGACTGCAGTACAGCCCAGGTCTCGATCGAATCGAAGGCTTTCTCGTAGTCCACAAACGCTAAACAGAGAGGCAGGTTATACTCTTCTGTCTTCTGTATAACTTGCCGCAGCGTATGTATGTGGTCCACGGTGCTAAAGCCTTTTCGGAAACCGGCTTGTTCGAGTGGCTGGAAATCGTCAAACCTGCGCGCGAGACGATTCGTGATGACTCTAGAAAACAACTTGTAGACATGGCTTAGAAGTGAGATGGGCCTATAATTCTTCAGCCGGGCATTGTCACCCTTTTTGAAGAAGAGCACCACCACACCCCTGCACCATGCCTGTGGCATTTTTCCCTCAAGTATGACGGAATCAAACAGCTTCTGAAGGGCCTTAAGTACCGGTTTTCCACCCGCCTTCAGGAGTTCGGCCGTAATTCCGTCATCACCCGGTGCCTTGTTGTTTTTGAGCTGCTTCAGAGCCATCCTAATCTCGTACAGGCTGACGTCCGGGATGTCTTCGGTATAGTGTCGGGTCAGTCTAGCTCTTGGGTCGTTGGCTAGATCTACGACGGGTTTACTGGTTGACGTGTACAACTGTCCGTAGAAGCTCTCGATCTCCCTCAGAAGCTCCGGTTTGGCGGATAAGATCCTACCATCGTCGGTCTTCAGTTTCGTGAGCTGGCTCTGCCCAATAGCCAGATCCCTTGCAAATACCTTGGAGCCTTTATTCCGCTCAATCGCGTCTTTAATACGCTCGGTATTAAAGCGGCGGAGGCCGCTCTTCAAGGATTTAGAGATCTGTCTATTGAGCTGCCGGTATTTACACGCCTCGTCTGAAGACTGCAGGATCATCTCACGCCGCTCCTTCATGAGCTTGAGAGTGTGATCGGAGAGCCTCTTGTTCTGATCTGTACGACGCGCCTTGAAGAACTTAGACCCGGTCGTATGGACAGTTTCCACGAACCCATCGTTGTATTCGTCCACTGAGCTTCCTAGGCACTCGAAACGGTTCTGGAGTTCAAGCTGAAAGCTCTCGGGCTCTCTACAATCGCTTACGATAGTAGAAAACTATTCAAATGAATGGGAATGACATCATCTCAACGTTAAATCACGTGATCAACACAAACGAATAGAAAATTTGTAGACAAGTTTACATCGTTCAAAATGATAGAATAGAATGTTATCGTTTCTACAATTAACATTGTAAAGCTGTATTTTTATCATTGTAAACGCTAAAGTCTTTGGTATTAACATTGTAAACGCTAAAGTCTTTGGTAGGAACGCTCACCATAGACTAAAGTGTAGGTTTTTTCTACAGACATTATAAAACGAGCGATCGACAGTCGTGTCAACTTGGCTACCAAGGCTTTAGCTAGGCTTTTTTAGCGCTTTCTACAATCGCTTACGCCGCGAGGCGTTTACGATTGTAGAAAGAGAATCGCTACGAAACGTTTGTAACTTGACTAGGGGTGCAGATATAACTCAAGAAAACTAATAACAAATACTACAATTAAATTAATTTTGATCCTTAATTTGTTAGACATTACTTTTAAATTTGATAGCCAAAAATGTTTATTAATTTACAATCATAAATTCTATCCGGAAGATTTATTTTAATTTGTGCGTAATGTAATTCGTGTTTCAGTTTTTAATCAATATTCATGAGTAAAATCGTTTTATACTTGAGAATTCGATTTCCATTTAGATTCTTAATACAATTTTCCCCATGTCTCCAGGAACTACGACGAAGTTTTGCATTATTATATGAAATCTGAAAAGTCGGGACTGAAAAAGTACAAGCATGAACCACACCGGGGCCGTCATGGTCCGCTAACAGTCGAGGATGTTCCATTCAGGTAAGTTTCCAACTGTTATTATTTTTTTTAATTTAACTAAGTATCCTAAGTTTCTAACTTAATTATAATTAAGACTTGGGAGAATCTGACGGTATGTTTCGTTTTCAGGACTGAATTAGTCGAGGCGTTCCTTAAAGCTGGTAGGGAAAACGGTCACCCCACCGTTGACTACAATGCACCAGAACAACTTGGCTTCGGTTACTCGCAAGCGACTATGACTAAAGGCCGTCGAATGAGCGCTGCTAAAGCATTCCTCCACTCTCACAAGAAACGCCATAACCTGCACATCCTTACGGACGCCAGAGCTACCAAAGTGCTCATCGATTCCCAGACTAAGAGAGCGTACGCCGTGCACTACGTTAAGAACGGAGTCAAGCGCACAGTACGCTGCCGCAGGGAAATTATTTTATC
The DNA here is from genome assembly GCA_905147715.2 of Xestia xanthographa. Taxonomy (NCBI): domain Eukaryota; kingdom Metazoa; phylum Arthropoda; class Insecta; order Lepidoptera; family Noctuidae; genus Xestia; species Xestia xanthographa. Next base: position 15,364,325 of record LR990656.1, read on the forward strand.
CGCAGGCCCAATAGCTTCACCCCAATTGCTCATGCTCTCAGGAATAGGTCCGAAGGAGCATTTAAAATCGCTGGGAATTCCTGTTCTAGCAAATTTACAAGTTGGTAGGGTTCTTTACGATCACATCGCGTTCCCTGGAGTTATTTTCAGTCTAAATACAACTAACGTCAGTTTGTTAGAGCCTAAAGTCACAACATTAAGTAATCTTATACAGTGGTTACAGTTTGGAGAGGGACCGCTTACAACAAATGGAGCTCTTGAAGGAATAGGCTACGTCAAGACATCGGTATCACAGGATCCAGAGAATGTGCCAGACATTGAGTTAGTAAGTATGGGCGGTTCTATAATTTATGATTCAGGCGGTGTAACCAGGGAAAGTTGGAGACTTAATAAAAACATATTTGACAACGCCTACTCACCTTTGTACGGGACAGACACGTGGTCAGCCATCATAATGTTGACACACCCGAAATCCAAAGGTTACCTTGAGCTTAAAGACACGGATCCTTTTTCACATCCGAAAATGTACGGTAACTACTTGACTGAGCCACAAGACATGGCAGCGATGTTAGAAGCCGTCAAACATGTAATTAGACTTGGGTATTCTGAAGCATTCGATAAATATAGTCCTAGACTATACCTACCGGAGTTTCCAACGTGTAGGAATGTTGTCCCTGGTTCCGACCAATATTGGGAGTGTGCGATTAGGACCATGATGTTTACGCTACATCATCAAATAGCAACATGTAGAATGGGTCCCCATACTGATCCTTACGCTGTGGTGGACCCTGAACTGCGGGTGTACGGTGTGGAGGGGCTTCGGGTTGTGGACAGCAGCGTGATTCCGCGATCGACTTGTGCGCACACGAACGCACCCGCTATCATGATTGGAGAGAAAGGTGCCGATATGATAAAGAAATCCTGGTCAAATGTGGCCTCATATCAGTGGTATAATTAAATTCAATTATTATCAATTCCTCTAAACATCTATTTTTTTACATATGAAAACATTGTGCTCTGCCGGTGTCGGGAGCAGGATCCGAACTAGGGCTCCAGAGACAGGAACCTGCTCACAATGCGTGCCGTATCGAGGAGTAACTCCTTCCGAATCAGACTCTTGATGCAACCTCCAAACAAGTGCCTCGAAAGATGTGAGGCGTCAAGGCACTTAGCGATTAAGCCATTGGCCGTAACGACAATCAGGCTTATTGGCGATAACAGTTCTGTCAGTAATGATGGGCCGACCTCAGTACAGCGGGTCGTGTTCTTTCTCGAAAACTGGCTCGAGCACATAGTAGTAATACGGTACCTTAAATTCCACGTTTTTTTTTCAAACAAGATGCTGGTGAATATCGTGTTATTAATATTTTTACATTGATTTATTTTAATTATTATGATTGTGCATAATAGATAAGTTAAAATTTTATTAAATTGTATTATTTCGCAAGTTTTTAAGCTACAAATAAATGAAATAAAATAAAATCCCGAATGTACAGCAGTATTACAAATAGTTGCAGCAGTTGTATAAATTATTGAGGCCTTGTTTTTGTACTTGAACAACAATTGGAATAATCAAATTATTTTAGGCCTGGTTTTGAAAGAGAAGAGTCGACGACCGATTCTTAATTTAGGTAAGCTGTTAGTGTTACAGTCCAAGAGAAAAACTTTAGCGACGTTATATAATTACTTGATAAATTCGCATAGCATGCAATAGGTACAGGTATTATATACGCCGCAAATGAGAAAAGGTGCACCACGTTCGTTTAAAGACATTCGTCGGTTAGGTAAAAGGGAAACAGTTCATGCGAATGCGTTATGAAGATTATTCGTCACTTTAGCCTACATATAATACCGTAGGCAAACAATGTATAACTGAACATGCCTCTACTTACACAAGTTAATAATGCATGTACTCGTAACAAATTTAAACCCACAAAGCTAACAAACAACTTTACACAATAAAATAAGCGGCGGCGCTCAGGTGCAGTGATGAATGTCAACAATTAAATAATCACAGCTACACAAAAATACGGTTTGGTTGAATAACAAAATCAGCGCGCATCGTTTGATTTCATTATATTAACAGGCGGCGAGCGCGGGAAAGGGTTTTACGCGCCGTCATGTTTCCCCAAATAATAAAATTAATGGTTCTTCTATACAGAGATCCATTAAGGTGGGTATTCAGTGTTTGCATTAATATTACCTTTGGGAAAGGAAAATATTGATGTTTTTGTGTCGTACGTTTTTCTGTTTGAGAAATGTCTCCGTGTGTGACGGTACTGGAATAGGCAGACATTTGTGTACCACTCAGGCAATATATTTAAGGCCCTTCTAACCCTAAAATTAGCAACTCTATTTGTGGTGGTTTTGTGAGGAGCTCGTGGCTTGGTTAAGCCGTGCTTGCCTAGGTTGGTCTGTGGATGGGTGACCACCCATTACATACCGAGTTTCCTCCGTGCCTCGGAAAGCACGTTAAGCCGTTGGTCCCGGCTGTCATTTGTAGATCTTTGACAGTCGTTAGGTAGTCAGAGGCCCAAAAAGTCTGACAACCAGTCTTACCAAAGTATCGTATTACCCGGTACTATAACTGGGTTGTGGAGGTCAGATATATTCAGAAAATACTGGTATTCAGCTGCATCCGGTAAAACTGGAAGCCGACCCCAATATAGTTGGGAAAAGGCTAGGCAGATGATGATTTGTGGTGGTTCAAACTTCGTTTGAAATACTGTTAGAATAAAGTTATAATCAGCGTGCACTACAAAGCGGTTGTTACGTCAGTCACTGCGGCCGAGTAGTGCGAAATGAGTGGTTTTTTTTGCGATTTACAAAAAATCTATTGATTGGACTAAAAAAATAAAACATAGACCTGCTTTATAGTTGGTTCAGTTAGTATGCAACGTTTCATGATCTAATTTGAAGTACTTTTTGAATACCAGCGTTTTATTGTTCGATTTGGAGGTAACTTTGGATTTTTTTTCTATCGAGAAAAGTTTATGGAATCGTATTTTCGTCACACATAGTACCTAGCATTAATCCTCAACTTTACCATATATTTGTTTCAAAATTAATGCTGCAGTATTTTTGGCGTAACGGAGGATCATGCTAAGCCATTTGAGGGATATATAGCACTTAATAGTGCACTGTATTTCATCTCTGACAAGCAGAAAACTTACAACTTGTAAACAGGATTTCATTACATGGATGCAATACAATATGGTGTGTAATTAATTCAGTCATAATAGTCACTTATTTGTCATAATTATCAATAAGTACATAAATTACAAACATCTAAATCAAAAGTTGCACGCGTTTCTTTCTGTCAAACACGAAGTTGTATGAGTGTGGGAAGAATCCACATAAAATTACGGAAAACTTGGCAGATCCAACGTTGCGTTGGCGCTAACAAGACCAACAGTATTCGAAGCAAGAATACTAAGCAGTCGTTAACACTGTTCTAGGTGTTTGTATATACGAATATTTCTAGTGGCTAGATAATAACAGCCGTACGGTTTGATCGAAGGTTAAGCTACGTTTGTCGAGATCAGTCCGCATTTTAAGGGTCAATTTACATCAAGACGCGATGCGACGCGTGACGCTGCGCGCACATTTTAATAGAGCGACTCAAAATATAACATTATTTACTACGTGAAAAGATACACATTCAGTGTTGCCAACTCAGCACTTTGAGTGCTAGATTTAGCACTATTTTCATGTGCCTAGCACTGAAATTTAAGAAACAGCACCCAGCACTAAATCTAGCACTAATTTTGATGTTGTCTGTTCGCTCACAATATGCAGCTGTGGCTGAAGTAACAAAACGCAAACTAGTGTAGTCTGTAATCTGCGGCACTTCGGTAGGGGATTCCCGTGAACGTGAAAATAAAGGCGTGTATGGCAGACGAGGCGAACAGTGCTAAGTTTGTCTTTTTCTCTAAGATAACTCCTTCTTTGTCTAAACTTGCTTGATTTTCGTTAATTTTTGTTTTTCATGAAAGAGAAACACGTTTAAATTGCAAAAATCTGCTATAAATGTAAATGAGCCACAGCCATCCACCTCAACAGCTGTACACGAAACCACAGCAGAGACAGACAATACAAGTAGTGAGGATGATTGGATTTAAAGATACTTTTAATTTAGTTTTTAAAAATTGTATGTTTTTTAATTTGTAAAATTTAATGGTCACATTTTCCAATTTAACTATATCTTTGTTTGTTTTTGTTTTTTAATATAAATGTAACAATAATTCGAAAATTAAAACATATTCTTTTATGTGTTCTTATATAGTAAATTCATAGATTTGGCACTATTGTTGAAACTTTCTAGCAATTTAGCACTATTTGAGATGTTACTTAGCACCCAACCGTGGCATTGAGTTGGCAACCCTGTACACATTTCATTGCGATGCGTCTCGCGGCGACGACGCGCCTCGCAGCGCGAAATCACTGGCCTCTTCCAGTACCGTCGCGCCGCGTCGCGTCTCGGTATGAATTGACGCTAAATTGTGGGCCAGACCGGTTGTTAGAATTTCGGACCACTGACTATATTACTTTTCAGTAACAACTGTCAAAGGTCTACAAATGACAGCCGGGAACTACGGCTAATGCCCGTGCCAGACTTGTAAACAAGCCCTCCACACACCTCCACATCGGTCTCCACCGGCGGTTTACTTGCAACAGCACGCACTGGTGTCGATTCTGTTGTGCACAAACTAAACTAAATTTAGGCTATTGCTCTCTTTTACTAAAAGGCAGTGCGAGAAAAAGACGGCTATAGCTATGAACTAAGTTAGAGATGTCAAACTAGTTTATGTCTTGCACTTCACCGTGTTTTTAGTCGGCATGTTTTTACGTGCACCCTTCATTTGTATAGAAATATTAGGTCCAACTAAATTTGACAGCTCTATATTACGTCCGTCTCTTTCTCGTTTTATTAGATAGAAAAAGATAGCAATAGCCTAAATTAAGTTTAGTTTGTGCACAACAGAATCGACACCAATGTCAACGCATTGTTGTAAACCATAACGGTCCAGTATGATGTATATACATCTCGTTGCAGTCTAGCACAGCTCAATCAGTTAGTAGATACCGTAATATTTCAAATATATGTAGTGCCAGACGTTTCACCAATCTCAAGCTAATTGTAAAAAGCCTCTGTAGGAGTATTGTAAATGTCAACATTAAGTGGTATTCCAAATAGAACGCCTATTGTTCTTTACGTTCTATTTTTGGAAAATCTATTAACATTATACCCTTTTCTTCAACGAAGGAATTCCCACTTTAATCATAATTAAGATCGTAAATACCAGAATAAATTAAAACAAAGGGTTGTTGGTTTCTCTAACACAGAATTTATTTAATAAAAAAGTTCCGTAGTATAATATACTTTTTTCGTCATATTTATGAAATAAATATAGAGTACGAACATCGTATAATTTGTTGTTAGAAGTAACGTGTTTATAGTTATTGGCCATAGATTATGTCCATAATATGTGCCTACACTGCATGCTACAGGTTTTCATATGGAAAAGATTTTCATATCTTCAATTTGCCAAGAACTATAATAGCTCTACCATATTAGAAGGTACTATAATCCTCTATGAAAGTGTACATTTCAGTCTTACATAATTTATGAGCGCAGCTCTACGCTTCTGCGGACGGCCACTAGATCCGGATTACTTCTTCAACTTAAGATAATAAACGGATCGTATCGACTCTTGTCTTAGAACCCACATATTTCCTCGTGAGGGTCAAACGAGTGGGTTATTCTTTGGAAATTTTATTATCGCACATTACCAACATTACATAACTTCACGCCTGTAATCCCCGAAGGGTTGCAGAGGTGTACTTACCTAAATAGTACACTCACATTTCGCCAGTTATGTTTAAGTCCCATATATAAGGTATTGCCTTCAGAGATATTGTCATATATATATAGTTACTAGCGGACGTCCCGCGGTTTCACCCGCGTAGTTCCCGTTCCCGTGGGAGTACGGGGATAAAATATAGCCTATGTTACTCGTGGATGATGTAGCTTTCGAATGGTGAAAGAATTTTTTAAATCGGTCCAGTAGTTTTTGAGCCTATTCATTACAAACAAACAAACAAACAAAGTTTTCCTCTTTATAATATTAGTATAGATTGTCATATATTGTTATATAGATATTGTCATATATTGTTATATAGATATTGTCATAGATATTGTCATCAGCTGGGCACAAATCCAAACTCTGCCACTAAAAAATATTGATGGGAACCCCAATAGGAACTTTGCCCGACCCGGGAATCGAACCCAGCACCTCATGCTCAGCAGTCACGCTTGCGACTAGTAGACCTACGAGACATTCCAACACATGTGTATAAAACATACAGACACTGAACATAAGCTGCACGAATACGTAGGTATATGAATTAAGTATAATAAATTGCATGAAACAACGCAGCAACAACATGAATATTCAAAGCCCGTCTCTCAAATCGGATTTCAGTTATGCGTGACTCTAAACTGTTAGCAAATCGCCGATTTCCCGAGATTGATAACAATAAACTGAGCTGTATAGGCGAAGGCATAAAATTTAGTGAGGATCAAATTAGCCTTGCCCAATAACTGAATGAACTTTATAAAGGTAGGTATTTATAAAGTTCATTCAGTCTTGAAAAACATTCATTTGTAGCTGTCAGAGTACGCAAAAAATATGATAGTGGACGTGATTCATTACTTGCGCATTTTAATATTATATTTTATGTTGTTAAAACGCAGTTTACCTACCTACCTACGTAATAGCTGTAAAACTACCTTTAACGAAGTCAAAAAGACTTTAGAGAATTCTCCCCGTTATTGTCATTGCGATCATCTTTTTGTTCTTGACCATACCTTCCAGTTACGGAGAATTCCGTGGTCAAAGTTACAAGTATTTTCTAAAATACTAGCGGACGTCACGAGGTTTCACACGCGTAGTTCCCGTTCCCGTGAGAGGATAGGAATAAAATATATGCCTTTGTTACTCAAGGTGAATGTAGCTTTCTAATGGTGAAAGAATTTTTGAAATCGGCGCAGTAGTTTTTGAGTTTATTCATTACAAACATAAACACACACACACACACACAAAAATATAAATCTTTCCTCTTTATAATATTAGTGTAGATAAGTTTTTAATGTTCTAACTTTACTTTAAATACTTCCATGACTCCCGTACTATTGAATGCATCTATAAGCACTGTGTTTTGAGTGCTTTATATTGAGTCCTACCGTAAAACGTTATTTTACACCCCAAAACAAAAGTTGTTTCCCAGCAATAATTTTTGCGTAGAGTTACTAAGTTGATGTACGGAATGCTTGGTTGCCGGTCCGTTTACACGTTGTATAGGAAGTTTGTCATAAATCCACTTGTATTGTAGGGTTAGATTCGATAGCTAAGTGCTCCGAAAGTGGTCCTAAACCAGTGTAGTAGTATCTCAAACATCGTCATAACAGTGAACTAGACCAACAGAGGCCTACCGATATTTAACCCCGATAGGCAACTGAATTCGATTTTAGACTATACCCACATTCATCACGTTTGGCGTGGGTCACACATAACATAACATCACGCCTGTAATCACCGAAGGGCTAGTCAGAGGTGTACCTAATAGTACACCCACATTTAGCAAGTTATGTTTAAGTCCCATGTATAAGATAATAGGATATTGCCATCATCATCATCATCATCATCAGCCTATTAATGTTCCCACTGCTGGGACACAGGCCACCTCTCTATGAGAGGGAGTGGCCTATAATCCACCACGCGGGCCCAGTGCGGATTGGTAGATGTCACATGTCTTTGAATTTTTTGGTTCTAGGATATGCCGGTTTCCTCACGATGTTTTCCTTCACCGTTTTGAGAGCAGCGGTGATGAAATAAATTACACAAAGTAATGTGCCTGTCTGGGTTCGAACCCACGACTTACTGTTCGTAAGTCGGGGCCGCCACCACTGGGCCACCGCTGCTCTCATTATTGCCATCAGCCGAGCACAAATCCAGACTCTGCTACTAAAAAATATTGAGCCTATTGCCAGTATCCAGAGTGGGTCACAAAGTATCGTGAAATCTAAGTAGAATCTATTTAAGTAGTAATTTAAATAAATTCTACTTAGATTTGATTATAAATGGACTATAAACACATTAACGAGGAGCTCGTGGCTAAATAATAACAGCCGCTCGGATCAATCGTTAGGTAAAGCCGTGCTTGCCTAGGTTGGTCTGTGGGTGGGTGACCACCCATTACATACCGAGTTTCCTCTGTGCCACGAAAAGCACCTTAAGCCGTTGGTCCCGGCTGTCATTAGTAGATCTTTGACAGTCGTTAGATAGTCAGAGGCCCAAAAAGTCTGACAACCAGTCTTACCAAGGGGTATCGTATTACCCGGTACTAACTGGGTTGTGGAGGTCAGATAGGCAGTCGCTCCATGTAAAATACTAGTATTCAGCTGCATCCGGTAAAACTGGAAGCCGACATAGTTTGGAAAAGGCTAGGCAGATGGTGATGGACTGTAAACACATCATTAAAACAATGAATCACTGCATACAAAAATAAAAAAAAAAACATTATTTACGAAGAAATACAGTAAGTTTAAATTCGTTTATTAAAAATAAAAACGTCATAAAGAAGAAAACTGAGAATACTCTTATTTCTGTGAAGGAGCTGCCATTTGCACGGTCTCACAGTCGCATAATTACTGCCACGGCACTTTTCAACATCACTGCAAATTGTAAATTCTTTTGCTACATTTTCACTGCAAACAAGCTAAACTTCTTATTATAAATAACTGCGGGATAATTAAGGCAGTTTTAGGGTTTAATCGGCAAGTTTTATCATTTATCAAGTTATAATTATGGTAGTTAAACTGTTCTTGATGTTAATCACTGCTATAAAACACGGAATCAGTTTCTCACATTGTTCGTGAATAAATTAATAATGTTTGGAATTAAACCTACTCCAAAGTTATTAAGGAAAAAATAAGTTTACTGTTGTTAATAAGTTAATTGTAAACTTAATTAACTTTGACTTTTCATAAAGCTTGTGAATGGCCTACACATGATATAACCCATTTTTGACTCTTTAAAAGCGCATAGTCCTTATTGTACCTTATTTTAATTCCCTTTATTTTTATTAATTAACGTGCGTGTTAGTGATCCTAAGATTTCTATAACATTATCTGTGTTTACTCGTGAGCAACAATTGCGTAGATGGCTCTGTGTTACATATCTACGCAATTGTAATCCATCTGTTATAGCTGTTGGTTTTCCTATTAATAAATAAATAAACAGAATGAATCTTAATTTTTTTATTAGATTATGAGACCTATTAGTAATGTATACATCTTAAAAAACGTATAAATGAGGAGTTACATCAAGCCAAATTATGAAATAACAGCAACATTCGCTTTTACAATAACCGTCATTTTATAAAATAACAGACAGAATGATGATGATGAGGATAACGACCGAGAAAATGTTCCTTTCCAAATAAAAGCGAAGGTTTCGCGGCATCGCTCCGTATAAAAGCAAAACGTAGTCAAACACTAGTTAATGATAATTACGACATAAATAGATAGCTGATATATAGGTACAGAGTAGGAAGATACACCGACATATACTGTGATCGCAATTTAGTTTCTAAAATCGTTAACAAAATATGTTTTAATACACTGGTATTTCAAATTTTTCTGTTTAAAGGGATCTAGATGTTTTGTAAAGTGGTAGCACCACAAAAATATTCAAAAATTATTATCGACTAGCTGACCCGCGCAGCTTCGTCTGCGTCACATGAGAGAGACCCTCTCTGGGTTAGAGAGAGTGTGAGTCAACCTTAAAAGATAGACATGCTATTGCAATTTTTTTTAGAACGTGTTAAAAGGAACAATTCCCTCATACATGATTGTTGCGTAACTTTAACTGTTTATGCAGCGCTCGCAACGGAAGTTCTCAAAAGAAATAAATTTTCCCGGTTTTTGCAACAAATCTTTGATGCTCCACTCCTTTTAGTTGTAGCGAGATGTTAGATAACCTATAGCCGTTCTCGTTAAATGACAATATATGTATTATATATATGTCGGATCCGGTCATGAGTACGGACGGGCGAATGAATCGAAATCGCCCCAGTGGTGACATCACGTGACCTACTCCCCACCATGGCGGCTTTTACAGAGTCTTGATGTTGACACCTCGCGGCGAGGCGGACATGCTGGGTCAGATCGCAGCGGAGTTAAGACGTCATGAAACACACACATGAAGTACACGATTCATTGTGCCTAGTGTTAATGTGTGAAAGTGTAATGTCAAGTAATTTGTTAGTCTAAGTGTATCTGTTTGAAAAGAGTAACCATGGAGTTTCTTGCCGGTTCTTCTCCATGGAAACTACCTACCCGAACCGTGCAATGCGAAATAAAATAGTGTTTCGCATCCAGTGTGTTTTCATAGCACGAAACCCGTGTTCTGCCCACATAAGCTCGAACTTAGCGAAATAAATTCCTAACCAACTCCGACATCAGAAGTGGGATAAAATTGTGCTAATGAAATCATGTCGCGGGGACACAATCACAGTCACAATAACAATCAGTGTCAACTGTGTAAAAACCGGAAAGTGCCGAAAAAGTTCGTGAAAAAAACGGACAAGAAAGAAGGTAGACCGATTAGTGTGCTAATAAACACCCACCCGCAATAACTTTAGTTTATCCGTAATCATGGTGCTTGCAACAGCGCCGAAATAAAACAGACTGTAAACAAGTGATATTTACCATGTGAAAAACGGGATACACAACCGGTTTTTAGTGTTAATGACAATCAGTGACGGTTACTTTTTGAAACGCAAAACAAAGACTTCGTATCGTTTAGACTTTGTATCGTTTACAAATTCTTAAAACCTAACCAGTGAATAGCAAGATAGTGTTGTGGTATGTCGTGAAACCAGTGTAAAGAATTGTTCAGTGCCAAATTCGTGTACGTTGTACGTCATTTACGTGAGTAGTGACAAAAAAAAGAAAAATATGCGCACTGACGCCGGTTACAAGATACGTTAGAAGTTTTCATCGTAACTACCAATCAACATGCGCAAAACATGCAAACACGCGCATGCGGCAAACAAGGACAAACAAGCGGATTTTCGGACGAAGACGACCGCCGTCAAGAAGCCGTTGCCTGTGCCGGCTGCTACAGGCGTTGGGCGGCGACCGCAGGCCAGCAGCAGCTCACTGATGTGCTTCAAGTGTGGCACGCTGGGCCACATCGCCAGTCGCTGCACAGCAGGCCAGCGCTAGTCGAGTGCTGCTGTACTGGTCGAGAAGTGAGTCGACCTTTGCATCATCGAGCCGGAACATGAAAGTACTTTGGTGAGTCATTTTCATTTTGTTAAGACTCTGGAGCAGAGTGCTAATTCTATTTCGTCTAGACTTAAGAGTGAGCATATTTATCCTGTCGTTACTATAACTGGTGTAGTTCAAGGTTCAGTAAATGGTAATTCGAAGATTTTAGCCTGTGTGAGAAAGATCCCCGATCATAAAGTTCCTCGAGAATTAGATGTCATAGTTGATGACAGTGGTAGTTAGACCAAATCTGATTAAGAAAGGCTTGTACACTCATACTCGAAACTTTGGACCGCACCACATGAGTAACATGTGGCGATGGGTCAGATAGACCGCACCTCATAAGTAACATGATGGCGATGGGTCTGTTATCAGTTAGACCGCACCTCGTGAGTAACACGTGGCGATGGGTCTGTTAGACCGCACCTCATGAGTAACATGATGGCGATGGGTCTGTTATGAGTTAGACCGCACCTCGTGAGTAACACGTGGCGATGGGTCTGTTGGACCGCACCTCATGAGTAACATGTGGCGATGGGTCTGTAGGAATCGTTGGTGCGATTTCTGTCTGTGTTGGTGCACAGAGCGCTTATAACAGTTTTATGAGTTGAGTTTGCATTGCTTAAGAATTATGGTAAAGAGTAACAGAATTGTTAGAATTCCTGTGTTGTAACTTTTTGATCGGACCTTTTCCAACGTTGATCGGACCTTTTTCAATGAGAGAGCAGGCATCGCGGAATATAGTTGAAAGTTCCAATTATGACAGACTGTGAAAAGTAACTGACGTTGACATGCACGTAGGTGACAATGACGAGACTAGCCATGACGAAAATGATAACGCTGACGAGACTAGTTGAGTATCAAGTAGTCAACTTAACATTTAGAGTACCCAGCATAGTAAGAGTTTTCTTATAATCTTATTTTCTAAACTAAACTAACTATGATGATTTCAATTGTTTTGATTTTAATGGATTCACTGTTTACAAGTACAATGCTTTCGATGGACTGAAAGCATATCCGATGGACTGGGTATTGTTGTGGCCGCATCAGAAACGCCGGAGTATGTAAGAGGTGCACGTTGACTGCTTTTTATGTGCAGTATACTCTTTGCGAGGAGTAGCACTTACGCAGCTGAGATGGTTGGCTTCTGACGATGGGTTCACATTTTACGTTGTGATTTGCCGATGGACTGGCAATTGAGTCTAGAGTCACGTGTAGAGTCACACACACACGACGCACGCATGCGCACACACGCGTAGAGTGACGCGTAGTGACGCGTAGTGACGTGTAGAGTGACGTGTAGAGTCTAATTTTCCGACGAGTTTATTATTCGAACGTCAGATACACTTTTATTTTTTTACTTTATCATTAAGTTGTAATTGCCAGTATGAATATGCTCACGAACTCACGAATCACGTTCAATTGAAGAAAATACCGGTAGGGAAGTGCTTCCACACATTTTGATAACGATCATCTTTAAAAACTGAAAGCTTTGAATTATAAGGGTGCCTACAAATATTTACACGGTCGGCTAAGAAAGATGCCAACCTGTGAAGTTCCAACAGAGTTAGATGTAATACGACGATGTTTCTGAGGGCGAAGGACCTCGACAGACTTATGATTACGCTTGTTGGCTATTTGGTCAATCTGCATCCAGAAGACGCAGTCGCAACTGCGTACGTTGTCGTTCAGGGCATGATGAGCGGCTTGTGGTGTGGTCGGACCTGGGCCTTGTAAGAGACTATAGTAGTCACATGGACGTGACTTGGGCCTTTCGGCTATTGGTCTGGATAGACCTGGGACTTAAAGAGTCTATTTGGTTTTTTTGTTGAACAGACAGTGATCTGTTAGTTGCATGGTGCAACTGGGCCACCAAAGTAGAAGCGAATCATAATGTCAATGTTGTTGAATTTTAAATTGATTTGGACTATGTTGAACTTCACATGGTTTCTGTAAGCTTCGTAGCTTGTTGCAATAGAGTTTTAAAGGTTGAGTTGAACGACTATGATACATGGCCCAATGGTTGACCTATTTTCGATTTTTCCAAATTTAACCGTGTTTGATTTAATCAACTGCCTCGTTGGTCTAGTAATTGCAAGCGTGACTGCTGAGCATAAGGTCCTGGGTTCGATTCCCAGGTCGGGCAAAGTTTTATTGGGTTTTTCCATCAGAAATTCTCAGTAGTGGCCGCGGAGTTTAGATTTGTGCCTGGTTGATGGCTATAGGCTCGCCCCCTATTACATGGGATTTGGACATAACTAGTGCAGTGTGAGTGTACTATTAGGTGCACTCTGTTAAACTCTTTGGGATTACAGATGTGATGTTCGGTCAGGAGTGACCGAGTGGAACAAATTTCTATCGTGGACTTTTTGTTTGCAGGGTAAACATCACACGAGGACGTGTGCAAGCAGGATGGCCGTGTCGGATCCGGTCATGAGTACGGACGGGCGAATGAATCGAAAGCGCGCCAGTGGTGACATCACGTGACCTACTCCCCACCATGGCGGCTTTTACAGAGTCTTGATGTTGACACCTCGCGGCAAGGCCGACATGCTGGGTCTGATCGCAGCGGAGTTAAGACGTCTTGAAACTGTACACGATTCATTGTGCCTAGTGTTAATGTGTGAAAGTGTAATGTCAAGTAATTTGTTAGTCTCAGTGTATCTGTTTGAAAAGAGTAACCATGGAGTTTCTTACCGGTTCTTCTCCATGGAAACTACCTACCCGAACCGTGCAATGCGAAATAAAATAGTGTTTCGCATCCAGTGTGTTTTCATAGCACGAAACCCGTGTTCTGCCCGCATAAGCTCGAACTTAGCGAAATAAATTCCTGACCAACTCCGACATATAGTATTAAAAATATTATTATTATTATATAATAATTATCGGAGCTATCTTCGATTTTCATTTTGACTTCATTTTCAAACAAAAACTAAATGATACCTCAAGATACGCACAATTTTTATGTATAAAAGTTATCTACATTGGTATCGGAAATTTTACGTGATGCTTGATCATCGAAACAGACAAACAGACAAAAATTCCAAAAATGCTGGAAATAAGTTCTGTTGGTTGTCCTTTCACACCCTGGCATTTTTTTTTTAAAAGTATTTTCGATGTACAAAAACGATTTTTCTACAGATTTATTATATAGATATAGATAGATGCTTTTATAAACTAAAGCTTTATAGAAAGAGTCTAAGATACTATTTCTGTATCAAGTACCAAAGAAATGTCAAACAATACAGAGAACCAGTACAATGCATTTTATTATAACATCGCAATGCTGAATAAGTGTAAGTAAATAAGAACTACTATTGTGTACCTTTTATTAAAAATACTATTCCGGGAAAAATAGAGACAATGCATTCAGGTTCTCAAAAGCAACAAGATTTAGAGATACAATAAGAAACACTTCAGGCGCCACTACCGCGTTCCGCAGCCTCTAGTAGTTTTTTTTTTTTTCGGATGGGAAATCATCAAATGACTTCTACCGCTCTGGGCGGAGCAGGAGGGAGTGTCCGACTTTTACTGACTAAAACCCATCCATATTCCTTCATCGCCCTTTGTGTTCCGGGGCCACGGTATCGTCCGGCTTTTGCTTTTGGACCCCTTCCTTTTTGCTGACTCTCTTTGAGGCGCGCGTGGAACACGAACGCGCCGTCGACACGGCCTGTCGTCATGAGACGGATGGACGGCGAGCTAGCCCATAGCCCACCGTCCACAGGCCCGCGCCTACGGTGGCCGGGGGTCACGTGGTGGATGATCCGGCGGGTGGATGCGGAGCCTGCGATGCCTGGCGTACAGGTGTCGCGCAGCCACGCACGCCTCGCGCAGAGACGTCAGCTCTCGCGACCATCAGTACACCTGACGCCGGGCGCTTCTTGGCCGAACACGGGGCATTGCCACGTCGCAGATATCGGACATGGCCTCCTGAAACCAGCCTCATTGTTAATGTCGGCAGGCCTGTCCGGTGATGTCACCCACAGGCCTGCACGATCGAGGCTTCCAGGAGGAGCTCCCGGTCTAGCTGCTTCAGCGCCCAACGCGGACCACTCGGGGCCTGTTGGACCGGCGCGCTTGAGGTTTGGGTGGAGACGTCGAACCGGATGTACCGTGGTCGGAATAGGTCGGTAGGTTCTTGGCGTTGAAGTCCCCGAGGACAGGCACGGGGAGGGAATGGTTTCCGACGACAACACTCAACTCTGCGATAGAGTTGTGGAACTCGGCTAGAGTTCGGTTCGCGGAGAAGTAGACTCCCACCACGACGATCTCTCCGAACCGGGGGCCTCTAGTACCTAAAGCGGAATTGTAAAAAAACAATCAATAATGAAGAACAATGAGAAGCTTTATTATTATGCAACTAAAACCCAACAGCTAAAATATGTAATTCCACAATATTCTACACTTTTCTTCTACTGACAGATACCACTCTTACCGGTACCACATCCTCCATCTGAAAAATACCCATAATTCTACCTGAGAAGCCAAAAAAACTTCCCATCCCATCTCGCACAAACTCGAATTGTCGACAGTGCAGGATACGTTGCCAACTCATTGCCTATCTACGACTGCAGCTGTCACTACCCAAGAATAGGCGACGAAATTACCAACTTTAACTTCCCGTACTTACTACTAACGTGGTTTCAATTAGCGTTCCTACTAATTGTTACTACTTTGCTGATAACATCGTGAACGTGTTAAGTACGTGGAACGAAAGTATTTGTTACGAATGCTTAGCTGTCGGGGAATTGTGTAGATGTAATAAATACAACTAATGTAGAAACGCCTTTCTTTTGAATAAGCTACTCAAATCATGCGACAGTAATTAACTTTAACTTTTGTGGGTAAAGTAACAAGCGGCTAAATTCAACTACACTACAAACAAAATATTAAAAAAAAAACATATCAGTATGAAAAGTTATTCGATTGTAAGATTTTTGTCAGTTTAAAAAAAATACCAAGAGGAAAACTCTAAGAAAATATAGACTTAGCCGCCAAGGTTAGGTTTAAAAATCTTTACAAAACTAAAATTGCTAGTCTTAGCCATAAAAGTTAAAGTTTGTCCATGATTGCATTGTTTGTAAGTACAATTCGTTTGGCAGTCGCAGTATTTGCGGCGGGAACGAATCGAGATCGAATCGAGAGAACGTGGGTAAATAAGGGCAGTTCAATGAATGGGCGCCAAGCGCAGTCGCCTACGCTCCGCCGAGCGCGCGAACGTTGGGACCGGACCGCGGTGCACCCTCAACAAGTGGGGCATTAAAGCTTGCAACTCTCGAACAACTAAATTAAATTAATTCAAGAAGCTCTAACATTCAGTAAAAAAAATCATAGTGCCCCAAATAAATTAAATAAATATTTTCAAAGTGTCAGCTGAACAAGTGAAAAAGTTTGTGATTTCATAAAACGTTATCGTAAGCGAATTTTTGGCGCAGCGCTAAATTAGGCAGCCGTTGCATAAATTATTCTAACTTAAGCCTTAAAGCTGACTGCTGATGATGTATTTTTAGTTAAGTTGGTTTAATTACGGAAGAATATTTTCCCTAAAATATTACACTAAATTGAAATATAAACTTATTTATTATTTACTAAAAGCTACACGTTAAACGTACGTAAATTCGTTTTTATAATTATACCGGAATACATTTTATAGGTTTGGTTTACTTACTTTTTTATGTAGGGTAGACATTTCTTGTATTTCTTTACCTCAATTTTTATGACACCTCTAACGCAATTAAGAAAATTAAATTTTGGTTTTCTTTATAGAGAACCTGACAGTTTTTTTTAAAGAAATTACTCATTTAATATATTACGATGAATATCTACGAATCGAGCGCAAACCACAAATAGATAAGCGAGGCCGGATCGCAAGACTGGAACAAAAAGCCCGTAATAAATGTTTTAAAGTGCCAACTACAAATTATTCCCAACACACAGGAGTACTTTAAATGAATATTCGCCATATTGGCGAACTACAACATTTATTTCATGCCTTTTTCCACAAGTTTCTTCGTGCTGCAATATATTTTCGTTGGTGAGACACTAAATTTCCAAGATCAATTCAGTTAAGTGCTCAAGGCATATCGCAAATTTGTTTTTAAAATAATAAAACAGAGACTTCTTTCCCATCTTTCATAAAGTGTTGTATTATTTGTATGATTTTCAGCTATAATGTTTTTAGTTTTAAATAAGTAAGATTATTTTCTACATTACAAAAAATATTCTAAGCTCACTTCTGAGAACTTTTAAACACAAGCAGAAGCTCTATTGAGGCATTTAATAAACCGTGGTCGGACAACGTCTTAACTTAAATAAATTAGCAATTAGTGACTGATCATTTTCTTTCAAATTAATACAAATTGACTGGAAAACATTTTGAAATAAAGCGTAATGAGGGTAATTTATTAAAGAAGGTTCATAATAGCCGTTCAGGAAGCGTTGGCCAGCGGAAGGGGAAGGGGGAAAGAAAGAGCGGTCATCCGCACACCACCATCCGCTTACTAACGAAGCGGGAGCTGCCAAAGAGAAAAAAGCCTTCGCTACTGCAATTACTACTGAAAACCGATAGCCTGAAAACTTTGTTTCTTGGTATTATCCGCCAGACTTTACTAGGTATGTACTACAGGATTAATTCCATCTCTACGTTTTTTAAAATATGAAAAAGAAAACCGTTTCATTTCCAATTTCGTTACCTTTTTCATTTAAGTGGGAAACTCTGCGAAGACGAAATTAAACACTTGTAAAATCGTATTATTTTCTGCTCGGTAGCCAAGTCGGTAAATGTTGAGATTATTTTGATATTTTTCTTCTTGTTCTAAATAGGAGCTGCCTGACTAACTTAAAATACATGGGCCAAGCTGCACCCCACTTTCTAAAATACACTGGCGGCCAACTGTAATTCTGTTTAAGTTGGCCGGTGCTGTATCTATACACATATTGAAGTTGCCTGTCAAGGTTCAACTGACGTCGTACGTGGCGCCATTACCACGTAGCTCGTGAAATACGACATAAATGTACGAGTTACGACTCAGGTCGTTTCTTCTGCCCATATAATACGCCCTAGTCGCGATAAATTGAAATTGGCACGTTTATCATCGCCCCCTCTGTGATTGTATTTTTTATTGTATCATCATCCTACACATAGCTGATTACAGCCTGCTCTGAATGGGCGACGATTCGCGCTCACAATTATTGCGGGCATTCACTTACCGTCGCGTCTTCTTTGACTTGGGACTGATTAAAGAAATAGCCCGTGGCTTTTATATTAAGTGGGACACACATTAACACAAGTGATACTGTCACTGCTTAAAAAAGATTTTGACGTGAAAGCTTTTAGAACCCATTCACAGAATATGTAATTTCATTTAACGTAAGCTCTACGGAATTTGTGACTTAATACCAAAGATAGTTGGAACGTACAATGTAATCAAATACGTCACTAATCTCCAATTAATTTTCCGACCGCGCTCTGGTACACGCACACAGTAGTAGCTTTACGATGACACAGATAATATTTGATCTATTAAGCTACCCCAAAAGTTGATTTGCATAGGACGACCAACCTATTGCCCCCAATGATCTAATATTGAAATAAATGAACCCATAATGAACATCACATAAACATGATTTACGACCTCACGTGCGTGACAAACTAAGAATCAACTGCACCAATTATTTTTATGTAAGTTTTGTAGTCTTCCTTATGAGCTGTTCTCTATCAGAACGTCAAGTTTAATGGCCGTGTAGATGGTTTATCACGCTATATTATCATTTAAGCACGATTTGCGCACATGTGTTTTGGGAAAATTGTTTTATGCCGATAAAGCTTCCATCAACGACGGCCGTATTAGTAAAGATCATGAACTTTTAATCCAAAAGCTTAAGTAGAGATAATATTGCTGTTTTCTCATGTTTAATACGGGCCCGTGATTGAGGATCGAACGTTTATATAATGTTGATGTAGCTATGAGGAACATGATCCCGATCGTGTGGTTACACAAAGCTTACCGAAGACATTGTTTCCTCCCATATTATAGATCCGATCGCCGATCCCAAACCTCTACCGTCCGGTCCCAGCCCTGCCTTACAAATCAGGCGCTGAGCCGGCTAACACGAATTATAATTTGTTACTCCAAACTAGTTATTACAACGCTGTTTTTTTTTTTAAATGCCTCTATTGAGCATAATATCGTTATTATGTAAATTTATTTAATTGGGTCTATTCACTTTTAATAGTACCTAAGTTATAGTTAGGCTCACTTTACGAAAAAAAAGTGTATTGGATATAATGTCCAGTGACCGTATTAACAATTGTACCGAGTAATTGTATCTTTAAATCGGTACCTCGTTACCTGTGAGCATCAACCGTGCATGGCCAATTATAAGCCGAAATATGATATGGTGATATTTATTCTTATTGCTACGAGGCAGACTTTGGGGGCACAAGGCAAAGTTTTATTAGCTTTCAGTAACTCCACAGACTAAATTCTAGTAGTTGCCACCCGGTTGGTCGCCATGTTTCCCAGTTTGCATTATGTTTTACGATATTCTGTGTTGACTGCAAACTCAAGTTTCAACTCCTCGGTGCACCATTCATATTAAAAATAATTGATAAAATTAATTCAATGCGGTGCAGCGGTAGCGGTATTTAAACACGTTGAAGTACACAATGAATGTGCTAAATGAATGATGTTGTTTTTAAACACAATATTAATTTGGAGCTGGTTTTATTTCAGAGCTTGTTTATGATCATTGTTCAGTTCTAAACGGTAACATGTGTCAGTGTTATGGCAGGTTCCGAAGTCACGACAGTGCTAACGAAGGGGCTTAAAGATTGCCGACTACATGAAACGTGACCGTCACTGAAAAAAATTTGGAATAATTTCGGTGAACTTTGATATCAGCAGTGAATTCTAACATCTATGGAGGAGCTCGTGGCTAAATAATAACAGCCACTCGGTTCAATTTTCAGGTTGGTCTGAGGATGGCTGACCACCCATTACATACCGAGTTTCCTCCATGCCTCGGGAAGCACTTTTGGCAGTCACTTGTAGATCTTTGACAGTCGTTACTGGTAGTCAGTGGCCCGAGTCTGACAACCAGTCTTACCAAAGGGTAAAGGTATTACCGTAGTACTAACTTAGTTGAGAAGGTCAGATAGGTAGTTGCTCCATGTAAAATACTGGTATTCAGCTGCATCTGGTTAGATAGGAAGCCGACCCCAACATACCATCTAACATAACATCAATGAAAAAGTTAACGATGTCAACTTAATTTTTACACCAAAATGGTTTTCGGGTAAAAGTTTCAGAACTACTTAATGACTCAAAATCTTATCCTTGACTAGTTTCAAACAAATAATCTTCCAAGTTAGAAGTAGGTTAACGTTTGTTCCGAATTTCTTGCCGAGCATTATTTCCGAAGGAGAAAGTAAAGGCTTGAAAGAACGTCATAAAAATGGTTTATTAACATTATCACGCCACCGACAGGGCTCCATTGTGTTCAGTACGAAACTCATTTGCGACACATTTCGCTCCCTTATTCTTCGCTCACCACCTATTGTACTTGTAAATTAAAATTAAGTTCATTTACTGTATTGTGAACATAACTGAACAGCTTTCTGCTGGAGCGCAATTTACGTATATGTTACGGCTAATAGCCAAAGTGCGGCTACACCTAGTTTTAGCCGGCTAGAACTAGGTGCAGCCGGCCACATGCAGTTAAACCTAGGTGTATCCTCTTATCTTCGGTTAGAACTAGGTTTAGCCTTCATCATAGCGGCTAGAACTAGGTGCAGCCGCACACCGGTGGTTAAACTAAGGTGTGACTTTTTTACCATCGGCTAGAACTAGGTTTTTAGTTCAGTTAAGCATAATTATTGGTTTTGTTTTGAGATTCTTATCTTGCGTTTCCCGATTGATTCGATTTTGTATTACCCCCGCAGTTGTATCAGAGTCGAGGGAGAACCGGTGTGTGGCTGCACCTAGTTCTAGCCGCTATGATGAAGGCTAAACCTAGTTCTAACCGAAGATAAGAGGATACACCTAGGTTTAACCGCATATGGCCGGCTGCACCTAGTTCTAGCCGGCTAAAACTAGGTGTAGCCGCACTTCGGCTATTAGCCGTAACATATATGTCGGAGTTTGTCAGGAATTTATTTCGCTAAGTTCGAGCTTATGTGGGCAGAACACGGGTTTCGTGCTATGAAAACACACTGGATGCGAAACACTATTTTATTTCGCATTGCTCGGTTCGGGTAGGTTGTTTCCATGGAGAAGAACCGGCAAGAAACTCCATGGTTACTCTTTTCAAACAGATACACTGAGTCTAACAAATAACTTGACATTACACTTTCACACATTAACACTAGGCACAATGAATCGTATACAGTTTCAAGACGTCTTAACTCCGCTGCGATCAGACCCAGACTGTCTGCCTCGCCGCGAGGTGTTAACATCAGGACTCTGTAAAAGCCGCCATGGTAGGGAGTAGGTTGCGTGATGTCACCACTGGCGCGCTTTCGATTCATTCGCCCGTCCATACTCATGACCGGATGCGACACGGCCATCCTGCTTTCACACGTCCTCGTGTGATAGTAACCCTGCAAACAAAAAGTCCACGACAGAAATTTGTTCCACTCGGTCACTCCTGACCAAACTCATAACATCACATCTGTTATCCCCAAAGGGTTTAACAGAGGTGTACTTAATAGTACACTCACAGTTCGCTAGTTATGTCCAAGTCCCATGTAATAGGGGCGAGCCTATTGACATCAACCGGCGCAAATTCAGACACCGTGGCTGTTACTGAGAAATTTCTGATGGAAAAACTCAATAACACTTTGCCCGACCTGGGAATCGAACCCTGGATTCTCAGCAGTCACGCTTGCCATCACTCGACCAACGAGGCAGTTGAATTAAATCAAACACGGTTAATTGGGAATAATCTAAAATAGGTCAACCCTTGGGCCATGTACCATAGTCGTTCGAATCAACCTTTAAAACTATTGCAACAAAAACTACGAAGCTTACAGAAACCATGTGAGGTTCAACATAGTCTAATTCAATTTAAAATTCAACAATATTGACATTATGATTCGCTTCTACTTTGGTGGCCCAGTTGCACCATAACTGACAGATCACTGTCTGCTCAACAAAAAAACAAATAGACTCTCAACTCTCAAGTCTCAGGTCTATCCAGACCAATAGCCAAAAGGCCCAAGTCACGTCCATGTGACTACTATAGTCTCTTACAAGACCCAGGTCCGACCACACCACAAGCCGCTCAACACGCCCTGAACGACAACGTACGCAGTTGCGACTGCGTCTTGTGGATGCAGATTGACCAAATCGCAATCATAAGTCTGTCGAGGTTCCTTCGCCCTCAGAAACATCGTCTATTACATCTAACTCTGTTGGAACTTCACAGGTTGGCATCTTTCTTAGCCTACCGTGTAAATATTTGTAGGCACCCTTATAATTCAAAGCTTTCAGTTTATAACGATCATCGTTATCAAAATGTGTGGAAGCACTACCTTCGGGTATTTTCTTCAATTGATCGTGAATTCGTGAGCTCGTGAGTTCGTGAGCATATTCATACTGGCAATCACAATGTAATGATAGCAAAGTGTATCTGACGTTCAAATAATAAACTCGTCGGAAAATTAGACTCTACACGTCACTCTACATATCAGTCTACGCGTCAGTCTACGCGTCAGTCTACGCGTCAGTCTACGCGTCAGTCTACGCGTCAGTCTACGCGTCAGTCTACCCGTCAGTCTACGCGTCAGTCTAAGCGTCAGTCTACGCGTCAGTCTACGCGTCAGTCTACGCGTCAGTCTACGCGTCACTCTACGCGTCACACTACGCGTGTCTCTACGCGTGTCTCTACGCGTGTCTCTACGCGTGTCTCTACGCGTATCTCTACGCGTGTCTCTACGCGTGTCTCTACGCGTGTCTCTACGCGTGTCTCTACGCGTGTCTCTACGCGTGTCTCTACGCGTGTCTCTACGCGTGTCTCTACGCGTGTCTCTACGCGTGTCTCTACGCGTGTCTCTACGCGTGTCTCTACGCGTGTCTCTACGCGTGTCTCTACGCGTGTCTCTACACGTGTCTCTACACGTGTCTCTACACGTGTCTCTACACGTGACTCTACACGTGACTCTACACGTGACTCTACACTCAATTGCCAGTCCATCGGCAAGTCACAACGTAAAATGTGAACCCATCGTCAGAAGCTAACCATCTCAGCCGCGTAAGTGCTACTCCTCGCAAAGAGTATACTGCACATAAAAAGCAGTCAACGTGCACCTCTTACATGCTCCGGCGCTTCTGATGCGGCCACAACAATACCCAGTCGATCGGGTATGCTTTCAGTCCATCGAAAGCATTGTACTTGTAAACAGTGAATCCATTAAAATCAAAACAATTAAAATCATCATAGTTAGTTTAGAAAATAAGATTATAAGAAAACTCTTACTATGCTGGGTACTCTAAATGTTAAGTTGACTATTTGATACTCAACTAGTCTCGTCAGGGTTATCATTTTCGTCATGGCTACTTTCGTCATTGTCACCTACGAGCATGTCAACGTCAGTTATTTTTCGCAGTCTGTCATAATTGGAACTTTCAATTATATTGCGCGATGCCTGCTCTCTCATTGCAAAAGGTCCGATCAACATTGGAAAAGGTCCGATCAAAAAGTTACAACACAGTAATTCTCACAATTCTGTTACTTTTACCATAATTCTTAGGCAATGCAAACTCAACTCATAAAACTGTCATAAGCGCTCTGTGCACCAACACAGACAGAAATCGCACCAACGATTTCCTACAGACCCATCGCCACATGTTACTCATGAGGTGCGGTCCAACAGACCCATCGCCACGTGTTACTCACGAGGTGCGGTCTAACAGATAACAGACCCATCGCCATCATGTTACTCATGAGGTGCGGTCTACCTAACCCATCGCCACATGTCACTCATGTGGTGCGGTTTAAAGTTTCGAGTATGAGTGTACAAGCCTTTCTTAATCAGATTTGGTCTCACTACTACTGTCATCAACTATGACATCTAATTCTCGAGGAACTTTGTGATCGGGGATCTTTCTCACACAGGCTAAAATCTTCGAATTACCATTCACTGAACCTTGAACTACACCAGTTATAGTAACGACAGGATAAATATGCTCACTCTTAGACAGACTAAACAGAATTGGCACTCTGCTCCAGAGTCATAACAAAATGAAAACGACTCACCAAAGTACTTTCATGTTCCGGCTCGATGATGCAAAGGTCGACTCACTTCTCGACCAGTACAGCAGCACTGGACTAGCGCTGGCCTGCTGTGCAGCGACTGGCGATGTGGCCCGGCGTGCCACACTTGAAGCACATCAGTGAGCTGCTGCTGACCTGCGGTCGCCGCCCAACGCCTGTAGCAGCCGGCACAGGCAACGGCTTCTTGACGGCGGTCGTCTTCGTCCGAAAATCCGCTTGTTTATCCTTGTTTGCCGCATGCGCGACACTTGATTGGTAGTAACGATGAAAACTTCTAACGTATCTTGTAACCGGCGTCAGTGCGCATATTTTTCTTTTGTTTGTCACTATTCACGTAAATGACGTACAACGTACACGAATTTGGCACTGAACAATTCTTTACACTGGTCCACAACACTATCTTGCTATTCACTGGCTTGGTTTTAAGAATTTGTAAACGATACAGTCTTTGTTTTGCATTTCAAAAAGTAACCGTCACTGATTGTCATTAACACTAAAAACCGGCATTGTGTATCCCGTTTTTCACATGGTAAAATATCACTTGTTT
The DNA here is from genome assembly GCA_905147715.2 of Xestia xanthographa. Taxonomy (NCBI): domain Eukaryota; kingdom Metazoa; phylum Arthropoda; class Insecta; order Lepidoptera; family Noctuidae; genus Xestia; species Xestia xanthographa. The sequence goes on from LR990656.1 coordinate 15,389,488, forward strand.
ACTGTCTGTTTTATTTGGACGCTGTTGCAAGCACCATGATCACGGATAAACTAAAGTTATTGCGGGTGGGTGTTTATTAGCACACTAATCGGTCTACCTTCTTTCTTGTCCGTTTTTTTTTCGCGAACTTTTTCAGCACTTTTTCGGTTTTTACACAGTTGATACCGATTGTTATTGACACTGTCCCCGCGACATGATTTCATTAGCACGATTTTATCCCAATTCTGATGTCGGAGTTTGTCAGGAATTTATTTCGCTAAGTTCGAGCTTATGTGGGCAGAACACGGGTTTCGTGCTATGAAAACACACTGGATGCGAAACACTATTTTATTTCGCATTGCTCGGTTCGGGTAGGTTGTTTCCATGGAGAAGAACCGGCAAGAAACTCCATGGTTACTCTTTTCAAACAGATACACTGAGTCTAACAAATAACTTGACATTACACTTTCACACATTAACACTAGGCATAATGAATCGTATACAGTTTCAAGACGTCTTAACTCCGCTGCGATCAGACCCAGACTGTCTGCCTCGCCGCGAGGTGTTAACATCAGGACTCTGTAAAAGCCGCCATGGTAGGGAGTAGGTTGCGTGATGTCACCACTGGCGCGCTTTCGATTCATTCGCCCGTCCATACTCATGACCGGATGCGACATAAATATACGTATTAAACACTAGCGGACGTCACGCGGTTTCACCCGCGTAGTTCCCGTTCCCGTGGGAGTACGGGAATAAAATATAGCCTATGTTACTCAAGGTGAATGTAGCTTCCTAATGTTGAAAGAATTTTTGAAATCGGCGCAGTAATTTGTGAGTTTATTCATTACAAACATACACACAAAAATACAAATCTTTCCTCTTTATAATATTAGTGTAGATAACTTCACGCCTGTAATTCCCGAAGTGTAAGGCAGACGTGTAGCTTTTAGTACACCCACATTTTGCCTGTTATGTTTAGGTCCCATGTAATAGGGTCGAGCCTATTGCCATCAACCGGGCGCAAACTCAGAATCCGTGGCTACTACTGAGAAATTCCTGATGGAAAGACCCAATAACACTTTGCCCGACCTGGGAATCGAACCTAGTACTTACTGCATGCTTAGCAGTCGCGCTTGGGACCACTACACCAACGAGGCAGTACCTATGTATTAAAATATGTTGGTATTTGGGATTATTTATAACAAAGACGTGGGTTAGGCGCGTGTGTACCGCGTATATTTATACTTCGTATGGTTTGAGATCCGCGCGGTTCGGATATGATTTATGCCAGAACCTCTCGAAGCTCCAACAACGATGTATTTCGTATTTGCAGTAACAGGTAGTCACCGTCAAGTTAGTTCTGTAGTTATGTAATTTTATGTTTCCAACACATCTTTTGCATTCAATATTTTTTCAACTTTAGTTAGCATTCACTCTACCGCATTTCTTCCCCAAAATTTTCACCCAAGACATCAACTTTCATATTGAATATTTTATTTAGCTATGAAATATCTACTATTTAATTTTAGGTATTTAGTCTGAACGGCCCAAAGCTGTGAGCAAAAATAACAATTGTAGTCATTCAATTATATGAGAACATGATGCAGTATTCAAAAACTGTTTGCAACAAGCCACGGATTCAAATAAATATTGTCATTCAGAAAAAATCACAATCATAAATAAATGTAGCACGAACATCGTCTAAAAAACAAATAGGATCTCTATATTGAATATTAGCACTGTAGTCGCGATAATAATTACTTAGTTGTTATTATTTCCTTCATGACAGGAACCGGCGCCGCATACATTTGCATAAAACCACAGCTCGCTTTTTGTGAAAGGTGTTAACTAACTTTTCTATCATACTCGATTTCCATTGTTGTGTCCACCTTCGTGTTTTATTTAATGAATTACCTAATAAAATATTAATAAAATCAACACATTTACATAGTAACAATCGGCCAAACAACACACAACACACAACTATATTCTAATTCAGGTTTCAATTAAAACTTGCTTCAATTCTGCTTTCGGTGCAAACAATGAAAAAAAGTCCAACTTTTATTAGAAATACTTTCCCTACGCGCCAAAACGGCATCCGAACCAACAAAAACAATATTTCGTTTAAGTTTCACCTTGAGACCAGCTTTGGTGGATTTTTTCGCGAAATCTTTTTATAGCAATGTCCGACGTTCGGAGGTTTAAGAAAACCTATCTCGTATACTTTTACGAGCTTACATCAAACGATACGAAAGTAAAAATCAAGATTATCGGCATGTGGACTGTTTTATTTTCAACATTCTGACTTCATTCATAAATCACTCAGTCATGAAACACTTCATGCACGGACACCGTAAATCTGAATACATCAAATACCATTGTTTCCTGAGGTCCAATTATTTAGCATAATTAGTCCAGACCATTAATCTGCCGCCGCGCAAACTATAAATTACCGGATTTTCAAGAAATACCTGGAGGTATGTTTAACGTCATAATCGGCTACGAAACACAGGCCTACGCTTTTCGTAGCACAACGAATGGGCGAAGGAATTTATTGCTACGAAACTTTTAGATTAGTTTTAAGGGAGTTTAATAAAGAGAGGATAATATTATTCTTACTTTTATCGTGTACCATTGCGAGAGAATGCTTACCTTTTCTGTAAAAGTTCCTTATTCTCACACATTGTGGCTGTTGCTCTTGTCCATGACTAGAATATTTTTGACGCTGTTAGGGAGCATGGGGCGTAACACACGACACACTAAAACAGCTACGCCGAGTTGTAAAAAGTCGGTTAAGTGAGTTGGGCTCTGTGGGTTTCGTACCTGTCCAAACTTTATTACACGGAATTAAAGTACCGCTATAATTTTCCTGTAATCTTCGTGCTACTTTAGAGTTTTCGCATAGATGATATTTTCGGACGTTTTACTTTCACGAAACATTTAACTTAAAATGTTTGGGTTTTTGTACCACACAAACCCTTTTAATGTACGTACATTAGCAAAGAAACTCGAAGAGATTATTACTTTATGCCGGTCTGGATCGCTTGTTACGTGAGTGAGAATTGACTTCTAGAAATAGCTCTAAACTTTCAGCAATAAAAGCTGTGGTTCGTTCCCAATCATGTCGTAAAACAACACATCTTATAAATAGCCCAGCAAAAACTACACAATAAATTCTCAACATGGCTTTGCGGAGAAATACTTATAATTCCACGTTACGTTTATAAATAAACTTTTGACTCAGAATGGTATATTAGCGCGTTCAGCGTAACTCATACGCCTTTTATGGCTATTAATGAAATTGTTTCACACGACTTTTACTAGCGAGAAGAACTCTCTAGATTTAATGTTATCACATCACATTAGCATTGTCAACTTAATGTTTTACTCGAAGGGAGATTACTTCCCGGGGCGTTTTTACGGGTAATGTAGATAAGACGGTAACTGGGGGAGGGAGGAGGGGTGGGGGGGAAATAACACAGTTATCATGCTGGTACTTGCGAGTAGGTCCGTGAATTGTGCAGTGGGGACCCCTGAAGCTTTCAACGATGCTTTGTTCTCAGTTCAGTGGGGCTCGCGCAACTTGTTAACATACATACTCGAAATATTATTTTAACAGACTATTTTATGGAACAATATTTATAAACAAGTATGCTTGTAGTGAATTTATTTTCGAACGCTTTACAGGTTGTTTATTTAGAACTTGTTAAACAAATATTCCAATTAGAACTCTCGCTGAACAACGTCATAAATTGTAAATCCCAGGAATAAACATTCGGTCGCAGCACAATACAACACACTGCGCTTACGAAGCCATCTCAATTGTAAACTTTAACTTGTTCCCTAACTAGCGTGAACTTTAGCCAACATTGTATGGTATTGCAGGTTTATTCGAGTAATTCTCCCTTTAAGCTGTGTTTAGACAAAAGGGAATATAGAGCGGTGTCAAAGCATTGAGTTTGAAATGGAAAATCCCTGTGTAGACTGCAAAGAAGGCTTTACAAACGCGGCGTCACTTTTAGGCCAAACAAACGAAAAGCCGCACCAATTTACAAACAACCGTCAAACGAATGCGTTCGAACCTGCTCTATGGATAAGGTGACAATCTCTGATCCAATTTGAACCATAACTGTGCTACAGAGATTGGAGATCCACTCCTTGTTTGTAGAGGTAGATTTTGCAGAAATATTGCAATTATAAAAACGTAATTAAACAATTCTAAAACGAAATCGTTATTCCCAGTCGGTATTACCTAACTAGGTTTTGAAGGTCATATTAGCAGTCACTCTATTTCAAATACTGGTATTCAGCTGCATCAAGTTAGACCGGAAAGCGACCCCAACTTAGTTGGGAAAAGGATAGGCAGATGATGACCTAAGCAATCGTAATATCTGAGATGTGCTTAGGAAACGCTTTCTTCACGCGCTCTTTTAATTTTTAGGTTCGGAATAATAGCAGTTCTGTTGAGTAACATAAAAATGCATGCAGATTGAATAAGCAAGCATTCTCAAAAACACATTATCATTGAGAAACATACATGTTGCCACTAATGCACCGAGTTTTTTATCCCCGTACAACGATACAAGCTCGTCTGTTTGAATACGAATCTAAATTAATTCTCATTCAAGAAACTTCTGACCAAAACTATTCGCCTCCTCGAATCCAAATCTAAATTAACTGTAAGTATCCTATCTAAACGCACCCTTAAGCATACGTGCCACGATTATCATCGGGCACACATCACGGGATCTAAAGCGGCGGCGTGCGTGTGCGTGCGCGCGCCCGCACAAGTTTGGCAACGCCTCGCGCCGGTCACGCGACCCCGTCACTTCAATTTGGTAAATGACCGCCGTACAATGCTATACACTAATATGGAAACTTGTATTATTATCGACCTTGACACTCTCTTCCGGAAATATGTATGCGACGATATTATATCATTTATTTCTTGATTTTTGCAAGGTAAAGTAAGTAATAGTATTACAGTACTAATAAAACCACTGTTTACACAAAGCACTGAATAAGTTTTTGAAACTAAATACATGTACAAAAGAACGGCCATAAAAATATTTTAGACCTATTTCTACACTAAGCAATTTTGGTCTGGAGAAGATTCTAATACAGGTCAGGCTACTATTTTTAAGCTCAAATTTTTGTGAGATACATTCATGTTTATTCATGTTAAGCCAAAGTTCAAGTACTGACACCGCTGTGTTGTTGGGTTCATAAATAAGACATCTTTCCAAAGGAAAACTACTCGGAAAATTCCTAAACTGAGGAAAACCGTAGATAGAAATAAATACGAATTCGTCATTACCCTATTGACTACTAATCAACAACATTATTTTTCAGTGACTTACTTTGTATGCGTATGTTAAAAAGTAAACTTGTTTCAACCAATTTAATAAAATTAATACACAGAAACGAATCCATTGGGAGTCGTCCGTAATGCAGGCCACACCCGCGTCCATTTGTTGAATTTATAACCATAATGTGGTCTAGAGCTATATAATGAGCCTTATGTATTATCCTGTAATCGCTTGCTAGCGAAGAATTAGGACTCGACTCTTTTTATTTACGTTATTAAGTACTCAATCAGATGCTGTTACGACCTAATTCTAAAGTAAAAATCCATACTTCCATACTATTCTCAATGTGACACTGAGAAACACTAAAGTAAAAGGAATATAATGAATAATGTACTGAAACTGCTAAGCTCTATTATAGCGGTTTATTATGCACTAGCGGACGTCCCGCGGTTTCACCCGCGTAGTTCCCGTTCCCGTGGGAGTACGGGGATAAAATATAGCCTATGTTACTCGTGGATAATGTAGCTTTCGAATGGTGAAAGAATTTTTTAAATCGGTCCAGTAGTTTTTGAGCCTATTCATTACAACCAAACAAACGACCAAACAAACAAAGTTTTCCTCTTTATAATATTAGTATAGATATGTCCGTATTCAAGCGAAGCCGCTGGCAAAAGCTAGTCTATACTAAATTACTAATATTATAAAGAGGAAAGATTTGTATTTATGTATTTTTGTATGTAACGAATAAACTTAAAAATTACTGGACCGATTTGAAAAATTCTTTCAGCAATGGATAGCTACATTATCAGCAAGAAACATAGGTTATATTTTATCCCCGTACTCCCACGGGGACGGGAACTACGTGGGTGAAACCGCGTGACGTCCGCTAGTCAGAAATAAAATAAAGCTGAGCAGTTCCAGTATATTCTTCATTATATTCCTTTTACCTCAGTGTCATATTGATACATACTTTTACCAAAATTCCGCCATGATTGACACATTTCCGGTGTCGCATTACCACCTTCGCCCTGGCGAACCTTTTTCGCGAAAATTTTATAAATCAACAAGGGCTTTGTTATCCTATGTGCTCACTAGCGATTTCGCTTTGGTCACAGACATCTATCCAACTGTCCTTGCATTTTTAAATCAACTTGAGTCAACTGCACGCATAATAATAAAATGAATTAAATGAACATTTATGTAAAAAATAATAATAAAATGAAATTGAATACCTAGAAAGAATGCAAAATTTACTCTCTACCATTTTAAACAAATGAATGCTACACAAACAAACCAGTTCGATTAATCAATTAAATGGAGGAACGCAAGACCGTTACAAAATAAAAGAACAGAAAATGATAGCTTTTTTAAATGAAGATTTATAATAGGACCGTCGGTTGAGGAATCAGTGAGGACGCACTAAGACATAGATTGATGTTTTCTTCGCTAAATGGCAATTCTGAAAGTAACGACCACGCATTTTTATTTCTATATTACTTTGTGGTAGACGGAAGATCAATATTACCAAACGCCTCGGTCCGGAAAACAATGTCAGATCCGTATCTCAAGAAGAATACAATAAAAGTATCTTACCGAGATACATACATTGTTTCCTTCATAACAATAAATCCGATTAACGATTATTTTCTTAACAGTTTGCTTTTGCTCGGCTTGATCTAACAAATTCTACACAACACCAAAGTTAGTTGGAATTTGTTCGTCACGTTTCGTAGAACTCCGTTGAACTAGCTCACTTCATGTACGAGTAACCGGAAACTATCCTTATTTATTTGAAACCATATTGATATTTGTCCGTGTGGTGTCGGGCGTAAAGAATAACACCATCCCATATCTTCCCGTGGGTGTCGTAAGAGGCGGCTAAGGGACTTACCAGAGAATGGGCAGCAGCGCTCTCTGTGTCTAATGTAAGAACCCAACCCGCCTGTCAAGCGTGGCGATTATGGCAAAACCATTGGGGGAGGCCTATGTCCAGCAGTGGACGTCTTTCGGCTGAAATGATGAATGATGATGATGATATTGATATTTACCCACAACTATTGTTTGAGATCGACTGTCAGTTGTTTTGATGGAGAACATTTTCATTGGGATGAAAATGGGAGTAGGTGGGCCATGTCAATCGCCTACACATAATTATGGACAAAGATTGTCACTCACTTGACGGTTCAGAGTAGGTGGCCACCGGGACATTTCTATGAGGCATATGGCTCGTAATTATAAATATTAATCATCGATTTATTTATTGTGCTTGATTATTACTAACTGCGTCCTCTGTATGCAACGCTAGTTGTTTTGTGACGTGCAAATTGCTTTATTTAGATTAGTAACGCCACAGGCAGTTGAAAGAAGAATAAGTAAACGGCTTTCGAATCGCCATTTTGGTCTTGGACTAATAAAAATACAAGAAATTTTACGAATTGCCTTCTGCATTTCAGACACCAGACAGAAACCAAAAGAATGTAGCCTTAGTTGATTTAATGATCAGTGTGTTTATTCCTATTCCTATGACATAAAATACTGTAGCAATATTAATATCTTTAAAAATAAATTGTTCTAATTTCTTATGGAAAAGTGTTATTACTCTGTAGATGATTTTTTATCGACTAGACCTTTTTAAATGTTTTATGTTCGCTTGTCGATAATTTATTGTTGTTGATTGTCTTGTGTCTGTTCATGCATGTAATGTAATAGTAAAATTATAATCTATGTTTAATCTGAAATGGAATTATAATTTTCGACTCATATTTTTCATTATGTTATTTTAATCATTTAATTTTGTATGCCCAAGTGGCTGATCATGGAATGAACATTATTTGTATTATTATTTTAATGAACATAGGCCGGAGTCCCTGCATGTAACCCGTGTGTCACAAATAAACGATTTGATTTGATTTGATTTAAACTATTTATGTATTCTCTATTATCTTAAGAACATGTATGCAGTTATAGGCAGTGAGTTCCTGCATGTTTGCATAAATAAACATAAAAACACTATTGCTTTGGCACTTTTTCAACAACTCCTTACCATGTGTGTATGTGTATATTAGTGACGAAAGGCAATAAAGATTTTCCCTACTAAACACGCTAATACATAAATTAGCTAGGCAGTACGTAAAATTAACCCCGTGTAACCTGAACTTGGTCGACGGTTTTTATGAGTTGTTTCAGAGACCAACTTTCTTTGGGTGCAGTAAATAACTAAAGGTTGTTAATTTAATAAAACTAACGCAGGTTAATACGGGGACGAAAACTAGTAGGTACATATCCCTTAATTAAGAGAGATAGCGAATGCAAAAATAATTAGGTGGTTTGTTGACACGTTTTGGAGGAGCTCGTGGCTAAATAATCACAGTCGCTCGGGTCAATCTTTAGGTTCAGCCGTGCTTGCCTAGGTTGGTCTGTGGATGGGTGACCACCCTTACATACCGAAGTTCCTCGAAGTGCCTGGGAAAGCACGTTAAGCTGTTGGTCCCGGCTGTCATTTACAGGGCTTTGACGGCCGTTACAGGTAGTCAGTAGTAGCCCAAAAGTCTGACAACCAGTCTTACCAAGGGGTATCGTATTACCCAGTACTAACTGGGTTGTGGAGGTTATATAGGCAGTCTCTCCATGTCAAATACTGGTATTCAGCTCCATCCGGTTAGACTGGAAGCCGACCCCAACATAGTTGGGAATAGGCTAGGCTGATGATGATGACACGTTTTGTTTATCACATTTCATTTAAATCTTTTTTCGAAAGAGCTGGGCTGTTACATTTTTTTCGCAAATTTTTGATTTTTACTTCCTGGATCAAATTTTTTCGAGCGGCCTACACGACTCGATAATAATATTGATCTCCGGACGATTGTCGATTGTTATTGACGAAAATTAGAGACGAGACTGACATGAGACTGAGGTGCGAGCTGAATTGACGCAGAATTATAGTTCTCCAATTTTATTTATTGTAATTTTGTCTTATTATATTGACAAACGAAAACTAATAAAACGTATTCGTTGTAGATCGAAATTTTATATCATATTAATTTATTTGATAAAATTGAGTTTATTTGGAATATAATGGACGCTGAAAATGCATACATTTTAGATCAATATTGCTTATGAATATCGTTTTTTTTTGCGTCGATTCAATTTTTATTTCAATATTCTAATCAATCTACAACCTTGAGGACTATATGACCAGTACATTTATATTTTTTTTAGATTTTTCGTGTTACCAGTTTGATACAAATGGCAGGAAAAAACCTAATGTTTAACGTTTGCTTGAAATTGGCTGTCGGAAAATTGCTATTTCTCGTAATATTAACTATTATAACAAAATTCTAATCAATCTACGAACTAAAACAAAGCCAGATTTATGATTCTTCATTGAAATATTATGCCATTATCTTTATACATATAACAAATATCGAGGACTTGGAAAAGTACGTATTTTTGGTCAAACGCCCAAAATATGTGAGCACGCTCTTAATCCAACCCTCTTGTTTAAAGGAAATCTACGGTTACCTAATTTATAATAATTAAGCATAAACTCAAACTTCTTGCATCATCGGATACCCGGTTGTTAGATCGTCATTATTTACTTCTTAATTGTACATAACTGCCACACCACACCAATCAAGCGAAAATGCCTTGAAAATACGTACAGCTATTTACATCCGAGACTTTTACTACCAAGACAAAAGAAATCGACCAACGACTTGGTTCCTTTTTGCGTTGTAAAACAGTAAAAAAAATCCCTTCTAATTCTACACAGCCTAAAAAGTTTACGTAGACATTGTGGCCTCTGTTTCTGTACCTTTGGACCGATGTTTACGACTCCTCTAAGTTTTTATGTCTTCTTCAGAAACAACAGAAATACTGCGGACACAATTAACTCGCGTGTAAAGTTTTGTTGGAGCTCCTAGCTGTTTATTGTTCCCTTTTTCATGTAATTGACACTCACTTTGTATAGATACGAAGTTTACGAGGTTGTACTTTCATTTCTTTCTTTGGAGAACACTTAAACTCGAGTGCTTTTAATGTTAACGTGTTAGTACTAAAGGAATATGCTGAAACTTAGTTATTGCCGGAAAGTTAGGTTACCTAGGTTACCTTTTCCATTTAAACGTTGGTTCGTATTCTTTGCTAAAGATAGGATAACGTTATGATCAAACTAAACAACACTAGTTGGCATTGGGTTCCATAATATATATATAATGATACCATGCGACTGTACTAGCATTAATATCAAATCAATTATAAATGTCATTTAAATAAACTATGCATGCCCCACAAAACAAATTACTAATAGGTTTTAAATTGATCCGACCGCTGTAAACAAAGTCACAGACTATATATAGCCAGCGACCAGAGCGCGAGATCTAATTCAATATTCAGGATTTAATAAGCTTCCCGATTGCTTCCCGACTCTGTTTCACAAGGGACACATTATGAATACGAATATTAGAACGGAATAAAAATCTCACAGAACAGGGGTTGATAACATTTTAGCTCGGTCTACTCTAGCGTTCAGTCTCCTGAGGTTTAAGTGCGAAACTTCGACGATGCTAAATTATTACTAACGGATACCGGATAGCAATCAACCATGCTCTATTGAAAAGGTACTGAAAAGCATACTATAGTAGGAACCCTGAGGTACCTACTTCAGAATATACGAAGCTGTACCCGTACATTCGTGGTCTACGCCTTATTAAAGTCAGAGGGTTGCAAGCTCATAAATTCCCCTCACTATTAAAACGACATGTGTATATTCAACTCCCCACCGTTTTACGACTCATAATTCCAGTCCATAAAATATGTGCTAATTATTTACAAATATTAGTCTGAAAATCACGTCGTAAAAAGTTAATTAAAATTGTGCGATTTATTGGCAAGCGTTCGTTACGTCAACGTGTCAATTAGATATTATTATTTTTATTTTGAATTGCTCACTGTTTTAATGTTTAATTTCCGTTTGTATAGGTAAACTGGATTAACTTAACAATTGTCGACTAATGAGACACGATACAATTAATAATAGTTCTCACAGTGCAGTAAACTAAAAGTATGTCGGATCCGGTCATGAGTACGGACGGGTGAATGAATCGAAAGCGCGCCAGTGGTGACATCACGCGAGCTACTCCCCACCATGGCGGCTTTTACAGAGTCCTGATGTTGACACCTCGCGGCGAGGCAGACAGTCTGGGTCTGACCGCAGCGGAGTGAAGACGTCTTGAAACTGTACACGATTCATTGTGCCTAGTGTTAATGTGTGAAAGTGTAATGTCAAGTTATTTGTTAGACTCAGTGTATTTGTTTGAAAAGAGTAACCATGGAGTTTCTTGCCGGTTCTTCTCCATGGAAACTACCTACCCGAACCGTGCAATGCGAAATAAAATAGTGTTTCGCATCCAATGTGTTTTCATAGCACGAAACCCGTGTTCTGCCCACATAAGCTCGAGCCTAGCGAAATAAATTCCTGACAAACCCCCGACATCAGAATTGGGATTAAATCGTGCTAATGAAATCATAAACGGGGACAGTGTCGATAACAATCAGTGTCAACTGTGTAAAAACCGAAAAAGTTCGCGAAAAAAAAAAAACGGACAAGAAAGAAGGTAGACCGATTAGTGTGCTAATAAACACCCACCTGCAATAACTTTAGTTTATCCGTAATCATGGTGCTTGCTACAGCGCCGAAATAAAACAGACTGTAAACAAGTGATATTTACCATGTGAAAAACAATGACAATCAGTGACAGTTACTTTTTGAAACGCAAAACAAAGACTTTGTATCGTTTAGACTTTGTATCGTTTACAAATTCTTAAAACCTAACCAGTGAATAGCAAGATAGTGTTGTGGTATGTCGTGAAACCAGTGTAAAGAATTGTTCAGTGCCAAATTCGTGTACGTTGTACGTCATTTACGTGAGTAGTAACAAACAAAAGAAAAATATGCGCACTGACGCCGGTTACAAGATACGTTAGAAATTTTCATCGTAACTACCAATCAAGTGTCGCGCATGCGGCAAACAAGGACAAACAAGCGGATTTTCGGACGAAGACGACCGCCGTCAAGAAGCCGTTGCCTGTGCCGACTGCTACAGGCGTTGGGCGGCGACCGTAGGCCAGCAGCAGCTCACTGATGTGCTTCAAGTGTGGCACGCCGAGCCACATCGCCAGTCGCTGCGCAGCAGGCCAGCGCTGGTCCAGTGCTGCTGTACTGGTCGAGAAGTGAGTCGACCTTTGCATCATCGAGCCGGAACATGAAAGTACTTTGGTGAGTCGTTTTCATTTTGTTATGACTCTGGAGCAGAGTGCCAATTCTGTTTAATCTATCTAAGAGTGAGCATATTTATCCTGTCGTTGCTATAACTGGTGTAGTTCAAGGTTCGGTAAATGGTAATTCGAAGATTTTAGCCTGTGTTAGAAAGATCCCCGATCACAAAGTTCCTCGAGAATTAGATGTCATAGTTGATGACAGTGGTAGTGAGACCAAATCTGATTAAGAAAGGCTTGTACACTCATACTCGAAAGTTTAGACCGCACCACATGAGTGACATGTGGCGATGGGTCAGGTAGACCGCACCTCATGAGTGACATGATGGCGATGGGTCTGTTATCTGTTGGACCGCACCTCATGAGTAACATGATGGTGATGGGTCTGTTATAAGTTAGACCGCACCTCGTGAGTAACACGTGGTGATGGGTCTGTTGGACCGCACCTCATGAGTAACATGTGGCGATGGGTCTGTAGGAAATCGTTGGTACGATTTCTGTCTGTGTTGGTGCACAGAGCGCTTATGACAGTTTTATGAGTTGAGTTTGCATTGCCTAAGAATTATGGTAAAAGTAACAGAATTGTTAGAATTCCTGTGTTGTAACTTTTTGATCGGACCTTTTCCAATGTTGATCGGACTTTTTCCAATGTTGATCGGACCTTCTGCAATGAGAGAGCAGGCATCGCGCAATATAGTTGAAAGTTCCAATTATGACAGACTGCGAAAAATAACTGACGTTGACATGCTCGTAGGTGACAATGACGAGACTAGCCATGACGAAAATGATAACGCTGACGAGACTAGTTAAATATCAAGTAGTCCACTTAACATTTTGAGTACCCAGCATAGTAAGAGTTTTCTTATAATCTCATTTTCTAAACTAAACTAACTATGATGATTTTAATTGTTTTGATTTTAATGGATCCACTGTTTACAACTACAATGCTTTCGATGGACTGAAAGCATACCCGATGGACTGGGTATTGTTGTGGCCGCATCAGAAGCGCCGGAGCATGTAAGAGGTGCACGTTGACTGCTTTTTCTGTGCAGTATACTCTTTGCGAGGAGTAGCACTTACGCGGCTGAGATGGTTAGCTTCTGACGATGGGTTCACATTTTACGTTGTGACTTGCCGATGGACTGGCAATTGAGTGTAGAGTCACGTGTAGAGACACGTGTAGAGACACGCGTAGAGACATGCGTGGAGACACGCGTAGAGACACGCGCAGAGACACGCGTAGAGACACGCGCAGAGACACGCGTAGTGACGCGCAGAGACACGCGTAGTGACGCGTAGTGACGCGTAGTGACGCGTAGTGACGCGTAGTGACGCGTAGTGACGCGTAGTGACGCGTAGTGACGCGTAGTGACGCGTAGTGACGCGTAGTGACGCGTAGTGACGCGTAGTGACGCGTAGTGACGCGTAGTGACGCGTAGTGACGCGTAGTGACGCGTAGTGACGCGTAGTGACGCGTAGTGACGCGTAGTGACGCGTAGTGACGCGTAGTGACGCGTAGTGACGCGTAGTGACGCGTAGTGACGCGTAGTGACGCGTAGTGACGCGTAGTGACGCGTAGTGACGCGTAGTGACGCGTAGTGACGCGTAGTGACGCGTAGTGACGCGTAGTGACGCGTAGTGACGCGTAGTGACGCGTAGTGACGCGTAGTGACGCGTAGTGACGCGTAGTGACGCGTAGTGACGCGTAGTGACATGTAGAGTGACATGTAGAGTGACATGTAGAGTGACATGTAGAGTGACATGTAGAGTGACATGTAGAGTGACATGTAGAGTGACATGTAGAGTGACATGTAGAGTGACATGTAGAGTGACATGTAGAGTGACATGTAGAGTGACATGTAGAGTGACATGTAGAGTGACATGTAGAGTGACATGTAGAGTGACATGTAGAGTGACATGTAGAGTGACATGTAGAGTGACATGTAGAGTGACATGTAGAGTGACGTGTAGAGTCTAATTTTCCGACGAGTTTATTATTCTGACATCAGATACACTTTGCAATTATTAAATTGTAATTGCCAGTGTGAATATGCTCACGACCGTGTACGTGCTATGCCAGATTGCTATGTTCCGTTGGAATTGAATGCTAATTTGGAAGTACCTGGAAGTGCCGATGACGGCAAAAATAGTGCCGATGACGGCCATGGTAAGTAACTACATTTCCGTTCAATTGTACTCTTTGATCTATGTGACAAAGACTAGCCTGTGTGGCAATGACGAGCCTGTGTGGCAGTGACGAGCCTGTGTGGCAATGACGAGCCTGTGTGGCAATGACTAGCCTGTGTGGCAATGACGAGCCTGTGTGGCAATGACTAGCCTGTGTGGCAATGACGAGCCTGTGTGGCAATGACGAGCCTGTGTGGCAATGACTAGCCTGTGTGGCAATGACGAGCCTGTGTGGCAATGACTAGCCTGTGTGGCAATGACGAGCCTGTGTGGCAATGACTAGCCTGTGTGGCAATGACTAGCCTGTGTGGCAATGACTAGCCTGTGTGGCAACGACTAGCCTGTGTGGCAGCAAATAGCCTGTGTGGCATTGACTGACGTATGTGATATATTATGTGTGTAGGACCCTATGTTATGTGTGTCTTTTAAGAGTCATTTGATGAGTCAGGGAGACCGAACGGAGTATACTATAAGGCGCTATGTCTTTGGTTTACAGATGAGACTCACACACACGAGGACGCGTGATAATGCAGGACGGCCGTGACGGCGCGTTCATATTATTTTACGTATTTTTTGTGTTTTATTTAATTTGTGTAGTCACTGGGTGATGCACATGGCAGATCCATTTAATGGATGTGAAAGCAATGCGATTGCTGGTCGGCTGGAGAGCCGTAGCGTTAGAGGTTTTACTCGAGGGTTTCTGTAAGCTTGGTAGTTTTTAATGCTGTAGAGTTCTAAAAGTTGATTCGAACGACTGTTACATGGCCCAAGGGTTGACCCATTTTCGATTATTCCAAATTAACTGTGTTTGATTTAATCAACTGCCTCGTTGGTATAGTGATGGCAAGCGTGACTGCTGAGCACGAGGTCCTGGGTTCGATTCCCAGGTCGGGCAAAGTGTTATTGAGTTTTTCCATCCGAAATTTCTCAGTAACGGCCACGGTGTCTGGATTTGCGCCGGTTGATGTCAATAGGCTCGCCCCTATTACATGGGACTTGGAGATAACTAGCGAACTGTAAGTGTACTATTAAGTACACCTCTGTTAAACCCTTTGGGGATTACAGATGTGATGTTATGAGTTTGGTCAGGAGTGACCGAGTGGAACAAATTTCTGTCGTGGACTTTTTGCTTGCAGGGTAAACATCACACGAGGACGTGTGCAAGCAGGATGGCCGTGTCGGATCCGGTCATGAGTACGGACGGGTGAATGAATCGAAAGCGCGCCAGTGGTGACATCACGCGAGCTACTCCCCACCATGGCGGCTTTTACAGAGTCCTGATGTTGACACCTCGCGGCGAGGCAGACAGTCTGGGTCTGACCGCAGCGGAGTGAAGACGTCTTGAAACTGTACACGATTCATTGTGCCTAGTGTTAATGTGTGAAAGTGTAATGTCAAGTTATTTGTTAGACTCAGTGTATTTGTTTGAAAAGAGTAACCATGGAGTTTCTTGCCGGTTCTTCTCCATGGAAACTACCTACCCGAACCGTGCAATGCGAAATAAAATAGTGTTTCGCATCCAATGTGTTTTCATAGCACGAAACCCGTGTTCTGCCCACATAAGCTCGAGCCTAGCGAAATAAATTCCTGCCAAACCCCCGACAAGTACATATCGACCAAGTGAAGTGCAAATAAGAATCAAATAAAAAACCATGATAATGTGTGCCGTGTAAATAAGTGTGTGGTGACATTAGAACCGTGCGAGGCAGTGTACAATGATGACCAGTTGATGTTGACAGAACCCGCACGGTCTGCAAGATGGTGGCTAGAGGCAGAGGGCGCATGCTCTCCATCCTCTTCAGCGCCTTGTTGCTGGGAAGGGCTATTGCAGGTAAGAAACTAACACTACTTTTACAAATCTATACATATAATAAACAGTAACGAAAGAAAAACTGTACATTGAGAATTTTCGAGAAAAAATAAGTGGGTTTTGTTAGAAAAACGTAACTGATGACAAAAAGTGACTTTTTACAATTTTTGTCTGTTTCTCTGTTTGTCTGTGTGTATGGTACGGCTTCACGCCAAAACTACCGGATAGATTGAATTGAAATTCAGCAAAAATGTTCTTTGTAAACCAAGGAAGGCTACATACCTATTATCACGCCGTATGTTATGGGAGGTAAGCAATATTGATTTTAAAAGATTTTTGTTCGTAATTGAATGCACAAAATGACATGTTATAAGCTATATTATGTGACACAGACGAAGTTGCGTGGGTCAGCTAGTATTTGAATATTCCAAGTCATTTTCAGGCGAATAATGTATGAGTCCAACATTAATATAGACCAACCAATTAGATATGATGATGTTAACACCTATGATGCTCCGGCTAATTATGTGAAAGAAGGAAATTCCCCAGTAATTACACCTATTACGTCCCTACGTTATTTATGTCCTTCTTACACGCGTAACATGATTAGAATCGATCCAAACTGAACCAACATTATCATAGCTCCAGACTAGTAAACCTGATAAAATATTGACTTCGATGCGACACGAGAAAGAATATCTAAAGCGTCTCGTCGGGCTAAGAGCCAGTGAATCGCAAATCAACTCGAAACTTGCATAAGCCCCAGCTCCTGTATCGATGGACGGCGAACTGTCTATTTTAAATATTAGCATAAGAAGGCGATTTCAGCGAACGAAATTTAGCCTTCGACAAAGCCGATTCTATTATTCATTCAATTTATATTCGAGCAGATTACAAAATGTTCAACTCTTGGAGTATCATCACACCTTAAATTGTTCTTTGTTCGGCTCTTGTAATTATGTCAAGTAATAAATCATTGTTTCATACCAAATTACTGCTATTGCTACAATTAACCGCTTTCCAATTTCTACGCCACTTTACATAAATAATTCATTTGTAATGTAGAACATATTTTTTTGTAATTAAATATGTATACCTATGTGCGTAGTTGATAGGAACCACATATCGACGTACGTCAATGAACACAACTTCATATAGACACACATGTATGACTCCTAATTTTATTGCGAACAATCGAACAAACAAACAGTGGAGAACACTCTTAATTTTCAAAGGCAATCACAACATCGGAACCCTCGTAGATATGTTGACTTAACTTGGTTAATACGTGACTCGATGGTGCGGTACAGTCATCCCATCACCACAAAGGTCTGCCTACACGTACCAAAACAAAAGTGATTTGTGATAACAATCGCTTGGAATTAAATCATGTTTTACTTTATGAAGTAAAATTCCATCGATTCAGAATGGTGTGCCTACCTGTCTACATTATTAATTGGAGTCATTAGTCTACTACTTGTTCTGCATCCAGGGTGGGCTTAAGGGTGGGTTGGTATGCATATGAGATATTTCCACTGCAAAACATTGCCAAAATATAATTGGCATTAAGTAACCTGCTAAAGAAACGATTTGTAATCTTTTAATCCGCACCGAGTAAAACCTTGTGCTTCCGACTGTACAGCTTCCAGACTAACGAAGCGTTAACACAAATAGTTAAAACACCGAAACAAAGTCGAATTAATTCCCTCTAATTAGACGCGACGGTCAGCGAAAGTAGTAATCAGTAATCTTTTAGTTTATGTAGCCGGAAAACGGTGGAAATACTTTGGGAACCAACAGCAGCCGTGTGTAATGTATACTATTAGTTATACAGATAACATTGTTGTTGTTTTATCTGGTTTACATAAAATAATTATTAACACATTTGTTGCTATACTTTATGCCTAATGTTTTTAATATGTTCCGTTAAGGAAACTAATTGTTAAGGAAATTGCCATTTCATAAAGTGGACTGAGGTTACTGTGCTTAGAATATGCGGTGCGGACTAAGGTTGTTATTTATGTTCACTGTCAGTTACCTTTACAATTAAATTTTAATTCAACAAAAAAATCCAAAGAGCGCTTCGAATCGTATCGATATTGCAACCCTCTTTTAAAATTGGGCCATCAAGAGAGAGCACCACACTATTGCATTCGTTACAGCGGTCATTATCAGAATCGCTTTCAACGAATATAATTTCCTTACATTATTCACATACAAAGAGCCGTTCCACCCTTTTACCAAAAGTGTTAAAGGTAGCCGAGAACAATAAAACACTTAATAGTAACAACACGAATCACCGAGTATTATCTCTCAAGGCTGCTGTAGAAACAAAACCAAACAACGGTCCGCATCACAATAAATTCTAGCTTATTTCCCGCAGCCATTGTTACTTGCCAGATATATTTTGAGTCTCCTAAGAAATGAATCATTAAACAGTGTCGAGGAAAGCAGCGGGTGCCTCCGCGGAAATAAATCAATCTAGAACTGACATGCGACATAAAATACTGCTAGGCTAACAAAACAGTGGAAATTAGTTTGTTTACTACGCACTCTTTCGGCTAAAATACACACGCAGAGTGTAAAAATGTTCTTCATAAAGCGCCTTGGGGTTCAAGTTTATATGCGCGACTTATTCACTTTTGTACTGCATAAGTTGGACTTGGAAGTAAATATCTGCTTGTGACGGACATATGTAATAGAAGTACGTAGCAACGTTACGAGTGATCACCTCAAAATAGATGTGTTTGAAGTTTTATTTTAATTGATATGGCTTGCTGATAATTTAGTTTTATTTTCCACTAATTGATTGGGTTTTAAGTAGTTAAAGTACGTGAATTAGTCGTACAATTACTTCTCCTTAATTCTATGGTAGAAGTCATTAAGTTTCCTTAGGACGTATCGCGCGTGAACAGCAACCTCGATCAGTTGCGGGCCTCATTAAGTGTGCTTAATTAACGTGTAAACTGATGAACTTTCTAATGGATTTTGTTTTTAAGCTCAATTAAGTAGAAACTGAGCCTGAGTGATGAACGTCGACCGATAAGTTGTGAATACTTAGGGAATTGTAGACGTTACATCAACTTAGAGCTTTGGATACAAAAATGTAGATACCTAATTTTACATTGGATATTGGTGGTATGTTAATTGCATCATGGCTTGATTCAAATGATTATAAAATCTTTTATTTAGTTGTTCATTGTCAATTTACATACTAATGTTTCCAATTTGAAGTGATACCCTATAGTCCCAGAAAAAGATTTCAACCCTATTAAAAACTCCGCATTGAAAAATGCTGTGATGTAAATAAAAATATTTAAAAACGCCGAACTTTCTAAACTTTAAAGCCTTAACAGTACTTACCAGTACTTTGGTAGTACCAAGCGAAGAGGTTTTTCCATTAGGAAACAGCTCCTTAACTACTTCGCGAATACTTTCCTTCGAGCTGTTACAGGTAATATTTTTTCCTGCTCGTACAAAGAAAGTCAACATGACATATGATGTTGACTTCCATCGTATGGACACAAACACACGTGTCTAACTACTTTCCTACTGGCTCATGTTACCGACGACTCTTATTTTAACAACTTCCACCATCTCATCCTCAACGCTTCAAGTTTTCATACAACAAGCTAGGTACCAAAGTTTTACTATAATTCTAATTTCGACACTAAAAACTTCAAGATTTGTATGATAAACGTTAGTTAGTGTGGCCCATTCTTGGGCATCCCTCATGACACATGGACCCATAATTAGAGAGCTAGTGAAACTTTTGGAAATAGGTGAGCATGCGGTGGATAGTAGGCAAAGTGGGCAGTTGCAAACTCCGTAACTCAGTGGAAACTTCCCCTGAATACATACATGTTTGTTAACGAAGCTTACAGACATAGGTATATGTAATGGAGGTTGGGTTTTTTTGGAAGTATTTATTTTATCGTTTGACGGTAATCAGTCACGAAATTGGGAGCTAACATATCATTACTCCGGCACGAATGTGGACTAGTGTTAGTCGCTGACTTCATTCTTGCTAAACATTTTATTTACCTTTATGTAATTTTTCTGCAAACCGATGAAACGATTATGTCAAGTTGTTATTTTAAGTTTTATGAACCTTCACAAAGTTTTATCATTTCTGTATAGACATAGATACAAATAATATAATTTTAAACTTATTGTCGATCCCAAAGTAACTTATGAAATATGGTGTTACACTATTGTTAATCAATTGCGTACATTCTCGCGTAACTCATAGGGAATAAAATAAAATAAAATATCAAATAAGTATGTAGTATTAATAATATAAATAATTTAATAATATAAATATGAAGTATTTAACTCGATATACAGAAATATTCTGATGCCCATACAGTAATATAATAAAGCGAAAACTAATTTT